>JASDFA010000018.1:189540625-190907500 GCA_035772735.1 Datura wrightii | reverse complement strand
CCGTTCCGGCTTAGGTACAGGTGTATAAAGCTGCAGAGAGCAATTCTACGGAGTTGGTTTCGTGAAATTTGGCCGACGAAACGTCGTGCTACCGAGGTAAAGTAAATAGAATTACTTTAAATTAGTACCAATGTGTTCCTAGCGTTGCAGTGAGCATTTATCCCTTCTGGACTATCGAGAAATAACGAGTTTTTGATCGTTTTCCGAAAGGTTGAAGTTGGGATAAATATATATATCAAAAGTGATAATTTCTCCCGAATATTAATGTATTTAGTTCTAATTGACGTGTATATGAATGTAGTTGGGACAAACAGCAGAAGTACCGACGCAAATCACACCGGTCAGTCGGGTACTCAGAAACCAGGTATGTAAAGTTATTCTTTCGGCAAGCCAGGAAGTATAGCTTAGAAAGTAAATAGAATAAAGGCTATTAACCGATACCAGCGTACAAGAACGATTTTAGTACAATTTCCAGCAAGCATGCTAGTATATTAATTACGTATCATGCGATAATCAGAATAATAGATATTCAGGCAATACGTATTATATCTGTTGAGATTGTATCCAGTAGTAGATGGTACATTTTATGTTATTGAGCTATATCCAGATATAATCAGATAGACAGATAAAGGCCAGGTAGCAGTTAGTCCAGCAATCAGAAATAGTGTAAAACAGAATATAGTATCAGTTATTTAATACAAACTGGCCTTGAGATATAAGAAGAGAATATGATTAGTATTTTTCATTTGAGCATGCTTGCTGTGTATGTGTTTGTATGTTGAGACTTGTTGTGGCATGTGGGCACCCTTTAGCATCCCCACCGCCCCTGGGTTATAGCTGTGTCGATACCAGATTCAGATACCGCCACTAGCTGGGCGATGCCGTCCGACTAAAGGACGATGATGGCCGACCACCATGATAATACGGTCCAGACCACCCTGCTTGCAGGGGTAGTTCAGTTTACTCTGCGCAGAGCTAGCACACCCTGTTTACAGGGGCAGACCACTCTGTGTGCACACCTGTGCCCAGAGGCAGGAGTCTTCGGACTCAGACATAGTTTATTGTCAGAGTCCAAGGCCTGAGCTACGTACCCAAGGGGGCCGGTAGGAGGAGATCACAGTTATCAGATGAGTGGAGTGACTTATTTTTGGTTGGTTTAGACCCGGGTAGGGGTAAATAGATTGCTTGCTTGGTTGGCACCTTCCGGCTTATGGGGGTCGGTCAGGTATTGTGTGTATTATTATATATATTGATATGTGCTAATAGATACTGATAGACAGAAGGAAGACACGTCTTCAGGTACGCTCAGTTAGTTACAGAATGTATAAACTCTCCCCAGTTATCCTCAGCTAGATAGACTCAGCTACTTCTTGCTTAAATGTCATGTTATTGTGCTATTCGTTTCAGTTGCATATTTCAGTTTGCTTTACATGCTCGGTACATGTGGTACTGACGCCCAGCGGGGCGCTGTATTGCTTGCCTACAGGTACTCACGGACGAGGAGTCGATCCCTCATGATTCCAGCCAGCCAGTGAGTCATCAGCTCCTGTCATTCGGAGTCTGATTCCCAGAGGTGTAGCTCCTTTTCTTTTGTTATGCAGTATGGGTAGGTAGGGGCCCTGTCCCGATCATTTCTATTAAGTTCTTACAGTATTCGTAGAGGCTTGCAGTCTGTATATATATTTCCCTGTGGTCAGTTGAGCTGGTCGTGTGAGGCCGTGCAGTTTGCTGTAGCTGCTTAGTATTTCAGTTATGTTGGCCATGTGGGGCCTTAGTTTGACAGTAGTGGTGACCTTGCCGGTCACGTAGTTTTTACAGTAGTCTTGTGTTAAGTTACAGATAACTAGACAGCATGGTGGCCTTGTCGGCCCGCATAGGTTCCTTGTTACAAGTCTGTTTCTGGTTAGCTGTTGTTACAGGTACATATGGCTACAGGCCAGTTGGCCGGAGGCTGTATTTACAGCCGTTATATATCCGGTTTGTTTCTTGAAATAGAGCCAAAACCAGCCAAAGCACCAGATGTGCTCAGGCTGGACCATTTAGTAGTCTAGAGTCTAGCAGGCACCAGGTGCCCGTCATCCCCCCCAAGGTGGGGTGTGACAAACTTGGTATCAGAGCAGTTCGTGTCTCAGGGAGTCTGCAAGCCGTGCTAAGTAGAGTCTTGTCTATGGATGTGTTGTGCACCACATACTATAGGCAGGAAGCTGCAAGGCATGTTAGGATTGTCACTCTTCTTTCTTATGCAATCGTGCTATAGGGCGGTACAGTATAGAGTTGACTTTTGAAACTCACCACCCTCTTTGCTTACAGATATTATGGCAGACCAGTGGCACCCAGCTACAGGTAGGAGATTGGATACAGCAGCGGGCGAAGGCACCAGTAGGATGCCTCAGTTACAGCCAGATTCCGCCAGATCTGAGAGCAATACGGAGGCGTTATCCCGGCCCTCCCAGCAGTCTCCGCCTCGCCAGACGCCATTTGAGGCAGCACCGCCTTCCACAGCTCCTGCACCCACTTCATCTGATCAGGAGCTACGTAGTGCGGTGGTTATGTTGACTCAGATACTAGCTGCTCAGCGTCAGCCAGCACCACCTACACCAGCAGAATCCCTAGGGGGGCCAGGTAGTTCCAGGGTTAGAGAATTCTTGGCGTTGGGACCCCCTCAGTTTACTGGATCAGATTCAGCGGAGGATCCTCAGGACTTTTTGGACCAGATGCAGAGAATCTTTAGAGTCATGCACGTAACCCCAGCAGAATCAGTTGAGCTAGCAGTGTTCCGATTAAGGGATATTGCTGTTTTGTGGTACGGAAGTTGGGAGAGGTCTCGGGGAAGAGATGCAGCCCCTCCTACATGGTCCAGCTTTTCAGAGGCCTTCCTGGACCACTACTTACCCCGGGAGGTCAGACAGGCCCGGATGGACCAGTTCTTACATTTAGAGCAGGGGGCTAGGAGCGTCCGTGAATATTCCTTACAATTCGACTCCTTAGCCCGCTATGCTCCTGCATTTGTGGACACCATGTCGTCCAGAGTCCACCGCTTTATTATGGGCCTGAATCCAGAGTACATAGAGACGTGCATGACAGCTACTTTGAGAGAGGACATGGACATAGCCAGGGTACAGGCCTTTGCACAGACAATTGAGGGCCTGAGGCAGCGACAGCGGGGTGACAGACAGGCGACTTCAGAGCAGCGCCGTAGGAGCAGACCCGCTGAGATTCAGAGGGAAGTTCCTAGGGGGCCGAGACCACGGTTTTCAGATAGGCCACCCAGATCTCTACCACCGGTACAGCAGCAGAGGGGCAGGTTTATTCGCCGGAGTCAGTCGGAGTCCGGTAGCAGTTCACAGACAGTAGCCTCACCCCAGCAGCGGAGGGTAGAACAGAGTAGAGTTACATCCACCCCTTGTCCTATATGTCACCGACTACATTCTGGAGCCTGCAGGCAGGGCTTCCCAGGGTGTTATTACTGCGGACAGGAAGGACATTTAATGAGAGATTGTCCAGCCAGGGGACAGGGTAGTCAGGATGATCTGGATAGAGCGTCAGCAGGGCCACGAGTTCCAGCAGCCTCAGCGGGGTGCAGGCCCTCAGGTTCAGGGAATAGGGGCCGAGGTAGACCAGGAGCCTCTGGCTCAGGTGCAGGCCCCAGCCGTACCTATGCATTACCGGGGAGGCAGGATTCAGAGGCATCTCCCGACGTGGTCACAGGTACATTGATTATCTGTTCATATCCTGTTTATGTATTGATTGATCCAGGGTCTACATTGTCATATATCACACCATTTGTGGCCCGAAAGTTGGGTATCGAACCAGAATTCCTTCAGCAGCCCTTTTCAGTGCTTACACCGATCGGTGACTCGATTACAGCTAAAAGAGTTTACCGAGGGTGTACGGTAGAGGTTGTTGATCGCCAGACCATAGTAGACTTAATAGAACTTGAGATGGTCGACTTCGATGCCATTATGGGTATGGACTGGTTAGTGCCATGCTATGCCAACTTAGAATGCTGGACCAAGACGGTCCGATTTCACTTTCCGGGGGAAGCAGTACGAGAGTGGAAGGGGAGTACACCTACGCCGAAAGGTAGGTTTATTTCCTACCTTAAGGCAAGAAAATTAATAGCAAAGGGATGTATTTACCACCTAGTTAGAGTCCAGGACGTTCGGGTGGAACCTCCGACTCTTCAGTCTGTTCCAGTGGTCAATGAATTCCTTGACGTATTTCCGGATGAGTTGCCTGGTGTCCCTCCCGAAAGGGAGATAGATTTTGCAATTGACTTGTTGCCAGGGACTCAACCTATATCCATTCCCCCGTATCGCATGGCACCAGCTGAGCTTAGAGAGTTGAAAGAACAGTTAAAAGATTTGCTCGACAAAGGTTTTATCAGGCCTAGTACTTCCCCGTGGGGTGCGCCAGTTCTGTTTGTAAGAAAGAAAGATGGCTCACTCCGTATGTGTGTGGACTACCGACAGATGAATAAGGTAACGGTTAAAAACAAATACCCACTCCCGAGAATAGATGATTTGTTTGACCAGTTGCAGGGGGCCAAATGCTTCTCTAAGATAGATTTGAGGTCCGGATATCACCAGGTCCGGGTTCGGGAGAGAGACATTCCAAAGACTGCTTTCAGGACTAGGTATGGTCACTTTGAATTTCTAGTTATGTCTTTTGGACTGACGAATGCCCCCGCAGTGTTTATGGACCTGATGAATAGCATATTCAGACCGTACTTGGATCTGTTCGTGATAGTATTTATCGATGATATTCTGGTATATTCTCGTTCAGAGACAGATCACCAGAACCATTTACGAACAGTACTCCAGATCCTTAGAGACCGTCAACTGTACGCCAAGTTTTCTAAGTGTGAGTTCTGGCTGAACTGAGTTGCCTTTTTGGGGCATATCGTGTCGGATGCTGGAATACAGGTAGACACACAGAAAATAGAGGCGGTTAAGACATGGCCCAGACCTACCACTCCGACCGAGGTTCGCAGTTTCTTGGGTTTAGCAGGATATTATCGGAGATTTGTTGAAGGATTCTCCACTATAGCAGCACCTCTGACAAAGCTAACACAGAAAGCAGCAAAATTTCAGTGGACGGAGGCCTGCGAGCAGAGTTTTCAAGAATTGAAAGACAGATTGACCTCCGCCCCAGTACTAGCATTGCCAGAGGGAACAGATGGGTATGCGGTATATTGCAACGCTTTAGGTTTGGGACTGGGTTGTGTGTTAATGCAACATGATAAGGTGATTGCTTATGCTTCTAGAAAACTGAGGAAACACGAAAAGAACTATCCGACCCATGACCTGGAACTGGCTGCAGTGATCCACGCTCTGAAAATTTGGAGGCATTATCTGTATGGCGTCCATGTAGACATTTTTACAGATCATAAAAGTCTGCAATACATTTTCACACAGAGGGAGTTAAATCTGCGGCAGCGCCGCTGGCTAGAATTGTTGAAAGACTATGATGTAAATATTCTCTATCACCCAGGAAAAGCTAATGTAGTAGCAGATGCCCTGAGCCGTAAGTCAATGGGGAGTTTGGCGTATTTGCGGCCCGAGAAGCGGGAATTAGCCAAGGAAATTCATCAACTAGCTGGTTTAGCCGTTCGAGTAGTGGAGACAGAAAATAACAGAGCGGTAATTCAGAATTCTGCCGAGTCATCACTAGTTACAGAGGTAAAAGAACGGCAGTACGAGGACCCTGAATTAGTCCAGCTCAGAGATAGAATTCAGAAAGGTAAGGAGTCAGATTTCCAAGTGACTGAAAATGAAGTGCTACGTTGTAAGGGCCGTCTGTGTGTCCCGAACATACCAGGGCTTCGCCAGCAGATCATGCATGAGGTACATTACGCTCATTATTCCCTCCATCCAGGAGCAACGAAAATGTACCACGATATCAGAGACATTTACTGGTGGCCAGGTATGAAGTCTGAAATAGCTGAATTTGTATCTAGATGTCCTAATTGCCAGCAGGTGAAAGCGGAGCACCAGAAACCGAGCGGTCTGACGCAGGATATAGTTGTGCCTATGTGGAAATGGGAAGTGATAAATATGGATTTTGTAACAGGATTACCCCGTACCAGACGCAGAAATGATTCTATTTGGGTAATAGTTGACAGGCTGACAAAATCAGCTCATTTCCTGCCAGTGAAGGCTACCTTCTCAGCCGAGGATTATGCTGAGTTATACATCAGAGAAATAGTTAGACTACATGGAGTGCCGGTATCTATTATTTCAGATAGGGGAGCACAATTCACAGCTAGATTTTGGCAGTCGTTCCAGAGGGGTCTGGGAACGCAGATTAATTTGAGCACAACATTCCACCCTCAGACAGATGGACAGGCTGAGCGAACTATCCAAACGCTCGAAGACATGCTACGAGCGTGCGTACTAGATTTTGGGGGTAGCTGGGATGAACATCTGTCGTTGATTGAATTTGCCTATAATAACAGTTATCATTCAGCTATCCAGATGGCGCCCTTTGAAGCATTATACGGGCAAAAATGTAGATCGCCGGTGGGCTGGTTTGAAGTGGGAGAATTAACATTGATTGGGCCAGACATCATTCAACAGTCAGAGGAGAAGGTAAAGCTTATCAGAGAACGCCTGCTGACTGCTCAGAGCCGTCAGAAGTCGTATGCAGATATGCGGCGTAGAAATTTAGAATTTGCGGTAAATGACTGGGTATACCTGAAGGTGTCTCCGATGAAAGGGGTGATGAGATTTGGCAAGAAAGGCAAGCTTAGCCCGAGATTCATTGGGCCATATCAGATTCGGCGGAGAATAGGCCGAGTTGCATACGAATTGAACTTGCCTCCGGAGTTAGCATCTGTTCACCCAGTATTCCATGTATCTATGTTGAGGAAATTTGTAGGAGACCCTTCCACAGTTGTTCCAGTTCAGGATGTCCAGGTCACCGAAGAGTTAGCATACGAAGAGGTTCCAATAGCTATCTTAGACAAACAGATCCGTAGATTGAGAACTAAAGATATTGCGTCTGTCAAAGTATTGTGGCGTAACAGGAACCGAGAAGAAATGACCTGGGAAGCTGAGGAGGACATGAAAGCCAGATATCCCCACTTATTCCAGGCATAGGCAAACGGGAGGTATGCTAGAACTATTCTCCTTATTAATGTTTATACTTCATATATGAAAGCAGGCGGTTGATTATAGACAGTTTTATACCTGAATGTTATTATATCGTGTAGAGTACCTGTATTGGGCTTTTCTGATTTTCAGGAATTTTGAGACAGTCCATCATACAGGAGAAACTCTGCCAACATTTTTCTAGAAACCAGTTGAGTAAGTTGAGCAGCCCTCTAGACAGAATGTCATTCGAGGACGAATGTTTTTAAGGGGGGGAGAATGTTATACCCCGTAAATTTTAAACAAATAAATATCCTAAGGACATGTTGGTTAAGGGATTTAGAAGGCAAAAAAAAAAAAAAAAAAAAAGGAAATTGTTAAATAAAGTCGGCCTCTTCCTCATATTAATACATTTCCAGCAAAAAAACAGGGCATTTCCATATGAAATGAAAGCCCACGACAATATATATATATTTCCTTCCAATTACGCGACGAAACGCGGTCTAAACTCCGTTCCGGCTTAGGTACAGGTGTATAAAGCTGCAGAGAGCAATTCTACGGAGTTGGTTTCGTGAAATTTGGCTGACGAAACGTCGTGCTACTGAGGTAAAGTAAATAGAATTACTTTAAATTAGTACCAATGTGTTCCTAGCGTTGCAGTGAGCATTTATCCCTTCTGGACTATCGAGAAATAACGAGTTTTTGATCGTTTTCCGAAAGGTTGAAGTTGGGATAAATATATATATCAAAAGTGATAATTTCTCCCGAATATTAATGTATTTAGTTCTAATTGACGTGTATATGAATGTAGTTGGGAGAAACAGCAGAAGTACCGACGGAAATCACACCGGTCAGTCGGGTACTCAGAAACCAGGTATGTAAAGTTATTCTTTCGGCAAGCCAGGAAGTATAGCTTAGAAAGTAAATAGAATAAAGGCTATTAACCGATACCAGCGTACAGGAACGATTTTAGTACAATTTCCAGCAAGCATGCTAGTATATTAATTACGTATCATGCGATAATCAGAATAATAGATATTCAGGCAATACGTATTATATCTGTTGAGATTGTATCCAGTAGTAGATGGTACATTTTATGTTATTGAGCTATATCCAGATATAATCAGATAGACAGATAAAGGCCAGGTAGCAGTTAGTCCAGCAATCAGAAATAGTGTAAAACAGAATATAGTATCAGTTATTTAATACAAACTGGCCTTGAGATATAAGAAGAGAATATGATTAGTATTTTTCATTTGAGCATGCTTGCTGTGTATGTGTTTGTATGTTGAGACTTGTTGTGGCATGTGGGCACCCTTTAGCATCCCCACCGCCCCTGGGTTATAGCTGTGTCGATACCAGATTCAGATACCGCCACCAGCTGGGCGATGCCATCTGACTAAAGGACGATGATGGCCGACCACCATGATAATACGGTCCAGACCACCCTGCTTGCAGGGGTAGTTCAGTTTACTCTGCGCAGAGCTAGCACACCCTGTTTACAGGGGCAGACCACTCTGTGTGCACACCTGTGCCCAGAGGCAGGAGTCTTCGGACTCAGACACAGTTTATTGTCAGAGGCCAAGGCCTGAGCTACGTACCCAAGGGGGCCGGTAGGAGGAGCTCACAGTTATCAGATGAGTGGAGTGACTTGTTTTTGGTTGGTTTAGACCCGGGTAGGGGTAAATAGATTTCTTGCTTGGTTGGCACCTTCCGGCTTATGGGGGTCGGTCAGGTATTGTGTGTATTATTATATATATTAATATGTGCTAATAGATACTGATAGACAGAAGGACGACACGTCTTCAGGTACGCTCAGTTAGTTACAGAATGTATAAACTCTCCCCAGTTATCCTCAGCTAGATAGACTCAGCTACTTCTTGCTTAAATGTCATGTTATTGTGCTATTCGTTTCAGTTGCATATTTCAGTTTGCTTTACATGCTCGGTACATGTGGTACTGACGCCCAGCGGGGCGCTGTATTGCTTGCCTACAGGTACTCACGGACGAGGAGCCGATCCCTCGTGATTTCAGCCAGCCAGTGAGTCATCAGCTCCTGTCATCCGGAGTCTGATTCCTAGAGGTGTAGCTCCTTTTCTTTTGTTGTGCAGTATGGGTAGGTCGGGGCCCTGTCCCGATCATTTCTATTAAGTTCTTACAGTATTCGTAGAGGCTTGCAGTCTGTATATATATTTCCCTGTGGTCAGTTGAGCCGGTCGTGTGAGGCCGTGCAGTTTGCTGTAGCTGCTTAGTATTTCAGTTATGTTGGCCGTGTGGGGCCTTAGTTTGACAGTAGTGGTGACCTTGCCGGTCACGTAGTTTTTACAGTAGTCTTGTGTTAAGTTACAGATAACTAGACAGCATGGTGGCCTTGTCGGCCCGCATAGGTTCCTTGTTACAAGTCTGTTTCTGGTTAGCTGTTGTTACAGGTACATATGGCTACAGGCCAGTTGGCCGGAGGCTGTATTTACAGCCGTTATATAGCCGGTTTGTTTCTTGAAATAGATCCAAAACCAGCCAAAGCACCAGATGTGCTCAGGCTGGACCATTTAGTAGTCTAGAGTCTAGCAGGCACCAGGT
This sequence comes from Datura wrightii, assembly GCA_035772735.1. Classification (NCBI taxonomy): domain Eukaryota; kingdom Viridiplantae; phylum Streptophyta; class Magnoliopsida; order Solanales; family Solanaceae; genus Datura; species Datura wrightii. Next base: position 190,897,829 of record JASDFA010000018.1, on the reverse strand, counting down.
GCCCGTCATACCCCCCAAGGTGGGGTGTGACAAGTCAGACCATCTAGATTCCATTCGTAAATGGCATTACCTTCATAACTAGTAGTCTGATTCCAATCTCTTTCTTCCACTAAAACATCTTGTGGAGTGGGTCTTGGATAATAATGGGTATTCATACGAGGTTTATCAGCATACTTTCCCCCATAACGACTTTCAATTTTTCTGAGCTTATTAAGCTCAGATGAAATTACTTCCTTATAATCTTTCGAAGGATCCTGAATATCATCAGAAAATTCAGAAGCTAGATTCAAGGGTTTTAAGTCTAGTTTAGCTAGTTTTTCATCTATCATTTTTCCTAATTCCTTCTGTGCTCTAAACCGAAATCCATCTACCACTATTGGTCTCTGGATGGACGGAGGTAGTCTCGTAGTACTAGATGATGGGGCAGAATCAAATTTAACTTGACCTGAGTGTACAACCATGGAATTTTCCAACTTAGAAGTAACAAATTTTTTAATTAAAGCAGATAATTCATCAATTTTTGAATCAAGAGAAGTAATATGTTCTCCTAAAATTTTAGCATATAAACTCATATAATTATTTTGAGAAATTAATTTATTAATTTCTTTCATAGTGATACTAGCAACTTCATTATCAATAAATTGCTGAAATGCAGTAAATGTTATACCAGTATTATTTGGTAAAGTAAATGATGTCTGTGGAGGGTAAATACCTTTTATCAAATTTTCACTTTCCTTATCCTTATAAGTTCGTTCAAGAATTTTTACGTACAAAGATACATATGTAGTTATAAACCAAGGAACAAAATACATTACCTTATTATGTAATGCACATACTTCATAAAATTCTTGTGAAATACTTCGTTTATCCTCATCCGTATAATTTGCAAAAAACCAAGTTCTAAACTGGTTCCATTTATCACTGTAAAATTCAGATTGAATATGCTTCCTTGCCAGAGATCCTGGACTAAAATCAATTTTATACGGAATCATTTAAACAGAATTTGGATCAAAATCCATCTCGGATTGTGAAGGAATATCCTTGTCAAAAGAACTATCATCTCTTATAATATTATTAGAGTCAACTTTTATATGATCTACTCTTTTATTATCATTAGTAGAAATCGTACGTAATGACGCGACACGATTTAATCTAGCCGGACCATAAACTAGTTCTACTGGCGCAATAAAAGAATGAGTGGAAGGTAAAGTTAACCTTCTGTTACCGGAATAAGAATGCCTATAAGGCGTCAAAGATTTATTATCTTCAAACTGAATACAAATATGTCCTTCAGGGGTCTGAGATATATGAGAATACTCAGATTTAGTAACACTATCAGCATGTTGACTAGGAGATATAACAGATTCTAAAATCCATGTAGAGGGGAAATTAATTCCATCCCATCTAATAGGTCTTCTAGTAGTAATCTTTGACTTAGAAAAATTAGTTTCAAATATAATAGACTGATTTGACTGATCTGTCAACTTACATTTAGGATTTAAAGTAGATAATAATTTATAATAAATTCTATATGATAAACAAATTAATTCAGATCCAGGTGCATAATTATAACCATGCGTTTTAACATTTAATGTTAATGCATCAAGAATATTAACATCAGACAATGATAATTGTAAATTGGGTTGTGTATTGAAATATACAGGACCATAAGCCACGGTGGATTCAATCGAACCCATTAGAGACTGTCTAAAATTTAAATTTCTAGCGTCTCTCAGAGCTGCCAGAAAAGTCTCTGGTAACCCTTTAAGAGTTAATGGTTTAAATGCAATTTGAACCATAACAATATGCATAAAAGGGTATTTATGTTTATGAACATCGATATCATGTTTGTTCAATAATTTAATCGTTTGTTCTGACGAAGTCAAAGCAAGAGATTGTTCAGTTGTTTTTATTAAATATTTAGGTGAAATCTTATCAAACCACCCATATTCATAAATCTTTTTAATCGGAACATAAGGAATTGTCCATTTGTTTAATAAATCTAAATTTTGAGAAACATCCACCTCTTCTAATCTAGTATTCTTTATATTAGGTTCACTAATTTCCATTTTATAAGAGTTTCTATATTGAATACTTACTTAATCAATTACATACCAATGATAATAATAATAATAATATACCATTCAACGATAGGATCTATAGCGGCTGGCGGTAGTTCACACGGCCTCGACATAACTAGGCTAAATTAATATCCTTGAACAAGGATTAAAATTGAGGGATTCAATCATAAAAACTCATAACCTTGTTTATATAACCTCAAGCCATATTTGGTTGAATCTTAACTGTATGGTAAAACTTTTACCCAAGCAAGAGGCCTGTCAGATATACAAATACTGCAGAATTTCGAGACCATGTGCCTAGGATATCCTGAAGGATTCAGTGGGATATAATCGCCCTTAAAACATAACAACAAATCGGGCTTCTCACCACACGCTAGACGTAGCCACTAAGGCAAATTTGAAATTCTACAGTACCTGCAACGACTATACCACCTTCTCGGAACCAAGCTAAGCATTCAAACAGCATTGGTTGAAGTCAAATAGTATTGGTTAATTATCTTTATGAATGAATCTCTGAATTTTAATAGGCCTAATTTATCATTAATATGCAATTAATAAGCTTGTATTCAATATAGAGAAAGAACTTAGCCGGATATCATCCGACTTATGCAAATAAAAGAAATAAAAGAAAGAGAAATAAAGTACCTGACAACACCAGAGTTGTGTCCAAGAGATGGACGATTTTGTTTTTCTTCTTATTAAAACTTTACAAAGTGTTACAGTACTTTAGAAAAGAGACTAGAAAGACGGAACGAAAACTAAAAACTTTTTAAAACTTAAAAGAAAACTCCCACTTTACAACTGAGGCAAGGGCCTCTTTAAATAAGGAATGAAAATACTGTTCATATATCAATGAACAGTGATAACTATTTTTGTCTTCTTTTATCATGGGTCCCACCTGTTTATGAATTGTGGGGTCTTTATTCCATTTGTTTCTTTTCTTGTTTCGGCTGCATTCGAAATCCTTATTTCTCGTGCTGAATTAATTTTTCAGCTTCTTCGAGGACCTTATCAATGTCTATTTCTTCGTCAACCTGCTAATCTTCATTTATGGATTGACTACTTTTCATTGATGTATCAGATTTTTCAGTAATTTGTTCAAATGATATCATTAGGTTTTTTCGAACTTCTTGCATGTATGCTTCAATCTGTTCCTCTTTATTGCCGGGCTGATATATGATTTTTCTGGCAGTATGTTTTAAAGGACTATCCTCAATTTTGATAACTCGAGGTCTTTCGCCATAATCCTTTATTTTATGACTAATTTCATCCAGAGTTTCTTGTCCATACAATTTGTTGGTTTTGGGGTCTTTCTTCATTATTTTGTCCCAAAAATTATTATAATAAGTCCGGTAGATGCAAGAAATTTGTTCTTCAGTATAATCGAATTCTGGAATCCATTTGTGAATCCATGGGATAGAGAATTCCATAAAGAAATATACATGACCAATTTTTTCTGGCCAGTTGACATGTTCTTTTTTGTATAACAGATCCATTTCTGGCGATACTTGGACCCATTGATTATATAATTCTTTGAAATGGGTAGGCAAGATCTCAATTGTTGGTCCATGGTATGACCACCAATTTAAGAACCAATTGGGAATAATATTGGAAAAATTCTTTTGGCATACCTTTATAAACCAAGTTTGCTTATGTCTTTCATTGTTATAATACAAAGTATAACTGAACGCTTGGATATAATTCCAGTACGTGCAATTTACTTTTGTACCATTATCAATGGTAATATGTTTTTCCCTCATAGTGGAAAGCCCCCATTCTTCGGCTGCTATAATCTTTTTGATAATAAATTTTGAGAAATTATAAATTTTTTCATCATTAAAATGTTTGAAGTGAGATATCTTTACACTTCCAGTGTTTATCAAAATATTTTCATAATAGCTGCGGGTTTTGTATGACTGACCCGGGAAATATAAATTTTCAGAGAAATACCTTTGAAGTAGATCCCAAGGTTGTTCTCTTCTATCAATATCATTGTCTTCCACAAGAAGTATGATTTCTTGTTTTTGTAATTTTTCGTAGTTCTTTATATCATCGGAACTTTCCATAGAAATGCTCGCATAGGTATCACCTTGCGGTTTTACTTGATTGCTCAAATAATTCTATAGAGCCTCATATAATGGGCTTTCTTTAGGAATATCTTTCAAATTTACAGATCCTGATGAAGATGCTTCATCTCTTCTCTTGTTTACAAGAGTTCTATTTCTCATTTGTATAATTGGGTTTGAATAGCTGCTTCTAGAGGTAATATAATTTCCTTTTTGTATTTCTTGATTTTCAGGAGAAGTATAACTTTCCCCTGTTCTTCCTCCTCGAACTTTATACGGGCCTGTACCTCTTCCTCTTCCTTTATTATAGGAAGGCTGGTTTGGCCATTGTGGCCTCATTCTACAATATAAACAAATTTTATTAGCACATATAAAACATTCTTTAGTCATCCTAAACTTGCTGAATGTCTTGGCATATGAAGGTCTCTTATTAGCCTTATCCTTTTATTTTATTTTACTATTGTCTTATCAAAATCAGATATCATTTGGATTACTTGATTAATATCTATATCATTTTTGTTAATATTGTCTAGCATTGTTAGATAACGCTTTTTATGAAATCTGGCGATCTTCAATTGTTTTTGAAATATCCAGTATAAAATATAATCATCTTTGATTGGTTCAAATGATGGTAAATTATTCATTGTATAAACTCACGAGATAAAAAATCAGGGAGAGAATTACCACTTCCATTTTTATACTCAATTTCAAAATCAAATGGAGCCAATTGAGCCTGCCATCTAGCAAATATTATCTTTGAGGCACCATGTTTAAAATCTTTATTGAACATGAACTTTACCGTATGGGCATCAGTTCTTATCAAGAACTTCTGATTATATAAATCATCGTGAAATTTTAAAACACATATAACAATAGTAAGCATTTCATGAGCAATAGTGGCATATTTCTTCTGAGACTCTGTCCATTTACCTGAATAATATCTAATTAGGTATTCAGTTTTATCATTGGGGTTTATTTGTTTAAGTATCCCCCAAAAACCAATATTGGATGCATCTGTTTCTATAATCTTTTTCCATAATGGATTAGCAAGGGTTAAACATGGAAGAGCTTTAACCTTTTCTTTAATTTTTCTTACTACTTCAGTATGGCTATTAGTCCAGGGCGAATTATGACCTTTCTTTAAACGATCATATAAAGGAGCTAGATCTCGAGATAAATCTTTGTAAAATGGAGAAATATAATTCAAACTACCAAGAAATCTTTGTAGTTGAGTTCTATTAGTTATAACATCAGGAAATTTTGATGTAAAGTCAATAGATCGCTGTATAGGAGTGATCTTACCTTGACAAATATAATGACCAAGAAATCTTATATTTTTTTGAAATAAACTCATTTTTGATTTTGATATAACTAAACCATTTTGAATTACTATTTTCTTAAAAATATCTAAGTGTTTATAATGTAATTCTAACGTTTTAGAAAAAATGAGAATATCATCAATATAAACAATAATAAAATCCATATATGGATTAAATATATCATTCATAATCTTCTGAAATTCAGAAGGGACATTTTTTAAACCAAATGGCATAACATTCCATTCGTATTGACCAAATGGAACATTAAAAGCAGTTCTATAAGTGTGTTCTTTAAACAATTGTATCTGTCAGTATCCTGATTTTAAATCAAATTTAGAAAATATATTAGCATCATATAATCGAGAAAGTAAATCTTTCTTATTGGGGATTGGATATCTAATCCATTTTAAAACTTTGTTTAATGGTTTATAGTTTATAACTAATCTAGGCATACCTCGTTCTTTTTCAGCTGCATTATTAACATAAAATGCAGTACATGACCATGGAGATTTAGAAGGTTTTATCAAGCCTTTTTATAAAAGATTATCAATTTTCTTTTTGCAAAATTCAACTAACTCAGCATTCATTTGACAGGGCCGAGATTTTGTACGAATATTATCCTCAGAGAATTAATCTTCATATGGAAGAAACACTACATGCTTTTTCCTATCCCAAAAAGCGCTTGGATGATCAGCACAAATAGATATAGCAAATTATTCGGAAATCAATTTAATTTTTTCCTGAACTTTAGCAGACTTTAATGTATCATCTATTGTCATGCTATAAATTTCATTTTGCAAATAATTTAAATGACTTTGTTTTGAATTAATCAAAGTATTGATATTACGAGAAATAGGGTCAGTAATAAATGTAAAAGAAATCCTTTCGCCATTATAAACAGCCTCGAAACCCTTTTCATCTACCCTAGTAAATGGGTAAATGACTTGAATAAAAGGGGTTCTAAGTATAATTGGAGGATTTAAATGATCTTTTATTAGAATAAAGAAATGAGGAATACAAACTTTTTGCTGACATATATAAACATTAGGCAATTTGTATTCTATTTGCATTTTATTACCTGAAGTAGATTTAACATTATGCGAAGTCTTATGATAATATCTAGTTGGAATTAATTCTTCTTGAATACAAGAAATATCAGCACCACTGTCTATTAAAGCAGTTTCGATTATAGAAAAGTTATTATCAATTAAAATTTTACATACCATTTATGTGCAGTAACTATTTGCATCATTCCAAGAAACATATCATTTTCTAGGTTTAAAATAATTTGTGTAGAGGATTTAGAAAAGTTATTTTCTCCTTCGGGTATATAAATTCCCTTTTTCTTATTATCAATAGGTAACTCAGAGTTAGAATTTTCTAACTAGGTCACTCTATGATCTATAATCATCTGATTTTGTTTAAGAGATTTAATTTCATTGTTGAGTTTTTCAACCTCAAATTTTAAATCATTCATAGAAGAATCATGACTATGAACTTTTGATTGGGTTTTCTGTAAAAGTCTTCTTTGTACTTCTGCAAAAGTATATGGAGTTTCATTTAAAATGTCCTTTTTAATTTGAACTGGTTTATCTTCTAATTTTGAAGAACCAGAAGCCATGGTGATAATCTTTTCTCGAAGATTATTATTCTCGACTTCTTTTAATAATTCTAACATGTTATCAGAATTAATAGGTCTAATTTCAAAAGTTTGAAATTGTGATTGTAATTTATAAAAATCCATATTACAGGTACAACTTCCAGGTTCACAATTATGACAAGTATCACTATCAGAATTATCAAAATCAAGTAATTGCACAGAATCATCAGAATCATAAACATCAGAAGAATTGCTATCATATTCTTCTACCGAAGTTTCTTCTATAACCTTAAGGAGCTGGTCCTTATACTTATCATCTAATTCTAAGGCCAAAGTTTTTAACTTTTCCTTTTTGCAATTAGGAGCAATGTGACCAAATTTACCGCATCTATAACATTTGGTATTCTGCAAATCTCTTTTTGATCTATTTTTAACAAATCTTTTTTCTTTTCTATATCTTTTGCGTTCTTCACGCTCTTCTTTCGACCTTCGTCTATATCTCTTACCTTTCCTTTGGTAATTTTTTCCTTTATCATTCTTTTTCTTTTTAGAAGGAATATCTCCCATTGCAAATTGATCGCAGAAAACTCCTAACTGATTCTTTTCAGTTAGTCTCTGTCTTTTTAATTATTGGCTTAATCTTAATTCATGACACAGATTTAATCCTTCCTGTGTACATACACCAATAAGCGTCCCATACGTATATACATTATAAGGAATTTGAGTATTATTTCCTCTAAGAGTTTTTCTTACTCTTTCTGCAAACAAATAAGATAAACCGTCTATAAATTTTGCCTTCCAATGATCAGAATTACTTTCGGGTAGATCCATAATCCTACTAAGAAATGTATCTTTGTACCATCGAAATTTACCTAAGTGTCTACACTTAAGTCCATTTAACATGGTACGAATCTTTTCATATACATTGGTAAATCTACCACTAAAATATTCTATAATGGTAAGTATTAATATATAAACCGCATCAGGTCTATTTGCTGGTAATTCTTTTCCAAAGATATCCACTCCTGGGCTTGAAGTAGTGGCCTTATAAATGGCTTCTCTATCAGCTAAGGATAAAAAATTTTTCCACCAACCTCTTAATTGTCCAGTAAATCCTGCGACAATCATTCTACATATCACTGGGTCGGTATTTCCATTACTCGTGGCTCTACAGATAGTAGAGTACATCATCATTCTATGAATTATAATATGCTAATCTGCCTATCAGTCAGTCCATCTAGGTTCCATTCATAAATGGCATTACCTTCATAACTAGTATTAGTTTGATTCCAATCTCTTTCTTTCACTAAAACATCTTGTGGAGTAGGCCTTGGATAATAATGGGTATTCATACGGGGTTTATCAATATACTTTCCCCCATAACAACTTCCAATTTTTCTAAGTTTATTAAGCTCAGATGAAATTACTTCCTTATGATCTTTCGAAGGATCCTGAATATCATCAGAAAATTCAGAAGCTAAACTCAAGGGTTTTAAGTCTAGCTTAGCTAGCTTTTCATCTATCATTTTCTTTAATTCTTCCTGTGCTCGAAAACGAAATCCGTCTACCACTACTGGTCTCTGAATGGACGGAGGTAGTCTCGTGGCACTAGATGACGGGGCAGAATCAAATGTAACTTGACCTGAATGTATAACCATAGAATTTTACACCTTAGAAGTAACAAATTTTTTAACCAAAGCAGATAATTCATCAATTTTTGAATCAAGAGAAGTAATATGTTCTCCTAAAACTTTAGCATATAAACTCAAATAATTATTTTGAGAAATTAATTTATTAATTTCTTTCATGGTGATACTAGCAACTTCATTATCAATGAATTGCTGAAATGCAGTAAAGGTTATACCAGTATTATTTGGTAAAGTAAATGATGCCTGTGGAGGGTAAATTCCTTTTATCAAATTTTCATTTTCTTTATCTTTGTAAGTTCGTTCTAGAACTTTAACATACAAAGGTACATAAGTGGTTATAAACCAAGGAACAAAATACATCACTTTATTATGTAATGTACAAAATTCATAAAATTCTTGTGAAATGCTTCGTTTATCATCATCAGTATAATTAGCAAAAAACCAAGTTCTAAACTGGTTCCATTTATCATTAAAAAGTTCAGATTGAATATGTTTTCTTGCCAGGGATCCTGGACTAAAATCAATTTTATACGAAATCATTTAAACAGAATTTGGATCAAAATCCATCTCGAATTGTGAAGGAATATCCTTATCAATGGAACTATCATCTTTTACAATATTATTAGAGTCAATTTTTATATGATCTACTCTTTTATCATTTTCAGTAGAAATTGTATGTAATGAAGCGACACGATTTAATCTAGCCGGACCATAAATTGATTCTACCGGAGCTATAAAAGAATAAGTAGAAGGTGAAGTTAGCCTTCTGTTATCAAAATAAGAATGCCTATAAGGCGTTAAAGATTTATTATCTTCGAACTGAATACAAATCTGTCCTTCAGGGGTCTGAGATATATGAGAATACTCAGAATTAGTAATACTATCAGCTTGTTGTGTAGGAGATATAACAGAATCTAGAATCCATGTAGAGGAGAAATTAATTTCATCCCATTTAATAGGCCTTCTAGTAGTAATCTTTGATTTAGAAAAATTAGTTTCAAATATAATAGACTGATTTGACTGATCTGTCAATTTACATCGAGGATTTAAAGTAGATAAAAATTTATAATAAATTCTATACGACAAACAGATTAATTCAGATCCAGGTGCATAATTATAACCATGCGTTTTAATGTTTAATGTTAATGCATCAAGAATATTGACATCAGATAATGATAGTTGTAAGTTGGGTTGTGTATTGAAGTATACGAGACCATAAGCCACCGTAGATTCAATCGAACCCATTAGAGACTGTCTAAAATTTAAATTTCTAGCATCTCTAAGAGCTGCCAGAAAAGTCTCTGGTAACCCTTTAAGGGTTAATGGTTTAAATGCAATTTGTACCATACCAATATGCATAAAAGAATATTTATGTTTATAAACATCAATATCATGTTTCTTTAGTGATCTAATCGTCTGTTTCTGACGAAGTTAAAGCAAGAGATTGTCCAGTTGTTTTTATTAAATATTTAGGTGAAATCTTATCAAACCACCCATATTCATAGATTTTTTTAATTGGAACATAAGGTATTGTCCATTTATTTAATAAATCCGAGGTACATCTACCTCTTCCAATCTAGTATTTTTTATACTAGGTTCATTTATTTCCATTTTATAAGAGTAATAATAATAATAATAATAATAATATACATAATAATAATAATAATAATAATAATAATAATATACAAATTTAAAATAATTTCTATAAACCGATGGACAGGGTTGATTTGCCCCTCAGTTTTTAGTCAAGATTTGGGTCAACTCATTAAATGAAAAAACTGAAGGACTAAATTTCCGTCGGTTTGTCGTTTAATATCAGTCGACCAGACCCTTTCTTCTCCCATTTCTCTGTTCTCTCTTCTCTCTCATTTCACTCCGGCGATTTCAACCCTTAAACCCCATTGTCGAACCTTCCTTGTCACCGACGAACCTCCCACCGCCTAATTTCCGTCCGCAGTCACGCCCCTCCTCTCCGATTTCAAGGTTAGGATTTTTTAAATTTTGTAATTACATTATTATTTTTTGATTTTAGGTTAAATATTAATATATTAGTCTATTTAGGTTAGTTTTTATCCATTAATTTAGTGATTTATCAAGTAATTGATATGTATTAACTTGAATTCTTGAGAAAAGTAGAGATTTGTTAACCTAAGTATGTGTGCTGATGTCTTTTTTTTTTTAAATTGAAATAATTGTATTTGTTGTTCATTGCAAATATGAATGTTTTAGTTAATTTAGAATTTGTAAATTTAATTTATTTTCGGTTCTTGATATTTTTTTGTTTGTTGATATTTTACTTTAATTTAGTTTCTTGATATTTCGATTCTTGATATTGTTATGTAGATTAATAATTATTAATATGTAGATAATAATTCAAATGTAATAATTATTAAGATTTCATATTCATAATTCAATAATTACAAAAATTTAGTTTAATTTAGGTTCTTGATATTGTTAAGTAGATTAATAATTTAAATTTAATAATTATTAAAATGTAGACTAATAATATAATAATTCAAAGTTAATAATTATTAAAATTTCATATTCATAATTCAATAATTACAAAAATTTAGTTTAATTTAGGTTCTTGATATTGTTATATAGATTAATAACTTAAATTTAATAATTATTATAATATAGATTAATGATATAATAATTCAAAGTTAATAATTATTAAAATTTTCTATTAATCATTCAATAATTACACAAATTTATCATTACATACTCAAATTCCTTAACTACATATAATTTTAGTAATTAATTATTAAATATTAATTTAATAATTTTATCAAAATTTGACTTACTTTTGGAGGATGTTTGTCAGATAATTAGTGACCATTAAATAATAAAATTTAATTATCAATACAAATTAATTAATTTTAATTAATATTTGTAATCTAAAATATCCTTATTCTTTTTAGATGAATAATCGTCTGTGGATATATGATAGAACTAATGCAAATCATGGGGGCATGAAAGATGAATTTGTTGAAAGTGTTAGAGGATTTATCAACTATGCAATGTTGCTATAACCTTATCAAATTGATGGGTTGATTAGGTGTCCTTGTAAGCAATGCAATTGCATGAAGATTTTTAAACCTGATAATCATATTTACCGTTATGGATTTAAGCCTAGATATTTTGTGTAGACTGATCATGGTGAGACTTATGGAGAGAATGATATATTTTATAATTTAATCGGTGAAAGTAGTAGGTCTGCACATGATCAAAGTAGTGTTCAACATGAGAGAGTGCATGAAATGGTCAATGATGCGTTCGGAATACTATATGGGATGGAACCCGAATAATATTTCGAAGAAACTCCCAATGAAGAAGCAATGCATTTCTACAAACAACTAAAAGAGGAGAGTCGTCCACTATGTGTAGGGAGTTCGCATTTTGAGTTGTCCGTTGCAGTTAGACTAATCAATATCAAATCATATTCGAGTGTTCCTCAAGCTGCTATGGACTCTATGGTTGGTCTTTTGGGGGAACTCGTTAACCCTGAGTTGAACATACCTAAGAATTTCTATAAGGCAAAGAAATTGGTTTCCAAGTTAGGATTGTCGTATGATAGAATTCACTGTTGTGAAAATGATTGCGTGTTATTCTATAAGAATGATAGGGATCTAGAAAATTAAAAGTTTTGTGGACATGCTCGTTTTAAGCAGACTCCTGATGGGAAGATGGTTCCAGTTAAGGCGTGCATTATTTACCTCTTATTACCTCAGTTAAAGAGGTTGTACGTGTCGATGAGTTCTGCTCCTCATATGAGATGACACTATGAGAATAGAAGGGCTCCTGGTGTTATGTCTCATCCATCAGATGGAAAAGTTTGGACACATTTTAATAGAACTTACCATGATTTTGCTAGTGAACCAAGAAATATTAGATTAGCCTTGTGTGCCGATGGTTTTACACTATTCTTTGTTTCTGACTGCACCCTACTCTTGCTGGCCTGTATTCCTTACTCCGTATAATCTTCTACCTGAAATGTGTATGACAAGTTCCTACATATTTCTAAGTTGTATTATCCTGGGTCCCCATAATCCAAAAAGTTTGATTGATGTTTATCTACAACCTTTGATAGACGCATTAAATCAATTGTAGTCTGAATGTGTAGTGACTTATGACATATCAACTAAGCAAAATTTTCTTTTGTGTGCTTGATTAATGTGGACTATAAATGATTTTTCAGTGTATGAGATGTTGTCTGGTTGGATGACAGCTGGAAAATTAGCTTTCCCATATTGCATGGAAAATAATAAAGCATTCACATTAAAATATGATTGTAAAAATTCATGGTTTGATTGTCACCGTCGGTTCTTGCCAGTGGATCAAGAGTTTAGAAGAATAAAACACGCTTTCCGAAAGAATAAGATTGAAAATGATCTGCCACCTCCATTATTTTCAGCAAGTGAAATTTGGGAGAGAATTTGTCACTTGCCAAAGGTTATAGATGCTACACCTTTTAGATTTTCTGGATATGGTGTTGGACATAATTGGACAAAATAGAACATATTTTAGGAGTTGCGTTATTGGAAGGACAATCTTATATGATACAATTTTGATGTGATGCACATTAAAAAAAATTATTTTGATAATTTATTCACCACCGTGATGGATGTTAAGGGTAAGACAAAAGATAATTCAAAGGCTAGAATGAACTTAAAAAAATACTGCAGAAGAAAGGAACTAGAGCTGCAATAAACACGCAATAATAAATTATTAAAGCTCAAAGGCGAGCTTTTTATTCACATTTGATGAAAAGGTGAAATTTATGAGTGGGTTAAGAATTTGAGGATGCCTGAAGGCTATGCTTCAAATTTGGGAAAGCATGTAGATATGAACGAAGGGAAGTTGTGTGTATGAAAAGTCATGATTGTCATGTTTTCATGAAAACTTTGATTTCTATTGCATTTAATCGGCTACCTGATAAGATATGGAAGTCAATCACAGAGGTAAGTTTGTTTTTCAAAGATTTGTGTAGTAACACTTTATGGGAGGATAACTTAGAAAGGATGGATGAGAATATTCATGTAATTATTACTAAGTTAGAAAAGATTTTCTTGTGCGGATTCTTTGATGTGATGGAACATTTACCGATTCACCTCGTACATGAGGCGTGTCTCTGAGGCCTAGTTCAATACAGATGGATGTATCAATTCGAAAGGTACTAAAACTATGACTTTGCACACAATGAATTTATTTTTTTTAAAGTTGGTTTAACCAAATTACTAACATCAAAATTTTATACAGAACTATTGGCAAGTGCAAAAGAATTGTTAAACAGCGGTCTAAGATTGAAGGATCTATCTTTGAAGCTTATCTTACAAGGAAAACTGCTCATTTTTGTTCTTACTATTTCGAGCAGCAAGTGCCAACTTTAAGAAATAGGCATACCCGCAATGACGACGGTGATATTGATCCAAGCCACTCGTCGATTTTAATTTTTAATCAACCAGATTAAGGCTCTAAAAAACGAACCAGACGAGGTTTGAGTAGCATAAAAATGCAATCTATTGTGACAAACATTTTGCTTAATTGCCCCGAAATACAACCATATCTTGAGTAAGTTCTAAATGATGTTATTGAATAATATTATTTAAATACTAATGCTTAAACTAATTTAAAAACTAATGTTATTGAACAATTATTTTGTAGGACAGTGGGGTAATGATGTCATATATATGAGGTTCTCTGATTGGCTGAAAGACTATTTAAGTGTTCAATATCATGTTAACGATATAAGTACAACATAGTCATTTGTTTTAATAATTTTTTTAAACACAATGTAGGTTCGTGATAAAAATAACAATATTGAACATTTGCAAATTGTGAGTGATGTTGCACACAGGCCTGATAGTCAAATTCAGTCCATACATAAATATTATATCAATGGTTTCATGTTTCATACGGAGGAAACTTCTAAGTATAAGAAAATCAATAATAGCGGAGTGTGCGTTAAAGGCGATGTAGACGGTAATGGCCAAACTATTGATTATTATGGTGTGATACAAGAGATAATGGAAGTTAGGTATGCTGGATGGCCGAGGAAAAATATAGTACTATTTTGGTGTAAGTGGTTTGATCCATCGCACAGAGGTACTGAGTTAATCAACAGCATAATATAACTGAAGTTAAGCACACTAGACAGTATGACCGTTATGATCCTTTCATCATTGCACAAAATGCTAAGCAGATGTATTATGCTCTATATCCTCTGCGTAGAGACAAGGCTGATTGATGGGTGGATATAAAGACTAAACCCGTGGGTCGGATAGAGATTGATAATGTGTTGGATGTGGCGTACCAAAATTATTTGGCAGTTGTTCATCAAATTGTGGATGCCGAGTTAGAACAAAGTTTAGAACATCCTGAACATATATTAGAAGAAGTTTCTGATAATGATGTAATAATTGAAATTGCAAATGTTAAGGACGAATCAAATAATGAAAATGAACCAAGTGAGGGAGAAGAATCAAATGATGATTATGAAAGAAGTGATGAAGAAGAATTGGAGAATGATGAAAATGAAACAAGAGAGGAGGAAGAAGGGGAGAATGATGATTAGCAAGTAACTTAATTAATTTTTTAAACTAATTATTATATCTAATACTTATATTATTATTTTAATTATATTTTATAATGTAAACTTGAATGCAGATGTCGTCAGATAATGCTGAGCGAGGTCAAACTAGTAAGGGTAGTAAATCGAGTAAGAGTAGTAGGAAAACACAAAGGAGACCACTAAATTCTAGTGATGCTTCGGGTGGCCTTTCATCTACTCCACATACACATTCTTCTCCACCTCTGCCATATGTCCTCTATGTACTGGGCATCCAATACATTCATCTGTGCCACCATTTACTACTACTTATCACACTTTCATGTCTACGCCTAGTATTCATCCACTACAGAGAAACTTGACATATTCATTGTTCGGTACTCCTTCCCCGATTGGATCATCTACTGACATTTTCGGCTTGCGATTCAGAGATAACAGCTCTGAGTCAAACTCGTAGGGTTCTTTTAGTACTCCACCCTTGACCCAGTCATATAGAGCACTGGCACCACCACCGACACTGGCACTGGCACCACCACCAACACCAGCACCAGCAGCTGGAGAGCCACATCCAGGAGATACAGACAGTCTCGGTAGACTGGTGATCATGCCTGATGGATCTGGATAAGTTTGATTTTATTTTTGATTTATACTTATAATATTTAATCTTAATAATATATTTATGACTTGACATGTTTATTTTTATTTTTACAAGTTTCATCCGGGAAAAGAGGCCGGAAATGCTCTAAGGGAGAGCATTCGGAGGATATATGATCAACCTTATTCGAGTTGGACTGAAATACCACATCAGGTTTGATAGGCCATGTTTAATGAGTTTAAGGTATATAAATGAATTATTATTCAATACAATTTTTCTTTGACCCGTGATTATTATATATCATCTAACACTGTTGATCCTTGATTACATACATTGTGTACTTGGTTTTCTCAACACGATAAGAAGATAGCCACGAACTTCGAGAGAAAGGGCAGTTCAAGGATATCAGATTGGATTAGGGATGCAAGATTAAAGAACAAGAGGCCTGAATAAATGCTACCTCATCTTTAGGCGCTTTAGAGATATTGGAGCACACTTGAATTTAAGACAAAGTGTGAACAAGTGAAGAAGGCCAGGAATGAAGGGAAAGATGGTTCGTTGCACACTGGGGGTGCAAAGAGCCAAGGGACGATAGCTAGAGAATTAATAAGTAATTATTATATTCTATACTTGTACAAATTTAATTAAATTTTATATATTGTTTTACTTTGAACAACCATATTATACTAATTAATTTTTTTTAATTATGTAGATGGATTATCAGACTCTTGTCTGAGTACAGCCAGACTCAGGAAGTCCTAGGTGGGCCTACCCAGCCTCCGCCAAATGTCACTACCCAGATTTAGACTGAAAAAGTGGACGGGGGAGGCAAAAGGGGAGAGTCTACGGCCTAGGATCTAGAAACCGAATTCGACTGATTCAGTCCGAACTGGAAGGTATTGGCTCTTCTAGCCAGGCCGAGGCGGTTGATAGTGTTCAGATCGCTGCTATGTCGCAGAAGATCAAACAACTTACACGTGCCTTGGAAGATGCCGAGGCAAGACGCATTGCAGAGGGTAGGACAATGTGTCATACCGTTGAGGCTCTTAAGGCACAAGTGAACAGCCTAGCTAGTGGAGTGCGGAGACGGCGTGCTCGTTCTCCTCCTTCAGATGACGAAGTGTTTTCGACAGATGATGAAAATGTCAAAGAGACACCTTAGTTGTTAGGATTATTGTACATTGAAAACAAACTTTGTATATATATATATATATTGATATTTTTAAACTTTTTTGATAATTTTGGTGGATATTTAGTATTTTTTTGATGTTTTAATTCAATAATTACTATGCTATTGATGTTCTTGTTGATTTAAAATTTTTTTGGTAGTAATTAGTGCTGGATATTAGCTGAAATTGAATTGATTTTTAATTTGGCAGGTCGAAATGCAGAAATTGCAGCTTTCTGTTGCTGGTGCATTTCAGAAAACCGACGGACAACATAGGTAAGTCCGTCGTTTTACTGCAAATACACACCAGCAGAAACCCAGAAAACCGACGGACTAACCGATGGTGTCCGTCGGTAAATTTTAAAAATTTTAATTAAATAAATTAATTAATAGTTGAATATTACCGATGGTGTCCGTCGGTAATATTTTTCCTCCCGTTGGATAACATATAAAGAACCCATGGAATTAAAATTTACCGAATCGACGAACGTCCGTCAGTATTAACCGATGTTGTCTATCGGTTTGTTGTTTTTGACGCAACATATTCCGACAACCCTTTGTCCGTCAATTTTTTTTTTCGTTTTTGGCCAAAAAATCGACGTTGTCCTTCAGAAATGACCCTCATTTTTTGATCAATTTTTAATAGTGAATTGACCTACATATGAAAATTACTAATATAAAAAATATTCTAAAAGTATTGAGAGAATAAACTCCTTCTAAGAAAGACTCTTTGAAGACTATATTGTGGATGCTATTGTGTTGTGTATGAGAAGAAAAGATCTTCTATTTATAGAAGTCTAAATCTTCTCCTTAAAAAAGAATAACTTTAGAAGAGCTCTTTTCTTCCAAGAAAGCCTTTTGTCCGAATAAATTTTTTTGAAGTAAAACACAATTGTGGTAGAATGCAAATAAGATAAGAAATTCAAGACAAATCCTAACAGGCGTTTGACTGTAGAATTTGAGACTCAAATTTCATGTTTTAATTTGAAATCAGTGTTTGTTTATGAAGTCTGCACAGAATTTCAAATTCAAATTATAATTCCAAATTTTAAACTTTTCAAAAAGTAGGATTTCAAATTTCAAATAGTGATTTCAATTTTTTAAAGAACAAATAATGTATACGTGTTATATTAAAGTCAATATTACAAGGAGATTTTACTTTTCAAAATATAAAAATAAATAAATTACAAAATCTAGCAGAAAGACTAAAAACTTAAAATACACGGTAAATAAAGAAAACAATAAAACTATTTCCTTGAATCACTGTAGTAGTTTTTTCCTTGATATTCATTCATTCCATAAATTTCTCTTAAGTTTTTATATTTTTCTATTTTTTCTATAGCCATTTTTTTCCTTTTCCCTTGATAGTCATTCCATAAATTTCTCCCAGATTTTTTATTTCTCCTATTCTCTCCTTAGAAGATTCATTAAGGAATCCAATTATAGATACTCTCTTTCTCTCTCTTGTTTATTCCAAACTACATAAAAATTTAATTGTTATGGGGTGTGAATTAGATCTAAGACTTAATTTAACACAATCCATACAGTATACATGACTATATACAAATTTCATACATACAAATGATGTTAAAAAAATAGAAAAGTGAAGATATACCATTTCTATACAAATTTCAGATCCCATAAATAAAAACACACATAAACTAGTTAAATTTTTCTTATTTTATACATAATTTATACACTAAAATATGTTTATAAATAACATGATATAAAAAATAATAAGTAAATCAGTTTGTATTTATTATATTTTATGCACAATTCATACACTAAATCACGTTTGTATATAACCTGGTATAAAAAAATTAAGTAACTTAATTTGTATTATCATATTTTATACACAATTTATATATTGAAACATCTTTATATATAACCTGGTATAAAAAAGATTAAATAAATCAGTTGTATATCTATTCCATACATGTAAAAAAAACTTAAACAAACCGTTTTATATGCCCCAGTTTCGGACCACAGATAAATATTTAAAAAGGTGAACATACCATATTATATATCTATTTCATATAATAATTTTTGTTGGATTTTATGAAGAGAGAGAGAGAGAGACAGACAGATTTTTATTGATTTGTATGAAAAAAATATAATGATTTTGAAATATGAAAAGTAGTGAAATTAAATGGGTAATTGTAAGAAATCTAAGCCCAAAATAATATCACTAATTTTGAGCAAAACATGTGGGACATTTAAAATTTTAGATATGAAATTAAATAGGTAACTCGTAAAATCTAAACCCTAAATAATATTCTTAATTTTGAGCCAAAAAACGTGGGACATTTAAAGTTTCAAATTTGTTATGTCTTGACATATAAAATCATATTTGATAAATAATAAAAATTATTGTTATATAATGTAATTTAATGCTTATATAGCTATGTATGCAATTTTTTCTTACTTAAAAATTATAAGTTTGATCATAAATTTATATTTTGTAAAAAAAATATCCATCATTAAGCTTTGTAAAAAAAGATTCATACTCAACATGAATATATTTTTTGTACCATGTAAAAGGATTATATTAGAAAATAGCTAGTTACTACAATTGTTGGTTTTTTGGACCAGTGATTCTTTATAAAAGTAGATGTATTTGAAAATTTATAATAGCATGTAATCATAAAAATTTATTTATAAAAGGCACACGAAAATATGCGATTTATTAATGCAACACCGTAGTATATTCTGATACTTTATTTATGAACTATGGTTCGATTATTTGGTAAATTGGATAAGAGTTGGAGAAGTTTTGATAGTTTTAAAAATTGTAAGTGTTTTACATTTAAAAGAAGATACAACTTAAGAATTTAAAATTATATATTCAAATAAAACTTCAACTTCAAATTAATTTAAGGGAAAATGGTCATATTTGCCCTTATACTTTCATAAATAAGTTATATTTGTCATTCGTTATACTTTTTCAACATAATTGCCCTTTTCATCCAACATTAGGGTCATATTTTCCCTTGTACTCTAAAAAATGATCATATTTACCCCTATAACATTAAATCACTATATTTTCTACATATTTACCTTTTTCATTCAATTTTAGAGCCATATTTGCCCTTGTACTCTAAAAAAATCATAATTACCCCTATTGCATTAAATCTCCATCTCCGATCTTAATTTTTTTATGTCATGTCTACGTGACATGTATTTTGTCAATGAAATCTACTAACATATTTAAGCTCTTTAACTTGCTCAATCCACTAAAAAATTAAAATCGAAGAATTTCATTCTTCATCCATGGTGGTAACACTACTAATATCTTATCCAAATATAAATTTAACTTTTGTTAGTGATAGGGTAATAGCTATTGCAGTAATTTTTATTTATTGCAATAATTTTAATATTTAGTGGGTCAGACATGGAGATTTAAGTATTACTACTATTTAGAGAATTTGTGCAATAAATAAGAATGTTGGAATAATTATACCCTATTGCAATAACAAAAGTTGAATTTTAATTTGGACAAGATTTGAGTGGTGAAGTTGTATCCAACATAGATGAACAATGAAGTTTTTGAGTTTTAATTTTATAGTGGGTTGGGTGGGTTACAAAAGTTTAAATGAGTTAATAGATTTCATTGAAAAAAATATATGTCATGTAGGCACCACATAAGAAAATTAAGGTTAGATAGGGAGATTTAATGCAATAGGGGCAATTATGACTTTTTTAGAGTGCAAGGGCAAATATGACCCTAAAGTTTGATGAAAAGGGTAAATATGTTGAAAACATAGTAATCTAACATTTTAGGGGTAAATATAATTTTTTTTTAGAGTACAAGGACAAATATGACCCTAAAGCTGGATGAAAAAGACAATTATATTGAAAAAGTATAAAGAAGGACAACATAATTTATTTGTGAAAGTACAAGGGCAAATATGACCCTTTTCCCTTAATTTGAAATCGACTAAATTTTGGATAACTAATTTAAATTATTGAAATCATATCCTGCTCTAAAAGTATGAAGTGCATGGAATGATAATGAGAAATTTACATAAATTGCCACAGTTTGATCGAAATAGGCTTATATAACAACATTATCATTATTTATAATTTATGGCAATATTTAGTGTATCAATCCGTTGTATTCTTAGTTTTCCAAGTTATCAAATATGAACACAACATTAATTCTATTGAGCAATTTAAGGGATTTTGTTTGTTTAAAAAAGCAGTTACCTTGATTCATGCTATTATAAAAACACAATCTTCAATACTGATTTGGACTCTGAAAAATAGCTGACATTAATATTTATATTTATACTTATCCTTAAATCAAGCTGTCATTAATTAATAATAATTCATATATAATTTGGCTCTGAAAAATAGTTGTGATTCATATTTATATTTATACAATCATACTAGTATATATATATTAAAAAAAATTATTTTATCAATATTTCTTTTACCGAAATTAAAATTTGATACATCTTATGCATTGAGTCAATATATACACTGATACACATTAATGATATTTGTATCAGTTTTCGACATATTATTTTGATTGTATCAATGATATTTATAAATACACACACACACACATATATGTATATACGTGCATATATTTAGGTTGTATCTATTCCCTCTAATTTAGCTTGTATTTGTTCGATCTTGTATCAATTGTATCACTCATATTCGTGATACAGAAAATATAAAAAAAATAATACAAAAAATAGAGAGGAGAGAGAAAAAATACAAAAATAAAACACAGAAAATAGAAGGGAGAGAGAGAAAGAAAAGACGGTGATCTGCCATGAAAGAATGCGACTGTATTTGCTGTATCACTAAATATGTAATTTAACTGCTGTAGAGAAAAAAAATAGAGAGGTTACGGAGAAGAGAAAGAGGATTGGCCATGACGGTTGCCATGGAGACAACAGAAGAAGAAGAAAAGATGATAGAACTTGAGAATTTATCAAATGATGTATTGGAATCAATTTTTTCTAGAATTTCTTTGAAATCTCTTGTCCTATTGAAGGTTATCTCCAAAACATGGCGAAATTCAATCAATATCCGCCATTGTTATCTTCCCACAACTTCTATTAATCTCGTTTTCTTCCTCAAATACAAAACTTATTAAGAATCAATCTTTATAAAGTTATACGATCAAATTTAAATTTAATCATATTTTATCATTATTGTCATAATTATACTGTATTGCGTAAATTTTCCAATCATAAATGGGTCTGTTCCTATGGCCTAACACGAACAAGGATAATGGTGGCCTAGCTCCTTCACGGCTTTGAAATATTGGACTAAGATCCGAATATAGTCAAAGTTATAAGGAGTCGTTTGATTTTTGACATAGAAGATAAATAATTTTAAATTAAAATATAAAATTATTTTGATTTTGTGTTTAGTTGAATCTTGATTTTGAAGGTAATAATTTTAGAACTATTTATATTATAATTATGATATTATTTTTATAGCATATTCAAAATAATAATTATGAAATTACTAATTCCGAATAAAATATCAAAATAATAAAGATACGAACTCTTTTTGCAAAGTAATTTAAAAAACAAGGTTAATATTGAAAAAAAAATCCCAATTTATCTAACTTTAATTCGAAAGCATATTTTATACTATACTTTGTATATCCTAATTTTAGGCTGATGGACTATAAATCTATCAATAAAAATATATTTATGATAGTATGTGTGCTGATTGTATGTTAAAAAAAAATATGAGAGAATTTTTTTTTTAGTTTTTTATAATATTTTAAAAAAAATTTTTATGGCCTTTTTATAGAAAATTATTATTTTTATATATAAGAGATCTGTAAATGTTATTTTCTTTTATTCAAATTGTAAAAAGACAAAAGATCTCATTTCTTTCAAGAAATATACAATTTAAATAATATATACTGTCATTATAAATAATTTTTATATCATCAGATCATATTTGCCTATTATAACAGTTAAACATCTTATTTTTAAGATTTTAATTTTAAAGAGATTTATATATAAATATCTTTTCAATAACTTCATAGTATTAAAATTATTTATATTTATGATATATAAAATTTAAACTCAAAAATATAATGCCAACTCAAATTAAATTGGGTGAAACGGTTTTTTAATTCTTTACAAATTATTTTTAGTTTTACGATCTTTTTATAAGAGATTTTATTTTTATTCATAAGAGATATTCATTTTTATAAAGATCTAAAACTATTATTTTCTTTTATTCAAATTATAAAAGACAAGCGATCTGATTTTCTCAATTAATTAAATGAGCAGCCCTGTGAAGTGCAGATGACGAGGCATTTCTAGTAATAATTAGGGGTGTTCACGGTTTGGTGAAAAATCAAACCAAACCGCAAACCAAACCAAACTGACTAAAAAAATCGACATTTGGTTTGAATTGGTTTGGTTTGGTTTTAAATTTTAAAAATCGATGATATTTAGTTTGATTTTGATTTTACTAAAAATAATCAAAGAAATAACCAAACCGAACTGATAAATTTTATACGTAAATTTTATAATTATTTGAATATATGTTTGTAGTTTTTCATAAATAATTATAAATATTTTATATCTTTTAATCATTAATTTGGTTTTAGTATACTTTATTTCATATGCACTACAACACTTTTAAATTCTATTACTTAAAAAATATGTCCAAACCCAATACTCTAAGTCTAATTGTTTATATGTGGTGTGACATATTGCCGATTTTTTTAATTTTCTTTTGCTAAGACATCCATCTACTCTTCAATTGTTTACCTCTTTGATTTTGAAGAATTGACCATTCTATATGAAGTTGTATATTGTTTATGTGTGAATATTAGATATGTGAAGTGGAAAAATCTCTAAATTTATGCAAATTAAACATGCTAAAACTTTGGAATAGTATTGAAAAATAATAGAAGATTCAAATACATTCATCTCGTGATAGTAGAGAGAAATTTGTTGATTCCAAATGTTCACTTGAAATAATTATCTCATGTCTCTGTTGTTTTACTATTATTAATTTATCATTAGCTAGTTATAAATCAAAAATCTGAACCAAATCGATAAGAACCAAAACGATGATTATTTATTTTACTTGATTTGATTTAATTTTAAAAATTTAAAAACCGACTAAAATTAATTTAATTTTGATTTTAATCAAAAACCGACCCAAATCGAACCATGAACACCCCTAGTGCTAATTAACATGTTAGACAAACTAATTGGAGAGCCCCACAAGTACAAGATTTAATATCAGTAAATTAAATTGAACTCACTATTTCAAAATGTGCTCTTAACGAATATATTACTTCATTATTAATATTTGAAAATATCATTAGGTCATAATAATATTGACAGAAAATAGCTTAAATTTTAATTTTGGGCATTTAATGGATATAACATTATATTAATTAAATATAAAATTTAATAATTATTTCTCCTATTAATATAAAAGGTATTTCATTTATCTCCCGGTCATATTTGTATTTCTCTCCTAATATCCTTCATTATTCTTTCTTCTTTCATTTTGAATATTTATAGAAAATCAATCATCCCAAATGTGATTATACTCCCATCTTTTAGGGATCATTTAATATATAGTTCAAGAAAGCATGTATATCATGTTCAAACTTTTATTAAATAATATATTAATATATAGTTATTCATACAAGTTTTACGAGAGATATACATGTATGGAGGAGATCTCATGCGGTTATATACATTCAAGAATGAAATACACAACTTATATATATCATGCTTAAAATTCTATTAAATAACTGATATATATTCAGTTATACAAGTTTTTATAATAGCTATACCTTTTGATATCCATTTCACAAAGGACATCTTATATGGTAAAATTATGTTAAATATTATGCTGATATAAAATTATCCATATAAGTTTTATGAGATATATACATATATAAAGGAGAACTTACATAATTATACACATTCAAAAATGACAAGCACAACTTATGTATATCATGCTTAATGTTCTATGAAATAACTGATATACAATCAGCTATATAAGTTTTATTTTTATTTTTATAATAGATATACCTTTTGATATGCATTTCACAAATGACATTTTATACGATTTTTTATTGTATCTCATCACATGCTCTATATTAGTTTTTAAATGAAATTAAAAAAGTACTATATGAACAAGAAAGAAAAGTTTTGTAGTTATATTAGGTGTGTTATTAATGAATACATAGCATGAAATAAGATTTTTTTTACCTTTCAATTAAAATGCATAATAAAATATATATATTTTTTTCTTTTTGTATATATAGAATATTAATATTTTTAGGCTTCTATTTTCTAAATTTAATTTATGGTTATAAATATGCCAATAATTAATAAGAAATATATATAAGTGGCAATAGTCCTTAATTTTTCCTAGCTTTAAATTTTTAGAGAGATAGTTTTGTTAACAAAGCTACAGTTCAACCCATTTCTTCACCAAACAAGGTCTTGGCCCAATATAATCCAATATAGTTTCTGTAACACCCCAGAAGTTTCTAAGACTAGATCCTAAATATGAAGCATGAAACAACAAGGAGTGAAAAATATTGCCTGAATGAGCCTTGGTACGACTCGTTGGAAGGTACCATGAGTCGGGTTAGACTTGATGTAAGCAACTTGAAATTTTATGTCACAGGTTCCAGAAACCACGAGTCATAGTACGACTCATTAGACCATACCATGGGTCATAGTAACGGATCATGGGATAAACTTCATAGGACTATATCAGATTGTTTTAGTGATCACGAGTCAAGGAATGTGTCACGCCCCAAAACTGGGGTAGGGCGCAACTGACACTCAATTCATGATTGATCGAGAAGCTGGCTATATAGCATCTGAAAATGCAACACTAGGCCGACTAAGCCACCTGTCACAACCAACCAAGATAAGTATTGGATCCATAAGGTCTCGATAATGATGAATAAGAAATCTAGAAAGCCGACAAGGATGCAATAAAGCTAAACATAGCAATGGAAAACCAACACGACTACACAACTAAAACTACTATACAAACTAGTCCACATCAATCTCTACAAAGTAAACAAACTAAAATGCAGGGGATAGGGCCCTGGCCTACCCATGCTGTACATAAAACTCAAAATAGTCAAAACTAGGACATGACTCCTGGAAGAGAGGAGCATACCACTATTCTGTTGAAATTTTGCTCCTATTGCGTCAGATAATCTGAGCCTCAGCCTGTACCTGCAGCACAATTGCAGGAAGGGTCCCCAGATAAAGGGACGTCAGTACGAATAAAATGTACTGTTATGTAAGACTAAAAACTGTAAATATATAAGATAATAATGATAATTGAGCCAGGAATAAGAAATAGTAACAACTTGAAATCCGAAAATTAAAACCTGACAATAACTCAATATTGAAGTGTAAATGCAACTATCTAATGCATAATAAAAATTATAACTGAAATTCCAGCGGCTAGTCGATCATAAAATTCATATAAAATTCGTCCAGCCAGTGTACCATACCTGGGTAAAAATAAAAATGCCTCTAGCCGGTGTACCAACACTGGGGTAAATTCTTCCAACCGGTGTACCACACCGGGATAAAATAGAAGTACCTCCAGTCGGTGTATCACACCAGAATAAAATTAATAAATCTTAATCATAGTCATAATAAGAGCTGATATGGCTTATACTGGGTCAATTTAACACGTATAGCATAGAAATGACGAATACTAAATCTGTGGCTTGCATAGGTCTTCTTCGTAATGTATAACTGCAAGTGAGCACATATAACATATAAAGATAGAAAATAGCACTTAAACGCATGTATTCAAAACTTTTATAAATCATAAGAAATTGCAGATGACCTAAGAAATTGAATAAGATTTATAGATCATATTCAAAGGGATATTAGAGCTTGGAGACGTGCTAGCTTGTCGTTCGACTTAAGGGAAAGGGATTATGAAATCTCCTCTTGTCCTGAAATATTTCATAACATATACATAAGATAATAGATAACCATAACAAGGAAATTCCAATTCAATAAGCTCATTTACTCTTAATAGCTTGCGATGTCTTTACTTGACTTAAAATCATTTACATGTCATCATCTTGGCTCTTTCACGAATTTTAGTTAGCAACCAGACCTTCAAATACATTTAACATCACACACACATATACACACATATATATAACATACAGTAAGGACCAGCTAACAGTGCCCGCGCTGAGGGGTCTATACAACTACGACAACAATCAACACGATATCCCACTTCAAATGCCTCACTTGAGCTAGACATAATCTCAACATTTAACCTCAATCAAACATGAAACTTTAAATGCTTAAATGAATCTTAACATACTTCCTCAATACTTATAAAGAGGTTGCTGAATCATTCAATTCACAATGCACAAATTGTGCTTAAAAGAACGAAGGACGGGGCGCCTTACATACCTTTTTTTGGCTAGCTTTCTTATGTCGTTTATTTCTTTCAACAATCAGTACTTATACCTTAAATTACTTGAGTTTATAACCAAGTGAAAAGGACATTTCAAGCCAATATATCCAGCCAAGACATTACACGAACAGCAGCCACAACAATAACACACAAGGCAACATTTTAGCATAATGCTACAACTTGTTCTACACATTTTTAAGAAAAGAATGGAAGTAGGAAATTACCTAAATTCCTTTGTAACCAACTCCCATCAATATGGAGTATATTTACAGGAACACACAACCACAACAATTTTAAAAAATGAGCAGTAATCTTCAACAAAGTTGCACCAAAAATGGCAACCAAACTTGGCGCCCAACCTCTAGTTTCAAGCTAGGATTCTTGAATGTTTGAATACTAAAAAAACTTATCTTTTGCTGGGGGATATTCTTGGTTAAAATAGGAGTATTTTACTTCAATTTTTTTTTCAAAAATGCAGCAACCTTGCTGTCCAAAATGCAGCAAAAATAGTTCACTAACACACCAAACACACCTCCAACTTCTAGTCTTTTAATCAAGAATTCAAGCAAGGTCAATAGTAGAATTCTTACCTTTTATACTTGTGTCTAATCCATAACAAAAGGGAGCATATATGTAGATTAGAACAGCTTCAAGAATGTAGCAAATTCACCATAGAAACACTGCCCAAATGCAGCCAAAACAGCCACCAACACACCACCTTCACCTTGTGATTAATCCCCTTCACTTAGCTTTAGTTTTAATGGAGTTTAGCTTGGTGTTTTCCTTAATTGTGTGCTAGAAATTTGAGAGGATTTAAGAGGATAAGCAAGCACCTCAAATCTGAAAAAATTGAAAATGATCTCATAGCACAAGACTTAAACTATGAAGGTATTTGGGGGGGGGGGGGGGGCTATTTTTAGGGCACTGGCCACATCACTGCCCGATAGTGCCACCATAAAATACCTATAACTTTTTACTCCGAACTCAGATTAATGAGCAGTTTGATGTTCAGAAAATTAAACTCAAAGACCTTTAATTTGATAGGTCACGGGGCTTCTAATTTATTATATATTGGGAGATACAATTATTTAAAATTGACCCTTACTTATGAACTTCACATATTCTTTGCTTTTCTGTTCATACACATTTTCCTTGTCATCTACGATCAATATACAACCTGTACTTCCCTTAACATAGCATATAAACACCAAATAATCAAAAGAAAATTTTCCAGGGTGTAACAGAATGACTCATGGTGTCTAGGTATGGGTCGTGGTATGCCTTAGTAGGACCAACTTCAGAATATAATCAATGGGATATTAGATGGTACGAGTACAAACAATGATCCATTGTATATTGGTACGGTCATACCTCAATCTCATGGGGTGAAGTCTAGAAACCTGGTTCTGCCCCTCATACAATGAGTCATGGAACAACTCGTCGCATCTAGTCATGAGTCGTAGGAGTAGTAGTAGGATGGAGAATCAGAGGGAATGCAAGGTTGGTTCACTGACCACGAGTCGCGGAACAACTTGTGGTATCCAAGGATGAGCTGTGATGGGCGTCCGTAGGTTGGAGTTCCGAAGGTGAAAAATCAGGGCCTCAAGTGATGACACGTAACCACAAGTCGTGGTGGAAAAAAACAACTTGTGGTGTGAGTCGTGACGACTGGCAGGCATTTTCCAGGTCATTTTTCCTAAGCCATTTTAGAAATTTTCGATACTTTTAAGTTCTAAACTATGTCGTATTGGAATCTATTAGAGGGGAATTTGGAGGACTAGTTGACTCTCTATCCTTATTCTTTCCTAATCTCTTGGAACTTCACCGTAAGGACCCAGACAAGCAATTCAAGGCAAGAACTAGGGCTTCAAATTTCTTCTTAGAATTTCAAGTGTTTTCTCTGAGAATTCTTCTACAGGTATATGGGGATGTAACAAGGGTATTCCTTTCATCCTTGTTCCCCAAAATAACTAGTGAACCCTAGTGTTTTTTCAAGTCTTCTAGAAATCATGGCTTAAGGTTTTCTTCTAGATGTTGAAATTCCCTATCTCCTTAATATTTTAGAGTTTTCATGACTAGTACCATGTTGTAATTAGGATGTTAATATCAACTTGTATAATGTCTATCTAGATTCCTGATTCTTGCATGATTTTGAGATTTCATTTCATGAACTAGCAATGTTTCAAAAATAGTACAATCTCTTAGAGTATATATGATTTTCTCATGATTCATGCATCCATAATTTACAATACTATTAGCATAGTCAGTATACAAAGTACTATTATTAGAAATCAATATTTTCAGCTTATCAGTATATTCAGTACCCTCAGTTATCAGGTTCTTTAGGTTCTCAGGACACTCCCAAATAAATAGTCCTGACTTAGCCTTAGGATACTATTTCAAGCTATCAATACAATTTAGTATTTATATATATACATCTGCTATGTGTCATCAGTTGGGAGTAGTACTTAGCACCAAGGGGGTCGGGGTTCACCACACTCAGGTTTTCAGAACTACATGCCACCATAGGATTTAACCTGAATAGATGTTATAGTTAGTGATCACACAGTCCAGTCACTATACCCTAGCAAGATATGGTGGGCTCTATCGATAAGGAGTAAACATTGAAATCCACGTCTAGCACACGTGATTATATGTCGGTTAACAAGCACTCTCACAGTACAGTACAGTCATAGACCAGTCCAGTCTTACATATTTCAGATATGTTTATGACTTACATTTCCAGATTTATCAATTCTTACAATATTTTTCTCCAATTTTCAGAATCTTCTGTACTTGATTCAAGCATGATTATTGTATATCATATCAGTCTAGCTTATGAATTATAAAATTTTTTATATTTTATTTGATGTCTAACATACTCAATACATTTCAAGTAATTATGCATACTTCCTATGCTATATCATTTTATGACATAGGCCCAGGTACCCAGCCCCAGCATTGCAGTTAACTTCACTGGCGATATTCAATAATGTTCTATTAGTGAGTCCTTATCTTCCGAGTATCAGAGATATTCTTTCTATTTTAGTAGTATTAGCTTAGTTTTTCAGAATTAGGGTTAGCAGGGGACTTGTCTCAGCAACTCATCAGTTAGTAGAGGCTTTCAGACACAGTGATATTAGTTTCAACTTATTTTATTCAGTGTTGTTTACAAATATTTAGTGTTTTTTCAGACTTTATCTTTTCTCATAAAAGTCTATTTTGTACTTCAGTAGCTTTCGCTCAATTTTCTATTTGAAATTTTAGTATGAAAGTAATATGCTATGCCCTGGGTTTGTGTCACGTCTCGAGAGGGGACTCAGATTGTAGACACGGGACAAGGAACCCCGAGTCAACCCATGACATAAGCATTCACTATCTCATTCAATAAACATGAAGGAAACAGTGAAAGTCTAACTTAGCATAACAACATAATAAGCATCTGAGCTAAATACATGTCTAAGTCTGAATAGCCTCTAATCTGGACGAGCTGATGGGACAGCACCCCCAACTAGCTCAGAAATACTAAAACTGAAAGTATGCTCAAAATAACTGAAATTCTAGTCCTCAGAGGATGAGGACTCACCAAGAAAGCAAATGCTAACTCTGATAGGCAACTACGAACGGGGCTGAACCTGAAAACCCGATCCTGAATCATGAAATGATACAACATAGAAGGTATGCGGTCAGTACATGAAATGTACCGAGTATGCAAGGTAAGTAAAACCATTTTGATAAGTAAATCAGCTAAATCCAGTCATACATATATATAATAAACTTTGAGAGTAAGTAGAAGAACACATGTATAAATTCTGAAATCGGACTTTATCATAACGTTCTCATGCATGGCTTTAGAACATCATCGCTGACTCGAATGACTCAAAGCTAGATCATAACAATTATATCAAAAGCTGAACAATGAGTCAAACCTTGCCTTCCCAACATGCATGCATAAGATAATCATCATGAGTAATGGATATGCAAATTCAAATGATATAGACAATGGGAGACTCGTCACTTAACCGACATACCACGATAGAGCTTACGTGGTCCCAACTATCACACTCAAGTGGGTAGAGCCGTCCATAACCTTGCCAGGGTGATGGACGATACCATGATATTGATATCAAGCTCAAAGGGCCAATCGGGCGGGGGATGGCTCACAAGGGAGGTCCCAATAATATAATAGAATCAGCCTACGTTGGCACATAGTTTTGGGGCATAGGGTAGTCGACCCTTAGCCCGCTCAGTACTAGACTCTTCTCCCAAAATATGCAATGCTCTACATTGTATAAATATGAAGCTCAACATCGTCTAGTGATGAAGCTCAACATGAAGTCGTGCATAAACTCAACATTGTATGAAATGAAGCTCAACATTGTCTATGGACAAAGACCATTATGAAATCATGCACATTAGAAATCATACAAATATGAATCTCAACAATATCATCTTGACAAAGCTTAGGATAGAATCATGCTTAGACTCAACATCATGTGACATGAAGGTTAATGACAACATACATCTCAATTATGAAATTCATACATATGAGAAGCTTTATTATGACACATACCACAAGCTCAAGATTAGTGGGAGGCTTAACTCCAAAATCATGTGGTAAGGCTACTTTCGAAATATTACTTCACTATCATCAACATGGGGACCTTGCCCAAAACCTTATCATGCTTGAACCCATTCAAATCATTTGAAAATATTTTAATTTGGGAGGTTTTACTCCAAAATGAAATAATATAATCAATTCAATAAAATCGACATTCATACTCAACTTTGGGCACTATCCAAAGCTTCACCCTACACGGGTCTATTTACCCTTCTTTGAAAACATCATCAAAATCATGCGTAAGATTGAAAACATGCTTTTCATCATCTATTCCCTCATCATCGCATTATCATAGGAACTCCCCACACATGGGCGTCTTAGATTCAATTTTTAGAAAATAAATTTGTAAAATAGATTAAGATAGAATCCACCCAAGCTCAATAAATCATCAATATCAACTCAATTAATCATACCTATGAGTAGAAATGTTGGAATCATGCAATTGAGTGAAAACCCATACTTGATCATCACAAATAAGTCACTAATTAATAGGGAATGGGCATGGGTGTAGAAGAAACACCCACTCATAGACTTACATACCTGGGATTGAAGAATCTTATCTCTTCCTAATTACCCAGCTGAGATTTCCCTTGAAATCCTTGAATTTCTCCTCACTTTCTCCCCTTCAAGCTCTCACCCTTGCATGCATGAAGAAAATGGCCTAGATGGGTTCATCTCAGCCTAAAACCCTCTTTTTGAGCTCAAAATGACGTAGTATAGACTCTTAGAACTTAGGAATTATGGAAAATACCTTACTGAAATCGCTGAAAATAATTGTCAGGGGGTCTTAACAGATGACCTGATGACTCGTTACTAGGACTCACGATCCGTTTGATCACCCGTCAAGTACATTGCCTCATCATTCAAGAAATTTCCACTAGCTTGGTAACGGCTAACTTAACGGGTCGTTAGGACTGATGACGACTCGTCGAGTGCCACCCATAAGGTACACTGGATAAGCCTTGCTAACTTTCCCCGGGATTAACCAACGATTGTCTTGACGACTCGTGGTGACTGACCACGAGTCGTTACATCCCCCGTGAGGACCTCGAGTCCTCCAACATCTCAGGCCTTCCCCACGAGTCACTTGACGACTCATTTGGCCTCTTCACGAGTAGTTAGGTGACCCGTTCTGCAACTACTACAATATTATTTTCCAGTTTTCTCCTGATTCACTTCTGGGTCCGATTCTTGAATTCTCGAGGTATAACAATATCTCCCCCTTGGGAACATTCGTCCTCGAATGTTAAAAACGAGCATAAAACTCAAAAAAAACAATCACCATATATATATAGATGCTAATCATTGATTTTCAAATCGAAAACTGACGGAACGACTACCCGAAGAGAACCACATTGCTGGTCAGAGTTCAGGCATCACATACACATTTCATATCATAAAACAAACTTATTCGCATGAATAAAACATGAAAAACTGAATAGAGGTTTAGGGAAAAATTTGATACCTCAAATTGAAGCTGAGCCGGTAGGAAACAAATTAGGGTATTTAGCCATCATATCCGCCCCGGCCTCCCACATAGCTCCTTCAACATGCTGATTCCTCCATAAAACCTTAACTGAAGCTACCTCTTTGTTCCTTAGCCTCCGGACTTGTCGATTCAAAATTTCAACCAGAATTTCTTCATAACTTAGACTATCTTTCTCACCAACACTGTCTATCAGAACCACCAAGGCTGGATCACCCAAGAACTTTTTTAAAAGCGATACATGGAACACGGGGTGAACTGAAGCCAATTCTGAAGGCAAGTCCAACTCATATGCCACCTTACCAACTCTTCTCACAACCCGGTACAGACCAACATAGCGGGGACTGAGTTTACCTTTCTTTCCGAACCGCATGACTCCCTTCATGGGAGATACCTTTAGAAACACCCAGTCATCGACATCAAACTCCAAATCTCTTCTCCTCATATCTGCATACGATTTCTGGCAACTCTGAGCGGTTTTCAACCGGTCCCTTATCAATTGAACCTTCACCATCTCCTCATGAACCGAGTATGGACCTATCATGGCTGCCTCACCAACCTGGAACCATCCGATGGGAGATCTACACCTTCGCTTGTAGAGGGCCTCAAACGGTGCCATTTGGATACTAGAGTGGTAACTATTATTATAAGCAAACGTGATCAAGGGCAAATGATCATCCTAACTACCTTTGAGATCCATCATACATGCCCTCAACATATCCTCAAGAGTCTGAATGGTTCGTTCTGCTTGGCCGTCCGTATGAGGGTGAAAAGATGTGCTTAGCTTAACCTGAGTCCCGAGCCCTTTTTGAAACGAATGCCAGAATTGAGAAGTAAACTGAGTACCTCGATCCGAAATAATAGACAAAGGCACTCCATGAAGCCAAACCAACTCCCGGATATACAACTTAGCATAATCATCTCCTGAATCCGTGGTCTTGACTGGTAGGAAGTGTGCAACCTTGGTCAACCTGTCCACCACAACCCAAATGGAGTCCTATTGCCGGCAAGTACGAGGTAGACCTGTAATGAAGTCCATATTGATTTCTTCCCACTTCCAAGTAGGGATGGCAATATCCTAAAGTACACCTCCAGGTCTTTGATGCTCGGCCTTTACTTGCTGACAGTTTGGACATTTTTCTAAGAACTCTGCAATATCCCTTTTCATACCATCCCACCAATATATTTCTCATAAATCCCGATACATTTTCGTGGATCCTGGATGAATAGAATATCTGGTACCACGTGCCTCATGCAATATTCGAACTCTCAAATTATCAATGTATGAAACACATAGTCGACCCTGGTATCGTAGCACACCATCTCCCCCTTGGGAGAAAACCTACACTTTCTGATTTCGCACTGCCTCCTTCAGCTTCCTCAATATTGGATCCTCATCTTGCCTAGATTTAACATCAGCTACCAAGGATGATTCCGACCCGTCATGCACAACAGCACCGCCATCGGTTGATTCGATCAGTCTAACTCCCAGCCTTGCAAGCCGGTGAACATCCTTTACCAACTCCTTCTTTCCCCTGTCCACATGGTACACACTCTCCATTGAGAGCCCACTAAGCGCATCCACAACCACATTAGCTGTGCCCGGGTGGTAAAGGACACTCATGTCATAATCCTTAAGTAACTCCAACCACCTCCTTTGCCGTAAATTTAGATCCTTCCATGTGAACATATATTGAAAGCTTTTGTGGTCCGTAAATACATCCACTTGGACCCCATACAAGTAATGCCGCCATATCTTCAATGCAAACACTACCGTGGCCAATTCAAGATCGTGGTTCAGGTAATTCTTTTCATGCACCTTCAGCTATCGAGAGGCATAAGCTATCACCCTTCCTTGCTGCATCAATACACACCCAAGTCCAACTCCGGAAGAATCACAATACACAATAAAACCATGTTACCCTCGGGTAAGGTCAATATTGGTGCTGATGTAAGTCGAGCCTTCAACTCTTGGAAACTTTTCTCACAAGCCTCCGACCACTGGAACTTCACCTTCTTCTGAGTCAACTTAGTTAAAGGCGCTGCAACGGTTGAGAAACCCTAAACAAACCTACTATAGTAGACAGTTTAGCCCAAGAAACTCTGAATATCCGAAGGATTCACTGGTTTGGGCTAATTCTTCACTGCCTCGATTTTTTGCAAGTCTACTTTTATGCCTTCGCTAGAAACCACATGGCCCAAGAATGCCACAGAGTCCAACCAAAACTAACACTTGCTGAACTTTACGTACAATTGGTGGTCCTTTAGGGTCTGAAGCTCTACTCTCAAGTGAGCGGCATGCTTCTCCTCGCTCCGAGAGTACCCCAAGATGTCATTAATGAACACGATCACGAACATATCGAAATATGGTTTGAGCACCCTTTTAATCAGGTCCATAAAAGATGCAGGAGCATTCGTTAGTCCAAAAGACATAACTACAAACTCGTAATGACCATACCGTGTTCTGAATACCGTCTTCGGGATATCGCTCTCCCAAAATCTAAGCTGAAGGAACCTAGATTTGAGATATATCTTCGAGAAACACTTCACACCCTGAAGCTGATCGAACAAATCATCGATCCTGGGTAAGGGATACCTGTTCTTAACAGTGACTTTGTTCAACTGTCGATAATCAATGCACATACGAAGGGAACCATCTTTCTTCCAAACAAATAATACTGGTGCGCCCCATGGAGACTGGCTCGATCTAATAAAACCCTTATCTAGCAAATCCTTTAACTGATCCTTCAACTCCTTTAGCTCAGTTGGAGCCATCCTATAGGGTGGAATAGATATAGGCTGCGTATCAGGAAGGAGGTCAATACCAAAATCAATATCTTACTCAGGAGGAATACCTGGCAAATCATCAGGAAAGACCTATGGATACTCACGTATTACTGGAACTGACTAGATAGTCGGGGTTTCAGACTCCACGTCCTTAACCCTAGCTAGATTATACATGCAACCCTTAGAAATCATCTTCTTGGCCTTGAGGTAGGAAATGAAGCGGCCTACAAGCACCGCTGAACTACCCTTCCATTCTAAGACTGACTCACCCAAGAATCTGAACTCTATTGACCGGGTCTTGCAATTAATGGAAGCATAACAAGCGTAGAACCAATCCATGCCGAGAATGACATTGAAATTGGTCATGGCTAACTCTATCAGATCTGCTTAGGTGACCTTATAGAGAACCAAGACTGGGCAATCTCTATACACCCGTCTAGCTATAACTGAGTCACCTACTAGAGTAGAAACTGAGAAGGATTCTGATAAGACATCGGGACTGACTCCAAAGCTACTGGTTATATAAGGTGTCACAAAGGACAAGGTGGCCCCTGGATCTAACAATGCATAAACATCAACATGGAAGACTTGTAACATACCAGTAACCATGTCCACGGAGACCTCCTGCTCCTGACGCGAAGCGAGGGCATAGAATCTGTTCTGGCACTAACCGCCAGCTGCACTGGTAGATGCCCCCTGATATGCTGAGCGAGGGGGTGGGGCTGCTGAACTAGAAGCTGGGCCACGACCCCCAACTTGATCCTATATCGCCTCTGGACAATCTTTAAGCAGGTGTATGGGTTGCGCGCACCCGAAAAACACACCCGAACCTGCCAAGCACTGGCCTTTATGCCCTCGGCCACATCTACGACAAGCTGGAACACCTGAATCTGCAGGCCTACTGCTCTTAACCCTCAAGCCTGATGCTTGTCCTCTCTGATCATGCCTAGGCAAAGATGGCACACTCAAGGTTGATGAAGCTAGGGTGGATGATCTCTGGTGGGTCTGCTGATGGTGCCTACCGCCGGACCTCTGTCGGGAATATCTGTGACCCTCAATCCTGGCCCTCTTTGCCTCTCTCTCTCTTGAATGTGCCGCCTCCATCTGCTGGGCATACAACACCATCTGAGGGAAGTCTATATCTTGATGGAGCATAGCAATCCTGCATTCCTTATCCAAGTAACCTGCTATCCCATGCACAAACCTGCTCACTCGCGCCCTCTGGTCAGCCACTAACTCAGGAGCATACGTCGATAGGCGAGTGAACTCAAGGGAATACTCTAGTACTGTCATCCTCCCTTGCTTCAGATTTACGAACTCAGCTGCCTTTAGCTCCCTCATGTCCCAAGGGAAGAACCGATCAAGGAATGCAACGTGAAACTCTTCCTAATTGATCGGACATGCTCCAAAAACTCTGCTGTTCTTCCATTGACGGAACCAGATATGCACAACCCCCTTTAACTGGTAGGAGGCCAACTCTGCTCACTCAACACTACTCACCCCCATCACCTGGGTGATCTTGATGATCTCATCAATGAAGTCATATGGGTCCTCACCTACCTTGGACCCCAAGTACTTCGGCGGGTTCATCCTCAAGAAATCCCTGACACGAGCTGCCGCTGCATTGCCATTCTGCGGTACATGCGCAATGGCTTGCTGATTGACCTGAGCGGTCAAGGCCTGCGCAAGCATCTAGATAGCGGCTCGGAACTCAGCGTTTGCGGCTGGCTCCGGTGCCTGAGGCTCTTGAACTGGTGGGACTGGCTGATGCCCACGACCTATGCCATCCTCAATACCTTCACCATTTCCATTACTCCTTCCATTCATCCTTCAAGGAGCCATGACTCTGCAATCGCGAATAGCATGAATTAGAGGGATTGAAAGACTCTTCATTGCACGACATAGATCATGGAAGATGGGAACATTTCCTAAGACGTCTCTAGCCTCTTCTTCATAAGTGTGGCACACTTCACACCCATGAAAAAGACTCTACTTAATGCGGCTTTCAAACTCCCTAAGACACTTAAAACCTATGGCTATGATACCAAGTTTGTCATGACCCGAGAGGGGACCCGGATCGTAGACACGGGACAAGTGACCCCGAGGGACCCCAAGTTAACCCATGGCATAACATTCACTATCTCATTCAATAAATATGAAGGAAACATAAATATAACTCAGCAGAAGTCTAACTTAGCATAACAACAGAATAAACACCTGAGCTGAATACATGTCTAAGTATGAATAGCCTCTAATCTGGACAAGATGATGGGACAACCACCCCAACTAGCTCAGAAATACTGAAACTGAAAGTACGCTCAAAATAACTGAAAGTCTAGTCCTCGAAGGATGAGGACTCACCAAGCAACAAAATGCTAACTTTGATAGGAAGCTACGAACGAGGTTGAACCTGATAACCTGATCCTGCATCATGAAACGATGCAGTATAGAAGGTATGCGGTCAGTACGTGGAATGTACCGAGTATGCAAGGTAAGTAAAACCGCTTTGATAAGTAAATCAGCTAAATCCAGTCATACATATATATAATAAACTCTGAGAGTAAGTAGAAGAACACATGGATAAATTCTGAAATTGGATTTATCATAACATGCTCATGCATGGCTTTAGAACATCATGGATGACTAGAATGACTCAAACATAGATCATAACATTTATATCAAAAGCTGAACAATGAGTTAAACCTTGCCTTCCTAACATGCATCCATAAGATAATCATCATGAGTAATGGATATGCAAATTCAAATGATATAGACAATGGGAGACTCGTCACTTAACCAACATACCACGATAGAGCTTACGTGGTCCCAACTATCACACTCAAGTGGGTAGAGCCATCCATAACCTTGCTAGGGTGATGGACGGTACCATGATATCGATATCAAGCTCAAAGGGCCAATCGGACCGGGGATGGCTCACAAGGGAGGTCCCAATAATATAATAGAATCAACCTATGTGGCGCGTAGTTCTTGGGAAAAGGGCAGTCGACCTTAGCCCACTCGGTACTAGACTCTTCTCCCAAAACATGCAATGCTCTACATCGTATAAATACGAAGCTCAACATCGTCTAGTGACGAAGCTCAACATGAAGTCGTGCAAAAACTCAACATCATATGAAACGAAGCTCAACATTTTCTATGGACAAAGCTCATTATGAAATCATGCATGCATTAGACATCATATAAATATGAAGCTTAACAATGTCATCTCGACAAAGCTTAGGATAGAATCATGCTTAGACTCAACATCATGTGAAGTGAAGGTTAATGACAACATACATCTCAATTATGAAATTCATACATATGAGAAGCTTTATTATGACACATACCACAAGCTCAAGATTAGTGGGAGGCTTAACTCCAAAATCATGTGGTAAGGCTACTTTCGAAATATTACTTCACTATCATCAACATGGGGACCTTGCTTAAAACCTTATCATGCTTGAACCCATTCAGATCATTTGAAAATATTTTTGTTTGGGAGGTTTCACTCCAAAAAGAAATAATATAATAAATTCAATAAAATCGGCATTCATACTCAACATTGGGAACTCCCCAAAGCTTCACCCTACATGGGTCTATTACCCTTCTTTGAAAACATCATCAAAATCATGCGTAAGATTAAAAACATGCTTTTCATCATCTATTCCCTCATCATCGCATTATCATAGGAACTCCCCACACATAGATGTTTTAGATTCAATTTTTAGAAAATAATTTTGTAAAATAAATTAAGATAGAATCCGCCCAAGCTCAATAAATCATCAATATCAACTCAATTAATCATACCCATGAGTAGAAATGTTGGAATCATGAAATTGAGTGAAAACCCATACTTGATCATCACAAATAAGTCACAAATTAATAAGGAAGGGCATGGGTGTGGAAGAAAGCACCCACTCATAGCCTTACATAACTGGGATTGAAAAATCTTATCTCTTCCTAATTATCCAGCTGATATTTCCCTTGAAATCCTTGAATTTCTCCTCACTTTCTCCCCTTCAAGCTCTCACCCTTGCATGCATGAAGAAAATGGCCTAGATGGGTTCATCTCAGCTTAAAACCCTCTATTTCGAGCTCAAAACGACGTAGTATAGGTCCTTAGAAGTTAGAAATTATAGAAAAGCCCTTACTAAAATCGCTGAAAATAACTGTTAGGGGGTCCTAACGGATGACCTGACGACACGTTACTAGGGCTCACTCTGTTTGATCACCCGTCAAGTACATTGCCTCATCATTCAAGAAATTTCCACTGGCTTGGTAACGACTAACCTAGTGGGTAGTTAGGACTAATGATGACTCCTCGGGTGCCACCCGTCAAGTACACTGGATAAGCCTTACTAACTTTCCTCCAGACCAACCAACGATTGTCTTGATGACTTATGGTGACTGACCACGAGTCGTTACATCCCCCGTGAGGACCTCGAGTCCTCCAACATCTCAGGCCTTCCCTACAAGTCACTTGATGACTCATTTGGCCTCTTCGTGAGTCGTTAGGTGACTCGTTCTGCAACTGCTGCAACATTTTTTTACAGTTTTCTCCTGTTTCACTTCCGAGTCCGATTCTTGAATTCCTGAGGTATAATAGTTTGCTTGGGGTCACTTATGAGTCTAAGTACTATATCGCGTCCAGGGTGTAGACTCGGGATGTGACAAACCTGGTATTAGAGCCTCAAGTTTAAAGTGTCCTAGGATGTCTGAAAGCCCCGTCAAGTAGAGTTCTTTTCATGGGTGTAAAGCGCACTACGCTTATGAGGGGCAGGCTACAAGGCATTTCAGGAAAATTGCCTTTTCTCTAAAATGTCCGTCTAACTCGTGCTCTACCATTTTCAATTGATAATGCCTCTAGAGGAGGAAACAAAAGGAGGACCAAAAACACCAACTAGAAAGATCCACCAACTCCAGTAGCCCTTCAGGATGATCAGGTGACACCTACTAAGTTCATGGCTACTATTCAGATTCTAGCTCAAGTGGTGACCAACCAGGTCAACTAGTAGGTCATCGTACCTGCCAATGCGAGTGGACCTACAACTGTTGCTAGAGTTCGAGACTTTACTCGGTTGAATCCCATGGAATTTTATGGGTCTAAGATAGATGAGGACCCACAGGACTTTATCGACGAGGTTTAGAAGATCGCCCAAATCATGGGCATTACCTTCATCAAAAGTGCAGAGTTCGCCGCCTATCAGCTAAAAGAAATGGCCCAAATATGGTATATTACAGTGGAAAGAAGGGAGACGGGTTGGTGCAGGACCGGTGAAGTGGGACGAGTTCATGACCATATTTCTAGATAGGTTCTTTTCCCCGGAGTTAAGGGAAGCAAAGGCCGCAGAGTTTGTAAATTTAAAATAGAATGACATGATGGTGCAGGTGTACGCCTTAAAGTTCACTCAACTATCAAAATATGCTCCGAACATGGTTGCTGAGCCGAGGGATTGCATGCTCAAATTTGTAAATGGGGTCTAAGACTTGGTGTTTAAGGAGTGCAGAACTACCATACTCATCAAAGATATGGACATCTCCTGGATTATCGTTCATGCATAGAAGATAGAGGAGAAGAAATTGAAGGAGATAGAAAGCGAAAGTAAATGGGCAAGGGGAGGTCAATTTGAGTATTATTAGTAGAGGTCAGGTGGTGGTAGTCTCCACAGTAGCAGCAGAGACCTCCAGCACCCTCTTCAGCTAGTGATCCTTCTTCCAGGCTCCGTAAAGATTAGAGGAGTGGAGCATCAGGCTCCCAGTCTCAGAGCCATGTCTCCAGCAGCTGCACTTTCTCAAGTATGTCCTAAGTGTGGTAAGAATCATCCGAGTAAGTGTCATCTAGGCAATGAGGGTTGTTTCAGTTGTGGCCAGCTAGGTCACAGGTTGAGGGATTACCCATCAACAGGATGGGGCAAGGCCCAATCCACTACATCAGCAACTCTACTAGGTCGCTCAACTCAGTAGGATACTACCTCAAGTACAAGTGGCGGTCAGCGCCAGAACAACTTTTATGCCCTATCCTCCCATCAGGACCAGGAGAACTCACCTGATGTAGTCACTGGTATGTTACATCTCTTTCAGATAGATGTTTATGCTTAACTAGATCTAGAAGCCACACTTTTTTTCTTGACTCCTTATATTGCACTCCAGTTTGATATAAGTCTAGAAATTCTCTCAGAGCTATTTTCAATCTTTACTGCGGTTGGTGAGTCAGTTAGAGCCAGTTGAGTATATAGAAATTGCCCGATCACAGTGTTATAGAAAGTCACCACAGTTGATCTATTAGAGTTAGATATGGTCAATTTTGACCTCATTCTTGGAATAGATTAGTTACATTCTTATTATGCCTCAGTTGATTGCAGAACTAGAGTGGTTAAGTTCCAATTTCCTAACGAACCAGTCCTAGAGTGGGAGGGTAGTACTTCAACGCCTAAGGGTCGGTTTATCTCATACCTTAAGGTGGGTTACTCTATTTGACAATAACCACTTTATACTTCAATTGCAAGGTGTAATTTGGGCGTGATTAAATTTTGGCACCGTTTTCGGGGAATACAATTTTGAAATAAGTTAATCGGTGATAAGCTTGGGTAGTAGTCTTTATGTCCTACTTGTATCACTATATATATATATATATATATATATATATATATATATATATATTAAATCTTTCTTGTTTTTGTTTTTTTTATTTTGTTTGTGTTTCTTTTAGTTAGATTTTATTTTTACTATGGCGTCATGGAATAAAAAAGGGTTTGCTGGTTGTGATCCATATCTTGATGACCCATGTCCATATTGTGGAGGACCCCATTTTTGGCAAGAATGTAAATATGCCCCCAGAAGAGAGATGTGTTCACCTTTTCACTTGTATGACAGGTGTAATTGTACTTTATGTTGTGGTCAAGATGGACAATGGGTTGATTATCTAAATTATTTTGCTTATCGATCCAGTTGCTATAACGAAAATTCTAGTTGTGCTTTTGAGTTTGATAGGGACGATGACATGGCATGTGAAGGACAAAGCACTGTAACTGAACGCATGGAAGCCATGCTCCAAGATTTTGTGGAGTGGGAATCTGACTTGGAGAAGGATGCTGATTCCTCAATTCTCATGGAATTGTTTACTCTTCAAGAAAAAATGGTTGAAGAAGAGATCTCGAGCTTAATGGATGAGCCAACATATCTTTAGGACTACAATGAATATTGTGGAATTGAAGAAGAGCAACAATTTGAAGAAGAAATATATAGTTCTCAAAAAGAAGAAGTTGAGGAAATATTGAAAAGCATAAGGGTGAAGAGCAAACAATGTGGTCGAGTCTTGACTAATTGGTGGGAAAAAGTGCAACATGATGATGAGGAAGATATCCAAAACATGAATTTTTTCATGGAAGGATTTTTTCAAGATTTACAAAGTTTTAATCATGAAGCAAACTTGACGAAGTGGAAATAGTAACCAATGATTGCCAACCAACCAACCTAACAATAATGCAAGATGCCGCAATTGAAGACGTGACACTAGAGTGGCAAAGACAAGTCAATCAAATCACTTTTGAGGACTCTAGTGCATCTGATAGTGAGGATGTCAAGAAGGAAGCATGCTTGAAAGTGAAGCAACTAGACCACATTTTGATCATTTTTCAACATTATATAGGGTTGACGATATGAAAATTGAGGCAACCAAATTTATGGATGATTTTGGAGAGGAAGGTCAAAGTTGCTTCATTCTAAAGTTTGTCATGCCAAAAGGGCAAGACCACATCCCTCCTTTGAGAGTCAAAAAATACATGATGTGACATCTATTATTTGGTGCCTGTATATTTACATCACCACCCCTCGAGAAGAGTAGAAAATTGGAAAAGGAGTTAGGGGTGCAATTCAAAAGTTCAAAGTGGAAAGAAAAGTGGTAAAATTGATGACGTCGTGCCACGACATTAAATCAAGAGCTTCTTGGGAGGCGACCCAAGGTAATTTAATTTTTTATTTGTTAGAGTTGATGTATTTGTTCAAGTGTGCATAAATTAAGTCATAATTCACAAAAAAAGTTTGAGCATGAAATTAAAAAATGGGGTGCAAAGAAAAAAATCT
Source organism: Datura wrightii (assembly GCA_035772735.1). NCBI lineage: Eukaryota > Viridiplantae > Streptophyta > Magnoliopsida > Solanales > Solanaceae > Datura > Datura wrightii. The sequence continues at coordinate 190,853,376 of JASDFA010000018.1, read as the reverse complement.
GGCCAAACAGCGCACAGAGCAGCGTATCGCATGGCCTGGCGTGATGCGCAAGCACTGGCGCTGCAAGGAGGGCTGTCATGCAGAAGGTCGACTGGCACGTTGAAGTACGCGATGCATTGCTGTGCAAAAAAAATGATTGCCCCACTGACGATGAGGATTAGAGGCCCAGGGAGTTCACTCTTTTACTCTATGCTTTATTGTTTTAGCACTAGGGACAGTGTTACCGATTAAGTGTGGGGTGGTAAAAGTAAACCTCATTACCATACATGCTTTAATTGCTAAATTTGTTCATGGTAGGCCTAAAATTTTTTGTGAACTTGACTTATCTTGCATACTTGGGTTGTTTGTAGTAGTTTTTGTAATATTTAATATTTGTTTGGGTTTCACCAATTTTTATTTTCGGTACTTTTCCTGTGGATAGTCCCTTAGAATTGAGTAGTGGGTATAGATTTTTTTTGTTAGTCATTGAGTCATGACTTTTCCCGATGATGGATGGATGACGACTGTCTTAAGGAAAAATTAGTCATTAGGAAAAGTAAGAACTTGAGACCTTATGAATGCTAGGTGCTTCACTTTAGGTATCATTAAGATTTTGTGAAATTCACTAAAAATGCATCAAAAAGGTAGAAATACTTAGTCTTTTGGAACTTGACTCTTGTACTTGAAAAAGTGGGCTTAATTATGTTATGCATGTAATATGGATATATGTGTTTATATAATCTTGATTGCCATTGTTAAATGATTTGTGCCATTGTGTGAGTGAGGTATTTTTGATATATTCCATGTCTGCAATTTGATGTTTAGAACTTGCCCAGTGTGTGTGCAAGATGAAACGAGAATGATGAATCTAGTAAGTGATATAGGCATTTATTTGGTAACCTATTTTTATCCTATTTTGCCTACCTTGAATGCAATTATCCTACTTAGCTATTTTAAGCCTTAGCTTATTCTTTTGATAGCCATATTACAAGCTTAATCCCTTTTTTTCTATTGACTCTTATTTGATCCAAATGACTCCCAGAGCACTTTAATTAAAAAAATTTTTGCATGAAAGGAGTATAATTATAGAAGTGAAGGAAAAATCTAAAAAGTGTGAAAATTAGAAGAAAAGAAAAGAATACAAAAAAATTGCTAAGAAAGAAAGGTGAAATTAGTGGGGAAAGAAAAGAAAAGAAAACAGCGCTTTGAAGTGATGAATGAAAAGAAAAAAATTTGTTAATGAGCTTAATGTGAAAAATCTCCATTAGTAATCTAAGTTGTGAATTGAAAAATAAAAGGAGGTATAATGAGAAAGAAAAATAGGAGATTGAAGAGTGTTCTTAAAAAAAGTGAAGTGTTGTGAAGTGTTAAAGTGCTTAGGGAGCTTAGTCACTATCTTGATCAAATAGTTTCTATCCATCCCTTTGCATACATTACAAGCAAGTTAAGTCCTAATTAATTCTTGATTCAAAATTCTATATTAGTTGAGTATTTACACTAAGAGCAAACCTATAGATCATCTTTTGCGTGCATGTTGAGTACCTTGGGAGAATGAGCGGAAATTGTTTATGTATGTGTATGTTTATATTGATATATATATTTTGAGTGTATAAGGGTATCTATATAAATAGTTAGGGGCACAATGGTAAGTTTTTGGTATATCTTGATTGCTAAACTACAAATGATTCATGTTGGCCCAAATATGTCTTGTTGAGTTAGTTCTAAAAGCTAAGTGATTTCGACTATTGGCATTTTAAGGTTGATCCTATATTCATGTGAGTGAAATGTTGGAGCTTGATTGATTTGTATGATGATCCTAAGTGTAAGTAGACCTATTTGTAGGGTGACTTTTGTGAATTAATTTGAGATGTAAAGTAGTAGATTGTTCGAGTACTAACAATAGTTAAGTGTGGGGTGGTGATGAACGGTGAATTTACATGTTTCTTAGCCATATTTCGCCCATATTTTATCATGTTTTGAGAATAAATTGTGTGTGTTTGCATGTGTTTTATAATATATTTGTGAAAAAGAGCTAATACACATGATTAGATGCTTTCAGGGCTTAAAGTGAGGAGTTTGGGCTTAAATGTATCTTAAAAGTGAAAGAATGGCAAAACGGGATTGACGGATTGAACATATAAAAGTTGGCATTGTGCAGGCACAACTGTGACATAGCCTATGTGACACACAGGCAATATAGGGGAACCAAGGGCATGATGCGCCGACCTTCTGGCACTTGGAGGGGTGCGACGCACAATAATGTTCCAGACGTCCAGAATTTGCAATCCCAATTTGAGTAGGAACTGAAGCTGCAAAACTCAATTCAAATCTAAAAAGGAACAACGAAGGCTTCATCTACTATTATAAATACCCTATATTTCATGTCTTAGATGTGGAAGGAATCAGTGAAATTTAGTGTTAGAGAAAATATCATAGAGTTTACAACTCAATTGTTGCACAATTCATACTTTGTGTAATAGTTTAGTTGAGTTCTTGTTAGAAATTCATCAAGTTCTTGTGAAACCTTTTAGATTGGAGATTTTGTTGAAAAAGTATTTATTGAAGTAAGTATTTAATTATGATTTCTTCTATATCTTTTATTTGTTTTCTCATCAACATGAGCGGCTAAATCTCTTAGGCTAGGATTGTGGGAACCATGATAGATTAATGAATATAGGCATAATAAAATAATGATTCTTAAATGGTGAATTAAGTGGAATGTTATTCTCTTCATTTTAATTAAGTTTTAGTAGTTTCAAACATTAAAACAAGCCCGTATCTTAACTTTCCCGACCAAGAAGGTTGAAGTTAGGAAAAGAGAGTAACAATGACAATTTGAGATTAATAGTTCTCATCTAATTTACTTGAGATCTAACCGAAAATAATTAAAGTCCAAGACATATTGTAAATCTAGAATATACACACTTTTTGAGACCGGAAGGAGATGGGTGGAAAGCATCTATTGTCTATTAGCGTACTTAACACATGCACTTTGAGACCGGAAGGAGATAAGTGTAGTTTTTAAGTTGAGAAACATTTAGATGTACTAAACATATAAGTCTTACAAAATATTCACCAGGATAGATCACTAGTAAAAGCCTACTAACTTATAAAATTACGGAGAACACAATCTTAGTTTAGTCTTAGTAATTTGAGAAACAACTCAATAACTGTTAACATTATTTTCTTTTTATTTATTATTTGCAAACCCCCTATTTGAAATATTAATTACAAGTTAGTTTATATGACGTTAACATATTATTTCTACCTATTCCCTGTGGGATCGACCCCAACATTGTTGGGTTATTATATTTGACAACGACTGCTTTTGTCATGTCCTGAGTCTACACCCTAGACGGAACACGGTATTTGGAGTCACAAGTAATCCCAAGTCAACCCTTGGCCTATCATACACTGGTATTTTGAGTAAAACATGCATAGTGGAAGTTTTAAAATAATAATATAAAAACATTTATGAAAGCTAAAACTGAAAACATAAGGTGTAAAACAACTGAACAATTCTAATAGTCTGACATCAAGTCTGTGTCTGAAAGCCATCTAGCAGATGAGTTGCTGGGACAAGCCCCCAGATAACTCTAAGTCTAACTGAAAGTAATGAAATGACTGAAAGAACTGAAATAATGCCCTCGAAAGATGAGGACTCACATTTATGCTGCTGAGGAGGATCTCAACTGCAGCGACTAACGACGCTGAGTCTGAGCACCTGTGGCTGTATCATGAAATGATACAACATAAAAGTATGCATCAGTACTTTGAATGTATTGAGTAAGTGAGAGAAAACATGATGCTTTATATAAATGACTGAACTGAAAATGGTACGCAATGACCAACTAATATACTGAATTGAGACAACTGAAGTAAACTAAGATGGTCAGGATGAGCCTATCTGGTGGTCAAAAATATGCCCTAAGTCTTAAAATATTGAGTCTGAGCTACTACACTAAAATGATCTGAACTGAACTGAACTGAACTTGACTAATCTTAGACTAAACTGAGCTGACAAGTGGGAGAGTCTCTAACCGACATATAACCATGTGAGCTAGACGTGGAGTCCGATGTATACGCGCCACCTGTAGGACCCAATATACCTTGCCAGGGTATAGAGGCATGAACTAGGTGATCACCAAAATCTGGGGACGATAAGGCCAATAAATACTGCAATCTACGTTGGCAGTGTAGTTCTAGGAACCTGGGTGCGCTGGAACCCCGACCCGCTTGGTGCTAAGTCCTGCTCACTTGAATACCTAAACTGAATACTAGGCTGATAGCTCGAGACTGAGGTCCAAGACTAGTCAGGGATATACAACTGATAGTACCCCGAGAGTCTTATCAGACCATATTCATAAACTGGGTCCTAGACTAGTCAGAGCTGCTTATCTAGAAGCGTCATAACCGTCTAAAAACAAACTGTAATTTGTCTGGGGTCCTAAGGCTAGTTAGAGCTGTTTATCTAAAGTGTCATGACCGCCTAGTGGAGCAACGAAACCGTGTTCTGAGTTTGATTCTGATAACTGGGAAGTATCATAAACACCTCAAGGATTTCTATAGTCAAACTGATCAGTTGACAAATTCTAAATATTTCTGAGGAGATTCTACGTATTAATTGAACTAAACTACTAACCAGCTATCAGAGAATTCAACTTATTCCAACAACACGGGAATCCACAATATGGTAAAAATTTCAAGAAAATAGGGAATTCTCATTCGACAAGTTGAATTATAGTTTTCTCATTCGTGCTAGGGCTGAAATCATTCTTACCAAGGCAGTAATTACTCAACATCTAACAATAAGGAATACTAGAAAATCATCCCAAATCACAATTCACAAACCATGGGGATTTAATGTATAAATACGTTTCATTCGAAAACTCAGGGCTTAAATTCACTTTTGCAGGAACATCAACAATTTGGTCAAGAACTGATGGAGATCATATCAACAATAAGCATTAATATCATTCTAGGTGAAATCAACAAAAAACAAACATGTAATATTTTCATACTCGAAAACTCGGGGCTAAGACTATAGAGAAACTATAAGAGGGTTTTGGGGGACACAAGGGAAGAACTATCCCCTTGTTGAATTCCCACATATCTGACTAAACATTTCCCGAAGAACAAAACTCGAACTACTGCAATGGAGGAAAACCCTAAGCTTGCTTGAGAGTTTCTTGAGAGGAGAGCTTACGATGTTTTTCTGAGAATATACGTGGGGAATGAGGGGAGAGGCCATTCATTCCCATTAATAGGTCTGAAATTACATCTAAAACAACACACTTTAAAGTTTAGGAGAGTAGAAAATTACTAAACAACCCTTAGAAAATCGCAGGGAAAAACTGACCACCAGTCCTCAGGGTGACCTAACAAGTCGTGGTCAGGGACCACGACTCGTGATCAGGGACCACGACTCGTGATCACACTCGTTGAGTCCACCGCTCAGAAATCCTTGATGGTCACCACGAGGGACCTAACAAGTCGTGGTGAGCGACCATGACTCGTGGTCACCTGTCGTCGACCACACTGCCCAAATGCCCTAAAGATCCCCACGAGTGACACCACGACTCGTGGTCACACATAATGAGTCGTGGTGAGGACTCGCGGGGTACACTGCCTCACACCTTAACATTTGACCCAGGTCTGACCACGAGGCACCTAATGGGTCATGGTGCCTGACCACGACTCGTGAGGTCTTCCGTTGGGTATACTGGTTCTCCCTTCCATTACTCGACCACCCTACCACGACTGACCTAACGGGTCATTAGGTCTCATAATGACTCATTAGGTGAGTCGTTCTAAGGCATTTTCTACAGATTTTTAGATTTTCTGATTTATGTTCCGCATCTAGTCTTTGAGTTTTCAAGGCATTACAATATCTCCCCCTTGAAACGTTCGTCCTCGAATGTTGGAAAACACCCAGATAAGCAGAGAATTTCAATCACTATGCTCAAATACTACTCATTTAACCCCAAAACTAATAGAATGACTATGTCCGATTCGAAATACATAACTGAACTGAATTCACTTTTCATACATAAATCCAAAGTCATAAAGGAAACTTAAACACATGAATTGAACCCAATAACTAAATTAGTTTCTAAAGAAAAATTAATATTTTAAACTGTAATAGAGTCGGTAGAGAACAAGTGTGGGCATTTGGCCAACATATCTGCTTCAGCCTCCCTCGTAGCTCCCTCAACTTGTTGATTTATCCATAAGACATTAACTGAAGCTATTTCCTTGTTCCGTAGCTTACGAACTTGATGGTCAAGGATCTGGACTGGGACCTCCTCATATGAGAGACTATTCTTTATTTCTACACTGTCCAATGGCACAACTGAGAACTGCTTCCTTAAGCTTGAGTAAGATGGGATCTTCGTTCTGTCTGGACTTCACTTCAACTACCAAGGAGGAATCTGACCCACTTTGCATTACCACTCCACCCTCGGTTGAATCCACCAACTGTACTCCCAACGGAGCTAACCTATGAATATCTTTTACCATTTCCTTCTTTCCCTCTTCAACATGATCTACTCTTTCCATAGACAACCTACTTAGTGCATCAGCCACCACATTGGCTTTGCCCAGGTGATACAACACACTCATGTCGTAGTCTTTTAGTAGCTCCAACCATCTTCTCGTACGAAGATTTAGGTCCTTCTAACTGAACACATACTGAAGGCTCTTGTGATCTATGAACACATCCACGTGAGCCCCATATAGGTAATGTCTCCATATTTTTAGTGCAAACACTACCGCTGCCAACTCCAAGTGATGAGTTGGATAGTTCTTCTCATGAACTTTGAGCTGTCTAGAGGTGCAGGCTATCACCTTGCCCTTCTGCATTAGAACGCAACCGAGTCCAACTCTTGAAGCGTCACAATAGACAACCAACCCATTTGTTCCTTTTAGAAAGGTCAAAACTGGAGCGATAGTGATTCGAGTCTTCAACTCCTGGAAACTCTTCTCACACGCATCCAACCACTAGAACTTCACTTTCTTCTGAGTTAACTTAGTCAGAGGAGATGCTATTGAGGAGAAACCTTCCACAAACCATCGGTAATAACCAGCTAAGCCCAGAAAACTCTTAATTTCCATCGGAGAGGTAGGTCAGGGCCAATCTTTCACTGATGCTATATTTTGAGGATCAACCTAAATACCTTCGCCCGAGACCACGTGACCTAGGAAAGTCACAAAATTCAACCAGAATTCACACTTGCTGAACTTGGCGAACAACTGGTGGTCTCTGAGCATCTGAAGCACTAGCCTCAGGTGATTAGCATGCTCTTCCTCATTTATGGATTATACCAGAATGGCGTCGATGAACGCAATGACAAACATATCTAGATACTGCTTGAAGACTCTATTCATCATGTCAATGAAGGCTGCGAGGGCATTCGTTAGCTCGAATGACATAACCATAAACTTGTAGTGACCATACCGAGTTCTGAATGCTGTTTTCGGTATGTCACACTCTCTAACCCTTAACTGATGATACCCTGACCTGAGATAAATTTTTGAGAAACAACTGGCTCCCTGAAGTTGATTAAACAGGTCGTCAATTCTGGGTAGGGGATACCTATTCTTGACTGTGACTTTGTTCAGCTGACGATAATATATGGACATTCTGAAGGTACCGTCTTTCTTACGCATGAATAGTACTGGAGCACCCCATGGAGAGATACTGGGTCTGATAAAACCCTTGTCAAGAAGATCTTTCAGTTGCTCCTTCAACTCCTTAAGCTCAACTGGATCCATTATGTAAGGAGGGATGGAGATGGGCTGAGTATCTGGAAGGAGGTCTATTCCGAAGTCTATTTCCCATTCAGGGGGAGTTTCAGGAAGATCCTTAGGAAATACATCTGGGAACTTGCTGACCACTGGAACTGACTGGATGGTTAAGGTCTTAGAGTTGGAATATTTGACCCGAACCAGATGGTAAATACATCCCTTGGAAATGATCTTTTGGGCCTTAAGGTAGGAAATAAATTGACCCTTAGGCACTGAACTACTGCCCGTCCATTCTAACATTGGCTAACTAGGGAACTGAAACTTGATAACTCTGGTTCTGTAGTCAACTGAGGCATAACCAGAGTGTAACCAGTCCAAACTGAGGATAAGGTCAAATTTGACCATGTATAACTTTACGAAATCAGCTGGAATGACTTTATTCAGGACTGAGACTGGGAGTTTCTATACACCCGGCTAGCTCGAACTGACTCGCCAATAGGGGTGGAGACTGAGAATGGTTCTGAGAGGACCTCTGGATTGATATTGAACTGTACTACTATGTAGGGAGTCACAAATAAAGGGTGTCTCCTAGATCTAGGAAGGCATACACGTCCAAATGAAAGAGGCGTAACATACCCGTGACTACATCAGGTGAGCTCTCCTGATCCTGACGGGAATTTAATACATAAAATTGGTTTTGGCGCTGACCGCCATACGTACATGAGGTGCTGCCCTGCTGAGCTGGTCATCCTGCTGGAGATGATGATGTGGTGGATTGTGCTCTCCCTTGTCTTACTGACGGGTATCTTTAAGCCGATGTTCAAGTTGTCCACAACCAAAGCAATCCTCTTGACCCTGAAGACACTCTCCCGGGTGGTTCCTACCGCACTTGGGCAAGCTGGATATCTGTTCCTGGCACTGTAGCTCTGAGACTGAGAGCCAGATGCTCCTCCCCTTCCATCCTGGTAGGATTGGAAGGTTGGGGCGTTGGCTGGGTTGGGTGCTGGGGCTCTCTACTACTGTAGTTGTTGCTGCTGTGGGCGGCTACTACTGCTAGACCTCTGATGGCCATGATTTGACTAGCCAGTCCTTGACCGTTTGTTCTTTCGCTCCATATCCTTCACTTTTTCATCCTCAATCTACTGGGCATAAATAATCAGGCTGGATAGGTCCATATCCTTAATCAGCATCGCTGTCCTACACTCCCTGAGGACCAGGTTCGACACTCTATTCACAAACTTCAACATGCGAGCCCTTGGCTCGGCTACCATTTTTGGAGTGTACTTAGATAGCCTGGTAAACTATAGAGCATACTCCTCAACTATTGTATTCCCCCGTCTCAAGTTCATAAACTCAGCCACTTTTTCCTTCCTCATCTTCCGAGGGAAAAATCTGTCCAAGAAGGCTGTGTTGAACTCCTCCCACTTCACCAGTCCTGCTCCTGCTGGCCGCCCCTCTTTCCACTATTCGTACTAGACTTGGGCTACCCCTTTTAGCTGGTAGGCAGCCAGATCAGCACTCTCAAGGGAGCTAACACCTTAATATGGGTAATCTTCTGAATCTCGTCAATGAACTCTTGGGTGTCCTCCCCCACTTTGGATCCCTGAAGAGATGGAGGGTTCATACGAGTGAAGTCTCGCACCCTAGCAACTACTGCATACCCATTGTTGTTAACTAGTATTACTTGCTGGGTCACCTAATTGGTGACCATTTGAGTGAGAACCTGGATAGCCGCTCTGAACTCCACAGTGGACACTATGTCATCCTGAGGGGCTACTGGGGCTGGTAGGCAGGTCTATTGGCATTGCCAGCCCTTCTTTCGTTACCGCGTCTGGGAGGCATGATACACTGAAATAGAACAGAGCACGAGTTAGGGAAAACATTTCTGGAATTGAACTTTAACGCATGATTGTATGAACAAAATGGAGTTTTCCAAATAACATCTCATAGCCTCCTCGTCATAAGCGTGGCGCGCTTCACACCTATGTAAAGGACTATACTCGATACCATGTTTGTCATTCCCTGAGTCTACACCCTGGACGGAACACGGTACTTGGAGTTACAAGTAACACCAAGTCAACCCTTGGCCTATTATACACTGGTATTCTGAGAAAAACATGCATAGCGGAAGCTTTGAAATAATAATATAAAAACATTTGTGAAAGCTAAAACTGAAAACATAAGGTGTAAAACAGCTGAACAATACTAATAGTCTGATATCAAGTCTGTATCTGAAAGCCATCTAGTAGATGAGTTGCTGGGACAAGCCCCCAACTAACTATAAGTCTAATTAAAAGTAATGAAATGACTGAAAGGACTGAAATAACGCCATCGGAAGATGAGGACTCACACTTTTGCTGCTAAGGAGTATCTGAACTACGACGACTAATGATGCTGAGTCTGAGCATCTGCAGCTGTATCATGAAATGATACAGCATAAAAGTATGCATCAGTACTTTGAATGTACCGAGTAAGTGAGAGAAAACACGATGCTGGATATAAATGACTGAACTGAAAATGGCATGCAATGACCAACTAATATACTGAACTGAGACAATTGAAGTAAACTGAGATCGTCAGGATGACCCTATTTGGTGGTCAAAAACATGCCCTAAGTCTGAAATACTGAGTTTGAGGTACTATACTGAACTGATCTGAACTTGACTAATCTAAGACTGAATTGAGCTGACTTGTGGAAGAGTCTATAACCGACATATAACCACGTGAGCTTGACATGGATTCCGATGTATAGGCCCCACAGGTAGGACCCAATATACCTTTCCAGGGTATAGAGGCATGAACTGGGTGATCACAAAAGTCTGGGGCCAATCAAGCCAATAAATACTGTAACCTATGCTAGCCACATAGTTCTAGGAACCTAGGTACGCTGAAACCCCGACCCGCTCGGTGCTAAGTCCTGCTCCCACTAGAATACCTAAACTGAATACTAGGATGATAAATCAAAACTGGGGTCCAAGACTAGTCAGGGATATACAATTGATAGTATCCTGAGAGTCTTATCGGACAAAATTCTGAAACTGGGTCCTAGATTGGTCAGAGCTGCTGATCTAGAAGCATCGTAACCGTCTAAGAACAAACTGTAATCTGTTTGGGGTCCTAAGGCTAGTCAAAGCTATTTATTTAAAGTGTCATGACCGACTAGTGGACCAATGAAACCAAGTTCTGAATCTGATTCTGATAATTGGAAGGTATCACAAACACCTCAAGGATTTCTGTAGTTAAACTGATCAGTTGACAAATTCTGAATATTTCTAAAGAGATTCTACGATCTAACTGAACTAAACTATTAAGCAGCTAACAGAGAATTCAACTTATTCCAACAATACGGGAATCCACAATATGGTAAAAATTTCAAGAAAATAGGGAATTCTCATCCGACAAGATGAATTATAGTTTTCTCATTTGTACCATGGATGAAATCATTCTTACCAAGGGAATAATTACTCAACATCCAACAATATGGAATACTCGAAAATCATCCCAAATCATACTTCACAAACCATGGGGAATTTAATATATAAATACGTTTCATTCAAAAACTCACGGCTTAAATTCACTTTTGCAGGAACATCAACAATCTGATCAAGAACTGATGGAGATCATATCAACAGTAAGCATGAGTATCATTGTAGGTGAAATCAATGAAAACAAACATGTAATATTTTCATACTCGAAAACTCGGGGCTAAGAATGATAGAGAAACTATAAGAGGGTTTTGGGGGAGACAAGGGAAGAACTATCCTTTTGCTGAATTCCCACATACCTGACTAAAAATTTCCCGAAGGAGAAAACTCGAACTGCTGCAATGGAGGAAAACCCTAAGCTTGCTTGAGAGTTTCTTGAGAGGAGAGCTTATGATGTTTTCCTGAGAATGTACGTGGGGAATGAGGGGAGAGGCCATTCATTCCCACTAATATGTCTGAAATTACGTTTAAAATGACCTAGTTTAAAGTTTAATAGAGTAGAAAATTACTAAACAACCCTTAAAAAATCGCAGGGAAAAACTAACCGCTAGTCCTCACCGGTGACCTAACAGGTCGTGGTCACACTCGTTGAGTCCACTGCCTAGAAATCCTTGATGGTCACCATGAGGACCTAATGAGTCATGGTGAGCAACCACGACTCGTGGTCACCTATCATGGACCATACTGCCCAAATGCCCTAAAGATCCCTACGGGTGACACCACGACTCGTGGACACACATAACGAGTCGTGGTGAGGGCTCGTGGGGTACACTGCCTCACACCTTAACATTTGACCCAGGTCTGACCAAGAGGCACCTAACGGGTCGTGGTTCCTGACCACGACTTGTGAGGTCTTCCATTGGGTACACTAGCTCTCCCTTCCATTACTCGACCACCCTACCCACGACTGACATAACGGGTCGTTAGGTCTCATAACGACTCGTTAGGTGAGTCCATCTGAGGCAGTTTTTGCAGATTTCCAGATTTTCTGATTTAAGTCCCGGATCTAGTCTTTGAGTTTCTGAGGCATTACAACTTTATACTTCAATTGTGAGGTGTAATTTGGGCATGATCATACACATATGCTAGAGGGTCTTATTTCTTCCCTTCCAGTCATGACCTGTAGGGGTCTATAAAAATCCATGTACTGTATTGGTGTGGTACCCGCTCCCACTCATATGCTCATCTAGATGCTCCTCTCGGACATGAGCCACTCAGTCAATCTTGCTCGCCTGGATGCTCCCCTCGGGCACGAGCCATTCATCTCAGGATATTAATAGTATTCACATTCATCATTCATATATTAACATTAGTCCCTTGTTATGACTTTTACGAGGTCTCATTCTACCCCCATTAACTTAACCCCTTTTAATGATTCAATCAATCTCAACAAGTACAAAGAACATGAACAACATATACACTTTATTTCACATCACATAGGTAACCACACCATGTTAGAGTCACGAAATCAGGAAATTCAACAAGGAACATTAAGGCACTTATGATCCAGAGACAACATACATGTTATAGTTCCACATCTATGCCTACCATTATGAATAGTAACTCCTTCTAAACCATAACCTACTTCTATTTTGAGGATTCAAATGACAATCACTCTACTGGAGCCTTGCCTTTCTTCAACACCTTCGGATGCTCAAAGTCTAAAGACAAGATATTAACACAATTTCAATAATCTACTATCAAATAAGGGTTTCGAGAATTCAAACCCTCCCCATTCAGCCCATTATCACAACTACTTCACTTCCCACTAATTCTTAATCATTACTCCCTCCAACCCTCTTTAAGGTAATTTAAGGTTAAAGTCTCAGTTCTACCTAGTTTTAGGTCTCAATTTTAACATGAGCATGTTCTATAGGAACTACGCATTAGGGAGCGATCGTTACTCCCTTTTTGAACTTAGAATTAACACCCATAGTTTCCCATGATTTCATCCATAGTTCTACCAACCTAGGGTTCTCTTGCTAGTAAATCACCATTATAGGCCCCCCTTTGATTCTACAGGGCTAGGGAATCAAAATAATAGGAAAATCAAAGAAAACTCTTACCTTAGGAAGGGGCATCACTCTGCTCTTGGAAATATCACCTTTAGTGTCAGAATTTTGTACTTCAAAAATAATGGGGTATAACCCCTGAAATCTCAGTTAAAACTCACTTTCTAATTCCCGTCAACCACTATTGTGGTCACTTTTTCATTGCAGTGGACCCAGTACGGTGGTTAGGACACCTCTATTTAGAATCTAATGGTTATTCTCCAAATCTGTTACAGCGGGACTCCGACCATCATGATGGTCTCGTTGCAGTGAAAATCCCATCATTGCAGCGGTCTTCCATAACCAGTTGCTCCCCAAATCTTACTCTCAACCCATCCTCAACATCAAAATTTTCATTATCTCATTTAATAGCACCTTCATAACCACAACCTAGTCTAGTTAGATAGTTCTAGGCTTATTCCCCTCGTAATGACATAAGGGTCGTTACATTAGATACCAATTAAAATATCTTTCATTCGCGAATGGCCCACAAAGAAAGGAAGAGAGAACACACTATATTCCTCAAACAATTGAGGGTATTTGATCCACACGTCGGCCTCAGTCTCCCAAGTGACCTCCTCTATGGGACGATTCTTCCACTGGACCTTTACCGTTGCAATCTCCTTCGATCTCAGCTTCTGAACCTCTCTGTCTACTATTGCCACTAGCTCTTCCTCATAAGATAAATTCTCATCCACTAGCACCTAGTCCCATTTTATTATATATGACCCATCTCCATGGTATTTCTTCAACTTGGAAATATGAAAGGTGGGATGTATTACGGACAGTCCTGGCGGCAATGTTGATTCATATTCCACTTCCCCCATATGTCGGAGAATATCAAATGGCCTAGTGTATCTTGGGCTGAGCTTTCCCCGCTTACCAAACTGAATTACTCCCTTCATGGGGGATACCTTGAGCAACACTTTCTCCCCTTCCATGAACTCCATATCTCTCACTTTCTTTTCTGCGTACTACTTCTACCAGCTTTGAGCAGCTACCAGACGTTCTTGAATTACTCGAAGCTTTTCTAGGGACTCTTTAAGCAAATTCATGCCCCAAGGACTCACCTCAAATGCATTGAACTACCCAATTGGAGACCTGCATTTCCTCCCATTCAGAGCTTCAAATGGCAGCTAACCAATGCTTGAATGATAACTATTTTTGTAAGAAAACTCCGCCAAGGGTAAGAATTTATCCCAATGGCCACCAAAATCTATCACAAAGGCCCGAAGCATGTCTTCTAACACCTGGATGGTCCTTTATGATTGCTCGTCTATCTGTAGATGGAATGCTGTACTCAAGTCCAATATAGTGCCTAATTCTACCTACAAAGTCCTCCAGAAATGGAAGGTGAACTATGTACCTCTGTCTAACACAATCAAAACTAGCAGCCCATGCAACCGAATCACCTCCTTCACATACATCTTGGCCAGTCTCTCAGCATTATCGGTTACATAGATCGGCAAGAAGCGGGTAAACTTTGTTAGTATGTCAATAATGACCCAAATGGAGTCAAACTTTACCAATGTTTTTGAGAGACCAACCATGAAGTCCACTGCTATTCTCTCCTATTTCCACTATGGGATGGGCATTGATGTCGCCCAAGCGCACGCAAACACACGTGGTCGTCAAGTAATGTAGGATTGTTAAGTCCAGATGTCATGGTTTGATTCTATACCCTAGACGAGACACGGTACTTAGAGTCACAAGTAACCCCAAGCCAATCCATAGTCTATCATAACATTGGTACATTGAGTAATCATAAGAGGAAGCATTAAATACTATAATTATTTAAGAAAGCTAATTTGATAAAAGTTCATATAACTGAAAAACAATACTGAATGTCAGAGTCTATGTCTGAAAGCCATCTACTAATGATGAGTTGTTGGGACAAGCCCCCAGCTAACTCTAAAGTCTAACTGAAAGAAATTAACTGAAAATAAATATCATCCTCGAAAGATGAGGACTCACCAAAGGCTGCTGCTGGTATCGTCTGAAGGAATCTACTGATGATTGTTCGATCTGTCTGGTGGGTATATAAAACAACACGCAAGTGCACGTGGTCGAACAAGTAGTAAGTGGCTTTAGTAAGCCAAGTATCGATCCCACAGAGACTTGGATGAAGTGCAATTTGCTCAAGTGTACTATATTTTACTTCTAAAAATGCAGACAACAGTGTAACCAAAAGTTTGATATTTTGTTTTATAATTTTTATACTAAAGCTAAAAACAATTATCTACTTTGAATCTGAACTATGAATGAGAGCATGCTGAGGTTAAACGAACATGTAATGAAATTAATTATCATCATAATTTGGTTAATCTTTTCCTCCAGTTGCTAGCCAAGAACATTTGCCAAGAGATTAAAACTCTCGTATTTAACCTCACTTAAGAATCATGAACCATCCGTCTACATTTCTGTGATCAAATGCAATTCATGTTCTAGACATACAATTCCGGTTCCTAAATTGACTAATACGACTTTCAGGTATATTTCTATCCTGAAAGCAAATCAAGACTCAATTTTCCCAAACCAAGTAACGAAGATATCCTATTAATTCACAACTTTCCAATTTCTTGCTCTCTCGAGTGAAACCGGACTTTTTAGATGTATATTAACGTAGGCCACATATTTATGCAGTAAGAACAAGAATTAATAGAATAACATGGAAGAAAAGATGAAAAACCAAAGAATCAATGATCAAATTTCATCACAATTGTTCATAACCTCAGCAAGGAAAGGAATTAGCCACTCATTTGTGGATTAAACATCTTAAAATGAGTGTTAATCATACAAGCAATTGAATTGAAGAAGAAAGAAAGAGAGAAAAAACCCTGATATTTTCGTCCCTCAACTGCCTGTAACCCACGTCCCTTCTCCACCAAGTCAGAATATTGAAAAATGAACCTAAGTGTTCTATTTATACTGTTGGGAATTTTTTCGGGAATAACGAGCAATGTGTCACGGAGTGCATCGCGGAGCACTGTCTCCGTGACACGCTGCGGACGCGGACCCTCACTGGAATTGGGGGTCCAGGAATTAAAGCTCAACGTGGCACGACGTGCAACGCGGAGCCAAGCCACCATGCCACGGAGCAAATGCGGACCTCCACTGGAATTTGGTCGACATTTCCCTATCCAGGCAGAAGGCCTCCGCGATGGCAGCGTGACACGACTCCATCGCGGAGCCCCTGTAATTCATGCTGTCCAATGCCTTTTCCCTCGCTCGCATCCAAGTCCAACTCCGATATCATCCAACACACATTTTAGTTTCCCGAATTTACATTTTACCTGCAAAACAATGCTAATCATGTTGGTTAGTATAAATTCACATTTTATTACCAATTACATGAGAATGTATACACATTGGTAGATAAACAAGGCTAAAATGGTACTTTTAAGTATCACTTGGGCATATAAATTTGCCCAAGATCACTTACCCCACACTTAAATCCTTGTTCGTCCTCGAACAACAATCCTACACTTCATGCAATTTACATCCCAACCTCGCTACTTCGGTTCGACAATTTAGGCTACGGTCATACCGATTATTCAATCCAGCAAATCATCAAGAAAACATGCATGGTCTTATCAATGCAATGACCTTCAATACATTAAGACCTCCTAGACTTTAAGAATCAACTCTCGATATTGGCAAACTCGTGCAAATCAGCTGATCAAGATATCCGATACGAAAATTAATCTTTCATCAAGCATGTGCCCTCACAACACAAGAGAATCTTCCCCTTTTTGCTCATATGACTCACAAACATTCAAGCAGGGGCATGTAAAAACAATTTCGCTCTCTCTCCCAAAAGAATTCACATGCATCATGTCATGACCTTAAGCTTGCCCTTAGTGTATTACTCCACTAATATAAAGAAGTGCGATGTAAGATCACGTAGGACTTGAACGGGTTGTAATGGAAGCTACGGAACTAGTAAATATTGGATTAGCCAATAATAGCCACTAGCATCCTTAAGCGCCTTTTCAACACATCCCATCAACTCATGGACATTGTTTCTTTTTTTTTCATCATCCCATTCTTGATGATTTTCTTTAGTATGACCCATCGTATTAAGCACACTTGACACAACAACAAAGATTATTCATGCACCTTCATTATCGTTTATTTATAGCAAGTGCACCTTCAACCTTTTTTTTTCTTCTCACTCTGCTTTTCTTTTTCTTTTCACCATTCTCACTCTTTGACACTTCGGGAAAATGATTTTCTTTTCTTAAGCGCTTAAGAGTTTTGTATAGACTTTACGACTAATGAAAAGAAGGAATTAAGCTCGGTTTACACTTTATGACACAAGAAAAAAATAATCGGCTAAAGGCTCAACGGGCTGACTAGGGTATACAGTCAAGGTGGGTACAACAAGGAAAAATAGAAACTCTCGGTTAAAACAAAGAAATGCCTACATCCTTTCCTACAATACACCTCCTTCATTTCGTTTTGTACACACACCAGGCAAGTTCTAGACACTTCACAATAGCATGGAATATCAACACCTCACTTCACACTTTATGCACATGCTCAATTCAAGATGTATTCACAAACTCTTCAATCAGCTAATTACAGGAATTCAAACATTAAGCCTCAATCACACTGAATCGAACTCTACGGCCTAGGTATCTCAACATATTTACAAAGTTGCATGCTTTCATACGAATCACCTTTGCATTTTAAATATCATGTACAACACGCAACCAGAATTTCGCAACCATAGAGTAACTACAGGTTTTGGGATGCAATCCACCAAAGAAAAACTGAAAAATAATTGAAAAACTCTACTCCTAACGACTACATTTCCCTTAAGACGGTCGTCATCCATCCATCATAGGGAACGGTCACTACTATGACTTCGGTTCAATGGGACTAATCTCGGTAAAAGAACCGAAAACAAACGCCGAGAAACCCAAGAAGTCAAAAAAAATGTTGAAAATATCGATCATTTCGATAGAAAAATATGTACAATTTTTTAAAAAAATTTTATCGATCATTTCGATAACAAAAATATTTACAGAATCAGAATCAGCTAGCAACATTCAGCAACACACATCAATTTCACATAAATTTACAAATACAAAACAACTTAACAATTCACACTCACAGGGACAAACAACATACACGACAACAAAAGAGAGCATACATACAAAACAGCCCAGCCCAGCACCTAACTACTCCCACCGCACACTTAGTTCGAACACTGTCTCCAGTGTTCACAAAAATTAACATAGCAAATATTCGGGTGGTGGAACTCCCTGATCAGTCAAAGTATTCCACTTCTTCGTCGGGTGCTGCTGCTACATCTCCCATGTCCGAGTCGCCTCCGTCGTCATCATCGGACTCCACATCGGAGACCTCCTGACGTGTCTCATCGTCTGTGGGGACATAATCATCTATGGGCTCTACAAATGCTGGCTCCACTCGGCATAGAGCCTTAGCGTTTTCGCTGAAAGGGTAGTCTAGCTCGAGCTGCCATAGCTCCTCCTTTGTCGTCGACCTCCCGCCTATCCTCAGCTGGAGCATCTGCATCCCATACATCCGAGCCATATACTGGTCATCACGAGCATGTCGCTCGCCAAGTGTAAGCACTGGCCCGTGGGTGGTGTCGGGAGCCTTAGTTTTGGTAACATCTAAGGCCCGCCACTCCATCTACGGGATATAGTCAAGGGCCTCCTCCTCGACGTCTAGGCCCTTGAGGAAGGTGGTGAGTAGTCCACCAAAGACATACCTGTACCCCTGGTGCAATCGGGCTCTCTTCATGGTGGAGATAATTACCGCCCCCACATTGATCTCCAGCCCTTTCATCAGGGCGTACACCAGGCATACACGATCCTGGGTTACATCTGTCATATGTACCCCCGGGATTAGGCATGAAAAGACTATCTTCAGCCAGATTCTAGCTTCCCTGTTCATCTGTGAATATGGCAGAGTCTGGTGGTAGCCCCTCTCTTTGTGTCTGCTCCATCTAGCTGTCGATCGGATCCCACACAATGTGCGTCTGATGTCCGCATACGGTGGGGTAATGTTCAGCTGTTGGAGTACGTGGGCGTCTATGTCCCGCGCTCCTATGATGGCATTGAGGTGGTGGGGCTCTAGAGTGACTACTTGCCCTCCGATCTTGATGGTGTGGCTTCTGATCGTCGGGTTCCAATTTGCATAGAACTCCCGAACCAGGTGCAAATTGCATTCCTTGGGCTCCTCAAATATGAAATTGAGCCCAGCTGCTTCAATCCGGTGGACCATTCTAGGGAACTCCTGTGCCAATGGTTCCCGTGCTATGTGCTCCTCGGGGAAATATTTGTTTTTTTTGTGCTCCGCGTACCACTTTTTCCCCTCATCAGTCACCCATCTTGTTCCGTATTGGCGGCGTTGGCCGCGTGGAACTGCTGGTGCAGCTGGGACTGCTGTTCCCAGTCTGATTCACTTCCTTCCGGCGCCTGAAGTTGATGCGCCTTTTCCTTTATCTTGCCGGCTTGCCATTTTACCTGTCAACCCAAGTAAACAAGATCAATGTTAAGCTAATGGATATTAACTTCGGCTAAGGTCGGGTTACGCTAGGTTACCCCACACTTAGTCCTTAGCTACAGTTACAACACTACAACAAGATTATCTTTATTTACACACAATAAACAACTATACAATCATGCTTAGTGCGTTCGAAAAATTCGACGGTATAACTTCTACGTACTACTCAGACTTCGTACAGCTAATCACAATCACTACCATCGCTAACATTTTACCCATCACACTTAGCAAAGAAAAACAAAGAAACAAAAACAACAACAAAAATTTATCTACATGAACCTATACAACTAACCAAATTCTTACAAATTTCAACATTCCCTTAACCCGAGAATCAGTCTTTCTATTAACATCCTAACAATTTGTACATCGACTCATCTCATTCAACGCATCCATCCCGGCATGAAATTCACAAGTTCAATACATTTTCAACTTCAAATTCAACATACAAGCCCTAGAATTGAGATTATCAATTAAATTTGATTAATTTATGCAATCGACAAGTTCAAGCAATCATAACGACATTCCGAACATTCATCAACAACAATTAACTCGAATTCATGATTAATTACTACGTAGGGCAATTTAGCTCACCTCCCATGCTCAATATCGAAGAAAATCGACAAGAATTTGAGAGGAAATCGAAAGACATACCTTGTCTTTGAAGAATCGAAGAAAAATCGTTGAATTTCTTGCCTTACTCCGTGTCACGTTGATAGGGGATGGGTTTTGGGGGGTTTGGTCGTGGAGAGATTAAAAAATGAGGGAAAAGGGAGGGTTTTCGGGGTTAAAAAGTAAGGAAATCGCACGGGTCACCCAGCGACCCGGTGTGACCCGTCGCGATATACAAGGAAACGTGTCACGGAGTGCATCGCGGTGCACTGCCTCCGTGACACGGAGCCATCGCGAGACTGTTCTGGAAATTTTTAAAATTTCTAGATTATACCTCAACGTGTCACGAAGGTAACGCGGAGGTCCACCTCCGTGACACAGAGCTGTCGCCTCAGCTCACTGTCTGCCACTTTTTATTAATTTTTCATACCTCGACTTTTCCTTCGCGATTCCGTGCATATTTTTCTCCGTTTGACCTGAGATTAATCTCACTATACAAAATTGGTTAGAATTATAGGTTGCACTCTAAATACAAATAAAACAAAAACTAAAACGAATTTTTTTTTGTAGTAAATCAAGAAAAAGAAAAAGAAAAGAAAAATCTATTTACACTTTACAAAATGAAAGAAAATTTTTTTCACGGGTTGCCTCTCGTGCAGCGCCTGGTTTACCGTCGCGGCTCGACGTCGTTAAGCTCAACTGTCCTCTAGGGTGATGGACGATTTCTCTCGATCACCATCCTCCCCCCAGTAGTGCTTACACCTATCCGGTGGTTTTCCCATTAACTCCCGTGAATCCTTCCTCTGCTCATCATCGCCTTGATCAATCACATTGATCACCGAGGGTTCTTCATGCACCACCGGGAGCTTGGGTGCCTTGTACACCTCAAACACTTCTACCTTGTCATGTGCTCGCATTGTTAGCTGCCCGCAGCTACGTCAATTAGTGCTTTCCCGGTTGCCAAGAAAGGACGTCCTAAAATAAATGGGTCTTCCGCGTCTGGTTCAAAATCCAGCACGACAAAATCTACCGGGAAAATTAGGAAGCCAACTTGCACCAGAACGTCCTCTACAATGCCATTAGGTCTGGCAAAGGATCGATCCGCCAACTGCAAGATTACCGTTGTGGGTCTAGGACTCCCTAGGCCCAACTTTCTGAATACCAAAGACGGCATAAAATTTATGCTCGCTCCCAAATCACACAATCCACAAGCTCGGATGCTCTGCCCAATAATAATCTGGATAGTAAAACTCCCATGGTCTTTTAGCTTTGTGGGCAGTCTATTTTGGATCTGGGAAGTGCACTCCTCTGTTAGAGCCACCGTAGCATACTCAGTCAACCGACTTTTGTTTGCCACGATGTCCTTTATATACTTAGCATATTTCGGCACTCCCTGCAAAACTTCAACAAGAGGTAAGTTAACATGTACCTGTTTCAGCACCTCCATGAATTTCTTGAAACACGCCTCCTCCTTGTGTTTCTTTAGTCGTTGAGGGAACGAGGGTGGAGGTCTTTCTGATTCAACTTCCTTAGTCTTCCCCCTTTCAGTACTTTGCTCCCTCTCAACTTTTACTGCTCCCGACTGTTGAGGTGGTCTTTCTGGTTCCACCTCTTTCAGCTGCAAACCACTCCTTGTGGTCACTGCATTTACCTGCTTGGGATTGGGATTCGTGTCGCTCGGCAGTCCTCCTCTAGGCCTTGTGTTTTGGGCACTAGCAAATTGCCCAAATTGATATTCAAGTGCCTTGGTAGCTAACTGGTTGTTTTTCACTTCGGCTGCCAATTTCACATAGTCAGCCTGCAATTGAGCTTGGTTAGCTATCGTGGTCTTGAACATCTCCTCAATGCTGGGTGATGGTGGTGGAGGAGGTGCATTGTTGTTTCTGAATTGTGCTTGATAATTCTGCTGCCCTCCTTGGTTCCTTTGCACACCCTGACCCGAACTTTGGCCCTGATGGTTGTTGCTACCCCATGAGAAATTAGGATGATTCCTCCAATTGGAATTGTAGCTACTACCATACTGTTGGTGGTTCCTTTGCACATTACCCACAAAGTTTACCGAGTCAGGATTGGCTCCACAACACTCAGCTGAGTGCTCACTGCTTCCACACACTTCACACCACATCTACTGTACTGCATTAACTGGGGCTTGAGGCTGGTTCAATGTCATGTTGCTGAAGTGGGTGTTAAGTTGATTTTGCAATGCAGCTATCTGTGCAGCGATAGCTGTAAACCCATCCACTTCTAGCACTCCTGCTGCTTTCCTTGTCCCACCTCTTGATGAATCAGCATTCCATTCTGGATTGCCCTGTGAAATACGGTTCAACAAGGTATACAACTCCTCATAAGTTTTCTCCAGCGCTTGCCCTCCAGCTGCTGAGTCTAGCAATATTTTGGTGTGGGCTTCCAAACCCTCTATAAATGTGTGCACCAGCACATCATTGGACTGATGATGATGAGGACAATCCCGCAACATGGATTTAAATCTCTCCCAGGCCTGATATAAATTTTCTCCCTCTCTCTGTTTGAAACTTAGAATCTGACTTCTAAGTCTTGCTGTTTTACCGGAGGGAAAAAACCGTATCAAGAACTTCCGTGCAAGATCATCCCACGTAGAAATAGAATTCGGTGGCTCAGCTTTCAACCACCTCTTGGCTTCTCCCAATAATGAGAATGGGAACAATGTAAGCCGGACATAGTCTGATGACACTCCAGTGGGTATGTAAGTGTCACTTATCACCAAAAAATTTTGGAGATGCTGCTGTGGATCTTCATGAGGGAGACCGGTAAACTGCCCGCTAGTGTGCAGCAACTGCACCATATTCTGTTTAAGTTCAAATCTCCCTCCTGGCTCAGGTTTGCGGATACTAGATGTAACATTATTGGCATGTGGGATTGCCACATCGCGAACCGGCCGAGCTGCTGCTTCTTCGGGCACTAACACTGCCCGTACTACCGGTGGATTTTGTTGTTGCTCCATGATCGTCTGTCTGAGCAACTGCAGCTTTCTTTGTAGAGCTTCTCTTCGTTTACTGTGAAATATCTTTTCTGGCTCTATATACGATTCCACCAGCTCCTTGTCTCTTGCCAGTGTTCAACAACAATTAAGTCTACAAAATACAGGCTAAGACCAAGTTGTCAACACTAAGAAAATAAAAATACAGTAAATTAACACTTAAAAAAAATTCACCAATTGCCAAGTCCCCGGCAACGGCGCCAAAAACTTGTTCGGTCTGTCTTGTGGGTATATAAAACAACACGCAAGTGCAAGTGGTCGAACAAGTAGTAAGTGGCTTTAGTAAGCCAAGTATCGATCCCACAGAGACTTGGATGAAGTGCAATTTGCTCAAGTGTACTATGTTTTACTTCTAAAAATGCAGACAACAGTGTAACCAAAAGTTTGATATTTTGTTTTATAATTTTTATACTAAAGCTAAAAACAATTATCTACTTTGAATCTGAACTATGAATGAGAGCATGCTGAGGTTAAATGAACATGTAATGAAATTAATTATCATCATAATTTGGTTAATCTTTTCCTCCAGTTGCTAGCCAAGAACATTTGCCAAGAGATTAAAACTCTCGTATTTAACCTCACTTAAGAATCATGAACCATCCGTCTACATTTCTGTGATCAAATGCAATTCATGTTCTAGCCATACAATTCCAGTTCCTAAATTGACTAATACGACTTTCAGGTATATTTCTATCCTGAAAGCAAATCAAGACTCAATTTTCCCAAACCAAGTAAAGAACATATCCTATTAATTCACAACTTTCCAATTTCTTGCTCTCTCGAGTGAAACCGGACTTTTTAGATGTACATTGATGTAGGCCACACATTAATGCAGTAAGAACAAGAATTAATAGAACAACATGGAAGAAAAGATGAAAAACCAAAGAATCAATGATCAAATTTCATCACAATTGTTCATAACCTCAGCAAGGAAAGGAATTAGCCACTCATTTGTGGATTAAACATCTTAAAATGAGTGTTAATCATACAAGCAATTGAATTGAAGAAGAAAGAAAGAGAGAAAAAACCCTGATATTTTCGTCCCTCAACTGCCTGTAACCCACGTCCCTTCTCCACCAAGTCAGAATATTGAAAAATGAACCTAAGTGTTCTATTTATACTGTTGGGAATTTTTCCCGGAATAACGAGCAACGTGTCACGGAGTGCATCGCGGAACTCTGTCTCCGTGACACGCTGCGGACGCGGACCCTCACTGGAATTGGGGGTCCGGGAATTAAAGCTCAACGTGGCACGATGTGCAACGCGGAGCCAAGACACTGTGCCACGGAGCAAACGCGGACCTCCACTGGAATTTGGGCGATATTTCCCTATCCACACAGAAGGCCTCCGCGATGGCAGCGTGACACGGCTCCATCACGGAGCCCCTTTAATTCATGCTGTCCAATGCCTTTTCCCTCGCTCGCATCCAAGTCCAACTCCGATATCATCCAACACGCATTTTAGCTTCCCGAAATTACATTTTACCTGCAAAACAATGCTAATCATGTTGGTTAGTATAAATTCACATTTTATTACCAATTACATGAGAATGTATACACATTGGTAGATAAACAAGGCTAAAATGGTACTTTTGAGTATCACTTGGGCATATAAATTTGCCCAAGATCAATGATGCTGAGGCTGAGAACCTACGCCTGTATCATGATACGATACAACATAGAATGTATGCATCAGTACTTGGAATGTACTGAGTAACCGAGAGATATAATAATGCATGAAAGGAAAAATAATTGAACCGAAATGATACGAAATGACCAACTGGAATACTGAAAACTGAACAACTGAAATATAACTGATATGGTCATTAATGACCTTGGCTGATGGTCATAGACATGTCCTAAATCTGAAATACTGGGTTGAGCTAAACAAAAACGATACTGACTAGTGTAAGAGTCTATAACCGACATATAACCACGTGAGCTAGACATGGAGTTTGATGTATACTCCCCATATATAGGACCTAATATATCTTGCCACTGTATAAAGGAATGAACTGGGTGATCACAAATCTGGGGCCATAGGGCCAATAAAATAACCTACGGTGGCAACGTAGTTCTAGAAACCTGGGTGCGCTGGAACCCCGGTCCGCTCGGTGCTAAGTTCTACTCCCACTGGATAGTCTTAGTCTGACTACTAAGATGATAACTCGAAATTGGGGTCCAAGACTAAATTGGGGATACTTATCTGGAAGTACCCTGAGAGTCTTATTGGACCAGATTTCATAACTGGAGTTCTAAAACTGGCCAGAGATGCTTATCTGAAGCATCATAACCGTCTAAAGAACATACTGAAGCTGAATCTGGTGGTTCTAAGACTGTTCAGAGCTGCTTATCTAAAAGTGTCATAACCGTCTAAAGAACATACTAATATCTGATAACTAGTATATCAGAGGAACTACTGACACCTCAAGAAAAGACTATAGTCAAACTGATCAGCTGACATTTCTGAAAATACTGATAATGCTAATATTCTGACTGAAAATAGACTAGCATGAAACTGAATGAGATTTCAACTTATATTAATAATATGGGAATCCCAACACTAATAGAATCTAGAAATATGAATAACTAATCAATTATGCAAGACTCTAATTCGCTATATTCAAAAGCTAAGGCTAGAATCTCTTTATAGGAACAAGTATCAACATAGTCATAAGATAGTGGAAATATAACAAAAATTAACATGAATAATAATCCATATGATATAGATAGAATCTTGCTGAAAATTTATTCACATTCGAAAACTCAGGGCCTATAACTGATAAGAAAATTTAGATGGATTTTGGGGGCACAAGGGAAGGACAATTCCCTTGCTAAATTCTTACATACCTGGTGATGAATTTCTTGGGAAGAATCAAGAGAATCAGAGGAGGGATCAAAAGCCCTAGCTTTTTCCTGAGAAGTATTTCTGTTTCTTCATAAAGAGTCTGAGTGTTGAGAGAGGAATGAGTGGAATACGTCGACTACCCCTCTAAACCCCTGAATATAACCCAAAACAACATAGATTAGGGATTAAAAAAGAGCAAATTACAAAAATAACCCTGAGAGAAAATCAGAAAAACTGCCCGATAGAGGACCAATAGGTCACTCAACGAGTCATTCATTGACACCACGACTCGCTGGGACTAGTAGTTGGTCCTAGTCCTGGAATCTGGCTCACTGGAAATTGGCAACCATAGGGGACCACAACTTGTTGGATGAATCAATGAGTCGTTGGTGCTTCCTGTTGACCTGGGAGCCCCAACAATGAGTGACACAATAACTCGTTGGTAGAACCAACGGGTTGTTGTATCGACTCATCGTCTCCACTGGAAAAATCTAAGAATTTTTGGAATTATCACCATGGGTGAACACAACGACTCATTTGTGTGATACAACGGGTCGTTGTTTCCACTCGTTGTCACTAAAGGTGTTGGTCAAAAAATGCCTGGGAGCCCCAACTAATGAGTCACACCACGTGTCGTTACATCAAACGGCGACTCATCATTTGACTCATGGGTTCCTGGAAAGGGATCAACTGGGTTTTGAGTTGGAAATGCAACGACTAACAGGACGACTCGTTGCTCCTCACAATGGGTCGTTCTATGTCCTATTGGTTCCCAAAGCATCACGGCAGGGCTGACCAAGACCTAGATAACAGGTCATTGGAGTTGACAATGACTTGTTGTCTTGGTCATTATGAGGCAAAAATTTCTAGTTTAATCTGCTAAGTCTGAGTTTGGTCTAGGAAAGTTTCGGGGTGAAACACCAGATATTGTACCCACAAGGACTTTAATCATTATAAGGTTGTCACTTTAATTTCACTAATCTATGAAAAAAATAAAATGGAGATTGGTTTAAGAAAAATAAACTACTAAACTTCAAATGTAAAGATTAAATAAAACTAATGCAAGCTTGATTGTATTTCGATAGTGATAACAAACTAGGGCAATGGCAGTTGGTTGGTTTCAAACGTAATTAAACTAGCATGATTCTTCCTATGGTTGTTAGTTTCAAGTTACTATCCTATTTCTTGCCACTATACCTAGCATCCAGAACTATGTCATGAACCCTAATGCCTATATCCCTCTGGTCGCTGGAGAACATGAAATGATGATTGTGTATACTTGTATTTCAACTAAATGGAGTTGAAAGGTATATCCCTATCCTCAAAAACAACTTCTATCCTATCAACAATGGGTTCAAGAGTCTTTGAATTCCCGTTCTGTATTTATCTTTAACCTTTTCAATTCTTTTTCCCAAGTTCAATAAAAAGCCAACAGATTACTTATAAGGTGATCAATCTCATAAATAATAATTTAAAACAAATAAATACAAACAACCATAGAAAAGAATCTAAACCAAGTTTATTACGCTTTCAAACAATCAACCATCCACCATGGCTACAACCATAGATATAAGTTTATCCACTCATAGACAAGTGGAGAAATGAATAAGTAGTCAGCATCATACGAAAATATGAAGTAAAGAAGAGTAAACCTAGTTGTAGAACTTTGTCTTCCTTTCGATCGACTTACAAGCTGTCATGAATAAAATATGGAAAAGAAAATGAGAGGAGACTCCTTAATGGCATCTCTCTACTCTTCGAAATGTCAAAAGTTGTCAAAAGATCTATAGCAAATGACCTAGTCCTTATATTTATAGATGAGCCTTCAAATGACGCTTCTTCCCTTCAATACTTGGCTTTAAAATCAGTATTTTCACCCCAGAATGGGACTGGCGCACCGCCTCATGTATCTTGCCACAGAATTGGTCAAATTTTTAGCAATTTCAGCTCCAAAATATGCCTAGCACGCTGCCCCCTCTATCTCACCAAGGTGTTCGTCAAATTTCTCTAAGTCTGGATACCTCTTGGTGTAGGATGCCTCCTATATAGACAAGTTTGTGAATTAAAATCCTCTGAAGTTGAAGTCTGGTGAGGGATGCCAGCCATAGCACCAAAATCTCAACTCTTCATCTCTTACATCGTTTTGAGCTCTTTTTACTTAGTTTTCTGCTCAAATCAACTAAAATTATTTGTTAGCACCTAGAACACACAAATACATGAATTTAAATATAAATTAGGGATTATGAACTCAAAACATGATCAAATATGGGTAAAAACATAGCAAATGGGCATGAAATATGCCCAACATTAGGCATCCTCTGAAGTACTCCCCCAGGCTTTTAGTGTTCGTACTTAACCTGTTGACAGTTTAAACACTGGCCGACATAATCAACAATATCCCTCTTCATTCTCCCCTACCAATAATGCCACTTCAAGTCATGGTACATTTTAGTAACCCAGGATGGATTGAGTACCTCGAGTTGTGAGCTTCTAGCAGGATGGTTTTAATCAACTCATCAACTCGGGGATCACACACACGCCCCTTTATCCTCAGGAACCCTTCATTATCTAGAACTACTTCCTTAGCCTTCCCCCGTAGAACCTTATCTAAACCTTGCTCAACTTTTGATGAGTTGGTAATTTACCAACTCATTAGGCTCTTAAGCCTGAGCTTTAGTCTAGTTTTTAATTCATTTAGATGAATTTTATGCCCCCTTTTACCTTTTTGTGTGCAGATATCTTATTTGTAGAAAATAGTAAGAAAGGGAGAAAAAAGAAGGGAATTAGGTGAAAACCGGCGCTTCACCGGAGAAGACCGGTGAAATGCCAGTCAAAAGCTGATGAACACTGCCTTTGGGAATTATAGAAACCAACGAACATGAAATTTGACTTGCGACTCGCCGATCCATTCGCCGAATGACACCTGAACTTGTTGGATCAAAGAGAAAAGAATTGGCGGTGCACAGGTGGAGATCGGAGAAATGCTGAAGCAATAACCTAAGGCCACTGGAACTCACTGAAGGCGCAATTAATTATATCCGACGGTTTAGGGAATGTAACCGACGAACCGCCAGAACTCTTGCAAGTGCCAGAATGCTTATTAGGGGTAAAAATATCCAGCACGAGAAAAGGGAGGATTAGATACCCTACTTTTGGATATATTCTAGATAGAAGTACTTTGTACCCATCAGATCTTAACTTTTAGCTTTTTGAGAACATTATCTTTATAGAAGAAGAAAGTAAGAATTCTATTGGTGGAAATTGTAAAAGATTGTTTTCTTTTCTTATTCTTCTTCTCTCATAGCAAGGTACTACAATTGTTGAAGACTTATTGTTGAATTTGATTTTGCTACTATGATTATTGAATTCAATGAGTATTTTGGTAAATGTGCTTTTGAATTTCTTAACTATGAGCCGCTAAATCATTAACTAGAGGTGTATGGTGATGAATGTTTAATTAGATTGGGTATTGCTAGAGTCATCTCGATATTATTTAAGGAGTGTAAATCTGTTAAATTCTCTCTATCTATAATTGAAGATCCATGGTTTCTGATGTGGGTCTAATTGTTCTTACTTGATTTTTTCTTGAAAAAGAAGAATTTTGTGAGAGAATTTAATGGTGGACATGGACGTGAGGGTGTGGAATTGGGCTGGAAATAGCCAAAATCACATTCTCACTCTTAACTAATAGCTAATAGCTAGAAATTAGTGCATCTATTAATCTAAATCTGATTGGGTTGAATTAATTGCGTCTAGTGATTTGAAGGAACTCTAGCAAGAGGTATTTATGAGGTTGAAAAACATCAAATGCCCACTTTCCCGAGGTTATTTATACAACTTGAACTCATGAGATGACCTAGCATGATCCTATTTAGTTAGCATATCATGTACACCACACCTCTAGTCTTTCACATTATTGTCAACAACCTTGGTTATTTTGCTATTGTTAGTCAAATTAGAAGTTATACTCTTTGTAAATCTCAATCTCCCCCAAAATGTTTATTTCCATGTTATTTTCAAGTGGTGCGAGCTAAATTTAATTTCTCAAATGACACTTGTGCATATCATTAACTAGTCCCTATGGGATTCAACCCCGACATCCGTCGGGATATTTGTTTTGATACAATGATTGTTTGTGCTCTTTGTACGAAGAGTATATTTTGGATGTTATCAAAAATGGCGCCGTTGCCGGGGACTAGCGCTTGATATTCTTGTGTTGATTGTTAATTTTAATTAGTCTTGCATCGTAGGTGTTGACATCAAGTTTGCTATTTTTATTAGGATAAAGTCATATGAGTCATCATTCACAAGCAGTGATAGCTTAGTAGAGGGTAATATGGAGCATGAGGAAGATAATCCGGTGATGCCCGAAGTGGTGGGAGCCATTCGCCTATCGCCTATGATAGGGAATGCCGTGTTCCATGTCACAAGTACAATGCTACATTTGCTGCAAATGAAAGGACTATTTGGGGGAAAACCATGTGAGGAAACAAATCGTCACCTAAGGAATTTCTTGGAGATATGCCAACCTTTCAACATAAAAAACATAAGTCAAGAATCTATCAGGTCAAGGCTCTTTCCATTTTCCCTAACGAGAGAGCTGATGATGTGGTTGGAGGAATTACCTCCTGGTTATATTACATCTTGGCAAGAATTAACCGAAGCCTTTTTGGATCATTTCTTCCCTCCGTAAAAAATATTGCAGTTGAGGGATGAAATCAAAAACTTCAAGCAAGAGCCGGGAGAACCATTGCATGAAACATGGCTACGATTCAAAAAGAAGGTTTCTCTTCGTACCAACCATGGCCTCCTGATGGAGTGCTTTTTCAAAGTTTTTACAGAGCTCTTGACTCCATCAACAAATTCATTGCCAATAATTTAGTCGGAGGGTCTATTATGGATCAAACATATGGGTTGGCTAAAGCCCTCTTGGATAGAATAACAAAAACAAATAGGGCTTGGGATACGAGAGAGATAAATGTATTTGCACATGACATTAGATTTAGTGCATTGGCAGTTGAGTTGCATAAAAGAGACGAAGAGCAAGATGAAAATCTCACTAAAATGATGACGCAGCTGGAACTAATGACCAAACATGTGATGGGGGCAGGGCCCAAGGTGGTGAATGCTGTAGGTATGCAAGGTCCAATGCAATTTGAAGGAGAATATTCTCCACCGAGGTACGATGAGGAATGCCAATACATGGAAAATTAGATGGGGGGTTCTTGACCCAGGTTTCAAGGGACTAATCAATGTCCTTGGTGCCCAAGGAAAGAGAACCATGGTTGGAGAAACCGTGATGCACAGGGATGGCCTAAAATAAGTGAAAGATGGGGCAATAGAGAGAAAAATTGAGAGGGAGACCATTACCACCGAATTTCAAACCCATATGTTCCCCCTCCAAAAGCTGAGAACACCCAAAGTCAGCCAGGTGTGAGTGATACAGGTAGCTCAAAAATTGCATAGATGTTAGCAAGAGTCCTCAAGAAAGTGGAATCAACCGATAGCGGGGACAAGGAATTGAAAGGGGAGGTATCTAACCTTTCCCAGGTGGTGAGCTCTCACTCAGCCTCCATTAAGCATTTGGAAGCTCAAATGAACCACTTGTCCACTCAAATGAATCCCTGAATAAAGGGAAAGCTCCCAAGTGATACAATGCCAAACCCAAAGAAAAATAGTTAATGCATAACTATTGTTACTAGGAGTAGTAAATTGGTTGGAGATGCGAGAGTGAAGCCTAAGGAGGTTGTTGCTCCTAAATCAAATGAGGAAAATGAATTTGATCAGGTGCCAAAAACACCAAGCAATGGTGAAAAGAGTGAAGACGAAAGTGGGGGGAAGGATGATAAAGTTTCCTCACATATTGATGAAGATGAGGTAGGCATGAAGTCCTCAAATGATGAAAAAGTTGAAACAAGAGCTTCACCCCCTTATCAACAATGGTTGGCTAAGAAAAAGAAGGACGATTAGTTCAACAAATTTATTGACATGTTCAGTAAATTGTCTATTAATATACTGTTGGTGGATGCCTTTCTTCAAATACCCAGATATGCTAAATTCACGAAGGAGTTTTTGAAAAAGAAGAAGGTGGTTGATGCATGTAGCGGGGAGACGACGCACCATTGTAGTGCAATGATGATGAGCAATCTTTCTCCCAAGCAGGAAGACCTAGGAGTTTTCATTATCCCTTATACAATTGGGATATGTGTGTTTAATAAAGCTCTATGCGATCTTGGCGCGAGCATAAATCAATGCCCCTCATCATTTTCAAGAAGTTAGGACTTGGAAGCACCAAACCCACATCAATGAGGTTGCTAATGGTGGATCGTTCTATAAAGAAGCCTGTGGGGGTATTAGAAGATGTATTGATGAGGGTGGATAAATTCATTCTACTAGCTGATTTCTTAATCCTTGATTGTGAAATGGATGTTGAAGTGCCAATTATTTTGGGGAGACCATTGCTCGCCATGGGTAGAGCTTTGGTTGATGTGGATCTAGGAGAGCTCAAGTTCCGAGTCAAAAGTGAAGAAGTCACCTTCAAGGTGTGTCCATCAGCGGAAACTCTCGACGAATGCAAGGTGATCAAAGTGTTGCATATAGAGAATGAGGAGAGTGGAGTCAAGATGGAGGAGTTTGAGTTGGAGGATGATCCTTTGAAGAAGGATTGCTAAATGAGAGCCATATCGTGCCACGACGTTAACTAAGGCGCTTCTTGGGAGGATACCCAAGTGTTTTATTTGATTGTTTTTATGCAATTGTTATTTTTGATTTTGTAGGATCAATGAAGTGAGAAGCAAGTAGAGAAAGAATAAAAATAGGGCAGGTGACGCACTAGACCAGTGAATCGCCAATCTAGATGTGCAAACTACCGCACCTTGATACAAGAAAGAAGAAAGATGTGAACATAAGTGTTCGACCACCGACAGACTGCCGATTCAGAACCATGTATCATCGATCAACCACCGATACAACACAAATTACCTGAGCATTGGGTGCCCAAGTGGCGATCCATCAGTGGAACACCAACCCCATTTGTGAAACCCCAGTCTATCATCGGTTGTAAAACAGTGAACTGGGCATGAATTCAAGCACAAAAAGATAAGGCTGCTAAGCGCTGGTTCATATCAGCGATCGCTGGTGTAACGCCGATCGAGGCACATATTTTGTTTTAGAATTTAAATCAAATATGGACCCACTTGACCCCAAAAATCTGCTTGAGCCGCCCTAATCTGAAAAATATTCCCTTTGGTTTCTCTTTCCCTCTTTGACCATTTCCCACAAATCTTTTTGTCTTCCCAATACCCTACCTTTTCACATTCCCACAACTCCCTCTCCCACTTTCCATAAATAAATTAATCACCATTATTAACCCACCTTCTCCTCAACTAACCACATTCTCACTTGTTTACTTATAAAACCCCTCACTCTCTTCACCAAATTCTCACTACACTCACACTCTCCCTCTCCACTACATAAGTCTCAAAAGTGCCATTGTTGAGAATTATCAAGACACCACAAGTTAGTTTTTGCAAAACACTCTCCTAAGTGTTGTAATGTATTTCTGACTTTTTTGTATTCTTTCATCAATGGAACCTTGATTGCATATTCATATAGCTTTAATATACATTCCCCTTCTTGTTAATACCCTTCTCTCCCATTAGTTTCATGGTTTATGCTCTATTTGTTGAAAGTTGTGGGGAGATAGAAGTTTCTGGCTAAAAAGGGTATGGGATATTTGTGATATTTGTGTGGATTTAAATGGGGTGAAGTCTAAGTAACCCAAATGGACAAAAAAGTCATGCTTTGCCCTATGATAGATTGGGTGATGCCATTCTTAAAGGTAAATTGTCATTTGAGTCCTTTCTCTTTGTAGAATTGATGATTTAATATAATGTGAGTGGGTGTTTGTAATTTGGTGCCATTGAAATTCTTGAAATTGCTTTGGGAATGATGACATTAGGCTATTCACCGGTAGGGTCCGATGAAACTTCGATGGAATTCCAATCCAATCTACAGTTGGCTTTAGGCCACTGCTTGGAACCCGCGTTACATCGGTGGTTAGCGGATCGGAACTGGCGACTCGCAACCTTGTCTCTAGTGGAATCTTTGTCTGCCCAGTTTACTACTTCACATCGGTGAGCCAGCGACGGTCCGCAGATACCATCTTACAGCTCGTCGGTGTTTCGTCGGTGCTGCCGGTTCTTTAAATGATGGTCTTTCATCTTTGCTTCTCATCTCAATTTTAGTATAATGTTAATTATTTTATTCCAATGCATTATGGATGCCACTAACATCATGTTAGCAGAAAATGTCTTCATCTAGGAACACAGGCAAAGGCAAGGCACCAGCCTCCTCAACCACCAAAGGCAAGGCAAGGCCAGAGCCTCTGCAACACCTGCTGACTCTAGGGAGGAAATCATCTTCTACGTGCCCGACATGAAAGGGCACTACACTATATGCAAGGACCGGTCGATGATGGTGGAGAAAAGGTTTGATTTGGCGGGACTGCGCGGGGAATTGCCCAACATCGCTGCTCAATTCACAGATTGGTAGTGGCATGCTTTCTCCAATCCACTCTCAGAATATAACCCAAGTATGGTGCAGAAATTCTATGCCTCCTACTAGGTTAGACAGGGCATCATGAAGCATAAAGGAAAAATCGATAAAGTCCCCTTCTTACCATCAGTCATGGTACGCATGGTGGAGGTGGACATAACTCTGGCTGCAATCAATTATTTATTCTGGGAAGATAAAATTGACTCGAGAATAATGTAAATGGCATGGGTTGTGTACATGAAGAATCAGTTTACTTGGATAGCCCCCATCATCACAATTGACACTCCTCTATGGGCACCATGGGTGGCAAAGTTTCTCGCCACGATCTAAAGTTTGAGGCTAAATTATGACTGAATTTTATCTGTGAATGTATCATTCCTTCCAAAATAAGCATTGGGTCATCTTGGAGACTGCCATTCTCATACCTATATCATGTCTAGAGTTCCCATTAACTTTGGGGAGATTGTGGCCTAGCAGATGAAGCGGAAGGCAAGACAGGACAGCACCTCAATGCTATATGTTTCCCTCATTTCCCAGCCGTGTTTACAAGCAGGAGTGCTATTGTTCCCTGATGATACCCCTATCTCTGCCTCAGAAGTGATCGCCTTAGACAGGAAAGAGATGCCAAGGCACCCCCAGTTAAGAGGAAGAGTTTTCAAGCTTTTGGGTTGGCTGAGGGATCACTATCCCATGGGTTGGAGCAGTCACCGCATGCCCCAGATTTGAATGTGTCCCACCAAGAAACTATAGGCCAAACTTTCGGTGACACACCTCTTAGGGGAGTATCTCCCCCTTCTACATCCTCCCGACCCAGTGGTCTCCACAAAATGGTGGAAATGACCAACTCTCATGAGAGCCAACTCCAAAAGTTGGCTAGGAATCTCCTTGCACTCATTGCTCAAACAGTCAAACGGGAGCTGAAATCAATATATGTGAGCCTTACAACACTATGCAAACAGGTGGATGTAGTGGAGGGGGTTGTAACTTCTCTCCGAACCGAGGTACGGGAGTGAAAAAGTTGTACACCTATGGAAGTGCCTGACATAAGCGCTCTTGAAGCCACAATGGCTGCTCCTTCCACCGTTCGAGGCCCAATTGATGATCTTTTTGAGGGCTTGAGAGATGACACCGAGGATCTGCGAGTGGCTGGTTTTGCTAGTGCCACAGAAATAGCGGAAGCTGCTGCTGATGAGGATGAGGAGTGACCTGCTCAGGGAGTCTCTTACCCCTTTATTTTGCATGTATACATTGGGAACATTGCATTCTCTTAGCTGGGGGGGGTGAGTATTTTTTGGGGGGTCACTGATGTTTTATTTTATGATGAGTTGAAGTAGCCCTTTTTGGGATTTTGTGTTTTTTTCCATTATTATCTGTGACGAATTATGAGCCTTTGGCGGGCTCGATTTTTACTCTTGTTGATGATTGCTCTCGCCGAGCCTATGATTTTGAAAAGAAAAAAATGAATGCTTGGTTGAATTCTTGGATGAATGTTAGTGGCTAATGGTGAGAATGGGGTCCTTGTCTTGAATTGTTTACTCCTTCAAGAACCAAGTCCTTTGTTTGTTTGCCGTGTAAATAGTAGAATAGTAATCAAACTCCAAGAGTTTTCTTCATACCACGGTTCTTTCTCGAGGATCATTTCTTTGTTTTTCCTTTCTTTTTATTATCGAATCAGGTTGACACTTCTTGATGATAGATTGAGTGGTGACTTTCTTAAGGGAAAATACCATTTCGTTTTTGAGTCTTTTATGGAGCTATTTTAAGAGGTACCATCGAAAAAATTTTAAAGTAGAAATTAGAAATGGGGCATGAAAATGTGAAATAATGAACAGGTGTTTGAAATGAGAACATAACACTCTTTGAATGCTTTGTATATTCCTTGTTTAACTTATAAATTTGCATGTTCTGATGTCTTAAATCAAGATTCTGTGTGGATAATGACTTTTGTGGACTATTTAGGTGTGATGCCTTGTGTAGTAAGGACTTTTGTGAATCTCATGCACAACTTCTTGTCGAGAACTTGCCCCAAGTATGACTCAAGGAGAAATCCTAGATATGACTGCACTTGGAAAATGATCTTAGGCCCTCTTTTGTTAAGTCACTTCATGCAAGATGACCTCCTTGAAAATTAATCTTTGATAGCCAACATTTGAACATTGGACCCTTTCTTTGGAAACCACACTACAAGCCTAATGACCATTTTCTTATCCTTTACTTTGGCACCCATCCTCCCTAAATTGCTAGTGATAAAATAACAAAAAATGGGGCTTGAAGCCCATCAAATGGGGAGGATAAGGAAATGAATGTGAGATGAGGCAAAATCTTAAGTTTGGGAGTTTGCAAGAAAAGGGGGGAAAATAAGAGCTTCAATGTGAGGTAGCACCAGAATTGTGATGAAATGAATGAATCGATGGGTTGAAAGACCTCAAACCATCAATAGAGAAAGAATAGTAAAAAGGTACTATCTCTTGCATATATAAGGCCAAATGTGAAATTCATAGGTGTTATAAGGGTGGCTTGTGTTACACAAATGATGAAGATAATGAACAAGGAGAAATAAGGTGGAGTGATCTCAATAAGATAATGGGATGTTACAAGTGTTTATAAATGCATTAGGGAGGCATTAGTAACCAAAGATAAACATTTATCCTACCCTTATCCCTAGCCTACATTTTGACCCACAAGTCCTAAGTGATTTTAAGTGCAGTTGCTCTACATTAGTGGCAAATTACATGAAGGGCAAGCCTATGGGTCGAGTTGTGTGCATGAAGATTTTTTTGGGAAGGCGAATTACACGAAGGGCAAGCCTATGGGTCGAGTTGTGTGCATGAAGATTTTTTTGGGAAGAGTTAGTGCAGTCTTCTCTTTGCGCAATCCCTTGTGTGAATGCATTGATTTCATGATAAAAAAATAGGAATTTTCTCTTTAGTGAGTGGCATTATCCCTTTTTAGGATGTAATTGCATTAAAGGTAAATTTGTGCATAGGGCATGAGAAATGCAATCACTAAGGCAAGCTTTGAATGTGCAATGATCATGAATTGAGATTCTATGTGTACTTCATGGATAAGTTATGCCCTTGTTTTGCAAATTGAAAGCTCTTGTGAATCACGCTTTTGAATGGTGGTGGCCTCTTGAAATGTTTCCATCTTTCTTGTTTTGGGGGAATTTGCATATCTTTTTCGGTGAGTAGGTGAGCATCTTTGGATTATATGAAGTCAAATGGTCATTGATGCATACATTTGTGTGGAGTGGCATGTTGTTTACCTGATAATATCTGCATTACTTGAGTACAAACAATGGTTCAAGTTTGGGGGTTTAATGAGTTTTATGAGTTGGTAATTTACCAACTCATTAGGCTCTTAAGCATGAGCTTTAGTCTAGTTTTCAAATTATTTACATGGATTTTATGCCCGCTTTTTCTTTTTTGTGTGCAGATATCTAATTTGTAGAAAAGAGCAAGAAAGGGAGCAAAAACAAGGGAATTAGGTGAAAACCAGCGCTTCACCGGAGAAGACCGGCAAAATGCCAGTCAAAAGCTAATGAATATACCTCTGGGAATTATAGCAACCGGCGAATGAGAATTTTTACCTGCGACTTACTGGTCCATTTGTCGAGTGACACCTGAACTTGCTGGATCAAAGAGAAAAGAATTGGCGTCACACGGGTGGAGACCGGTGAAACACCGAAGGAATCACCTAAGGCCACTGGAACTCACTGAAGGCGTAATTAATTATAGTCGGTAGTTTGTAGAATGTAACCAGCGAACCGTCGGTACTCCCGCAAGTGCCAAGACTAGGACACCCCATGGAGAGACACTCAGCCTAATAAACCCTTTACTAAGCAATTCTTGTACTTGCTCCTTGAGTTATCTCGACTCAGCTGGTGCCCTTCTGTACGGTGAAACAGAAATGGGTCGAGTCCCTGGCTCTATATCTATACAAAAATCAATATTGCGGTCCAGTGGCATGGTAGGCAGATTCGCAGGGAATACCTCTAAAAATTCACAAACTACCAAGACCGACTCTATGGAATGACCCTTTGAACTGGTATCCCGAATGTGAGATAGATGTACTGAACACCCCTGCTCTATCAATTTATGGGCACGAATATAAGAGATGAATTTCTTAGGAGCAGGGCTACAATTCTCTTTCCACTCTAAGTTGGAAGACCGTGGGCCTAATATAGTAACGGTCTTAGCATGACAATCCAAGATGGCATGTTAAGGAGATAACAAGCATATCCCTAAAATCACATCAAAATCTACCATTTCTAAGATCACTAAATCTACTAGAGTATCAAAGCATATAAAGTCAATGATGCAAACACGACAGCCCCTATCCACCACCACAGAATCCCCAACAGGAGTAGATACATAGGTAGGAGTATCAAGTACATCACAAGCAAGATCCAATCCCAATGAAAAATAAGCAGACACATAGGAAAAAGTAGAACCCGAATCAAACAAAGCCATAGCCATTTTGTCAGAGACAAAAATCATACCTATTACAATAGTGTCGGAAGCCGTTGCCTCGAGCCTGCCCAGGAATGCATAGAAGTGAGCCTTACTACTCACTTGAGAACCACCCCTATTGGGTTGTGCAACCCCTCTATCGAATTGAACACCACACCTTCCGGTCTGAGCACCTCCTCTACCAGTCTGAGTGCCATTTCTATCCACTGGCTGGCTGCCCTTCCCTAACTAGGGGGATCCCTACTGAATGTACTCCCTTCTCTTCCACTAGGGGGTGGAGGTAGAGGAGCTGGTGTGGAATAATCTACCACCCTATCCAAATCTTGGACACCATCTGCGGATGTGAACATACTCTATACATTCTCGACACACCTTCTCAATCACTGGTCTCTAAGTCAAAATCAAAGAAATAGAATGTAATACCCCAAAAGCCCAAAGATCAAACCCGAGGGTTGATAAGGAAGAAGCAGATTTTTCTACACTAGGTCATAGGACGAGTCATCCAGTGACCTGTGAGGTGCACCATGAGTCGTTAAGTAACTCGTTGAAGGAGAGTGGACTTGGTAGAATTTTGGAATTTGGGGGTGACCACGAGGTGTGGTCAGTACCACGATTCGTTGTGTTGGCCGTGGTCAAGATTGAAGGTTGAAGAGTTTGGACAGTGCACTTAACAAACAACTAGTCACCATGAGTCGCCTGGCACACCAAGAGTCGTGGTGTCCCTCGTGGTGACCAGTGTTAACGAATTTCCAGTGCAGACAATGATTTGAGACCACAAGTCGTGGTGTTGGGCATGAGTCATCCAATCTCTCATGGGGATTGGCAGTGAGTATTTTCCTGTGAATTTATTAAAGGTTTTTCCGTAATTCCTAAGTTTGTAAGACCTATACTACATCGTTTTAAGCTCAAAAAGGTGCTTTTTAGGAGGGGTAAGTTCATTCTAGACCCATTCTCTTCCATGCATGCAAGTCTAGAAGCTCCTAAGGGTGATCAAGCTTAGATTTATCAAGTTCTTCCCCAAATTTCATTAGGCATTCAAGAGGGTTGTATAATTAGATTCTTCCAGGTATGTAGGGTTATGAATGATTATATACATCAACACCCATGACCAATCCCTCTTCAATTTCATTAAAATCCTAGTGATGAATCAATTGGGGTTTTAATCCAACATGTGAATTCTCTAGGTATCAATGGGTGTGATCTATACATGTTTCTAATGTTGAATTATGATTAATGGGTATATTTTACAATATTTTTAATTACAAATTATGTATTTATGTTTTATAAATTATGATGCCCATCCATGGAAGTTCATGAAAGTTGAGATCTATGATATATGTATTCAAGCATGATGAGATGCATATGAATAAAGTATGATTTCAAAGTACCCATGTCCATGTCCATGTTTTCGAATGATCAAGTCTATGTTAAGCATGTTTATGTAATGGGCAAGCCTATATTATCAAACTATGTTTCATGATTTATCTAATTTCATGTTATTAGCTTACCACATGGTCTTAGAGTCTAGACTCCCAATATTTTCAGCTTGTTGAACGGTTTGAGCCCCAGACTCCTCATGTTATGATTTTAGATTTATGCATGTATGTTATGAGTCAGCTTCATCACTAGACGATGGTTCAGCTTTGTTGAAAAATGATGGAGAGAATATGCATATTTTTGGGAGTGGTGTCTACCACCGAGTAGGCTAAGGATCAGCCAACCCTATGTCAGAACTACGTGCCAACGTAGGTATGTTTAGATTATTTGGGACTTCCCTTGTGAGCTTCCTTGCACCCAATGGGTCTTCAGCTGTATATCGATATCATGGTAGCGTCCTTAGCCTTGACAAGATTTTGGACAGCTCTGCCCACTTGTGCGTAATAGTTGGGACGACGTAAGCTCTATCGTGGTAATGCTGGTTATAAGAAGAGTCTCCCATTTTTCCTCATAATTTCAGTTATGCATGTTCATCAGTCATGTTATTATGTTTTCAGCAGGTTTGACCCAATGTTCAGTTTTGTTTATGAGTATCAGTTTTTCAGCTTTGGGTTATCGATTCAGATATGATTTTTAGTTATGTTAAATCATGTTTTCAAAAAATAGCATGCAAGCCCTACTCCCATACTCTTATGATGAAATGTTTTATGTTATGCATGACCATTGATTTTACTTACTTAGCGGTATTACTTACGTTACATAGTCGGTACATTTCACGTACTAACCACACACTCTATGTTATATCATTTCATGATACAGGCTCGGATATTTAGGCTTAGTCCCGTCAGTAGCCAGACTTTCAATATTAGCATCTTCCAGTCTCAATTGGTGAGTCCTCATCTTTCAAGGGCCCTTTTATCAGTTGTATTTAGTATTTTTAGTTTCAGACTATAGTGAGTTAGTTGGGGTCTTGTCCCATCAACTCGTTAGTAGTAAAAGCTTATAAAACATAACATGTATTTAGTTTCAGACTTGTAATATGTAATCAGATGTTATGACATTTTAGACTTCTGCTATATTATATATGTTAGACTTCCACTAGATTATGTTGAATTCATATGTCATGTTCAAGCCATGGGTTGACTTGGAACCTATCAGGGTTCTTCATCTCGTGTCTCGATCCGGGCGTATGTTCGGGTCGTGACAAACTTTGTATCAAAGCATTAGGTTTTGAAGTATCCTACGGTGTCTAAAAGCCACGTTAAGTAGAATCTTTTTCATGGGTGTGAAGAGCGGCACACTTATGATGAGGAGGCTATAAAACATTTAGGAAATATTTCCTTCTTTCATGATCTAAGTTGTGCGATGAAATATCTCTCTATCTTTCTAACTCGTGCTATACGCGTTTGCAGAATCATGCCTCCTCGGCGAGT
Source organism: Datura wrightii (assembly GCA_035772735.1). Taxonomy (NCBI): domain Eukaryota; kingdom Viridiplantae; phylum Streptophyta; class Magnoliopsida; order Solanales; family Solanaceae; genus Datura; species Datura wrightii. Next base: position 190,811,205 of record JASDFA010000018.1, on the reverse strand, counting down.
TATCGGAAGAAGAAATGGGAATGGAAATGGCCACGAGGATGGAAATGGGGATGGACACCTGCAGGCCCCACCATCCCATGAGGATCATGTACCCGAGCTAGTTGCCCATGATGAGTTCAGGGTGTCCATTCAAATGCTTGGTCAGGCTTTGATTGCCTAAGTCAATTAATAGGAGGTAGCGCATGTCCTTCAAAATGGGAATGTGGCGGCGGTAAGGTGATAACTCTCAAACTCATACCTCCTTACGAAGTATGAAGCAGACGTTGTCAATAAAGAACCCAAGAAAGGTTGGGGTCGATCCCACAGAGAATACAGAAGGATGTAGAAGAACGCTAGTGCTTAGGCTTTTTAGTTTGTTATTTCGTAAGAGGGGGAATTTGTAAAAGTAATAAATAACAATGTTGAGAAATTGTTTGTTGTTTCGAAATTAATGCAACTAACTAGGGTAAGTGTTCTCCATGACTTCATAACCGCAAGGCGTTTTATACTAGTGATCTATTTCCGGTGGTTAGCATGCAATATTGGTAAGTTAGGTTCACCTAAATGGTTGGTCCCCTATTTAGATGATTTTCACCATGCAAATTGGTCCGTCTACGGGTGTATTCTTTACTAACCCTTACCCTTGATATCAGATTAGCTATTCCCGAACAAGGTCAAGCTATTAGATGAGGGTTGATAGCCTCAAAACTCCCTTGTTAATCCCTTTTCCCATTCACTACCTCCTCGGTCCGGTAAGTAAGAATAAGACAAGTTCTAACGTTTGAAACCATTAAAAATCAATTATAATGAAGGAAGAAACAATAAATGCATAAACTCCGTTCAAGAATCACTAAGTATTTTACCTATGTGTATTCATTCGTCATGGTTCCCACAACCCTAGTTGTGGTGGTTTTAGCCTATCATGTTTATAAGAAAATTAATAGAATTCATAAATAAAAGCAAAAATTAATACTTACAACGATGATAGGAAGAAACTCACTTGATTATTGCAACAATAAAGAAGAACAATTCAACAATCGTCTCGAAGTTCCAAATGCAAGACACCAAACTTGTATCTAAAAACTTGAGACTTAAAACTCTAATCCTACTTGAAGACTTTTGAACTTGAAACTTCAACTCCTGAAGACATTGAAGACATTCAAAATTAAAATTTTGATATCTATTACATGAAAATAAAAGGGGATTTATAGTAGTAGATTTATGTTTTTCCTTGTTCCTTGATGAATTTGACTTGGGATTTAAATTTCCTTTTCCTAGTTGAAGTAGGAAAGTCAATTTTTTCCATTTTAGGAACCTTGTGTGTCACCCATGCCGAAGCCGTGTCTCCATGCCGCGTTGCCAGTTGTGGCAACGAGTCACCTAACGACTCATTATGCATGGGCACGAGTCGTTAGGCCCCTCACGGTCTAACTCCTTCAAATTTCTAGTGTACCTTATGGTTGGTTCCAGTGATCTGCCAATGAGTCGTTTATTCAACTAATGACTCGTTATGTCTTTTATCATCTCCATTGGTTACTTTGTCAATAATTTCTCTCACAGTTTTCATGACTGCATTCACGACTCGTTACTAGATGTAATGAGTCGTTCCCTCAAGCCGTCCGGTACACTGTTTCTATAACTTCCAAACTCAACCTTTGCCAACGACTTCAGCTTCTTTTCATCTTCATTCCATAAGCCTCAAATGCATTCAAATCCATCCTTTTTAGCCCTGAAAACATCTAATCACATATGTTAGCTAATTTTTACAAATATATAATATAAACACACATAATGTATTCTCAAAATATAGTAAAGTACAGGCAAAATATGTCTATGAAGTGCGTGAGTATGCCCTTCATCACAAGGGTCAGAGATTTTTTGAGGATGAACCCTCCGGAGTTTCTTGGGTCAAAGAGTTTATCAATGAGGTTCTAAAGATCACCCACATCATGGGGTGATCGTAGAGGAGTGCGCTGATTTAGCCTCGTATTAGTTGAAAGGGGTTGCGCACATTTGGTTAGATAGTAAGACAGTTGGAGCAGTCTCTATTGGTTGGGATGAGTTCCATTCCATATTTCTAGAGTGATTCTTCCCTCGTGAGATGAGGGAGATTAAAGCAGCGGAGTTTGTGAACCTGAAGCAAGGAAAGATGACAGTTCAAGAGTATGATTTGGAGTTCACTCGCCTATACAAGCATGCACTTGAGATGGTGACAGATCAGAGAGCCCGAGTGAGTCAGTTTGTGCATGGTATAACGGACTATTTGGTCAAGAATTGCTGGAATACGATGCTTCATTAGGACATTGGCTTTCCCTGGATAGATTTGTATACCCAACAAATGGAGGCGGTACAGGTGAGTGAGCGAGAGAGAGAGGCCAAGAGGGCCAGGAATGATAGCTTTGGATTCTCCCAACAAAGACCTAGTGGTGGGCACTGTCAGTAGTCCCACCCTAGATCTTTAGCCCCGATGCCGTCGGCTATGAGTATGCCATCTAGATCCAGGCGCGACTAGAGGAGACGAGCCTCAGGATCTAGAGGTTAGGGTAGCAGACCTGCAGAGTAAAACATTCCAGAGTGTAGCAGGTGTGGTTGGAGACACACGGTTCAGTGCTTAGTAGGTTTAGGTGCTTGTGTCGGGTGCTGGAAGCTCGCACATATGCTTAGGGATTTCCCAGCAACTAGATAGAGCCATGATAGGGTCTGAGGCTCAGCCTCTAATTCAGCAGCTCCACCAGCATGCCTAGCTCAGTGGGGGCATCTACTAGAATGGGTGGTGGTTAGCGCCAAAGAAGATTCTATGACCTAGTGTCTCGTCAGGAGCAGGAGGTCTCCCTAGATGTAGTCACTGGTATGTTACGAGTATTCCACCTTGATGTATATGCATTTCTAGATCCAGGGGATACTTTATCTTTTGTGATGCCCTATGTTGCTAGTAGTTTTGGAGTCAGTCCTAAAATCCTATCAGAACCCTTTTTAGTCTCTACTCCAGTCGGTGATTCAGTTATAGCTCGACGGTTACATAGAAATTGCCATGTCACAACTCTTTACAAAGTCACCTCAGCAGTTTTAGTAGAGTTGGCCATGACCAATTTTGATGTTATCTTCAGCATGGATTGACTACATGCATGTTATGCCTTAGTTAATTGTAGAACTCGTGCAATAGAGTTCAGATTTCCAGGTGAGCCAGTCCTAGAGTAGAAGGGTCATTCAGCTGAGCTTGTAGGTCGCTTTATTTCCTACCTTAAGGCTAGAAAGATGATTTCTAAAGGTTGTGTGTACCATCTAGTTAGGGTTAAGGATGCTACGTCCAAAACCTCGACTATCCAGTCAGTTCCTATAGTGTGTGAATACCCGGAAGTGTTCCCAGATGATTTATCGAGAATCCTTCTTGAGCGGGAGATCGATTTTGGTATTGACCTACTTTCTAATATGCAGCCTATATCTATTCCTCCTTACAGAATGGCTCCAGCTGAGCTAAAGGAGTTGAAGGAGCAGTTGAAGGATCTCTTAGACAAGGATTTCATCAAACCTAGCAAATCCCCATGGGGTGCATCAGTTCTCTTTGTACAAAAGAAACATGGTTCCCTTTGGATGTGTATTGACTATCGACAATTGAACAAGGTCACAATCAAGAACAGGTATCTGTCCCTAACTTTGATGATTTGTTTGGCTAGCTTCAAGGTGCCAAGTGCTTTTCAAAGACAGACCTCAGATCCGGATACCATTAGCTCAGGATTCGGGAGAGTGACATCCCGATGACAGCCTTAAGGACTCGATATTGTCACTATAAGTTTGTAGTTATGTCTTTTGGACTAACAAATTCTCCTTCAGCCTTTATGGACTTTTTGAATAGGGTGTTCAAGACGTGTTTGGATATGTTCGTGATTGTGTTCATAGATGATATTCTCATATACTCTCGGAGCGAATAGGAGCATGTCGCTTATTTGAGGGTGGTGCTACAGACTCTTAAGGATCGCCAATTATATGCTAAGTTCAGCAAGTGTGATTTTGGCTAGACTTAGTAGCATTTTTGGGTCATGTTGTATCAAGTGAGGGTGTACAGGTGGACTCTCAAAAGATAGAAGCAGTGAAGAATTTGCCTAGACCAGTGAATCCTTCGGATATCAGGAGTTTCTTGGGTTTAGCTGGTTGTTACAGAAGGTTCATCAAAGGGTTTTCATCCATTGCAGCACCATTGACTAAGTAGACCTAGAAGAAGGTGAAGTTTCAGTGGCCAGAGGTCCATGTGGATGTGTTTACAGACCACAAAAGCTTACAGTATGTGTTTACCCAAAAGGATTTGAATCTACGTCATAGAAGGTGGTTGGAGCTTTTGAAGGATTATGATATAAGTGTTCTTTATCATCGGGCAAAGCTAATGTGGTGGCAGATGCTCTTAGCAGGATTTCTATGGAGAGTGTGTCCCATGTAGATGAGGAAAGGAAAGAATTAGTAATTAGTAAAGGATGTACATCAGCTTGCACGGCTAGGAGTTCGTCTTGTTGATTCGAAAGATAGAGGTGTCATTGTTTAGAATGGGTTAGAATCTTCCTTGGTGACCGAGGTCAAAGCTATACAAGACAAGGATCTAATTTTGGTAAAATTGAAGGAAGCCGTTCAGAATTAGATAGTGGAGGTTTTCTCCCAGGGGCAGATAGTGTGCTACTATATCAGGGTCATTTGTGTATATCGAGTGTTGATGACCAGAGGGAGCGGATGTTGCATGAGGCTCATGGTTCCAAATATTCTATACATCCAGGTTTTACCAAGATGTACCGTGACTTAAGGGAAGTCTATTGGTGGAATGGCATTAAGAAGGATGTAGCAGAGTTTGTGTTTAAGTGTCCGAATTGTTAACAAGTAAAGGTTGAGCATCAAAGACCTGGGGGTGTACTTCAATACATTAGTATCCCTACTTGAAAGTGGGAGGAAATCAATATGGACTTTATTACAGTGTTTCCTCGTACTCGTCGACAATATGACTCTATTTGGGTGATTGTAGATAGGTTAACTAAGATAGCTCATTTTCTTGTTGTAAAGATTATTAATTCAGTGGAGGATTTTGCTATATATTCGGGAGTTAGTTCGGTTTCATGGAGTGCCCTTGTCCATCTTATCAGATAGAGGTACTCAGTTTACCTCCCAGTTTTGGAGATCGTTTCATAAGGGGCTCGGTACTCAGGTCAAGCTTAGCACAATATTTCACCCGCAGACAGATGGTCAGGCCAAATAAACCATCCAAACTCTTGAGGATATGTTGAGAGCGTGTTTAATTGATTTCAAAGGTAGCTGGTATGATCATTTGCCTCTCATTGAGTTTTCCCATAACAAAAGCTACCATTCCAGCATAGAGATGGCTCCGTTTGAGGCTCTCTATGGGCGAAGATGTAGATCGCCTATTAGTAGGTTTGAAGTTGGTGAAGCTACATTGATAGGTCCAGATTCAGTCCATGTGGCCATGAAGAAAGTTCAGCTTATAAGGGCCAGGTTGAAAACAACTAAGAGTCACCAAAAGTCCTATACGGATGTGAGGAGGAGGGAGCTTGAGTTTGAAGTTGATGATTGGGTATTTCTGAAGGTATCTCACATGAAGGGAGTGATGAGGTTCGGAAAGAAGGGGAAACTATGTCCCCATTATATTGGTCCATACCGGATTGTGAAATGGGTTGGCAAGGTAGCATATGAGTTGGAGTTGCCCTCAGAATTAGCTTCAGTTCATCCACATGTATCACTCTTTAAAAAGTATTTGGGTGATATAACTCTGGTTGTTCTGGTGGAGAGTGTAGGTGTGAAGGATAGTCTTAGCTATAAACAAGGTTGTTCCGTTGGAGAGTGTAGGTGAAGGATAGTCTTAGCTATGAGGAGCTTCCGGTGGAAATACTTGATCGTCAGGTTCGGAAGCTAAGAAACATAGAAGTGGCTTCATTTAAGGTTTTTTGGAGGAATTAGCATGTTGAGGGAGCTACGTGGGAAGCCGAAGCACATATGATGGATAAATACCCACATCTATTCCCTTCCAATTCAGTTTTAACTTGAGGTATCAGTTTCCTCCCTAGTACTCTATTTAGTCTCATGTTCAGCTCATTTGCCCCAGTTTCTTTCATGTCAGTATATGTATGTATGGTTTAAGAATTCAGTTCAGTTATGTAATTCAGTTCTGAGTTAGTCACTCTATTAGTTTTCAACTTAAATATTCAGTATTTGAGTATGATGATTGCATTTCTTAGTTTTTCAGTATGATTTCCAACATTCAAGGATGAATGTTCCCAAGGTAGAGACATTGTAATACCCCCAAGCCCTAAGATCAGACCCGAGGGTTGAGACGGAGAAAGTAGGATTTTCTGCACTAGGTCACAGGATGAGTTGTCCAGTGACACGTGAGATGCACCACAAGTCGTTAAGTGACTCATGGGAAGGAGAGTGGACTTGGTAGAATTTTGGGATTTGGGGGTGACCATGGGTGTGACCATGAGTCGTGGTCAGCACCATGATTCGTTGTGTTGGTCGTGGTCAAAAGTTGATTGAAGGTTGAAGAGTTTGGACAGTGCACTTAACGACAAGTTACCACGAGTCGTCGGGTACACCACGAGTCGTGGTGTCCCTCGTGGTGACTAGTGTTGACGAATTTCTAGTGCAGGCATTGATTTGAGACCATGAGTCATGGTGTTGGGCACGAGTTGTCAAGTCTCTCATGGGGATTGGCAGTGAGTATTTTCCTGCTAATTTATTAAGGGCTTTTTCGTAATTCCTAAGTTCCTAAGACCTATACTACGTTGTTTTAAACTCAGAAAGGAGTTTTTAAAAAGGGGTAAGTTCATTATAAGCCTATTCTCTTCCATGCATGCAAGTCTAAAGCTCCTAAGCGTGATCAAGCTTAGATTCATCAAATTCTTCCCCAAATTTCATTAGGCATTCAAGAGGATTGTACAATCAGATTCTTTCAGGTATGTAGGGTTATAAATGGGAGTATTCATCCATACCCATGCCCAATCCCTCTTCAATTTCCTGAAAATCCCAGTTGATGAATCTATGGGGGTTTTAACCCAATATGTGAATTCTCTAAGTATCAATTATTTGTATGATATATGCATATTTCTAATACTGAATTATGATTAATGGGAGTATTTTACAATATTTTCAATTACAAATTATGTAAGGTACTTGAAATATACTGAGTATGTAAGGTAAGTAAAACATTCTAAGTAGGTATAAGTTGAAATCATGCATAACATAAATCACATCATTATAAGATTATGAAAGGAAGGACTAGATGCTGTTATATGAAAACATGGTTAGACAAAAATTGAATTTCATAACTGAATCTAATGACCCAAAGTTGAAACTGATATTCATAAGTAAAACTGATAAACTGATCATTTGGTTTGAAACATTTTGGCGCTACAAAGCTAGTTAGTAAAACTGATAAACTGATCATTGGGTCAAACCTGTTGAAAACACAATATCATAACTGATGAACATGCATAACTGAAATCATGAGGAACAATGGGAGACTCGCTATATAACAGACACTATCATGATAGAGCTTATGTGATCCCAAATATTATACTCAGGTGGGCAGAGCCGTCCAAAGCTTTGATAGGGCTAAGGATGCTACCATGATATCGATATCAAGCTGAAGGCCCATTCGAGGCAGGGGAAGCTCACAAAGAAGGTCCCAAAGTAACTGAATAATCCTACATGGCACGTAGTTCTGAGACTTGGGGTTTTCTTGAACCCCTAGCCTACTTGGTGCTAGACACTAATCCTAAAAATATATAAATGCTCTCCATCACTTTTCAGCAAAGCTAAATCCATCATTTTTCAACGAAGCTAATAATGAAATAACATGAATAGTCTGAAATCTGAATATGGAGAGCCTTGGCTCAAAACATACCACAAGCTGAAAGTGAGAGTATGGATTCCAAAACCATGTGGTAAGCTGATATTATAAAACTAAACCGAATCATGAAAAAAATACTTAAATCATGTGGGCCTGCCCAAAACTTTAACATACTCGAAGTAGATTTGATGGTAAAAATCATGGCTTCATACATGGGTAAATCATGAACATTCTTTCATGCTAGTTATCTTATCATACTTGAAAACATAGATCATAAACTTGACTTTTCATGAAATCTGCATAATTGGGCATAATTTTTCTAGAACTTGAAATCATGGATTTATAATAAATTTGCAATAAAAAAAACTTCCCATGAATATTAAAACATCATTTGAAACATGAAGGGAATTTACCCATGAATTAAACATAGAGAATTTCATTAATTGGGTTAAAACCCCATAAAATCATACTCTTGAATTTATGAACTTGAGAAGGGATTTGGGCATGAGAGTGAAGGAAAATTCTCATTCATGAACCTATATACCTGGGTAAACTGATTCTACACCCTTCCTTGAAATCCTAAGGCATTTGGGGAAGAACTAGGGGAATTCTTAGACTTGATCATCAGAGGAACTTTCTAAACTTGCATGCATGGGAGAAAAATGATTTAGAATAGGCTAAACCTTCCTAACAGAGCTTAAAATGGTGTAGTTTATAGCTTAGGAATTATGAAAAAACCCTTATTAAATTCACAAAAAAATGAGTCTGCCAATCCTCAAGAGGGACTTCACGAGTTGTTAGGTGGGTCACGGCTCATGGCCCTCACTTGTGAAGTATACTAGAAATTCCACCTTCAACTCAACGACCTTGACTACGACTCACTTTAGGAGTGGTGAAGTAACACAATGACTCGTGGATCCATCCATGATCACCCCCTGACCACGGCTCATTACTGGCCTGCCACCCACTTCATGACTCATTGGGTGACCTGATGAGTCACTTGACGGTTCGTTCTGTGACTTGTGCAAAATTTATGTTTTCTCTACTTCAACCCTTGGGTATGATCTTAGGGACTTTTGGGGTATTACTATATCTCCCCCTTGGGAGAGCTCATCCTCGAATGTGGATGAACATAATGAATAGCTGGGAAAGGTAACTGCAATCCCAAATACTGAGTATCTAAAGCTGAAAATTGATGGAGTGACTGCCTCTAGACTGAAATACAAGACTGAACTGAATTCATTATTCATCTGACATGAAAGAAACTGGGAGATAGGAACTAAGCATGAAACTGAATAGAATACTAAGGAGGAAATTGATACCTCAAGCTGAAATTGAGCCGGAAGGGAAAAGGTGCGGGTATTTAGCCATCATATCTGTTTCGGCTTCCCACATAGCTCCCTTGAAAAGCTGATTTCTCCACAGAACATTTACTGAAGCTACTTGTTTGTTCCTCAAGTTTCAAACCTGACGATCAAAGAGTTCAACCGAAACCTCTTCATAGCTAAGGCTATCCTTCAAACCTATGCTATCTACCGAAACAACCAATGCAGGATAACCAATGCACTTCTTCAATATCGATACATGGAAAACTGGATGCACTGCGCTAACTCCAGGGGAAATTCCAATTCCCAGGCACCTTGCCAACACGTCTCACAATCCTATACGGGCCAATATATCAGGGACTAAGGTTTCCTTTCTTTCTGAATCTCATCACTCCCTTTATGGGAGACACTTTTAAAAACACCCAATCATTAACTTCAAATTTGAGTTCTCTCCTTCTCACATCCGCATAGGACTTTTGATGACTCTGAGCTGTTTTTAGTCTTTCCCTTATAAGCTAAACTTTCTTTATAGCCTCTTGAACTGAATCCGGCCCTATCAATGTAGCTTTACCTACTTCAAACCAACCAATAGGCAACCTACACCTCTGCCCGTAAAGATCCTCGAACGGGGCCATCTGAATACTGAAGTGATAACTGTTATTGTAAGAAAACTTGATAAGAGGTAAATGATCATCCCAACTACCTTTGAAGTCAATCACACATGATATCAACATATCCTCAAGAGTCTGAATGGTCCGCTCAGCCTGACCATCCATCTGCTGGTGAAAAGTTGTGCTAAGCTTGACCTGAGTATCAAGTCCCTTCTGAAACGACTTCCAAAATTATGAAGTGAATTGAGTAACTATATCTGATATGATGGACAAGGGAAGTACATGTAACTGAACTAACACCCGAATATACAACTTAGCATAGTCCTCGGCTGAATCAATAGTTTTGACTAGTAGAAAATGGGCCACTTTAGTCAACCTCTTTACAACCACTCAAATAGAGTCATACTATCGACGTGTATGAGGAAACCTTGTGATAAAGTCCTTATTGATCTCTTCCTACTTCCAAGTGGGGATAAAAATGTCTCGTAGCACACCTCCAGGTCTTTGATGCTCAACTTTCACTTGTTTACAGCTCGAACACTTAGCCATAAATACCGCTATGTTCTTTTTCATGCCATTCCTCCAATAGACTTCTCATAGGTCATGGTTCATCTTAGTGGCACCTGGATGTATAGAATACCGGGAACCATGAGCCTCATGCAACATTCTCTTTCTCAAGTCATCGACATTCGAAACACACAAACGATCCTAATATCGAAGTACACCATCTCCCCCTTGGGAGAAGACCTTTACCTTCTGATTTTGAACTGCTTCCTTCAATGTTACTAAAATAGGATCCTCATCTTTCCTAGTATTGACCTTGGTCACCAAGGAAGATTCTGAGCCATTCTGAACAACGACACCACCATCTGTCGAGTCAGTAAGGCGAACCCCTAATTGAGAAATCCTATGGACACCCTTCACTAACTCTTTCCTTTCATCTTCCATATGAAAAATACTCTCCATGGATAGCCTACTACGAGCATCCACCACTATATTAGCAGATGATAAAGGACACTTATGTCATAGTCCTTGAGAAGCTCTAACCATCTCCTTTGTCACAAATTCAGGTCCTTCTAAGTAAACACATACTGAAGGCTCTTATGGTCCATAAACACATCCATATGGGCCCTATAAAAATAGTGTCTCCAAATCTTCAATGTGAACACTATTGTTGCCAATTCAAGGTCATGTGTCAGGTAATTCTTCTTATTAGTCTTAAGCTATCTAGAGGCATACACGATGACCTTACCATGTTGCATCAGTACACAACCAAGACCAACCGTAGAGGCATCACAATACACCACAAAACCATTTGTATCTTAGGTAGGGTCAACACTAGGGTTGAAGTGAGTCAAGTCTTTTAACTCTTGAAAACTCTTCTCACAGGTATTCGATCACTGAAATTTAACTTTCTTTTAGGTCAACTTCTTCAAAGTTTCTGGATGAAAGTCCTTCAACAAAACTTCTGTAGTAGCCAGCTAAACCTAAAAAACTCCTGATGTCTGAAGAATTAACTGGTCTAGGCCAATTCTTTACAACTTATATCTTTTGGGAGTCCACTTGTACACCTCACTTAACACCACATGGCCTAAAAATGCTATTGAGTGCAGCCAAAAATCACACTTACTGAATTTAGCAAACAACTAGTGATCCTTGAGAGTCTGTAGCACAATCCTCAAATGAGCGGCATGCTCCTCCTCACTGCGAGAGTATATGAGAATGTCATCTATGAACACAATCACGAACATGTCCAAATATGGCTTGAATACTCTATTCGTTAAATCCATAAAAGCTGCAGGAGCCATCGTTCGTCCAAAAGTGACCATTTCAAGTGCTGAAAGTTGTCTTCGGGATGTCACCCTCCCTAACTCTGAGCTGGTGGTAACGGGACCTGAGATCTAACTTTGAGAAGCACTTGACACCCTGAATTTGGTCAAACAAATCATCAATCCTAGGGAGGGGATACTTGTTTTGGATTGTAACCTTGTTCAACTGGATAGTCAATGCACATACAAAGAGATCCATCCTTCGTTCGGACAAAGAGAATTGGTTCACCCCATGGGGATTTTCTAAGTCTGATGAAACCCTTGTCTAGGAGATCCTTCAACTTCTCTTTCAACTCCTTTAGTTAGCTAGATCCATTCTATAAAGAGAAATAGATATAGGCTGTGTATCAGGAAGAAGGTTAATGCCAAAGTTAATCTCCCGCTCGGGAGGGACTCCTAGTAGATCATTTGGGAAAACCTTTGGATATTCACACAAAATAGTAACTAACTGGAGGGTCAGGGTCTCGGATGTAGCATCCTTAACCCAAACTAGATGGTAAACACAACCCTTATAAATCATCTTTCTGGCCTTAAGGTAGGAAATAAAGTGACCTATAGGCACAACTAAACTACCCTTCCATTATAGGACTGGCTCACCTGGATCGGAACTCCACCGCATGGGTTTATAATTTACTAAGGTGTAACATGCATGTAGCCAATCCATGCTAAAGGTAACATCAAAATCTGTCATTTATAACTCTACTAGATCTGTTAAGGTAACTTTCTGATGAACTTTAATATGGTAATTTCTATATATCCATCGAGTTATAACTAAGTCACCGACTGGAGTAGAGACTGAGAAGGGTTCTGAAAGGATTTCGGGACTGAATCTGAAACTACTAGAAACATAGGGCATCATAAATGATAGGGTAGCCCTTGGATCTAACGATGCATAAACATAAAGATGAAATACTTGTAATGTAATGACCCGAAAACTCAAAGACTAGATCTGGGACTTAAATCAGAAAAATCTAGAAAATATGCAAAAAATGTCTCAAGATGACCCACCTGACGAGCCATTATGAGACCTAATGACTCGTTAGGTTGGTCGTGGGAAGGAGGAATTGGAAGTGTGAAGTGGGAAGAAGTGTACTTAACGGATGGTGACCACGAGTCGTGGTCACTTGTGACGACTCGTCATGTCCCCCGTTATTAGCCGTAGTTAGTTGTTAGGCAGTGCACCTAATGAGTGTCACCACGAGTTGTCATAAGTGGAAACGAGTCGTTAGGTGACTCGTGGTCAAGCCTAGTATAGAACTTCAGAAGTGAGGCAGTGAGGTCCATGACTAGTGACCACGAGGTCCCTCTTGGTGACCTACAGGGGAATCCAGGCAGTGTACTCAAAGGGTGTGACCACGAGGTCCCTCTTGGTGACCTACAGGGGAATTCGGGCAGTGTACTCAATGGGTGTGACCACAAGTCGTGGTCAGTCAGCATGACTCGTTAGGTCACCTGTCAGGATCACCTGGCAGTTTTTCTCAGTGATTTTTTAAGGGTTGTTTAGTAATTTCCTATTATCCTAATCTTTAAACCACATCGTTTTGGACATAAAATCAGACTTATTAGAGGGTTTGGACGATTACTCCCCTCATTTTCATGTTTATTCTCAGAAAAATTATCGAAAGTTCTCTCAAGAAACTCTCAAGCAAGCTTAGGGTTGTCCTCCATTGCAACAGTTCGAGTCCCCTTCTCTGAGAGAATTTTAGTCAGGTATGTGAGAATTCAACAAGGGAATTATTCTTCCCTTGTGTCCCCCAAAATCTTCCCATAATTTCCCTATCAGTTTTAGCCCTGAGCTTTCAAATACGAATGAATTTCATGTTATTTTTCATTAATTTTTCCTGGAATAATATCCATGTTGATTGTCCATATATCTTTATAAGTTCCTAATTAAATTGTCAATGTTTGTACAAGAGTGAATTTAAGCCCTAACTTTCGAGTAATCATTTTGCTTATTAAATTCCAACTAGTGAATGAAGAATATTATGGGATGAATTTCCTAGAAATTTTTTATTATATATATGTTGAGCAAATATTCTATTGATAAGGATGATTTTAGCCTTGTCGGATGAGATTTCTTTAATTCTTGAAATTTTTGCCATAATATGGAATTCCCGTGTTGTTGGAATGCGTTGAGTTCTCAATTAACTTCTTAGTAATTCAGTTTAGTAGAACGTAGAACCTCTTCAGAACTATTTAGAAATTGTCAACTGATCAGTTTGACTTCAGTCTTATTCCGAGGTGTCAGTGGTGCCTTTCAATTATTAGAATCAGACTCAGATTATAGTTAATTCGTCTATTAGGAGGTCATGACATTCTAGTTATATAGCTATGACCAGCCCCAGGACCCCTGTTCAGTTACAGTTGGTTCTTAGATGGTTATGACATTTCCAGATAAGTAGCTCTGACCAGTCTAGAACCCAGTTTCAAAATCTGGTCTGATAAGACTCTCAGGATACTTTCAGTTATATGTCCATGACTAGTCTTGGGCCCCAGTTTCAAGCTATCTGCTTAGCAGTTCAGTATAGGTGTCCAGTGGGAGTAGGACTTAACACCGAGCGGGTCGGGGTTCCAGCACACCCAGGTTCCCAAAACTATGTTACCAGCGTGGGTTACAATATTACTTGGCTTGATTGGCCCCAGACTTTTGTGATCACCCAGTTCATTTCTTTATACCCTGACAAGGTATATTGGGTCCTACTGGTAAGGTGTATACAACAGACTCCACGTCTAGCTCACACGGTTATATGTTAGTTAGAGACTCTCCCACTAGTCAGTTCAGTTCAGTCTCAGTTATTGTCAGTTTTATTTAGTTCAGATCAGTTAAGTGTGGTCTCTCAGACTTAGTATTTTAGGCTTAAGGCATGTCTTTGACCGTTAGACAGGGTCATCTTGACCATGTCAGTTTACATTAGTAGTTCTGTTCAGCTTACCTGTTGGTTATTGCGTGTCATTTCAGTTCAGACTTTATATTCAAATACATTTTCTCCCACTTACTCAGTATATTCAAAGTGTTGACGCATACTTTTATGCTGTATTATTTCATGATATAGCTGCAGGTTCCCAGGCTCAGTATCGTTAACCATTGCGATTCAGATCCTCCTCCACTACAGCCAAAGTGTGAGTCCGCATCATTCGAGGGCCTTGCTTTACTTTCTTTCAGTTCAGTTATTATTTTTAGTTAGACTTAGAGTTAGCTGGGGGCTTTTCCCAACAACTCATCAGTTAGAAGGCTTTCAGACACAGAGTTAATTTCAGACTTCAAATATTTTAAATTTTAATGTTTTCTTCTAGTTTATTTTCTCAAATGCTCTTATGATGTTATTTCAAAGCTTCCGCTATATATATATATATATATATATATTAATTATTTACTTAGAATACCAGTGTATGATAGACCAAGGGTTGACTTGGGGTCACTTGTGACTTCAGGTACCACGTTACGTCTAGGGTGTAGTCTCGAGGCATGACAAACTTGGTATTTGAGTTAGCTGGGGGCTTTTCCCAACAACTCATCAGTTAGAAGGCTTTCAGACACAGAGTTAATTTCAGACTTCAAATGTTTTAAATTTTAATGTTTTCTTCTAGTTTATTTTCTCAAATGCTCTTATGATGTTATTTCAAAGCTTCCGCTATATATATATATATATATATATATATATATATATATATATATATACTCAAAATACCAGTGTATGATAGACCAAGGGTTGACTTGGGGTCACTTGTGACTTCAGGTACCACGTTACGTCTAGGGTGTAGTCTCGAGGCATGACAAACTTGGTATTTGAGCACTAGGTCTAGAGTATGCTTGGAAATTCTGAAAGCCGCATCGAGTAGAGTCCTTTTCATGAGTGTGAAGCGCTGCACACTTATGATGAGGAGGCTATAAGATGTTATTAGGAAAACTCCCTTTTGTTTATACTCCTTATCGTGCGTTAAAGTTCAATTGCAGAAATGCCCTTCTAATTCGTGCTTTGTGTTGTTTCATTGAATCATGCCTCCCAGATGCGGTAATGGAAGGAGGGTCGTTAATGTCAACAAACCTACCCCACCAGCCCCGATAGCTCCTCAAGATGATTTAGGGTCTACCTCTGAATTCAAGGCGGCCATTCAACTGCTGGCCTAGACAGTCACCAATCAAGTGAACCAGTAGGTGGTACCGATGAACACCAACGGGTCCGTAGCGGCTTCGAGGGTGCGGGACTTCATCCGAATGAACCCTCCATCTTTTCAAGGATCTAATGTAGGGGAGGATCCCCAAGAGTTCGTGGATGAGGTCAGGAAGATCACCCGCATTACGGGTGTTAGCTCCTCTGAAAGTGCTGACCTGGCTGCCTACCAGTTAAAAGGGGTAGCTGAGGTCTGGCATGGCCAGTGGAAAGAGGGGCGACCACCAGGAGCAGGACCAGTGGAGTGGGAAGAATTCCACACCGCTTTCTTGGACAGAATTTTCCCTCAGGAGATGAGGGAGGCAAAGATGGAAGAGTTTATGAATTTGCGACAGGGCAACAGAATGGTGGAGGAGTATGCTTTGGAGTTTACTAGGTTGTCTAAGTTTGCTGCAGAGATGGTAGCCGAGCCAAGGGTTCACATGCTGATGTTTGTAAATGGAGTGTCAAATCTAGTCCTCAAGGAGTGCAGGATCGCGAAGCTGATTAAGGAAATGGACCTTTCTATCTTGATTGTTTATGCCTAATAGATTGAGGCTGAAAAGCTGAAGGATATGGAGCGTAAGAACAAACGGGCAAGGACTGGCCATTTAGATTTTGTTCATCAAAGATCTAGCGGTGGTAGCAGCCCACAGAAATAGTAACAGCAGCAGAGATCCCCAGCACCCAGCTCAGCCCGCTCCCATTCGGTCCCACCAGGATCGAAGGGGTGGGTCATCTAGCACTCCGTTTCAGGCCCACAATACTGGGAACAAATACCTAGCTTGTCCCAAATGTGGTATAATACACCTAGGAGAATGCCTTCAGGGACGAGAGGGCTATTTTGGGTGTGGATAGCTTGGGCACAGGCTTAGGGAGTGCCCGTCAGTAGGGCGAGGGATATCACAATATACCGCCTCATTAGCACCAAAAGGCCAACCAGCTCAGCAGGCCAACACATCAGGTACAGATGGCGGTTAGCGCCAAAATCGCTTATATGCTCTATCTTTTCATCAGGATAAGGAAAACTCACCTGACGTAGTTACTGGTATATTACGTCTCTTCCACTTAGACATATATTCCCTCTTAGATCCAGGATCCACTCTTTCATTCATGACTCCTTATATAGCATTCCAGTTCAATATTAGTCCAGAGGTCCTCTCAGAACCATTTTTTGTCTCCACCCCAGTTGGTGAGTCAGTTAGAGCCAGCCGGCTGTATAGAAACTACCTAGTCTCAGTCCTAAGTAAAGTTATTTTAGCTGATCTTGTAGAGTTAGATATGGTCGACTTTGACCTTATTATCTGCATGGATTGGTTACACTCTTGCTATGCCTCAGTCAATTGCAAAACTAGAGTTGTCAAGTTTTAGTTTCCCAACGAGCCAGTGTTAGAATGGACGGGTAGCAGTTCAGCGCCTAAGGGTAGGTTTATTTTCTACCTTAAAGCCTAGAAACTCATCTCCAAGGTATGTATTTATCATCTAGTTCGGGTCAAGGATTTCAACTCTGAGACCCCAACTATCCATTCAGTTCCAGTGGTCAGTGAGTTCCCAGATGTTTTTCCTGAGGATATTCCCGGAGTTCCCCCTGAATGAGAAATAGATTTCAGGATAGATATCCTTCCAGATACTCAGCCCATCTCCATCCCTCCTTACAGAATGGCTCCAGCTAAGCTTAAGGAGTTGAAGGAGCAACTGAAAGATCTTCTTGACAATGGTTTTATCAGACCCAGCATCTCTCACTGGGGTGCTCCAGTATTATTCGTGCGTAAGAAAGAGGTACCCTCAGAATGTGCATAGATTATCGTCAGCTGAACAAGGTCAAAGTTAAGAACAAGTATCCCCTACCCAGAATTGACGACCTGTTTGACCAACTTTAAGGAGCCAGTTGCTTCTCAAAAATCGACCTCAGGTAAGGGTACCATCAGTTAAGGGTCAGAGAGTGTGACATACCAAAAACAACATTCAAAACTTGGTATGGTCACTATGAGTTTGTGGTGATGTCCTTCGGGATAACAAATGCCCCAACAACCTTCATGGATTGGATGAATAGGGTCTTCAAGCAGTACCTAGATATTTTCATCATTTTATTTATCGACGAAATTTTAGTATACTCCAGAAATGAGGAAGAGCATGCAAATACCTGAGATTAGTATTGCAGACTCTCAGGGACCGACAGTTGTTTGCCAAGTTGAGCAAGTATGAATTCTGGTTAAAGTTCATGACCTTCTTAGGTCATGTGGTCTTAGGTGAAGGAATACAAGTAGATCCTCACAAGATAACATCTCGTAAAAGATTGGCCAAGACCTACCTCTCCTACTGAAATCAGAAGTTTCCTATGTTTAGCGGGTTATTACCAATGGTTTGTAGAAGGTTTCTCCTCTATAGCATCTCCTCTGACTAAGCTAACTCAGAAGAAAGTGAAATTTTAGTGGTCAGATGAGTGTGAGAAAAGTTTTTAGGAGTTGAAAACTCGACTCACTACCGCTCCAGTGTTAACCTTGTCAGAAAGATTAGATGGGTTGGTTGTTTATTGTGACGCTTCTAGAGTGGACTCGGTTGCATCTTGATGCAAAGAGAAAAGTGATAGCCTATGCCTCCAGACAACTCAAAGTTCATGAGAAGAATTATCCAACTCATGACTTGGTGTTGGCAGCGGTGGTATTCACGCTAAAAATATGGAGACATTACCTGTATGGGGATCAAGTGGATGTGTTCATAGATCACAAGAGCCTTCAGTTTCTATTCATCTAGAAGGACATAAACCTACGTTAGAGATAGTGGTTGGAGCTGCTAAACGACTATGACATGAGTGTGTTGTATCACCCAGGTAAATCTATTGTGGTGGCTGGCGCCCTAAGTAGAAGGTCTATGGGAAGTGTGGCTCATATTGAGGAAGGCAAGAAGGAGTTAGCAAAATAAGTTCACAGACTAGCCCGGTTAGGGGTGCAGTTGGTGGATTCAGCTGAAGGTGGTGTGGTAATTCAAAGCAGGTCAGATTCACCCTTGGTAGTTGAAGTCAAATCCAGACAAGATAAGGATCCCATCTTATTTAAGCTTAAGGGAGTAGTTCTTAGAAAAGAAGTAGAAGCTTTCTCCCAAGGGGGAGATGGGGTGCTCCGTTACCAAGGCAGGTTGTGTGTACCAGATGTTGATGAGTTGATACAGCAGATATTGGCTGAGGCACATGGATCGAGATACTCTATTCACCCTGGTGCTACTAAGATTTATCGTGATTTATGGGATATTTACTGGTGGAACGACATGAAAAGAGATATTGCTGAATTCGTGGCCAAGTGCCCGAGCTGCCAACAGGTTAAGGTGGAACATCAAAGACTAGGAGGCATGACTCAAGATATTAGTATACCCACATGGAAATGGGAAAAAGTAAATATGAACTTCATTATGGGTATACCCCGGACTCGTCGGCAGCATGACTCAATCTAGGTGATAGTAGATCAGATGACTAAGTCAGCTCACTTTCTCCCAGTCAAAACCACAGACTCAGCTGAGGACTATGCCAAACTTTATATCCGAGAGTTGGTCAGACTCCATGGGGTGCCCTTGGCTATCATTTTAGAAAGGGGAACGCAGTTCACCTCACACTTTTAGGAGTCCTTTTAAAAGGACTAGGCACTCAGGTCAAGCTCAGCACAGCTTTCCACCCGTAGACCGATGGGCAAGATGAGCGGACTATTCAGACTCTAGAAGATATGCTAAGAGCGTGCATGATTGATTTTAAGGGTAATTGGGATGACCATTTGCCTCTTATCGAGTTTGCGTACAATAATAGCTACCATTCTAGCATTCAGATGGCCCTATTCAAAGCATTATATGGGAGAAGGTGTATATATCCTATAGGGTGGTTCGAGGTTGGAGAAGCTACCTTGATAGGGCCAGACTCGGTTCACGAGGCAATGTAGAAAGTTCAGCTCATTCGAGAAAGGTTGAAAATAGGTCAGAGCCACCAGAAATCTTATGCCGATGTGTGAATAAGAGAATTGGAGTTTGTAATTGATGATTGGGTTTACCTAAAAATTTCTCCCTTGGAAGGGGTGATGAGGTTTGGCAAGAAGGGAAAACTCAGCCCGAGGTATGTAGAACCTTATAAAATTTTGAGGTGTATCAGCAATGTAGCCTATGAGCTAGAATTACCTTCAGAACTAGCAGTTGTACACCCAGTATTCCATGTGTCACTTTTGAAGAAGTGCATCGGAGATCCAACCTCAGTTGTTCCATTGGACAGTGTAGGAATAAAAGATAGTCTCTCACAAAGTACCAGTCCAAATCCTTGACTATCAGGTTCGTAAGCTGAGGAACAAGGAAATAGCTTCAGTCAAAGTCTTATGGAGGAATCAACAGGTTGAGGTACCTATGTGGGAGGCCAAAGCAGATATGATGGCCAAATACTCGCATTTGTTCCCCATCGACTCTATAACAGCTTGAGATATTAGTTTTGACCCAAGAACTCAATTTAGTTTTCATGAATCAGCCTAGGTGTTCAAGTCTCTTTTATGTTTTTGAATGTATGTATGAAAAGAGAATTTAGTTCAGTTATGTATTTTGAAACGGAGGTAGTCGTTCCGTCAATTTTGGAGTTACATGAATAGTATCTGAAACTTTGATTGTTATTCTTTTCTCTCTGTGTGTTTTCTAACATTCGAGGACGAATGTTTTCAAGGGGGAGATATTGTAATGCCCCAAAAACTCAAAGACTAGATTGGGGACTTAAATCAAAAAATCTGCAGAAAATGTCTCAAGATGACCCACCTAATGAGTCGTTGTGAGACCTAACGACTCGTTAGGTCGGTCGTGGGAAGGAGGAATGGGAAGTGTGAAGTGGGAAGCAATGTACTTGACGGATGGTGATCACGAGTCGTGGTCACCTGTAACAACTCGTCATGTCCCCCATTATTAGCCCTAGTCAGTTGTTAGGCAGTGCATCTAATGAGTGTCACCATGAGTCATCATTAGTGGCAACGACTCGTTAGGTGACTCGTGGTCAAGCCTAGTATAGAACTTCAGAAGTGAGGCAATGAGGTCAACGACTGGTGACCACGAGTCGTGGTCAATGACCACGACTCATTAGGTCCCTCGTGGTGACCTACAAGGGAATCCAGGCAGTGTACTCAATGGGTGTGACCACGAGTCATGGTCAGTCACCATGACTCGTTAGGTCACCTGTTAGGGTCACCTGGCAATTTTTCCCAGCGATTTTCTAAGGGCTATTTAGTAATTTCCTATTCTCCTAAGCTTAAAACCACATTGTTTTCATAAAATCAGACTTATTAGGGTTTGGACGGTTCATCCCCTAATTCTCACGTTTATTCTCAGAAAACTTATCAAAAGTTCTCTCAAGAAACTCTCAAGAAAGCTTAGGGCTGTCCTCCATTGCAGCATTTTAGGTCCTCTTCTCCGAGAAAATTTTAGTCAGGTATGTGGGAATTCAACAAGGGCATTGTTCTTCCCTTGTGTACCCCAAAATCTTCCCATAATTTCCCTATCAGTTTTAGCCCTGAGCTTTCGAATACAAATGAATTTCAAGTTATTTTTTGTTAATTTCGCCAGGAATAATATCCATGTTGATTGTCCATATTATCTTTATCAGTTCCTAATTAAGTTGTCAATGTTCGTACAAGAGTGAATTCAAGCCCTAACTTTGGAGTAATGATTTTTGCTTATTAAATTCCATCTAGTGAATGAAGAATGTTTTGGGCTGAATTTCCTAGAAATTTTTATTATATATATGTGGAGCAAATATTCCATTGATAAGGATGTTTTAAGCCTTGTCAGATGAGATTTCTTTAATTCTTGAGTTTTTGCCATAGTATGGAATTCCTGTGTTGTTGGAATGGGTTGAGTTCTCTATTAACTTCTTAGTAATTCAGTTCAGTAGAAAATAGAACCTCTTCAGAACTATTCAGAAATTATCAACTGATCAGTTTGACTTCAGTCTTATTCCGAGGTGTCAGTGGTGCCTCTCAGTTATCAGAGTTAGACTCAGATTATAGTTAATTGGTCCATTAGGTGGTCATCACATTCTAGTTATATAGCTCCGACCAGCCCCAGGACCCCAGTTCAGTTACAGTTGCTTCTTAGACAGTTACGACGCTTCTAGATAAGTAGCTCTGACCAGTCTAAAACCTAGTTTTAGAATCTTGTCCGATAAGACTCTCAGGGTACTTTCAGTTATATGTCCCTGACTCGTCTTGGGCCCCTGTTTCGAGCTATCTGCTTAGCAGCTCAGTATAGGTGTCCAATGTGGGTAGGACTTAATACTGAGCGGGTCGGGGTTTTAGTGCCCCTAGGTTCCCAGAACTATGTGCCAGCATGGGTTATAGTATTACTTGGCCTGATTGGCCCTAGACTTTTGTGATCACCCAGTTCATGCCTTTATACCCTGGCAAGGTATATTGTTTCCTACTAATGGGGTTTATACATCGGACTCCACGTCTAGCTCACATGGTTATATGTCGGTTGGAGACTCTCCAACTAGTCATTTCTGTTTAGTCTCAGTTATTATAAGTTCAGTTCAGTTCAATCAGTTAAGTGTGGTCTCTCAGATAGGGTCATCTTGCCCATTTCAGTTTACATCAGTAGTTCAGTTCAGCTTACCTATTGGTCATTGCGTGTCATATCAGTTTAGACTTTATATTTAGATATGTTTTCTCCCACTTACTCAGTACATTCAAAGTACTGAAGCATACTTTTATGTTCTATCATTTCATGATACAGCTGCAGATTCCAGACTCAACATCGTTAGCCGTTGCGATTCAGATCCTCCTCCACTGCAGCCGAAGTGTGAGTCCTCATCATTTGAGGGCCTTGCTTTACTTTCTTTCAGTTGAGTTATTATTTTTAGTTAGACTTAGAGTTAGCTGGGGGCTTGTCTCAACAACTCATTAGTTAGAAGACTTTCAGACACAAAGTTAATTTCAGACTTCAAATGTTTTAAATTTTAATGTTTTCTTCTAGTTTATTTTCTCAAATGCTCTTATGCTGTTATTTCAAAGCTTCCGATATATATATATATATATATATTGTTTACTCAGAATACTAGTGTTTGATAGACCAAGGGTTGACTTGGGGTCACTAGTGACTTCAGGTACAATGTTACGTCTAAGGTGTAGTCTCGGGGAGTGACACATAACATACCAATGACCACATCTAGGGAGACCTCCTGCTCCTGATAGGACAATAAGGTATAAGACATTTTTTGATGCTGACCACTACCTGCACTAGTGGATGCACCTTGCTGAGCTGAACGTGGTGGTGGAGCTTTTGAACTAGAAGTTGGGTCAGACTTCTACCATGGCCTTTCCTGGTCGCTAGACAGTCTCTGAGCATGTGGTTGGGCTTCCCGTACCCAAAACATTCCCTTGAACCTGCTAAGCACTGACCGATGTGCCTCCTACCATACCTGTCATAAACTGGAAATGCTGGACTCTACAGACTAGCTCCTCTAACCTCGAGCGCCTGATGCCTGTCTCCTCTGATCATGCCTAGACCTGGATGGCATGTTAGTTAATGATGGCGCTGGGGATGATGACCTCTGGTGGGACTGCTGGCGATGTCTACCACCAGACATGTGCTGGGTTATGTATATATATATTGTTTACTCAGAATACTAGTGTATGATAGACCAAGGATTGACTTGGGGTCACTTGTGACTTTAGGTACAATGTTACGTCTAAGGTGTAGTCTCGAGGCATGAAACATAACATACCAATGACCACATCTAGGGAGACCTCCTGCTCCTGACAGGACAATAAGGTATAAGACCTTTTCTGATGCTGACCACCACCTGCACTAGTGGATGCACCTTACTGAGCTGAACGTGGTGGTGGAGCTTTTGAACTAGAAGCTGGGTCAGACTTCTACCATGGCCTTGCCTGGCTGCTGGATAGTCTCTGAGCATGTGGTTGGGCTTCCCGTACCCAAATAAAACCCCCTGAACCTGCTAAGCACTGACCGGTGTGCCTCCTACCATACCTGTCATAAACTGGAATGCTGGGCTCTACAAACTGGCTCCTCTGACCTTGAGCGCCTGATGCCCGTCTCCTCTGATCATGCCTAGACCTGGATGGCACATTGGTTAATGATGGCGCTGGGGCTGATGACCTCTGGTGGGACTGCTGGCGATGTCTACCACCAGACATGTGCTGGGAGAACCCAAAAATGTCTGTCCTTTCCTTCTTGGCCTCTCTCTCCCTCTCTCTAATCTGCACCGCCTCTACCTTCTGGGCATGCAAGACCAATCAGGAGAAGTTAATGTCTTGATGTAGCATAATGATCCTGAAATCCTTGACCAAGTAATCTGCCACCCCATTCAGAAATCTTCTCACCCGAGCCCTCTGATCGGCCACTATCTCCGACGCATACTTGGAAAACCGGGTGAACTCTAGAGCATACTCCTTGATGGCCATGTTGTTCTACTTCAAATCACAAACTCGGTTGCCTTGATCTCCAGAGGAAAGAATCGGTCTAAGAATGCGGTAAGAAACTCATCCCGACTAATAGGACCCGCTCCGATTCCCCGACTATCCTTTCACTGCTTGAACAAAATATGAGCGATTCCTTTCAAATAATAAGAGGCTAGGTCTGCATACTCCTCGCCTTCTACCCCCATAATCTGGGTGATCTTATGGATCTCCTCTATGAACTCATGTGGTTCTTTATCCACTCTTGACCCAAGAAACTCTGTGGGATTCATCCTGAGGAAATCCCTAACTCTAGCCACCGCCATGTTCCTATTCTGGGAAGCATGAGCCACTATCTACTGATTGACCTGAGCATCCAATGCTTGTGCCAACATTTGAATACCTGCCCTAAACTCAGCATGGGCAACCTGCTCGGGCACATGATCCACAGGGGATGGTGGGGCTTGCTGGTGCCAATCTCCACTGTCATCCTCGTGGCCATTTCCAATTCGGTTGCGAATCCTTCTTCCATTAACTCAAGAGGGAGGCATGATTCTGCCAAAGTGTATAGCACGAGTTAGAAGGAGAGAGAGATACTTCATCGCACGACATAGATCATGAAAGAAGATAAATTTCCTAAAATGTTTGGTATCCTGTTTATCATAAATGTGGCGCGCTTCACATCTATGAAAAAGATTCTACTTAACGTGACTTTCAGTCACCCCAGGACACACTGAACCTTGGCTCTGATACCAAGTTTTTCACGACCCGAACATAGGCCTTGATCTAGACTCGGAACCTAGAACCATAAATGGCTCCAAGTCGACCCATGGCATGAACATGATAACTATAGCTCAACATACACAAAATGGAAAACTAAATTCTGAAATTGCGAAAGTTTGAATAATAAAACATCTAACATCAGAAATATCAAAACACTAAATCTAAAGCTGAATATACAACTTTATGTCTGAAAAGCCTCTAATACACTGACAAGTTGATGGGACAACACCTCAACTAGCTCACTAGAAGTCTGAAACTGAAAATAACAATACTCGACTAACTAAAGGTCCTTGAAGGATAAAGACTTATCAATTGGAGAACTAGATAAGCTCAGGAAACTAGCTAGTGACGGGACTGAGTTTGAGCATCTAAACCTATATCATGAAACAATACAACATAGAATATGCGGTCAGTACTTGAAATATACTGAGTATGCAAGGTAAGTAAAACAGGATAAGTAGCTATAAGGTAAAATCATGCATAACATAAATCATATCATTATAAGATTCTGAAAGTAAGGACTGCATGATGATATCTGAAAACATGATTAGACATAAATTCAATTTTATAACTAAATCGAATGACCCAAAGCTGAAACAGATATTCATAATTAAAACTGATAAACTGATCATTGGGTCAAACCTACTGAAAACACGATATAATAACTGATGAACATGCTTAACTAAAATCATGAGGAATAATGGGAGACTCGCCATATAACCGACATTATCACGACAGAGCTTGCGTTATCCCAACTATTATACTCAAGTGGGTAGAGCTATCCAAATCCTTATTAGAGCTAAGAGCGCTACCATGATATCAATATCAAGCTGAAGGCCCATTCGAGGCAGGGGAAACTCATAATGGAGATCCCAAAGTAATTAAATAATCCTACGTTGGTACTTAGTTCTGAGACGAGGGTTTTCTTCAACCCCTAGCCTACCTGATGCTAAATATTGCTCCCAAAAACATGCAAATGCTCTCAATTATTTTTCAATGAAGTTGAATCAATCATTTTTCAATGAATCGGATAATGGAATAACATGCATAGTCTAAAATCTGAATGTGAGGAACCTTATCTCAAAACATACCACAAGCTGAAAGTGAGAGTGTGGACTCTAAAACCATGTGGTAAAGTGATATTATAAAACTGAACTGAATCATGAAAAAATACTTAAATCATGTGGGCTTGCCTAAAACTTTAACATACTCAAAGTAGACTTCATAGTAGAATTTATGGATTCATACATGGGTAAATCGTGAACATTCTCTCATTCTAGTTATCTCATCATACTTGAAAACATAAATCATAAACTTGAATTTTCATGAAACCTGCATAATTGGAAACAATTCTTCTAAAACTTAAAATCATGGATTAATAATCAATTTGCACATAAAATACTGCCAATGAATCTTAAAAAATCATTTAAAACATGAAGAGAACTTACCCATGAATTAAACATAGATATTTTCATAAATTGGGTTAAAACCCCATAAGATCATACTCTTGATTTCATGAACTTGAGAAGGGATTTGGAAGTGAGAGTGAAGGGAAACTCTCATTCATGACCCTACATACCTGGGTAATCTAATTCTACACCTTTCCTTAAAAGCCCAAGAGATTTGGGGAAGAACTAGACGAATTCTTAGACTTGATCTTCAAAGGAATTCTCTAGACTAGCATGCATGGTAGAGAGTGATTTAGAATAGGCTAAACCTTCTTAAAACCATCCTAACAAATCTTAAAATGATGTAGTTTAGGACTTAGGAGCTTAGGAATTACGAAAATACTCTTACTAAATTTGCAGGAAAAATGACTCTTTCAGTCCTCACTAGGGACTTCACGCGTCATTAGGTGGGTCACGACTTCTGGATCTCACTCATGAAGTCTACTAGAAATTCTTCCTTCAACTCAACAACCCTGACTATGACTCACTTCACGAGTCGTGAAGTGAAACCATGACTCGTGGATCCACCCATGGTCGGGGGTGACCACAGGTTCCTGTGATCATGGCTCGTTACTGGCCTTCCACCCACTTTACGTGTCACCTGAAGGTTCATTCTATGACTTGTGCAAAATTTTTTATATTTTCTCCACTAGAACACTAGAGTCTGATTTTAGGGCCTTTTGGAATATTACAATATTTCTCCAAAAAGGTGGAGTAGAATTGGGTCTAGGTCAATAGTGTTGACCCTGCTGGTCTGCATTCCATAAAAACCCTCCACCAGAGCTTAGTATCGCCCATCAGCTGGAAGGTGACAAACTCCATCCCATACTTCTCCACTTCCTCCATTTTGTGGAGTCTCTCATGACAGTCAATTATGAATTTGTAGGTGTCCTCCACCTTAGTTCTGTAGAAAGTGGGAGGATTCATTTTTGGTGAACCACCAAAACAGGCCGTGTTCCTCCCTTTTCATTACCGGTCCAACTACCGGCCTCAGAAACATCACAACTTCTAACATATCATCTATACGAGGAGCATAGCAGCTGCATGTTGTATCCTGACTGCTTCCCTTCAGGACTCGATGGCACTTCCCTATTACCAATGAGGCCACTCAAAAGTTTAAGGACCTGAGCCAAGACCTCGGAGGATGCTGGAGCCTCTCCTTGAGTCGGGACCTCCACCTTCACATTGTAACATCCAGAATAATAAAATTTTTCTTTTGAGGTAGGACTAAGATTATATAATAGGCTAAGGAGGAAGTTTTATTAGTTATTTGAGTCACTCTATGATCATATTTAATATTGGAAGTCGATCAAGTTGTAGAACGAAATTCAGCAAAAGTTATCGCAAGATTTTCCTACTTGGGATTTCCTGAAATTTCGGTCAAATGTCTCAAAAAGTTTCTGTTAATCTATAAGTAGTTAGGGAGTGTACGACATACAAAATTTTAAATCTATGAGTCTAGTTTCCAGCTTATTAAATCATTTGTCATTCCAATTCTGGAGTAGAGAGATATTCACATTTTCGTGAGATTGTGCAAGCAAGCATGTCACAAGGGTCTAAGGCGGTGGAGGACTATTAAAGTCCCTTTGGTCGGTTGTTCTTCATCAAAATCCATTTTCAGCAAGTCTCTTCATGAGAAACCTTTCTACAACTTATTCATAACTGTTCTAAGTGATCTTAAGGTAGGAATCCATGGTTTAACATGATATTGATGTCGAGAAGACGGGAATCGCGTGTAGCTTGTATTTTGGTGTCTTTTTCGGGATTTTGGTGGCTGTTTCATGGAGAAGCTGTTGGTAAGACTTTTTATTTTAGTTTTATTTACTAGTTAAGTTTGGTTGTAGGTGTGTTAACACCATTAGGTTGTTTTCTCAGAGTTTTTACCGTCGAATTCGTATGAATCTTGTCGAGTAAGCTTCATTTGTCTTGTTTCACTGTTGAGTTGTGTTGGATGCATTATGGAAGTAACCTGGGATATCTTAGGCAGTAACTTGAAGCTCATAAGGATGGAGGTTTGTCTTATCTCGGATTCTCCAAAATATTCAAGGTATGTTAGGCTTGTCCCTTCCTTTGTCGGCATGAATTTGTAGCTGTTATCGTCTGTATTGACGTGTGTCTTGGCTATTTTGTGAAGGCTTGTGTTGTGTTATTATTGAACTCTTATGATTCTGTTTATATGATAATTAATGTGTGTATAAGGTGCTGTTGGTTGGTGGTTTGGGATTGAGTACGGAGAATCGTAGTCATGACAAATTATTAGGCTTGTGTCGAGAGGACATGTATGAGGTGTGTGGTTCTTGTCGAAAGTTATGGTCTATTTGTGTGAATAAAATTAGGTATGATATTGAAAAGTGAATGGCATATTAGAGTGATTAAGATCAATGGTTGTGACGATATTTTGTTATATTAGAGTTGGCGGTCGTGTCAGTCGCGTCGATGGCACGTTGGCGGCAATGGTGACACTTGGATTGGCTTGGACGTGTCCCTTGTTGTTAGTGGTGGGTAGAGTGGCTTATGGGATGATTTTTTAAATCTTAGGATAAACTGGTTAGTATGGTTAGCCTTAGCTCGATTAGTGGCTCATTGGTGGACGACTTGAGGTGAATGAATAGTATGTGTTGTGATAATCGGTTGGTGGGATTTGAGAGCCAGTTATGGGTTGTTTGAGAATGTATTATTATTGTTGTTGATTGTGAATGTTGTGATTGTATGTATGTTGTGTTTGAGGCCTTATGTCTTGTGGATACCCAATGCACAGGAGTTGTTCCGGCTAGGGATCGAGCCCGAGGTACCTTGTGGCTTGTGGCTTGTGGGTACCCGACGCACGAGAGTGTTTCCAGCTGAAGGGTTGAGCCCAAGGAGTAAAATGACCTATGGGGTTGAGAATGATGTACTCTGTAGTGTGGAGTTGATACATGATTTGAGAGTGGTCCGACATGTTTGAGCCTTCCTTGGATCGCGATTGGTTCTCCCGGATGGATTGAGCTATGCTAACTATGCGCAGTTGAGAAAGGGTCTGGCATTGCTTGTCTAATTATGTTTATTGATTGATGTTTACTTTTGATATTCTTGGCATTATATTGTGATTGCTACTCGTGTTATATGTTATCTAATAGAAGTGGATGCTAGATATTGGCTGGTGTTTGTGGAGGCCGTTGAGAGGTCTAGAGGCGATGACAGGTGAGCTGTGTTGGGTAGGTGCCGCTGTGTTGTTGTTTACTTTTGGACTTTCTGGGCTTATGGGGGCCAAGTAGGTTCTGTTTGTATGTTTTCTTATACTTTCCAAGCTTATGGGAGCCAGGTAGGTTCTATGTGTTTACTAAAGTTGAGTTCTCCTTCTGCGATATCTGGTATATCTATTGATCTATAATATGAGTGTTCTAGTTGTTTCTGTCTTTCATGCTCGGTACATTATTGTACTAACGCTCTAGTCGAGGTATCGTATTCATTCCTGCAAGTGATGGTGGGCTGGTAGATCAAGTTCTTGATAGTTGAGTGGTGTTCCAGCTGAGTCATTGTGCTCCAGGTCTTTCAAAGTCACCAGATGTTTGAGTTAGGGGTAGTTCGGGGCCTTGTCTGGATCATTTGATTACTATTGTATTCAAAGAGGCTCATAGATATTACTATGGTATTAGTATGTTGTTATAGGCCAGGCTGGGCCATGTTGTATAGTTCTTTTACATTTTGTGGCCTTGACAAAATGTTGTATTTATTTTTTGGTTGGTTAAATAAGTCAGCTTCTGCTATAGTTTATCGTCTTAATCTGATTTTATAGTTGTTGTGTTGTCGAACCTCATCGGTTCTGGCCTTGTTTTATTTTTGGGCGTCACGTATGCTTAAATTAGGGGTGGCACCAGGTGCTAGTCAAGCCTCCCTGGGTTTGGGGTGTGACAGATTTGGTATCAAAGCAGTTCGTCCTGGGGAGTCTATGAGCCATGTCTAGTAGAGTCTTATTTATGTGTACTTTGTGCAGTGTACTTATAAATAGGAGGCCGCAGGGTATCTAGGATTGTTACCCTTATTTTTGGATTAAAAGCGTGTGAGAAGTCAGTTATTTTAGGAGTTGAGTCTGGACTCACATTTGCTGGCTTGTGCAGGAATAACCTAATGAATTACAGCCGACCAATGGCTAAGTATGGTGGCAAGTAAGATTCTTAATTTGATTTTATTATAGTTATGCCGCACCCTGGCAAGGTGCAGGGTTATTTCGTTAGAGTTGTTTGTGGTAGACCAAAGGGTCTTATGATCGTGTGAGGCCATGTCGTGCCATTTTAGTGTTTGGGTTGATATCGTGTGTGTCGTCCAACATCAGAGGACGAATATTTCTATGGGGGGAAGGATGTAACACCCCGAATAATATGAGCGATAAAATCATTCTTTTGATGTAGGACTAAGAGTACATAATAGGCTAATAAGGAAGTTTTATGAGGTATTTCAATCACTCTATAATTGTATTTAAGATTGGACGTCGATCAAGTTGTAGAATGAAATTCAGCAAAAGTTAATGCAAAATTTTCCTTCTTGAGATTTCCTGAAATATAGGTCAAATGTCTCGAAGCTTTTCTCCTAATATATAAGTAGCTAAGAGGTGTACGACCTACCAAATTAAAGGTCAATGAGTGTACTTTCCATTGTATTAAATCATTTGTCAATCCGATTTCGAAGTAGAGAGATATTTACATTTTCGCGAGACTGTGCAAGCAGGCACGTCACAAGGGTCTAAGGCAGTAGAGGACTATTTAAGTCCCTTTGGTCGGTTATTCTTCATTCAAATCCATTTCCAAAAATTATCTTCGTGAGAAACCTCTCTCCAACTCATTCTTAAGTGTTCTAAGTGTTCTTAAGGTAGGTGTAATACCCCAAAAGTTCCTAAGAAATAGATGGGAAAAATTAGAAATGAGTTCTGCAGAAAAATATGAATTTTTGCACCAGAATGACTCGAGGTATGAGTTGTGATATGAAGTGACGGGTTGTGGTCTCAGTCATGGTGGAGTTCTGAAGTTGGGGTCCAGACCACGAGTCGTGTGGTGTAGGTATGATTCATGGTTAGGAGTCATGATGAGTTTCCTTATGGTGCCAGGGTATGATGTCACAGATCATGATACGACTTGTAGTAAGTAACGAGTTGTGATGGGAGTCATGGTTAGGATTTGGCAAGTGAAGGGGATGATGTTAGGACTGAAAGTACCACTCATGGTTGGACACCACGAGTCATGATATGCAATCATGGTAAGATTCAGAGATGCTGCAGGGAGTAGTGGTGATCACGAGAGGTAATTATGAGTCGTTACTTTGTGGTATGACTCGTGGTGAGAGTCGTGATGACTGGCAGTCTCTATTTTCAAGATTTTTCATTAAGGGCATTTTTGTAATTCCTTATCTCCTAAGTCCTAAAATATGTCGTTTTAAGCTTTGTTAGGAGGATCTTAAGAGGGTTAAACCTATCCTAATTCATTCAACTCCCATGCATGCAAGAGTAGAAGTTTCTCTTTGAAGATCAAGCTTGAAACCCTCCAATTCCCTTGGGCTTTCAAGGAATAGTGTGGAATCAGATTTCCCAGGTATGTAGGTCTATGAATGAGTGTTCCTTTCACTCTCATGTACAAAATTTTCTTCAATTTCATGAAATTAAATTCTAGATCAAGTTCATGATCTTATGGGGCTTATTCCTAATTCTATGAAATTCTCTATGATTTATCTATGAGTCAATTTTCTTTATGTTTGAAATCATGTTTTAAGATCTATGGAAAGATTTTATACCTATTTTAATTATTAATTCATAGTTTCAAATTACAATCAATTTATGCCCAATTATGCAAGTTTCATGAAAAGTCAAATTTATGATTCTATTATAATTTTGACCTTCCTACTCCCTAAATTATGATTTGTGATTTATGATATGAATTCCTTCAAGTACTCTTCATGAATTTATGAATTTCAAGTATGGTGATTTTTTTCTCAAAGATGTATGTTCTTCATGATTTATGAGTTTATGATTTTGGCCGACTCACAGGCCGTAATTCATGGCTAATCATGTATGTCAAGTATGACAAGTATGTTATGATTTATCAAGCCATGAATTTCATGTGTGACTTCACGATTACTATATGATCCTTCATGTGCATGTTTTTTGGGAGCAGTTTCTAGCACCTAGTAGGCCTAGAGTTCAGGTAAACCCTGTGATCTCAAAACTACGCACCAACATAGGTTTATATTTATGGACTCTAAGTGGGTCCCTATTAGTGATATCACGTCATGCACGTCCTTGGCCTGGCAAGCCTAGGACGACTCTTCCCACTTCAGTGAGATAGTTGGGGCATCATGTAAGCTCTATCACAATGGCGTTGGTTAAGATGAGTTCTCCCATTGTTCCTAATGATTTATACATTGTCATGTTTACAATGATTTGGTTCAAGTTATGCTTTTACAAGGTTTCCCTTATGATTATGATTATGACTAACTTGTTCTGAAAATCTTGAGCCTCATGTTTATGTTATGACTATTATTGCATGTTTTGAACATTCCTACTTTTATGAACTCTTATGTATTTTGATTGGTCCATTTTATTTACCTTGCATACTCAGTACATTTCAAGTACTGATGGCATACTCTATGTTGTATCATTTCATGATACAGGCTCAGACGTTCATGATCAGTCTCTTCATTAGCCGATCATTTGAGTTCATCTCAACCAACTATTGGTGAGTCCTCACCTTCGAGGACCTTTAGATAGTCGTATTGTTGCTATTTTTAGTTTCAGATTGTTAGTGAGCTAGTTGGGGTCTTTTCCCATCAGCTCATCAGCATGTTAGAGGCTTTTCAGATATATTGTTGTATTCAGTTTGGATTCAGTTTTATGTATTTCCGTTGTTCAAATGTTTAATATTTAAACTTCCGCTATTTCAGAATTCAGTTTCTTTCCGCCTTGATTATGTTGAATTAGTTATCATGTTCATGCCATGGGTCGACTTGGACCCATTTATGATTTTAAGTTCCATGTCTAGATTCAGGCCTATATTTGGGTCGTGGTAGTAGGAATCTATGATTTAACATGATTTTGATGTCAGAAAGATCTGAATCGTGTGTAGCTTGTCTTTTGATGTCTATTACGGGCTTTTGGTGGATGTTTTGTGGAGAAGATGTTGGTAAGACTTCTTCCTTTGGCTTACTTTAGTAGTTAAGGTTGGTTATAGGTGTGTTAATACCATTAGGTTGTTTTCTCAGAGATTCTACATCGAATTCGTATGAATCTTGTTGAGTAAGCTTCGTTTGTCTTATTTCGTTGTTGAGTTGTGTTGGCTGCGTTATGGCAGTAACCTGGGCTTCTCTTAGGCTGTAACTTGAATCTCATAATGGTGGAGGTTTGACTTATCTTGGGTTCGCTAAATAATTCAAGTTATTTTAGGCTTGTCCCTCCCTTTGTCGGCATGAATTCCATACCCATTGTCGTCCGTGTTGACATGTATATTGACTGTTTTGTGAAGGCTTGTGTTATGTTATTATTGAAATCTTATGATGCTATTTGTATGATGATAAATATGTGTATAAGGTGTTGGGTTGGTTGGTGGTTGGGGCTTGAGTGCAGAGAATCGTTCATGAAAAATTATTAGGCTCGTGTCGAGAGGCCATGTGTGAGGCATGTGGTTCTTGTAGCAAGTTATGGGCTGTTTGAGTGAATAATATTAGGTGATGATATTCACAAGTAATGAGGGCTTAGAGTGGTTAAAATCAATGGTTGTGAATATCTTTTGTTATATTAGAGTTGGCAGTCGTGCCGGTTGTGTCGATAGCATGTTGGTAGCCGTGGTGACACTTGGATTGGCTTGGACGTGTCCCTTGTTGTTAGTTGTGAGTAGAGTGTCTTGTGTGTTGCTTTTATATCTTGGGGATAGACTGGTTAGGATGGTGATCTTTAGCTCCATTTGTGGACGATTAGACGTGAATGAATAGTATCATGTTGTGATAATCGGTAGGTAGGGTTTGAGAGCCAGTTATGGGCTGTTTGAGCATGTATTATTATTGTTTTCAATTGTGAATGTTGAGATTTTGTGTGTGTTGTGTTTGAGGCCTTGTGGCTTGTGGATACCCGATGTACAAGAGTCGTTTCGACTAGGGATCGAGCCTGAGGTGTCTTGTGGCTTGTGGATACCTGACGCACGAGAGTATTTCTAGCTGAGGGTTTGAGCCCAAGGTGTAAAATGACCTATGGGGTTCAGAATGATGTCCTCCGTAGTGTCAATTCTAGACATGATTCGAGAGCGGCCAGACATTTCTGAGCCTTCTTGGGGCCGCGATTGATTCTCCCGGATGGATTAAGCTATGTTAATTATGCGCAGTTAATAAAGGGCTTGACAGTGCTTGTTTGATGATGTTGATTGATTAGTGTTTACTTTTGACATACCTGGCATTATATTGTGATTGTTGCTCGTGTTATATGTTATCTGATAGCAGTGGATGCTAGATATTGAATGGTGTTCACTGAGGTCGTTGAGAGGTCTAGATGTGATGATAGGTGAACTATGTCGGCTAGGTGTCGTTGTGTTGTTATTTACTTTTGGACTTGCCGGGCTTATGGGGCCAAGTAGGTTTTGTTTGTATGTTTTCTTGTACTTACCAGGATTATGAGGGCCAGGTAGGTTCTATGTGTTTACTTAAGTTGAGTTCTCCTTCTATCTAGTATATTTATTGATATCTCATATGTCTTCGAGTTTTTTCTGCCTTTAGTGCTTGGTAAATTATTGTATTGACACCCTAGTCGGGGCGCTGCATTTATGCCTGTAGGGGATGGTGGGCTGGTAGATCGAGTTCTTGATCGCTGAATGGTGTTCCGACTGAGTTGGTGTGCTCTAGACCTTTTGGAGTTGCCAAATGTTTGAGTTAAAGGTAGTTCGGGGCCCTGTCTTGATCATTTGATTATTATTGTATTCAAAGAGGCTCGTAGACATTGTTGTGGTGTTAGTATGTTGTTATAGGCCAGGTGGGACATGTTGTATATAGTTGTTTTCTATTTCGTGGCCTTGACGGTGTATTGTATTTATTTTTTGGTTGGTCAGGTGAGACAACTTCTGCTATAGTCTATCATCTTATTCTGATTTTATAGTTGTTGTGTTGTCGAACCTCATCGGTTCTGGCCTTTTTTTTATTTTTGGGCGTCGTATATGCTCATATCAGCAGTGGCACCAAGTGCCAATCAGGCCTCCCCGGGTTTAAGGTATGACATACAGCCACCTTCTCTTGGATTGTCGGTGGTACAGGAGATGCAGACCTCTCTCAATCCATAGTAGGAGCACGGGCCCATCCTCTGGTAGTGGCCGGCTTCCACCCACGACCTTGGCCCCGTCCTCTACCGCAAACTGCGGCTGTTGCTGGCTCGGTGCTCTCTCTCTATTTTTGCCTGCATGTGTTTTAACCATATGTGAGAGAAACAAAGAAAAGTTGTTGATACCAATTTGGATCACCAAATACCGATTGGAATCAAGTAATCACATCAAAAAAGAAGAAGGGAGTTTTCCTAAAGTCCTGCAACCTCTCTAAGATAAGTTACGAACGTCTTTGCACCGATTCGCGAGACTCTACTAGACCTGTCCAAGTGCAATGAGATTGACGAACCTAGACCTCTGATACCAACTTTTTCATGACCTGAATGGCCGTGATTGACATCCACAGTAACTCTAGATGGGCGAACAACCCAACCCCAACTATTTTTCCCAACACAACATTCAGAAAGAAGATAA
Organism: Datura wrightii; assembly: GCA_035772735.1. Lineage (NCBI taxonomy): Eukaryota > Viridiplantae > Streptophyta > Magnoliopsida > Solanales > Solanaceae > Datura > Datura wrightii. The sequence continues at coordinate 190,775,085 of JASDFA010000018.1, read as the reverse complement.
CACCTTTATAAGTAAATGAAATAATTCACCGAATTAACTTAAAGGAATCAACAGAAAGAAAACAACTAACTCCTACAACATTCCAAAAACTTGATTATAATTGCACTTCATACATATAAACACATGTCTAAGATCGATACAAATTAGAAAGAAATAAAATTGCAAATGTTCGGACGAGAGACATCTTTAACAGAGGAGTAGAACAACAGATCATGCATCGCTCACCTTTCAATAATCCACTACTTCTTTCAAGGTGAGGTCGAGATGAACTTCTGGGATTGGATTCTGCACTCGAAAAAGAAGTGCAGGAGTAGCATCAGTATGAAACACAACACTAGTAGGCATCATCAACCGACCGTACATAATAACACACATACATATAGACAACAAAATTAGTCCAGAACATCATTTATACATATCTATACTCAGTTCAGGAATTAAATTCAGCTCAGGTGCTAATCGGCCTGCTCACCAAATTAGGCCATCGCTGCAGTGGTCTCTTCACTACTGCCATGGTCTCGTTGCGGTGGAATAAGTCCTGCTGCAGCAGTACTGCTTGATTGTAGCTCGACTCAGCTACACAATCAATATTTCATCAACTCTTTATAACCTATACATCGTTACAAACATCCACATATGCCACAATCATCAATAAATGGTAGATTTCATGTAACCATATAGGGTATATAATGAGTGATTCCCAAAGATTGCATAACCCAATCATTAATTCTCTTTTAACATTTCATCCATCAAGTCATTGCAAGCCTCAACAATTCAGATGGCAACACATGACCACAAGTCCGTTTAGTCAAATACATAAACTAAGTCAAAACCTCACAATTCTTACAATACATCAATAACACAATAAATGGTGATGTGTTGGGCACACGCCTATGTCACATCACCATAAACACTCGGTCACTGAACATCAATGTACACATATGCCAGAGGGTTTTATTTCTTCCCTTCCAGTCATGACCTGCAGGGGCCTGTAGAAATTCATGTACCGTACCGGCGTGGTACCTGCTCCCACTCATATGCCCGTTTGGATGCTCCTCTCGAACATGAGTCACTCAAGCAATCTTGCTCGCTCGGGTTCTCCCCTAGGGCATGAGTCACTCATCTCAAGATATTAATTGTATCCACATTCATTCTCATAGTTTATATATTAACATTAGCTCATTGTTATGACTTTTACGAGGTATAATTCTAGCTCCATTAACTTAACCCTTTTTAACAATTCAATCAATCTCAACAAGTACAAAGAACATGAACAACACAGACACTTTATTTCACATCACACAGGTAACCACATCATATTAGAGTCACAAAATCAGAAAATTAAAAAAGGAACATTAAAACACTAAAGATCAAGAGAAAACATAATTATAGTTCCACATCTATGCATACCATTATGAAAAGTATAAATCCTTCTAAACCATAACCTACCTCGATTAGGAGGATACGGACGATAATCACACTGATGTAGCCTTGTTGTTACGCCCCGAGTCTATACACTTGTATTTACTTATAGTTTAATCGGTAATCGTGGTTTATGACCATAACAACTCAATTTTTAATTTTTTGAATAATAGTTTGTGAGTTTTATTTGATTTATTATTTATACCAATTTTGTGGATAGGATCATCATACTACGCTATCTTTTACTAGAGAGGCACTAAATTTATAGTGTATTTTGCACTCATTAGGAAATCATATCAAACTAGAATCGATAACGATTTTAGGTATTTTCTAACCCTTGTTGATGACTATGCTAGAGTCACCTAGACACATTTATTATCCTGCAAGAGCAATGCTCTTTCAATTTTAAAAGCTTTTGTTGCCAAGGTCAAGAATCATTTTCTATTTAATGTCCAAACATTCAAACCCGACAATATCTATAAATTGAGGGTAAGTTCTGAATGTCAAACTTTCTTATCTATCAATGGTATTTTACATCAAACTTTTATCTCTCGTACTTCCAACATAATGAGGTAGTCAAAAGAAAATATAAACACCTCATTGGGATATTTAGGACTTTAATTTTGAATCCTATTTTCCCTTAAAATATAGGAATGAATGTTTTTTAACTATAACTTATCTTATCAAAATACTCCATTTCACTACTTTATCCAGCAATCTCTCTCCTTATGAAACACTCCATGGTACACTTCCTTCCTATCCTCATTTGATATCCTTTGGCTATCTCTATCATGTTGCTTATCCTATATCTGGAAGAGATAACCTTCAATCTTTATCTGTTTCAGTTGTCTTTCCTAAGTATCCTTGTGGCAAGAAGGGCTACAAATTTCTCTATTTAGTCCCTCATTCTGTATTCTATTTTAGAGATGTGACCTTCTCTGAACACATCTTTCCTTATTCCACTCTTTCTTCTTCTTTTTGTTCACCAACTCTTTATCCTTTTGTTGATATTGAACCTCCTTCTCCTTTATGTAATGACCCATCTAGTTGTTATCGGATGGTTAGGACCATATTACCCTTGTTAGAGTCCCCGTAGTGAAAATTGAGCTAATAAAACTCAAAGATGAGAGGGGTTTAAAAATTAAAATGTGTGTAATCTTGATGTTGATATCATTATCTGTTCTGTTAGGGGGTGACCTAGTGAAGTATACCTCCATAGAAAATTCTAAGGGTACGAGTGAATTCATAGTAGTGTTTTATAGTGCGGTGTGCATTTGACTTTTCTGCGATGCCTTGATAGTTGTATAGTGAAATGAAAAACTGTTTAGTTTTATCGAGCTATTAGTTAACGAGGCAGTTGGAGCTCTGCTGTAGCGATTGTTGGCGAGATTCCAGGTCTCGCTATGATGATGCCTTGGTTGCCATAGCAGGTCTACTGCAGTGAAAGTGGTGATTTCTTCAGCGAACGACGTGAGGTAAAAATGCGGGTTTAAGTAAGTTATTTTGAGGTTATCATCTCATAATTTTAAAACACGTAACTTTGAGAGCTTAGAGGCAATTTATTTTGAATGATAGGGTATATCTCCCCTTTAAGGTAGGATTTCTCCATCAAGCCTTTTTTTTTATCAATCCTCTAATCTCCTAGAATTGTTGGGGTATCATTAATGGCAAATTATGTTCTAGAACCCTAGAACTCATGGAAGTCAGGGAGAATTGAATGAGTATTGATAATTATCATTTTCTAGACTTCTAAGTTGTTAATTAACACTTTCTAGGATGGAATTGAATATTCTAGTTCATAATTGTGATAATGGTGAGACTAGATTATGGTAAATTAACCAATGAATATGACTTACCCCTTGATAACGAGTAGAATTTGGTGGGTTTGAATTCCCAAAGCTATTGAATAAATAGTAGATAATTAAATTCTTACCTTGTTTGTTTCTAGATTTTAAGTTTTTCGAGGCATTAAGGCTTTCTTAAGTAGCTTACTTATTCAAGTTCTTTGGTTGAGGTAGGCTATGGTTTATTTGGAATTAGATTTTGACTAGTCATTCGTATGTTTATGAATTGATAAAGCATGCATGATTAGTGTAATACTTCGAAAGTCCCTAAAATCAGATCCAAGGGTTGAAACAGGAAAGTAGGAAAAATCTGCACCAAGTCACTAAATGACTCATCAGGTGACCCGTTAAGTCACTTGATGGATCGTTAAGTGACCTGTCATGGTCGGCTAGTGTTGGAGGAAGACAAGAAGTGCAGTGGCAACAGGTCGAGGAACAACCCGTCGTGTTAACAATGAGTCATGGAGTTGCTCGTTGGGTGGTATAGAGTTGGAAATAAGGGATTCTTCATAGGGACTTAACGGGTGGAGGGACGAGTTGTGGTGTCACTTCACGACTCGGCAGGTCAACTGATGGTTGGACATGGTCTGACGAAAAGTTCTAGTAGGGATGACGAAAGTACAAAATGAGTCGTTGTTTCAAGTGACGACTCGTCTTATCTGGCCGTTGCTTGAAGATCAAAAATTTGAGAAGGAGGCCACCACTGGCAATGAGTGAGAACCATGAGTCATCCAGTGGCCTAATGACTCATTAGGTCGCTCGTGGTGACTAGAAATAGATTAATTTTCTATCGAATCATTAAGGGCCTTTTCATAATTCCTAAACTCCTAAGCCCTAAACTACATCATTTTAAGCTATGAAAGAAGTTTATTAATGTAGTTTTAACCTATTCTAATTCATTCAACTCCCATGAATGCAAGTTTAGAAGCTCTCCTTTGAGGATCAAGCTTGAATCCCTCAAATTCTTCCCCAGTTCTCTTGGGATTTCAAAGTCAAGTTGAGATTCATCTTACCCAAGTATGTAGGGCTATCGATGAGAGTGCCCTTTTACTCTCATTCCCAAAATTCTCCTCAAAGTTCATGAATTCAAGGTTCAATTCAAGTTTATGATCTTATGGGGTTTTATACCAATTTCATGAAATTCTCTATGATTTATTTATGCGTGTTATACCCCGTAGAATTTCTGGCACCTAGACGACCTATTCGCACGTTGGTTGAGCACATCTGAAGGCCATACGTGCTGTAGAAAGGCCCGGGAAAAAGATCGGACGAGAAACCCGTCGAACCATCGCCGGAGGAGCCGAGGCAGAGCCCCTCCGCGAGGCAGCGTGTCACGGAGGTGAGGCCTCCGCGATGGCTCCGTGACACGTTGCCCAGGTTCAGGCTCAAGTATATAAGCCCCACTTCGGTTTAATTTCATTTTAAATCAAAGGAAATTCCAGAAAACAGAGGGCAAACACAAAGAGAAAGGAGAAACGAAGAAATTATATAATTTTCGTCCGATTATGCTGCTAAACGCTGCCCAAACTCAAATTAATCCCAGATACCGAGGTATTTAGCAGCAGAGAGCATTCCTACGAATTCAGTTTCGTAAAATACGGCCGACGAATCATCGAGCCACCGAGCTAAGGTAAGTGGAATTGCTCTAAATTAGTGTCTATGCGTTCCTAGCTGTGAAGTGAATATTTCTCCCTTCTGGACCTCTGAAAAATAGCGAGTTTCTGGCCGTCTTTCGATAAGCCTAAGTTTAGGCTATAAGCTATATCAAAAGTGACGTTGCCTTTTGAAATAAAGTTGTATTTAGTATTGATTGATATGTTTATGAATGTAGTTGGGAGAAAACAGTTAAAGTACCGGCCAAGCTTCGTCCGACAGACGAATAGTTCAAGGATAAGGTATGTAAAGTTAGTTTCCTCGGCAAGTTAAGAAATCTTGATATAGTACAGTAATTTAAAGGCCAATAGATTGTCCAGAAGTCATGTGTTACGTTTGTTACGACTGTTGGTACGATATTGAAAGTATCGAATTACAACTTGCGTGAAATTTGCTAGTATGATAGAGATTCTAATATAAGCATTAGAAAATGCGCAGTATGCTCAGTATGCGATGTTACACAGATTGTTAGTATATCATTGTGCTCAATCGAAACTCAGTAGAGCAAGTAGTACCTGTAAGACAGCTCAGAAATAGAATGATAAGTTGAAACGAAGTTAGAAAGCATGTTAGGAATAGTAAATCATGTTACTATAGAAAATCAGTATACAACATAGTTTCAGCAAAAGGACTATATCATGTTCAGCATTAGCCTTAGTACAGTCTGGCAGAAGACCATATTCGTACATACATATATATTATTTCCAGCCTCAGCATGTATTAAGTATGTACATATTTCTATCACTAGTCCAGCATATAGTGTATACAGAAACTGAGTAAACAGCAGAGTTTTCAGCAGAAACACTATCTTATATAGCATTTGCCCCAGTACAGCCCGACAGGAGACTATATTCATATTTATACATCTTTACCTGCCTCAGCACGTATTAAATACGTACAGATTACTATCATTAGTTCAGCATGTAATATATGTGACACTTTCCCCCTATTAGCCTCAGCATGTGAGATACGCAGACAGCATTACTAGTTGAGACCGTTGTATTGTTTGGGGTTGGATTACCCAGCATCCCTGACCGTCCCAGGGTTAATAGCTGTATCGACTCGTCCACCAGAGGATGAGGATACGTCACTCTACGGAGTGGTATGCCGTCCCGCAAGGGGACGAAGATGGGATGCCAGTTTCCCCATATTGTGCCTTGGTCAGCCCTTATACACCCCCGTCGAGCGGGTACGCCCGGGGTGTTGATTCAGGAGTCCTTCGGACTCAGATACAGTTATAGTCAGGGGCTCAGCGAGCCCAAGTGCATACCCAGGGGACCGGCAGGATGCTTACAGCCATTATAGGAGATGGGATGACCGGGGTAGGGGTGTAGATTCTGTGCTGATTGTACCTCCTGGCTTATGGGGGCCGGGTAAGGTTTGTGTATGCTATGTATGTTATGATATGTTACACTGTGTTACAGTAGATACGAGTAGATCGACAGTAGAACGATCAATCCTCCGGTATGACTCCTACTCCTTCCAGTATGATTAAGAGAAGGTATGACTTACATTATCATACAGTTAAGCTATTCCTTCTACTTCAGTTTCATCAGTTATATTATTGCTTTCAGATTTTGCTTTCACTTATTGCTTTACATACTCAGTACCAGCGGTACTGACGCCCGGTGGGGCGCTGCATTACTTGCCTGCAGGTACTCATAGACGAGCAGGCGATGCTACATGATTCCTGTCAGCGATTGAGTATTCAGCTCCTGTCATCCGGAGACTGAATTCCAGAGGTGTATTTCAGTTCCTTTTTGTTGTATAGTACAGGTAGGTCGGGGCCCTGTCCCGATCATTTCTATTGCTATTCCTAGAGGCTTGCAGTTTGTATATTTCCCTGTGGTCAGTTGAGCCGGTCGTGTGAGGCCGTGCAGTTGTTAGCTGTTAGTACTCTTGCTTCTTGTATGTTGGTCGTGTGGGGCCATAGGTTTGACAGTAGTGGTGACCTTGCCGGTCATGTAGCCTTCTAGTATTTTATTGCTGAATGCAGATAACTAGACAGCATGGTAGCCTTGTCGGCCTGCATAGGCTTCCCTATAGTTGCTTGTTCTGGTCAGCTGTTATTACAGGTACAGGAGGTTATAGGCCAATGGGCTGGGGGCTGTGTTTACAGCCGTTATATAGCCCTTTGTTTCCAGAAATGTGAATTAGAGCCAGCCAGGCACCAGATGTGTCTAGGCTTAGCAGTCCATTAGTTCAGGTCCTAGTAGAGCACCAGGTGCCAGTCATACCCCCCAAGGCGGGGCATGACAAACTTGGTATCAGAGTCGGTCGTATCCTAGGGAGTCTGCAAGCCGTGCTAAGTAGAGTCTTGTCTATGGATGTGTTGTGCACCACATACTATAGGCAGGAGGCTGCGAGGCATGATATGATGGTTATCCTTCTTTCTCAGTTAGTCGTGCTTTAGAGCGGTACAGTATAGGGTTGAGTCCCTAAAAACTTACCGTATTCTTTGATTACAGATACAAAGGCAGATAAGCATTTCCCTATCACAGGCAGAAGATCAGAGATAGCAACAGAAGAGAACATCAGTCAGTTACATGATAACTACAGTAGCAAGAGGGGGTATCAGAGACCTCCCAGCGTGATACCTTTATTGGCATTATTCCCAGTATACGTTGATAACGTCAGAATAGGAAGTCAGAAGTATAGTGTACATATGAGTTGATTTACTTATTAGCTATATAAGATCTGATTATGATTACAGATAAGGTCAGACCACCAGGTAAGTATAAGAAAGGGAGAAAAATGCAGGAATCCCAAATACATCTTTTTGGATATGGTACAGTTAAATGCTTTTATTTGTTGCAATAAGAAAAGGGCTATTCCCACCTCTTGGTTTTGATGCCAGTATAGTAAAGGGGCATAAGACTTGAGATGGGGTTGCCGAATCCAGCGGTAAGTAAAGATGGGCTGATTGATCCTAGTAAGTATTAGAAAGTGTAAAGAGCCCCTAGGATTACGTAAGTTGTGCAGACCCTTATGACAATAAGCCAGTAGAGAAAGTAAGACCGTTAGCTTACCCGAAGTAGGGGTAAAAGACCTGTTAGTAATAAATGCTGGGTAATAGTCAAGTTCGGGTCAGAAAAAGGCCAAGTCCGTTACATATGTTAACAGATAGTAAGACAAAGACATACCTATAAGATTATAGTTATGATTTGGTTGTGACATCGAAAGATATAGAGGTCATGTGAATCAGATGGGCTTAAATATACGCCAGAAGGAGTATAGGCCGAGGCTTGATCAGTAATCTCATTAGCAACGAAAGGTAGGTACCTTGAACCCCAAAATTCAGTTTAAGTAAGATAAGGGGAAGAAGCAGGAATGTCAGATCCTGTGGGGAAATTAGAATTACCCCGGAGTGATAAAATACCGTATTAAGGATTAAGCCCTGGGCTGACAGTAGGATTGCGGTTCAGAATACCGCAGCATGTCCGCTATGGAAAAGGTAAGAAATTACCGATACAACAATTCTAATCTAGTGTAGCCTAGAGATAAGGCCCAGCAGACAGTTATGGGCTCTCAATATATGCCTAGTAAGGCTACAGGATTCGAACGTCGACCCCCACATCGCAAGAGTGGCGGAATTTCAAACAGCAGACAATAACTAGAATGTTTATGTTGTTACTTTCAGAATGGGGTGACAATGCAATGAAATGATAAGTCAGGGCAGGAGATATTATTAGGCCGTAGAAGAAATGTATCATGTACGATGTGAGACTCAGCAGAACCTGTCAGAGATTATGAATTACCGCAGAAATCAGTACATACTGTACGTAGCTAGCGATATATATGTATACAGATCATAGATATGTTGTGAGTGGTTGCCTATAAGGGCTACAATCACAGATGCTGATTAGTAATAGAAAGCCTATACAAATTGCAGTGCAGGACAAAAAAAAAGAGAAGAAAGAGAGAGAAGAAAGAAAGAAAAGAAGAAGAGAAAGGGCGGATTAAGTGTAAGTTACGTATGAAGTCATAGAAACTATCTCAGTTCTCAGTTATTAGATTAACAGACTTATGTGTTGTTGTCAGATCTAGGCTCTAGGAGCTTACCAGAGTTATTGGCCTAAGACAGATGGCTAGAGGATAAGGGCGCAGTTAGACAGTCTACCGACCAGCTGGCGCCTGCATTAGCAGGGAGGCATCCCTGAAGATCGGTAACAGTAGTGCATGTGCCAGAACCAGGATTAGAGACCGAGTAGGCAAATTTCAGAGATTAGTAATGCCAGAATTTTTCTAGCATGTTAAGTGGTCATACGTCGTTTTCCCAGCCTTGTGGGCGACAGTCGGCCTTAGTCAACCTAGCAGTTGTTATGTAGAACACCCCATAAGTCAGCCGGCCGTCCCAGTCAGAATACCCGTGGGTACCCCAAGGAAGGGTCCACATCAGTAGTCAGTGATAGACTAGTACTTCAGCTGGGTTTCGTAAGATATTCAGATACAGAGCCCTAGCGGAAGGCCAGTAGTTACAGAATAGCCTATAAGACCGAGAATTCCCCAGAACAGCAGTATAGATCCAAGTGGATACACACAAGGCGTAAGGGATTGATAGTACCCTGCTAGAACAGTGTTTATTAAGACCAGGGGTTCAGTAGACTCCCCGTGAAGATCCAAAGATTGATCGCCTGGAAGTAAGTTTGATTAAGCCCAGCCTTACAGTGGTTCAAGCAAATAACAAAGCAATTAGATGCCCACGAGTTTGAAGTTATGCATGAATTATAAGTACTCAAATAGAACAGTTAGAGCATTGCTAGACTACTACCACATTCGGGTCATTCAACCCGACTATTCAGTCATCTAAGGTTATGCAGCCAGATCATTAGAGGTCAGGGTCAATATCAGGACCCCCTGATCAGATACGGGCACATGGTGTGCAGATAGTCATTCAAGGTTACCTTAGCAACAAGCAGCTTTAGCATGCGGCCAGAAGGCCAGATAAGCTCTAGTTATACCGGTAGACTACTTGTCGGATTCTCCGGTATAATAAACCAGTATGACCGTCAGTTATATGTCGAATTTTGTAAATGTGAATTTTGGTTGAGTTAGTAGCCTTTTTGGTCACATTGTGTCGGAGGCTGGTGTACAGATAGATACACAGAAAATTGAAGTAGTGAAAACATAGCCTAGACCTACCACTCCGATCGAAGTACGCAGTCCCTGCGGTTAGCCGGGTACTTCAGAGGGTCTGTGGAAGGATTTTCCACCTTAGCAGCACCTCTGGCTAAGTTGACACAGAAGGCAGCAAAAGTTCCAGTAGACTGAGGCGTGTGAGCAGAACTTCCAAGAGTTAACAGCCAGGTTAACCTCATCCCTAGTGTTAGCATCGCCAGAAGGTACAGAGCGTTGGTGCATCATGATAAAGTAACAGTTTATGCTTTCAAGCAATTGAAGAAACGTGAAAAGAATTGTCTTACCCATGACCTGGAGGTAGTTGCAGTAGTTTATGCTTGAAAAAGCGAGAATTTTGTGTCACCCGGGAAGGGCTAATACGGTAGTAGATGCCCTTAGCCGTAGATCTATGGGGAGTTGGCATACTTGCCGCCCGAACAGCGGGAATATACCCGAGAATTTCACTAGTTAGCCGGTTTAGCCGTTCACATAGTAGAAATAAAGGATAACAGAACGATAATACAGAATGTCGCAGTGTTATCGTTAGTGGTGAAAGTAAAGGAACGACAGTATGGAGACCCTAGCCGGGTTCAACTTAAGCACGAGTTTCAGTAAGGAGAGATGACATATTTTTAGATACCCGGGGATGAAGTGTGGCGGTATAAAGGCCGCATTTGTGCTCCAGATATTTTGGGGCATCGCCAACAGTTTATGAGCGAGGCGCATTACGCCCGCTATTCTCTTCATCTCGATACGACAAAGAGGTACCATGACATTAAAAAGAACTACTGGTAGCCCAGTGCCCTAACTGCCAACAGGCGAAAGCAGAACATCAGAAACCAGGTGGGTTTGACCCAGGACACAGCTGTGCCTCTCCGGAAATGAGAAGCGATGAATATGAATTTTGTAGCAAGATTACCCCGTACTAAACACAGACATGACTCTATATGAGTGATAAGTGACAGATTGACAAACATCAGCTCATTTCTTGCCAGTAAGAACTACTTTCTCGGCCGAAGATTATGCTGAGTTGCATATCAGAAAGATAGTCAGATTACATGGAATACCAGTATCCATTATTTCAGACAGAGGAGCACAATTCACAGCTAGATTCTGGCAGTCATTTCAGAAGGGTTTGGGAACACAGATTAATTTAAGCACAACGTTCTATCCTCAGACAGATGAGCAGGCTGAGCGCACAATTCAGACGCTCGAAGGCATGTTGCGAGCGTGTGTGCTAGATTTCAGTAATAGCCAAAATGAGCATTTACCATTAATTGAATTTGCCTCCAGAATTAGAATCCATTCATCCGGTCTTCTATGTAACAATGCTGAGGAAATGCATAGGAGACCCGTCCAGAGCAGTCCCAGTCCAGAATATCCAGGTTACAAAAAGCTGGCCTATGAAGAGGCTCCAATAACTATCTTAAACAGACAGATTTGCAGATTGAGGACTAAAGATATTGCGTCTATCAAGGTATTGAGACGTAACAGGAACCAAGAGGAGATGACTTGAGAAGCGGAGGAAGATATAAGGACTAGATATCCTCACCTATTTTAGGCCTAGTCAGGCGGCAGGTATGTCCGTATTATTACTTATGCAGTATCTTATGGTTGTATGTTTGTAAATGATAAAGAAAGATTGATATCTAGTTATCCAGTGAATCCTAGAATATTATGCGCAGTGCCTGTGTTGGACTTTTCTGCATTTCAGGTTTTTGCTATAGTCCATGTTACAGGGGAAACTCTGCCGAAATTTTTCCAGAAAGTAAACAATTAGTCCTCTAGATAACAGTGTACATTCGAGGACGAATGTTCTTAAGGGGGGGATAATGTTATACCCCGTAGAATTCCTGGCACCTAGACGACCTATTCGCACGTTGGTTGAGCACATCTGAAGGCCATACGTGCTGTAGAAAGGCCCGGGAAAAAGATCGAATGAGCAACCCGTCAAACCATCGCCGGAGGAGCCGAGGAAGAGCCCCTCCGCGATGGTAGCGTGTCACGGAGGTGAGGCCTCCGCGATGGCTCCGTGACACGTTGCCCAGGTTCAGGCTCAAGTATATAAGCCCCACTTCGGTTTAATTTCATTTTAAATCAAAGGAAATTCCAGAAAACAGAGGGCAAATGCAGAGAGAAAGGAGAAACGAAGAAATTATATAATTTTCGTCCGATTATGCTGCTAAACGCTGCCCAAACTCAAATTAATCCCAGATACCGAGGTATTTAGCAGCAGAGAGCATTCCTACGGATTCAGTTTCGTAAAATATGGCTGATGAATCGTCGAGCCACCGAGCTAAGGTAAGTGGAATTGCTCTAAATTAGTGTCTATGCGTTCCTAGCTGTGAAGTGAATATTTCTCCCTTCTGGACCTCTGAAAAATAGCGAGTTTCTGGCCGTCTTTCGATAAGCCTAAGTTTAGGCTATAAACTATATCGAAAGTGACGTTGCCTTTTGAAATAAAGTTGTATTTAGTATTGATTGATATGTTTATGAATGCAGTTGGGAGAAAACAGTTAAAGTACCGGCCGAGCTTCGTCCGACAGACGAATAGTTCAAGGATAAGGTATGTAAAGTTAGTTTCCTCGGCAAGTTAAGAAATCTTGATACAGTACAGTAATTTAAAGGCCAGTAGATTGTCCAGAAGTCATGTGTTACGTTTGTTACGACTGTTGGTACGATATTGAAAGTATCGAGTTACAACTTGTGTGAAATTTGCTAGTATGATAGAGATTCTAATATAAGCATTAGAAACTGCGCAGTATGCTCAGTATGCGATGTTACACAGGATGTTAGTATATCATTGTGCTCAATCGAAACTCAGTAGAGCAAGTAGTACCTGTAAGACAGCTCAGAAATAGAATGATAAGTTGAAACGAAGTTAGAAAGCATGTTAGGAATAGTAAATCATGTTACTATAGAAAATCAGTATACAACATAGTTTCAGCAAAAGGACTATATCATGTTCAGCATTAGCCTTAGTACAGTCTGGCAGAACACCATGTTCGTACATACATATATATTATTTCCAGCCTCAGCATGTATTAAGTATGTACATATTTCTATCACTAGTCTAGCATATAGTGTATACAGAAACTGAGTAAACAATAGAGTTTTCAGCAGAAACACTATCTTATATAGCATTTGCCCCAGTACAGCCCGACAGGAGACTATATTCATATTTATACATCTTTACCTGCCTCAGCACGTATTAAATACGTACAGATTACTATCATTAGTTCAGCATGTAATATATGTGACACTTTCCCCCTATTAGCCTCAGCATGTGAGATACGCAGACAACATTACTAGTTGAGACCGTTGTATTGTTTGGGGTTGGATTACCCAGCATCCTTGACCTCCCCAGGGTTAATAGCTGTATCGACTCGTCCGTCAGAGGATGAGGATACGTCACTCTACGGAGTGGTATGCCGTCCCGCAAGGGGACGAAGATGGGATGCCAGTTTCCCCATATTGTGCCTTGGTCGGCCCTTATACACCCCTATCGAGCGGGTACGCCCGGGGTGTTGATTCAAGAGTCCTTCGGACTCAGATACAATTATAGTCAGGGGCTCAGCGAGCCCAAGTGCATACCCAGGGGACCGGCAGGATGCTTACAACCATTATAGGAGATGGGATGACCGGGGTAGGGGTGTAGATTCTATGCTGATTGTACCTCCCGGCTTATGGGGGCCGGGTAAGGTTTGTGTATGCTATGTATGTTATGATATGTTACACAGTGTTACAGTAGATACGAGTAGATCGATAGTAGAATGATCAATCCTCAGGTATGACTCCTACTCCTTCCAGTATGATTAAGAGAAGGTATGACTTACATTATCAGACAGTAAAGCTATTCCTTCTACTTAAGTTTCATCAGTTATATTATTGCTTTCAGATTTTGCTTTCAGTTATTGCTTTACATACTCAGTACCAACGGTACTAACGCCCGGTGGGGCGCTGCATTACTTGCCTGCAGGTACTCATAGACGAGCAGGTGATGCTACGTGATTCCTGTCAGCGATCGAGTATTCAGCTCCTGTCATCCGGAGACTAAATTCCAGAGGTGTATTTCAGTTCCTTTTTGTTGTATAGTACGGGTAGGTCAGGGCCCTGTCCTGATCATTTCTATTGCTATTCCTAGAGGCTTGCAGTCTGTATATTTCCTTGTGGTCAGTTGAGCCGGTCGTGTGAGGCTGTGCAGTTGTTAGCTGTTAGTACTCTTGCTTCTTGTATGTTGGCCGTGTGGGGCCATAAGTTTGACAATAGTGGTGACCTTGCCGGTCACGTAGCCTTCTAGTATTTTATTGCTGAATGCAAATAACTAGACAGCATGGTGGCCTTGTCGGCCCGCATAGGCTTCCCTATAGTTGCTTGTTCTGGTCAGCTGTTATTACAGGTATAGGAGGCTATAGGCCAATGGGCCGGGGGCTGTGTTTACAGCCGTTATATAGCCCTTTGTTTCCAGAAATGTGAATTAGAGCCAGTCAGGCACCAGATGTGCCTAGGCTTAGCAGTCCAGTAGTTCAGGTCCTAGTAGGGCACCAGGTGCCAGTCATACCCCCAAAGGCGGGGCGTGACAATGCGTCAATTTATTCATGTTTCAAACCATATATTAAAATTCATGGGCAGATTTTATACCTATTTTGATTATAAATTCATGATTTCAAGTTTTAGAAAATTATGCCCAACCAATTATGCAAGTTTTATGAAAAGTCAAATTTATGATTTATGATTTCAAGTATGATGAGATATCTAGCATGATTGAATATTTATAAACTACCCATGTATGAATCTATGATGTTGACTTAGGAAGTCTACTTCAAGTATGCACGATTTTAAGATTTGGGAAAGCCCACACATTTTAAGTATGATTTCATGATTTAGCCAAGGCTAATAAGATTAGCTTATGATATGTTTTGGAGTCAAGACTCCCTAAGTTCAGATTCAAGCTATGTTTTGAGAATATGATTATATGAGAATTATAAATGTTTTGGGAATAGTGTCCAACACCGAGTAGGCTAGGGGTTCCAAGATTCCCCAGGTCTCGTAAACGAAATGCCAATAGAGGAATATAATCTGGGACACCTCAAGAGAGTGCTTCCCCCCTGATGAAGGGCGTACCTACACATTTCTTAGACATAATTTTTCCCATTCTTTACTATGTTTTGAGGATAATGTGTGTTTGCATGTGTTTATGTTATATATTTGTGAAAATAGATAATGCACATGATTAAATGCTTTCAGGGCAAAAAATGATAGATTTGGGTATATTTGAGGCTTTTGGAATGAACTTGAAGAAAATAAAATAAAGTGCGGACTACTAGTTAGGTAACGAGTCATCGTCTCAATGGATGACTCGTTCCTAGAGTCGTGGGGAGGAGAGTATCAAGTTTTAAGTTTGAAAGTTGAAAAGCTTTAGAGGAAGTCTTCAATTGAAAAAGTCTTCGAGTAAGAAAGTTTTGAGAGTTAGTTTTATTTTGAGACGATTGTAAAGTTGTTCTTCTGAATTTTGCATTAATCAAGTGAAGGTTCTTCTAATCATTGTTGAAGTGTAAATTTTAGTTTTTATTTATGAATGCTATTAATTTACTTATGAACATGATAGGATAAAACTACCACAACTAGGGTTGGGGGAACCATGACAAATTAACACACATAGGTAAAATACTTAGTGATTCTTGAACGAAGTTTATGCATGTATTGTTTCTTCCTTCGTTTTAATTAATTTTTAACGGTTGCAAACATTAGAACTTTCCTTATTCTTACTTATCGTACCAAGGAGGTAGTGAATGGGAAAAGGAATTAACAACGGTGATTTGAGGCTATCAACCCTCATCTAATAGCTTGACCTTGTCCAGAAATAGCTAATCCGATATTAGGGGTAAGGGTTAGTAAAGCATACACCCGTAGACGGACCAAGTTGCGTGGTGATAATCATCTAAATAGGGTACCAACCATTTAGGTGAAATTAACTTACTGATATTGCATGCGAAGCACCGGAATAGATCACTAGTACAAAATGTCTTGTGATTATGAAGTCATGGGAAACACTCACCCTAGTTAGTTGCATTAATTTGGAAACAACACTCAATTTCTCGACACAATACTTATTAATTTTGCAAATTTCCTCCTCTTAGGAAATAATTAACTAAAAAGCTTAAGCACTAGCATTCTTCTATATCCTTTCGTATTCTCTGTGGGATCGACCCCAACCTCTTGTTTGGTTCTTTATTTACAACGTCCGCTTCATACTTCGTAAGGAGGTGTGGTTTGAGCGTTATCAAAAAGTGGCGCCGTTGCTGGGGAATACGGTTTAGGATTAGATTAATTTCTTGCATTTAACTTTTAGTCTTTATTTCCTAGTTTTTATTTTTATTATATTTTCCATCGTTTCACAGGTTAGCGTGGTAAAACAAGCGGCCAAGATGTGACCACGGTCTCAACAGGTATCTTGATGAAGTTTGAGAAATCACGATACCTATGTCGTGCTGCAATGTTAAATCAGGCGCTACTTGGGTGGCAACCCAAGATAAATTTTTTTCTTTTATGTTTTTGTTCAAGTGTGCAGGTGATAACTCATAATTTTCAACAAAACAATTTGAGCATGAAATACATAGATGGGGGAAGCTGTTCTTACCCCCACAGATGACGACGAGTGGAGGCCCAAGGAGTTCTTCTTGCACTCTATTACTTTATGCTTATTTGTTTTAGCACTGGGGACAGTGTAACTAATTAAGTGTGGGGTGGGAGAAGTGAACTTCATATTACCATGGATTTCTTAATTGCTAAAGTTGTACATGGTAGGCCTACTTTTTTTTGGGATTTATGACTTATCATGCATGCTTGTTTGCAGTAATTTTTTAAATTTTATTTTGTTTTGGGTTCCTCTTGTTTTTGTTTTCGGTACTTTTTCGGTGGATAGTCCTTTAGAACCGACTAGAGAGTCTAGATTTTTATTTTATTTTTATTTTTTTATTGAGTCATGACGTTTCCCGATGATGGATGGATGACGATCGTCTTAAGGGTAAATTAGTCATTAGGAAGAACACGAACTTGAATCCTATGAATGCTAGGTGCTTCACTTTAGGTATCATTGAGACTTTATTAAATTCACTAAAAAATGCAAGAAAAAGGTAGAAAAACTTAGTCTTTTGGGAACTTGACTCTTGTGCTTGAAAAAAAAAGGGCTTAATTATGTTATGTATGCAATATGAATATATGTGTTTATGTGATTTTTATTTCCATTGTTAAACAATTTTGTGCCAATGTGAGGAATTATTTTATACACTCTATGCTTGTAAATTGATGTCTTGAACTTGCCTAGTGTGTGTGCAAAACAAAATAAGAATGATGGATTTAGGAAGTGATATAGGCGTTTCTTTGGTAGCCTTATTTTTATACTATTTTACCTACCTTGATTGTAATTGTCCTAGTTAGCCATATTGAGCCTTAGCCTATTTTCTTTTATAGCCATATTACAAGCTTAAATCTCCTTTTGTTCTATTGACTTGTATTTGATCCAAATGACTCATAGAGTACTTTAATAAAAAACTTTTGTAGGAAAGGAGCATAATTGGAAAAGTGAAGGGAAAAGATAAAAAGTGTGGTGAATTAAAAGAAAATAAAAAAGTGAAATTTTGTTAAACAAGGAGGGTGATTGTTAGTCGGAAAACAAAAAGAAAAAAGAGCTTTGAAAGAATTGAAGATGAAAAGAAATTTGTGAATAAGCTCAATAATTAAGAGAAAAATCCCCACTAGTCACCTAAGTTAAAAATTAAAAAATAAAAGGAGGTATAAGGAGAAAATTTAAAAATTGAAGGAAGTGCTAAAAAAATTAAAGTGTTGTGAAATATTAAAGTGCTTAGGGAGGTTAGTCACTATCTTTCTCAAATAGTTCCTACCCATCCCTTAGCCTACATTACAATCAAATTAAGTCCTAATTGATCCTTGATTCAAAACTCTATATTAGCGGAGTATTACACTAAGGGCAAGCCTATGATTCGTCTTTTGCATGCATGTTGAGTTCTTTGGGAGAGTGAGAGAAAATTATTTTATTTATGCCCAAGTTTTTATTGACTTATCTTGTGTGTGAAAGGGAATCTCTCCAAATTGTAAGAGGCACAATGGTAAGACTTTGGTTTATCTTAATTGATAAGTTACATATGATTCATGTCGGCTCAAATGTGTCTTGATGAGTTAGATTTCAAAAGCTAAGTGATTTTGAACTTTGACATCTTAATGTTGATCCTATATGTATGTGAGTGAATTGTTCGAACTTCATTGATTTGTCTCATGACCCTAAGTGCAAGTAGATCTTTTCGTAGGATGAATTTTATGCTTAAATGAGAAAAGGGAAATAGTAAATTGTTTGAGGACGAACAATAGTTTAAGTGTGTGGTTTTGATGAAGGGCATAGCTACGCACTTCTTAGACATAATTTTTCCCATGCTTTACTATGTTTTGAGGACAAATTATGTGTGTTTGCATGTGTTTATGTTATATATTTGTGAAAATAGCTAACACACATGATTAGATGCTTTCAAGGCTAAAAATGATAGATTTGGGTATATTTGTAGCTTTTGGAATGACTTGAAGAAAGTGGAACAAAGTGCGGACTTCTAGCCAGGTAACGAGTCACCGTCTCAACGGATGACTCTTTCCTAGAGTCGTGGGGAGGAGAGTATAAAGTTTTAAGTTTGAAAGTTGAAAAGCTTTAGAGGAAGTCCCCAATTAGAAAAATCTTCGAGTAAGAAAGTTTTGAGAGTTAGTTTTATTTTGAGACGATTGTAAAGTTATTTTTTCGAATTTTGCATTAATCAAGTGAAGGTTCTTCCAATCATTGTTGTAAGTATAAATTTTAGTTTTTATTTATGAATTCTATTAGTTTACTTATGAACATGATAGGATAAAACCACCATAACGAGAGTTGTGGGAACCATGATAAATTAACACACATAGGTAAAATACTTAGTGATTTTTGAACAGAGTTTATGCATGTATTGTTTCTTCCTTTGTTTTAATTAATTTTTAACGGTTGCAAACGTTAGAACTTGCCTTATTCTTACTTACCGGACCAGGGAGGTAGTGAATGGGAAAATGGACTAACAACGGAGATTTGAGGCTATCAACCCTCATCTAATAACTTGACCTTGTCCGGGAATAGCTAATACGATATCAAGGGTAAGGGTTACTAAAGCATACACCCGTAGATGGACCAAGTTGCGTGGTGATAATCATCTAAATAGGGGACCAACCATTTATGTGAAATTAACTTACCGATATTACATGCGAAGCACCAGAATAGATCACTAGTATAAAATGCCTTGTGATTATGAAGTCATGGGGATCAATCACCCTAGTTAGTTGCATTAATTTGGAAACAACAATCAATTTATCGACACAATTACATATTAATTTTACAAATTCCCTCCTCTTAGGAAATAATTAACTAAAAAGTTTAAGCACTAGCATTCTTCCATATTCTTCCGTATTCTCTGTGGGATCGACCCTAACCTCTAGTTGGGTTCTTTATTGACAACATCCGCTTCATGCTTCGTAAGGAGGTGTGGTTTGAGCGTTATCAAAAAGTGGTGTTGTTGCCAGGGAATACAGTTTAGGATTAGATTAATTTTCATGTGTTTAACTTTTAGTCTTTATTTTCTACTCTTTCCTTTTATTTTCCGATGTGTCATAGGTTAGCGTGGTAAAATAAACTGCCAAGATGTTACCACGGTCTCAACAGGTATCTTGATAAAGTCTGAGTAATCACGATACCTGTGTCGTGCCTCGACATTTAATCAGGCGCTACTTGGGAGGCAACTTTTCTATTTTATGTGTTTGTTCAAGTGTGCAGGTGATAGATCATAATTTTCAACGAAACAATTTGAGAATGAAATACATAGATGGGGGAAGTTGTTCTTACCCCTACAGACGACGAGGAGTGGAAGCCCAAGGAGTTCTTCTTGCACTCTATTATTTTGTGCTTATTTGTTTTAGCACTGAGGACAATGTAACTAATTCAGTGTGGGGTGGGAGAAGTGAACTTCATACTACCATGTATTTCTTAATTGCTAAAGTTGTACATGGTAGGCCTATTATTTTTTGGGGATTTATGACTTATCATGCTTGCTTGTTTGTAGTATTGTTTTTAGTTTTATTTTGTTTTGGGTTGCTCCGATTTTTGTTTATGATAATTTTTCGGTGGATAGTCCTTTAGAACCGACTTGAGAGTCTAGATTTTTATTTTTATTTTTATTTTTTTATTGAGTCATGACTTTCCCCAATTATGGATGGATGATGATCGTCTTAAGGGTACAAAAGTCATTAGGAAGAATAAGAACTTGAATCCTATGAATGCTAGGTGTTACACTTCAGGTATCATTGAGACTTTATTAAATTCACTCAAAACAATGTATGAAAAAGGTAGAAAAACTTAGTCTTTCGGGAACTTGACTCTTGTGCTTGAAAAAAATGGGCTTAATTATGTTATGCATGCGATATGAATATATGTGTTTTTGCGATCTTGATTTCCATTGTTAAACCATTTTGTGCCAATGTGTGAGAAATTTTTTTATACACACTATGCTTGTAAATTGATGTCTAGAACTTGCCTGGTGTGTGTGCAAAGCGAAATAAGAATGATGGATTTAGGAAGTGAAATAGGAGTTTCTTTGGTAACCTTATTTTTATCCTATTTTACTGTCACACCCCGAGCCTACACCTTGGACGTAACACGGTACTTGAAGTCACAAGTGACCCCAAGTCAACCCTTGGTCTATCATACATTGGTATTCTGAGTAAACATGCACAATGAAAATTTGAGATAATGTAAATATAGTATTTATAAAAAATTAAAAAATGAAAATAGAGAGAGTTAAAATATCTGAAAATCTGAAATCAAGTCTACATCTGAAAGCCATCTAGATCTGATGAGTTGCTAGGACAAGCCCCTCAGCTAACGCTAAGGTATAACTGAACGAAATAAACTACAGAAATCAACATCGTCCTCGAAAGTTGAGGACTCACCAGATGGTAACTCTAGGCGTACATCTACTAATTGTACTGAGACTGAGAACCTGCAGTTGTATAATGATACGATACAACATAGAAAGTATGCGTCAGTACTTTCAATGTACTGAGTAAGTGGGAAAAGAAAATGTAACATAAAGTAATAAGAAACTGAACTGTAGTAATATAAAGTAATGCATACTTGACTGCAATGACATAGAGTAATACATAATTGACTGTAATGTCGTATAGCAATTCCTAACTGAGCTAAAATGATATGCAATGACCAACGGAAAATGCTGAAACTGAGTAAACTAAAGTAAGCTGAAATGGTCGAAGTGACCCTGCCTGATGGTCAATGACATGCCCTAAGTCTAAGAAACTAAGTCTGAGATACTGTACTAAACTGAGCTGAACTACTTGAGCTGAAACTGAACTAAAATGCTTATTCTGAAACTGGACTAGACTAACTAGTGGGAGAGGCTATAACCGACATATAACCACGTGAGCTAGACGTGGAGTCTGATGTACACATCCCGTCGGTAGGACCCAATATACTTTGCCAGAGTATAAAAGAATGGACTGTGATATATCACTGTCAGGGGTCATGAGGCCAAGTAAATAAACCTACGGTGGCAGCATAGTTCTGGAACCTGGGTGCGCTGGAACCCTGGCCTTTTCGGTGCTAAGTCCTACTCCCACTGATTATCCTATTACTACTAATACTATTGACAAGCATATAGCTTGATACTGGGGCTCAAGACTATAACTGACCTAGGGATACTGACTAATAGTTCCTTGGTTGTCTTATAGGACCTGATTTGGAAACTGAGTTCTAAGACTGGCCAGAGCTTCTTATCAGGAAGCGTTGTAACCGTTAAAAAAACAAACTGATAACTAAACTGGGGTCCTGGGGCTGGTCAGAATTATATAACTGGAATGTCATGACCGCCTAATGGACCAAATAAAATAAATTCTGAGTCTGATTCTGATAATTGGGAGGCACCGCTAACACCTCGGGACAAGACTGTAGTCAAACTGATCAGCTGACATTTCTGGAATTTCTAAGTAGGCTAGTATTTTAACATAAAATGGACTAGTATAATCTGACTATGAAAAACTACTGACATTAACAACGTTGAAAAATCCCAACACTGATAAAGGACCTTTTTGAAGGACTCTACGTGTTTTGAGCGTGGACTGAGACTTTGAGACTGAATATGCCGAGACATTAACTCCTACTCAAGGATATATATCAATCAATCATCACTCACCGAAAACTTCACAGAAGAACATAACATTTCTGTTGGAATCTAAATCATGCAAGTTCCACCCTAATCTATGATAAGGATTAGGACTAACTTTCAGCTAATCGGAAGCCTGAGAGTCTAGGGAAATTATAGACATACATTTTCTTACTCAAATTATGGAATCCTGAGCCAAGAACATGATGTAAATCATGGATTCTATATCCATACAATCTCAGGGATTCAAATCATTCTTTAAACATGTATAAAAAATCATGGTAAAAATAAGCATATGCATACTTCATAAGAACCCTAGCTTGAAAATAATGCTAATGCATAGGAAAATTATAGAAAACACGCTACTACCGTTTCTTATTCCAAAATCATGAATTTAATAATGATTTCATAATATACATTGCTATTAATCACGAGGGTCTGAAAATTTATGAAAAATATATGAGAAATCATGCTAGATTGAAACCTCAAGATACAAATTCTTGTTAGAATTAAATGACTAGGGTTTTTACGTAAATCTCGGGACACAAGGACGAAAGGGAATTCTTGTTGAAGTCCCAAATACCTGGCTTGAAGAAATATCCCTCTAGAACTTGAATCTTTAAGTCGTTGAAGAAACCCTAGGTGTTCTTGAGTTTTGGAAGAGAAGAGGAAGAAGGATTTTTGTGAGTTTTTGGATTCAATAAGGGGTTAGGCTAGATATTCCCCTTAAAACCGTCCCTACAGGAACCCAAAATGATGTCACTTCAGAGTTAGAAACATAGGAGTTTACAAAAATATCCCTGAAGGAAACTGGAATTTTCCCCGAATTTGAGGTCACGACTCACGTAACGAGTTGTCGTCATAACCAACGACTCGTCATCTCACCCGTTAGGTACACTGGAGATCCACAAAATTTTATAATTATTCAGACCACTACCAATGTAACGAGTCGTTACTGCATCCAACGACTCGTTACATCCACTTGTCAAGTACACAGGAAATTTCTCTAAAGTCACAGCTTCTCCCCTCTAACGACTGACTTGACGAGTTGTTGCCCCACCTAACGACTTTTAACATCCTTCCGTCGACTACACTGATTTCATAACTGACGCCACCACCCAACGACCAACATAATGAGTCATTCCCTGACTCATTTTGAAGCAAATTTTGGCTGACTTTTCTGCTGAGCTTCTTCTAACTCCGGGATCTGATCTCTAGGTCTTTCGATGTGTTAGAATATCTCCCCCTTGGTAACATTAGTCCTTGAATGTTGGCTAAACATAGTGAAATGATAAAGACTAAATCGATTTCTAGATATCAATCAACCACAACTAAACACCAACGGAGTATCTGACTCCGAACCAATCCTATACACCAAATCTGAATATTTGCATCTTACATGCATACCATGGCTCAAGGGAAGCCGAATAACATGAGACCAACATAAAACTAGACAAAATACCGAAAAGAATTCTTCCCCCTTTTTATCCGGTAAAAAACTGATATGCATTCATTCTTCATTCTCAATTCACTTCCTAGTACTAAGCTAGGATTCAGAATATCTAATTTGACTGAAGTTAAGGAGTTCATAAGAATGAGTCATTCCTGACATCTGACACTGATCATATACATGAGCTGGTTGGTTCTACCGAACATACTAAGAAATTTCTATAAACTGAGTTTGAGCTGACTACATCGGAAAACACGAATTAACACACATAACTGATTCATAAACATGAAAAATAAGAATAAAGGACTCATAGAACAAGACTGGTATCACTTTCTGAAAAGGCTACCTCTAAACCTCGGGAATCTGCACATAAGAAATGGACACACTTTAACTTCAACTGAAATACAAGGGAAATTATCTAAACCCTGGAGAGGTCAACATACTGTAACTACTAAAGCTGGAACTTATTATGAGCATTCTCAAGGTCTAACTTATTTCACATATTCACTATCTCCCCTTTGCTTAATGTCATCATTCTTAGGCTTTTAGATCCTTTCTTAAGGCAAGGCTAGAATCACTAACTCTTGACTTCTAATTCACCTCGGTAAGTTATCACTGAAGGCTTCATACTTATTGCCATTTCATACTAGTCATGGGAAAATTCTTATACTATCATGCTAAATGGTATCTCATACCTTATACTATGGCTCATAGGCCTAGAACATGCAAGGATCAGGATGAGAAGCATCTTAACATACATGTTACTATATACGAAACTGTCGGCCATCTGTATGGGATGTCGTGCTCTTCTAAGATGAGCAAGTTGCTAGAGTTACTAGGATGGTTGGTGGAGTCCTCCTATGTTCTTACATAGGGAAATTCTTTATTATATGGCCCGACCGACCATATCCAAAACATCCTTCCCTACCAAAAAAAAATTTCTGGGATAGCTCCTTCCACACTTCTCGCAAACTGGGTGACTCGACAAGGCTACATAAGAGTTAGTTGGAGCTCTACCTTTGCCCTGTTTGGCTGCTGGGAACTCCCTGAGTTTATGACCTGACTTGCCGCACCAAAAGCAACCGCCTGAGCCAGCCCTGCATTCTCCCAAATATTTCTTCCCACAGTTCTCGCAAGCTGGGTATGTAATCTCCCTTACTCTGGATTTGTTAGGAGCAATGGCTATCGATGGTGCTAGGGCTGATAATCTTTGACGAGATTAGAAATGAGGTCTACCACTCATCCTCTATTGGGAATACCTTATGTCCCTTGTCCTAGCTCTCTTGCTTCCCTTTTCTTCTCCCTTGATCCTTCCATATATTTTTGGACCATAAAACTCAGATGGATTCCTTTCTAAGAAGTTTTGATCCCTGGTAGCTATTATCTCTACGACAGGATTTGTAGGTGTGACTGCTTGCTGGTTAACCTGAGTGATCGCAGCCTGTATTAACACTTTAAGGGCAACCCTGAGCTCCACATCCGTCACTCTCCCATTGAGAGGGTCTTTTGGGGTTGGTGGGACTGATGGATTTCCGCTATTATTCCCTCTATTAACACCCCTTCTGGGAGACGTTATATGCGAACGCGTTAAGCACGAATTAGAAGAGAGACGTTAAAGTTTACACTCTATTACACAATAGGAATATGAACAAAAGGGAAATTTTCCTAATAACATATCGTACCCTCCTCTTCATAAGTTTGGCATGCTTCACACCCATGTATGCCTAACTGAGCTATAATGACATGCAATGACCAACAGAAAATGTTGAAACTGAGTAAACTGAAGTAAGCTAAAATGGTCGAAGTGACCCTGCCTGATGGTCAATGACATGCCCTAAGTCTAAGACAGTGAGTCTGAGATACTTTACTAAACTGAGCTGAACTACTAGAGCTGAAACTGGATTGGAGTGACTAGTGATAGAGGCTATAACTGACATGTAACCACGTAAGCTAGATGTGGAGCCCGATGTAAACACCCCATCGGTAGGACCCAATATACTTTGCCAGAGTATAAATTCATGGACTGTGATAGATCACTGTCAGGGGGTCATGAGGCCAAGTAAATAAACCTAAGATGGTAACGTAGTTTTTGAACCTGGGTGCGCTGGAACCCCGGCCCTTTCGCTGCTAAGTCCTACTCCCACTAGATAATCCTATTACTACTACTACTACTGACAAGCGGATAGCTCGACACTGGGGCCCAAGATGATAAATGACCCAGGGATACTGAATGAGAGTTTCCTGAGCGCCTTATAGGACTAGATTTGGAAACTAAGTTCTAAGACTAGTCAGAGCTGCTTATTAGGAAGCGTTGTAACTGTCAAAAAAACAAACTGATAACTAAACTGGGGTCCTGGGGCTGGTTAGAGCTATATAAATGGAATTTCATGACCGCCTAATGGATCAAATAAAATAAATTTTGAGTCTAATTCTGATAATTAGGAGGCACCTCTAACACCTTGGGACAAGACTGGAATTAAACTAATTAGTTGACATTTTTGAAATTTCTAAGTGGGCTAGTATTTTGACTGAAACTGGACTAGCATAATCTAACTATGAAAAACCACTAACATTAACAATGTGGAAAACTCCCAACACTGATAACGGACCTTTTTGAAGGACTCTATGTGTTTTGAGCGTTGACTGAGACTTTGAGACTGAATATGCCAGGACATTAACTCCTACTCAAGGATCTGTATCAATCAATCATCACTCACCCGAAACTTCACATAAGAACATAACATTTCTATTGGAATCTAAGTCATGCAAGTTCCACCCTAATCTATGATAAGGACCAGGACTAACTTTCAGCTAATCGGAAGTCTGAGAGTCTAGGGAAATTGTAGACATACTTTTTCTTACTTAAATTATGGAATCCTGAGCCAAGAACATTATGTAAATCATGGATTCTATATCCATACAATCTCAGGGATTCAAATTACTCTTTAAACATATATAAAAAATCATGGTGAAAATAAGCATGTGCATACTTCATAAGAACCCTAGCTTGAAAATAATGCTAATGCATAGGAAAATTATAGAAAACATGCTACTACCATTTCTTATGCCAAAATCATGAATTTAATATTGATTTCATAATATACACCGTTACTTATCATAAGGGTTTGAAAATTTATGACAAACATATGAGAAATCATGCTAGATTGAAACCTCAAAACATAAATTCTTGTTAGAATTAAATGACTAGGGTTTTTGCGTAAATCTCGGGACACAAGGATGAAAGGGAATCCTTGTTGTAGTCCCACATACCTGGCTTGACGAAATATCCCTCTAGAACTTGAATCTTTAAGTCGTTGAAGAAATACTAGTGTTCTTGAGTTTTGAAAGAGAAGAGGAAGAAGGATTTTTGTGAGTTTTTGGATTCAATGAAGGGTTAGGCTAGGTATTCCCCTTAAAACAGTCCCTCCAAGAACCCAAAATGACATCACTTTGGAGTTAGAAGCATAGGAGTTTACAAAAATGTCCCTGAAGGAAACTGGAATTTTCCCCAAATCTGAGGTCACGACTCACGCAATGAGTCGCCGTCACAACCAATGACTCGTCGTCTCGCCCGTTAGGTACACTGGAGATCCACAAAATTTTATCATTCTTCAGACCACGACCAATGTAACGAGTCGTAACTGCATCCAACGACTCGTTACATCCACTCATCAAGTACACTGGAAATTTCTCTAAAGTCACTTCTTCTCCCCTCTAACGACTGACTTGATGAGTCATTTCCCCACCTAAAGACTCGTCACATCCTTCCTCAACTACACTGACTTCATAACTGATGCCACCACCTAACGACCGACATAACAAGTCGTTCCCTATCTCATTCTGAAGCAAATTCCGACTGACTTTTCTGCTGAGCTTCTTCTAACTTCGGGGTCTGATCTCTAGGTCGTCCGGGGTGTTACATTTACCTACCTTGATTGTAGTTGTCCTAGTTAGCCATGTTGAGCCTTAGCCTATTTTTTTTGGATAGCCATCTTACAAGCTTAAATCTCTTTTTGTTCTATTTGATCCAAATGACTCCTACAGTAGTTTAATGAAAAACTTTTGTAGGAAAGGAGCATAATTGGAAAAGTGAAGGGAAAAGCTAAAAAATATGGTGAATTGGAAGAAAAGAAAAAGGTGAAATTTTGCTAAACAAGGAGGGTGATTGTTAGTGGAAAAAAGGAAGAAAGAGCTTTGAAAGAATTGAAGATGAAACAATTGTGTGAATAAGCTCAATGATTAAAATAACAATCCCCACTAGTTACCTAAGTTAAAAATTGAAAAATAAAGGGAGGTATAAGGAGAAAATTTGAAAATTGAAGGAAGTGCTAAAAAAAGATTAAAATATTGTGAAGTATTAAAGTGCTTAGGGAGGTTAGTCACTATCTTGGCCAAATAGTTCATGTCCGTCCCTTAGTCTACATTACAACCCAATATAAGTCCTAATTGATCCTTGATTCAAAACTCTATATTAGCAGAGTATTACACTAAGGGTAAGCCTATGGTTCGTCTTTTGCATGCATGTTGAGTTCTTTGGGAGAGTGAGTGGAAATTATTTTATTTATGCCCAAGTTTTTATTGACTTATATCTTGTGTGTAAAAGGGAATCTCTCCAAATTGTGAGAGGCACAATGGTAAGACTTTGGTTTATCTTGATTGCTAAATTGCATATGATTCATGTTGGATCAAATATGTCTTGAGGAGTTAGATTTCAAAAGCTAAGTGATTTCGAACTTTGACATCTTAATGTTGATCCTATATGTATGTGAGTGAATTGTTCGAACTTCATTGATTTGTCTCATGATCCTAAGTGCAAGTAGACTTGTTTGTAGGATGAATTTTATGCTTAAATGAGAAAAGGGAAGTAGTAAATTGTTCGAGGACGAACAATAGTTTAAGTGTTGGGTGTTGATGAAGGGTGTACCTACACACTTCTTAGAAATAATTTTTCCCATGCTTTACTATGTTTTGAGGACAAATTATGTGTGTTTGCATGTGTTTATGTTATATATTTGTGAAAATAGGTAACGCACATGATTAGATGCTTTCAGGGATAAAAATGATAGATTTGGGTATATTTGAGGTTTTTGGAATGAACTTGAAGAAAATAGAATAAAGTGCGGACTGCTAGCCAGGTACCGAGTCGTCGTCTTAATGGACGACTCGTTCCTAGAGTCGTGGGGAGGAAAGTATCATGTTTTATGTTTGAAATTTGAAAAGCTTTAGAGGAAATCTTCGATTAGAAAAGTCTTTGAGTAAGAAAGTTTTAAGAGTTTAGTTTTATTTTGAGACGATTGTAAAGTTGTTCTTCCGAATTTTGCATTAATCAAGTGAAGGTTCTTCCAATCATTGTTGTAAGTATAAATATTAGTTTTTATTTCTGAATGCTATTAATTTACTTATGAACATGATAGGCTAACACCACCACAACTAAGGTTGTGGGAACCATGACAAATTAACATACATAGGTAAAATACTTAGTGATTCTTGAACAAAGTTTATGCATGTATGGTTTCTTCTTTCGTTTTAATTGGTTTTTAAAGATTGCAAACATTAGAACTTGCCTTATTCGTACTTACTATACCAAGGAGGTAGTAATGGGAAAAGGGATTAACAACGGAGATTTGAGGCTATCAACCCTCATCTAATAGCTTGACCTTGTCCGAGACTAGCTAATCTTATATCAAGGGTAAGGGTTAGTAAAGTATACACCGGTAGACAGGCCAAGTTGCGTGGTTATAATCATCTAAATAGGGGACCAACCATGTAACACCTCAAAACATTCCTAGACCAAATTCAGACATTACATGAAAAACCACAAGAAACCATAAAATTTTCTGTCTCAAACGACCCCCACAATGGACCGTTGTAAGTGGTCGTGGTTAGAAGCAGCCTTTCTTCGAGGGAAAACAATGAGTCATAGGATGACCCGTTAATTCCAACAATGGTCCGTTCAGTCGTCCGTTGAATCCCAATTCAGAGGTCTACCGGACCCTTTCCCCGAAACAATGGGAGGAAACAACGACCCGTGGTAGCCTCCAATGAACCGTTGTGACCACCCATCGTTTAGTTCTAGAACCCAGCTATGTGAACCACGAGGGGATACAACGGCCCGTTGGTCCTACCAACGAGTTGTTGTTATCACTCGTTGTCCCCATGCGTAGATTTCCTTCTAGATCCAACGGGAGGTATCAATGGCCCGTTGTATCTTTCAACGAATCGTTGTACCTAACCGTGGGTCACTAGTGTGAATTTAGTTTCTAACCTAGAAACCATGGCTATCTTCAACGGGCCGTCGTCTCTACAAATGACCCGTTCTGAGGCCTGTTAGTTCTTATCAACCAGATTTCAGATTTAAATCCCAGGGTTATTTTTGTAAAATTCCACCTACCTAGTCTCTAAATTACGTCGTTTGGGGTTCATTCAGGGGTTTTAGAAGGGGTAACCAATGGTTTCTCTCCATATTCCCTCTCTCATTCTCAAGAACAGATCGTAGAGTTCCTCTAGAAGCGCAGAACAGAAACTAGGGCAAATGACAATCCTCTTAGTTTTTCTCAGAGATTTTCACCAGAGTTTCTTTTACAGGTATGTGGGAATTCAGCAAGGAGATTTTTCTCCCCTTGCATCCCCCAAAACTCTCTCTTTGTTAACTTTCAGTCCTAGCCCTGAACTTACTAAATTGAAGATATTGTTATTGTTCTTGATTATTTCTTGTAGAATCCTATCCTTATGTTAATTGTAGCTATTTTCCATCAGCTTGTAATCAAAATGATGCTTGTTCCATCAAATTTAGAAATATAGCCCTAACTTTTGAAAAGTCAGAAATTAGAATCCTGCTTAAGCTTTGAATTCTTGAAAATTGTTAGCTTCATTTAGATTTAGGGGTTTCTATGATACTTGTATGTGTTAAAAACTCAGTTACTTGTATGATATTAAGATTCAGGAAAAAAGGCCTATATGCTTTGTATTTTCTCAGAATTGTTAGTTCCACTTTAGTCATAGTACTAGAAAATTCAATGTTAGTCAGAAATGTCAGTTGATCAGTTTGACTATAATCTTTCCCTGAGGTGTCAGTGGTGCCTCTCAGTTATTAGACTCAGACTCAAATTTTAGCTATTTGGTCCATTAGGCGGTCATGACATTCCAGTTATAGCTATGACCAGCCCCCGGACCCCAGTTCAATTAGCAGTTTGTTCTCTAGACAGTTACGACACTGCCAGATAAGCAGCTCTGACTAGTTTTAGAACTCAATTTCCAAATCTGGTCCAATAAGATGCTCAGGGAACTCTCTAACAGTATCCCTGGGTCAGTATAGTCTAGGGCTCAGGGAACACTTGTCAGTACTAGCAGTAATAGGATTTTCCAGTGGGAAAAGGACTTAGTACCGAAAGGGCCACGGTTCTAGCGCACTCAGGTTCCTGAACTACGTTGCCACTATAGGTTACATTTACTTGGCCTCATGGCCCCCCTCTAACAATGATTTTCACAGTCCATGCTTTTATACCCTAGCGAGGTATATTTGGGTCCTACCGATGGGGTGTTGTTATACCCCGTAGGATTTTTGGCACCTAGATGACCTATTCGCACGTTGATTAAGCATATTTGGAAGCCATACGTGCTAGGGAAGGGCCCGGTAAAAGATCGGACGAGAAACCTGTCGAACCATCGCAGGAGGAGACGAGGCAGAGCCCTTCCGCGATGGCAGCATGTCACGGAGGGGGAGCCTCCGCGTTGGCTCCGTGACACGTTGGCCTTGTCCAGGCCCAAGTATATAAAGCCCCACTTCGGTTTTAAGTTAATTATTTTCATAATTTCCAGCGAAAACAGAGAGGAAAAATCAGAGGAAGGAAAGGAACGAAGAGGGTAATATAATTTTCGTCCGATTACGCTGCCAAACGCAGTCCAAACCCAAATTAACCTCAGATACCGAGGTATTTAGCAGCAGAAAGCATTCCAACAAATTTAGTTTCATGAAATACGGCCGACGAATCATCAGCTACCGAGCTAAGGTAAGTAGAATTGCTCCAAACTAGTGTCTATGTGCTCCTAGCTGTGAAGTGAATACTTCTCCCTTCTGGACTTCTGAAAAATAGCGAGTTTTTGACCGTCTTTCGATAAGCCTAAGTTTAGGCTATAATTATATCAAAAGTGACATTGTTCTTTAGAATAAAGCTATATTTAGTATTAATTGACGTATATATGAATGCAGTTGGGAGAAATAGCTGGAGTACTGACCGAGCTTCGCCCGACAGTCGGATAACCCGAGGTTAAGGTATGTAAAGCTAGTTCCTTCAATAAGTTAGTAGTTTTAGCCCTGTATAGTACAATAGATTCCGTAATAGAAATCCCAGAGTTGAATGTTAAGTATTGTGCAAGTTCAGTAAACCTAGTTTGTGTTGTTATGTCGTATCCAGTCTGAAAGTTAGAATGGCATGCGCCCAAGGGCAAGTTAGTAGTTCAGATCCAGTATAGTCTATTATGTGATTAGAAAGCATGTTGTAAGAATAAAAAGAAACAAATTTTCATAATAAAAGTCAGTAAAGAAAGATCAGATAGACAGACAGTTATGGCTACAGATTAGCCATCCAGAAAGATAGTATCTTGGCTACAGATTAGCCATACAGTTAAACAAAGATTTCAGAATCAGTATAATAAGTAGAAGAATCAGTTCAGTATAGAAACAGATCAGAATAAGAAGCTAAACTTCAGATAGTCTTTTCAGTTATACATGCTTGCTATTTATATGTGCTATTTGTTTGTTGAGACTTGTTGTGGCGTGAGGGCACCTTATTGAGCGTCCTCGCCGCCCCTGGGTTGGTAATCGTGTCACCCACTGAGCGGGTGGGTTTTACGTCACTCCAAGGAGTGGCATGCCGTCCCCAGCTTGGACGAAGGTGGGATGCAGTTTTCCCCACAGCAGTCTGATCAGCATTACAAGTGCAGCTCCGGTATCAAATAGCCCTGTTGAGTGTGTCCAGGGAATCAGACCCTATCTGTTACTGTCTGTACATTCAGTTATTACAAGTGTAGCTCCGGTTTCAGATAGCCCCGTTGAGTGTATCCGGGGAACCAGACCCTATCTGTTACTGTCTACACAGGAGTCCTCCGGACCCAGACACGGTTACTTATATCGAAGGCTATGGCCCGAGCCGGAGACCCAGGGGGCTGGTAGAGGAGCTCCGAAGTGAGTAGATGAGTGGAGTGACTTATTTTTGGTTGGTTTTGACCCGGGTAGGGGTATATAGATTGTTTGCTTGCTTGGAGCCATCCGGCTTATGGGGGTTGGTATTGGCTCTTGGTTGCTACTTGTATATCTAGTTATGTGCTATATGTATTGTATACTAGCTACTAGACAGCAGGCCATTGCGTCTATAGGTACGCCTCTGCCTTATCAGTACAGAAAGCCCGATTCAGTTTATATCAGCTTCTTTAGATTCAGCTATCTCCTGCTATACATAAATTCTAGTTATGCTATCTTTATTCAGTTGTTTTCAGTTATATTATTTCAGTTGCTTTGCATACTCAGTATCAGTGATACTGACTCCCAGTGGGGTGCTACATTACTTGCCTGCAGGTACTCATAGACGAGGAGGCGATCCCTCGTGATTCCAGTCAGCTATCGAGTATTCAGCTCCTGTCATCCGGAGTCTGAATTCCAGAGGTGTATTTATTTTCTTTTCCTTTTGTATAGTACGGGTAGGTCGGGGCCCTGTCCCGATCAGTTCTGTTGCTATTCCTAGAGGCTTGCATTCGGTATATATTCCCTGTGGTTAGTTAAGCCGGCCGTGTGGGGCCGTGCAGTTTGTTATAGTTATTTAGTATTTCAGTTCCTGTTGGCCGCGTGTGGCCATAGTCAGCCAGTAGTGGTGACCTTGCCGGTCACGTAATTATTGAGCATGCTATCATTGAGTTACAGAGAACTAGACAGCATGGTGGCCTTGTCGGCCCGCATAAGTTCCCCTATAGTAGGATGTTTCTGGTTAGCTGTTTTACAGGTACAGGTGGCTATAGGCCAGTTGGCCAGAGGCTCTGTTTATAGCCGTTATATAGCCCTTTGTTTCCAGAAATTTGAGTTAGAGCCAGCCAGGCACCACATGTGCTCAGGCTCAGCAGTCTAGTAGTTCAGGTCCTAGTAGGGCACCAGGTGCCAGTCATACCCCCTAAGGCGGGGCATGACAGGTGTGTACATTGGACTTCACATTTAGCTCACCCTCTAACAGTGATATTCACAGTCCATGCCTTTATACCCTGGAAAGGTATATTGGTTTCTACTGATGGGGTGTGTACATCAGACTCCACATTTAGCTCACGTGGTTATATGTCAGTTATAGCCTCTCCTACTAATTAGTATAGTTACTCTCAGATTCTTCTGTCCAGATCTATTCAGTGGAGTAGGTCAGACTCAGTATTTTAGACTTAGGACATGTTTATGACCATGAGCCAGGGTCACTTTTGACCATATTAGTTTATTACCAGTTGTATCAGCTTTCAGCATTTCAGTTGGTCATTACATCTCGTACCAGTTAAATTATCAGTTATATCATATTATTCTTGTTTCTATCACTTACTCAGTACATTCAAAGTACTGACGCATACTTTTATGTTGTATCATTTCATGATACAGTTGCAGGTTCTCAGACTCAGCATCGCTAGACGTCGCAGTTCAGATTCTCCACCTCAGCAGTTGAAGTGTGAGTCCTCATCATTTGAGGGTATTATTTCTCTATTTTAGTCATATATTAGTTTTAGTTAGAGTTAGAGTTAGCTGGGGGCTTGTCCCAGCAACTCCTCAATTAGATGGCTTTCATACAGACATGATTTTTAGATTTTCCATTATTATTCAAGTGTTTTGAATTTCATGATTCAGAATTTCTTACATAAATTTATGATCTTATTTAAAAGTTTTGTTGTGCATGTTTACTCAGAATGCTGGTGAATGATTGACCAGGGGTTGACTTGAGGTCACTTGTGGCTTCAAGTGTCGTGTTATGTCCATGGTTTATATTTTGGGCGTGACAAACTTGGTATCACAGCGTTAGGTTTAGAGTATCCTTGGAAAATCTGAAAGCCACATCAAATAGAGTCCTTTTCATGGGTGTGAACCGCGCCACACTTATGACGAGGAGGCTACGAGATGTTATTAGGAAAATGTTATACCCCGTAGAATTCCCGGCACTTAGATGACCTATTCGTACGTTGGTTAAGTATATTTGAAGGCCATACGTGCTAGGGAAAGGCCCGGGAAAAGATCGGCCGAGAAACCTGTCGAACCATCGCGGGAGGAGCCGAGGCAGAGCCCCTCCGCGATGGCAGCTTGTCACGGAGGTGAGGCCTCCGCGATGGCTCCGTGACACGTTGCCCTTGTCCAGGCCCAAGTATATAAAGCCCCCACTTCAGTTTAAACTCATTTTATCACTTAGTAAATTTCCAGAAACGCAGTGAACAGAGGGAAAACGAAGGAAAATTATATATTTTCGTCCGATTACGCTGCCAAACGCTGCCCGAACTCAAATTAATCCTAGATACCCAAGTATTTAGCAGCAGAGAGCATTTCTACGGAATTAGTTTCACGAAATACGGCCGACGAATCGGTGAGCCGCCGAACTAAAGTAAGTAGAGTTGCTCTAAATTAATGTCTATGTGTTCCTAGTTGGGAAGTAAATAATTCTCCCTTCTGGGCCGCTGGAAAATAGCGAGTTTTCGACCGTCTTTCGATAAGCCTAAGTTTAGGCTATAAACTATATCGAAAGTGACGTTGCCTTTTGAAATAAAGTTGTATTTAGTATTGATTGACGTATTTATGAATGCAGTTGGGAGAAAATAGTTGAAGTGTCGGCCGAGCCTCGTCCGACGGACGAATATTCAAAGATAAGGTATGTAAAGTTAGTTTCTTCGGCAAGTTAAGAAATATTGAGACAGTATGGTAATTTATAGACCAGTAGAATGTTCAGAAGTTGATTATTGTGTTATTATGAATATTTATGCAATATGAGAAACTTGGGGTTGTAATGTGTACGAGACCTATCAGTATGATATAGATTCTGACGTAAGTGATTAAGATTGCCCAATATATTCAGTATGTGAGGTAATAGGTCATGTTATGATATTGTTGTGTTTAGCTGAAACCTCGCGAAGTAGTACCGTATTCGTGAGGCCTTCCAAACATAGAATAGTAAATAATATGGTTTAGAAAGCATGTTAGAAGTAGGAAATCATGTTAATACAGAAACTCAATAAACAGTATAGCTTTCAGCAGAAACACCTTCTTGTATAACCTTGCCCCAGTACAGTTTGACAGGAGGCTATATTTATATTTATACTTACCTGTCTCAGCATGTATCAGACACGTACAGATTACTATTATTAGCTCAGTATGTGATTTATATGATACCTTACACCTGTTAGCCTTAGCTTATGAGATATACAGACAGCATGACTAGTTGAGACCGTTGTATTGATTTGGGTTGGATTACCTAGCATCCCTGACCGCCGAGGGTTAATAGCTGTATCGACTCGTCCGCCAGAGGACGAGGATACGTCACACTATGGAGTGATATGCCGTCCCGCAAGGGGACGAAGATGGGATGCCAGTTTCCCCATATTGTGCCTTGGTCGGCCCTTATACACCCCCGTCGAGCGGGTACACCCGGGGTGTTGATTTAGAGTCCTTCGGACTCAGGTACAGTTATAGTCAGGGGCTCAGCGAGCCCAAGTGCATACCCAGGGACTGGCAGGATGCTTACAGCCACTATAGGAGATGGGATGACCGGGGTAGGGGCATAGATTTTGTGTTGATTGTACCTCCCGGCTTATGGGGGCCGGGTAAGGTTTGTGTGTGCTATATTATGATATGTAAGTTATGGTATGTTATATTAGACGTGAATAGATTAGTAGTAGAATGATACGCCTCCAGATATGACATCCACTCCTCCCAGTATGATTGAGAACAGGTACGACTTACATCATCAGACAGATAATCTAGCTCTTTCTATTTCAGTTTTGTCAGTTACATTTTTAATTTTCAGATATCTTTTCAGTCATTGCTTTACATACTCAGTACCAGTGGTACTGACGCCCGGTGGGGCGCTGCATTACTTGCCTGCAGGTACTCTTAGACGAGCAGGCGATTCTACGTGACTTCCTGTCAGCGGTTGAGTATTCAGCTCCAGTCATCCGGAGGCTGAATTTCAGAGGTGTAGTTCAGTTTCTTTTGTTGTATACAGTACGGGTAGGTCGGGGCCCTGTCCCGGCCAGTTCTATTACTATTCCTAGAGGCTTGCAGTCTGTATGTATTCCCTGTGGTCAGATGAGCCAGTCGTGTGGGGCCGTGCAGTTGTATAGTTGCCTTTACTCTTTCTTTCTTTTGTAATGGCTGTGTGGGGCCATAGTTCGCCAGTAGTGGTGACCTTGCCGGTCACGTATCTTCTTAATATGCTATGTTTGAGTTATAGATAACTAGACAGCATGGTGGCCTCGTCGGCCCGCATAGGTTTCCCTGAATTACTATGTTTCTGGTCAGCTGCTAGTGCAGGTACAGGAGGCTATAGGCCAATGGGCCGGGGGCTATATTTACAGCCGTCATATAGCCCTTTGTTTCCAGAAATGTGAGTTAGCGCCAGCCAGGCGCCAGATGCGCCCAGGCTTAACAGTCCAGCAGGTCAGGTCCTAGTAGGGCACCAGGTGCCAGTCATACCCCCCAAGGCGGGGTGTGACAAACATGGTATCAGAGCAGGTCGTATCCCAGGGAGTCTGCAAGCCGTGCTAAGTAGAATCCTGTCCATGGATGTGTTGTGCACCACATACTATGGGTAGGAGGCTGCAAGGCATGATAGGATGGTTGTCTTTCATTCTGATTCAGTCGTGCTATAGAGCGGTACAGTATAGGGTTGAGTCCCTAAGAGCTTACCATATTCTTTGGTTACAGATAATGTCAGACCAGCAACATCCTACCACAGGTCGGAGCTTAGACATTGCAGCAGGGGAGGGCACCAGTAGGATGCCTCCCCCTCATTTGGAGATAGCTCTATCAGAGGGCCCTACAGAGGCTTCATCCCAGCCTCCTCAGCAGTCTCCACCACGTCAGGAGCCATTGGGAACGACAGTACCTTCAGCAGTCCCTATACCAACACCTTCCGACCAGGAGGTAAGGAGTGCTGTAGTTATGATAGAACAGATGATGGCTGCTCAGCGTCAGCAAATGCCATCCACAGTTGCAGAAGCATCAGGAGGGCCCGGTAGTTCGAGGGTCCGAGAGTTCTTAGCCCTGAATCCCCCACAGTTCACAGGCACGGACCGAACAGAGGACCCTCAAGATTTTCTGGATCAGATGCAGAGAATCTTCAGGGTTATGCATGCTACGCCTACTGAGTCAGTTGAATTGGCCGCATTCCGGTTACGAGATATTGCGGTATTATGGTATGAAAGCTGGGAGAGGTCCTGAGGGAGAAATGTTTCCCCTCCCACCTGGTCCAGCTTTTCAGGAGCCTTTCTAGATCACTATTTGCCGCGGGAGATCTGACAGGCCCGGGTAGACCAGTTCCTACATCTGGAACAGGGGGCCATGAGTGTTCGGGAATATTCCTTGTGGTTTGACTCTTTGGCTTGATATGCACCAGCCTTCGTGGATACCACGGCATCCAGAGTGCACCGTTTTATTATGGGGTTGAACCCAGAATATGTCGAGACCTGTATCACGGCCACACTGCGAGAGGACATGGATATTTCCCAAATCCAGGCATTTGCCCAGAATATTGAGGGCATCAGACAGCGGCATCGGGAGATTAGAAGGGTCAATGAGGAGCAGCGTCGCCGGGATAGGCCAGCTGAGTTATAGAGAGAGGCCCGGGGAGGACCCAGGCCACGATTGTCAGACAGGCCGCCCAGGCCCCCACCTCCACCGCAGTCACAGGGAGGTAGATTCAGTCGTAGAGGGCAGTCAGAGGCTGGTAGAGGTTCGCAGACGGCAGACTCACCATTACAGAGGAGGGCGGAGCAGAGTAGGTATACCCTACCACTTTGCCCCATATGAAGTCGACGCCATTCTGGAGCATGCAGGTATGGTTCCACCGCATGCTATATTTGTGGCCAAGAAGGCCATTTGATGAGAGATTGCCCAGCCAGAGGTCGTGGGGACCGGGACAGACAGGATAGGGCATCAGCAGGATCGCGAGTTACAGCATCCCCAACTAGGCGCAGGCCCTCAGTTTCAGCAGGCAGGGGTCGGGGCAGATCAGGGGCCTCCAGTATAGGTGCGGGTCCAAGCCGCACATATGCCTTACCAGGGAGGCAAGATTCAGAGGCATCGCCTGATGTTGTGACAGGTATGCTAACTATCTGCTCACACCCTGCTTATGTGCTAATTGATCCAGGGTCTACCTTGTCCTATATTACTCCATTTGTGGCACGGAAGTTTAGTATTGTACCAGAATCATTACTGCAGCCCTTCCTAGTATCTACGCCTGTTGGTGACTCTATCACAGCTAGCCGAATTTACCGCGGATGTACAGTAGAGGTTGCTGATCGTCAGACCACAGTGGATCTGGTCGAGTTAGAAATGATAGACTTCGATGCCATAATGGGTATGGATTGGTTAGTACCATGTTTTGCTAATGTTGAATGTTGGACCAAAATGGTCCGATTCCACTTCCCGAGGGAGGCAGTACGGGAGTGGAAGGGCAGCACCGCGACGCCAAAAGGTAGGTTTATTTCCTACCTTCAGGCGAGAAAGTTGATATCTAAGGGGTGTATTTATCATCTGGTCAGAGTTCAGGATGTCCAAGCAGAATCTCCGACACTCCAATCTTTCCCAGTGGTAAATGAATTCCCAGATGTATTTCCTGATGAGTTACCTGGTATTCCCCCAGAAAGGGAAATAGACTTTGCCATTGACTTGCTACCAGGCACTCAGCCAATATCAATACCTCCTTATCGTATGGCTCCTGCAGAACTCAGAGAATTAAAGGAGCAGTTGAAAGACTTGTTAGATAAAGGTTTTATCAGGCCGAGTACTTCCCCGTGGGGTGCGCCAGTCTTGTTTGTGAGGAAGAAAGATGGCTCGCTCCGAATGTGCATAGATTATCGGCAGCTAAACAAAGTTACAGTAAAGAACAAGTATCCGCTCCCCAGGATTGATGATTTATTTGATCAGCTACAGGGAGCCAGATACTTTTCTAAGATTGACTTGCAGTCCGGATATCACCAGGTCCGAGTACGTGAGAGGGATATTCCTAAGACAGCATTCAGGACCCGATATGGGCATTTCGAATTTCTGGTTATGTCCTTCGGGCTAACGAACGCCCCAGCAGTCTTTATGGACCTGATGAACAGTATTTTCAGACCTTTCCTGGACTTGTTCGTGATAGTATTTATTGATGACATTCTGGTGTATTCTCGCTCTGAAGCAGATCACCGGACTCATTTGCGGACAGTGCTCCAGATTCTCAGGGACCGCCAGTTGTATGCTAAGTTTTCGAAATGTGAATTCTGGCTTAACTCAGTAGCCTTTTTAGGGCATATTGTTTCAGACGCTAGTATATAGGTAGACAAGCAGAAGATAGAAGCAGTTAAGTCATGGCCTAGGCCTACCACCCCGACTGAAGTTCGTAGCTTTCTGGGGTTGGTAGGATACTATCGGAGGTTCATTGAGGGATTCTCAACCATTGCAGCACCTTTAACCAAATTGACACAGAAGGCAGCAAAGTTCCGGTGGACGGAGGCATGCGAGCAGAGTTTCCAGGAACTGAAAGACAGATTAACCTCCGCCCCCGTATTAGCACTGCCGGAAGGCACAGAAGGGTATTCAGTTTATTGTGATGCGTCAGGTATCGGGTTGGGTTGTGTGTTGATGCAGCATGGTAGAGTAATTGCATATGCTTCCAGACAGTTGAAGAAGCACGAAAAGAATTACCCCACCCATGATCTAGAATTGGCCGCAGTAATTCATGCCTTGAAGATATGGAGGCATTACCTGTACGGCGTCCATGTTGATATATATACAGATCATAAGAGCTTGCAGTACATTTTTACTCAGAGGGAGTTAAATCTACGGCAACGTCGCTGGTTAGAATTGTTGAAGGATTATGATGTGAACATCCTGTACCATCCGGGAAAAGCCAATGTTGTGGCAGACGCCCTGAGTCGTAAGTCAATGGGGAGTTTGGCGTACTTGCGACCCGAGAAATAGAAATTAGCTAAAGAAATTCATCAGTTAGCTGGGCTAGCCGTTCGAGTAATGGAAACAGAAAGTAATAGGG
The DNA here is from genome assembly GCA_035772735.1 of Datura wrightii. Lineage (NCBI taxonomy): Eukaryota > Viridiplantae > Streptophyta > Magnoliopsida > Solanales > Solanaceae > Datura > Datura wrightii. Next base: position 190,734,092 of record JASDFA010000018.1, on the reverse strand, counting down.
CCGTAATTCAGAATTCTGTAGTGTCATCGTTGGCTACAGAGGTAAAAGAACGACAGTACGAGGATGCCGATTTAGTCCAGCTCAGAGATAGAGTTCAGAAGGGTAAGGAACCAGATTTTCAGATAACCGAGGATGGTGTGCTACGTTGTAAGGGCCGCCTTTGTGTCCCGAACGTCTCAGGCCTTCGTGGCCAGATTATGCACGAGGTACATTACGCTCGCTATTCCCTTCATCCAGGGGCGACGAAAATGTACCATGACATCAGAGACATCTACTGGTGGCCAGGTATGAAAACTGAGGTAGCTGAATTTGTATCTAGATGTGCTAATTGTCAGCAGGTGAAAGCAGAGCACCAGAAACCGGGTGGTTTGACGCAAGAGATAATGATACCTACGTGGAAATGGGAAGCAATAAATATGGATTTCGTAACAGGGTTACCCCATACTAGACGCATAAATGATTCCATTTGGGTGATAGTTGATAGGCTGACAAAATCAGCTCATTTCCTGCCAGTAAGGGCTACTTTCTCAGCTGAGGATTATGCCGAATTATATATCAGAGAAATCGTTAGGTTGCATGGAGTGCCGGTATCTATTATTTCAGATAGGGGAGCGCAGTTTACAGTAGGTTCTGGCAATCGTTTCAGAAAGGTTTGGGGACGCAGATTAATTTGAGCACAGCATTCCACCCTCAGACAGACGGGTAGGCTGAACGTACGATTCAGACGCTCGAAGATATGCTACGAGCGTGTGTGTTAGATTTTGGGGGTAGCTGGGATGAACATCTTTCGTTAATTGAATTTACTTATAATAACAGCTACCATTCAGCTATTCAGATGGCGCCTTTCGAGGCATTGTACGGGCGAAAATGTAGATCGCCGGTGGGCTGGTTTGAAACAGGAGAATCAGCATTAGTTGGCCCAGACATCGTTCGGCAGTCCGAGGAAAAGATAAAGCTTGTCCGAGAATATTTACTGAACGCGCAGAGCCGCCAGAAGTCTTATGCAGATAGGCGGCGCAGAAATCTAGAATTTTCGGTAGACGACTGGGTATATCTGAAAGTGTCCCCGATGAAAGGGGTAATGAGGTTTGGCAAGAAAGGCAAGCTTAGCCCAAGATTCATTGGGCCGTATCAGATTCCGCGAAGAATAGGCCGCGTGGCATATGAGTTAAACTTGCCTCCAAAGTTAGCGTCGGTTCACCCAGTATTCCATGTTTCTATGTTAAGGAAGTTCGTAGGGGACCCTTCTACAGTAGTTCCAGTTCAGGATGTTCAGATCACAGAAGAATTAGCCTATGAAAAGGTTCCCGTAGCCATCTTAGACAGACAGATTCGCAGGCTGAGAACTAAAGATGTTGCGTCTGTCAAAGTATTATGGCGTAACAGAAATCGGGAGGAAATGACGTGGGAGGCTGAAGAAGATATGAAAATCAGATACCCTCACCTATTTCAGGCCTAGTCGGACAACAGGTATGTCCGTATCATTACTTATACAGTATCTTATGATTGTGTGTTTGTAAATGATAAAGAAGAAGTGATATTTAGTTATCCAGTGAATCTTAGATCATTGCGTGCGGAGCCTGTGTTGGACTTTTCTGCATTTCAGGTTTTTGCGATAGTCCATATTACAGGGGAAACTCTGCCAAAATTTTTCCAGAAAGTAAAGTAAGTAGTCCTCTAGATGACAGTATACATTCGAGGACGAATGTTCCTAAGGGGGGGAGAATGTTATACCCCGTAGAATTCCCGGCACTTAGATGACCTATTCGCACGTTGGTTAAGTATATTTGAAGGCCATACGTGCTAGGGAAAGGCCCGGGAAAAGATCGGCCGAGAAACCTGTCGAACCATCACAGGAGGAGCCGAGGCAGAGCCCCTCCGCGATGGCAGCGTGTCACGGAGGTGAGGCCTCCGCGATGGCTCCGTGACACGTTGCCCTTGTCCAGGCCCAAGTATATAAAGCCCCCACTTCGGTTTAAACTCATTTTATAACTTAGTAAATTTCCAGAAACGCAGTGAACAGAGGGAAAACGAAGGAAAATTATATATTTTCGTCCGATTACGCTGCCAAACGCTGCCCGAACTCAAATTAATCCTAGATACCCAAGTATTTAGCAGCAGAGAGCATTTCTACGGAATTAGTTTCACAAAATGCGGCCGACGAACCGGCGAGCCGCCGAACTAAAGTAAGTATAATTGCTCTAAATTAATGTCTATGTGTTCCTAGCTGGGAAGTAAATAATTCTCCCTTCTGGGCCGCTGGAAAATAGCGAGTTTTCGACCGTCTTTCGATAAGCCTAAGTTTAGGCTATAAACTATATCGAAAGTGACGTTGCCTTTTGAAATAAAGTTGTATTTAGTATTGATTGACGTATTTATGAATGCAGTTGGGAGAAAATAGTTGAAGTGCCGGCCGAGCCTCGTCCGACGGACGAATATTCAAAGATAAGGTATGTAAAGTTAGTTTCTTCGGCAAGTTAAGAAATATTGAGACAGTATGGTAATTTACAGACCAGTAGAATGTTCAGATGTTGATTATTGTGTTATTATGAATATTGGTACAATATGAGAAACTTGGGGTTGTAATGTGTACGAGACCTATCAGTATGATATAGATTCTGACGTAAGTGATTAAGATTGCCCAGTATATTCAGTATGTGAGGTAATAGGCCATGTTATGATATTTTTGTGTTTAGCTGAAACCTCGCGAAGTAGTACCATATTCATGAGGCATTCCAAACATAGAATAGTAACTAAATATAGTTTAGAAAGCATGTTAGAAGTAGGAAATCATGTTAATACAGAAACTCAGTAAACAGTATAGCTTTCAGCAGAAACACCTTCTTGTATAACCTTGCCCCAGTACAGTTTGACAGGAGGCTATATTTATATTTATACTTACCTGTCTCAGCATGTATCAGACATGTACAGATTACTATTATTAGCTCAGTATGTGATTTATATGATACCTTACACCTGTTAGCCTTAGCTTATGAGATACACAAACAACATGACTAGTTGAGACCGTTGTATTGATTGGGGTTGGATTACCTAGCATCCCTGACCACCCAGGGTTAATAGCTGTATCGACTCGTCCGCTAGAGGACGAGGATACGTCACTCTACGGAGTGATATGCCATCCCGCAAGGGGACGAAGATGGGATGCCAGTTTCCCCATATTGTGCCTTGGTCGGCCCTTATACACCCCCGTCGAGCGGGTACGCCCGGGGTGTTATTTAGAGTCCTTCGGACTCAGGTACAGTTATAGTCAGGGGCTCAGCGAGCCCAAGTGCATACCCAGGGACCGGCAGGATGCTTACAGCCACTATAGGAGATGGGATGACCGGGGTAGGGGCATAGATTCTGTGTTGATTGTACCTCCCGGCTTATGGGGGCCGGGTAAGGTTTGTGTGTGCTATATTATGATATGTATGTTATGCTATGTTATATTAGACGTGAATAGATTAGTAGTAGAATGATACGCCTCCAGATATGACATCAACTCCTCCCAGTATGATTGAGAACAGGTACGACTTACATCATCAGACAGATAATCTTGCTCTTTCTATTTCAGTTTTGTTAGTTACATTGTTAATTTTCAGATATCTTTTCAGTCATTGCTTTACATACTCAGTACTAGTGGTACTGACGCCCGGTGGGGCGCTGCATTACTTGCCTGCAGGTACTCTTAGACGAGTAGGCGATTCTACATGACTTCCTGTCAGCGGTTGAGTATTCAGCTCCAGTCATCCGGAGGCTGAATTTCAGAGGTGTAGTTTAGTTTCTTTTGTTGTATACAGTACGGGTAGGTCGGGGCCCTGTCCCGGCCAGTTCTACTACTATTCCTAGAGGCTTGCAGTCTGTATGTATTCCCTGTGGTCAGATGAGCCGGTCGTGTGGGGCCGTGCAGTTGTATAGTTGCCTTTACTCTTTCTTTCTTTTGTAATGGCTGTGTGGGGCCATAGTTCGCCAGTAGTGGTGACCTTGCCGGTCACGTATCTTCTTAATATGCTATGTTTGAGTTATAGATAACTAGACAGCATGGTGGCCTTGTCGGCCCGCATAGGTTTCCCTGAATTACTATGTTTCTGGTCAGCTGCTAGTGCAGGTACAGGAGGCTATAGGCCAATGGGCCGGGGGCTATATTTACAGCCGTCATATAGCCCTTTGTTTCCAGAAATGTGAGTTAGCGCCAGCCAGGCGCCAGATGCGCCCAGGCTTAACAGTCCAGCAGGTCAGGTCCTAGTAGGGCACCAGGTGCCAGTCATACCCCCCAAGGCGGGGTGTGACAGAAAAGTCCTTTTTGTTCATATTCCTTATTGTGCATAGAAGTTCAATTCCAGAAATGTCCTTCTAATTTGTGTTCTACTTCATTTCAGTGAACCATGCCTCCTAGATGCAGTAACGGAAGGAGGGTTGGAAATGCCAACAGACCAGCCCCAGCAGCCTCGGCAGCTCCTCAAGATGATTCGATTTCTACCGTAGAGTTTAGAGCGGCCATTCAGTTACTGGCTCAAATCGTGACCAATCAGGTGAATCAGCAGGTGGTTCCTGTAGCCACAAATGGGTCCAAAGCAGCTATTCGGGTATGAGATTTTACCCGGATGAATCCTCTAGATTTTTACGGAACAAAAGTGGGGAAGGACCCCCAAGTGTTTGTAGATGAGGTCAGGAAGATTACCCGCATTATGGGTGTCAGCTCCTCCGAGAGTGCTAACCTAGCTGCCTACCAACTTAAAGGGGTAGTTTGGTATGAGTAGTGGAAGGAGGGGCAGCCAGCGGAAGAAAAACCAGTGGAGTGAGAAGAAATTCGCACAGCTCTCTTGGATAGGTTTTTCCCCTGGAGTTGAGGGAGGCTAAGATGGAAGAGTGTATGAACCTGCGACAAGGAAACCGTACAATGGAGGAGTATGCTTTGGAGTTTACCAGGTTATCAAAGTATGCTCCAGAGATGGTGGCCAAGCCAAGGGCTCGCATACTGAAGTTCATTAATGGAGTATCTATCCTCAAGGAGTGCAGAACTGTAATGTTGATCAAGGACATGGACCTCTCTAGCCTGATTGTTTATGCCCAGAAGATTGAGGCTGAGAAGTTGAAATATATAGAGCGTAAGAACAAGCGGGCAAGAACTGGTCATTCAGATTTTGTCCACCAGAGATCTGACGGTGGTAGCCGCCCACAGCACCAGCAGCAGAGGGCCACAACACCTAGCTAAGCCAGCGCCCCAACCTTTCGGTCCTGTCAGGATCGGAGGGGTGGGTAATCTGGAACTCAGTCTCAAGCCCACAGTACAGGGAACAAGTATCGAGCTTGCCCCAAGTGCGGAAAGAATCATCCTGGAGAGTGTCTATAGGGAAGAGAGGGTTGTTTTGGATGTAGACAGCTTAGGCACCGACTCAGAGAGTGCCCGTCAGCAGGGCGAAGGAGATCACAATCCACTACCTCAACAGCTCCAGCAGGCTGACCAGCTCAGCAGGCCAACTCATCAGGTACAAATGGCGGTCAGATCCATAATCGATTCTATGCTCTATCTTCTCATCTGGATTAGGAACACTCACCTGACGTAGTTACTAGTATGTTACTTCTCTTCCATCTAGACGTATATGCCCTTTTAGATCCAGGAGCCACTCTTTCATTTGTGACTCTATATATAACAGTCCAGTTCAACATCAGTCCAGAGGTCTTACCAGAACCCTTCTCAGTCTCCACCCCAATTGGCGAGTAAGTTATAGCCAGCCGGGTGTATAGAAACCGCCCAGTCTCAGTCCTAAATAAAATCATTCCAACTAATCTCGTAGAGCTAGACATGATTGACTTCGACCTTATTCTCGGCATGGATTGGCTACACTCCTACTATGCCTCAGTTGACTGCAGAACTAGAGTTGTCAAGTTTCAGTTTCCGAATGAACCAGTGTTAGAATGTTCCGGCAACAGTTTAACACCTAATGGTAGGTTTATTTCCTACCTTAAGGCCCAGAAACTCATTTCCAAAGGTTGTCTATATCATCTAGTTCGGGTCAAGGATTCCAACTCTGAGACCCTAGCCATTCAGTCAGTTCCAGTTGTCAGCGAGTTCCCAGATGTGTTTCCTGAGGATCTTCCTGGAGTTCCCCCTGAATGGGAAATAGACTTCCAAATAGATCTCTTCCCAGACACTCAGCCCATCTCCATCCCTCCTTACAGAATGGCTCCAGCTGAGCTTAAGGAGCTGAAGGAGCAGTTAAAGGATCTCCTTGATAAGGTTCTTATCAGATCCAGTATCTCTCCCTAGGGTGCTCCAGTGCTATTCGTGCATAATAAAGACGGTACCCTCATAATGTGTATAAATTACCGTCAGTTGAACAAGTCACAGTTAAAAACAAGTACCCTCTACCCAAAATTGATGATCTATTTGACAACTTCAGAGAACCAGCTATTTCTCCGAGATCGATCTCAGGTCAGGGTACCATCAACTAAGGGTTAGGAAGTGTGACATATCAAAAATGGCATTCAGAACTCGGTATGTCACTACAAGTTTGTGGTGATGTCCTTTGGGTTAACCAATGCCTCAGCAGCCTTCATGGATTTGATGTATAGGTCTTCAAGAAATACTTGGATATGTTCGTCAGTGTATTTATCGATGACATTCTGGTGTACTCCAGAAAAGAGGAAGATCATGCCAATCACCTAAGGTTAGCATTACAGACCCACAGAGATCTCCAGCTATTCGCCAAGCTTAGCAAGTGTGAATTCTAGTTAAAGTCTGTGACTTTCTTGGGTCATGTGGTCTCAGGTGAGGGGATACAAGTAGATCCTCATAAGATAGCAGCATTGAAAGATTAGCCCAGACTACCTCTCCTACTGAAATCAGGAGTTTCCTAGGCTTAGCAGGTTATTACCAACGGTTTGTGGAAGGTTTCTCCTCTATAGCATCTCCTCTAACCAAATTAACCTAGAAGAAGGTGAAATTCCAGTGGTCGGACAAGTGTGAGAAGATTTTCCAGGAGATGAAGACTCAACTCACTACCACTCAGTGTTAACCTTGCTAGAAGGATCAGACGGGTTGGTTGTTTATTGCGATGCCTCCAGAGTCGGACTCAAATGCGTTTTGATGTAGCGCGGCAAAGCGATAGCCTATGCCTCCAGACAGCTCAAGGTTCATGAGAGGAGTTATCCAACTCATGAATTGGAGTTGCCAGCGGTGGTATTTGTGTTAAAAATATGGAGACACTACTTGTACGGGGCTCACGTAGATGTGTTCACAGATCACAAGAGCCTCCAGTATGTGTTTAGCCAGAAGGACCTAAACCTGCATCAGATACGGTGGTTAGAGATTCTAAAGGATTATGACATAAGTGTGTTGTATCACTCGGGAAAGGCCAATGTTGTGGTTGACACCCTAAGTAGACGGTCTATGGGATGTGTGGCTCACTTTTAGGAAGACACAAGGGAGCTAGCGAAAGAAGTTCATAGGCTAGCCCAGTTAGGGGTGCAGTTGGTGGATTCAGCTGAAGGTGGCATGGTAATGCAAAGCGGGTTAGATTCATCCTTGGTAGTTGAAGTCAAATCCATACAGGCTGACCCATTTTACTTAAACTTAAGGAAGCAGTCATCAGAAAAGAGATAGAAGCTTTCTCCCAAGGGGGAGATGGGGTGCTCTGTTACCAGGGCAGGTTGTGTGTACCGGATGTTGGTAAGTTGAGACAACAGATACTGGACGAGGTACACAGTTCGAGATACTCTATTCATCCCGGTACTACTAAAATGTACCGCGACTTGCGTGATATTTACTGGTGGAACGACATGTAAAGGGATATCACTAAATTTGTAGCGTAGTGCCCGAACTGCCAGCAAGTCAAGGTAGAACACCAGAGACCTGGAGACATGACTCAAGATATTAGTATACCCATTTGGAAGTGGGAAGAAGTAAATATGGACTTCATTATAGGTCTGCCCTGGACTCGGCAGCAGCATGACTCAATTTGGGTGGTAGTAGATCGGATGACTAAATCAGCTCAATCCTCCCAGTGAAAACCAATGACTCAGCTGAGGACTATGCCAAACCTTACATCCGAGAGTTAGTCATACTCCATGGGGTGCCTTAGGAAATAATTTCAAACAGGGGAACACAATTCACCTCTCACTTCTAGAAGTCTTTTCAGAAAGGATTAGGTACCCAAGTCAAGCTCAGTATAGCCTTTCACCCGCATACTGATGGTCAAGCTGAGCAGACCATTCAGTCCCTAGAAAATATGTTGAGGGCGTGTGCAATCGATTTTAAGGGTAATTTGTATGACCATTTGTCTCTTATCAAGTTAGCATACAACAACAACTACCATTCCAACATTCAGATGGCCCCATTTGAAGCATTGTATAGTAGAAGGTGTAGATCTCCTATAGGGTGGTTTGAAGTTGGTGAAGCTACAGTGATAGGGCCAGACTCAGTACATGAGGCAATGCAGAAAGTTCAGCTCATCTGAGAAAGGTTGAAAACAGCTCAGAGCAATCAAAAATCTTATACCAATGTGCGGAGAAGAGAGTTGGAGTTTGAAGTTAATGACTGGGTATACCTGAAGATTTCACCCTTGAAATGGGTGATGAGATTTGGGAAAAGGGAAAGCTCAGTCCACGATATGTGGGACCCTATAAGATTCTGAGGGGGATTGGTAAGGTGGCTTATGAGTTAGAGTTACCTTCATAACTAGCAGCAGTACACCCAGTTTTCCATGTGTCACTTCTAAAGAAGTGCATTGATGATCCAACATCAGTAATGTCGTAGGACAGTGTGGAGATAAAAGATAGTCTCTCATATGAGGAGGTACTAGTCCAAATCCTAGACCGTCAGGTTCGTAAGCTGAGGAATAAGGAGATAGCTTCAGTCAAGGTGCTTTGGAGAAATCAGCAAGTTGAGGGAGCCACATGGGAAGCAGAAGCAGACATGATGGCCAGATACCCTCACTTGTTCTCTTCCAATTCAGTTCCAGAATCAGGTACTAAATTCCTTCCCAGTACTCTACTCAGTTCTGTACTCATCATCCTTATTTAGATTTTCTGTGTGCACTCTAGTTCCATTAGCTCAGGTAGTACAGTTAAGCCAGTTCGAAGTCAGTTACTCCTTTAGAAATCAGTCATAGCCTGAATTTTAGAAATCTCAGCTCTTTTCCTAATTTTGGTCTTCATTCGAGGATGAATGATTCCAAGGGGGAGATATTGCAATACTACAAAACTTTCTTAGACCATAAGCAAAACGTTGCTTGAAAAACCATAGGAAACTAGAAAATTTTCTGTCTCAGACGAACCCCACAATAGACCGTTGGTGGAACCAATAGACCGTTGTAAGTGGTCATGGTTAGAAGCAACCTTTCTTCGAGGGGAAACAATGACTCATAGGATGACCCGTTGATTCAAACAACGGGCAGTCCTATCGCCCGTTGAATCCCAATTCAGAGGTCTACCGGACCTTTTCCCTGAGACAAATGGAGGGAAAAAGGGCCCGTGGTAGCCTCCAATGAGCCTTTGTGACCACCCATCATTTAGTTCAAGAACCCATCCGTGTGAACCATGAGAGGATAACACGGCCCGTTGGTCCTACCAACGAGTCCTTGTTGTCACCCGTTGTCCCTATGCCAAGTTTTCCTTCCAGATCCAACGGGAGGTATCAACGGCCCGTTGTTGCTTTCAACGGGCTATTGTACCTAAACATGGGTCACCAATGTGAATTTATTTTTTAAACCTAGAAACCACGACCATAATCAACGGGCCGTCGTTTCTACCAACGGGCTGTTCTGAGGCCCGTTCATTCCTGTCGGCCAGATTTTAGATTTAAGTCCTAGGGTTATTTTTGTAAAATTCAACCTACCTAGTCTCTAAATTACATCATTTGGGGTTCATTCAAGGGTTTTAGAAGGGGTAACCAATGGTTTCTCTCCATATTCCCTCTCTCATTCTCAAGAACAGAGCGTAGAGTTCCTCTAGAAGCGCATAACAGAAACTAGGGCAAATGACAATCCTCTCAATTTTTCTTAGAGATTTTCACCAGAGTTTCTTCTATAGGTATGTGGGAATTCATCAAGGAGATTTTTCTCCCCTTGCATCCCCCAAAACTCTCTCTTTGTTAACTTTCAGTGCTAGCCCTGAACTTACTAAATTGAAGATATTGTTATTGTTCTTGATTATTTCTTGTAGAATCCTATCCTTATGTTAATTGTAGCTATTTTCCATCAGCTTGTAATCAAAATGATGCTTGTTCCATCAAATTTAGAAATTTAGCCCCAACTTTTGAAAAGTCAGAAATTAGAATCCTGCTTAAGCTTTGAATTCTTGAAAATTGTTAGCTTCATTTAGAGTTAGGGGCTTCTATGATACTTCTATGTGTTAAAAACTCAGTTACTTGTATGATATTTAGATTCAGGAAAAAAGCCTATATGCTTTGTATTTTCTCAGAATTGTTAGTTCCACTTCAGTCAAAGTACTAGAAAATTCAATGTTAGTTAGAAATGTTAGCTGATCAGTTTGACTATAATCTTTTCCTGAGGTATCAGTGGTGCCTCTCAGTTATCAGACACAGACTCAAATTTCAGCTATTTGGTCCATTAGGCGGTCATGACATTCCAGTTATAGCTATGACCAGCCCCCGGACCCTAGTTCGGTTATCAATTTGTTCTCTAGACGGTTACGACGCTTCCAGATAAGCAACTCTGACCAGTCTTAAAACATAGTTTCCAAATCTAGTTCTATAAGACGCTCAGGGAACTCTCTGACAGTATCCCTAGGTCAGTATAGTCTTGGGCCCCAGTATCGAGCTATTCGCTTTTCAATAGTAGCAGTAATATGATTTTTCAGTGGGAGTAAGACTTAGTACAAAAGGGTCGGGGTTCCAGCGCACCCAGGTTCCAGAACTACGTTGCCTCTGTAGGTTACATTTACTTGGCCTCATGGCCCCCTCTAACAGTGATTTTCACAGTCCATGCCTTTATACCCTGGCGAGGTATATTGGATCCTATCGATAGGGTGTGTACATTAGACTCTACGTTTAGTTCACATGGTTATATGTCGGTTATAGCCTCTCCCACTAGTCAGTACAGTTAATCTCAGATTCTTCATTCCAGATCAGATCAGTGGAGTAGGTCAAACTTAGTATTTCAAACTTAGGACATGTTTATGACCATCTGCCAGTGTCACTTTTGACCATATTAATTTATTACCAGTTGTATCAACTTTTAGCATTTCAGTTAGTCATTACATGTCATACCAGTTCAGTTATCAGTTATATCATATTATTCTTGTTTCTCTCACTTACTCAGTACATTAAAAGTACTAAAGCATACTTTTATGTTGTATTATTATATGATACAGCTTCAGGTTCTTGATGAAGGGCGTATTCACACATTTCATAGACATATTTTGCCCGTACTTTACTATGTTTTGAGAATAAATTATGTATGTTTGCATGTGATTATGTTATATATTTGTGAAAATGGATAACACATGTGATGAGATATTTTTAGGGCTTAAAATGATGAATTTGAAGGTATTTAAGGCTTATTGATCAAATGTGAAGAAATGGGATTGAAAGATGCAAGTTCGCACGACATTGGCACTGCCATGTGCGAGGCAGCCTTGTCCCAGCGTTACAGCAGGCGCGCAATAGCCCTCTTTCGGTGCATCCAGGGGCACGAAGCATCAGCAATTTTGGTGTTATGGGGCGCGCGGCGTAGAAACAAGTCCTGCGTAAGGGCAGACGCGAGGCAACACTCCTTCAACGCGTTGACAGGCGCACAGTAGCCTTGGACGCGGTAGATTCTTCAAGTGACGCGGCAAGGCTTGTTAAAACGGGCAAGAGCGGTTTCCTACATCAATAAGGAAAAGGAAATTTACAAATCCAAAGCCAAATTCGTCAAGGAACAAGGAAGACATCAAACTGCTATTAATACCCTTCTATTTTCAAGTTTTACAATGAAGTTTTAAATCAAGTTGGAGAATCAAGTTTTAAGTTTGAAAAGGTTGTGAAGACAAAATTATTAGAAGTCAAGTTTTATACAAGTCTTAGACAAGTTTGAGACGATTTTTGAGTTCTTCTTCTTTTTTATTGCAATAATCAAATGAAGTTCTTCCTATCATCGTTCTAAGTATTAAATTTTTCTATTATTTATGAATTCTATTAATTCACTTATAAACATTATAGGCTAAAACCACCACTTCTAGGGTTGTGAGAACTATGACAAATTAACACACATAGGTAAAATAGTTAGTGATTCTTGAACAAAGTTTATGCATGTATTGTTTCTTGTTTCGTTTTAATTGATTTTTAACGGTTGGAAATGTTAACTTGCCTTATTCTTACTTACCGGACCAAGGAGGTAGTGAATAGAAAAAGGGATTAACAACGAAGATTTGAGGCTATCAACCCTTATCTAATAGCTTGAACTTGTCTAGGGATAGCTAATCCGATATTAAGGGTAAGGGTCAACTAAAATACACCCGTAGACGGACCAAATTGTGTGGTGAAAATCATCTAGATAGGGGACAAACCATTTAGATGAACCTACAATACAAATATTGCATGCTAAACACTAGAATAGATTAGTAGTATAAAACGCCTTGTGGTTATGAAGTCATGGAGAACACTTACCCTAGTTAGTTGCATTAATTTGGAAACAACAAAAAATTTCTCAACATTGTTATTTATTACTTTTACAAATTCCCCCCTCTTAGGAAATAATTGACTGCAAAGCTTAAGCACTAGCATTCTTCTACATCCTTCTGTATTTTCTGTGGGATCGACCCTAACCTCTAGTTGAGTTCTTTATTGATAACGCCCGCTTCATACTTCATAAGGAGGTGTGGTTTGAGCGTTATTAGTTCTTAGACTCAGCATCTCTAGACACTGTAGTTTAGATTCTCCACCTCAGCAGTTGAAGTGTAAGTCATCATCATCTGAGGGCATTATTTCTCTCTTTCAGTCATGTATTAGTTTCATTTAGACATAGAGTTAGCTGGGGTTTGTCCCAGCAACTCCTCAGTTAGATGGCTTTCAGACAGACATGATTTTTAGATTTTCCAGTATTATTCAAGTGTTTTGAATTTCATGATTTTAGACTTTTCTTACATAAATGTTTTTTTTCATGATCTTATTTAAAAGTTCTATTGTGCATGTTTACTCAGAATACTAGTTAATGATAGACCAGGGGTTGACTTGGGGTCACTTGTAGCTTCAAGTTCCATGTTACGTCCAGGGTATAGACTCGGGGCGTGACAAACCATTTAGGTGAAATTAACTTACCGATATTGCATGCTAAGTATAGGAATAGATCACTAGTATAAAACGCCTTGTGATTATGAAGTCATGGGGAACACTCACCCTAGTTAGTTGCATTAATTTGGAAACAACAATAAATTTCTCGACACAATTACTTATTAATTTTACAAATTCCCCCCTCTTAGGAAATAATTAACTAAAAAGCTTAAGAACTAGCGTTCTTCTATATCCTTCCGTATTCTCTGTGGGATTGACCCCAACCTCTAGTTGGGTTCTTTATTGAAAACATCTGCTCATACTTCGTAAGGAGGTGTGGTTTGAGCGTTATCAACCCCGCCGAAAGGCATATCGTGATATCACACCTAATTCATCCTTTGCACCGGCAAGGCTTATGATGGCTCTCCTCCACATGAAAGAGATATGGGATCATCATGCTTATACGTGGTAGTTGTCGGTTTTGACGAGTCTCCCATTGTTCCTCATAGTTTCAGTTATTCATGTTCATGACTTATGATATTATGTTTTACAGAAGGTTTGAACCAATGATCAGTTTATGAGTTTCTACTTATGATTTCAACTATAACTAGTCATATGATTTTTATTTTAGCTTTGGGTCATTCTATTCATATATGACATTCAACTTCTGACCATACATGCTTCAGATTCAGATTTCAGCTTGCAATTCTTAATCTTATTATCTTATGATTTATGTTTATATGCATCATTTTCAGCTACAGTTTTTCAGCATGTTTTACTTACCTTGAATACCTAGTACAATCCAAGTACTGACTGCATACTCTATGTTGTATTATTTCTTGATACAGGCCCAGACGATCAGACTCAGTTTCACCATTAGTCTAGCTTCCCACAACTTAGCTCAGTTTCCCATTGTTGGTGAGTCATCATCTTCCAAGGACCTCCAGTTTAGTGTTGAGTTATGTTATATTCATTTTTAGGCTTTAGCGAGCTAGTTGGGGATGTTATCCCATTATCTCATCAGACATATTATAGGTTTATCAAACATTGTATAGATTTTCAGCTTTGTAGAGTGTTGACTCTATTCTATGATTGTTATGTTAATCAGAATTTCTCTTAACCATGTTTCAATTTTTAGATTCCCCTTGATGTGTGCTCTTTAGTTGTTATGTTCATGTCATGGGTCGACTTGGAGTCACTCGTGGTTCTAGGTCCCGTGTCTCGATTTGGGGTCCCAGTTCGGGTCATGAAAAACTTTGTATTAGAGAAAAGGTTTAGAGTATTCTTGGGTTTTGAAAGTTGTGTTGAGTAGAGTCTTTTCCATGGGTGTGAAGCACGCCATACTTATAGGAGAGCCTACAAGACGTTCTAGGAAATTTCCCTTCTTTCATTATTTAAGTCGTGTGATGAAGTATCTCTCTATCCTTCTAACTCATTCTTTATGCATCTGTAGATACATGCTTCCTCACTAAGTGAATGGAAGAAGGAATGGCAATGAAAATGGCCATGACAATGGCAATGCAGACGGGCATCAGCAAGCCCACCAGCACCAGCAGATCCTATGGCCGAGCAGGTTACTCAGGCTGAGTTTAGAGCGGCATTTCAAATGTTGGCATAGGTAATGAACGCTCAGGTCAATCAACAGGCGGTGTCTCATGTTCCTCAGAATGGGAACGCAGCAATGGTCGGATGCTCGTGAAAAGAGTTTTTAGGAACTAAAGACCCGACTCACTTCAACCCCAATATTGACTCTACCCAACGACACGAATAGATTTGTGGTGTATTGTGATGCTTTTAGGGTTGGTCTTGGTTGTGTGTTAATACAACATGGTAAGGTCATTGCGTATTCCTCTAGACAGCTTAAAACTCACGAAAAGAATTACCCGATGCATGACCTAGAGTTGGCAGTGGTGGTGTTTGCATTGAAGATTTGGAGACACTACTTATATGGGGTGCATGTGGATGTGTTCACGGACCACAAGGGCCTTCAATATGTGTTCACTCAAAAGGACCTGAATTTGCGACAAATGAAGTGGCTAGTGTTTCTCAAGGACATGAGTGTCCTTTACCATCCAGGAAAGGCTAATGTAGTGGAGGATACCCTTAGCAGGCTGTCCATGGAGAGTGTGTCTCATATTGAGGATGGAAGGAAGGAGTTGGTGAAGGATGTGCATCGGCTTGGTCGTTTAGGGGTTTACCTTGTTAACTCAACAAATGGTGGTGTCATTATTCAAAATGATTCAGAATCTTCATTAGTGATTGAGGTCAAGGCTAGGAAAGCCAAGGATCCTATCTTGGTAAAGCTAAAAGAAGCTATCTAGAATCATAAGGTGGAGGTCTTCTCCCAAGAGGGAGACGGTGTACTTCGTTATCGGGATAGTTTATATATTTTGGGTGTTGATCACTTGAGAGAGTAGATGTTAGGTGAGGCTCATGAATCTCGGTATTCTATCCACCTAGGTGGCACCAAGATGTACGGTGATCTACGGGAGGTCTATTGGTGGAATGGCATGAAGAAGGACATAGTGGAGTTTGTGGCTAAGTGTCCAAATTGTCAACAAGTGAAAGTTGAGCATCAAAGACTTGGAGGTATGCTACAAGACATTAGTATCCCAACCTAGAAGTGGAAAGAGATCAATATGGACTTAATCACAGGTTGCCTCGTACACGCTAATATAATGACTTTATTTGGGTGGTTGTAGACAAGTTGACCAAAGTAGCACTTTCTTACTGGTCAAAACTATCAATTCACTTAAGGACTATGCTATATTGTACATTCGGGAGCTAGTTCAGCTGCACGGAATTTCCTTGTCCATCATCTCAAATAGGGTTCCCAGTTAACCTCACAGTTTTGGAGATCATTTCATAAGGGCCTTGGTACTCGGGTTAATCTTAGCACAACTTTTCACCCACAGACAGATGGTCAAGCCGAGAGGACTATTCAGACTCTTTAGAATATGTTGAGATCATGTATGATTGATTTCAGGGATAATTTGGATAATCATTTGCCTCTCATTGAGTTTTCTTACAATAATAGTTACCACTCCAGCATTCAGATGGCTCTGTTTGAGGCTCTCTATGGGCGAAAGTGTATATCACCTATCGGATGGTTCGAAGTCGTTAAGGCTATATTGATAGGGCTATATTCAATTCATAAGGCCATGGAGAAAGTTCAACTCATTACGAAAAGGCTAAAAATAGCTCAGAGTCGTTAGAAGTTATATGTGGATGTTAGGCGGTGAGAGCTTGAGTTCGAGGTTTATGATTGGGTATTTCTAAAGGTGTCTCCCATGAAAGGAGTGATGATATTCTATAAGAAAGAAAATCTTATTCCCTGATATATTAGCCCTTATAGGATTCTAAGGCGAGTTGGCAAAGTGGATGTCACGACCCGAACATACACCCAGATTGTAGACACGGGACAAGGGACTCCGAGAGACCCCAAGTCGACCCATGCCACATGCATACAACTAACCTCATTCATCTAAGTGGAATGATAATCATAAAAAGATAGAGGAAACGTAATTATGGCATAACATCAGGAAATACTGGACATATACGTAGCTGAGTAACACACTCTTGTCTGAAAGTCTCTAATACATAAGATGGGTTGATCAGAAAACATCCTCAACTAACCCGACCAATACTTAAACATAAATAACATAAAAGTCTATAAAACGACCCTCGGAACATGAGGACTCACCAATAAGCTGAAAGTGTAAGCTGGGATGGACTAAGGGTGAGGATAAGCCTGAGATCCGAACCTTGTATCATGAAACAATACGACATAGAAAGTATGTGGTCAGTACGTGGAATGTACCGAGTATTCAGGGTAAGTAAAGCGGACGTTAAAAGTATAATAAACTCATAAATAAACATAGGAGAAGGACATCATGTTTGTATCATAAATTTTGTAAGAGAACATAAGGCTCAAGACATTCAGATCATTCCTAAATCAATAATATCGTAAGTAAACTTTATGAAAACATAACTTGAGCTAATAACATAAACATAATGATGCATGAGACATGTGGAACAATGGGAGGACTCATCATAACCGACACCATCATGGTAGAGCCTTTCATGATGCCCCACTATCTCGCTCAAGCGGGCAGAGCCAACCCTGGCTTTCCAGACAAGGGTCGTGCATTAGGAGTGATATCACATTTGAGGGGATCATTATCAATACATCATATCATTTAGAAACCCATGGTGGCACGTGGTTATGAGACACTGGCGTAGTCTTTTGAACGCTGAGCTGCTCAGTACTAGACACGGCTCCCAAAAACATGCATATAGGCTCATAAATAAATTAATGACATCATGCATTAAGATTCATTGGCTAAAATATAACATTTATCATCATTGATCCCCTTTAAAACACGCTTAGACAAGAATCATTGGCCCTTTTCATTGGCCAACATCATAAATCGATAAGTCATGTAATTAGGTTCATAATTATATATCATTCTTCAACATGTGGACATTGCCCAATACTTCATCATATTCAATTCTTTCAAAATATGCTCACAAACATGGGTAACTTGAATTCATGCTTTCCTTCATCAATAATTTCAAAATATTGCATATTCTCGTATATCATAACTTTCATGAACCTTCACCAAATGGGCATTTTAGATTTAAAAACATCGAAACGTGATTTAAAGAAAATAATATAAAACCTGCCCATCATTCATAAATCAATAATTAAAACTCAATTAAATCATATCCATAAAGAGAAATCACATTTTCCTGCATTTGGATAAAACACAATAGAACTTGAATCGGAAGATTCATGATTTAAATCGAAATTTGGGCATGGGTGAGGAAGAATTTCACCCATTCTAAAACCCTACATACTTGGAAATGGATTGATGCGAAGTTCCTCGAATACCCACAAAGAAATAGATGGAAACTTGGGGAAGAAGACCTTGAATCTCCCAAAAATCTCTCTAAGCTTTTGCATGAGAATGGGATTGCATAAAGGACTTAACTCATATTATCACACCCAGAATAATATCCAAAATTACATAGTTTTATGTTCTTAAAATATGGAAACGTCAATAATGCCCTTAAAATTATTTCACTGAAAATTGCTCCGGACGGACCAACGACCGACCCAATGGGTCATTGCAATATACCATGACTCGTGGTATAGAGTCGTTGGGTCCACTGCATCATGACATCATCAGATTCTTCCCATGATTCATCAGGACGAGTCGTTGCTTCAATCAACGGGTCATTGGAACGACTGTTGTCAACCCCTTGACCAAATCTGACTTACCTTTTCCACGAGCCCCACCACGACTCGTGGTGGCATCCAAAGAGTCATGGTCTCCATCCGTTTAATGCACTGAAATCTTCAACCCTCAAACAACAACTAGAAACAACATATTATTGCCTTTCACAATGAATTGTGGGACGCCCCATTGTGTCCCCCTCAGCCTAAGTCCAGTCCTTCCAAAGACTATTAATAACAACTCGTTGTTCCTAACAACGAGTTTTCACACCGTTCTTTGTCTCCACTGTTTCCCTAAACTTTCTAAACCACGAAAGCTTACAACGACTAGTGGTATCCAACCACGAGTCGTTGGGTCGCCCGTCCTGTGATGTTTTTACCAGTTTTCTGCACTTTTCAAATTCAATTCCCGTGTCTATTCTTAGGCCTCTCCAGGAAATTACAATATCTCCCCCTTAGAAACATTCGTCCTCGAATGTAGGAAACAAGCAGCAAATAGAAACATACAATTTATCATAGCCATATACTGATCATTTTAACCAAAATTTTCACGGAATGACTACCTCCAAATAAAACCACATAGCTGAAATGATCTTATATTTCACATATACATTTATACACATAAAAGAAACTTGCACACATGAGCTGAACATAAAAAACTAGGCAGAGTCTTAGGGCAAAAACTGGTACCTCAAGTCGGAATTGAGCCGATAGAGAATAAATGTGGATATCTAGCCATCATATCCACTAATGTTCCATGATTCTATGTAACTTTCGATGCTTAAAACCAATAAATTATGCACATTCCAAGTATGTTTATATAGGTATGATGTGTTTTGTGCTTAATGTTGCAGGAAAATAGGTTTGGGAGTGAACTACTCGAAGTAATGCTGAAAACAACTGAAAAGGTGACTGCCAGGCACTTCATGAGTCATTGGCAGGAGGCACGACTCATTGCTTAAGGTGTGGGCAAAAGATGGATGTTTAAAGATGCAAGACAGTGTACCTGATGAGTTAAGGAAATGACTCGTTACACCTGGTAACGAGTCGTTAGGTAAACTGTGAAGGTTGAGAAAGGAAACCTTGATAAAGTGGCTAGTGTAGTTGATGACAGACATCACGAGTCGTCACTTGAAGGAATGACTCATTGGCAGATCTCTGGGACCAACTTTACGGTGCACTAGAATTTTGGAGGAATGAGACCACGAGGGACCTAACATCTCATGCTCAGGCACGACGAGTCGTTTGGTGACCCATTGCCACAACTGGGTACGTTGCTGAGGACGACTGTTTTAAAGTAAGGAATGACTTATCAGAAGGCCAAACGAATCGTTACCAAGCCCGTTGCCACTGCCAACCTTGTTTCCAGTTTTAATTAGGAAAAGGATTTCTTGGAAATATAATTACACAGTTTAGGTTTATTTTTAAAGGATGATTTTTCAGATGATTTTTCTTAGAGTTATAGAGTAATTGAGAGAGCCGACTTTATTAGTTTTCAACTAGAGGTATTGATCAATTGTTCTTGACTCAAGAAACAAAAGCAACATTGAAGTTTTATTCATCTATTGTGGAGTTTTTATTCAATCTACGTGGTTTTTATTCTATGATAATTTGTAAGTTGAAATTATGATTTTTTCAATATTTTGTGATTGCGATAATACAAGTATGAGTAGACAAACCCATAACTAGGTTTGTGGGAACAAGATGAATTAACACATATAGGTAAAAACACTTAGTGATTCTTGAATTGAATTTATGCATGTATTGTTTTTCCCTTCATTTTGATGGATTCTTGACGGTTGCAAACATTAGGACTTTCCTTGTTCTTACTTAACGGACCAAGGAGGTAAAGAATGGGAAAAGGGATTAACAACGGAGATTTTAGGCTATCAACCCTCATCTAATAGCTTAAAATTGTTTGGGGATAGCTAATCTGATATTAAGGGTAAGGGTTAACTAAAGTACACCCGTATACGGACCAAGTTGCATGGTGATAATCATCTAGATAGGTGACCAACCTTTTAGGTGAACCTAACTTACTAATATTGCATGTTAAACACCGGAATAGATCACTAGTGTATAATCCTTGTGGTTATGAAATCTTGGAGAACACAATCCTAGTCAAGTCGTTAATTGAATACAAATCGAATTTGATTTTAGCATTCAGAAATTTTACTTTGTTTATTATTCTATATTTTTGCCCCTTTGGAAATAAGTATCTCAATAGTTTTTATTCAATCTACGTGGTTTTTATTCTATGAAAATTTGTAAGTTGCAATTATGATTTTTTCAATATTTTGTGATTGCGATAATACAAGTATGAGTAGCCAAACCCATAACTAGGTTTGTGGGAACAAGATGAATTAACGCATATAGGTAAAAACACTTAGTGATTCTGAATTGAATTTATGCATGTATTGTTTTTCCCTTCATTTTGATGGATTCTTGACGGTTGCAAATGTTAGGACTTTCCTTATTCTTACTTAACGGACCAAGGAGGTAAAGAATGGGAAAAGGGATTGCTATCAACTCTCATCTACTAGCTTGAACTTGTTCAGGGATAGCTAATCTGATATTAAGGGTAAGGGTTAACTAAAGTACACCCGTATACGGACCTAGTTGCATGGTGATAATCGTCTAGATAGGTGACCAACCATTTAGGTGAACCTAACCTACCAATATTGCATGTTAAACACCGGAATAGATCACTAGTGTATAAGCCTTGTGGTTATAAAATCTTGGGGAACACAATCCTAGTCAAGTCGTTAATTGAACACAAACCGAATTTGATTTTAGCATTCAAAAATTTTACTTTGTTTATTATTGTATATTTTTGCCCCTTTGGAAATAAGTAACTCAATAGTTTTTATTCAATCTACGTGGTTTTTATTCTATGAAAATTTGTAAGTTGAAATTAAGATTTTTTTCAATATTTTGTGATTGTGATAATACAAGTATGAGTAGCCAAACCCATAACTAGGTTTGCGGGAACAAGATGAATTAACGCATATAGGTAAAAACACTTAGTGATTCTTGAATTGAATTTATGCATGTATTGTTTTTCCCATCGTTTTGATGGATTCTTGACGGTTGCAAACGTTAGGACTTTCCTTATTCTTACTTAACGGACCAAGGAGGTAAAGAATGGGAAAAGGGATTGCTATCAACTCTCATCTACTAGCTTGAACTTGTTCAGGGATAGCTAATCTGATATTAAGGGTAAGGGTTAACTAAAGTATACTCGTATACGGACCAAGTTGCATGGTGATAATCATCTAGATAGGTTACCAACCATTTAGGTGAACCTAACTTACCAATATTGCATGTTAAACACTGGAATAGATCATTAGTGTATAAGCCTTGTGGTTATGAAATCTTGGGGAACACAATCCTAGTAAAGTCGTTAATTGAATACAAATCGAATTTGATTTTAGCATTCAACAATTTTACTTTGTTTATTATTCCATATTTTCCCCCTTTGGAAATAAGTAACTCAATAGTAATAGTTATTCACATTAACTTAAGTTCTTACCATATTCCCTGTGGGACTGACCTCAACCTTTGTTGGGTTCTATTTTAACAATTGAGCGCTTATATCTCAATTGCGAGGTGTAATTTGGGCGACATCAAATTTTGGCGCAGTTGCCGGGGAATACGGCTAAGGATTTTTTTAATTGTGTTAACTTTACTATTGGTTCTTATTTCTTTTTTATTTTTCTTTTTTCGTTTTGGATGCTTGATAGGTCTTAGGTTCATGCATGCCCGATACAAGAAGCCAAGGAAATCCCCTGGTTCCAATAGATCACAAACTTGAGCTAACTTTAAGAAACCTGAGAAGAATGGCCAACATCCAAGAGAAAGAAACCGTGGACCAAGCCACAACAAGAATGTTGGTTGAAGAGAAAGCTCGAGCTAGAGATCGAGAGTTAGCCAGAGTGGCTGAAGAGCAATGTATAGCTATAGAAGCTGAATGAGCTAGACAACCCAGAGGTCCAGAACACCAGCAACACCGATATTTTGATGAGGAAGATAATGCGGATATAGATGAAGTTGGTGCCACTAGAGCTATAGTTCCTCCTCCCTTACCTACTGGGACAAAGTTTGACATTACCAGTGTGATGATCCAACTAGTTAATATGAAGGGAATATCTTTTGGTCATGCATCTAATGATGCCCACGCTCACCTGACAAACTTCATGGGAATATGTAAGGCATACAAGCAACCGGGGGTGAGCCAAGATGGTATCCGGCTGAGGTTATTTCCATTCTCTCTAGGGAGTGAGGCAACGATGTGGCTGGCTGAGCTGCCTAATGATTCCATCACTACTTGGGGAGAGCTTAAGAGAGCTTTTCTCAAAATGTTCTTCCCACCATCCAAAGCATTCCAGTTGAAGGATGAGATATATAACTTCAGATAGCTAAATTATGAGGCACTCCACGAAAGTTCGCTGCGTTTCAACAAAAAGCTTAAAAAGGTTCCAAACCATAGAATTTCGGATGATACACCGTTGGAGATCTTCTATAGGTCTTTGAATGCCAACATCAAGGCGGTGGCTAATACAGTCTCTGGAGGAAATTTTATAAGTCACACCTATGCAGAGGCTGCTGAGCTGCTAGACAGGATCACCAAAACCAACCGAGCTTGGCACACTAGAGAGTCGAAGGTTCCGGCTTGTTCTTATGCGGTTGGTATGTCTGCAGAATAGAGGAGAAGAGATGAAGAGCGTGATCAGGATATAGCAGAGATAAAGGCCACCATGGGGTTTCTTGCCAAGCATTTGATGGGAGTCGGAGAAGAAAAGGTAAATGTTGTGGGTTCTCAGGGTAAGGACCCAAGAAATGATGATTGCAAATCTGAGTCTGAAGAAGAGGTCAAATATTTGAATGATCAGAGGCTGGGTTTCCGAACCAACACCCAGGGGTCTAACCAAGACTCTTGGTGTCAAGGTCAAGGGAACCAAGGTCGAAACTTCTGTAAGGATAATAATTACAACCAGGGCCAATACCGAGACAATGGGGACTAGAAGAAGCACGAAGAGTTCAAAAATGATAGAGGCGGTCTGTACGTTCCACCAAGAAACTGTGAGCCAGAGTCTAGTGGTTCAAGGTTTGAGGACATGCTCTCCAAGGTACTCAAAAAGATAAAGACAACAAATAGCCACTTTAAGGAGCTCCGAGCTGATATTTCTGGTTTAAATCAAAAAATGGAGTCTCATGCCATGGCGATCAGGCAGATTGAGCAGCAGATGAGTCAGATGTCTTTTGCAATGAATCAGAGGCATAAAGGCACACTTTCCAGCAACACTGTGCAAAATTTGAAAAATGACAGTCACTACATAGCGGTCACTACTAGGAGTGGGAAGTCCATAGTTGATCCCCTGAGGCCAGTTGTAGTTAAGGAGTCAGAGAAGCCCATCCTGATAAATGATGATGGTGTAGAGGATTTTGAAAACCCAACTTTGGTTGGGGACTCAGATGTGCAAATTACTCCAAATAGTGAAAAGGAGAAAAGAGATGCCCATGGGAAGCAGAAGGAGGAACAACAAAAACTCACAACAATCCCTAGACCTCCTCCTCCTTACCCCTAGCGCTTGAAGAAGAAAGCTGAAGATGGGAAATATCAGAAGTTTATCTCTATACTCAAGTAGCTATCGGTGAATATCCCATTGATTGAGGCACTTGAGCAAATGCCTACTAGATTTGCCAAATTCATGAAGGACCTCGTCACTAGAAAAGACGGTAAGTTTGAAACCTGTCTATAATTTGCACCACTGTGGTGCCATCACTACACGGGTCCTAGCAGAAAATAAGGAAGACCCAGGTGCATTACTATACCTTGCACTATTGGGGAGGTTGAGTTTGCAAGGGCGCTTTGTGACTTGGGAGCTAGCATAAATCTGATGCCGCTAGCAGTGTTTAAAAAGTTAGGCTTGGGAACCCCCACACCTACTACTATGCAGCTACTAATGGCTGATAGAACAGTTAAAAATTCAGTAGGGATTTTGTTTGATGTACTAGTCAAAGTGGACAAATTCATATTCTTAGCAGACTTCGTGATTCTGGACTGTGAAGTCGATTCTGAGGTCCCCATCATTCTGGGGTGACCATTCCTTGCAACCGGTAGGGCCCTAGTAGATGTGGAGGCAAGCCAGTTGAAATTAAGGTTGAACAAAGAAGAGGTCACCTTCAACATTAGCTGGACCATGAAACAACCAAAGGAATTCAGCATAATCTCAATAGTGGAGGATGGAGAAGAGTCACTTGACGAATTTTGAGTAGTCAAGTGACTTGCATCGTGTCGCAACATTAAATTAGGCGTTGCATAGGAGGCAACCCATGGAGGTGTTTTGGTGAAGTCTGAGTAGACAAAACACCCACATCGTGCCGCGACATTTAATAAAGAGCTCCTTGGGAGGCAGCCCAAGTTGTAAATGTAAGAAATATTTAGTGTTCATGTTTGTTGACCGGTGCAGGTGAATAAGACGAAAATTTGAAGTTGGAACCAAAAACTGGAACTTCAGTTCTTGTGCAGAAAAATCACAGAACGAGTTGTTGTCTGACTTGACGACTCGCTCAATCAATCCGTAAGAGAACTGTAGAAAATAGGGGAGCAACGGGAGACTTAACGATTCGTGTCATCAATAAATGAATCATCATGTCCCCCGTCAGGTACACTGGATCAAAGTCTGAATTAATAGGAAAAGGGTGATAATGACTCACTTAACAAATCGTTGGGAGAACAAACTAGTCTTTAAGTGGTCCGTCTTGAAGCTACACCAACTCAAGGACTACGACTCAAGACACGACTCGTTGGGTGACCCCACGAGTCGTTACTTGAGTCATAGGTCCCAGGTAAGTTTACTAAACTCTAGTCACGACATGAAAGGGATCAACGAGTCGTTTAAGCACTTAATGACTCATCACATTGGGCGTTTTAAAATTTAACTAAGCATTAAACCCGACTCAGGACTGTAATTAGGGTAGTTTTTTTTAGAACCCATAAAACTCGATTCCTTTTTCCCAAAACTCTCCCCATTACACACATACAAAACATCAAATTTCCCTCTTCTCTTCATCTTCTTCTTCACTCAACCCCATCGAAAACACCATTGAAATCACCTTCATCACTGCACGCCCAGTCTCTGGAGCACACTCACGAAAAAAATTGCAGTCCGTCTCTGATCAAGCAAATTGTGAGGAGTTTTCCCCATGAAATTTTGAATATTATTGTAGTTAAACAAAAAAATTGTTGAGGACCCATGTTGTGAATGAGCTTGAATGTATTTCATTCATATTGTGTTTATCTGTGTCTCTTGATAAAACTAAACCCTAGGAAGATTTAAATTTTGATTGTATTTCGCCTAGGTTGATTTTAGATTGTGAAGCTCTGTGTTTGTGGAATTGAAAATTAGGCAAAAGATAAAGATGAACATGTGAACTGAAACTCTTGAGCATGAGCTACATCACGAGTCGTTGGATCACCAAACTACTTGTTGCGTAGCATGTCTTGAGTGGAAAAATTAAGCCAATGAGGCAGTCCACTTGACGACCGACCTAACGAATCATTGCCTTTGCCAATGACTCATTGGGACCAGTCGTCAAGTACACTGGACCAACTTGATGGAAGACCATTCTGAGATGACGAGTGACATCACGAGTCATTTCTAGTGGCAACGACTCGTTTAGTCACCCGTCAGGACCACTAGGAACCAGCCCAAAAATATTTTATGTTTCATCTCATCTTGCACACTAACATAGTTTTCACAGGTACAATGGCTCCTAGAGGTACACCAAGGAAGGGTCCAACAAAGAAGCAAGCACCTAAGCACAGTCAACCCTCATATCGTAGACTGCGTGATAATCCGTCCTCCTATGAAGATTCAAGTGGATCTGAGGAAGAGTATGACATATCAGAGGAGTAGTTAGTGCGGAGATCTACCAAGGCTAGGGTCAACAAATCTCATATCCGATAGCCCTAGTTGATACTCCCACTCCACTGGAAAGAGATCCGCCCAGCCGCACTAATGAGAATGTTAGGGCTACTGCTGCACTTGTTCCCGAGGCTCCCACAATTGGGTAAAAATAGAGAGAGTTGATAAATCACATGCCCAGCGAGGGGACTCTGATAATGAGCTGACGGAGACCTCGGACACATCAAATGAGTAACTGAGAAATGTACGGAGATGGTGTGTCCATGGCATGTGGGCTACATACAATCGATATATTGCTCCTAATGAAAAAGGCAATCAAAAAAGGAGCATATACAAGGAGCCGTGGCTGGTCACTACAGCGCTTAAAGATCTCCCAGATCTACAGGCAGTGTTTGATAAATACAAGTTTGGATGGTTGACCGAGCCTTCAAGCAGCTACAACCCATGTTTAGTTTGAGAATTTTATGCAGCGTATGCAGCCACGTCGCAGCGGTTGGCATTAGGGGGCTAGGATTGGAAGAAGAGGCCCTCATTGAATCAGATGTTGGTGCGTGAGACTCCAGTTGACATTTTTGAGCGGAAGATCTCCAAGATGCTCTATGGGCCAGATTATCAGGCTCCGTTGAACACGACAGAATTTGATCACAGGCTATCTGAGCTGAAGAAAGTCAGAACACCGAAATTGAATATCCAGGAGCCCGTACAGCAGTACACTTGGTTGTCTCGGATTATTGCTACAAGAGGTCCACTAGTAGAATGGCTGCATGGTACAGAGTCACAGATAAAGAAGGCCACATTGAATTTTCAAGCGAAATTTTGGTGGTCACTAGTGCGGCATAGGCTGGTACCAACTAGTAATGACAACATACTTTCACCCGACAGAGATGCTTTGGTAGCAAGCATAATGGAGGGGTATGCCGTCAATTCCCGCGATATATTGCAGAGCAGATTTGAGAGTGAGCAATCAGTGACGGCATTACCATTCCGTTTCCATGTTTTATTGATAGACTCTATCAAGAGTCAAAGGTACCAGTATTGTCATCGATGGACTAGAGAGTAGTGGTCCAAAAGATTATTGATATTTGGTTGATTTGAGATGATACAAACCCAGTATCAAGGGTGAGGACTCAGGCAGCTACATCCGTGGGAGCGACAATATTAGCAGAGGCATTTGGAAGCAGGATGCAGACTGATGTAGCACAGATCGCTGAGTTGGGAGCGAAGACTATGGAGGGAAGAGAAACAGGTAGCTAGCCTGAGGCTACAGATGCAGTGGATATCTCTACCTCTGTCGATGTTCCTGAGTCATCATCTATTGCAGCAGCCCCGTGACCACCAGTTGCACCTCCACGAGCCACCACAGTTGGTCTAGTCATGGTTTTACAGGAGTTTTTGGTTGATATGGCTAGGCAGCTAGCTAAGGCCTAGAAGCAGCAGACACACACGACTTTACAGGTTAGAGTTCTGATGGAGGAGGTAAAGCCGTGGGTGTCAAAGGAGGTGGAGACACTGTCTAGTTCAGTGCATGGGCGATTGGATGATTTTAAGAGGAGAATGGATGAGCGCCTTGCACAGTTACAAGCATCGGAGTTATCTCAATAGTAATCAGAGCTAGGAGCTCTACGATCTGAAGTGCGGGACTTGGCCACACGAAATGTAGCTAAAGTACCTCCACTGGTACTTCTTGTGATAGATGACGAGTTTGAAGAGGAATTGCCACCTATTTTTGACTTTATCATGGAGGATCCGGTGACACATGATAAGGGGAAGAGGCCTCGTGAGAAGGAAAGTGTTGATGATGATGCTTCACTGCTCCGTCAGCCAAAATGGGAGCGGAGTGAGATGGAGAGAGCGTTGCATGAATCAAGAGAGGAGGCTCGAAAAAGAGCCGAGACTGAGGCAGCGAGAGTTCGTGGAAAAGGCACGGGCTCTGTTGGATCTGAAAATGCACCGTTCAAGCCGGTAATATTGGAGATGATATTGGAGGCGTATCTACACCCTCCACCGACCAGGTAGATGACACCTTGTTTGGTATATATATGCGTCGAGGACGACACATGCTTTCTTGATGGGGGTGGGGAGGAATACAAGTGCATTCTTTTTGCTGAACATAACCCGAGGGTTTTTATTGCCAGATATCTTTTTCCTCGGGTGTTCCATATCTAGTAGAACCGGCATGTTTAGGATTTTGTTTTATGTTTTTTTGTGTTAGTTGAAAGTAAGTAGGAAAAGTGATAATTTGATACCCCTTCGAAAAATTTATATATGTGTATGTGAAATTTGACAATTATGACCTTTGAATCTTTGCATGACGTTGAAACTATGAACATGTTTACCGTTGTATGGCTATACCTAAACTAGCAGTTAGTAGAAGTGATGATGTTGACATGTGTTATGTGTGAGTGAGGTTTAATAGCTGAATTCAGTTGTGTGTGTAAATCTAGAACTTGTTTGGTTAGTCGTACTGAGATAGAGGATAGGAAACTAGGAAAGAATCATAGGCCGTTTTTGATGGATGAGCCCACTTTAGCATTAAATACCTACCAAAAGAGAATAAAAATCCCTTGATCCAAATATTTGAGCTTAAATTGACCTTTCTTTTTGTTTACACCAATTCACCTACTTGATTTTATTATGAATGAACCTGTTTTGGCCTTGGTCCCTCCTTGGACATTGTGATCCTCAGCTCAGGTAAATCGCCTAAGTCGAGGGTGGCTATTATAGGGGTGATTAAGAAGAGTCGGGTGGAAAAAAAATGGGTAATGAAAAAGGAAAAGAGCGGGTGCGATATGCATGATGAAAAGAAAAACAATTGTTGTCAAATAAGAAAGAAAAGAAAATAAAAATAATTTTTGACATTAATGAGTATTGAATAAAGAGAAACCGCATCCGTAGTTGCAAAAGCAAAGAAAAAAAGAAGTTGTTAAAGGAGAAAAGGGAGAAACTAGGAAAAAAGGTGAAAAGTGGAGCCAAGAGGTGTGTAGTGCCAAGGAGGGTTGAGCTACTAATTCCATATGTACCATACCAAGTCTGAACCTACATTACAAGCCTAGAAAGTCCTATAGTGATCCTAGATACTTGTCCGAAAATTGAGGTATTGAAAGTAAAGGCAAGCCTATGGTATTGTGTGCACACATCGGATTTCATTGTGAGAGTGAGTGAATCTTACCTAGTCCCAAGAGAATTATATCAAGTTAATCAAATACACGTGTGAGTGTGGGACTTCTTTGAGGTGAGAGCATTTGGTCAACAAAATCGTCTGCAAATTGTCTGGGTCAGTGTTATAGATTTATATGCATGGTTGAAGGTGACAGTATTTTGCCATATTTTGATTCCTCTGTGTTATGGTTGGACATTTTCCATATGCATGGTGATTTGCATTGATACGATGAGGGAGGGGTTAGAAAATTTGATTTTGATGTGTAAATGTGACTGCCGTAAGTTTCCTAGAGTTCTTTCGATTGAAGCATCGAAGTAGTTTAGTGTGTTTTGTTTTACTTTATTTTTTCCTGAGGACATGCAAAAGTTCTAAGTTGAAGGTGTTGATGTTTCATGATTTTACGACACTTTCGATGCTTAAAACCAAGAAATTATGCACATTCCAAGTACGTTTATTAGGTATGATGTGCTTTGTGCTTAACATTGTAGGAAAATAGGTTCGGGAGTGAACTGGTCGAATTAGTGCTGAAAACAACTAAAAAGGTGACTGTCAGGCACTTCACGAGTCATTGGCAAGAGAAACGACTCGTTGCTTAAGGCGTGGGAAAAAGATGGATTTTTAAAGATGCAAGACAATGTACCTGACGAGTTGAGGAAATGACTCGTTACACCTAGTAATGAGTCATGAGGTCAACCGTGAAGGATGAGAAAGAAAATCTTGACAAAGTGGCTACTGTAGTTGACAAAAGAAATCACGAGTCGTCACATGAAGGAACGACTTATTGGTAGATCACTGGGACCAACCGTAAGGTGCACTAGAATTTCGGAGGAATGAGACCACGAGGGACCTAACGACTCATGGTCAGGCACGACGAGTCATTAGGTGACCTGTTTTCACAACTGGATACATTGCTGAGGACGACTGTTTTAAAGCAAGGAATGACTCGTCAGAAGGCCAAACGAATCGTCACCAATCCCGTTGCCACTGCCGACCTGGTTTCCAGTTCTAATTAGGAAAAGGATTTTTTTGAACTATAAATACATAGTTTAGGTTTATTTTTGAAGGACGATTTTTCAGATGATTTTTCTTACAGTTATAAAGTAATTGAGAGAGCCGACTTTATTAGTTTTCAACTAGAATTTTGGTATTGCTCAATTGGTCTTGATTCAAGAAACAAAAGCAACATTGAAGTTTTATTCATCTATTGTGGTGTTTTTATTCAATCTACGTGATTTTTATTCTACAATAATTTGTAAGTTGCAATTTTGGTCTCTTCAATATTTTGTGATTGCGATAATACAAGTATGAGTAGCTAAAACCATAACTGGGTTTTTGGGAACAAATATGAATTAACACACATAGGTAAAAACACTTAGTGATTCTTGAACGGGGTTTTATGCATGTATTGTTTTTCCCTTCGTTTTGATGGATTCTTGATGGTTGCAAATGTTAGGACTTGTCTTATTCTTACTTAACAAACCAAGGAGGTAAATAATGGGAAAAAGGGATTAACAATGGAGATTTGAGGCTATCAACCCTCATCTAATAGCTTGAACTTGTCCAGGGATAGCTAATTCGATATTAAGGGTAAGGGTCAACTAAAGTACACCCATATACGAACCAAGTTGCGTGGTGATAATCATCTAGATAGGGGACCAACCATTTAGGTGAACCTAACTTACCAATATTGCATGTTAAACACCAGAATAGATCACTAGTGCATAATCCTTGGGGTTATGAAATCTTCGGGAACACAATCCTAGTCAAGTCGTTAATTGAATACAAACCGAATTTGATTTTAGCATTCAACAATTTTACTTTGTTTATTATTCTATATTTTCCCCCTTTTGGAAATAAGTAACTCAATAGTAATAGTTATTCACATTAACTTAATTTCTTACCATATTCCCTGTGAGATCGACCTCAACCTTTGTTGGGTTCTATATTTGATAATCGACCGCTTATATCTCAATTGTCAGGTGTAATTTGGGCGACATCATCCGCTTCGGTTGCCCTCGTAGTTCCCTCAACATGATGATTTATCCATATTACTTTAACTGAAGCTACTTCTTTGTTCCTTAGCTTATGGACTTGACAATCTAAGATTTTCACCGGAATTTCTTGATAGCTGAGGCTATCCTTTACACCAACGCTATCTACCGGGACTACTAAAGTTGGATCACCCAATCAATTTTTCAAGAGCGATACATGAAACATGGGATGAACTGAAACTAACTCTGATGGCAAGTACAACTCATACGCCACCTTACAAACTCTCCTCATAACCCAATAAGGACCAACATATTGGGGACTGAGTTTCCCCTTTTTCCCAACCCGCATGACTCCCTTCATGGGAGATACCTTTAGAAATACCTAGTCGTCCACATCAAACTCCAAGTCTCTTCTCCTCATATTGACATATGATTTCTTATGACTCTGAGCGATTTTCAATTGGTCCCTTATCAACTGAACCTTCACCATCGCCTCGTGAATTGAATCTTTCCCTTTCATAGCTTCCTCACCAACCTCAAACTATCCAATGGGGATTTACATCTTCGCCCTTGAAGAGCATCGAACGACGCCATTTGGATATTAGAGTGATAGCTGTTATTATAAGCAAACTCGATTAAGGGCAAATGATCATCCCAACCACCTTTGAATCCATAACACATGCCCTCAACATATCCTCGAGGGTCAGAATGGTTCGTTCTTCCTAGCCGTCTGTTTGCGGATGGAAGGCTGTAATGAGCTTAACTTGAATCCCAAGTCCCTTCTAAAAAGACTGCCAAAACTGAGAGGTAAACTGAGTACCTCGGTCTGAGATGATAGACAAGGGCACTCCATGAAGTTGAACAAACTCCCGAATATACAACTTGGCCTAATCATCAGCTGAATCCTTAGTCTTGACCGGTAGGAAGTGTGCTACCTTGGTTAACCTATCTACCACCAGCCAAATGGAGTCATAGTGTTGGCGAGTACGAGGTAGGCTTGTAATGAAATCCATGTTTATTTCCTCCCACATCCAAGTAGGAATTCTAATATCCTTATGTACACCTCTCGGTCTTTGATGCTCGACTTTCACTTGCTGACATTTTGGACACTTAGCTACAAACTCCGCAATATCATTCTTCATACCATCCCACCAATAGATTTCTCGCAAGTCCCGATACATCTTCGTGGATCCCAAATGGAAAGAATATCTGGTACCATGTGCCTCATGCAATATGTAAACTCTCAAATTATCGATGTCTAGAACACATAGTCGACCCCGGTATTGTAGCACACCATCTCCCCCTTGGGAGAAAACCTCCATTTTTTGACTCTGTACTGCTTCCTTCAGCTTCCTTAAAGTCGGATCCTCATCTTGCTTAGATTTGACATCGGCCACTAAGCACGATTCTAACCCATCCTGCACAATAACCCCGCCATCAGTCGAGTCGATCTATCTAACTCCCAACCTTGCAAGTAAATGGACATCTCTCACTAACTCCTTCTTTCCCTCGTCCACATGGGACACACTCTCCATAGATAGCCTACTAAGCGCATTCGCAACCACATTAGCCTTGCCCGGATGGTAGAGGACACTCATGTCGTAGTCCTTTAGTAACTCCAACCACCTCCTTTGTCGGAGATTTAGATCCTTCTATATGAACACATATTGCAAGCTCTTGTGATCCATAAATACATCCACATGGACCCCATACAAGTAATGTCGCCATATCTTAAATGAAAACACTACCTTGGCCAACTCAAGATTATGGGTAGGATAATTCTTTTCATGAACTTTTAGCTATCTCGAGGCATATGCTATTACCTTCCCATACTGCATCAACACACATCCCAATCCAAATCTCAAAGCATTACAATATACTACAATGTCATCAGTACCCTCGGGTAAAGTTAACACTGGTGCTGAAGTGTGTCGGGTCTTCAATTTTTGGAAGTTTTTCTCACAAGCATCCGACCATTGGAACTTCACCTTTTTTCGAGTCAACCTGGTCAATGGGGCTGAAATTGATGAAAAGCCCTCAACAAATCTTCGGTAGTAGCCTGCTAAGCCCAAGAAACTTCAAATTTCTGAAGGATTCACCGATCTAGACCAATTCTTCACCGCCTCGATCTTCTGGGAATCTACCCTTATGCCTTCGCTTGATACCACATGACCCAGAAATGCCACCGAGTTTAGCCAAAATTCACACTTGCTAAACTTTGCATACAAATGACGATCCTTGAGGGTTTGCAACACTATTCTCAAATGGCATGTCATGCTCCTTCTCACTCCGTAAGTATACCAAGATGTCATCAATGAACACAATCACGAACATGTCCAAATATGCCTTGAAAACCCAGTTCATTAGATCCATAAAAGCTGTAGGGGCATTGGTTAGTCTGAAAGACATAACAACAAACTCGTAGTGACCATACCGAGTCTTGAAAGAGGTCTTCGGGGACGTCACTCTACCAAACCCTGAGCTGGTGATACCAGGACCTGAGATCAATCTTGGAGAAGCACTTGACACCTTGAATATGGTAAAAAAAAGTCATTGATCCTGGGTAAGGGGTACCTGTTATTGAAGGTAACTTTGTTCAACTACCGATAGTCAATACACATGCGAAGGGAATTGTCTTCTTTTGAACAAATAGAACAGGTGTACCCTATGGAGACTGGCTCAGTTTAATGAAACCCTTTTCGAACTAGTATTTTAACTGATCCATCAATTCGTTTAGTTCGGCTGGTGCCATCTTGTAGGGAGGAATAGAGATAAGCTGCGTATCGGGTAACAGATCAATATCGAAATCAATTTTCCTCTCCAGAGGAACACTGGAATATCATCAGGAAACACCGTTGGATATTCGCATACCACCGGAACTGACTGAATAGTTGGGGTCTCGAACTCCACATCCTTAACCCTAAATAGGTGGTATATGTAACCATTAAAAATCATCTTCCTAGCCTTAAGGTAGGAAATAAACTGACCTGCTGGTACATCCAAACTACCCTTCCACACCAACACTAACTCACCAGAAAAATGAAATTCCACCGTACGAGTCCTACATTTAATCGAAGCATAACATGCAAATAACTAATCCATGCCGAGAATAACGTCAAAGTCAGTCATGGCTAACTCTACAAGGTCTGGGGATGTAACCCTATGCAACATAGTGATCAGGAATTCTCTATATACTCGTCTAACTATGACCTAATCACCAACAGGGGTAGAAACTGAAAATGGTTCTAACAAGGTCGCGGGACTAACTCCAAGGCTTTTATAAATGTAAGGAGTCATGAAATACAAGGTAGCTCCCAGATCTAGCAAGGAATAAACCTAAATATGAAAGACACGCAATATACCAGTGACCATGTTTGATGAAGTCTCCTGCTCCTGGAATGAGGCAAGGGCGTAGAATCAATTTTGGCATTATCCTCCAGCCCCATTAGTCGATCCTCCTTGCAGAGCGGAATGGACTAGAGCTGCTGCTATCTTGGTTGTCTGTGCACGACCCATATCATCACCTTATGTAGCATATGGGCACTCTCAGTGCATGTGCCCAGATCTACCACACCCATAACAGACATCTGAACCAAGCAGGCACTCTCCAGTGTGAGTCTTGCTGCACTTCCCGCAGGCTGGAGGGGTATACTCTAACTGGATTCCCTTCTGACCCCTCCTGAAGCCCTGCTCCTCTGATAACTCCTGGGCCTAGATGGAACACTAGCTGATGATGGTGCTAGGGCTGGTGACCTCTACTGGAGTTGTGGATGGTAGCCACTGCCGGACCTCTGATGCGAAAACCCATGATTATCCGTTCGAGCCCTCTTTGCCTCCCTCTCCCTCGCATGAGCTGCCTCCATCTGTTGGGCGTACAACACTATGCAAGGAAAGTATATATCCTAGTGAAGTATGGCAGTTCTGCAATCCTCTTCTAAATAACCAGCCATACCATGAACGAATCAGTTCACTCGCGCCTTTTGATCCATCACTAACTCTGGGGCGTATTTTGACAAACAAGTGAACTCAAGCGAATACTCTAGCACTGTCATCTTTCCCTACTTTAGGTTCACAAACTCAGCTGCCTTTAACTGTCTCATCTCCCGAGGGAAGAACCTGTCAAGAAAGGCCTTGTGGAACTCATCCCAACTGATAGGGCCCGCTCCCTCTGCCCTGCTGTCCTTTCATTGCTTGTACCAAATATGAGCGACCTCTTTTAGCTGATAAGAGGCCAAGTCAACACACTCCCCATTTGCCACCCCCATAACCTAAGTGACCTTCGAGATCCCTTTAATGAACTCGTGTGGATCCTCATCCACTTTTGATCCTGTGAACTCAGGAGGGTTCATCCTCAAGAAGTCTCTAATCCGAGCATCGCTGCATTTCCATTCTATGGGACCTATGCAATAGCCTGCTGGTTGACCTGAGCAATCAAGGTCTGCACCAACATCTGAATAGCCGCCTGAAACTTAGGGTGGGCAGCAGAATCTGGTGCTTGGGGCTCCTGAACAAGTGGGCTTGCTGATGCCCATGGTCATTTCCACCCCTGTGGCCTTTATCATTTCCATTCCTCCTTCCATTCGTTCTTCTAGGAGCCATAATTATGCAATCGCGAATAGCACGAATTAGATTAATGGAGAGGCTTTTCATTACATGACATAGAACATGAAAGAAAGGAACATTTCAGAAATGTCTGGTAGCCTCTTCGTTATAAGTGTGGCGCGCTTCACGCCCATGAAAAAGAGTCTACTTAACGTGACTTGCAGACACCCTAGGACACTTCAAACCTATTGCTCTGATACAAAGTTTGTCATGACCTGAACGTACACCCGAATTATAGACACGGGACAAGGGACCCCGACAGACCCTAAGTCGACCCATGGCACATCCATACAACTAACCTCATTCAACTAAGCAAAATGATAATCATAAAAACATAGCGGAAACATAATTATAACATAATATCAGGAAATACCGGACATATACATAGTTGAGTAACATATTCTTGTCTGCAAGCCTCTAATACATAAGATGGGTTGATGGGACAAAATCCCCAACTAACCCGACCAATACTGAAACCTAAATAACATGAAAGTATATCAAAAGACCCTCGGAACATGAGGACTTACCAATAAGCTGAAAGCGTAAGCTGGGATAGACTAAGGGTAAGGATGAGCCTGAGATCCGGACCTTGTATCATGACATGATACAACATAGAAAGTATGTGGTCAGTACGTGAAATGTATCGAGTATGCAGGGTAAGTAAAACAAATGTTAAAAGTATAATAAAATCATAAATAAACATAGGAGAAGGATATCATAAATTTCGTAAGAGAACATAAGGCTCAAGACTTTCAGATCATTCATAAATCATTAATCATCATAATCGTAAGTAAATTTTATCAAACATAACTTGATCCAATAACATAAACATAACGATGCATGAGACATGCGGAACAATTGGAGGACTCGTCATAACCAACACCATCATGGTAGAGCCTTTCATGATGCCCCGCTATCTCGCTCTAGTGGGTAGAGCAGACCCTGGCTTACGAGGCGAGGGTCGTGTATTAGGCATTATATCACATTTGAGGGGATCATTATCAATACATCATATCATTTAGGAACCCACGGCGGCATGTGGTTATGAGACACTAGCGTAGTCTTTTGAACGCCGGACTGCTCGGTGCTAGACACGGCTTCCAAAAACATGCATATTGGCTCATACATAAATCGATGACATTATGCATTAAGATTCATTGGCTAAAATATAGCATTTATCATCATTGATCCCCTTTAAAACATGCTTAGCCAAGAATTATAGGCCCTTTTCATCGGCCAACATTATAAATCGATAAGTCGTGTAATTTACTTCATAATTCATAAATAATTATTCAACATGTGGGCATTGCCCAATACTTCATCATATTCAATTCTTTCAAAATATGCTCATAAACATGGGTATGACTTCATGTTTTTCCGTCATCAATTATTTCAAAATATTGCATATTCATCATATATCATAACTTTCATGAACCTTCATCAAATGGGCATTTTAGATTTAAAAAACATGAAACACGATTTAAAGAAAATAATAGAAAACCTACCCATCATTCATAATTCAATAATTAAAACTCAATTAAATTATACCCATAAAGAGAAATCATATTTTCATGCATTTGGGTAAACTCCCATAGAACTTGAATAGGGGGATTCATGATTTAAATTCGAAATTTGGGCATGGATGAGGAAGAATTTCACCCATTCTAAAACCCTACATACTTGGAAATGGATTGATGAGAAGTTCCTTGAATACCCACAAAGAAATAGATGAAAACTTGGGGAAGAAGACCTTGAATATCCAAAACATCTCTCTAAGCTTTTGCATAAGAATGGGCATGCATAAAGAAATTAACTCATCTTATCACACTCAAAATAATATCCAAAACTACGTAGTTTTAGGGTCTTAAAACGTTAAAAAATCAAAAATACCCTTAAAATTATTTCCCTGAAAACTGCTCGGGATGGACCAACAACCAACCCAATGGGTTGTGCAATATACCATGACTCGTGGTATCGAGTCGTTGGGTCCACTGCATCATGACATCCTCAGATTCTTCCTACGACTCATTGGGATGAGTCGTTGCTTCAATCAACGGGTCGTTGGATCGACAGTTGTCAACCCCTTGACGAAATCTGACTTTCCTTTCCACGAGCCTCCCCATGACTCGTGGTGGCATCAAACGAGTCGTGGCCTCCATCCGTTGAATGCACTAAAATCCTCAACCCTTAAACAACCACTAGAAACAACGAATCATTGCCTCTCACAACGAATCATGGGAAGCCCCGTTGGTTCCCCCTCAGCCTAAGTCTAGTCCTTCCAATGATTGGTAACAACGACTCGTTGTTCCTGACAATGAGTTGTTACACCGTCCATTGTCTCCACTGCTTCCATGAACTTCCCAAACCATGACAGCTTACGACGACTTGTGGTATCCAACCACGAGTCGTTGGTCGCCCATCCTGTGATGTTTTTACCAGTTTTCTACACTTCTCAAATTCAACTCCCAGATCTATTCTTTGGCCTCTACGGGGTATTACAGTGGCATTTGAGTTAGTGCTACCTATGGAGTTAGCCTCGGTACATCCAGTTTTTCATGTGTCTCTATTGAAAAGGTGCATTGGTGACCCGACCTTGGTTGTTTCGATGGAGAGCATAGGTGTGAAGGATAGCCTTACCTATGAGGAAGTTCCAGTTAAGATCCTTGATCGTCAGGATTGGAAGTTGAGAAAAAAATAAGAAGTAGATTCAATAAAGGTTTTATGGAGGAATCAACTTGTTGATGGAGCTACATGGGAAGCCAAAGCAAATATGATGACTAGATACCCGCATCTTTTCCCCTCCAGCTCAATTTTAGCATGAGGTATCAATTTCCTCTTTAGTACTCTATTCAGTATCATATCAAGTTCATGTCTCTCAGTTCCTTTCATGTTTTAGTGATGTTAGGCATTCTTTCATGCCCATTTGCCATGTTTTCACCCATATTTGACCATGTTTTGAGTTCATAATCCTTAATTTATGCTTAAATTCATATGCGTGTGCCATGAACTAACAAACAATTTGAGTTGATTTGATCAGAAAACTAAGCAAAATGAGCTCAAAATGATGCAAGAAATGAAGATTTAAGGATACGATGGGTTTAGTGCTATGGCTAGCGCCCCGCACCAAGTCCTAAAATTCAAAGAATAAAATCTCAGTCTAGTGCTATATGCGCCATCCCTCAAACTTCATAGAATTGCATTTCAAAAATTTGGCGAGATGAGTGGCGCCCCGCACCAAAAGTGTCCAGACTTAGAGAAATTTGACGAACACTCTGGCAAGATGAAGGGGGCAGTGCGCTAGACCCTATCCGGAGCTGAAATTGATGAAAATTTGATTAAGTCTATGACGAGATAGGAGGGGTGGCACGCCAGAGCTATTCTGTGACGAAAAATGCTGATTTTAAAGCTAAGTCTTGAAGGGAATAAAGGTCATTTAAAGGCTCATCTATAAATATAAGCCTTAGGTAATTTGTTATATAGTTTTAGACTTTTGGGAAGCAGTCTTTACTCATTTTTATTTCGTAGTTCATTCATGAAAGCTTGTAAGTCGTTTGGAAGGAAGACAAGATTCTACAACTAGGTTTCCTCTTCTTTACTTCATATTTTCGCATGATGATGAGTGAGTATTTGTTTTTCTGCTTGTCTATGAGTGGCGAAACTCATATTCTAAGATTGTAGCCATGGTGAATGGTTGATTGTTTGACAGACTAAATAAACTTAGTTTTGATTCTTCTTTTATGGTTGTTTGTATTTATTTGTGTTAATTTATTATTTATGAGATTGATCACATTGTAAGTAATCTGTTAGCTTTCGCTTGAACTTGGGAAAGGGAATCAAAAGGATTAAAAATAAATACAGAATGAGAATTCAAAGATCCTTGAAACCTTTGGTGATAGGATAGAAGTTGTTGTTGAGGATAGGGATATATCCTTCAACCCCATTTGGTTGAAATACAAGTAGGCAAATTGTCGTTTCATTTTTCTGTTGCAACCATAAAAATAAGGCCGTAGGGTTCATGAAATCGTTTTTAGATGCTAGATATAGTGGCAAGAAATGGGACCATAATTTGCAACTAACAACCATAGGAAGAATCATGCTAGTTTAATTACGTCAAAAACTCAACTTGAAACCAACCAAGTGTCATTGCCCTAGTCTATCATCATTATTGAAATACAAACAAGCTTGCATTATTTTTAGTTAATATTTACATTTGAAGCTTTAGTATTCTAATTTTTCAAAAAAATCTTCATTTTACTTGTTTCTTAGATTAGTGAAAATAAAGTGACAATCTTGTAACGATTAAATTGACAAGTCCCAGCGGGTACGATATCTGGACTAAAAATTCCTATGTTACTTGATGACCACATGCGCTTGCGTGCACTTAGGAGACATAAAAATTTTGGCGCAATTTATGGGGACTTGAATATTATTTAATTGTTTGTATGTTAGAATATTTTTTTGCTAGTTTGTATGTACGTTTGTTTCTTGTTTTTGTTGAAGTTCACAAGATTGTTTGCCTTAGTGTATTCCAAGCATGAGAAGTCAAGGAACAACCTTAGATTTTCTTGATCCTAAAATAGAGAGAACCTTTCAAAGGTTAGCTATGTAAAACATCGGGAAGGCAGCATGTGAAGAGAATGAGAAGTTCCAGTGATGCAGTTTTCTAGGCCAAATGTTGAAAATGCTTCTAAAGAAATTATTAAGCCGACCATCACTGGGAACTTTATGTTGAAAGAAGGGACTATACGTAGAATTCTAGTTCAATATCAGTCTAGAGGTCCACTATGAACCTTTCTCAGTCTCCACCCCTGTTGGCGAGTCAATTAGAGCCAGTCGGGTGTACAGAAATTGCCCAGTCTCGATATTGAATAAAGTCATTCCAACTAATCTCATAGAATTAGAGATGGTCGATTTTGACCTTATCCTCGGCATGGATTGGTTATGCTCCGGTTATTTCTCAGTTGACTGCAGATCTAGAGTTGTCAAGTTCCAGTTTCCAAATGAAACGTTAGAATGGTTGGGCAGTAATTCAACACCTAAGGGTAGGTTTATTTCCTACCTTAAGGCCCAGAAACTCATTTCCAAGGGATGTATTTATCAGCTAGTACGGGTAAAGGATTCCAACTCTTAGACCCCAACTATCCAGTCAGTTCCAGTGGTTAGAGAGTTTCTAGAGGTATTTCCTAAGGATCTTCTCGGAGTTCCCCCTGAATGGGAAATAGACTTCGGGATAGATCTTCTCCCAG
Organism: Datura wrightii; assembly: GCA_035772735.1. Lineage (NCBI taxonomy): Eukaryota > Viridiplantae > Streptophyta > Magnoliopsida > Solanales > Solanaceae > Datura > Datura wrightii. Next base: position 190,692,710 of record JASDFA010000018.1, on the reverse strand, counting down.
ATACTCGCCCATCTCCATCCCTCCTTAAAGAATGGCTCTAGCTAATCTTAAGGAGTTGAAGGAGCAGTTAAAAGATCTTCTTGACAAGGGTTTTATCAGACCCAGCATCTCTCCCTGGGGTGCTCTAGTACTATTCGTGGGTTAGAAAGACGGTACCCTCAGAATGTGCATAGATTACCATCAGTTGAACAAAGTCACAATTAAGAATAGGTATCTCCTACCCAGAATTAGCGACCAATTTGACCAACTTCAGGGAGCCAGTTGTTTCTCGAAGATAGATCTCATGTCGGGGTACCATCAGCTAAGGGTCAGGGAGTATGACATATCAAAAATAGCATTCAGGACTTGGTATGGTCACTACGAGTTTGTGATGCTGTCCTTGGGGCTGAGGAACGCCCCCGTAGCCTTTATGGACTTGATGAACAAAGTCTTCAATAGTATCTGGATTTGTTCATCATTGTATTTATTGAAGACATTCTAGTATACTCCAAAAACAAGGAAGAACATTTTAATCACCCGAGGATAGTGCTTCAGACGCTCAGAGACCGCCAGTTGTTCGCCAAGTTTGGCAAGTGTGAATTCTGGTATAAGTTCATGATTTTTCTGGTTCAGGTGGTCTTGGGCGAAGGTATTCAGGTTGATCCTCAAAAGATAGCAACAGTAAAGATTGGCCCAAACCTACCTCTCTGGTGAAAATCATGGGTTTTCAAGGCTTAGCTGGTTATTGTCGACAGTTTGTGGAAGGTTTCTCCTCTATAGCATCTCCTCTGACTAAATTAACTTAGAAAAAGGTGAAGTTCCAGTGATTGGATGTGTATGAGAAGAGTTTCTAGGAATTGAAAAATCGGCTCACTACCGCTCCATTTTTTACCTTGCCGGAAGGAACAGATGGGTTGGTTGTCTACTGTGACGCATCCAAAGTTAGAATTGGTTGCATTCTGATGTAGAGGGAAAAAGTGATAGCCTACACCTCCAGACGGCTCAAAGTTCATGAGAAGAATTATCCAACTCATGACTTGGAGTTGGCAGTGGTGGTGTTTGCACTGAAAATATGGAGACATCACCTATATGGGGCTCACGTGGATGTGTTCATAGATCACAAGAGCCTTCAGTATGTGTTCAATCAGAAGGACCTAAATCTTCATTAGAGAAGGTGGTTGGAACTACTGAAAGATTACGACATGAGTGTGGTGTATCACCAGGTAAGGCCAATATGGTGGATGATGCACTACGCAGGTTTTCTATGGAGAGCGTAGCTCATGTTGAAGAGGGCAAGAAGGAAATGGTAAAAGATATTCATAGACTAGCCCGGTTAGGGGTGCAGTTGGTGGAGTCAGCTGAAGGCGGAGCAGTGGTGCAAATTGGGTCAGACTCTTCCTTGGTTGTGGAAGTCAAGTCCAGACAGGATGAAGATCTTATCCTTCTTAAACTTAAAGAAGTGTTTCTCAGGAAGGAGGTTGAGGCTTTCTCCAAAGGGGGAGGGGGAGTGCTCCGTTAGCAAGGCAGGTTGTGTGTACCAGATATTGGTGAGTTGAGACAACAGATACTGGCTGAAGCACACATCTTGAGATACTCCATTCACACTGGGGCCACTAAAATGTACCGCTATCTGCGGGATATTTAGTGGAGGAACAAATTGAAGAGAGATATCGCTGAATTCATAGCCAAGTGCCCAAACTTCCAGCAAGTCAAGGTAAAGCATCAAATGCCAGGAGGCATGACTCAGGATATAAGATACCCACATGGAAGTGGGAATAAGTAAAAATGGACTTCATTACGGGTCTACCTAGGACTCATCGGCAGCATGACTCAATCTGGGTAGTAGAAGATCGGATGACTAAGTCAGCACACTTCCTCCCAGTCAAAATGACGAATTCAGCAAAGGACTATGCCAGACTTTACATCCGATAGTTAGTCAGACTTCATGGGGTGGCATTAGCTATCATTTCAGACAGAGGAACTCAATTCACCTCATACATCTGGAAGTATTTTCAGAAGGGACTAGGCATTTAGGTCAAGCTCAGCACAGCTTTTCACTCGTAGACAGATGGGCAAGCTGAGCGGACTATTCAAACCGAGAAGATATGCTGAGAGCATGTGCAAATTTCAAGGGCAGTTGGGATGACCGTGTTTGGTGCTAAGGTGACTACACGCAAGTGCACGTGGTCGAAGAAGTAGTAAACTGGCTCAAGTAAAGCCAAGTATCGGTCCTACAGGGACTGAACTACGGTACTAATTAACTTAAGCGTTAGTGAACTCTATCTTTACGAATGCAGAAAACCAAATAAACAATATTTTGAGAGATTAAGTTTACTGATTAATAAGAATCTAAGGAAAAATTATAAAGTAAGTTTGAACAATAGTAATGAGCAAGCTGAGGTTAAACGAACATGCAGGGAATTAATTTATCAATACAATTCAGTTATTCTTTCCTTCGGTTGCTAGTCAAGAATTATTGCCTATGGATTGGAACTTTCGACTCTTATCCAATTTAAGAATCATGAACCTTCATCTACATTTCTGTGATAAAAGAATTTCATGCTCTAGCCATACATAACAGATTCCTTAATTGACTAATAAGACTTTCAGATATATTTCTATTCTGCATATAAATCAATTCTCAATTTTCTAAACTAAGAAGGGATCATATCCTACCAATTCACATCTTTCCAATTTCTTTCCTTTTCAAAATCAAAATTGGATTTTTAGATATACATTAACATTGGCCAAACATTAATGCAGTAAAAACAAGAATTGATAGAACAACCATTGAAGAAAAGATGAAAACTGAAATGATTAAAAATTACATTCCACTACAATTGTTCTTAACCTCACCAAGAAGTGAATTATCCACTCATTTGTGGATTTAACATCATCAAATAAGTAGAATTCATACAAACAATTGAGATAAAAGAGAAAGAGATAGAGAAGAACCCTAGAATTTTTCGTCCTCTCAAGCGCCAGTAACCCACATTCTTGCTCAACCAAGTCAGCATCTTTAAAATAAAACCTAAGTGTGCTATTTATACTATTGAAAAATTTTCCCAGAATAACAAGCAACGTGGCACGGAGTGTATCGCAGAGCACTCCCTCTGTGCCACGGAGGTATCGCGGACCTTCACATGAAGTCGGCTCCCCAGGCAATTTCACCTCAAAGTGCCACGGCTTGCATCGCGGAGCCTGAGCAACGTGCCACGGTGCTATCGCGCACTTCAGTGAAAATTGCCAAAATTATTTCATCCGAGGCAGAGTGCCTCCGCGATGGCAGCGTAACACGGCTCCATCACGGAGCCTCTATTTTTGCTGCTCTCCCATGTCATTTTCCACTTCTTGTTTCCAAGTTCATTCCTGATCTTCACCAACATTTATATTAGCTTCCAAAATTTCTTTTTACCTGCAAAACAACACTAATCATGTTGGTTAGTATAAATTCACATTTAACTAAATATCACATGAGAATGTACACATAACGATAGATAAACAAGTCGAAATGAAGCATTTGAGTATCACTTGGGCATGCAATTCTGCCCAAGATCACTTACCCTAAACTTAAAACCTTGTTCGTCCTCGAACAATACTCTCACATCTCACGCAATTGACACCCACGCATAGCTACTTTGGCTTGACAATTCAAGCTACGGCTATACCGATTATTTAATGTAGCAAATCATCAAGAAAACATGCATTGTCTCATCAATACAATGAAGTACATCACATTAAGATCTCCTAAGTTCAAGAATCAATTCTCGATCTTGGCAAACTCGTGGAAATCAACTGATCAAGACATCTGACACGAAATTAATCTTTCGTCAAGCATGTTCCCTCACAACATAAGAGAATTACCCTATTTGCCATCATATGATTTCTAAAGCACTACATGTAGGGGTATATGAACACGATTTTTCTCTCTCTCCAAAAGAATTCACCTGCATCATGTCATGAACCATAGGCTTGCCTCTAATGTATATTTCCACTATTATAAGGACGCGTGATGTAAGATCACGTAGGACTTAACGGGTTGTAATGTAAGCTAAGGAACTAGCAAATACTGGGCTAACCATTAATAGCAAGTAGCTTCCTTAAGCGCTTTTCAATACATCCCACCATCATTACGGGCATTGTTTCTTCCTTCAACCTCTCATTCTTGAAATTTTTCTCTGTTTTTGTTCCCATTTCTTTAAGCACGCTCGACTTAATAGTAAAGATTAGTTATACATCTTTATTTTATTTCATTACAGCAAGTGCACTTTTGACCTTTTCTTTAACTTTCACCACTTCCGCTTTTCCTTACGTTTCACAATTCTCACTCCTTTACAGTATGGGAAAATTATTTTACTTAAGCACTCAAGAGTTTTGGATCAAATTCACGGCTAATGAAAAGAAGGGATTAAGCTCGGTTTGTACCTCTTCAAAGAAAGAAAAAGATAGGCTAAAGGCTCAATGGGGCTAACTAGGATGCACATTCAAGGTAGGTATGATAATGGAGAAACTTTCGGTTTAATCAAAGAAATGCCTACATCCTTTCCTACAATACACATCCTTCATTTCGTTTCATACACACACCAAGAAAGTTCTAGAAACTTCACAATAGCATGGAATAATCGAAACCTCACCTCACACTCATTGCACATGCTCAACTCAAGACATATTCACAGACTCTTCAATCAGCTAATTACAAGAATTCACTATTAAGCCTCGATCACACCGAATCAAACTCTATGGCCAAGGTATCTCAACATGTTTACACATTTGCATGCTTTAATATGAATCACCTTTGCAACTTAATATCATGTACAACATGCAACAAGAATGCCGAACCATGAAGTAGCGACTCGTTTGGGAAACAAACGAAAGAAAGAAAAACTACTCCTATCGACTACTTTTCCCTTAAGACGGTCGTCATCCATCCATCATAGGAAATGGTCACTATCTACGACTTCGGTTCAATGGGACTATTCTCGGTAAAAGTACCGAAAATAAAGGCCGAGAAACCCAATATAAAAAATTTCAAAAAAAAATCGATAGAAAAAGATAAAAAATTTAATTCGAACCATATTTACACCACACAACACAACCAACAACATCTCAACACAACACACAGCAACTTCAACATTCATTACAACACCAATTTAATTACAAAACACACAACACAGAGTCACAAGGTTATATTTTTCATAGGCACAACAACAAAACATAAACATAAACATAAAAATAAACAAAGTAGCTAGCACCTAACTACTCCCACCCCACACTTAAACCCAACACTATCCCCAGTGTTCATAAGATTTCAACATATCACAAAGGTAGGTGGTGAAACTCCCTGATCAATCGAAGTATTCAACTTCTTCTTCAGGTGTCGTTGCTTCGTCTCCCATATCAGAATCGCTCCTGCTGTCCTCATATGACTCAACATCTGAGTCCTCCCGGCGTATCTACTCATCAGTGGGGACATCATCATCTACGGCCTCCATAAATATGGGCCCCACTCTTCATAGTGCTCGGGCATTCTCACCGAATGGGTAATCCAGCTCGAGCTGCCACAGCTCATCCTCCGTTGTTGGCCTCCCGCCAATGCGCAGCTGCAACATCTGCATCCCATACATGCGGGCCATATACTAGTCATCCCGAGCATGCCGCTCGGCTAGTGTGAGCACCAGCCCATGAGTAGTGTCAGGTGCCTTGGTTTTGGAGACATCCAAGGCACGCCTGTCAATTTGTGGGATGTAATCTAGGGCCTCTTCCTTGATATCATAGCCCCTCAGAAATGTGGTAAGCAAACCACTGAACCCGTATTTGTGCCCCTGATGTAGTTGGGCTCTCTTCATGGCGGATATGATTACCGCCCCAATATTGATCTCCAGCCCCTTCATCAGGGCATACACCAAGCACACTCTATCCCGGGTGACATCTGTCATGTGCACCCCCGGGATCAAGCATGAGCACACAATTTTCAGCCAAATCCTGGCTTCCCTATTCATCTGAGAGTAGGGCAGTGTCTGATGGTAGCCCCTCTCCTTGTGTCTGCTCCATCGTGCTGTCGAACGGGCTCCACATAGAGTGCATCTGATGTCCGCATAAGGTGGAGTGTTGTTCAGCTGCCGAAGGACATGGGCGTCTTTGTCCCACGCCCCCAAGATAGCATTCAAGTGAGGGGGCTCAAAAGTGACAACCTGCCCCCTGATCTTGACAGTGTGACTGCGGAGGGTCGGGTTTCAGTTGGCATAGAACTCCCTGATAAGATGGAGATTGCACTCCCTGGGCTATTCGAAGATGAAGTTCAACCCAGCGGTGTCAATCCGGTGTACAATCCACAGGAATTCCTGTTCCAGCGGCTCCCGTGCTATTTGCTCCTCCGGGAAGTATTTGGTTTTTTTGTGTTTTGCATACCACTTATTCCCTTCATCAGTCACCCATCGGGTTCCGTATTATTGGTGTTGTGCCTAGGTCCGTGTCACGTTAGGGGAGAAGGGAATTTGGGGTTTGTGTCGCGGAGGGAAGGCAAAATAAGGAAAGAAATGAGGGAAATTGGGGTTTTACAGTGATATTTCGCGCGGGTTACCCGGTGACCCAGTGTGACCCGACGCGAAATGACACTCAACGTGTCACGGAGGGTAACACGGAGCACCCCCCCCCCCCCGTGACACGGAGCCATCGCGTAGGCTCACTGTAATGTGCCAAATGTTTTTTCTCACCTCGATTATTTTCTTTGCGCTTCTTCGCATTTTTGCCCTCCGTTTCACCTGAAAATCATTTCACCACAAGAAATTGGTTAGAATTTATAGGTTTACACACAAACAAAAATTTATATTTTTTTATTTTTCTTTGTTTTTCTTTTTTTATTTTTTTTCTTATGTTTCTACTCATCTATTACAACAATTTCATGGGTTGCCTCCCGTGCAGCGCCTGATTTACCGTCGCGGCTCGACTTCATTCATTGCTCAATCATCCTCTAGAGTGATGGATGTCTTCTCTCGAATAACATCCTCACTCCAATAATGCTTACATCGCTGCCCATTTACTAAGAACGTGGCACTTCTATCTTCTTGCCACAACTCCACTACCCCGTGTGGGGTCATTCTTACCACCTCAAACGGCCCTGACTATTTGGACCGCAATTTTCCTGGAAAAAGCCTCAATCTTGAATTGAATATCAATACTTTCTGCCCCTGCTCAAAGATCCAATGCACCATATGCCTATCGTGCCACCTCTTCGTTTTCTCTTTGTAGCACTTGGCACTTTCATAAGCATGCCAACGAAACTCATCAAGTTCGCTGAGTTGCATCAGCCTCTTCTTCCCCGCTTGCTCTAGATCCATGTTCAATTTCCTCACAGCCCAGAAAGATCGGTGTTCTAGCTCCACAGGCAGATGACACCCCTTTCCATAGACCAATCTGTACGGAGAAGTCCCAATTGGTGTCTTATACGCAGTTCTATAAGCCCACAACGCATCGTCAAGTTTCCTTGACCAATCACTACGTTGTGCATTCACTGTCTTCTGTAGAATCTGCTTTACTTCTCTATTCGACACCTCCACTTGCCCACTAGTTTGGGGATGATATGTTGTTGCTACCTTGTGGCGCACCCCATACTTAGCTAGCAATTTCTTGAAACTTGTATTTACAAAATGAGCCCCTCCATCACTGATAATGGCTCGGGATGTCCCGAACCTAGTGAAAATATGCTTTTTCACAAATTTTGTTACCACCTTATTGTCATTCCTGGGGCAAGTTGTTGCTTCAACCCACTTTGATACATAATCAATGGCTACCAAGATGTAACGATTACCAAAGGATGGTGGGAACGGGCCTATGAAATCTATACCCCATACACAAAGATCTCCACTTCTAATATCTGTTGCAGCGGCATCTCCTGCCTTCTACCAATTGTGCCTGTTCTTTGACATCTATCGCACATTTTTACGTATGTCATAGAGTCTCTAAATAGTGTAGGCCAAAAGAAACCTGACTATAGCACCTTGTACGCTGTCCGCTCGCCTCTGTGGTGCCCTCCATACAATGAAGAGTGACAACTCCTTAATACTTCTGCGATCTGGCTCTCCGGAATTCATCTTCTCATCACCTGATCCGGTCCCTGCTTAAACAAGTACGTCTCATCCCAAATGTAATACCTGCAATCATGTCCCAATTTCTGTCTCTACTGAGTCGTAGCCTCCGGTGGATAGACTCCACTCACTAGCAATTCACAATGTCTGCATACCAAGGGATTTCAGCTTCCCTTATTGCCAAGAGTTGCTCATCCGGGAACTCTTCCTTGATGTTGTCACCTTCTTTTACTTGCGACCGGCTTTCCAATCGCGATAGGTGATCTGCCACTTGATTCTCGCTCCCCTTTTTGTCCCTAATCTCTAGGTCAAACTCTTGTAACAACAAGATCCATCTGATCATACTGGGCTTTGCATCCTTCTTGTTAAACAGATACCAAATCGCTGCATGATCGGTATACACCACTACTCTAGAACCCACCAAATAGGACCTGAATTTATCAAACGCGAACACCAATGCTAGCATCTCCTTTTCAGTGACTGTATAATTGACTTGGGTTGCGTCCAGTGTCTTTCTTGCATAATGAATAGAATGAAAAATTATATTCCTCCGCTGCCCCCAATACAACTCCTACAGCCACATCGCTTGCATCACACATTAATTCAAATGGTTGCTCCCAATCCAGAGAAATGAGAATAGGTGCTTCTATCAACTTCTGTTTCAACTCCTCGAATGCTTTGCCACAATCCTCATCAAACTCGAACTTCACCTTTTCTTCTAGCAACCTGCATATTGGTCTAGAAATTTGAGAGAAGTCCTTAATGAACTATCTGTAGAACCCTGCATGTCCGAGAAAACTGCGAACCCCCTTCACTGACACAGGTGGTGGTAGCTTTTCAATCACTTCGATCTTTGCATGATCGACTTCCAACCCCTTGCAAGAACACCTTATGGCGAAGGACGATACCCTCCTTGACTAAAAATGACATTTATCCCAGTTGAGTACAAGGTTGGAGTCTTCACAATGGCTAGCACCCTGTCAAGATTCTGCAAACAAGTAGCAAATGAATTACCGAAAATAGAAAAATCATCCATAAATACCTCGACAAAATCTTTCACCATATTGTGAAAGATCGCTATCATGTATCTCTGGAATGTGGCGGGTGCATTGTATAAACCAAATGGCATTCGCCTGAAAGCATATGTCCCATAAGGACATGTAAAAGTAGTCTTCTCCTGGTCCTCCGGTGCTATGGCTATTTGGTTATAGCCAGAATACCGATCAAGGAAACAATAATATTCTTGACCTGCCAATCTGTCCAATATCTGATCAATAAACAGGATAGGATAGTGATCTTTCCTTGTGGCCTTATTGAGCTTTCTGTAATCCATGCAAATTTGCCAACCTGTGACTGCGCGTGTAGGGATCAGCTCATTTTTCTCATTGGTGACCACGGTCATCCCTCCCTTCTTTGGGACACACTGAACGGGGCTTACCCATTCACTTTCTGAAATAGGATAGACCACACCTGCATCAAGCCACTTTATCATTTCCTTCCTAACCACATCCTTCATCATCGGATTCAACCTCCGCTGATGTTTTACAGTTGGCTTTGCTCCTTCCTCCATGAAAATTCTGTGTGTGCAAGATTGATACCCCTAATATCTAACATTTGCCAGCCCAATGCTTTCTTCCTCCTTTTGAGAACCACCAAAGCATCCTTTACCTGTGCCTCCGTCAATTCTGCGGAGATGATGACTGGCAAGGTGTCATCTTCCCCCCAAAAGACGTATTTCAGATGTGGAGGCAATGTCTTCAACTCCAGTTTTTGTGCTTCCTCAATAGATGGTTTTGGCAATGGTTCCAGGGACCTCATCAATGGCTGAAAGTCTTGCTTCCTAAGATACCATTTTGATTCGTTCAACATTTGCACCATCTCATAAGTATCTCTATTTCCGAAATGATCGGAGCTCATCAATGCTCTCTCCAATGGATCTCGAGAATCAACAATCTGAAGAATTTCTTCTTGGTTTAGCACATTGATTGCTGAAAGCTCCTCATAGATGGCCGGAAGCTTCATGGCCTTATACACATCAAATACCTCCACTTTGTCATGCGCTCGCATAGTTATCTTCCCCACAGCTACATCAATCAACGCTCTCCCGGTTGCCAAGAAAGGTCGTCCCAAAAAAAATGGGACTTTCGCATCCGGCTCAAAATCTAAGACAATAAAATCTACGGGGAAGATGAGGGAGCCAACTTGCACTAGCACGTCCTCCACAATGCCATCTGGTCTAGCCAAAGAATGGTCTGCTAACTGCGAGATCACTGTAGTTGGTCTAGGACTACCCAGCCCCAACTTCTTGAACACCGATGCCGGCATCAAGTTTATGCTTGCTCCCAAATCACATAATCCATGAGCTTGGCTACTTTGCCCGATTGTGATCTGAATTGTAAAGCTCCCAGGGTCCTTGAGCTTTGTCGGAAACCTGTTCTGTATCCAGGAAGTGCACTCCTCAGTAAGCGCCACCGTAGCATACTCTGTCAATCTACTTTTGTTGGCTACGATGTCCTTGATATACTTTGCATATTTTGGCACTCCCTGCAAAACATAAACCAAAGGTAAATTAATGTGTACCTGTTTAAGCACCTCCATGAACTTTTTAAAACAAGCTTCCTCCTTGTGTTTCTTTAATCTTTGAGGGAACGGGGGTGGTGGTCTTTCTACTTCAACTACCTTCTCCTTCCCCCTCTCATCATCGTGTTCCCTATCTTTTCCCACTGCTCCTAAATGCTGAGGTGGTCTTTCTAGTTCCACCTCCTTGATTTGTAATCCACTCCTTGTGATCACTGCATTGACCTGCTTGGGATTCGGGTCATTGTCACTCAGTAGTCCTCCTCTGGGCCTGGTGTTTTGAGCTCCAGCTAGTTGTCCAAACTGGTACTCCAACGCCTTTGTAGCTAACGGCTGGTTTTTTATGTCTACCGCTAATTTCACATAATCAGCCTACATTTGAGCTTGGTTAGCTATCATTATTTTAAACATTTCCTCAATGTTGTTGGTCGGTGGAGGAGGTGCATTGTTTCCTTTGTATTAAGACTCATAATTCTGATGCCCCCCTTGATTTCTCTGCACACCCTGATTCGAACTCTGCTCTTGATGGTTGTTACTACCCCAAGAGAAATTCGGATGATTCCTCCAATTTGAGTTGTAATTATTTCCATACTGTTGGTTATTATTTCTCTAGACGTTCCCAACAAAGTTCACTGAATCTGGATTTGCACCAAAACACTCAGTTGAGTGTTCATTACTCCCGCATACTTCACACCAAACCTGCTGCACTACATTGACTGGGGCTTGTGGTTGATTCAAGCTCATATTGTTGAATGGGTGTTGAGTTGATTTTGCAATGCAGCTATCTATGCAGCGATAGCCGTAAAACCATCCACCTCAAAGACTCCTGCCGCTTTCCTTGTTCCTCCTCTTGATGAGTCCGCATTCCACTCTGGATTTCCCTGTGAAATATGATTTAACAAAGTATACAGCTCCTCATAAGTCTTTTCTAATGCTTGTCCCCCAGCTGCTGAGTCTAGCAAAATTTTTGTGTGGGGTTCCAAACCCTCTATGAAAGTATGCACCAGCACATCATTGGACTGGTGATGGTGAGGACAATCCCTTAACATAGATTTGAACCTTTCCCAAGCTTGATACATATTCTCACCCTCTCTTTGTTTAAAACATAGAATCTGACTTCTAAGTCTTGCTGTTTTTCCGGATGGAAAGAATCGTATCAAAAATTTTCTTGCAAGATCATCCAAAGTAGTGATAGAGTTAGGTGGTTCAGCTTACAACCACCTCTTTGCTTCCCCCAATAATGAAAATGGGAATAATGTAAGCCTCACGTAGTCGGATGATACTCCAGCGGGAATGTAAGTGTCACTTATCTCCAAAATGTTTTGGAGATGTTGTTGTGGATCTTCATGAGGGAGACCTGTGAATTGCCCGCTGGTGTGCAACAATTGCACCATGTTATTTTTAAGCTCAAACCTCCCTCCTGGCTCTGGACTGTGAATACTTGATGTAACATTGTTAGCATGTGGGATTGCCACTTCGTGAACCGGCCGTGTTGCCATTTCATCGGGCAGTAACACTGCCCTCACAAGTGGTGGATTCTGTTGTTGCTCCAGAATTGCCTGTCTTAGCAACTGTAGCTTCTTCTCTAGAGCTTCCCTTCTTTGACGATGAAATTGTCTTTCCGGCTCTATATATAAATCCACGAACTCCTTATCTTTTGCCAGTGTTCAAAAGAATTCAATATCTGCAAGAGAAAGGCTAAGATCAAGTTGTCAGCACTTATATAGAATTTGTAAACTAACACTAAGAAAATAATTTTACCAATTTCCAGTCCCCGACAACGGCGCCAAAAACTTGTTCGGTGCTATGGTGACTACACGCAAGTGCACGTGGTCGAACAAGTAGTAAACTGGCTCAAGTAAAGCCAAGTATCGATCCCACGGGGTCTGAACTACGGTACTAATTAACCTAAGTGTTAGTGAACTCTATCTTTAAGAATGCAGAAAACCAAATAAATAATATTTTGAGAGATTAGTTTACTGATTAATAAAAATCTAAGGCAAAATTATAAAGTAAGTCTGAACAATAGTAATGAGCAAGCTGAGGTTAAACGAACATGCAGGGAATTAATTTATCAATACAATTCAGTTAATCTTTCCTTCGGTTTCTAGTCAAGAATTATTGCCTATGGATTGGAACTTTCGACTCCTATCCAATTTAAGAATCATGAACCTTAATCTATATTTCTGTGATAAAAGAATTTCATGCTCTAGCCATACATAACCGTTTCCTTAATTGACTAATAAGACTTTCAGATATATTTCTATTCTGAATATAAATCAATTCTCAATTTTCTAAACTTAAGAGATCATATCCTACCAATTCACATCTTTCCAATTTCTTTCCATTTCAAAATCAAAATTGGATTTTTAGATATACATTAACATTGGCCAAACATTAATGCAGTAAAAACAAGAATTGATAGAACAACCATTGAAGAAAAGATGAAAACTGAAATGATTAAAAATTACATTCCACTACAATTGTTCTTAACCTCAGCAAGAAGTGAATTAGCCACTCATTTGTGGATTTAACATCATCAATTAAGTAGAATTCATACAAACAATTGAGATAAAAGAGAAAGAGATAGAGAAGAACCCTAGAATTTTCGTCCTCTCAACTGCCAGTAACCCACGTTCTTGCTCAACCAAGTCAGCATCTTTAAAATAAAACCTAAGTGTGCTATTTATACTATTGAGAATTTTTCCCGAAATAACAATCAACGTGGCACGGAGTGTATCGCAGAGCACTCCCTCCGTGCCATGGAGGTATCACGGACCTTCACATGAAGTCGGCTCCCCAGGCAATTTCACCTCAACGTGCCACGGCCTGCATCGCGGAGCCTGAGCAACGTGTCATGGTGCTGTCGCACACCTTCACTGGAAATTGTCAAAATTATTTCATCCGAGGCAGAGTGCCTCCGCGACGGCAGTGTTACACGACTCCATCGCGGAGCCTCTATTTTTGCTGCTCTCCCATGTCATTTTCCACTCCTTGTTTCCAAGTTCATTCCCGATCTTCACCAACATGTATATTAGCTTCCAAAATTTCCTTTTACCTGCAAAACAACACTAATCATGTTGGTTAGTATAAATTTACATTTAACTAAAAATCACATGAGAATGTACACATAACGATAGATAAACAAGTCGAAATGAAGCATTTGAGTATCACTTGGGCATGCAATTCTGCCCAAGATTAGACCGTTTGTCTCTTATCGAGTTTGCGTACAACAACAGCTACCACTGTAGCATTCAAATGGCCCCATTTGAGGCATTATATGGCAGAAGGTGTAGATCTCCTATTAGGTGATTTGAGGTTGGTGAAGCTACCTTGATAGGGCCAAACTCAGTTCACAAGGAAAGGAAGAAAGTTCAACTCATCCAAGAGAGATTGAAAATAGCTTAGAGTGGTCAGAAATCTTATGTCGATGTGAGAAGAAGAAAGTTGGATTTTGCAGTTGATGACTGGGTTTATTTGAAAATTTCTCCCATGAAAGGAGTGATGACGTTTGGAAAGAAGGGAAAGCTCAGTCTGAGATATGTGGGGCCCTATAAAATTTTAAGGCGTATTGGCAATGTAGCCTATGAGCTAGAATTAACTTCAGAGTTAGCGGTTGTGCATCCTGTATTCCATGTGCTCTTGAAGAAGTGCATCAGAGATCCAACTTCAGTGGTGCCATTGGACAATGTAGAAATAAAGGATAGTCTCTCATATGAGGAGGTACCAGTCCAGATCCTTGACCGTCAGGTTCGTAAGCTAAGGAACAAGGAAATAGCTTCAATCAAGGTCTTATGGAGAAATCAGCAGGTTGATGGAGCTACGTGGGAGGACGAAGTAGATATGATGTCCAAATACCCGCATTTGTTCTCTACCAACTCTGTTACAGCTTAAAATATTAGTTTTGCATTAGAAACTGATTTAGTTGTTGGGTTCAATTTATGTTTTTAAGTTTTCTTTATGATTTTGGATGTATGTGTGAAAGGTGACTTCAGTTCAGTTATGTATGTTGACATGTGGATACTCATTCTATTAGTTTTGGAGTTAAATGAGCAGTATTTGATCATTATGATTGTTATTCCCTGCTTTTCTATGTATTTTCCAACATTTGGTGATGAATGTTTTCAAGGGAGAGATATTGTAATGCCTCAAAAATTCAAAGACTAGATCCGGGACTTAAATCGGAAAATATGAAAAATCTGCAGAAAATACCTCAGAACAACTCACCTAACGAGTTGTTATAAGACCTAACGACTTGTTAGGTCAGTCATGGGAAGGGGGATTGAGAAATTGAGAGGGATGGACAGTGTACCCCACAAGTCCTTAACACAACTCGTTATAGGACACCATGATGGGGAGCTTTAGACTTTTGGACAGTGTGGTCCACAACAGGTGACCATGAGTCATGTTCACTCACCACAACTCGTTAGGTCCCTCGTGGTGGCCTTCAGGGATTCCCAGGCAGTGTACTCAACGAGTGTGACCACGAGTCGTAGTCACTGATCACGGCCCGTTAGGACCATCTGACAGTTTTTCCCTGTGATTTTCTAAGGGTTGTTTAGTAATTTTCTACTCTCCTAAACTTTAAACTACATATTTTTAGATATAATTTCAGACCTATTAGTGGGAATGAATGGCCTCTCCCCTCATTCCCCACGTACATTCTCAAAAAAACATCGTAGCTCTCCTCTCAAGAAACTCTCAGGTACGCTTAGGGTTTTCTTCCATTGCAGCAGTTCGAGTCTTCTTCTCCGAGGAATATTTAATCAAGTATGTGGGAATTCAATAAGTAAATAGTTCTTCCCTTGTGTCCCCAAAAATCCTCTTATAGTTTCTCTATCAGTCTTAGCCCTGAGTTTTCGAGTATGAAAAAGTTACATGTTTATTATCGTTGAGTTCACGTAGCAGGATATTCATTTTTATTGTTGATATAATCTCCATTAGTTCTTAACTAAATGGTAGATGTTCCTACGAAAGTGAATTTAAGCCCTAAGTTTTCGAGTGGACTGTATTATATTGCATTTCTCATGGTTTGTGAAGTGTGATTTGGGATGAATTTCTAGTATTCCTTATTGTTTAGATGTTGAGTAATTTCTCCCTTGATAAGAATGATTTTATCCCTGGCACGAATGAGAAAATTTTAATAATGCTTGTTTGATGAGATTTCCTTGTGTTCTTGAAATTTTTTTCCATATTGTGGATTCCCGTGTTATTGGAATAAGTTGAATTTTCTGATAGCTGCTTAGTAGTTCAGTTTAGTTAGAATGTAGAATCTTCTTAGAAATATTCATAATTTGTCAACTGATCAGTTTGACTACAGAATTCCTTGAGGTGTCTGTGGTACCTCCCACTTAGCAGAATCAGACTCAGAACTAAGTTTCATTGGTCCACTAGGTGGTCAAGACACTTTAGAAAGATAGCTCTGACTAGTTGTACGACCCCAGTCAAGTTACAGTTAGTTCTTAGAGGGTTACGATGCTTCTAGATAAGTAGCTCTGACCAGTCTAGAACCCAATTTCAAAATCTGGTCCGATAAGACTCTCTAGGTGCTTTCAGTTATGTGTCCCTGACTAGTCTTGGACCCCAGTTTCGAGCTATCATCTTAGTATTTAGTTTAGGTAATCCAATGGGAGCAGGACTTAGCTCTGAGTGGACCGGGGTTCCAGCGCACCCAGGTTCCCAGAACTACGTTGCCAGCGTAGGATACAGTATTTATTGGCCTGATTGGCCCCAGACTTTGTGATCACCCAGTTCATGCCTTTATACCCTATCAAGGTATATTGGTTCCTACCAGTGGAGTGTATGCATCGGACACCACGTCTAGCTCACGTAGTTATATGTCGGTTACAGACTCTCCCGCTTGTCAGCTCAGTCCAGTCTCAGTATAAGCAGTTCAGCATAGTTTCAGCTCCATCAATTTAGATCAGTTCAGCAAAGTATCTCAGACTCAGAACTTTCAGACCTAGGGCATGTCTTTGTAATGGTCATCTTGACCATCTCAGTCTATTACAGTTATTCAGCTCAGTATATTAGTTGATCATTGCATGTCATTTTCAGTTCAGTCTTTTATATTCTGTTGTATTCTCTCCTGCTTACACAGTACATTCAAAGTACTGCTGCATCCTTTTATGTTGTATCGTTTCATGATACAGCCGCAGGTTCTCGACCCAGCGTCGTTAGCTGATTTCGTTTAGTTCTCTTTCCCAGTAGGAGAAGTGTGAGTCCTCATCCCTCGAGGACGTTATTTCATTTATTTTAGTTTCCTTTATTATTATTTTAGTTAGACTTAGAGTTAGCTAGGGTCTTGTCCCAGAAACTCCTCAGTTAGATGGCTTTCAGAAGCAAACATGGTTTCAGTTTATTATTATTGGTCAATGTTTTACTATGTGATTTCGAATTTCTTTCATGAATGTCTTACATTATTATTTTAAGGCTTCCGCTACTATGTTTACTCAGAATTCTAGTGTAGCATAGACCAAGGATTGACTTGGGGTTACTTGTTACTCCAAGTACTGTGTTCCGTCTAGGGTGTAGACTCAGGGCAAGACATCAACTTGAAACTAACCAAGTTTCATTTCCCTAGTCTGTCATCATTATCGAAATACAATTAAGCTTGCCTTTGTTTTAGTTAATTTTTACATTTGAAGTTTTAGTATTTTAATTTTCCAAGAAAATCTTCATTTTACTTGTTTCTTAGATTTGTGACAATAAAGTGACAACCTTATAACTATTAAATTGACAAGTCCCTATGGGTACGATATCTGGACTTAACAATCCCATATTACTTGGCAACCACATGCGCTTGCTTGCACTTGGGAGCTATCAAGTTTTTGGAGCTGTTGCTAGGACTTGAATATTGTTTAATCATTTGTAGGTTAGAATTTTATTTTGCTAGTTTGTATTTTATGTTTGTTTCTTTTTTTTGGTGAAGTTCACAGGGCTGTTTGCCTCAGTGTATGCCAAGCATGAGTAGTCAAGGACCAACCTTATCTTCTCTAAATCCTGAAATAGATAGAATCTTTCGAAGGTTAGCTATTGAAAACATTGGGCAAGCAGTAGGTAAGAGAATGAGAGTTCCAGTGATGCAGTTTGCTAGGCCGAATGCAGAAAACCCTTCTAAATAATTGTTAAACTGGCCATCACACAGAACTTTAAGCTGAAAGAAGGGATTGTGCGGTTGGTAAAAACACTTGCCAATTTCAGGGCTAGCCGCACAAGTATCCCACAGGCATCTGATGAGGTTTGTAGAGCTGAGTGAAAAATTCCACTACCAGAACGTGTAAAATGAATATGTCAAGTTGACTCTGTTTCCATTCTCACTAATCGGAGAAGCCAAGGAGTGACTTCTGAATGAGCCTGCAGGATCCATCACCACTTGGGAGATCCTCTCAAATAAGTTTATCAATCGGTTTTTCTCTTTAAGAAGAATTAAAGAACTAAGGGAAAGATCCCTAGATTCATACAGAAAGATGGAGAAACACAAGCTCAAGCATAGGAACATTACGAGGATTACTTGAGGGATGTATGGTATCTAATAAGTTTTACCTACTATTGAATTTGAACCAATGAATCCCGGTCCACACCACATGCAATTTAAGGAGATAATTAGCACAACTTCATTGAGGGACTAAATCCCAAATCTAAGATACTCCTTGATGCTACTAAACAAGGATAGATTCTGTCCAAAAGTTATGATGAAATTGAGGCTCTCTTGAACCTCATATCTGTGGGGAGTCAGGATTATCAAGACTTAGGAAGAGGATTTGCAGCAGCAAAGGTGCAGGGAAAGCTTGAGGTGGATGGTGTAGCGGCAATCAAGCAGACATTTGCTAGTTGGTGAATGTGATTAGTGAGTAGGTGACCATACCAGCAAGAGGGCAAGTGCAGCAGGTACAAATCCCACCACCATCATGTGAGGCATGTGGAGAAGGTCACACCTATTCAGGTTATCCTCTTAATCCTAAATTTGTATATTTTGTGGGACAACAAGATTATGGTGGATGTTTTGCAGGTAATGACTATAATTAGGGGTACCAGAATGGAGCAAATCCCCCATGGGGAGGGAACCAAAACCTCCAAAGGCCCCAAAACATTTATCAAAGGCCACAGGGCTAGCAGCAAAATTTCTCTTGAGGAGACAATAAAGCAATGGATGGTGCAGTAGATGCAAGTGTTAAATGAAATGCAAAAGTCCATCCATGAGCTTGAAAGGAAAATGGGGCAATTGTCCCTACAACAGAACAACAGACCATTGGGGGCACTCCTGAGTAATACTGAGAAGAACCCCAAGGAAAATGTAAATGTTATTTTCTTGCGCAGTGGTAAGGACCTGGGTTAGGTTGTCCCCAGAAAAGAATAAGTTGATGAGGAACAGACTATGAAATCTAAGACTGAGGTGAGGTAGGGGAGTCTAGCATCCCATAAATGAAAATTGCATTAGCTAGACCACCTCCCCTATTTACTTAGAAGGTTGAAGAAAAAGACAGAGGACACAGCCTATACTAAATTTCTTGAGTTGTTGAAGAAGGTTCATGTGAATATTCTGTTGGTGGAGCTCTTATAGGAAGTCTCAAAGTATGTCAGGTATCTCAGAGATATCGTGTCCAATAAGAGAAGGGATACAGAGTTTGAAACTATGGCTCTTACGGAAGAGTGCAGTTCCCGAATCAAGAACAAAATTCCTAAAAAGTTAAAGGATCCTGAGAGTTTCACTATTCTTGTCACTATTGGAAGCAAGGAAGTTGGTTTAGCTTTGTGTGATTTGGGTGCGAGTATCAATTTGATGCCTATATCCATATTCAGAACACTGGTATTAGGTGAACCACGTCTTACCGCAACATTGCATCTTGCGAATCATTCTCTAGCCTATCCTGAGGGAATCATTGAAGATGTCTTGATTAAGGTAGGACCTTTCATCTCGCCGATGGACTTTATAATCTTACACTTATGAGGAAAATGCAGCAGTTCCCCTCATTCTGGATAGATGATTTTTATCCATCACCGACGCAGTCATACATGTTCAGTTGGGCAAGATTTCTGTGAGAGTAAATAGTTAGGAGGCAATGTTTGAAGTGTTCAGAGCAGTACGAATGCCACCTCATTCTGAGGACTTCAAGTTGAAGCCAGCGGGAGAGCTGGAGGTTGTAATCAATTAGTAAAGCAGCAAGTACTGCATGAAGGTGTAGCAGATCCTTGATATGGTCATAAGTCCACTTAGATGAAGGAGGGACGGGGACCATAGTCGTGCCGCTATGTTAAATCAGGCGTTGCATGGGAGGCAACCCATAAATGTCATTCCACGAAGATAACTAAGGCACTTGATGGGAGGAAACCCATCCTTTTTAATATTTTTTATGTTTTTATTTGTTTTGTAGAGACTAACAGGGTGTAAGAGGCAAGAACAAGCTGATACATTGAGCTAAAAAGTGTAAGTCTAGGGGTGAGTCGCTAGGAGTTAAATCCTAGAAGAAGAAAATTTTGTCAGGTGAGGCTACAGGGGTGCGCTGCGCCAGCCCCTATCTCCAGAGAAATTTTTTTCTAAGCCTTTGGTGAGATAAAGGGGGCAGCGCGCCAGAGGCTGGATGGAAGAAAATTGTTGGTCAATTTGAGTTAATATTGACTCAAAAAACCTTAAAATGACATAAAAGTCCATGCCTCACCTTTTATTTAAAGTCTCATTAATCCTTTTCCCTCAAAAAGTTGAAAAACAAAAAAGCAAAAATGTCTCTCTTTCTCTCTCTCCCCCATAGCCCTTAACTCCCATCCCCTCTCTCCATTGTTTTTTCTCCAACAAGTTGGTGAAGCTCTCACCTTCAACTCAAGTAAGTATATTTCTTCTATCTTGTTAGATTAATGATGCAAGCATGCACCCACACCCTTCTCCCCCAATATTTAAAACCTAAAATCACCATTGTTTGTGAAACACTTGAACTTCATGTTTTGGGTTTTATGAGCTTAAAGTCTTAAATTCTTCCATGATCGTATGTTATCTTTGTTGGGTAGCTTGATTCTGATCGAGTATTGTGATTTGAAATTATGGGAATGATGGGAGTAGGTGAATTGAATTCTTAAATATTGGTGGGTAGGTGAATTATTTGTAGAGAGAGAAAGTACATGAAGCTTTGAATTCTTGAATGTGATAATTGCTTGAGTTGGTGAAATTCTTGATTAATTCATGTTGAATGGTAGTAAATTATTTATTTTTGGTTGATTGAATTGAATATTGTTACTTCATTACATGAATTACTTGAATTGTGAATTGGGGAATGAAAGTGAGAGGGATAGCCTAGATAGTATATTCTTGATTAAAAGCTAAAGCCAGAGGAAAGTTGAAAAGAAAGAAAAATTCATGTACTTGGTGTAGTATTAGTTAGTGAATTAAATTGGATTGTTGAGATTGGATGATGGTGGGGAAAGTCCTAGGTATCGTATTTGATAAATTCTCACATATACGCTAGAAAAATAAGTGTGGGATAAATTTTGCACCTTCCACACTTAGTTAGTTAGCCATTTGGTTCACAAACTAATTTTGTAAAGTTCGTGATTTGTTTTGCTTGATAGGTACCATGGAACCAAAAGGAAAGGTGGTGATTGTAGCAGAGAAGAGAAAAAAGAGAGGTAGACCAAGAAAAATAGAAGCTAGTTGTTTGGCTTCTAAAGCAGGCCCCGCAAGGAGATTCAGAGCGAAAGCAGTAGAGCCTCATGGGATTACTTAGTTTAACACTTAAAAAGAAGCCAAGTATGCACCTAAAAACTAGATATATGAGGGCCGCTTGGTACTTGAGAGTTCCCGGCCATTTGGGGCAAGATACATGAGTTAGGAGCTGGCTATATCTTCAATGAGACGGAGAGGTGCTACCTCACTTTAATGAGGGAATTGTATGCAAATTGGGACACCTCATTTGGAGAGAGTACAAAGGTAAAGAGTAGAGGACAGATGGTGCGATTCACAGCTAAAAGGTTCAATTCCTTCTTAGACACACCTGTAGTAGACCCTTCAGAGTATTTCATCTTGTTGGAGAAGCCTACATACAGAGACATCCGCTCGATGGGTGAGGGATTATAATGGCACGCATTCCACACTTGCGTTTGCCTATTTGAATAGGGAGGAAAAGGTGTGGGTGAAGCTAGTATGTGTTTTCTTTCTCCCTAGGACATATTTGACAGAGGAGACTCGCGAGCGGATTATCTTGGTGTACATGTTGATGAAGGGGATAGCGGTTAATTTTGGTACTGTGATTTGTTAAAATATGAGGAGACCACAAGACAATTGTAGCTGGAAATATTATCATGGAAGTCTCTTGACCATGTACTTAAGGGAGGCAGGTGTCGAGGTGGAGGATGTAGACCTTATTTTACCTTTGGCAGGACATTACGTTGGATAGATGATGGACGTCACAAAGGTGAAGGGGACTGCCCCTTCCACAGACCCCTCTCTCACTATAGTTGATTGGTAAGACCGAGATGAGAGTTGGTAGGGTCGTATGTTTAGGATGTTGGAATTACAACTGAAGATAGGAGGTGACCAGCCACTGAAGAGGAGATGACAGCTTTAGAGGCACGGTTCCCGCTCACAGATAATGCTATATTGATGTGATGAGTGGGCCCAACTTTTGAGGAGCTGCTTGATGATGATGAGGCTACAGTCCTTACTGATGGTATTGATGATTTATACATGGAGGAGGAGGAGGAGGATGCTACAGGAGCCATGCAAGTTGATGGCATAAAGGATGATGCTTAGCAACCTGAAAGTTTCTTTTCTCTTCCTTAATGATGTGATTGTGTGTGCACTTAGGACACTGCACCTTTTTAAGTATGGGGTGGAGGAAAGTTAGATTCCTGTTGTTCTTTAATTCCTATATTCGTAGGTCATAGCATTATTATGTTCGTCCTCATAGCAGTAGCTTGATGATTCGTAGGTCATGGGTTGTAATAGCTAGTATGGTGATGTTGACTTGGATGCCTGGGATGTTTGACTTGTTATTCATCTTGACTATGTTATGTTTGGTTGCTTTATTTTGGAGTAATTTTATTTTGTTTGTTTTGTTTGCGTCATTGTAGTCATAGAGTAATGACGTTTCCCTATGATAGATGGATGAAGATCGTTCGAAGGGAAGTTTCTTCGCATTTTTTTTAATTTTCAGGATTGAGTTGTAGGTCATCCACTTGTATGCTTGTTAATATTCTACTTAGCCGCTATGCTAGAGTAAATAGAATGGTCATCTTGATTGCATGAGTTAGAATCCTTGAGAGACGCACATATCTCTTTAATTTGACTCAACATATCCATAGGGCTTAATTATGAATTTAACTTGTCATACAATATGATTGTGTGAATTTGTAGCTGCAGAAACTGATTAGATTCTTGTTGCAAAGATAGGTGAGCTGAATTATTTTGTATATATATATTGTAGCATTTCAAAATTGCATTAGTGTATGTAGGATAACTGGTTGATAGGGAGATGAGAGATGATCAAAGAACTTTTCTGAAGAAGCCAATTTTTTTCCGTTAGTTATTTTACCTTCCTAATCATTCTCCCTTGTTACCCAGTTTGAGCCTAAAAGCCTTATATTTCTTAGTCTCAATAGTAGATTAGTCCCTCTTGTTGTGATACCTCAGATTATTGATCCAAAGTAGTCTTAAGTACTTTGAAACTTGAAAGTTAAGGTTCATCGAAGTATAATGTTAAGGAAAAAAGAAAAAGTTGGGGTAAGGAAAGAAAAGTGAGAAGAAGGAATGCCCATAAAAAAATTGTGTTGTCTACTTGCTTCTAGGGAATTGAAAAAGTGATCTTTAATTACAAAATTCTTAGTTATTCTATGATTAGATAACTAGCAGCAAAGTAATGAAAAAATGGGGTATGAAAAGAAAAGACAAGGGTGAGTAAAGGAAAGGTGAACAAGCAAAAAAAGAGGTGGTGGATAAGTAAAGTGAAATACGTCTTAAAAGTGCTTAGGGTGGTAGTCACTATAAAATGAATATCAATTCTACCCATCTCTTAGCCGACATTACAACCAAGAAAAGTCCTTGTGATCTTAACCTATTGAAGCAATTAGGTAGACTTAACATACATGAAGGGCAAGCCATTGGTATGTTGCATATGTGCATTACATCATTTGTAAGTGTGAGTGTGCCTTACTTATTGTGTTCCATGTCTTATATTGATGAAGTTGAGAGAGGAACATTACTAAAGTGAGGGGCACAAGAGGTCTAATTCGGTGTACTACTTGTTGCATGTGTCACACTTAATCATGTTGGTCCTTTTTCTTAAAAAGATGAGTCATTTATAGAGGTTATGTGTTCTTGATTGTGAAAATCTTTCTATGTGCTTTGTTGCGAATTGTTGTATAATGATAAACCACTTTATGTTTGCTCCATGCTAGTTGGCTGAGTATGAGTTGATAGAGATGTCAAGTGTGATGGGGAAAGATGATTTTAGGTATGTTTTAAGGATTTTTCGAGGACGAACAATGGTTTAAGTGTGGGGAGGTGATGTTACGCATATTTTCATGCCCATTTGCCATATTTTTCCCATATTTAATCATCTTTTGAATTCATAATCCTTAATTTATGTTTAAATTCATGTGTCTGTGTGTGTGTGTTTTATGCGCTAACAAACGATTTGAGTTTATTTAAGTAGGAAACTAAGCAAAATGGGCTCAAAATGATGCAAGAAATGAAGATTTGAGGATATGATGGGTTTGGTGCTATGGATGGTGCCCTGCACCAAGTCCCAAACTTCAGAGAATAAAATCTCAGTTTGGTGCTATGCGCGTCAGCCCTCAAACTTCAGAGAATTGCACTTCAAAAATTTGGTGAGATGAGTGGCACCCCGCGCTAGAGGTGTCTAGACTTAGAGAAATTTGACGAACACTCTGGCGCGATGAAGGGGACGGTGCACCAGATCCTATCCGGAGCTGAAATTGTTGAAAAGTTGACTTAGTCTTTGACGAGATAGGATGAAAGGCATGCCAGAGCCATTCTGCGACAAAAAATGTTGATTTTAAAGCCAAGTCTTGAAAGGAAGAAACGTCATTGGAAGGCTCATCTATAAATATAAGCCTTAGGTCATTTGTTACGTAGTTTTGGACTTCTGGGAAGCAATCTTTACTCATTTTTATTCCGTAGTTCATTCATGATAGCTTGTACGCCGTTTAGAAGGAAGACAAGATTCTACAACTAGGATTTCTCTTCTTTACTTCGTATTTTCGCATGATGATGACTAAGTATTTGTTTTTTCGTTTGTCTATGAGTGGCTAAACTCATATTCTAGGGATGTGGCCATAGTGAATAGTTGATTGTTTGACAAACTAAATAAGCATAGTTTTGATTCTTCTTTTATGGTTTTTTGTATTTATTTGTGTTAATTTATTATTTATGAGATTGGTCACCTTGTAAGTAATCTGTTGGCTTTCAGTTGAACTTGGGAAAGGGAATTGAAAGGATTAAAAATAAATACAGAACAGGAATTCAAAGACCCTTAAACCCATTGGTGATAACATAGAAGTTGTTGTTGAGGATAGAGATATATCCTTCAACCCCGTTTAGTTGAAATACAAGTAGGCATAATCATTGTTTGATTGTTCTCTTGCAACCATAGGGATATAGGCATTAGGGTTCACAAAATAGTTCTTGGACGCTAGGGATAGTGGCAGAAATGGGATAGTAACTTGCAGGTAACAACCGTAGAAAGAATCATGCTAGTTTAATTACGACTGAAAAACTCAACTTGAAACCAACCAAGTTCCATTACCCTAGTCTATAATCATTTTTGAAACACAATCAAGCTTGCATTCATTTTAGTTCATTTTTACATTTGAAGTTTTAGTATTTTAATTTTCCAAGCAAATCTTCATTTTGCTTGTTTTTTAGATTAGTGAAAATAAAGTGACAACCCTGTTCATCAAGTCCATAAAGGTTGCAGGATTATTCATTAGTCCAAAAGATATAACTACGAACTCATAATGACCATACCGAGTATTAAAGGTTGTCTTTGGGATATCAGTTTCTCTAACTCTGAGTTGATAATAGTCGGATCTAAGGTCTATCTTTGAGAAGCACTTAGCACCCTGAAGTTGGTCAAACAAGTCATCAATTCTGGGAGGGGATACTTATTCTTGATTGTGACCTTGTTCAACAGTTGATAATCAATGCACATTCTAAGGGAACCATCCTTCTTCCGAACAAATAGAATTGAGCACCCCATAGGGATTTACTGGGCCTGATGAAACCCTTATTTAGGAGATCTTTCAACTTCTCTTTCAACTCCTTTAGTTCGGATGGAGCCATTATGTAAAGAGGAATGGATATAGGCTGCGTATCAGGGAGAACGTTGTACCTGAGTCAATCTCCCTCTTGGGAGGGACTCCTGGTAGATCATCTGAAAACACCTCTAGATACTCACATACTATAGAAACTGACTGAAGAGTCAGGATCTTAGAGATAGCATCCATAACCCGAACTAGATGGTATACATAGCTTCTAGAAATCATCTTTCTAGCCTTGATATAGGAAACAAAGCAACCTACAGGAACAATTGAAATACCTTTCCATTCTAGGACTGGCTCACGTAGAAATCAAAACTCTACTATATGCGTTCTACAATTTACTGAGGCATAGAATGCATGCAACCAATCCATACCAAAGATAACATCAAAATCAGTCATGTCTAATTTTACTAGGTCGGTTGAGGTGACTCTATGAAAAATTGTGACAGGACAATTTCTGTATACCTATCGAGCTATAACTGAGTCACTAACTGGGGCAAAGACTGAGAAGGGTTCTGATAGAATTTTGGGACTAACCCCGAAACTAATAGCAACATAAGGAGTCATAAAAGATAAGATATCCCTTGGATCTAACAATGCATACTGATCAAGATGGAATAACCATAAAGTACCAGTGACCATATTTAGAGAGACCTCCTACTCTTGACGAGATGAGAGGGCATAAAATATATTCTAACGCTGACCACCAACTGCACAAGTGGATGCACCCTATTGAGTGGAGTGTACTGGTAGAGCTGCTGAACTGGTGGCTGGGTCACGGTCTCTACTATGGCCCTGTCTGGCTGAAGGCAGTCTCTAAGCAGATGTTTGGGCTTCCCACAACCGAAACACGCACCTAAACCCTCTAAGCACTCTCTGGTGTGCCTTCTATTGTACCTACCACAAACTGGGATGCTGGGCTCTCCTGAAATGCTCTCTTGACCTCTAGAGCCTAATGCTCTTCCCCTCTGATCACGTCTAGATCTAGACGGAACACTAGCTGATGATGGAACTGAGCTTGATGACCTTTGGTGGGACTGCTAACGGTGTCCTCCATTGAACCTTTGCTGGAACTATCCCTTACTCCCTGTCCTGGCCCACTTGGCCTCTCTCTCCTTCTCCTTCATCTGATCCGCCTCTATCTGTTGGGTGTATATGACCAATCGTTAGAAGTCTAGATCACTGTTCAACATAACGGTCCTACTCTCCTTGACCAGCAAGTCTGATACTCCATTCACAAATCTGCTCATACGAGCCCTCTGATCCACAACCATCTATGGCGTATACTTGGACAACTGGATAAACTCTAAGGCATATTCTTGGATAGTCCTATGTTGCTGCTTCAAGTTGATGAACTCCGGCACCTTCGCCTCCCTCAACTTTCTAGGGAAGAACCTATCCAAGAAGGTAGTCATGAACTCATTCCAACTCACGGGAACTAATCCCACTTATCTACCATCCTTCACTGGATGTACCATATGTTAGCAACCCCCTTCAGCTGATAAGAGGCTAAATATGCACTCTCCTCTCTATTCATCCCCATAATCCGGGTGATCTTCTACACCTCCTCAATAAACTCATGCGGGTCCTATCCCACTTTCGAACCCAGAACTCAAGTGGATTCATCTTGACAAAGTCCCAAACTCTAGCCGCTGCTATGTTGCCATTCCGAGGGACATAATCCACTGTCTGCTGATTGACCTAAGTAGTCATAGCCTGTGCGAACATTTGAAATATCGCTCTAAACTTAGCATGATTGAACTGCTTGGGCATATGATCAGTTGGTGCTGATAGGGCTTGCTAATGCCCATCTCTATTGCCATTGTCATGGACATTTCCATTGCCATTCCTTCTCCCATTCACTAGGCGTGGAGGCAAATTTCTGCAAACGTATATAGCACAAATTAGAAGGAAAAGAGAGATACTTCATCGTACAACATAGATCATGAAAGAAGGAAACTTTCCTAAAACATCTTGTAGCCTCCTTTCCATAAGTGTGGGATGCTTCACACCTATGGAAAAGACTCTACTCAATGTAGTTTTCAGATGCCCAAGGATACTCTAAACCTGGCTTTAATATCAAGTTTGGCATGACCCGAGCTGCGACCCCAGCCCAAGACACGGGACTTAGAACTACGAATGGCTTCAAGTCGACCCATGAAATGAACATAACAACTATAGAGAATATATCAAGGCGCACACTGATATCTTAAAAATGAATAAGTAGAAGTCTGAATAACTTAACGCATTACAATGATCATAAACACTCAAACAAAGCTGAAAATCTACATAATGTCTGAGAAGCCTCTAAACTGTCTGATGAGTTGATGGGACAACATCCCCAACAAGCTCGCTAAAGTCTGAAATTGAAATAGCATAATTCAACACTAAACTGAATATCCTTGGAAGATGAGGACTCACCAATGATGGAAACTAAACTAAACTGCGAGAGAGCTAGACTAACAACGGAACTGTATCATGAAATGATACAACATAGAGTATGCAGTCAGTACTTGGAATGTACTGAGTATGCAAGGTAAGTAAAATATGTTGAGTAAATGTTAACTGAAATCATGCATATAAATATAAATCAGTAGATCATGAGAGTAAGGACTGCATGCTGAAATCAGAATCTGAGATATATATAGTCATAAGCTGAGTATCATATATATACGGAATGACCCAATGCTAAAATAGAAATCATATGACTTGTCATAGTTGAAATCATAAGTAAAAGCTCATAAACTGATCATTGGGTCATACCTGCTGTAAAACATAATATCATAAGTCATGAGCATGAATAACTAAAATCATGAGGAACAATGGAAGACTCATCATAACTGACACTATCATGATAGAGCTTACATGATGCCCCAACTATCACACTCAAGTGGGCAGAGCCGTCTAAAACCTTGGTAGGGCTAAGGATAATACCATGATATCGATATCAAGCTGAAGCCTTTTGCGGGCAAGGAAACTCTCAAGGGAGATCTCAAAATAAAAATATATACCTATATTGGCACGTAATTATGAGATAGGGGAACCTAGGAACCACAAGCCTACTCATTTCTAGACACTAGTGCCAAAAAAATCCATATTGCTCCCATCACTTTTCAACGAAGCTGAAATCATAAACACATGCATAGTCTAATATTTAAACATGTGGAACCCTGACACCAAAAAAAGCATAAGATGAATTAGGAGTATTGACTCCAAACCATATGGTAAGCTGGTCTTACAAAACTGAGCTAAACCATGAAAGCATACTTAGCTTGTGTGGGCTTGCCCAAATCTTTGAATCATGCATACTTGAAATAGACTTTACAAGTCAAAATAATGAATTCATACATGGGTAATTTATAAACATTCATTCATGCTAGATATCCTATCATACTTGATATTATGAATCATAAACTTGACTTTTCATAAACCATGCATAATAGGACATAATTTCTAATAACTTGAAATCATGAATTTATAATCAAATTATATATAAAATCTGCCCATAAATCTTAAAACATGCTTTGAAACATGATGTGAATTGACCTATAGATATATCATAGAGAATATCATAAAATTGAATTAAAACCCAATAAGATCATATACATGAATTAGAACTTGAATTCATAAACTAGAGGAGAAATTTGGGCATTCGTAGATCTTCAAACAATGGCTAGACAGATGGGTCGTTACTCGACAAAACAACTTGTCGCTTCCTCTCATTATCCCCCACTGACTTCATGCATAGTTTTTGAATCCTTCCAACAGACCTAAACAATGGGTCGTACCTTGTGATGATGTGTCATTAGACCCATCTGTTGCTACTGCTTTTATCTCCTCTGCTTCTTCCTACGAGTACAACCCCGCGACCGATTCTTCCCTACAATAAGTCATACCACGACTTGTACCTTCCAAACCTGACACCCCAGAAACAAACAACAACCCTAGAACATAACCTATTACATCAATCAACAAGTCATACCTTAACTCTTTGGTCCAGAACCTACCGACCATAAACTTACCATGACTCTGACCTATGGCCCGTTACTCCTTCCCACGACTCGTACAATGAGTCGTTCTGAGGCATTTTTCAATTTTTTTTTTCTGCTGATCATATTTTCAATCCATAATTTAGTCTTAGGAACTTAGGGGTGTTACATAAATACTCCTAAAATACGCATGTGGATGACTAAAATTTTAATATTAAAAAGGATAATTTTGGACAGTTTTTCATTTGAATCATACGAGGATGGCATTTCTTTATCTTAATGGAGATAATGTTGGGTGAATTTTCATTTTCTTAAAATATTTTAAATTAAGTTATTCAACACATATATACTAGTAAAAAAAGTAAGTACCCAATATATTAGTTGGGATCAAAATTAACTATCCCCGTTAATATAATTATGAATACAAAAGAGAATCATTTTATATCCAAATTATTGATAAATAAATTCTTAGATGATGTCAAATATAATGCATGAATAGCAAAAAAGGAAATAATAATCACCAAATTAAAAAGAAAAAGAAAAAACATGAATTACTTTCCAATTTATTTGCAGATTTGTCACTCTTAGCATCAACGGTAATATTTATTACGAATTTACCATATATAGCACGCGTGGGATCCAAATGTGAAGGTGAGTGATGCCTATAAATTCTACATAAAATTCATAGTATTGATGTGTCTAATACAGTGTCTTCCTCCTCGTGCTGACTGAGATAGGTAAACTCGATTTCTCTCTAAAAAGCTTTTATTTATTTATTTTGATTTTAAATATTTATGTGTTTGACATACATTTTATTCTTGTTCTTAAGAATGTCTAGTTCTCACCCTATGTTGCTCCGATGCCCTGTATGTGACAAAATCATTTTCCCTACTCAAGATTTCATGAATCATGTTGAATCACATCCAAAAGAGCCACAACAACGGTTGTGTGTACTTGCACTACCAGCCCAACCAGAAAGATATATGAAAAATGGGAGATGGTTGCCTCGAGTTTCACTATTAAATTGTCACCATGGTAGGGGACAAAGCATGCAGGCAAATCGCAAGGAGCATTTTCAGCCATCAACAAGAAGGAATAATATTCAAGTTCCAAATTCAACTGATACAAACTTGAATCAAATCCCATATAAAGTCACAAGATCTTTTATAGATCAACTAAATGTTCCTATTCTGCAGGAATTTAACGTTGATGATGAAAATAATGATTTGGACCTAACCTTAAGGCTTTGAAAGATAAGAGAATCTATGCCCGAAGTTGGAGATCTTCTTTTGTTTTATTTAATCTTTTTCCTGTTTTCCCCCTATGTTAGCCTAAGCGACAGTTGTTTGAATGATTTTCTTAGGTAGTTTTTTTTTTCAATGTTACTTTATTTTTAGATTGTTATTCACCTTGGAAAATAGAAAGTCCAATTTTTAACTTAACCTTTCTTAAAATCATAGAATCTTTATTGTCATCGCAAATTCATACCTCAATACCTGAATAAACTAAAAAATAGTATAAGATATATTAATTTTTTATCATCTAATACCTTCACACATCTTGATATTTTGTTTTCTAAAATAATTAAATTATGATTTCATCTGGTGCAAGTCAGGCATAGAAATTCTTAATAGAGGCGTATCTTGTACAGATTAAGTGGTTCTACTGAATCCATTAATTTCCACTTGAACTATATGTATATACTCAAAAGAATAATTAATAATAATCTTAAAACTTGATTTTTATATGTGAAAATTTTAAAATGTAACACACCTAATCAACCGAAATATCGAATTAAACGTGAAGTGAGTGCATTTAATTATATAAATTTAAATTTACTTGACAAAAATAATTTCAAGCAATTTGTACTGAATGGTCTTAACAAATTACATTATAGATGAGTAGATCATTTTCTAAAAATTTTGGAAGTCATTTTAGATTTTCAAAGTGATTAAGTTTCAAAAATTAAACTTAAAGATTTATAAATTCACACGAAATCAATATAATGTAGAATTTCAAGTTTTAAATATTTTTAATAGTATGAAATGTTTTGATTTGGTATACAACATAAATTTGACCATAGAAAAGTGAAAGAGAACCAAAATTTTAAATCTTGTGTTCGAAATCTCTCATCAGATTACTTGTATATTTACTTAATATGGTGAATATGGAACAAGTCACATTTTGACATGCAACTGGATCATGTTTATCTTAGATTAAATTTGACATTTTAAAAGCTAAAATTGTGTGACTCATTAAGAATGAGAACATTAATGCTACAACTCAAATCCCCATTTTTAGTTGCTGTACTCTATTTCATATTTTGATTCTTGGGATAGCTTTCTATTACCTTTCTAGATTTCTCGGTACAGTTGAGGGTTGGGAAAGATTTTGGAATGTGTTAGCTTTCGATTGCACACGCAAGTGTACATGGTTATACAAAAATATAGTGATAGATTATTGAGTGTCGAATTCACAGAGATTTATTGTTAATGTCCAATTAAATTAAACTAATGTTAATTATCTAAACAAGAAATAAAACTTCAAGTAATAATTATAAACTAATTAACCAAAATAATTACAAAACAATTATTGAACTTCAATGAAGAAAGATTGAAATTTTATGTTATCGATCGAGGAATATGGGCTATCAAACAATCATGTTATATTATTAAATTGACTTAACTACTCAATTTATCTATTAACTGATAATTAGGATTAATATTACGAATATGAATTTTCTGAGTCCTTAATCTCCTACACGTATTACTTTCACGACATATGTATATGGTCATGAACTTTGACAATAACGAACTTACAACTCCTATAAATTAATCGAGCAAGACAAATTAGGTATATGTCTATCCTATGTGAGAATCTGCTCCCCTATGTACATAGTTAAGATTTGTTCTATTTAATCCTTTTGCAGTCTTGAATTCTCATTTTTAAGTTTAATTTGAGATTCAAGATATATATAATAGTTTACCAAACAAGCAAAAAATTAAGCTCGGGATTAAATAAATAAATCAATACAATAAACTAATTAAATTAAATTAATATTAGTATAACAATATTCATGAAAGAACCACAACCCTAGAATGGAAAGTTTACCTCCACATGGACCTGAAGAAAATACAACAAATCATCTAAAGATAAATATAAAAATAGTATGAAGAGTAAAAGATAAAACAAAAATAATCTCCTACCTCTATGGTGGCTAAGCTCCTAACTCCTGTCCAGTCAAAATTTGTGTCAAAATCATGCTTAGGGTATATTTCTAAAATATCAAAATATTTAATCTTTTAAAAATATAACGACCCGTCCGGTCATTACAATTGTGATCAGGAGTATGAATTTAAAGTAATTGTGTTAATTAATGGGTACTTGTGAAATTTCATGTGTGTTGACTAAAGTATTAGCATGTTGATATACGTGTAAGGAATTTTGGGTAATATATTTATATCCTGAGATGAGAGGTTCGTGTCCAATGAGAGCATCTGGATGACCGATTGAGTGTGATTGAGCATACGTATAATTACTTACCAACAAGTGGCACATGCCTGAGATGAGTATCAGGACGAGCAATTGTGATATGAGTGGCCCATGTATGAGGTGAGCATCCAGATGAGTAGATGAGTGGGAGCGGGTACGACGTTGGTACAGTACTTGAATTTCTAAAGACCCTTACATATCATGACTAAAAAAACAGAAATAAGACCCTCTGGCATGTATGTACAACTATACAAATTTTTGACAGGCGTACGTACATAGAAATATGATACGTGATATACCAACATGATTCAGATATGATACGAGATATACAGAGATGATATACGACATACCGAGATGATACAGATATGGTATCGATATGTACAGAGTGAGATTGATGGGATGTGGATACATACATGTATTTGTGTCTCGAGTTTGGAAATAATTTCATTAATTTGATTGATTGTTTTATAGTTAATAATTCACCTATGTTGGCTTGATGGTTGTTGAGGAATGTATATAAACATATTTATGCAAATTCTATAGTTGATGGTCATGATTGGCTGAGCGTAATTTATTTGATCTAAGTGGTGTTATCATTAGTTCCTCGTGATAGATGTATGTGCTAATAAGCTTCGTGCTGGATTGGTCCTGGTTGTGGAAATAGTTCTGTTAATAAAAATAGAGTTAAGATTCTTAATACTATGACATGGTATATCAATGGTTAGTAATGGATAATTAATGGTTAACCAACATTTTTGATATTATGTTGAGTTAGTAATGAAATCCTTGGTAAGTGAAAATAGGTTGTTGTGATGGTAATTGGTATATCAAATGAGCAAGGTGTCAGTGATATCGAGCTACTGCTTGGATAGGGTACCGCTATAGCTAATTAACGCTCGCTGCCATGAGAGCGCTGTAGCGGGCGAGAAACAGCTGCAGCGGGATGTGAAAACAGAATAGAGGTTAAAGGTTAATGGCTAGTGACCTGAGGAAAAGCGATATGAATATTGTATGAGTTATATGAATTGATGAACTGTTTAACAAAGCCGATTAAAATTTAGATGTATGTCAGAATTGACGATTTGATCGATGAAATTTGATAGAATATAATTATAAGTGTTGTTTGGAATCGGTTAATCAATTGTATATTAATATTGTACTATCGCATGAATAAATCTTAGTCGGCCAATAATGTCTACCAGTACGTATAGTGTACTGATACTATTCTTGCTACACCTCTTTGGGTGTATGTTTGTGATAGGTAATTGAAGTTTCATGATTGACGTGGCGGTACTCAACACCATCTTCTGCATTTCTCTCTACAGGCGAAGCTATGTCTTTTATTGTCATCAATCCATTTAGAACTCTTGTACCTATCTAGACTAGATCCTTGGGGAAGAGTTTGGTTTGGAAAAATTTATTTTAAGGATATATTTTATTTATTGAAATTTTTTAAGAGATGATATTCCCGAGTAAAAACTTATTTTCTATAATGATGGTTTATTACTTAAAAAGGATGCTCTAAAAAGGGGTCACTACAAAAAAATGTGGGTTTTAGCCATGCATAAAACCGTGGTTAAATGGTAACAAAACCGTGGCTAATGCTACTTTGCCACGGTCCTTTAGCCACGGTTTCCAGCGTGCCGATAATGGGTGTCTCTGACAAATTATCCACGATTTTATACTCTATGATAACATTTAGTTAGCCACGGTCCAAATTAAATTTATCTACGATTGTTTCATGGGCAAATTTGACTACCGGAAAAAATTATAATTGAAATTTTGAAGTACCTATGCCAAAACCGTGGCTAATTTAAGGCGTAGAGAATGTGTTTACATCTTCTTTTCTCATATAAATTAGCCATGGTTCAACAGTGGCAATCTGAAAAACTTTTTTTACTTTAAAAAAAAGTTCACATATATCCCTGCAATATCTACCAATATATTAATTGAAAGGCATTCACTAATGCATAATCATAATAAATAAATCATTTCTTCAATGATCAAAGTTTCAATGTCATACTTATCACTACTAACAAAAGATATGTTCAAGCCTTGAATATTCCCAAAAAAATATAACAATTGCTAGTGTCATGAAAATACAAAAGTTAGAGGAACACCACAGGCTAAGAAAAATCTAACTATAAGTTGAAAATAGGCAACTCACTACCAAATTGAGCTTGTAAAAACCTACAAGGAGTTGCCAAATGATTTTAATTTTGCGCAAGCCATTTTTTGGTATCCACAAGTTGTTCCTTGGTCTCCTCAAGCTTTTTTGTAATGCTCCTAAAACTCAAAAATCAGAACCCGGAGTTGAAATGGAGAAAATAAAATTTTCTGCACCAGATCACAAAACGGATCATTATGTGACTCATGGGGGGAAGACCACGAGTCATGAAGTGACTCGTGGTGAGGTGTAGGGCTTGAGTTGAATTTGGGTGTTGAAGTTTCCACGGACGAGACCACGAGTCGTGGTTAGACATCACGACTCGTGGAGTCAGTCGTGCACAAGGATGAAACGGAATTGAGGGAGACCTGACAGTGTACCCTAAGAAAGGTCCCTACAAGTCGTGGTCAGTCACCACGAATCGTGGGATGGGTCGTGGTCAATCGGATGGAATCTTTTTTAAATTGAGGCAGTGCATGTGATGAGTCGTGGTCACCTATAACAATTAGTGAGGCCCCTCGTGATGACCAATCGGAGGTTCCAGGCAGTGTACCTCACGAGTGTGACCACGAGTCGAGGTCACTGACCACGATCCGTTAGGTCACTCGTGAGGAATGATGATCAGTTTTTCCCTGCGAGTTTTAGAGGGTATTTTAGATACCTACCCTCTTAAACTATAAACTACATCGTTTTAAGTATATTTTCAGACTTATTAAAGGGGATTGACGGTTTCTTTTCTCATTCTCTATATCCAAACTCTCAGAATCATCATAGAATTCTCTCAAGAACTCTCAAGCAAGACTCGGGTTTTCCTCCATTGCAGCAGTCCAAGCTTTTCTCTCCAGGAAAATTCTAACTCAGGTATGTGGGAATTCAACAAGGGGATTGTTCTTTCCCTTGTGTCCCCAAAACCCTTCTCTAGTTTCTCTATAAATCTTAGCGCCGAGCTTTTGAATGTGAAGAGAATATACGTTTATTTGAATTCACATAGAATGGTATCCATGATTATCTTACACAAGATTTCCATCAGCTCATGATTATTTGAATTCACATAGAATAGTCCTCATCTTTCAAGGACATTGTTTCATTTATCTCAATTATGTTTGTTACATTCAGTTAGACTTAAAGTTATCGGGGCTTGTCCCAGCAACTCATCAATTAGATGACTTTCAGATATAGACTTGGTTTTTCAGACTATCAGTGTTGTTCAAGCTATTTTGATGTTTAACATTCAGTTTTAAATTTTCTCATAAATGCTTTATGTTATTATTTCATGCTTCCGCTATGTGTGTTCTACTCAGTATACCAGTGTATGATGACCAGGGGTTGACTTGGGGTTACTCGTGACTCCAAGTATTGTGTCCCGTCCAGGGTGTAGACTCATAGTGTGAAAAACTTGGTATCAGAGCATTAGGTTTAGAGTATCCTCAGATTGTCGGAAAGCTTCATCGCGTAGATTCCTTTTCTTGGGTGTGAAGCACGCCACACTTATAACGAGAAGGCTTCAAGATGTTATTAGAAAACCTCCCTTTTGTTCATACTCCTTATCGTGCGTTAAAGATAAATTCCAAAAACGTTT
Source organism: Datura wrightii (assembly GCA_035772735.1). NCBI lineage: Eukaryota > Viridiplantae > Streptophyta > Magnoliopsida > Solanales > Solanaceae > Datura > Datura wrightii. Next base: position 190,655,576 of record JASDFA010000018.1, on the reverse strand, counting down.
TCCCTAAATCGTGCTTTATTCCGTTTTTGTGTATCATGCCTCTAGATGCGGTAATGAAGAAGGGCCAGCAACGCCAACAAAACTGGCCCACCAGCTCCAGTAGCCCCTCAGGATGACACAGTGTCCATCGTGGAGTTTAGGGCGGCTATCCAGATGCTCGCTTAGACAGTCACCAATCAGGTGATCCAGCAGGTGGTTTTGATTTACACAAACGGGTCCGCAGCAGCTGCTGGGATACGGGACTTCACCTGAATGAACCCTCCATCATTTCAAGGTTCTAAGGTGGGGGAGGACCCCCAAGAGTTCATGGACAAGATCAAAAAGATTACCCGCATCAGAGCTACATGGCAAAGACGGTTGCTTTGGGTGCCGTCTACACTTAGGGCCAGTCCTTGCTCGCTTGTTCTTTCGCTCCATGTCCTTCAATTTCTCTACTTCAATCTGCTGGGCTTAGATAATCAGGCTGGAGAGGTCCATGTCTTTAATCAGTATCGTTGTCTTGCACTCTTTAAGGAGCAGATTCGACACCCCATTCACAAACTTTACCATACGAGCCCTTGGCTCGACTACCATCTCTAGAGTGTACTTAGACAGTCTGGTAAACTCCAATGCGTATTCTTCTATGGTCTTGTTGCCCTATCTCAAGTTCATAAACTCAGCCACTTTTGCCTCCCTGAACTCCCGAGGGAAAAATCTATCCAAGAAGGCCGTGTTGAACTTCTCCCATTCCACCAGTCCTGCTTCTACTGGCCTTCCCTCCTTTCATTATTCATATCAGACCTAGGCTACCCTTTTTAGCTGGTAGGCAGCCAGAGCAACGATTGTTGGCACTATAGCTCTGGGACTGAGAGCTAGATGCTCTGCCATTTCGATCCTTGGGGGACCAAAAGGTAGGGGCGCTGGCTGAGCTAGGTGCTGGAGCCCTCATATGCCGCTGCTGCTGATGTGGGTAGCTACTACCGCCCGACCTCTGGTGGCCAGTCCTTGCTCGCTACACTGCCAGCAATCGTTACCCAACTTGCCCTAAGTGTGGCAAGAGCCACCCTTGTGAACGCCTCCATGGCAAAGACGGTTGCTTTGGGTGTGGACAACTAGGGGTGTTCACGATTTGGTGAAAAATCAAACCAAACCGATTAATAAAACCAACATTTAGTTTGGATTAGTTTGGTTTGATTTTAAATTCTTAAAACCGATGATATTTAGTTTGGTTTTGGTTTCCTAAAAAAACCCAAATAAATAACCAAACCGAACCGATAAATTTTATACGTAAATTTTATAATTATTTGAATATATGTTAGTAGTTTTTCGCAGATAATTATAAATATTTTATATATTTTAATCATTAATTTAGTTTTAGTATACTTTATTTCACATGTACTACAACACTTTTAAATTCTATTACTTAAAAAATATGTCCAAACCCAATACTCTAAGTCTAATTGTTTGTATGTGGTGTAACATATTGCCGATTTTTTTATTTTCTTTTGTTAAGGCATCCATCTGCTCTTCAATCATTTTCTTCTTTGATTTTTGAAGGGTTGACCATTCTATATAAAGTTGTATATTGTTTATGTGTGGATATTAGATATGTGAAGTGAAAAAACCTCTATATTTATGCAACTTAAACATGCTAAAACTTTTGGAATAGTTTTGAAAAATAATAGAAGATTCAGATACATTCATCTCGTAATAGTAGAGAGAAATTTGTTGATTCCTAATGTTCACTTGAAATAATCATCTCATGTCTATGTCGTTTTACTATTATTAATTTATCATTAGCTAGTTATAAACCGAAAAACCGAACCAAATCAATGGTTATTTATTTTATTTGGTTTGGTTTGGTTTTAGAAATTTAAAAACTGACTAAATTGGTTTGGATTTGGGTTTAATCAAAACCGGCCCAAAACCAAACCATGAACATCCCTATGGACAACCAGGTCACCGGCTAAGAGAATGTCCTTCAGCAGGACGGGAGAGATCAAAATCTACCACTTTCACAGCTCCAACAGGCCGTACAGCTCAGTAGGCTAATACCTGAAGTACGGATGGCGGTCAATGCCAAAATCGCTTTTATACTTTGTCCTATCGTTAGGATCAGGGGAGCTCACCTAAGGTGAATGCAGGTATGTAGTTATGTTGATCCTTACATGTTGTTAGATCCAGGAGACATAGTATAAGGTATGAGATGCCTTTTAGCATGCTAGTATGAGAATTTATCCCGTGACCGGTATAAAATGGTTGTAAGTATAAAGTGTTAGTGATGCTAACCTAGCCATAAGGAAGAACCTAAGAGCTCGAGATGGTGACTTTAAACTAAGGGGGAGATGATAAGTTAAGGAGTCCAAGTCAAGTATTAAGTGTTCTAGTAGAGGGATACCATACATAGCAGCTTTAGGATGTCAAACCTTCCTATTTAGATGTTTTTCCTTTGTGTTTCAATTGGAACTACATTTTACCCATGCTTTTATTCCGACCCCTAAAATTTATAGATAACCGTTTCAGACAGTGATCCCAGTATTACTCCATGATTTCAAAAATCTCAGCTTTATGTCATGAAACTCGTTATGTACAGACTTATGTCTCAAAATATGTTCAGTTTCGTGAACCCAATCCCTATGATTCTCCTTAATGGTTCGGCAGATCATGCTACATCATGTGTAGGCTAAGACTAAGCTCCTTGAATGATTCGTGCTTGTGATTTCCTTACTCAAAGCCAGGGGTATCTTCACCCATAACAGGAGTGATACCCAGTATGCAGAAGTTCAGGGGATATAGTTGTTAGTCCTACTAGGGAGGCCTGGAAAATTCTTGGATTATATATGCTACAGGAGAGTAGTAAGATAGTTTTAGTAATAGGTTTGAATGTCCTAGAGGTATTAAGGAAAGTTAGTGTAGCTGGCAAGGTGTCTCTAAAGATTTCACCTCGGAAGGGGGTTGATGAGGCATTGGAGAGAGTGAAAGTCTCTTTTAAAATGAGATTCCAGTCGGGATCCTTGGCCGTCAGGTTCGTACATTGAGAAACAAAGAAATAGCTTCAGTCAAGTCCTTGTGGGGGGAGGGGGAATCAGCAGGCTGAGGGAGCTACGTGGGAGGGGGGGAAAAGCAAATATAATGACTAGATACCCTCACCTCTTTCCTTCCAGTTCAGTTTCAGCATTGCGTACTAAATCCGTCCTCAGTATTTCGTTCAGTTTCGTACTCATTAGCTCTATTTAGATTTTCGACGTGCATTCTAGTTGCATCAGCTTTGTTAGTACGGTTAAGTCAGTTCGGAGTCAGTTACTCCTCCAAAAACCAACTCATAGTCTCGTTCTAGAAATCTCAGCTCTTTGTCTAGTATACCGGCAGTTTTAGCCTTCATTCAAGGACAGAATATCCCAAGGGGGAGATATTATAATGCCCCTGAAACTCAAAAATCAGACCCGAGATTTGAAATGGAGGAAATAGAATTTTCTGCATCATATCACAGAATGGATCGTTATGTGACCCATAGGGGGAAGACCACGAGTCCTTAAGTGACTCAAGGTAAGGTGTAGGGATTGAGTTGAATTTAGGTGCTGAAGTTTCCACGGATGAGACCACGAGTCGTGGTCAGACCTCACGACTCATGAGTCAGTCGTGGACAGGGATGAAAAGGAATTGAGGGAGACCTGACAGTGTACCCTATGAAAGGTCCCTACGAGTCGTGGTCAGTCACCACGAATCGTGGGATGGGTCATGGTCAAACGGATGGGATCTTTTTGAAACTAAAGTCGTGGTCAGTCACCACGAATCGTGGGATGGGTCATGGTCAAACGGATGGGATCTTTCTGAAACTAAGGCAGTGTATGTGACGAGTGGTGACCACGAGTCGGGGTCACCTATAACGATTTGTGAGGCCCCTCGTGACGACCAACCGAAGGTTCCAGGAAATGTACCTCATGAGTGTGACCACGGGTCGTGGTCACTCACCACGACCCGTTATGTCACCAGTGAGGACTGATGATCAATTTTTCCCTGCGAATTTTAGAGGGTATTTCAGTAACTTCATACCCTCTTAAACTATAAACTACGTCATTTTAAGTATATTTTTAGACTTATTAAAGGGGGATGATGGTTTCTTTTCTCATTCTCTACATCCAGACTCTTAGAATCATAATAGAATTTTCTCAAGAACTCTTAAGCAAGACTAGGGTTTTCCTCCATTGCAGCAGTCAAAGCTTTCCTCTCTAAGAAAATGCTAACTCAGGTATGTGGGAATTCAACAAGGGGATTGTTCTTTCCCTTGTGTCCCCAAAACCCTTCTCTAGTTTCTCTATAAATCTTAGTGCTGAGCTTTTGAATGTGAAGAGAATATACGTTTATTTGAATTCACATAGAATGGTCTCCATGATTATCTTACACACGATTTCCATCAGCTCATGATTAAATTGATGTTATTCCAGTAAAAGTGAATTCTAGCCCTGAGCTTTCGAATGAGGTTGAATTATCTGTCAGATTCCTTATAACCTGTGGGATATGATTTAAGTTAATGGTTAGATATTTCTCCCTTATCTAGATATTGTATAATTTATCTTCTGCTAAGAACGATTTTAGCCCTAATGTTGAATGGGAATACCTAGAATTTGGCTTGTTGGATTAGACTTCCTTATCACTTGACTTTATCCATATTGTGGATTTTCGTATTTTTAAAATAAGTTGAAATATTTGTTAGATTCTTAATAGTTTGGCTCAGTAAGAATCATGACAGTCTCGTCTCAGTCAGAATCATAATAGTCCAGTCTCAGTCAGAATGTTAGAATCCTCAATGATATTCAGAATTGTCAGCTGATCAGTTTAACTACAAAAACCTTTGAGATGTCTGTGATACCTCCCAATTATCAGGATTAGATTCAGAATTTAGTTTTTGTTGGTCCATTAGGCGGTCGTAATATTTTCAGTTAAGCATCTTGACCAGCCTTGGGACCTTAGTTTCATACTACAGTTGTTCTTCAGATGGTCATGACACTTTCAGATAAGCAGCTCTGGCCAGTCTTAGAATTCAGTTACAGAATCTGGTCCGATAAGACACTCATTGTGCTTACAGATAAGTATCACTGACTTAGTTTTGGGCCCCAGTTTTGAGCTATTAGCTTAGAAATCAGTCTACGATTATCCAGTTGGAGTAGAACTTAGCACCGAGTAGACCGGGGTTCCAGCGCACCTAGTTTCCCAGAACTACGTTGCCAGCATAGGTTACAGTATTTATTGGCATGATTGGCCCCAGACTTTTTTGATCACCCAGTTCATGCCTCTATACCCTGGCAAGGTATATTGGGTCCTATCGGTGGGGCGCATACATCGAACTCCACGTTTAGCTCACGTGGTTACATGTCGGTTGTAGACTCTCCCACTAGTCAGCTCAGTCCCGTCTCAAAATAAGTAGTTCAGTTCAGTTTCAGCTCTATCAGTTTAGATCAGTTTAGCACAGTAGATCAGACTCAGAACTTTCAGACTTAGGGCATGTCTTTGACCATTAGACAGGGTCATCTTGACCATCTTAGTTTATTACAGTTATTCAACTCAGTATATCAGTTGGTCATTGCATGTCATTTTCAGTTCATTCTTTTATATTCAGTTATGTCTTCCCCTTCTTACTCAGTACATTCAAAGTACTAACGCATACTTTTATGTTGTATCATTTCATGATATAACCGTAGGTTCTCAGACCCAGTGTCATTAGCCGACTTTATTCAGGTCTCCCTCTCTCTCAGTAGCAAAAGTGTGAGTCCTCACCTTTCGAGGAAATTATTTCATTTATCTCAGTTATATTATTTACATTCAGTTAGACTTAGAGTTATCTGGAGGCTTGTCCCTACAATTCATTAGGTAGATGTCTTTCAGATATAGACTTGGTTTTTCATACTATCAGTGCTGTTCAAACTATTTTGATGTTTATGATTCAGTTTTAAATTTTATCATGAATGCTTTATGTTATTATTTCAAGATTTCGCTATGTGTGTTCTACTCAGTCTACCAGTGTATAATAGACTAGGGGTTAACTTGGGGTTACTAGTGACTCCAAGTACCGTGTCTCATCCAGGGTGTAAATTCAGTACATGACATTTTCCTTGGTCTCTTCATATCCAATCAGCTTCTCTTCTAAGGTTTCTACTTGTTTCTCTAGGTCTTCAGCACGTTGATGAGACATATTACTAGAAATATCAAAATTTACACAACTAATTCAATGTCTAGGCATTTCAAAAGTTACCGAGGTGCAAGTGTTACTAGCTAAACCATGCATATGACCATTGTATTCAGCTCCACTCTTAGTTAATGCCATCATTAAGATGAGATTGTATCTTCAAAGGAACCCCTAAAGTGGCAATAAGTTCTTGATCTTGAGGTAGATACTCCAATATTTTATTCTACAAGTAAAATATAAGAGATTTTCTCATATCAACACTGCTAATAATAGATCATTAAAAAACTTTAAATCACAATAACATAACATATAATTAAGTACACACTAGTTAGGCTAATACATGTATTATAACAATGGAAAGGAAAATGTCACGCCCCGCCTTGGGGGGTATGACGGGCACCTGGTGCCTGCTAGACTCTGGACTGCTAAATGGTCCAGCCTGAGCACATATGGTGCTTTGGCTGGCTCTGGCTCTATTCCAAGAAACAAACCGGCTATATAACGGCTGTAAACACAGCCTCCGGCCAACTGGCCTATAGCCACCTGTACCTGTAATAACAGCTAACCAGAACACACTTATAACAAGGAACCTATGCGGGCCGACAAGGCCACCATGCTGTCTAGTCATCTGTAATATCAACACAAGACTACTGTAAGACTACGTGACCGGCAAGGTCACCACTACTGTCAAACTAAGGCCTCACACGGCCAACATAAACTGAAATACTAAACAGCTATAGCAAACTGCACGGCCTCACACGACAGGCTCAACAGGCCACAGGGAAATATATACAGACTGCAAGCCTCTAGGAATAACAACAGAAATGATCGGGACAGGGCCCCGACCTACCCGTACTGTACAAAAAGGAAAAGAGCTACACCTCTGGAAATCAGAATTCGGATGATAGGAGCTGAATACTCAATAGCTGACTGGAATCACGAGGGATCGTCTCCTCGTCTATGAGTACCTGCAGGCAAGTAATGCAGCGCCCCACTGGGCGTCAGTATCACTGATACTGAGTATGCAAAGCAACTGAAATAATACAACTGAAAACAACTGAATAAAGATAGCATAACTAGCATTTCTGTATAGCAGGAGATAACTGAATCTGAAGAAGCTGACATAAACTGGATCGGGCTTCCTGTACTGATAAGGCAGAGGCGTACCTGTAGACGCAACGGCCTGCTGTCTAGTAGCTAGTATACAATATATATAGCACATAAATAGGTATACAAGTAGCAAGCAAGAGCCAATACCAACCCCCATAAGCCGGATGGCGCCAAGCAAGCAAACAATCTGTATACCCCTACCCGGGTCAAAACCAACCAAAAATAAGTCACTCCACTCATCTACTCACTTCGGAGCTCCTCTACCGGCCCCTTGGGTCTCCGGCTCGGGCCATAGCCTCCGATATAAGCAACCGTGTCTGGGTCCGGAGGACTCCTGTGTAGACAGTGACAGATAGGGTCTGGATCCCCGGACACACTCAACGGGGCTACCTGAAACCGGAGCTACACCTGTAATAACTGAATGTACAGGCAATAACAGATAGGGTCTGATTCCCTGGACACACTCAACAGGGCTATCTGATACCGGAGCTGCACCTATAATGCTGATCAGACTGCTGTGGGGAAATCTACATCCCACCTTCGTCCAAGCTGGGGATGGCATGCCACTCCTTGGAGTGACGTAAAGCCCACCCGCTCAGTGGGCGACACGATTACCAACCCAGGGGCGGCGAGGGCGCTCAATAAGGTGCCCTCACACCACAACAAGTCTCAACAAACAAATAACACATATAAATATCAAGCATGTATAGCTAAAAAGATTATCTGAAATCTGATTTCTTATTCTGATCTGTTTCTGTACTAAACGGGTTATTTACTGATTATACTGATTCAGAAATCTTTCTTTAACTGTTGGCTATCCTGTAGCCAGGATGCTATCTGTCTGAATGGCTAATCTGTAGCCAAAATCTCATATGTCTATCTGGTTACTTTACTAACTTTTATTCTGAAAATCTGTTTCTTTTTTATTCTACAACATGCTTGCTAATCATATAATAGACTATATTGAATCTAGAATGCTACTTCGCCCTTCGGCGCATGCTTTACTAACTTTCAACCTGAATACAATACAGCAACGCAAATCAGAATCTACTAGACTTACTTAGTTCTCGTCATTCAACTCCGAGGGTTTCAAATGCGGAGTTTACTATGATTCATATAGCTAAAGCTTACTAACTTGCCGAAGAACAACTTCACATACCTTAACCTCGAGTTATCCGACTGTCGGATGAGGCTCGGTCAATACTCCAGCTATTTCTCCCAACTGCATTAAGATATACGTCAATTAATACTAAATATAGCTTTATTCTAAAGAACAACGTTACTTTCGATATAATTATAGCCTAAACTTAGGCTTATCGAAAGACGGTCAAAAACTCGCTATTTTTCAGAAGTCCAAAAGGGAGAAGTGTTCACTTCACAGCTAGGAGCACATAGACACTAATTTGGAGTAATTCTACTTACCTTGGTTCGGTAGCTCGACGATTGGCTGGCCGTATTTCGCGAAACAAAAACCGTAGGAATGCTCCCTGCTGCTAAATACCTCGGTACCTGAGGTTAATTTGAGTTTAGACTACGTTTGGCAGCGTAATCAAACGATTATATAACTCCCTCCTTCGTCCCTGTTCCTCTCTCTGTGTTCTCTGGAAATTACAATGGAAAACATCTTTAAATGAAGGGAAGATCATTATTTAAAGGGAGTCTTTATTAATTAAAGGAAATTATCTTATGGGAATTATTATTAATTAAAGGAAATTACATTACAAACCGAGCTCCATATACTTGGACACTATAAATCGCATTTTTCCTTGCGACGCGCAGACTTGGCGCTTGTTCGATCTTTCCCCGGGCCTTTTTCTAGCATGCCTGGCTTTCAAATATTCTTAACCAATACGTGAATAGGCCATCTATGTGCCGGAAATTTTATGGGGTATAACATTCTCCCCCCCTTAAGAACATTCGTCCTTGAATAAAATCTGCTATCTAGAGGACTTCTCAGCTTACCCAACTTATTACTTAGAAAAATTTCGGCAGAGTTTCCCCTGTAATATGGACTACCCCAAAAATCCTGAAACGCAGAAAAGTCCAATACAGGTACTCCACACAATACTATAAAGTTCACTTGATAGCTAACATCAATCTTTCTCATTCCATACATATACAACTATAAAGTAATGTATAAATAATAGTGCGGACATACCTGTCGCCTGACTAAGCCTGGAACAGGTGAGGATATCTAGCTTTCATATTTTCTTCAGCCTCCCACATCATTTCCTCTCGGTTCTTGTTACGCCATAATACTTTGACAGACGCAATATCCTTGGTTCTTAATCTGCGAATCTGTCTGTCTAAGATAGCTATTGGAACCTCTTCGTAGGCCAGTTTCTCTGTAACTTGGATATCCTGGACTGGAACTGCTCTTGACGGGTCTCCTAAGCATTTCCTTAGCATGGATACATGAAAGACTGGATGAACAGATTCTAATTCTGGCGGCAAGTTCAACTCATACGCCACTTGGCCTATTCTTCTACGAATCTGATATGGCCCGATAAATCTTGGGTTGAGCTTACCTTTCTTGCCGAATCTCATCACCCCTTTCATCGGAGACACTTTCAGAAATACCCAGTCATTCACATTAAACTCCAGGTCTCTGCGCCGTACATCTGCATATGATTTCTGGCGACTCTGTGCAGTCAATAGGCGTTCTCTGATAAGCTTTACTTTCTATTCTGACTGCTGAACAATGTCTGGCCCAATTATCGCTGACTCCCCTGTTTTGAACCAACCAACCGGCGATCTGCACTTTCGCCCATATAAAGCCTCAAAAGGCGCCATCTGAATAGCCGAATGATAGCTATTATTATAAGCAAACTCTATCAACGGCAAATGCTCGTCCCAGCTACCACCAAAATCTAGCACACACGCTCGCAGCATGTCCTCGAGCGTCTGAATAGTGCGCTCAGCATGTCCATCTGTCTGAGGGTGGAATGCTGTGCTCAAATTGATCTGCGTTCCCAAACCCTTCTGGAATGACTGCCAAAATCTAGTTGTAAACTGTGCTCCTCTGTCTGAAATGATGGATACGGGTACTCCATGCAACCTAACTATTTCTCGAATATACAACCCAGCATAATCTTCGGCCGAGAAGGTAGTTCTTACTGGCAGGAAATGAGCTTATTTAGTCAACCTGTCAACTATTACCCATATAGAGTCATGCCTGCGTCTAGTACGGGGTAATCCTGCCACAAAATCCATATTTATAGCTTCCCATTTCCAGAGAGGCACAGCTATATCCTGAGTCAAACCGCCTGGTTTCTGATGTTCTGCTTTCACCTGTTGGCAGTTAGGGCACTGGGCTACAAATTCAGCAACATCTCTTTTCATACCTGGCCACCAGTAATTTCCTTTGATATCATGGTACATCTTTGTCGCGCCAGGGTGGAGAGAATAACGGGTGCAATGTATCTCGTTCATGATCTACTGGCGGAGGCCTGAAACATTGGGAACACATAAACGATCTTTACAACGTAGCACTCCATCCTCGGTTACCTGGAATCCTGGCGCCTTCCCTAACGGAATATAATCTTTAAGCTGAACTAGGTCAGGATCCTCAAATTGTCGTTCTTTCACTTCCACAACTAACGATGACACGGCGGTGTTCTGAATTACCGCTCTACCGTCCTCTGTTTCTGCTACACGAACGGCTAGGCTAGCTAACTGATGTATCTCCCTGACCAATTCCCGCTGCTCGGGATGCAAATACGCCAAGCTCCCCATGGAATTTCGACTGAGAGCATCTGCTACAACATTAGCTTTTCCCGGGTGGTACAGAATGTTCACATCATAATCCTTTAACAGCTCCAACCAGCGATGTTGCCGCAGATTCAGCTCCCTCTGAGTGAAGATATACTGTAGGCTCTTGTGATCTGTGAAAATATCAACATGGACGCCATACAGGTAATGTCTCCACATTTTTAAGGCGTGGATCACTGCGGCTAACTCCAGGTCGTGGGTAGGATAATTCTTCTCGTGTTTCCTCAGCTGTCTGGAAGCATATGCAATCACCTTACCATGCTGCATCAACACACAACCCAACCCAACGCCTGATGCATCGCAATATACTGAATAGCCTTCTGTACCTTCCGGCAAGGCTAGCACTGGGGCGGAGGTTAATCTATCTTTCAACTCCTGGAAGCTCTGCTCGCATGCCTCTGTCCACTGAAACTTTGCTGCTTTTTGTGTCAGTTTGGTCAGAGGTGTCGCTATAGTAGAGAATCCCTCAACAAACCTCCTGTAATATCCCGCTAATCCCAGAAAACTGCGGACTTCAGTCGGAGTGGTAGGCCTAGGCCATGATTTGACTGCTTCTATCTTCTGCGTGTCAACCTGTATACCAGCATCTGACACAATATGCCCTAAAAAGGCCACTGAATTAAGCTAGAATTCGCACTTAGAAAATTTAGCATATAACTGGCGGTCCTTGAGGATCTGGAGCACTGTCCGCAAATGAGTCCGGTGATCTGCTTCAGAGCGAGAATACACCAGAATGTCATCAATAAATATTATTACGAACAAGTCCAGGAAAGGTCTGAAAATACTGTTCATCAGGTTCATGAATATTGCCGGGGCATTCGTCAACCCGAAGGACATAACCAGGAATTCAAAGTGTCCATATCGGGTCCTGAATGCTGTCTTGGGAATATCTCTCTCACGTACTCGGACCTGGTGATATCCGGACCGCAAGTCAATCTTAGAAAAATATCTGGCTCCCTACAACTGATCAAATAAGTCATCAATCCTGGGAAGCGGGTACTTGTTCTTCACTGTAACTTTATTCAATTGCCGATAATCTATGCACATACGGAGTGAGCCATCTTTCTTTCTCACAAATAGAACTGGTGCACCCCATGGTGAAGTACTCGGCCTAATAAAACCTTAATCCAACAAGTCTTTCAGCTGCTCCTTTAATTCTCTGAGTTCTGCAGGGGCCATAGGATAGGGAGGAATTGATATTGGCTGAGTGTCTGGTAACAAGTCAATAGCAAAATCTATTTCCCTTTCTGGGGGAATACTAGGTAAATCGTCAAGAAACACATCAGGAAACTCGTTCACCACTGGAACAGACTGAAGTGTCGGAGATTCTGCTCGGACATCCTGAACTCTGACCAGATGGTAAATACATCCCTTAGATATCAATTTCCTCGCCTGAAGGTAGGAAATAAACCTACCTTTTGGCGTAGCGGTGCTGCCCTTCCACTCCCGCACTACTTCTCCTGGAAAATGGAATCGGACCGTCTTGGTCCAACATTCAACATTAGCAAAGCACGGCACTAGCCAATCCATACCCATTATGGCATCGAAGTCTATCATTTCTAACTCGATCAGATCTACGGTAGTCTGATGGTCAGCAACCTCTACTATACACCCTCAGTAAATTCTGCTAGCTATAATAGAGTCGCCGACGGGCGTGGATACTGCAAAGGGCTGCTGTAATAATTCTGGTGCAATATTGAACTTTCGTGCCACAAACGGGGTAATATATGACAGAGTAGATCCTGGATCAATCAATACATAAACAGGGTATGAACAGATGGTCAGCATACCTGTTACTACATCTGGGGACGCCTCTGAATCCTGTCTGCTTGGCAAAGCATAAGTACGGCTCGAACCCGTACCTGAACTGGAGGCTCCCGATCTACCTCGGCCTCTGCCTGCTGAACCTGAAGGCCCACGCCCCGCTGAGGCTGCTGGGGCTCGTGGCCCTGCGGATCCCCTGTCCTGACTGCCTCTGCTCTCCTGACCTCTGGTCGGACAGTCTCTCATCTGGTGCCCCTCCTGCCCGCAAATATAACACCCCGTGGATCCATATCTACAAGCTCCGGAGTGTGGTCGATTACAATAGGGGCAGGGTGAGGGTGCAAATCTACTCTGTTCTCCCCTTCTCTGCTGCGGGGAACCTACCATTCTGGAACTGCCACTGAACCCTGACTGCCCTCTACGAACATACCTACCTCGCTGCTGCTGCTGTGGAGGTGGGGGTCTGGGGGGTCTATCTAATAGTCGAGGCCTGGGTCCTCTCTGAACTTCCCTCTGTATCTCATCTGGTCTATCTCTGCGGCGCTGTTCCTGACTGATTTGTCTATTACTCTGCTGCCGCTGTCTAAGACCCTCTATGGTCTGAGAAAAAGCCTGTACTCGGGCAATGTCCATATCCTCTCGCAACGTCGCCGTCATACATGCCTCAGTATACTCTGGATTCAAGCCCATGATGAATCTGTGAACTCTCGCTGGCATAGTATCAACAAAAGCTGGAGCATAACGGGCTAAGGAGTCAAACTGTAAAGCATACTCATGAACACTCCTCGCCCCCTGCTCTGAATGTAGGAACTGGTCCATCCGGGCCTGCCGGATCTCTCGTGGCAAATAATGGTCTAGAAAGGCCTCCGAGAAGCTGGTCCAGGTCGGAGGGGTAACATCTCTCCCTCGGGACCTTTCCCAACTCTCATACCACAGAATGGCTATATCTCTTAGTCGGAACACTGCCAGCTCAACAGACTATGAAGGGGTCACATGCATCACTCGGAATATCCTCTGCATCTGATCTAGGAAGTCCTGGGGGTCCTCTGCCGGATCTGACCCTGTAAACTGCGGGGGACCCAGTGCCAAAAACTCCCTGACTCTCGAACTTCCTGGCCCACCTGAAGACTCTGCTGCTACAGGTGGTGCTAACTGACGCTGTGCGGCCAGCATCTGTGCCATCATAACTACAGTGCTACGAACCTCCTGATCTGATGGCGAAGGCACAGGAGCTATAGGACGCGGTGTCGTTCCGAACAGCTCCTGGTGAGAGGGGAACGGCTGAGAGGGCTGTGATGAAGCCTCTATGTCGCCCTCAGATTGGGCTGACTCTCTCTGAATCTGAGGCACTCTGCTAGTGCCTTCTCCTGCTGCCGTATCTAATCTTCTGCTAGTGGCAGGGTGACGCTGGTCTGCCATTCTTATCTGTAAACAAAAAATATGGTGAGTTTCAGGGATTCGACCTTATACTGTACCATTCTATAGCACGACTGACTGAGAAAGAAGAGTAACCATCCTATTATGCCTCGCAGCCTCCTGCCCATAGTATGTGGTGCACAACACATCCATAGAAAAGACTCTACTCAGCACGGCTTGCAGACTCCCTGGGACACGACCTGCTCTGATACCAAGTTTGTCACGCCCCGCCTTGGGGGGTATGATGGGCACCTGGTGCCTGCTAGACTCTGGACTGCTAAATGGTCCAGCCTGAGCACATATGGTGCTTTGGCTGGCTCTGGCTCTATTCCAAGAAACAAACCGGCTATATAACGGCTGTAAACACAGCCTCCGGCCAACTGGCCTATAGCCACCTGTACCTGTAATAACAGCTAACCAGAACACACTTATAACAAGGAACCTATGCGGGCCGACAAGGCCACCATGCTGTCTAGTCATCTGTAATATCAACACAAGACTACTGTAAGACTACGTGACCGGCAAGGTCACCACTACTGTCAAACTAAGGCCTCACACGGCCAACATAAACTGAAATACTAAACAGCTATAGCAAACTGCACGGCCTCACATGACCGGCTCAATAGGCCACAGGGAAATATATACAGACTGCAAGCCTCTAGGAATAACAACAGAAATGATCGGACAGGGCCCCGACCTACCCGTACTGTACAAAAAGGAAAAGAGCTACACCTCTGGAAATCAGACTCCGGATGATAGGACCTGAATACTCAATAGCTGACTGGAATCACGAGGGATCGTCTCCTCGTCTATGAGTACCTGCAGGCAAGTAATGCAGCGCCCCACTGGGCGTTAGTATCACTGATACTGAGTATGCAAAGCAACTAAAATAATACAACTGAAAACAACTGAATAAAGATAGCATAACTAGCATTTCTGTATAGCAGGAGATAACTGAATCTGAAGAAGCTGACATAAACTGGATCGGGCTTCCTGTACTGATAAGGCAGAGGCGTACCTGTAGACGCAACGGCCTGCTGTCTAGTAGCTAGTATACAATATATATAGCACATAAATAGGTATAAAAGTAGCAAGCAAGAGCCAATACCAACCCCCATAAGCCGGATGGCGCCAAGCAAGCAAACAATCTGTATACCCCTACCCGGGTCAAAACCAACCAAAAATAAGTCACTCCACTCATCTACTCACTTCGGAGCTCCTCTACCGGCCCCTTGGGTCTCCGGCTCGGGCCATAGCCTCCGATATAAGCAACCGTGTCTGGGTCCGGAGGACTCCTGTGTAGACAGTGACAGATAGGGTCTGGATCCCCGGACACACTCAACGGGGCTACCTGAAACCGGAGCTACACCTGTAATAACTGAATGTACAGGGAGTAACAGATAGGGTCTGATTCCCTGGACACACTCAACAGGGCTATCTGATACCGGAGCTGCACCTATAATGCTGATCAGACTGCTGTGGGGAAATCTACATCCCACCTTCGTCCAAGCTGGGGACGGCATGCCACTCCTTGGAGTGACGTAAAACCCACCCGCTCAGTGGGCGACACGATTACCAACCCAGGGGCAGCGAGGGCGCTCAATAAGGTGCCCTCACACCACAACAAGTCTCAACAAACAAATAACACATATAAATATCAAGCATGTATAGCTAAAAAGATTATCTGAAATCTGATTTCTTATTCTGATCTGTTTCTGTACTAAACGGGTTATTTACTGATTATACTGATTCTGAAATCTTTCTTTAACTGTTGGCTATCCTGTAGCCAGGATGCTATCTGTCTGAATGGCTAATCTGTAGCCAAAATCTCATATGTCTATCTGGTTACTTTACTAACTTTTATTCTGAAAATCTGTTTCTTTTTTATTCTACAACATGCTTGCTAATCATATAATAGACTATATTGAATCTAGAATGCTACTTCGACCTTCGGCGCATGCTTTACTAACTTTCAACCTGAATACAATACAGCAACGCAAATCAGAATCTACTAGACTTACTTAGTTCTCGTCATTCAACTCCGAGGGTTTCAAATGCGGAGTTTACTATGATTCATATAGCTAAAGCTTACTAACTTGCCGAAGAACAACTTCACATACCTTAACCTCGAGTTATCCGACTGTCGGATGAGGCTCGGTCAATACTCCAGCTATTTCTCCCAACTGCATTAAGATATACGTCAATTAATACTAAATATAGCTTTATTCTAAAGAACAACGTTACTTTCGATATAATTATAGCCTAAACTTAGGCTTATCGAAAGACGGTCAAAAACTCGCTATTTTTCAGAAGTCCAGAAGGGAGAAGTGTTCACTTCACAGCTAGGAGCACATAGACACTAATTTGGAGTAATTCTACTTACCTTGGTTCGGTAGCTCGACGATTGGCTGGCCGTATTTCGCGAAACAAAAACCGTAGGAATGCTCCCTGCTGCTAAATACCTCGGTACCTGAGGTTAATTTGAGTTTAGACTACGTTTGGCAGCGTAATCAAACGATTATATAACTCCCTCCTTCGTCCCTGTTCCTCTCTCTGTGTTCTCTGGAAATTACAATGGAAAACATCTTTAAATGAAGGGAAGATCATTATTTAAAGGGAGTCTTTATTAATTAAAGGAAATTATCTTATGGGAATTATTATTAATTAAAGGAAATTACATTACAAACCGAGCTCCATATACTTGGACACTATAAATCGCATTTTACCTTGCGACGCGCAGACTTGGCGCTTGTCCGATCTTTCCCCGGGCCTTTTTCTAGCATGCCTGGCTTTCAAATATTCTTAACCAATACGTGAATAGGCCATCTATGTGCCGGAAATTTTACGGGGTATAACAGAAAAGGTTCGGATCTTATGTCTAAAATCTTACCTTCATCATTCACATAATTTTCATCCTTTTTCAATAAAGATGACCAAAACAACCTCACTTCAGCACATAGGTCTTCCCAATTTTTGCTTCCATCATTAATTAAGTATAGAGTAAAAGATAAGTAACATGCAACACATTTTATTTGGTACAGATAAAGTGAATTTTATAATAAATTAAAGGTAATTTCCATTTGATGACCTCTCTTTGTATTGCTTTTGCTACCAAGGACATGCGAGACTTTAAGTTTCTTCCGATTCATTGTATTTTTTGAATATAGTATCTTCAATACTCAAATATCAATGTAATTATATATACAAAAAATAGCCAAATAAACTAAAAAAATATAGCTACTAGTTAAATAGACCAGAAATCCTGAAAAAACTTGACAAAACTACATAAAAAAGGATTAAAACAGCTGGAAAGTATATCAAAACTGGATTTAAAAACTGCCAAAAAAATGGACAAACTTTACATCAAAATCGGACTAAAATTTCAGCAAAATCGGACTAAAATTTCAAATATAAAACAACAGCTAAGTGTGATCAAACCAGCCAAAAAATGCATCAGAATTGCAGCAAAACTGCATGAAAAAAACTGTAGAAAAATCATACAACAACAGCTGCAAAACTACATTAAAAAATTAATAAAACAACAGCTAAACCATACAATAGCAGCTGCAAAACTAGAACAACTAAATCATACAAAAATAGCAACAAAACTATCAAAAAACAACAACAATTTATCTCAAAATAACAGCTAAATTTGATCAAAACAGTTGGAGAAATGCATCAAAAAATTATAAGCAAAGCTGCACCATCAAACTGCAGCTAAACCATATAACTGCAAAACACATAAAAATGGACAAAAATAGAAAAAACAATAGCTAAACCATACAACAACAGCTGCAAAACCAGACCAACAGCTAATCCATAAAAAACCAGCAACAAAACTATCAAAAATAGCAGCAAAACTATAGAAAAATTGAATTAAAGTCACACCGAATAATTTAAGAAAAGTCAACCAAAAGTTACATCAAAATAGAAGAGAAAGACAAAATTGGATTACGAAGAATAATTACCTTCATTTTATCCTCTTTATAGTGATGCACAAAAGTCTTTGAAGCAAAGTTTGGATAGAACGAATAAAAATATTTTCTTACTTTGCCATCTTTAGGATGTCGTAATAACCCATATGGATTAGCCTTGTAGCATGCCACTTCAAGAGTTCTGCAATTTTAAAGAATGTGTATAGCCTTCTCAGTCTAGGTATAAGTGGAAAGTACCGCAATACTCTCGCTAGCTTTGATTTCTTTTTATGTTGGTCATCACTCAAAACATTTGCACCAACATCATTTTCATTTGATATATACCTAGATGTATTGCACTTCTTATATTTAACTCTGTTCTTATTCTCAGATGTTTCCCAATATTACATGCAATGGTTTGAACATGCATCAATCTTATCATAGCTCAACCCTAACCTCTTTATCATTTTTTTTTACTAATAAAATGATGAAAGTAGTTTTGCAGGGTGGAAAAGTATCATTTAAAAGGTAAAGAATCAGTAAAAGTGTCTTATTAGTTTCACCACATAAGACTTTAATATGATAAAAATGAATAATGAATGATAATTTGCTATATTTTGCACAACCATCATCAAGTTCTTGATTCTCGTCCTCTAACAGCTCCTTAATTTTCTCTCTCTTCTTCACTTTTATATTCAGCACCCCTAGGATGGTCATTATTTGGTATATTTGATGGACCAAAATCATGAAAGTCGCTATTATCAAGACACCAAAAGCATCATTCGACATATCATGCATCGATATTGTCTAACTGACTTATTTATACTCGGAGTATTGATTCTACATTGGATTGAATATGTTATTCGTCATGCATATACCAACATGTGTGCTTTTCTGGAAACCCTTTTTGAAGGAGATGACTAAACATTTCGGCTTTGTTGCACATAACAGGAAATCCACATGTAATACAAGGCCATACAATTTTTTTCAGTTATAGATGCATTTGAAAAGGCAAAGTCCAAAAATTGGACTACACCATATGATAACTGAATCGATCTAATTGGCTTTCCAATCTAACTCTTGTCAATCATGTTGGAATAAAGTTGTTTTAGATATGAACAAACAATATACTTGAGAAATAGGACTAAGTTCTTAATAAACTTAAGTAACAAAATTTTTAGAGAAAATAGCTCAAACATTACCCTTTTTAAAAAAGATTGCTAAGGATTTCATTAACAAAGGAGAAAAAAAATCATTTTCAATCCATCATGGAACATTCGAAATGCATATAACATATATTTGTATCTTACATTTGCTAAAATAATAGGAAACAAATTCTCCAATTTTAATTAGTTAACGACTTTATTATTTTCAAAGACATATTCTTTAAATGACATTAAATGTATGGTTGTTAACATAATATTAAAGGAGAGAAATCGAGAAAACATTTTAAATAAGTTCTAACATATTATGAATTCTTGTAGATTTTTTAAGCATGAAAGTAAGAAGATCTCAGTTGTGATAAATTTTATAGTCATAATTTCTAAAACAATATCCAAAAAATAGACACACAACTCATACTAGTTGTGTCACCTACTCAATAAACCAAGAAAGCGGAGGCTCTAAAACTCTTAATTATATTCATATTTTTCATATACTTTGAACATTGATTCTCAATAAACATTGAACAATTATATTTTATTTACCTTGGTGGAGCTTGAGAAACCAATATCCTTCAGAGTATTTTCAGAGAATTATAAGAGAGCTTGAGAGCTTGATCCAAATTAAATCATAATAGAACAAAAGATGAAAATTAATGATCAAGAAAATTGAATCAGTGTAAATATCCCAAAATACCTCAAAATTTAAACAATAAAACATCAAAAGTGCTGATTTGAAGTAAATTTTTTCATAAAATTTATCATTTCAGCTTTTATTGATTAGCAACATACTTAAGATATCTCTAGTATCTTATTTGAATAATTCCACTAATCACTCAAAGAAAACAAGTCCATAATAGTCTGATATGTCACTATAACCTCAATAAGGAACTTAATATTTTATCCTTTTAGACTCGAAGAAAGATATTGTAACACCTCGGACCCAAAAGTGAAATATTGTAGTAAAAGAATGACAGTTGCAGACCTGGTGTTAAAGTGACGCGGGAAGTAACGGCCCATTGCACCTCTGACGGTGGATCTGACAGCCGTCAGCCAGATGACGGACCATCACTGGATTCGTCGATGTCGGGTCTCTTCAACTTGAGGGCGATGGAGTTGCCAACGGACCGTCAAATGAGTTACGGTCCGTCATGCCAACCGTCACTTAGGACGAGAATATCAGGTCGTCTGCTTAAGGCTGATGGAGAGGACAATGATCTTTCAAGTGAGTGATGGCTTATCAATATAACCTTTACTTAGGCAAAAGTTTTGGGGAAATTCTGTTTAAGCCTGACGGTGAAGATGACAGACCGTCAAGCTTGTGACGGTCCGTCACTTTTCCCGTCAGAGGCGTCATGGCCTAGAAAATTCAGATTTCAGAATGTTTACCCAGGGGTATTCTCATATATTTCCACTCTTTTGGTCCCTAAACTATGTCGTTGTGGAAATATATTTCATTAATTTAGATGGATGCATGACATTCCGCCCTCATTCTTACCTCTCACTCTTAGAATTCCTCTGTGAAAACTCAAACAAAAATTGTAAGGCAAGAGCAAGGGTTTAAATTTCTTCAAAGACTCTCAATGATTTTATTACGAAAAATCTTTTCCGGTATGTGGGACTTCAACAAAGGTTTCCTCTCACCTTTGTGTCCTAAATTCTTTAATAACCCTAGCCAAAATTTCTAGAAATTTTGACCTAGGTTTCTCTTCTGTTGTTGAAATTCCTTATCTCCCCAATGTTTTTAGTTTTCATGTATAATATCACGTTATAACTTAAATGCTATTTTTGACTTGTATATTCCTCGCAACTTATTAATTTTAGTATGATTTAATAACTAGTATGAAATTCTACATTTTTATGGAATACTATTCGAGAAAAATTCCTCAGCATGTATGTTTCAATTTAAAGTTAGTATTTCCAAATTGTTGAATGCACTTAGTATTTCCCTGGATGTCAGTTGATTAGTTTGACTTTTATCAGACTTTTTAGAAACTCAATAAACTCACTAATATCAGTTTATCAGCTTAATAGTCGTTCTTTAGGTTGTTACAATGCTTTTAGATAAAGCAGCTCTGACAAGTCTTAGAACATAGTTTCTTTGTAATACCCCAGAAGTGCCTAAGACTAGACTCGGGATTTGAAATGAAAATAGCAGGAAAATATGGGATTTTTCTCATGAAGACTCGTGGTACGAGTTGTTGGTCGGGCTAACGACCCATTGGAGGAACTCGTAGTGAGGGTCTGCAGAACAAGGCATGGGGGCAACGGGTGATAACGACTCATTAGTAGAACCAATGGGTCGTTGTATCCCCTCGTGGTTCACACTGCTAGGTTCTGAAACTGAATGACGGGTGGTCACAATGGCTCGTTAGAGGCTACCACGGGCCATTGTTCCCTCCCGTTGTCTCAGGGAAAGGGTCTGGTAGACCTCTGATTGGGATTCAACGGGCGACAAGATGGCCCATTTTTAGGATCAACAGATCATCCTATGACTCGTCGTTTTCCCCTGGAACAAAGCTGCTGCAACCCAAGACCACTTACAATGGTCCGTTGTAGGGGTCGTCTAAGATAGAAAATTTTCTGATTTCCTATGATTTTTCATGCAACGTCTGAATTTGGTCTAGAAAAGTTTTGGGGTGTTACAATATCTCCTCCTTGTGATCATTCGTCCTCAAATGAAGACCAAAACCAGGAAAAGAGCTGGAAGGAACAAGTGAGGGTATCTGGCCATCAAGTATGATTCTACTTCACATGTGGCTCCCTCAACTTGTTGATTTCTCCATAGTACCTTGACTGAAGCTATCTCCTTATTCCTCAGCTTACGAACCTGACGGTCAAGGATCTAGACTGGTACATCCTCATATGAGAGACTGTCTTTTATCTCCACACTGTCCAATGGCACTATTGAAGTTGGATCACCAATTCACTTCTTCAGAAATCACACATGGAAAACTGAATGTACTACTGCTAGTTCTAAAGGTATCTCTAGCTCATAGGCCACCTTACCAATCCTCCTCAAAATCTTATAGGGTCCCACATATCGTGTACTTAGCTTTCACTTTTTCTCCAAACCTCATCACCCCTTTCATGGGTGAAATCTTCAGGTATACCAATCGTCAACTGGAAACTCCAACTCTCTTCTCCGTACATCGGCATAAGATTTTTGACGGCTCTGAGCTGTTTTTAACCTTTCTCGGATGAGCTGAACTTTATGCATTGCCTCATGCACTGAGTCTGGCCCTATCAGGATAGCTTCACCAACTTCAAACCACCTTATAGGCAATCTACACCTTCTACCATATGATGCTTCAAATGGAGCCATCTGGATGCTAGAATGGTAGCTATTGTTGTACACGAACTCGATAAGAGGCAAATGGTCATCCCTATTAGCCTTAAAATTGATTGCGCACACCCTAGGGTCTAAATGGTCCACTCAGCTTGACTATCAGTCTGCGGGTGAAAGGCTATGCTGAGCTTGACCTGGGTACCTAGTCCTTTCTGAAAAGACTTCCAGAAGTGAGAGGTGAATTGCGTTCCCTTGTCTGAAATGATTGCCAAGAGCACCCATGGAGTTTGACTAACTCTCGGATGTAAAGTTTGGTGTAGTCCTCAGCTGAGTCTATGGTTTTGATTGGGAGGAAGTGAGCTGATTTAGTCATCCGATCTACTACCACCCAAATTGAGTCATGCTACCTCCAAGTCCGGAGTAGACCTGTAATGAAGTCCATATTTACTTCTTACCACTTCCATGTGGGTATACTAATATCTTGATTCATTCCTCCGGGCCTCTGGTGTTCGACCTTGACTTGCTGGCAGTTCGGGCACTATGCAATTCGGCGATATCCCTTTTCATGCCGTTCCACCGGTAAATATCCCACAAGTCGCGATACATTTTAGTAGCACCAGGGTGAATAGAGTATCTCGAGTTGTGTTCCTTAGCCAGTATCTGCTGTCTCAACTTACCAACATCCGGTACACACACTCTGCCCTGGTAGCGGAGCACCCCATCTCCCCCTTGGGAAAAAGCTTCTATCTCTTTTCTGAGGACTGCCTCCTAAAGCTCAAGTAAAATGGGATCCTCATCCTGTCTTGATTTGACTTCAACTACCAAGGATGAATCTGAACTGTTTGCATTACCACGCCACCTGCAGCTGAATCCACCAACTGCACCCCTGACCGGGCTAGCCTGTGAACTTCTTTCACTAGCTCCCTCTTGCCTTCCTCAATGTGGGCCACACTTCCCATAGACCATCTTCTTAGGGAGTCAGCCACCACATTGTCCTTACCTAGGTGATGCAGCACACTTGTGTCATAATTCTTTAGCAGTTCCAACCACTGTCTCTGACACAGGTTTAGGTCCTTCTGGTTGAACACATAAGAAAGGCTCTTGTGATCTGTGAACACATCCACATGAGCCCCATACAAGTAGTGTCTCCATATTTTTAATAGGAATAACATCGCTGCCAACTCCAAGTCATGAGTCGGATAGTTCTTCCCATGGACTTTGAGCTGTCTGTAAGCATAGGCTATCACTTTGCCCCGCTAAATCAGAACACAACCAAGTCTAACTCTGGAGGCGTCACAATATACAACAAACCCATCTGTTCCTTCTGGCAAGGTCAAAATTGAAGCGGTAGTGAGTCGAGTCTTTAACTCCTGAAAACTCTTCTCACACTCATCCGACCACTGAAATTTCACCTTCTCCTGGGTTAACTTTGTCAGAGGGGATGCTATGGAGGAGAAAACTTCCACAAACCATCGATGATAGCCTTATAAGCCCAAGAAACTCCTGATTTCGATAGGAGAGGTAGGTCTAGGCCAATCCATCACTGCTGCTATTTTATGAGGATCTACTTGTATCCCCTCACCTGAGACCACATGACCCAAGAAAGTCCAGACTTCAACCAAAACTCACACTTGCTGAACTTGGCAAATAATTGGTGATTTCTGAGGGTCTGTAATGCTAACTTTAGGTGATTGGCATGCTCTTCCTCATTTCTAGAGTATACCAAAATGTCCTATATAAATACAATGACGAACATATCTAAATACTGCTTAAAGACTCTGTTCATCAGGTCCATAAAAGCTACAGGGGTATTTGTGAGTCCAAAGGACATCACCGCAAACTCGTAGTGATCATACTGAGTTCTAAATGTTGTTTTTGGTATGTCACACTCTCTGACCCTTAACTGATGGTATCCTAACCTGAGATTGATCTTGGAGAAATAGCTGGCTCCCTGAAGTTGGTCGGACAGATCGTCAATTCTGGGCAGAGGGTACTTGTTCTTAACTATGACCTTGTTCAACTGATGGTAATCTATGCATATTCTGAGGGTACCATATTTCTTACGCACGAACAGCACTGGAGCACCCCAGGGAGAGATGCTAGGTCTGATAAAACCCTAATCAAGAAGATCCTTTAACTGCTCCTTCAGCTCCTTAAGCTCAGCCGGAGCCATTCTGTAAGGAGGGGTGGAGATGGGCTGAGTGTTTAGGAGGAGATCTATTCCGAAGTCTATCTCCCATTCAGGGGGAACTCAGGGAAGATCTTTAGGAAATACATCTAGGAACTCGCTGACAACTGGAACTGACTATATGGCTAGGGTCTCAGAGTTGGAACCCTTGACCCAAACTAGATGATATAGACATCCTATGGAAAATGAGTTTCTAGGCCTTAAGGAAGGAAATAAACCTAACCTTAGGCACTGAATTATTGCCCGACCATTCTAACACTGGTTAATTCGAAAACTGGAACTTGACAACTCTAGTTCTACAGTCAACTGAGGCATAGCAGGAGTGTAACCAATTCATGCCGAGAATAAGGTCGAAGTCGACCATGTCTAGTTCTATGAGGTCAGCTGGAATGACTTTATTTAGGACTGAAACTGGGCAGTTTCTATACACCTGGTTGGCTCTCACTGACTCACCAATCGGCGTGGAGACTGAGAATGGTTCTGAGGGGACCTCTGGACTTATATTGAATGAAATGCTATATATGGAGTCACAAATTAATGAGTAGCTCCTAGATCTAAGCGCGAATATACGTTTAGATAGAAGAGATGTAACATACTAGTAACTACGTCAGGTGAGCTTTCCTGATCCTGACGAGAAGATAAAGCATAGAAATGATTCTGGCACTGACCGCCATCTGTACCTGATGAGTTGGCCTACTGAGATGGTCGGCCTGCTGGAGCTGATGAGGTGGTGGTTTGTGATCTCCTCGCCCTGTTAATGGGCACTCTCTAAGTCTGTGCCCAAGCTGTCCACATCCAAAACAGCCCTCTATGCCCTGTAGACACTCTCCAGGATGATTCTTGCCACACTTGGGGCAAACTAGATACATGTTCCCTATACTGTGGGCCTGAGACTGAGTGCCAGATGACCCACCCCTCCGATATTGGCGGGACTGAAAGGTTGGGAAGCTGGCTGAGCTAAGTGCTGGGGCCCTCTGCTATTGCTGTTGTTGTTGGCAGCTACCACCTCCAGATCTCTGGTGGCCAAAATCTATACAACCAATTATTGCCCATTTGTTCTTATGCTCCATGTCTTTCAACTTCTCGGCCTCAATCGGCTAGGCATAAACAATTAGGTTAGAGAGGTCCTTGTCCTTGATCAGCATCGCGGTCCTACACTCCTTGAGGACCAGATTAGATACTCCGTTGACGAACTTCAGCATGCGAGCCTTTGGCTCGCTACCATCTCTAGAGCATACTTTAATAACTTGGTAAACTCCAGAGCATACTCCTCCACTATCCTGTTGCCCTTTCGCAGGTTCATAAGCTCTTGAATCTTCGCCTCCTTCAGCTTCGGAGAGAAAAACCTATCCAAGAAAGCCGTGTAGAACTCCTCCCACTCCACCGATCCTACTCCCGTTGCCTGCCCCTCCTTCCACTGCTCATACCAAACTTGGGTTACCCCTTTAAGCTTATAAGCAGCCAGGTCAGCACTCTTGGAGGAGCTGACACCAATAATGCGAGTAATCTTTCTGACCTCATCTACAAACTCTTGGGGGTCCTCCCCCACTTTAGACCCCTAGAACGATGGAGGGTTCATACGTGTGAAGTCTTGCACCCTTGCCGCTGCTGCAAACCCATTCGTGTTCACCGGCACAACCTGCTAATTCACCTGGTTGGTCACGGTTTGGGCTAGTAACTGAATGGACGCTCTAAACTCTGCAGTAGAAATCGAATCATCTTGAGGAGCTTCCGGCATTGGTGGGGCAGGTCTGTTGGCATTTTCGGACCTCCCTCTGTTACCGCATCTGGGAGGCACGGTTCACTGAAATGAAGTAAAGCACGAATTAGAAGAACATTTCTGGAATTGAACTTTAATCCGCGATAAAGCATATGAACAAAGGGGAATTTTCCTAATAATATCTTGTAGCCTCCTCGTCATAAGTGTGGCGCGCTTCACACCCATGAAAAGGACTCTACTCGATGCAGCTTTTAAACTTTCCAAGGATATTCTAAACCTAGGGCTCTGATACTAAGTTTCTCACACCCCGAGTCTATACCCTGGATGTAACACGGCACTTGAAGCCACAAGTGACCCCAAGTCAACCCCTGGTCTATCATTCACTAGAATTCTGAGTAAACATCCAAAGCGGAACTTTTAAATAAGATCATAAAAAATATTTAAGTAAGACAAGTCTGAAATCATGAAATTCAAAACACTTGAATAATACTGGAAAATCTGAAAATCATATCTGTCTAAAAGCCATCTAACGCAGGAGTTGCTGGGAAAAGCCCCCAGCTAACTCTAAGTCTAACTGAAACTAATATATGACTGAAAGAGAGAAATAATGCCCTCGGATTATAAGGACTCACACTTCACTGTTGAGGTGGAGAATCTGAAATGCGGCGTCTAGCGATACTGAGTCTGAGAGCATGCAGCTATATTATGAAATGGTAGAGCATAAAAGTATGCGTCAGTAATTTGAATGTACTGAGTAAGTGAGAGAAACAAGAATAACATGATAGAATTGGTAACCAAACTGATACGACATGACCAACTGAAATTCCATCTTCTCTTCTAGGGAGAAGTGGGAGAACTCACCTAGGGTTCTTAAATTCCATCTTCTCTTCTACCAATTCTTGTAAGTATGTTACTTTAATTATGTTTTCTTGTAATTATATGAACTTGAGTGGCTAGAACCCTTCCTCTAGGGTTGAAGCCACAAGGTATGATTGTGACTATGTGAATTTGTTTTGATTTTAAGTTATTGATTGTTGTTTTGTCTTACATGCTTGATTATGGTTGTTTTTATGATTGATCACCATGAAAACACACACGTTAAACTTAGGTAAAATCTTGAGAAAGCAACCCTAGGCAAGAACAAGAGAATGTAGGGAACAAGAGAATGTAGGGAACAAGTTCATATCTTTTGATACGATTCGCGGTTAGGATAATAAATTATACCTAATTTTCCTTGCTTGGTTACTAAAATGGGATGAGTTAGACACCAACTTAGAATTATCACATTACCACTCGTAGAA
This sequence comes from Datura wrightii, assembly GCA_035772735.1. Classification (NCBI taxonomy): domain Eukaryota; kingdom Viridiplantae; phylum Streptophyta; class Magnoliopsida; order Solanales; family Solanaceae; genus Datura; species Datura wrightii. The sequence goes on along the minus strand of JASDFA010000018.1, from coordinate 190,627,780 downwards.
GTAGTTGTGAAGCTAAGTTGAGTTAAATTATTAGAGGTACGAAAGTCCCTAATCAAGAGCATAAACCCCGTAAACCACATCCACGTAATTGAATTGCCCACGAACTAGAATGTCACATCCCCGCTCAACGATGTAGTTGTGAGGCTAGTTTGTCGTGTTTAGAGGCTCGAAAAACCATGAACATGCAATTGTAATTATGTGAGATGAAAATTGATAATTCCATACTTAAACCATTACAAAGTGTATTATCCGGCGTTAGCCCTAGTTGCTTCTTGAATGTTTTCAAAGTATTTTTGTGACCACTCCTAGACTGAATTAAACTTTATCACACTTGTGAAAGTTAATATCACACTTGAACTTGATAATTAGCTGAATTGGTCCAGTCCCTGTGGGTTCGACATCCGGCTCTTAAAATGGGCCACTGTATTACTTGTAAGACCACGTACACATGCGTGTGCTCTTGGGCGCAGTCGTCAACAAGTTTTTTGCGCCGCTGCTATGCAGTCTCAACAAGTTTTTGGCGCCGTTGCCGGGGACTCGGCGAAGTTTAGTAAATTTGTCTGTTTTTGTGATATTTTTAATTTCCTTAAGTGTTGAGAAACTTGGTCTTAGTCTAATTTATTGCAGGTGACAGGTTGTCTTGCCGAGCTGGCTAGAAATAGAGAGCTTGTGGAACTGTTGCTTGAACCAGAACGTCAAATTCATTTTCGAAGGAGAGCAGCTCTTGAGCAAAAGCTGAAAAGACTTCAAGAAAAGGTACAACAACAACCACCCATAGGACAAGCACAATTTTCACCGAAAGCAATGGAAGCCAGACCAGTTCACGAAGTGGCAATCCCACAAGCGATGAATGTGAACTCTAGTATCCGTAAACCGGAACCTGGAGGGAACTTTGAATTGAAATAGAACATGGTGCAGCTGTTACATTCTAGTGGTCAATTCACTAGGATGGCACATGAGGACCCGCAGCAGCACTTACATAACTTTTTAGAGATTAGTAACACCTTCGTCCCCACTGGAGTGTCCACAGACTATGTCTGACTTACCCTCTTCCCATTTTCATTGTTGGGAGAGGCAAAAAGGTGGTTAAAAGCTGAGCCACCAAACTCCATAACTTCTTGGGATGATTTGGCGAAGAAGTTTTTGGTCAGAGTCTTTCCTTCAGGCAAGACTGCAAAATTGAGAAGTGAAATACTGAGTTTCAAGCAGAGGCCTGATGAGAATTTATATTTGGCTTGGGAAAGATTCAAGTCATTATTAAGAGACTGTCCCCATCACCAGCAATCCAATGAAGTGTTCGCCCATACCTTTGTAGAAAGTCTAGACCCACACACGAAAATTTTGCTAGGCTCTACATCGGGTGGGCAAGCTTTAGAGAAGACGTATGATGAGTTGTACACGTTGTTGAATAGAATTACACAGGAAAATCCAGAATGGCACAGTGAATCATTGAGAGGGGCAGGAAAGAGAACAGGGTTGATAGAGATAGATGGTACGAATGCCTTAGCGGCACAGCTAGCTTCATTCCAGCATCAGAATATGACTCAGTTCAATAAATTGAGTATGAACCAGCAACAGGGCCAGGTTAATGCAGTTCAACAAGCTCCGAGTTGGTGTAAAATTTGTGGGAATAATGGGCACAATGTGGAATCTTGTGGAGCCAATCCGGAATCAGTCAATTTTGTGGGACTGTGCAGAGGAACACTCAAAATTTTGGAAACAACTACAACAAAAATTGACAGAGCCACCCGAATTTTTCTTGGGGTGGAAATCAAACAGCAGTAGTATCAGCAGAATAGGCAGAATGATGGACAGTTGAGCAGTAACATTAAGGAAGCGTTGCAGAAAATCATAGAGACCTAGACTCAGTTAGCAGAAAATCAGCCGAGAATGGCATCAGACTTAAAAAATCAACAGTTGGCCACCCGCAATCTAGAGAATCGGATGGGTCAGATAGCAGTTACTCAAAACATGAGACCACAGGGAGGACTACCAAGTGACACAGATCCTAACCCCCGTCAGGTCAACACCATTAGTCGTAGGAGCGGCAAACAATTAGTTGATGCAGTGCCAAAAGAGAAAAGAAATGAGGTTCAGCCGGAGTTGGTTAGACAAGGATCATCCACTGACAAGGGAGAGAATCGAAGTGCTGTGCAACAAAATGCACAATCTTCATTGCAGCCAGCACAAAGACAACCACCACCACTTCCTCAGAGATTTAGAAAGAGCAGGGAGGAGGAATGCTACAAAAGGTTCTGTGAGATTTTCAAAGAACTTCACATAAATTTGTCTTTGTTTGATGTTTTGCAGGGAATGCTCAAGTATGCTAAATACTTGAAGGATGTGATGGCTAATAAAGTCAGATTGGTGGATGTCCAGACAGTAGCACTGACGGAGGAGTGCAGTCACAGGGTATTGAGCAAGATTCCTAAGAAGCTCAAAGACCTAGGGAGTTTTACCCTCCCCATACAAATTGGTAAAGCTAGAGTGCTATGAGCCCTATGTGATTTAGGAGAAGCAGTTAATCTAATGCCCCTATCTTTATTTAACACCCTGCGGTTGGGAAAACCGAGGCCAACAAGATTGATGCTGCAGCTGGCGGATAAGTCGCGAGTGGCACCTGATGGAATCACAGAGGACCTTCTCATCAAAGTGGGTAAGTTTATTATACCTGCTGATTTTATTATCTTAGACTTTCATGTTGATGACCAGGTACCCTTAATCTAGGGACGGCCATTTTTGCAACCGGAGGAGCGGTAATTGACTTAAGAGAAGGGACCCTAAAAATGAGGGTCGAGGATGAAGAAGAACTCTTCTGAGTATACCAAGAGATTAACCCACCCACACACTACAGAAACCTTTGTAAGGATAGTGTGTTGTCAGAGGATGAGTGTGGGGTAGGTGATGCCACAGTTCCACGGCCAAAGGTAATGATAAGTGTTCAGCCCGAGTCTAATAAGGGGCTTCAGTTTGATAAGAAGTTGGAGGAAGAGAGGAATAGAGTGGAGGTTGTTTCTTATAAAAATCAAAAGAAAAGAAGATGGTTCTCGAAAGGGAACCCAAGTATGAGGATGTCCTGAAAAGAATAGTCCACGTCGTGCTGCGACGTAAAATAAGGCGCTGCTTGGGAGGCAACCCAAGGGTACCACAGGTACAATTTGTGATTTTTGTTTATGTGTTTTTGTTTATTTTCAATTTCTGTTGGTTTTGGTGGAAAGTTAGGCACAGAAAGAGGGGAAGTCTGAGTACCCGTGGAGGAGGAAGCTAAAAAGCATGGAAGAGGAAAAGTGTGGGGTTGAATACCCACTAGTGCAAAAATAAAGAAAAACATGTTGTTAGTTAGGCATAAAGGCCCAGGGAGTATTTCTCACCTTTTGGAATTTTAATTAGATGCTTTGGGGACATAGCATGATTCAAGTATGGGGTGAGGGAAATTTAAGAAATCTTGTGCTTAATGATTTTGGTGAATGTAGTGCTTGATACATATTGGAAAAAATTTTGAGTTGAGCATGACTTCACCACCCGTTGGTTTTTCTTTTCGGTTCTTTTCCGACGGGGGGTATTTGAACCGAAGAAAAAAAAAATTTCTTTGTCTGTATATAATTTTTTTTTACTCATAGTTAGGGACTATTTCCGATGATGGACGGATGACGACCATCTAGAGGAAAATTAGTCAATAGGTTTTGGTTTTTGAACCCATAGCTAATTGATGGCTTGATGTTCTTGTTATGTGTTATACATGATTGTAAGATACAAGTGTGGTTAGTGTTGAAGCATGTAAGAAGTGTATAACTTTATTTGAGACACTTAGGCTCTTGAATTTGACTCAATGTGATTGAAGCTTAATTATGAATTTATGTGATTAGCTGAGAGAAGAGTCTGCTGAATGTGTCTTGAATTGAGCATGTGCTGTGAGTGAAAGGTTTTCGAATATTCCATGCTACTGTGGAGTGTCTAGAACTTGCCTGGTGTGTATATAAAACGAAATGAAGGATGTGGACTGTAGGAGATGATTTAGGCATTTCTTTGAATGAACCTAATTTTTATCCCTCACTTTACCTACCTTGAATGTTGAATCCTAGTGAGCCCCATTGAGCCTTAAGCCTATTCTTTGATAGCTACAATATAAGCTTCATTCTTTTTCTTTCATTAGCTTTGAATTTGATCCAAAACTCCTAAGCGCTTAAGGGAAAAATCCAAAAGAGTGAAGGAGTGGGAAGCATGAAAAAGGAAGGAAAAGTAGCAGTTGTAAAAGTTGAGAAAGGTCAAGGGTACACTTGTTTGAAAATGCCTGAGTATTGGTAGGGAGTAAGAAATAAATGAATGAAAAAGTTATTTAAGTACTCCTTACTAATAAGCTGAGTGTGCTTGAAGAAATGGAAACAAGAAGAGAAAATTCAAGAGTGAAAAGAATGAGGAGGAAGTAAGAAAAGAGATGTCCTTAATGAAGGTTGAAGTTATTAAAAGCGCTTGGGGAAGATAGACACTGTTATTTTTTATAATATTACCTACCCGTCCCTTGGCTTACATTACAACTCATTAAGTCCTACTTGATCTTACATCCATACATCCTTAAATTAGTGGAGTAAAACACTAAGGGCAAGCTTATGGTTCACTACATGATGCATGTGAATTCTTTGAGAGAGTGAGCGTAATTCTATTCATATACCCATACATGTTGTGTTTTAAAAACTGGCGAGTAAAAATGGGTAACTCTCTTGTTGTGAGGGCACATGTTTAATAAGAGATAAAATTCATGTTAGATTTCTTGATCGGTTGATTTGCATGAGTTTGCTAAGATTGAGAGTCGATTCTTGAGGTTAAGAAGTCTTAACATAGTTGTATTTCATTTCAATGATTAAATCGTCAATGCTCTATTTTTAACTTGTTATCTTAAATAATAATTATAGCCATAGCTTGAATTATCTTGTTAAATTAACTATGTGTGAGTCTTCATTTACATGAGATGTAAAAGGGTTATTCGAGGACGAACAAGGCTTTAAGTGTGAGGTAGGTGATCTTGGGCAAAATGGCATGCCCAAGTGACACTTTATAACTTAGTTTTCGTCTTGTTTATCTACTTATTTATATACATTCTTATGTAATTTTATGTAAATGTGAATATATATACTAACCAACATGATTAGTTCTTGTTTTGTAGGTTTAAAATGAATTTGAGGAACTAATCTACGAGTTGGTGAAGTGGAGGCATGGAATCGGAAGTAAGGATGCACGAAACAGCCCACCTGCGTGTTGGCAATGTGCCACGGCAGGCAGGTTATGCGACCTGTGGCGTGTCACGGCCCCTAACGCGCTGCACAAGCAGCGTGACACACTGCCATCACGGCAAGGGGCTGCCTGGCGTGTATTTTATGGAAATTCTAGTGTGCCTACGCGATGCCTCAGTGTTACGGAGGCAAATTGGCGCGATAACCTCCGTGACACAGAGCTATTTCATGTCGGGAATAATTTTATACACCTCACATTTACTATAAATAGGTCTCTTAGCTCCTAAAAACATTTTGTCATGTAATATTTCTAAAAAACTACCAAGGAGTGAAGGGAAAAGTGGGAGAACTCACATAGGGTTCTTAAATTTCATCTTCTCTTCTACCAATTCTTGTAAGTATGTTACTTTAATTATATTTTCTTGTAATTATACGAACTTGAGTGGCTAGAACCCTTCTTCTAGGATTGAAGCCAAAAAGTATGATTGTGACTATGTGAATTTGTTTTGGTTTTAAGTTATTGATTGTTGTTTTGTCTTATATTCTTGATTATGGTTGTTTTTTATGATTGATCACCATGAAAACACACACGTTAAACTTAGGTAAATGCTTGAGAAAGCAACCCTAGGTAAGAACAAGAGAATGTAGGGCGCAAGTTCATATCTTTTGATACGATTCGCAGTTAGGATAAGAAATTATACCTAATTTGCCTTGCTTGGTTACTAAAACGAGATGAGTTAGACACCAACTTAGAATTATCACATCACCACTTGTAGAAGTAGTCGTGAAGCTAAGTTGAGTTAAATGATTAGAGGTACGAAAGTCCCTAATCAAGAGCATAAACCCCGTAAACCACATCCACATAATTGAATTGCCCACGAACTAGAATGTCACATCCCCGCTCAACAATGTAGTTGTAAGGCTAGTTTGTCGTGTTTAGCGGCTCGAAAAACCATGAACATGCAATTTTAATTGTGTGAGGCGACAATTGATAATTCCATACTTAAGTCATTACAAAGCGTAGTATCGCATGATTATCCTGCGTTAGCCCTAGTTGCTTCTTGAATGTTTTCAGAGTATTTTTGTGACCACCCCTAGACTTAATTAAATTTTATCGAAAAAGTCTAAATCAACACTTGTGAAAGTTAATATCACACTCGAACTTGATAATTAGCTGAATTGGTCAAGTCCCTGTGGGTTCGACATCCGGCTCTTAAAAAGGGCCATTGTATTACATGTAAGACCACATACACTTGCGTGTGCGCTTGCCCGCAGTCGTCAACAAGTTTTTGGCGTCGCTGTTGCGCAGTCTCAACACCTTTCCTGGTATAAAGGCATGGAGTATGAAAATCACTGTCAAAAGGGGGCCGTTAGGCCAAGTAAATAAAACCTACAATGGCAACGTAGTTCTGGAACTTGGGTGTGCTGGAATTCTGGCCCTTTCGGTGCTAAGTCCTACTCCCACTGGATAATCCTATTACTGCTACTATGAACAAGCGGATAGCTCGATACTGGGGCCCAAGACTATACTGACCCAGGGATACTATCATAGAGTTCCCTGAGCGTCTTATAGGACCAGATTTGGAAACTGAGTTCTAAGACTAGACAGAGCTGCTTATCTGGAAGCGCCGTAATCGTCTAGAGAACAAACTGATAACTAAATGTCATGACCGGCTAATGGACAAAATAACTATAATTTTAGTTTGATTCTGATAATGGAGAGGCACCATTGACACCTCGAAAAGAAAACTCGAGTCAAACTGATCAGCTGACATTTCTGATTACACTGAAATATTCTAATACTGTGACTGAAATTGAACTGACATTCCTGAGTGATACTGAGTAAATAAATTTCTATATGAGACGGAGTTTCTGGTACATACAAATACTATAGGAATTTCCTAACTTTGAAGGATTTTTAAAACATGATTCAATAAGTCAACAAACACAAAGGATTCTAGTTTCTACTCCGAAGGTTAGGCAAAAATCCTACTTCACTGGAGTAGGCATCCTTTTAGTCACAAACCGGTCGAAATTAACTACAATGAACATAAATTAAGATTCTACAAGAATTAATCAAGAACAAATAACAATATCTTAAATTTCGTAAATTTTACACCCCATAAATTTTAAATAATTAAATAGCCTAATGTCATGTTGGTTAAGGGATTTAGAAAGCAATAAAAAAAAATGTAAAATGAATAAAAAGTCGGTTTTCCTCCATTTTTATCAAGGAAAACATCAGAAAACAGGGGATACACATATGAAAGGAAAACCCACGACAAACATATATAATTTCCTTCCAATTACGCTACGAAACGCGGTCTAAACGTCGTTCCGGCTTAGGTACAAGGGTATAAAGCTGCAGAGAGCAATCCTACGGAGTTGGTTTCGTGAAATTTGGCCGACGAAACATCGTGCTACCGAGGTAAAGTAAATAGAATTGCTTTAAATTAGTACCAATGTGTTCCTAGTGTTGCAGTGAGCATTTATCCCTTCTGAACTATCGAGAAATAATGAGTTTTTGACCGTTTTTCGAAAGGTTGAAGTTTGGGATAAATATATATCAAAAGTGATAATTTCTCCCGAATATTAATGTATTTAGTTCTAATTGACATGTATATGAATGTAGTTGGGAGAAACAGTAGAAGTACCGACGAAAATCACATCGGTCAGTCGGGTACTCAGAAACGAGGTATGTAAAGCTATTCTTTCGGCAAGCCAGGAAGTACAGTCTAGAAAATAAATAGAATAAAGGCTATTAACCGATACCTAGCGTACAGGAACGATTTTAGTATAATTTCCAGCAAGCATTCTAGTATAACATTACATATCATGCAATAATCAGAATAATAGATATTCAGGTAATACAGATTACATTTGTTGGGATTGTACCCAGTAGTAGATGGCACGTTTATATTATTGAGCTATATCCAGTTATAGATGGCATGTTCTATGTTATTGAGTTATACTCAGATATAATCAGATAGACAGATAAAGGCCAGGCAGCAGTTAGCCAGCAATCAGAAACAGTGTAAAACAGAATATAGCATCAGTTATTTAGTATAGACTGGCCTTGGAATAAAAGAAAAGAATATGATTAGTACTTATTTTTCATTTGAGCATGCTTGTTGTGTATGTGTTTTGTATGTTGAGACTTGTTATGGCATGTGGGCACCCTTTAGCATCCCCACCGCCCCTGGGTTATAGCTGTGTCGATACCAGATTCAGATACCGCCACCAGTTGGGTGATGCCATCCGCCTAAAGGACGATGATGGCCGACCACCATGATAATACGGTCCAGACCACCCTGCTTGCAGGGGTAGTTCAGTTTACTTTGCGCAAAGCCAGTACACCCTATTTACAGGGGCAGACCACACTGTGTGTGCTTATGGCCGGGGGCAGTTTTATATACAGATTTTTATAAAATCACCCTGTTGCGTGCTTGCACCTAGGGGCAGTTTCAGTCACAGATACAGCAGCATATCACCCCGTGCGCACCTGCGCCCAGAGGCAGGAGTCTTCGGACTCAGACACAGTTTATTGTCAGAGGCCAAGGCCTGAGCTACGTACCCAAGGGGACCGGTAGGAGGAGCTCACAGTATCAGATGAGTGGAGTGACTTATTTTTGGTTGGTTTAGACCCGGGTAGGGGTATATAGATTGCTTGCCTGGTTGGCGCCTTCCGGCTTATGGGGGTCGGTCAGGTATTGTGTGTACTATTATGTATATTGATATGGTGCTATTAGATACTGATAGACAGTAGGACGACACGTCATCAGGTACGCTCAGTTAGTTACAGAATGAACAAACTCTCCCCAGTTATCCTCAGCTAGATAGACTCAGGTGCTCTTGCTTATATGTCATGTTATTGTTGCTATTCATTTTAGTTGCGTATTTCAGTTTACTTTACATGCTCAGTACCTGTGGTACTGATGCCCAGCGGGGCGCTGCATTGCTTGCCTGCAAGTACTCACGGACGAGGAGCCGATCCCTCGTAATTCCAGCCAGCTAGTGAGTCATCAGCTCCTGTCATCCGGAGTCTGATTCCCAGAGGTGTAGCTCCTTTTCTTTTGTTGTGCAGTATGGGTAGGTCGGGGCCCTGTCCCAATCATTTCTATTAATTTCTTACAGTATTCGTAGAGGCTTGCAGTCTATATATATTCCCTATGGTTACTTGAGCCGGTCGTGTGAGGCCGTGTAGTCTGCTGTAGCTGTTTAGTATTTCAGTTTATGTTGGCCGTGTGGGGCCTTAGTTTGACAGTAGTGGTGACCTTGCCAGTCACGTAGTCTTACAGTAGGCTTGTGTTGAGTTACAGATAACTAGACAGCATGGTGGCCTTGTCGGCCCGCATAGGCTCTCTTATATCGACATATTTCTGGTTAGCTGTTATTACAGGTACAGATGGCTACAGGCCAGTGGGCCGGAGGCTGTGTTTACAGCCGTTATATAGCCGGCTTGTTTCTTGAAATAGAGCCAAATCCAGCCAAAGCACCAGATGTGCTCAGGCTGGACCATTTAGCAGTCTAGAGTCTAGCAGGCACCAGGTGCCCGTCATACCCCCCAAGGTGGGGTGTGACAGTAAATTCAGGGATAGAACTGAAAGTTAACTAAGAGAGGGTTCTTGGGATGCAAGGGGAGAACAATTTCCTTGGTAAATTCCCACATACCTGAGGAAGAAACTCTGGTGAGAATCTTTGAGAAAAACTGAGAGGATTGTCATTTGCACTAGCTTCTGTTCTGTGCTTCCACAGGAAGTCTACGCTCTGTTCTTGGGAATGAGAGAGGGAATATGGGGAGAAACCGTTGGTTACCCCTTCTAAAACCCCTGAATGAATCCCAATCGATGTAGTTTAGGGACTAGGTATATGGTATTTTACAAAAATAACCCTGAGATTTAAATTTGAAATCTGGCTGACAAGAACCAATGGGCCTCAGAACAGGTCATTGGAAGAAACGATGGCCCATTGAATCTGGTTGTGGTTTCTGGGTTCAAAAACTAGGTTCACAAGGGTGACCCACGGTTAGGTGCAACATTCTATTGAAAGTTACAACGGGCCGTTGATACCTCCCGCTGGAACCGGTAGGAAAACAAGGCATGGGGGCAATAGGTGATAACAATGACTCGTTGGTAGAACCAATGGGCCGTTGTATCCCCTCGTGGTTCACACTGCTGGGTTATGGAATTGAAGGACTGGTAGTCACAACTGCTCATTAGAGGCTACCACGGGCTGTTGTTCCCTCCCATTGTCTCGAGGAAAGGGCCCGGTAGACCTCTGAATTGGAATTCGACAGGCAACAGGATGGCCCGTTTTTAGGATAAACGGATCATCCTATGACTCGCCGTTTTCCCCTAGAACTAAGCTCCTGCAACTCGACCACTTACAACGGTTCGTTGGTTCAACTAATGGTCCATTGTGGGGATCATCTGAGATAGAAAATTTTCTGGTTTCCTATGGTTTTTCATGCAACGTCTGAATTTGGTCTAGAAAAGTTTCAGGGTGTTACAATATCTCCCCCTTGGGATCATTCATCCTCAAATGAAGACCAAAACTAGGAAAAGAGCTGAGATTTCTATAATTAGGGCTATGACTGGTTTCTGAAGGAGTAACTGACTCCGAACGGACTTAACCGTACTACCTGAGCTGATGCAACTAGAATGCACGTAGAAAATCTAAATAAGACTGATGAGTATGGAACTGAGTAGAGCATTGAGAAGGAATTTAGTACCTGATTCTGGGTCTAAGCTAGAAGGGAACAAGTGAGGGTATCTGTCCATCATGTCTGATTCTACTTCCCACGTGGCTCCTTCAACTTGCTGATTTCTCCATAATACCTTGACTGAAGCTATCTCCTTATTCCTTAGCTTACAAACCTGACGGTCAAGGATCTGGACTGGTACCTCCTCATATGAGAGTCTGTCTTTTATCTCCACACTGTCCAATGGCACTACTGAAGTTGGATCACCAATGCACTTCTTCAGAAGTGACACATGGAAAACTGGGTGTACTGCTGCTAGTTCTGAAGGTAACTCTAGCTCATAGGCCACCTTACCAATCCGCCTCAGAATCTTATAGGGTCCCACATATCGTGGACTGAGCTTCCCCTTTTTCACAAATCTCATCACCCCTTTCATGGGTGAAATCTTCAAGTATACCCAGTCATCAACTGCAAACTCCAATTCTCTTCTCCGCACATCGGCATAAGATTTTTGACGGCTTTAAGTTGTTTTCAACCTTTCTCGGATGAGTTTAACTTTATGCATTACCTCATGCACTAATTTTTTCCCTATTAAGGTAGCTTCACCAACTTCAAACCACCCTATAGGTGATCTACACCTTCTACCATCCAATTCTTTAAATAGAGCCATCTGGATGCTGGAATGGTAGTTGTTGTATGCGAACTCGATAAGAGGCAAATGGTCATCCCAATTACCCTTAAAATTGATTGTGCAAGCCCTCAACATATCTTCTAGGGTCTGAATGGTCAGCAGCTTGACCATCAGTCTGCGGGTGAAAGGTTGTGCTGAGCTTGACCTGGATGCCTAGTTCTTTCTTAAAAGACTTCCATAAGTGAGAGGTGAATTACATTCCCCTGTATGAAATGATTTCCAAGGGCACCCCATGGAGTCTGACTAACTCTTGGATGTAAAGTTTGGCGTAGTCCTCAGCTGAGTCTGTGGTTTTGACCGGGAGGAAGTGAGATGATTTAGTCATCCGATCTACTACCACCCAAATTGAGTCATGCTGCCTCCGAGTCCGAGGTAGACATGTAATGAAGTCCGTATTTACTTTTTCCCACTTCCATGTGGGTATACTGATATCTTGAGTCATGCCTATGGGCCTCTGATGTTCAACCTTGATTTGCTGGCAGTTCGGGCACTGTGCTACAAATTTGGCGATATCCCTTTTTATGTCGTTCCACCAGTACAAATCCCGCAAGTCGCGGTATATTTTAGTAACACCCGGGTGAATAGAATATCTCGATTTGTGTGCCTCGGCCAGTATCTGTTGTCTCAACTTACCAACATCCGGTACACACAACCTGCCCTGGTAACGGAGCACCCCATCTCCCCCTTGGGAGAAAGTTTCTATCTCTTTTCTGAGGACTGCTTCCTTAAGCTTAAATAAAATGGGATCCTCGTCCTGTCTTGATTTGACTTCAACTACCAAGGATGAATCCGACCCGCTTTGCATTACCATACCACCTTCACCTGAATCCACCAACTGCACCCCTGACCGGGCTAGCCTGTGAACTTCTTTTGCTAGCTCCCTCTTGCCTTCCTCAATGTGGGCCACACTTCCCATAGACCGTCTTCTTAGGGCGTCGGCCACCACATTGTCCTTACCTAGGTGATACAGCACAGTCATGTCATAATCCTTTAGCAATTCCAACCACCGTCTCTAACGCGGTTTTAGGTCCTTCTTGCGAAACACATACTGAAGGCTCTTGTGATCTATCAAAAACATATTCTACATGAGTAATTGCTACCTCCTGTTGGAACTTGCCGTGATTTCTAGGTTCAGAAACTAGGTTCACAAGGGTGACCCACGGCTAGGTACAAGGGTCCATTGGAAGTTATAATAGGTCGTTGATACCTCAGTTTGGAACCGGTAGGAAAACAAGGCATAGGGGCAACGGGTGATAACAACGACTCGTTGGTAGAACCAATGGGCCGTTGTATCCCCTCATGGTTCATACTGCTGGGTTATGGAACTAAACGATGGGTGGTCACAACGGCTCGTTGGAGGCTACCATAGGTCGTTGTTCCCTCCCGTTGTCTGGGGGAAAGGGTCTGGTAGACCTCTGAATTGGGATTCAATGGGCGACAGGACGGCCGTTGTTAGGATCAATGGGTTATCCTATGACTCGTCGTTTTCCCCTAGAACAAAGCTGATGTAACCCACGACCACTTACAATGGACCGTTGGTGCCGTTGTGGGGGTCGTCTGAGACAGAAAATTTTCTGATTTCCTGTAGTCTTTCATGCAACCTCTGAATTTGGTCTAGGAAAGTTTCGGGGTGTTACAGCATACATATGAGAATGCTTGATTTTTTATATAGTGTCATGTTTTTGTTATTGAACACATCTATTTATTTTAGAATTTCTGATCCACCTATGTACGTAGTAATCTGAGTCTATCCATGTTCTAATCGCCCTTAGAACCTCCAAGAAGTTGTAGAAACTCGCTGAATATTTTGAAACCACTATGCGCCCTGCACTCTAATGTTAGCTAACTAGTTTGCAACCTTATTTGCTTGTGCGTTTAATTTAATGATGAGTTCTAATAATCATTATTTTTTAACATCTTATTACACTCAATGAAGTGGTTATCCAACTATGTCCCAGAGTTACTGGAAGAAGATGGTGACAAAACCATAGTAGTCATATCTGGTTGGCAATCTGTTTGTTATTTTTCAGATATCAAGAACCTTTGCTGGTTTCTGATCTCCACTGCTTATTGACTGAGGATAATTTAGTGACAGTGCTGGTCAGGGAGTACAATCTTCATAAGGAAACCAAGTCTGGTAGCATTAAGTCCATTGTCATTTCTTCTATTGTTGATTGTTCATGGGCTAAGATGTATCACTATCCAAAAAATATATTGATTTTAGCCATTTGAATGATAGATTTGAGTAACTAGCAAATTGACTTCATAGCAAGTTAAATCACAACAGTGACCAATTTTTTTTAATATTTTTTAAGGGTGGTTAAATATATTCCCGTTTGTACCTGTTGAAATTTTATTGTGCTCTTTTCCTGGGAGTTGACAAAGATAATATTGTACCATTTAAAAAATTATATTTTTATGTAATGCGATGATTTTAGTTCTTTGTAATTTATTGTGAAAAAATTCTATATAAATATTGATTGTTTAGTATATTTTAGATGTATTAATTATAGAGTTAATTATATATACATGTGAATTCTTATGAAAAGAATGATTAATATTTAGTTTTACAAAATATGTTTGAACTTTTGACATTGATTCAATTATATATGGAAATAGATACAATATATATGGCGTTGGTTCAATTATATGAGAAAGTTGAAAAAAGTAACACTCGAAGTTCCTATTTAAATTATTGCCTAAATAAAAAATGCAAAAAAAAAGGATAAAAATACAAGGCTATCGAAGGCCAAGGGTATAATTGTAAACATATATTTTATATTTAAAAGGTATATAATATTTATTAATTTTTAATAATGACAAATCAACACCAAATAAATAATTTATGGATAATTAACATAACTAATACCTGCATTACTAATACCTGCATAACTCTATAGATAACCAAACGGCCCCTTAGGGTTTTATAGTAATAAAGTTAGTATTGAAATTAGAAAAAATATAGGGGGATAAAAGGGTAAAATTGTTGATCAAACTAAAATGACTTTTAAGCCAAAAAGTAAAAAAATTGAGGGATGCTAATTTTTAATTATTTATTTTTTTTAAAGTAATTTTAAACCTATTTTAAACACGTTTATTTTATCAAACACTTAAAAAATTTTAAAAAATACTCCATCCATTTCAAAATAAGTGATGTTTTTAGTTTGAGCACACCCCTTAAGAAACTACTCACTTCTAGTGAGTGAAATGCATTTTTACTAGCTTACCCTTAATAAATACCTTGAAAAAGATGTAACTATTTTGTAGTTTATAAATCTCTCTTCATTTAAATAAGGGTAAAATTGGAAGAACATCATTAATGTCTTCTTGAAAATGCGAAACACTACTAATTTAAAAAAAAATAAAAAAATTAAAACACCACTTATTTTAAAATAAAAATAATAATAACTTAAAAACTAATTTGACCAGCTTTTAAATCAATTCAACCACCCCCAACACTATCTCGGCCACGGATGGTGCTAGACCAAATGAAAGCAGAACCAAAAATACATAGACCAGATAGAGGATATACTTAGATAAATTACAAAAAGGTAGAATAATTGTTACATATAGCATAGCAGCTAGCATAGATTCTACAAATCTTTTCTTTATTTTTGAATTATTTTTGTTATTTACTATTTTATCAAGAATTAATGCATATCAAAAAATTTATACATAAATATTATTAAATAATCTACTATATATTAATATGTTCTTACATGTTCACCGTCATTTATAGAACTTAAACTCTATATTATTATAAAAAGAAAAAAAATAAGGTCATCTAGTAGGTTAGCTATCCCTTTAGCTTTTGAGGTCTCTTTCGCCGTCTTATGTTCTACAGAGAACTTGTCCATTTATAATTCACTGCATTTAAGTGAAGTTTTTGGAATTAGTTGCAGCGTCAGAAAATTGGGTGATCTTGCAATTATTTCTGGGCTGCATGTACCCACTTGCTTTTTTCTTGTTGACAATTTCCTGCGACCTTTTCACTATAAATTGGGGAGGAGTACTTCATCCATTGTTCTAATTTGTGTGACTAAGACACTGCATTTAAGAGAGTAATGAATTTATAATTTAAAATAAGTCATGAATATTTGTGTAGATTTAGAGTTAAATTGTCACTTCCTTCGTTTCATTTTTTGACTCTTGTTGACTTGATACTTTCCTAAAGAAACTATTTGTCACGATCCAAAATCTACAAGTTGTGAGGACACCTATGCCTAAGCCCGATAGGCAAATCATAATCAGTTTGAATTTATTATTAATTAACAAGCGGAAAAAAAATGAGAACAATAAATAAGTTATAATCAATGTCTCAAACTCATAAACTGTGGAAAGTGCCACTAAAAATCTGGAAGTGGTAATATAAGGCCTCTAAGATTTATACAAGCGTGAAATACCAATACATTGTCTGAAATAAAAGACAGAAAAGTAAAATGGATTGAGGGAGACTGGTGCTATGGATCATCCAAATAGCTCACTACTAAATCATATCAAGACTACCATAGACTCAAACAGTTTCTCGAGTTCCACTCTTACTCAATTCTAAATCTACACCCAACAAAAGAAACAGTAAGTATAGTATGCGAACAAAAATAATGTATACCCAAAAGTATCATCGACTTTTCTCAAAGTAGTGATAAGGTTAAACCGCTAAAATACTTATATTAGTATAAGAAAGAAAAATCATAATCTCAACCAGTATCAATAACAAGACAAGTAAATCAAGTGCTACAAATAAATTTCAAGAACCACAGCTACGAATACGGATAATATAATCAAATCAATCAAATAAATATAGGTATGATGTGTTGAGATTCAAGAAGTTAGTTAGTTAGTTATAGTTAGTTGAGAAGTAGTTAAAAATTAGTTAGAAGGTTAGTTTAGACAATTACACAAAGTTAGTTATGGGTTTAGGCTATAAAAGCAAGGGTTAGGAAAATTAGTTAGTTAAGTTGTTCATTCTCTTCTTTTCAGATTTTTTTGTACTCTTTACAAGCTCATTTTGAGAGCTAACCTTTGTCCATTAATGGAAGTCGAACTTCCTACTTGATTACTTGTTCATCCAACTTCAACATGGTATCAGAGCGAGGATGAAATTACCGAAACAACTGGATAAAAATCATCACTGAAATCAGTTGGTTGATCCAACTACTTCATCTCCTTTTTCGCAGATAAGGATCTCTTTACCTCTGGATTTTTCCTCTGTATTTTCGATCTGTATTTGATCTGTTTTAGGTTGAATTTCTCTACTGCTCCTCCATACTTGAGATCTAGAATCTAAAGTGAAGATTTGTCACATCTTCGACTTGAAAATCCATCAAATCCTGATCTGCACTCAACCTGTTTGAGTGTTGTTTTCGATCCTAGTTTTTCATTCTCCTGCATTCTCTAATTCATTCAAGTTTAGCTCTCTGTCTCGACTGGAAAAACCAGTTCACAATTTTTCAATCTACTCACCTTTACACATCTTCCTATCTTAATCATCTCTGAACATGGAAAACCATGTGGAAACCAATCGATCTGAAGCAACAGACATCAACAATGCACTATATGTGCATCCCTCAGAAAATGCTGGATCAGCCATAGTTCCTACTCCATTCGATGGATCTGGTTATAGAACTTGGAGAAGGAGTGCCCTAAGAGCATTGTCTGTGAAAAACAAAACAGGATTCATAAATGGAAAGATCATTAAGCCGACAACAAACTCACCAAGTTTTGCCCAATGGGAAAGGTGTGATGATATGGTAACTTGCTGGATTTTAAATTCCCTGTCAAAGGACTTAAGTGATAGTCTGCAATATGTAAACAATGCCAAGGAACTATGGGATGAACTGGAGGAAAGATACGACCAAACAAATGGTGCAAAACTATATCAACTACAGCAGGAGATCAGTAATCAAACTCAAGAGAACATGGATATTACTGGATACTACACAACTATGAGGAAACTTTGGGAAGAAATGAGCATTTTAGATGCTCATGTGCAGTGTATGTGTGTATGCAACTGTGGTGGCAAAATCAAAATGCACAAGGCTGAACAAGATAGGAAGCTTATACAATTTCTGATGGGATTAAATGATGTTTACACAGTAGTTAGAGGAAACATCTTAATGATGAATCCCCTGCCAACCATGACTCAAGCCTTCTCTATATTAGTACAGGAAGAGAAACAAAGAGAAGTTAAGCCAAACGCCAAAATCCACTTGGACTCTACTTCATTGATTGCTACAAATGCAGGGAACAACAATGTGACTAACTTCAATGCAGGCACTAGCAGTGGTAACAGCAGCAATTACAGACCACAACAACCAAAGTACAATGCTGGTGGTTACAGAACAAATTATACACAGAGAAGTGATGGGAAGAATGTCTCTAGGTTTGGTAGCAAGTCTGGATCATTTTGTGATTACTGCAAGAAAACAGGACACACTGAGGATAAATGTTACAGGCTACATGGATTTCCACAAGGTTTTAAGTTCACCAAAGGAAGACACTCAGGCACAGTAGCAACTGCAGCAACAGATATGTTCCATAACACTGAAGCAGTAGGAACTAAGATTGGTGACAAGAACAACAGCTGTGAGATTAGTTTGACAAGGGATCA
Source organism: Datura wrightii (assembly GCA_035772735.1). Classification (NCBI taxonomy): domain Eukaryota; kingdom Viridiplantae; phylum Streptophyta; class Magnoliopsida; order Solanales; family Solanaceae; genus Datura; species Datura wrightii. The sequence goes on along the minus strand of JASDFA010000018.1, from coordinate 190,609,550 downwards.
ATGTGCCAAGTTGATGAAATTCTTAGGCAATGCACATGTGCAGGAGAATAACATATCAACTGATGGAGACAATAGTTTCAGTGGTTCAGCAGCAGCAAGCCTTGCAGGTATAATAGCTTGTCATTCCTCCATGACTGAAATTGGTAACTTGTCTTGTAATTGTATGACTCTGTCTGCTGACTCATGGATTATAGATTCAGGAGCCACACATCACATGACATTCAATAAGAATATCTTAGTCAAAACCAGAACACTATCCTATCCCTTCTTAGTCACATTACCGAATGGTTACAAAGTTAAAGTCACTGAGATTGGAGAGGTTCATTTAAGTCCAGTCTTAATATTACAAAAGGTGTTGTTGGTGCCTAGTTTCAAGTTCAACCTAGTTTCAGTTCACTGCTTAGCCTCACAGTTGGGAGGTGTAGTTAGTTTTAACACTCTTGCTTGTCTTATGCAGGGCCCTTCACTGAAGAGCCCTCTGGAAATTGGTAGAGCAAGAAATGGACTATACTACATCTGCAAAAAATGTCATAATTCTTCAACTTCTTCAAGTCCTTCAACTTCTTCAAGTCCTCAAAGCACAGTATCAAAAGCTTTACCTAGTTGTCTGTTTTTTCCTTCTTTACCAACTGCAAACAATGAAGCCTCTATGCCAATTGTAAGATCCATTGATTCAGTTAATAAAACAGCTTGTTGTATGAGTGATTCTTTGTCTAAATCTTCACTATCTATTGATCATTCTGTTCTTCCTCATGTTCATGCAAATGTGGATTACTTGTGGCACACTAGACTAGGACACATACCTTTTAGTAAAATGAAGGATATTACTGCTATACCAATTACTTTTGCTCCTAAACAACCTTTCTTATGCACCATCTGTCCAATGGCCAAACAAACAAGACTACCCTTTCCCTCAAAGACAAGTTCTCAGTCCACAAAGGTACTTGAACTACTCCACATTGATGTTTGGGGACCTTACCACACACCAACACATGCAAATCATAGATATTTCCTCACAGTTGTGGATGATTTCAGTAGATCCACCTGGACTCAACTACTTAGCTGTAAGAGTAATGCACTCTCAGCTATTAAGAGTTTGTTCTCATTACTGGAAAATCAACTCAACACAAATGTGAAAAACATTAGAACTGATAATGGACTGGAGTTTATCAACAAAGAAACATCTGCCTACCTACAATCCAAAGGGATATCACATCAAAGAACCTGCCCTTATACACCACAACAAAATGGAGTTGTGGAGAGAAAACACAAACATCTCCTTGAAACTGCCAGATCACTATTATATCATTCTAAAATTCCCCTACGATATTGGGGAGAATGTGTTTTGACTGCCACTTACTTGATAAACAGATTACCTTTGACATCTACACATGGTGTTACTCCTTTTGAGAAACTATACCAGAAACAGCCCACTTATTCCCACTTAAAATCCTTTGGTTGTCTTTGTTTTCCCACAAATGTTAAACCCCACAAAGACAAGTTTGAACCAAGCTCCACCCCTCATGTGTTTGTAGGATATCCTTTCAACATAAAGGGTTACAAAGTCCTAGACTTGAGTACCAAAAGAATTCACATTTGCAGAGATGTTCTGTTCTATGAGTCTATATATCCTTTTGTTCTAGCATTTCCTAATTCTGATTTTAGTTCTGTCTTGAAAAAGCTTAGTCCTACTTCTGATATGTTGAACTATACTGATAACACCTCTAGTAATGAGCATAGACTGGATGATGATGATACTGTCCACAACTCATTCACTCATAGTACTAACTCTACTGGCCCTTCTACTGATCCAATACCTGCACATACACCTCATTCACCAGATCATACACCTCATTCACCAGACTTCTCACCTACAATACACACTGTTACACCTCAGAGATATACTTCTTCTCCTTCCAACTGCAACACCAATCAACAGATTAACCATAACCTCAGGAGAACAAGTAGACTACACACCATACCATCCTATCTTAAAGACTACACTTACACACTGCCTACATTACAACCACCTTCTGCCAGTTCCACTACACAACTTACTTCTCTTGCATCTTATGTCCCTGATGTTCAGCAACAATCACAGTTACATGAGCATGAACCTTTTTCTTATGATGAAGCTGTTTTACACCCTGAGTGGCAAGCTGCAATGGACCTTGAGTTCCAAGCTCTACACACTAATAATACTTGGGATTTGGTAGTTCTTCCACCTGAGAAGAAAGCTATTGGATGTAAATGGGTATACAAGATCAAGCATAAGGCAGATGGCAGTGTAGAGAGGTATAAAGCCAGGCTTGTTGTGAAAGGGTATACTCAACAAGCTGGGATTGACTATAATGAAACTTTCTCACCTGTTGTAAAGATGACCACCATAAGAACCCTGATTGGTTTGGCAGTCAAGAATGGTTGGATTCTACACCAATTGGATGTCAATAATGCATTTCTCCATGGAGACTTATATGAAGAAGTTTACATGGAGGTGCCTCAGGGACTAATGGTGACTGACAGGAAGGTGGTTTGCAAGCTGAACAAGTCCCTATATGGATTGAAACAAGCTAGCAGACAGTGGTATGAAAAGTTAGCAACTTCCTTATCTTCCAAAGGATATTCCCACTCCAATGGTGACTACTCTTTGTTTTTCAAAAACTCTGCAGACTCACTGATTTTGGTAGCAGTGTATGTAGATGATATCATTGTAACAGGGACTGATCAAGTAGAGATAGAATCTCTGAAGTCTTTCTTGCATGATCAGTTTAAGATCAAAGATCTGGGCAGACTACATTATTTCTTGGGGCTGGAGATTAGCTACAAAAGCAGTGGAGTACTTATATCACAAAAGAAATTTGCCACTCAACTAGTGCAAGAATTTGATTGTTCTACTTATAGTGCAGTAACATCACCTTTGGATTCCAGTGTCAAGTTGAAAACTGCAGAAGGCCAACTGCTTACAGATCCATCTTACTACAGGAGATTGATAGGCAAGCTGAACTTTCTCACACATACTAGGATTGACTTAGCCTATAGTGTTCAGCATTTGAGTCAATTCTTACAAGCTCCTAGAGACACACACCTAAAGGCAGCCATACATGTACTTAGATATCTAAAAGGTAGTTCAGGACATGGCATATTCCTGTCCAACAAACCTGGCAGCAATGTTACTGCTTATTGTGACTCAGACTGGGCAGCTTGCCCAGATTCCAGGAGATCAATCAGTGGATACATAGTATTCTTGGGAGACAGTCCAATTGCTTGGAAATCCAAGAAACAATCAACTGTTTCACTGTCATCAGCAGAAGCAGAGTACAGGGCCATCAGAGTGGTAGTTGGAGAACTGGTGTGGCTGAACAGATTACTAATTGAAATAACTGGAAAATGTCCCCTGCCAATTGATGTATTCTGTGACAGCCAAGCGGCTATTCACATTGCCAAAAATCCAGTATTCCATGAGCGCACTAAGCACATAGAAGTAGATTGTCACTTTGTACGCAACAAACTTCAAGAAGGCCTCATTACACTTCATCACATCTCTACTAATGAACAACTGGCAGACATTCTAACTAAAGCCCTGCCTGGCACAAGTCATTCAGAACTTTTTGGCAAGTTGTCGCCACCTCCAACTTGAGGGGGGGTGTTGAGATTCAAGAAGTTAGTTAGTTAGTTATAGTTAGTTGAGAAGTAGTTAAAAATTAGTTAGAAGGTTAGTTTAGACAATTACACAAAGTTAGTTATGGGTTTAGGCTATAAAAGCAAGGGTTAGGAAAATTAGTTAGTTAAGTTGTTCATTCTCTTCTTTTCAGATTTTTTTGTACTCTTTACAAGCTCATTTTGAGAGCTAACCTTTGTCCATTAATGGAAGTCGAACTTCCTACTTGATTACTTGTTCATCCAACTTCAACATGATGCAATACAATCTAATATTCATGTATGCAATTAGCATACCCACGCTTCTTTATTTGAGTGAGCAAGTGAGTATATGAATGTCATAATTATGCATGAACACCTGCACACTATACAAAAATTAGAATCAACCAATCTCAATTATTTTTATTGTGCGTGATATTCAGAATGTTGCATCACTAAACTTTCAATACCATCAGGCTCTTCCGTCCTTAGTCAACATATAATCCATTTCACAATTAGCCTTAGATAGAATCAAAATAATCACATAATCAGATAAATACTCGCATAGCACTTGGTACTTGCGTAGGTGCTCATTACCTCATATATATGATAAACCCTTAATCCAAGCCCTTTTTAGCACTATTTACATAAATATCCTCTAATTGGAGTTTGAAAAGTCTTAACTTACCTCAATTTGAAGCATCACGTGTCACAAAATAGCATTCCCCTTCCTATGAGATTTTGAATGTTCCCAATCTATCAAAAATGTATTCTACATGAGCATACGAGTCCATTGATATCTATATAATTAACATAAAAATTATCTAGTCAAAAAGTCAATAAACATTCAACCCCGAGCCTACGAGGTCGAGTCTGAAATTTTATTACAAAATTAGTTTACTCGTAACTCATATATTCTGAATCTCAAAAATCACTCAATTTCATTCCCAAATCAAAGATTTACCTTCTTCTAACTTTAGAGAAAACCGCTAATTTCTCCAATAATTTCATCTATAAAAACACTAAATAACCAAAGTAATAATTGAAAAAATACTAAAATTAAGGTTTGAATCTCATCCCTCCTCCGAAAACAGTTGATAGCCTTCAAAATCACCCAAATCCAAGATCAATTGCTCCCAAACTCGAATTATAAAATGTCTAACTCGAGTTGGGTTAATTTTCAAACCCTTTGCGAATGCGATGCACTACTTCCCCCCTCTCTATGATTGCGACACCTCCTATGCGATCGCGAAGACCTGACACCAAGACCTTCGCGAACGTGAGGCCCCCCCATTCCCACCCCACAATGATCGCTATGAATGATATCTGGCACCAGAAATCAGAAAATTTTAGTGTCATTCAATCTTCGTTTTGATGCGTGAAATTCATCTGAATTTCTCAAGATACAAATCAAATATGTATTTCACTCCAAAAACACCGTACGAACCTACTGGAATGCTCAAGACACTTATCCGATATTGTCTTGATATATTGTTGATCGTGGTCAACTCTAATTTCTTAAGTTAACTAGTAACCAACTCCAGCGTCAAAATTACTCCTGAGCCTCTCGAGACTCATGCAGACTATCTCACTAGGTCATAAATCACTTTTCGGACATATTGAAATCGTCAAACTCAATTTTGAGTTCGTTTACCCATTTTGTTAATTTTGGTCAAACTTCAAATTCTAAATGCCTAGATTTTGATTGTTATATTTGATCCATAATTGATTACCTCAGAATCGTGCCACCCATTCTTGCAAGTCATAAATCACATTTTAAGACTACATAAGAGTCTTTTAGGAAAAAGGGTTCCTAATACTCAAAACGACCGAACAAATCGTTACACTATTTATTAGGGATTTGTTTTACTAAATAATTCTTATTTAGTATGCTGAAGAATATAAATATGGCTACTATTACTTTTTATAATAACTTAATGATAAGGCTAATATTGAGATAAAATCATAAAAATTTTCTAATTTGCTAAAATGGACAAGTAAAATAAAATTTTATTTTTAGTATAAGTTGTCAAGTAAAATGAAATGAAAGGAGTACTAAGGCCTTATTTGTTTTTATTAAGATTAAGGTATCTTAATCTGAATACACATCTAAATATTAAGATGTGTATTAAGATTTATATGTCTAAATCTTAATATATATCTGAATATTAAGACGTTATATTAAAATCTAAATACTAAATAATTAAGACTGTTTATTTTTTCAATATCTGAATATATAAAATTAATTTGCCTTTATTTTAAAAATTAATTAATATGAAATTTTAAAATAATAAACTAGTCTAATACTATATTAATTAAAAAAAATTGAAAATTATATAACAGTTAGTGGTAGTGTTTGTAAATACGGTGTCAAATGGGAATAATGTTGACTAATGGTTGTATTGTAGGTATTAGCTAGTGGTTATGATGTCAAACAATAGTGGTGATTGATAATGGTAGTTGGTTGGGGCGGCTGATAGTTGTGGTAGATGTGGTGATAATTGATGATAGTGGTGAATAATGATGGTGGTTGACAATATGTAATAGTGAAAAGTGGTGGTGATTGTTATGATAATAGTGGTTGGTAGCTGTAATTATAAATGGTGGCTAGTGGTAGTGACGACTGATTATAAAGATTAACAGTGATAGTTGTTATGACTGAAAATGGTAGTTGTGAGTGATGGTTGGTGGATTGTGTGCAATTGATAATGAGGAGCTGAGACCGGGTTGTTGACAATGACTGATGGAGATAGCGGTGAATGAATGGAATAAATGAATTTTCATCTTTGTAAAAATCTTTAAATAGATATTTTAATGATATTAAGAATTTATTACAAATATTAACTATTCAGATCCATTCAGACAAATTAAGTGATTGTAACATGAAAAAAGACAAACATGCTTAATGATTAAGATATAAAAATGCAAACATAAAATATAAATAGATTTAATAATAAGATTTGAATAACTAAAATTAAAATTTTATTAAGTGCAAATAACTAACTTCTAAATATAGTAAAGTATCATTTTGTTTGAGATTGAATAAAAAATATATTACATAGCGGAGGAGGCTCGAGCTAAGAGGAGTGTTTTCTCCTTTTTGCAGAGGTCTAATAAGAAGAGATAGTTAGGCATTTTAAGAAAGTTGAAAACTATGAGCTTATTTTCTGTTGCTTCTTCTTTCTTCTATCTTTTTTGTTTGTTTATTTAACAGATAACCAATCATTTTAATTTATAAACGTACATTTATTAGTATAAAATTTTACTTTCAATGTTAGTTTAACACGTTTAGAGGTTACGATCCTCATGGTGCAAAAATAATCTTTACCTTAGTATATATTAATGTGTAGAACTTAAATCTTTTAATATTTGTTAGGAAATTATATCGCGAAAATTCAGTACGCAATGAACATAGTGTAAGATAAATAATGAGCTTAGTTAATAACAAAATTAGAAATTCATCTTGGGGAATTTAATAAAATAATAAAGTATACTTCTTTCGTTTTAAAATAAGTGGTATTTTAGTATTGTCATTTTGTTTCAAAATAAGTGGTGTTTCACATTATCATAAAGGCATTAATGATTCTTCCAATTTTACTCTTTTCTAAATGAAGAGAGATTTATAAATTACTAAAGAGCTAAATCTTTTTCAAGGTATTTATTAAGAATAAGTTAGTAAAAATATATTTTACTATCTAATAGTAAATAGTTTCTTAAAAGATGTGTCTAAATTAAAAATATCATTTATTTTGAAACGAAAGAAGTAATATATAAAATCTGAAAAATAATTTTTTAAATCCTCCTTTGCATTACAATAGAATTTTCTCTTATATTAAATGATTCAATAATGTATATATGATTAAAACATTAAGGAAAAATCACTTTTTTTTACACTATAATTACTCGACGAAAGAAATTCAAATTCACTAAGCTTAGCTACCTTCCAAATTTTAAAACAGTGAACTTATACTATGGTAATTTTTATGAATCGAAAAGAGAATCCACTGAGGCTTTTGAATTCCTTTTTCCAATTTTGATTTTTGGAATATATCTCTTTCTTTTCTCTGTGGGTTTCTTCATGTCTGCCATCATTTTTATAGTCCACTCGTGCCAAATCAACGGAGAGAAATGAGTGAGAGATTATATTTAAATCTTAAATTATATTTTTTAAAAAGTGATATTAATTTGGTTAATTGAGATTTTAAAAAAATTAAAATAATTTAAACTTTAAAAAGCACATTAATATTTTGAAAATTATAGAAGAAGCCTTCTTTTGTCTTCCTTCATTATTTAAAATTTCCATTTGTAGAGGGGAGTTTGCGAGGTTGAATTTTTGCAAACCCCGCAACTCCTTGAGGACAAATAAGTCTTTCCGCTATTCTTAAAAGAAATATCCAGAAATACACAACTCACGTTGAGGGAAAAGGGAAAAAAGAAGTACGTGCTCATGAAATGATGTGCCATCAAGAAGCAATTTGTCATGCTCCTAAATTGGATGGGACGTGATTAATATCCAATCCCTACTGTCTGTTTAGTCAATTCTGTTCTAGTTGGCTAATGGCCTCCTTTTGCATTTAGCATGTAAGTATTATATATTGTCTGAAAATTGAATTATGAAGCAAACGCTCATGATCCTCTTAATTGAAATTTAATTTGAGCACATAAGTCTTCGGGGAATTCCTCGGGAATAACATAATTGTATAAAATAAATAAAATTTTGGAAAGTCAACCGCCATTAGGATGAATAAATTAATGAAGCCTGCCAATTGAATCTAGGGACGTCAATAAATGAGATTATAGCTAATGCAGTGAGAAGGAATCTTATAGTTGGGAAAATCATAATTTCATACCTTTTTCGTTTTGTCTCTAACTTTATCCTTTTTAATTATTTTCTTAGTGATATTGAATAATTATGGTTAAATCTTAATTTTCTATGGGATTTGACTTCCGACTTTTAAATCAGATTATATTTGTAGTAAGCACTTATTCTTAGGACTAGTTTTGAGTGAGATCAAATTTAGCGCCGTTACTGAGGAACTAACAATTTAGTTGAAGTTGTAAATTTTGCTAGATTTTAATTTATTTATTTTTAGTTGTTGATTTGAGAAACATGAAATCTTGAAATTATGGGAGCTTAGGTATTGGTAATTCTACTTTTGATCATACTTATGAATATTGTGGAGGATATCACCCGTGAAAAAATCATCAACATATTTTTGGGAGAGAGTTATGTGCACCAACTCTATCTTATATGTGGTATTTGGGAGAGAGTTATGTGCACCAACTCTATCTTATATGTGCTATGTGTGTGGTGGTTAAGAATTAAGATCAATTTTATTGTTGTGCGCATACTTCTAATCCTCCCCCAATCCCTTGGGGGGGGGGGGGGGGTGAGTTCATAGGAACAATGAACCAAGGGATTCTAACATGAAGAAGATAAAGAATATGTTAAAGTCTCTTGTGGAGAAAGATGATGAGAAATAACTATAGTTACAAAGGCAAAAGACAACTATCCGCAATTTGGATACTCAATTCAGTTAACTAGTTCAAGCTTTAAATGCACAATAAGCCAATATTATGATAGAATTCAAGAAGATGTTGAATTAGAAGAAGAAATTGACACTCTGGTGGAAGAGTTTAGAGTAGAACATCAACAACCTAATCAACTAAAATTTGATGACATCAATGTTGGAGAAGTGGTACTAGAGTCAACTAAGGACCTTGTTGGTACAATCTTAAGTGACTCTAGTATGTATATAAAACAAATAAATGTTTGAAATTGGTTTGTTATTGCTGGGATGGATCAATGGACCGACAGAGACGTCGCCCTCTAGCCATGCACCTGCATCATTGCCTACGTCTTCAAAACTTGTCACATGATATAACAGGATCAGACAAGCTAAGTACCACTAAAGAATATCCAATAATCCGCTGATCAGTCCCTAAATGGAGGAATGAGACTATTGTAGGTCAAACAATGCAATAATATAATTTAAGAATGCACTTCATTAACATTAAAATTTGAGAGTTGAAACTAACTCATGAAATCTGGATTGTGCACTGAATTTGAATTAAACTGAAATTAATAACTTTGAGAAAGTCTAACAAACATTGGCACCTGCAAGTATGGGGATAGCTAGCCTATCCCTCGATCTGACAACATTCATACTAGGGAGGTTGGTCATTTCTCCCAAGCTAAAATATATCGTGTTAGCACCTGCAAATTTGGTTAACCTTAGCCGTGTCACGACACTTACACTCAGGGAGGTTGGATACTTCTCCCTAGCTGTATTGATCACGTATTTCTAATATAATTTGAATACGCGCAAAAATAAATAATGTCAAATAACACGCAAGAAATTTAATTACTTTCTGACAGGATGAACTAACTGAGTTCATGCAAAGTTGGTTGCTCTCTCGAACGTGATTGGTAGAAAAAATTGTGGGTTGAATTCATACTACTTAAGCACTTGGGATTTTTCTGTTTGTGACACATGATTCCTGTTCAGGTCCAAAGATGTTTTATTTTTGTTATAAATATATTATATTACGTGGATATTCATTAAATACGCTTGCAACAGGGTAAATTTATGATTGGATGAACTCGTAATTAGATAAACTCTTAATGTGTATTTGTATTATAGTGAATGTCTAACTTAGGGTTAATCTTTCCCTATAAATAGAGGGGTTCTTTTCATTGTATTTCATCCCTCAAGAGAAATAAGAATTATTCTCCCTTCTTTCTTTCTCTACAATACTCTTCCCCTTACTTTATTATTTCATAACACATTATCAGCATGAGACTCTACCGTCTCAAAATAAATTTGAAGGCTAAGATATGGATAACTCTCAAAGCAAGCAGCTTGGATTAAGATCCAATTTTGAAGATATTTATTTAACTGATTTTGCTACAACGCGTACAATATTCAAAGACAAGAAATATTTTTTCTTACTTACTTATGGGCAAGATAAATGTTACTACGATTTCTGATAGTACTAATTTGATTAAAGGCTCCGGAAAAGCCCTTATAATTTTACCTAAGGGAACCAAACTCATTGTAAACAATGTCATGTTCTCTTTAAAATCTCATAGAAACTTATTGAGTTTCAAAAATATCCATCAAAATGGATATCATATTGAGACAATGAATGAGATAAATCTTGAATATCTTGGTATCACCAAGAATGTCTCTGGGGAGACATGTGTTATAGAAAAGTTCCCTGCTTTATCCTCTGACTTGTATTGGATAAAGATTAGTGCAATTGAGGCACATTCTATAGTAACCAGAAGTTTACTAATTCCTATAATTTCGTACTTTGGCATGATCATCTAGGACATCTTGGAACTATAATGATGAGAGAATTATAGAAAATTCAAATGGACATCCATTAAAGAACTGGAAGATTCTTTCAAATGGTGATTTTTCTTGAACTGATTGTTATCAAGGCAAGTTAATTGGGAGACCATCACAACAACGGTTGAGATTGAGTCATTGCATTCTTGAAACGTATACATGGGGGTATTTGTGGACCTATCCACCCACCTAGTGGGTCGTTTAGATACTTCGTGGTCCTAATAGATGCTTTTTCTAGATGGTCTCATGTGTGTCTATTATCATCTCACAACCTGACATTTGCAAAATTAATTGGCACAAATAATACTATGACGGCATAATTTTCTGATAATCAGATTAAGTCTATTTTCCTTGATAATGCTACAGAGTTTTCATCCTCAGCATTTAATAGTTATTGCTTATTAATTGGGATAAAAATTGAACATCCTGTAGCTCATGGTCACACTCAAAATGGTCTTTCTGAGTCATTAGTTAAACGTCTACAATTAATAGCAAGACCATTGCTCATAAAAACGAGGATGCCCGTTTATATTTTGGGTCATGAAATTCTGCATGTTGCAATACTTGTTCGTCTCATACCGAAAATTATCATAAATTTTCTCCGTTGCAATTGGTTTTGGGTCAAGAGCATAATATATCTCATCTGAGATTTTTTGGATGTGTTGTATATGTGCATGTAGCATCACCACATCGCACAAAGATAGGTCATCAAAGAAGGTTAGGAATTTATGTTGGGTTTGAATCACCCTCCTTTATTCGCTACCTTGAACCATTAACTAGAGATATGTTCACTGCTTGATTTGCAGATTGTCGGTTTGATGAGACAGTTTTTTCAAAATTAGGGAAAGAAAATAGTGAAATCAAAAGAATTTTTTTATGAAAAAATCAATCACTATCTCATCTTGATCCACGTGCTTCTATTTGTGAGCAAGAAGTACAAAAGATTATTCACTTGTGAAAAATTGCAAATCAAATGTCAGACACATTTACAAATTTAAAAATGATTACTAAATCAAATATTCCTATAGAGAATGTCCCAATTTGAATTGATGTCCCTGAAGGACCACCTACTAGTGTCATAATTAATGAGTCCAAAGCAAGCCCAAAACATGGTACACCATTGGGTTCTAAGGACCGAAATCCTAGAAAAAAATAAATGGTCAAGATGACACTACAAAAGAACCACATATGGAAGTCCAAGACATGAACAAGTTTGATATCCATGAAGGAATCAATGAGCCTGAGACTCAAGAAAATGAGGAACTATCCATATTTTCAAGTGATGCTGGGATTAATCGATTGGAAATAGTGGTGGATTATGTCAGTGCATATAACATTGCAACAAAAATTATGCAAGATATTGAGGATCTTGAATTTTAATTTGTAGCAGAATATCGACAAAGAAATAATTGACTAAAATGACAAGAAGCAATTCAATCATAGTTGAATTCACTTGTCAAGTGTGTAGTTTTTGGACATATAGCTCAAACACCTGATGGTATTAAACCTATGGCTATAAATGGGTCTTTGTGCGAAAAAAGAAATGAGAAAAATAAAATGCAAAGGTATAAGGCATGCCTTGTTACACAAGAATTTTCACAAAGTTCTGGTGTCGATTATGAAAAGACATACTCACCAGTTATAGATGCAATAACATTGTGTTATCTTATTAATTTCAGTATCCATGAGAGGCTTGAAATGCATTTATTGGATGTGGTTACGGGCTATCAATATGGATCACTTGATAATAAGATATACATGAAAATTCCTGAAGAATTTAAGATGTTTGAAGCATGTTGTTCAAAGTCTTGGGAAATATATTCAATTAGATTGCAAAAATCATTGTATGGTTTGAAGCAATCCGTACGCATGTGGTATAACCGTCTAAGTAATTATTTATCTAAGAAAGGTTATACAAATGATGAAATTTTTTCATGTGTTTTTATGAAAAAAGCATTAGAATTCTCATACTTGTTGTTTATGTTGATGATATAAACCCCATTGGAACTCCAATAAAGCTTCAAAAGGCAATTGATTATTTAAAGAAGGAATTTCGGATGAAAGACATTGAAAAGATAAAATTATGTCTTGGTATGCAAATTGAGCATTTGATAAATGGTACCTTTGTTCATCAATCTTCCTATATAGAAAAGGTGTAGAAAAGATTTTATATGGATGGAGCACATCCATTAAGTACTCCGATGGTTGTTCAATCAATTGATGTGAATAAGGATACATTTCAACCTCGAGAAAAGAATGAGGAAATTCTTGATCCTAAAGTACCATATCTTAGTACAATTGGTGCACTAATGTATTTTGCTAACACTACAAGACCTGATATAACCTTTTCAGTTAATTTGTTAGCAAGATATAGTTCTGCTCCTACTAGGAGGCATTGGAATGGGATCAAACACATAGTGCGGTATCTAAAAAGGACTATCGTTATGGGCTTATTTTATTCTAATAATTGCAGTTCCAATCTTGTTGGTTATGCTAATGCAGGGTATTCATCTGACCCACACAAAGCACGATCTCAAACTGGATACATGTTCATATGTGGAGGCACTGACATATCTTGGAGATTTATAAAGTAGTCTTGTAGCCACTTCATCAAATCATGCTGAGATAATAGCTATTCATGAAGCAAGCCGAGAATGTGTATGGTTGAGGTCCGTGATACATCTCATTAGAGAAAAATGTAGTTTGAAATGTGACAAAGTACCCACATATATGAAGATAATGCAGCATACATAGCACAACTAAAGGGAGGATTCATAAAAGGAGATAGAACGAAGCACATCTTGCCAAAGTTTTTCTACACACATGAGCTCCAAAAGAATGGTGATATAAACACGCAAAAGATTCGTTCAAGTGATAATGTGGCTGATTTATTCACCAAATCTCTACCAACTGCAACTTTCAAGAAGATGGTGCACAAGATCGGGATGCAAAGATTCAAGGATGTTCACATTAGGGGGTGTTAATACACGTTGTACTCTTTTTTCCTTAAAAGGTTTTGTCCTACTGGATTTTTCTTATAAGATTTTTAATAAGGCAACCAAAATGCGTATTATTAGATATACGATTGGGTGAACTTGCAATTAGATAAGCTCTTAATGTGTATTTGTATTATAGTGAATGTCTAAGTTAGAATTTAGCTTCCCTTATAAATTGAGGGGTTCTTTTCATTATATTTCATCCCTCAAGAGAAATAAGAATTTTTTTCCCTTTTTTCTTTCTCTACAATATTTTTCCCCTTGGTTTATTATTTCATAATAATTTTATTTATTTTGAGTATTTTAAGCCATCTTATCATTTCCGCTAAATCCGACGCCTAATGTGCATCCATTAACATGTTCCTAACAATTTGTTACACTCCAATGAGTTTCAGCTAATTACGAAACGTCACGGACTAGACTTACACAATGAAAAGCAACTACATGGATATTAAGGCACACTCTCTACTTTCAGCTCAAATTACATGAATATATATGATACTATATACATATATATATATATATATATATATATTATTGATAAATATTTACTCGTATATATACTTAAGCGAATATTCGGGGCATGGTGAGAGTAGTATCGGTGGAGGATAAAATGCAGAAAGCGAGGTTGAGATGGTTTGAATATGATAAGGAGATGTCCAGATGCTCAATTGCAGAGGTATAAGAAGTTGTCGATAGGTTGAGATGGTTCGAACATGATAAGGAGATGTCCAGATGCTCCATTGCAGAGGTGTAAGACGTTGTCGATGGATGGTTTCAGGAGAGGTAAGCCGAAGAAGCGTTGGGGAGAAATGATTAGATAAGACATGCCACATTTTTAGCTTATCAAGGATATGACCCTAGATAGGAGGTTGTGGAGGATATAGATCAGGGTAGTAGGTTAGTAGGGAATAGAGAGTTGTTTATCTAATCTTTTGTATTAGTAGTTGTAGTAATATTATATACAGTGTCTTGCCCTTAGATTTTTAATTACCTATTATTTCTTGTAATTTTTTTCCTTCCTTTTTTGATATGCTTTATTTCGTCCACTTCTTTCCTTTCCGGATTGTTTGGACTTGTTTATCCTTGAGGCAAGGATATATCGAAAACTGTCTCTCTGCTTCTGAGTAGGAATAAGGTATGCACACACTCTATCCTCCCCAAACTCCATTTCTTTTGGGACTACACTGAATAAATTGTTGTTATGTATATACTTAAATAAATAATGAATGCAATATGTAGCACGCTACATCAATATATTTATTTAATATCCTAGAACACTTTTATAATAGAGATTATCATCAATTGTGCTGAAACGATAGAATTCCTTTATTTTTAAATATAGATTTGAAATTTGAATCTTAATCGTAAAAAGTGTTTTTCCTTTTAATTAATAGGTCTTACAGAATGTATAAATATTAATTAAATGGGTCTCAAGGAGAATACTGCTCATCAGATGACAAACCAAAAACAATAAAGACTAGAAGATTTTAAAGGAAAGTAGGCATAGGTCTCTATAAAAGCTAACTTGTCACATTTTCATGCAATAAAACATCCCACCTAAAGTGAATGCTTTAATTCCAACCTTTATTAGGCCAGTGCCAAACGTGCATTTTGAATAGGGTTTAGACTCAATTATCTTCTAAAAGAATTTCCAAAGTGGAGTCAATAATTCACTTTTTTTTTTCCTTTAAGACCTAACACACCCTAAAACCAATCCTAATAAAGGCTAATCAAAAAACAATAATTGGCAATGAATAATGGAACCAAAGACTAAGATGGAGACCCGGCAAACGGAATATAATCCTATATTATCTTATAGATAACATCAAATTAAATTCGTCATTTCTTAAGGTTGATCAGATAAGACTAAACTCCTATTTGTACTATCTTTAATTACCATTTGGAATTTTTTTTTTAAAAAGAGCCAATAAGAGAATATTAAGATAAAAATATCAAATTTTGTATAGCGATGTTTATATTCCATGATATAAGTCCTCTTCTATGTATATTTCCTAAGAAGGTTAGACTATATAACAAAATGGTTTAGTTATAAATGATGCATAGTCACGATTCAAAATGTTTTAAGTCGTGATGACATTTACATCCAACCCGATAGATGAATTATTTTAGTCCATTACTATTATTATCATACAAACGTTAGCCGAAACAATGATAAATTATATAAAATAAAATTAAAAAAAATTCAATATAACATGAATAAGGAAAATACAATCAAAAAACACTGCAAGGACCTAGTGATATGAGTTAAGAGCATCTAACTAAAAGTAACTATAGAAGTTGGACACCAAGGAAACAAAGACAATCAAATTAAAGGAGCAGAATTAGAGTTCGGTGTTGTGAATCAACTGACAGCTCACCGCCAAACTCCAAACGGCGTAACTCGCATAGCTCCATCGTATACCCTTAGCATTTGCAACAAAACCTGCACATAAAAGTACAGCATGTGTAGAATGAGTACGAGAAACACATATATTCATCATCATCATTGACCAACTCTTTACTGAAACGATCGTGAGGATTTCCTTCCATGCTCACCTCCACACTGGATTAATAACAATCTCAACAAGAGATACGTATTCCACAAGGTAAATGAACAGACTAATTATGATTCTTAGCTATAATCAGAGTTCAACAGATTAGGAAAGTAAACTTCGAGGTATCTTTAACCAAACAGGTAACAACTAATGTAATGCAGTTTGTGAATGTAATAAGATAATTAAACATGATAAACAATACAATGCAATGCAATGAAATGGGATGAGATGCAATGCTTCTATGGTAGGTAGATGTGATCTATAAGAGACTCATAAGGTCCATATATTATCCCTGGATCGGTCATTAAATCCATTGGATAACAATAAATATCAACCCTCCGCGCCATCTGAATCCGATTCTTAGACCTATAGATAAAAATACATATTATTACTCCATTCAGATTTGATCCTCAAACCAACAGATAATCCAACCAAAAGGTTACCGTATCACTTTTCCATCCAGAACCAGGTCCTTCCATCTTGCGAACAATAATCATATGATTTATTAAGTATATTATGCATGTGACATCGTATGAAAGCGTGAAAGAATGCTACAGATACGAAAAATATGAGTTGCACATGTATAAATGTCTTTCAATCAATTCATTACTTCAAGTTTATGAATAAAATATATTGATAAATGTCAAACAATTCAACAAGTCATGTATCATCTAAGAGCTCGAGTAACCATCGTCTCAACATCCATTGATATCATTAAATTAGTCAAGTGAATCATATATTCGATCTTTATCCATGTCATGGCACTGCTACATATTATAAGTGCCCGTCATCTCACCTATACGAGACCTCCATTATCTAATTCTCATCAATCAAGCAATTACCAACACAAGCACTTCATAAAAGTCAAGAAAGTCTCAACTTGTCTTAAATTTGAAGCCCCAAACGATCAAGGATTAGAATTTGCTTTCATCAAAGACTCTAAAATGATCCAACAATCAAACTATGTAATCTACATGAACATACGAGTCTGTAGACACCCATAACGTTATACTTCTATCTCAAATCCAAAAAATCAACTCTGGGCCCCCAAGTCAAAACTATAATTTTATTATAAAATTAGGTTATTTATTCCTTAAGGAACCCATATCTAAAATTTCAGCTCAAAAAATAATTCAAATCGACCTCCAAAATCACAAGTTTCATTTTCTTAATCTTAGGCAAAAATTTTTACTTGTACATCAAATTTGTGAACCAATGCATGAAAAATAATGGGCATTCGTATAAAATGATAAAAACTAATGTAGAATTACATACCGGATATTTATACGAGAAAGCTCTTTGAAAATCGCCTCAATACGAGCTCCCTAACTCTCAAAATATTAAAAATATCAAAATTCTGAAATTTGTCTTTTTTATACTTGGGTTGCCACAATTGTGATAATTTTATCCTCATTTGTGATCAAAACTCTGCATTTGCGGTTGCATCAAAACTTAGCAATAGCCTTTCAAGGTAAAATGGCCATTACTTTCTCTTACGACCCTCATAATTTGACATTTCTTTTTCGTATGGTTTCAAAATAATGATGCATATCTAATCGATCAATCAAAATCTAATTTAAAGCTCATTTTCTCAATGCGGTACCGTGATGCTCAAGGAAATGACGTAAAAACATCAAATAGGAGCGCGACACAACCCAAACCCATCCAAAACTAATTAAGATATAATCAAAAATTGTAGACAAGTCCAAAATCACCAATCAAAGTTGTTGGAACTTTTAAATCATTAATCCGACTTCATTTAGTCAACTATTTAACTAAGGTCAACTCTTAACTTTAAATTCTACTAGAATGCAACTCTGTGTCTAAAACTCACCTGAAACCCGTCAGACACAAATAAAATATCCAAATCAATCATAAAGCAAGCTACGAAACTGATGAAGTGCTCAAAAATTCATCTAGGATCGTCTTGACTCGATGTTGACTGTGGTCAACTCAAATCCATAAACTTAATTAGTAACCAAATCAATAGTCCAAATCATTTCCAAGCTCCTCAAAATCTATGCAAAATATCCAACTAAGCCTTAGATCACTCACTAGGCCTAATGAATTCATGAAATGGTGAAAATTCAAATTCAAATTCATTAATTCAAAATATTAACTTTGGTCAAATTTTTTATTTTTAAGCTTTTAAAAATAAAATTTCTTATCTAAAATGCACCAATCACCTCGAGAACTTTATAACTTATCCCACAAGTCATAAATAGCATAATAAGGCTGCAGGAAAGGTTAAACTAAAAAAGATGCTTCAGAAAACAAAACGACCTTGTAGATTGTTGCTGGCATGCCTTTCCAAAAATTTTAATTATTTTTTTATCCGTTAGAAATTAAACAGTACGTTTTCTTCATTTTCTTTGGTAGTTACATTTTTTAATCTCATTCTTTTTAGAAAAAAGAACTAAAATATCTTTGAAATATTCAAAATAGATTAAACTTATCCCTTTTTATATTTTTGAATAAAAAATATCCTCCCGATTATATTTTTAGCTTAAAAATACCGTTCAATTATTCAAATAAATCAAAAAATATCTTTGATTTCTTTCTAATGAATATTTCAAAACAAGGGCAAAGGGGATAGTTTACTTGCACTATTTGAAATGGGACAATTTTGCCCTTTTTCTCATTTTCTTTTTGGAGTGCGCGGGAGGGGATTGAATGCGAGAAATATAATAATATAAGAAAATAAGTAGTATAAACACTTCTCATTTTAAAAAAAAATAAAGAGATGGCATATAATTTTTTTTCTTCTGGTTCTATCCACATTATGTAAAGACTTATTATTTTCGAATATGATATCATGTACCTATTCTTACTACTCTAAGAATGATATGATACAAGAAATCAATATTGATTATGCCTTGATGTACTTTATTATTTATTTTAACTTTAAGTCATTCCAAATTTCAATCTAGTGTCAATATAATAGTTTTGAAAAGAAATAATAGAATAAATATATAATTGAAAAATTAATATTGGTAATTAAGATATATCTTATAAAATTGTCATTGTTTAAGAATTATCATTTAAAATAGTTAAAGTAATCTCATAACCTCCGAAATTTTTTTTTAAAATTAAGAGCATATGTCCTAAACATTAAATGGATGACAAAATTATCCCATTTATATCTGTATATATTATAATTATGGTCTATAGCATGATAATGTGTCATAGTTTATTGATCAAGGATTCATCATTTTAGACTCTTTTTACTACTTTTCTTACTCTCATAAATTCATTCTAATTTGAATAATCTGTCATATTACTAAAGCTCACAATTTTTTTCTTTTATTTCAATCCTCTGGGTTTTTTATTTTACTTTCTTATCAAGAACTCGATTTTTACAATTAAATGCTCCACTTGAGTGTTTTCTTTCTTAAGAATCACAAAAAAATAAATTCGGCATCTCATAACCTAACATGAAAAAATATGGCATACCTTCATGAATGAATTTTTTCTCAATTAATTGACATTTTTTCTTAATTTTTTCTATTTATATATTATAAAATCTAAAACATATTTTTTAATTACATTCTCTCAATCATCTATATCTTTTTTCAGTTTAGAAAGCCCAAAGATCATTATTATTAATTTATTGATTTAATGATTTCTTTGAATTTGATTGAAATTTAGCACACATGCCCATATTGAATACTATATCTGGCCGATTGGTCATCAAGTAAAGAAGTGAGCCAATTATATATATATGTATTTGGTTTCATCTACCATTGAACCAGGTTCATTCATATCCACTTTTCTGATTATTGCTATGGGAGTGTCATTTATCTCAGCACTTTCCATATCAAATCATATGAGCAGTTATTTGATATACTTCTGTTGATGAATAGATGTATCATCCTTAATTTATAAATCTAAAAAGAAAGTTAATTCTCCCATCATACTTATTTCAAATTCATCACTCATTAGTTTGCAAATTCCTACACAATCTTTCTTTAGTGGATCCAAAGATAATATCATCCATGTATACTTGAAAAATTAGCATGTTTGTTCCACCCTTTATAAAGAAAAAAAATGTTATAGATTCTACCTCTGTTATAATCATGATATAAGAGAAACTTTGACAATCTTGTATATCACACTCTAGGTGCCTATTTGAGACCGTATAATGTCTTGTTCAACTTATAAACGTGATTAGGATATTCATTAATTATTTTGTTCAAATTCAGGGGTTGTTTGACATGGACTTCTTCTTTTAGGTACATCTTTAGGAAGGCACTCTAAATATTCATTTGATAAAACTTAAATCTCATGAAATTGACAAAAGCTATTAATTTTCTAATTGCTTCCTTTCTTATCACAGAAGCAAAGGTCTCATTATAGTTAATGAGTTCTTCTTGATTGTATCCCTGAACTACCAATCGTGCCGTATTTTTAATAATTATTTCTTGATCATCAAGTTTATTTTTGTAGATCTATCTTGTACTAGTCATTATTCTATTTTTGGGGTGGGGTACCAGGTTTCATACCTTACTTCGTTCAAATTGATTTAACTTCTCTTGCATGGTAGTTATCCAACCAGCATCCAACAGAGCTTCTTTGATTTTTTGAATTTAATCATGGAAAGGTAAGCTGAGGAGACACACATATTCCTCAATTTTGATATTATTTGGATTCTTGAGTTTAATAGAGTGAGCATTTTTTGGACAAGCTGAGAACTTTTATGTTTCTAATTACTCACTTGTACTTCTTGTGGTTCTTGCATAGTTGATATACCATGTTCATCGGTTGTGATACTTTAAGTAGGACTAGACTCATTTTCCTTAGTCCCACTTGATTGGGTAATCACTACTCCTGCTTATGGATCGTTGATGGTTAATGTCATAGTTTATCTTTGAGCTTCTTAAATCAAATTGTCTTTTGATGAAATAGGTTTCTCGTCCATATTCCTGATAGGAACCAATCCAATTTTCTCAATGGCCTTCGATAGGTTCAAGATATTTAATGAGTTTGATTCAATAAATATCACATGCATACTTTCCTCAGCATAGATCGTCCTTTTATTCAGAATCTTTTTATGTTTTGCTTTGTGAAGAGTACCCCAGGAATATTCCTTCATCACTTTTAACATCAAATTTTTTTAAGGCTTCTTTTATATTGTTATGAACGAAACACTTGCATTCAAATGTCCTAAGATAGATGAGATTTGGTTTTCTTCCTTTTAACAATTCATAGGAAGTTTTCTTCCTCAAAGACTTGCTCATGCACCTATTTATGAGATAGCATGTAATGTTTTCAGCTTCAACCCAGTACCCTTTTTTACGATCTACTTGCAATCAACATTGTTTGAGACATATCTTCCAGCATTCTTTTTTTTTTTCAGCAACTCCAATTTTCTGAGGTGTTTGAGGGGATGAGAAATTGTGATTTAATCCTGATGCTACATAATATAATAGGAATTTTAAAATTTTAAATTTTGAATCATGATCTAATCTAATGTTCACTAGTTCACTATTGAGTTTCTTTTAGACTTGTTTTGCAAATATTGTGAACATTTTAAATGTTTTATCTTTGAATCCTAGAAACAAGGTCCAAGTAACTCTGATGTAGTCATCTACTATGACAAATACATATTTCTTTTCTACTTTGCTTGAAACTCGCATTGGACCATAAAGATTCATATGAATGAGTTGTAGACACTTTGAAGTACTTACTATTTTCTTTGACCTGAATAATGACTTCACATACTTTTCTTTAACGTATAAATCACATACAATTATTTTTAATGAACTTGATCTTTGGTAAGCCATAAATCAGGTTCTTCCGTACTAATTTATCCAGATATGAAAAATTGCATGAGTCAATCATTTATACAGAGAAGAGAATTGTCTGTGGTAGCACTGAAACATATGAGATTTTCACGTACAGGTTCAAGAATATTTGCCTTGTAGATGTTTTTGTGTCTTGTTCCTTGATGAATCAAATCTTCAATCTTTAGACTAGTAACTCTGTAATCAACCGATGTAAATAACCCCTTTTTTCTTCTTGTTGCACATATGAAAGAAATTTAACATATTGAGCTTCAATCCTCTCCCAAAGTATACATTTTCAAAATCTTTAGATATTCACTTCTCGACTTTGCTAATTCTAACTATTTCACCTTAATTTCTTTCCATTTTCAAAGGCCATATTTTTACCTTTGTACATAGAGAGTGAGAGGAAGTTCTCTATCATTCCTGTCATATACCAGGAGAATGCACTATTAATGTACCAGGTTGACTTGTTGGCTCTCACTTTCACCTGAAATCAAAGTCAAAAATTAGATTTAGGCATATCTAGATTAGCTTGGACCCCTAGATTTGGACATCCAGATTAGCTTGGACCCCTTTTTGTAAGTGAAAAAATGTATCAAATTTCTTCGAGCCTAGAAGCGCAATGATAAGGAATTTTTTTCTTTTTAGCAAGTGAGACATATGGACTACGTCTCTGCTTAACAAACTAAAACTCTTCTTTTTATTGATTTTTTTTAATTTTGCACTAGTCTTTCTAGTGTCCACCAAGACTCAATGGGTACAAAGCTTGTAGTCTGTCTTATAACTTTATTTTTCATGATTTTCTTTTATATCCTAGACCTTGTCTATGATTGATGTGACTATCATACATGAAAGCTAGTATCTCGGAGGACCTGATCCATTTTAGAGTTCGTTAAAAATTCAACTTAGTACTATCAAGATTTTTCTTAAGGACTTAATTTTCTTCAAGGGCATATTTAAGATCAAGTTTTAGTTTTATGTTATTTTCTCTAGCTCATATGATCCTTATTAAAACTATTTAGTGAGCCAGTTTTCTTTAGCTTTGTTGTGCTTAGTGTCAGTTCATCACCCTCTCCCTCAAGATTTCTGTTATCATATTTTAAAAAAGCATAGGCATTTATAAGTTATTCCTTTTCAGTGGATAGAGAGTGGTATTTATTAATAAGGACAATAGAGAGAAAAAGAAAGAGAGGCTAGTCTCTTTTGAGACTATGAGTTAATATTTACTTTTACATCAAGAAAACATACCGTAGATTTTTCTTCGTCACTATCTAAGTTTGATTGAGCCACCAATGTCAAGATGACTTCATCATCATATTCATCCATGGCCAGTAGGGATTGATCTTCAACTTCTTTATTCGCTTCCTCATTGCTTGAGGAGTCTTCGATGGCTTTTAAAACTTTTTTCACAACAACTTTCTGCCTTTCGAGTAGAAAGTCTTCTGTTGGAAACATGAAGTTGATCTTTTTTCACTAATCTTACTTTATCAGCTTGACTTCGTCTGTATTCCAACTCCCATTGAGGATATTCCTTGATGAAATGATCTGAGCTTCCACATTTATGACATATTTGTTCATGATTGCCTTTGTTAGCGGATTTTAAGGATCCTTTTCTTCGAGGAGCTCAACCCCAACTATGCATTAAAATATTCGAGTCAGAAGTGTCATGTTATCTTTTTTCATGATAGTTATCTTTAGAATCAAGTTCTTCACTTTATGGGTTATAGTCATCTCTCATTCCTGAAATTTTTCAGTTCATAAGTCTTCAGATTACTTATCAAATTACCCATAGATAGAGTGTCCAGATCACCGAGCTTCCGAGATTGCTTCAACTTTTCTTTCCCATGATTCAGGTAGCATATTGAGTAGTTTTCTAACAGTCTTACTTATTAGAATGGTTTCACCAAAAAAATATTATTTCATTTACAATTGAGGCAAACCTAGTATTCATATCATTAATTGATTCTCCATCTTTCATTTTGAATAGCTCATACTATCTATATTATATGTCTATCTTAGATTTCCTGACCTAATTTGTTCTCTCATGAGCAGTACGTAGAGCATCCCAAATATTTTTAGTTCCGGTGTATGAGGAAATCCTTTATACTCATCAGGTCCGATTTTGTAGATTAGGATCTTCTTGGCTTTAGCGTTAGTTTCGACTGTCGGTTTTTCTTCTTTATCATATTTAGTAGTGGCAAATGAGCAGGTTAGGTCAAATTTGGGCGGGGTAAAGATAGGTCAACATAAAATAAGTAATATTTCAACCCATCCATATTTCATATAGGTAAAAATGGGTTGGGAAAAAAATATGTTTACCCATATTTTCATGAGCAAATAGTAATCTACTTTAGAATGCAATATCGAAAACTACTTTAGTTTTCTTTAAAATGAGAAATGTTGAAAGTACCTTATTTAGTTTTATTTTATCGTAAAAGTCATAAAAAAAATTTCTATAACTTTTTAATATAAAAAATATGTAATAATAAGAAAATTAATATTTATCACTGGATTTCAAAGTAAAGAAAATTTATAATTTAGGAGTAAAACATGCTTAATGGACTTGAAGAAATATCAATACTAATACATGGTTTAAAATATTTATAGATCATTTATAAGGGTGTGTTTGGTAACAAAAATATTTTTGAAAAATAATTTTTAATTTTCTCATGTTTAGTTAATTTAAATGTTTTGAATTTTTATTTTTGCAAATTGACTTATTTTGCTCGATTTAGAAAAAATGACTTTCCTACATAAAGTCGGAAAAATATTTTTCAAAGTCCTGACTGCTGATATCGACACTAACCCCGACACCCGACCCAGGACCCAAGTCTCGGCTCTGACATAGAAGTCGACTCTCGAACTCTATGACGACCCCGACTAAGGACCAAAGTCTCATCCTCGACCCGAAACTCGACTCCGACCCTGATCTCGACTCCCGACCTCGAACTCCAATCCTCAACCCCTGATTTCTGACATTGACCCAACCCTAACCCTGATCTAAATTGCGACCCTCGACCCCAATCTCCAACCGCGACCCCCGACTTCAACTCTCAACCTCGACCTCGACCCCGATCCCCGATTCCGACTATAACTCCTGACCTCAACCCCAACCTCCAACTCTGACCCTGAACCTGACCCTTGACCTCGACTCTAACCCCGACCCCCGACTCTTAGCCTACACAACTGACTTTGACCCCAACCTCAAACCTCGACCCCAACACCCTTTTCGCTTTCCCTGACCCCGACTCTCAACCTCAACCCTCGATCTCAACGTCAACCCTAATTTCCAACCTCGACCCCTGACCCCCATCCTCAACTTTCGACTCGACCCCGACCCCGATCCCGATCCCTGACTTTGACTCCATACCTCGATCTCGACCTCCAACCCTGATCCTGACCCCGACCTTCGATCCTGGCCTCAACTTTCGACCTCGAACCTAACACTAACCCTGATATCTGACCCCAAATTCCGACCCCAACATGGAACCTGACCCCTGACCTCAATCTCCAAACACGATTTTCAACCCCAAATCCCGACACTGACTTAAGACCCGACTTTACGCCGACCCTAGGCTCGACTCCCAGTTCCGATCTTGACCCTAACTTTTGATCTACTATAAAGAGAAAAAAACATAAAAAGAAAAGAAGTTATAGCATTTTTGTGATATCATGAATTTGACTGAATAAAAGTTGGAAGCTTAAACAATTAAGCTAACCTATATTTTACCCATGAATAGGCCTGGGCATCGAGCCGAGCCAAGCCCAACCAAGCCGAGCCGAACTCAAGACGAGCCTTATTGAGCTTTAAAAAATATCTAGCCGAGTTCAACCGAGCTTTTCTACATTTTGACCGAGCCGAGCCGACTTCTTTTTTCTAGACAATTTTATATTTCTTATAAATTTTATTTACCTAATTAAAACGTATAGTTCTCAAGATATTTTTTCAATAATCAAAAGAAATTATACCCACAATAATAAAAGGATATCAAAGGATTATAAGTTGACTAATAATGAAATTTATTTTTCTATTCGTAGGAAGAAATATGAAGAGAGAAATAGCAACAGATTTTCTTAAAATTGAAAAAACAGAACCACATCCGAAAATAACCAAATCGATGAATATGTACTATATTTGATTTGACTTAATTTTAATAATTGAAAACTTGATTTGATCTTGATTATTATCAAAATCGATCCAAACCTAACTATGAATACTCATACTCATATAATAGGCTTAAGTTATATTGTGGTTAAAAATTTACCCACATTGAATAAATATTAATTATAAAATATTAAGTTAACATAGTATTTTAGGTTAAATTTATAATATACTTAATAATTCATCTTAAAGAAAGGATATTATTTCTTATATTGAGCCAAATGAGCCAGCTCAATTGAGCTCGAGCTTTGACCGAGCCGAGCTTGATCGAGCTTTTACCGAGTCGAGCCAAAATTTAATTGAAATCGAGCTAAGTTGACCCGAGCTTTTCAAAACAAGCCAAGTCGAGCCAAGCTAAATACTTGCGAGCCGAGCTCTGAGCCGCTCGGCTCTTTGCCCATCCCTACCCATGAATACCCATATTCTTATTGTTTGAATATGGGTTTAAATACAAATTTTATCCATCTAAAAAGTCATTAATCCAACCAATTAAAATATGAACGAATTGGGCGGGTTATCAAAATATGGGCTTATTTTGCCAGCACTAATCATATTCCCGTCTCCCTTTTGATACTTT
This sequence comes from Datura wrightii, assembly GCA_035772735.1. Classification (NCBI taxonomy): domain Eukaryota; kingdom Viridiplantae; phylum Streptophyta; class Magnoliopsida; order Solanales; family Solanaceae; genus Datura; species Datura wrightii. The sequence goes on along the minus strand of JASDFA010000018.1, from coordinate 190,582,480 downwards.
AGTTTTCCCATCTTCTCAAAGTTTCATGGGTTTAGTGAATCTCCATCAAGAAAAATATTCTAAAAATTGTGATCTTCACCAATAAGGAAATTCATCATCCTATTCTTCCACCACCCATAGCAGTATTTATTGAACAAAGATGATCTGGTGATTGATTGACTTTCTCCTGTCATTGGTAGTGCCATCGTTATATTTTCAAGGTGTTAGTCTTATGTGAAAAGATTTGTTGTGATACCAATTGAAATAAGTTATCACCTACTGACATCCATTGATTTTCCCAAGGAACACAAACTACAGCCTGCTCTAAGAACACTCTAAGGTGTGAGGGTGGTGGGGATGGGGATGGAGTGAGGGCAAGGTGTGTAGTAGGCGGAGAGAAGATAACAAGAGTCTATTTGAATAGACTTATTTTAGGTGTTGTCAAGTTAAAATAGCCTATCAGCAGTTTTATAGCATTTGGATAAAATAAAAAAGTATTTCAAAACTATAATAGCAAAAATAAGTTAAAAATCAAAAATTAAAATTTGTTTTACTAATCAAATGTGAAAAACTAAAAACTATCTTCTTTTCCTCCCTAACGAACACACCCTAAAAGATTAAGAAAAAAAGAAAAACAAAAAAATAAATGAAAAGGAACTAAATCTGCCGATTGAAACAAAGAGTTGGAAGAAAGAAAAAAGTGGAAAAGAGAAGAAAAAAGTTCCAAAGAGCATGAAAAGAGCTTCGTCATTTTTTTCCAAATCATTTATGATAAAAGAGCCGACAACTTTGGCGTCAATAAGTTAGATTTTTCTTTTCATATAAAAAAAGAGGAAAAGAAAAGAGACGGAAAAGAAAATTTAGATAAAAGAAAAAAACATATATACATTCTTCAGGCCTAAATTTCATGCCGGCCAATTAATAATGAGAAATTTATATAAATGGCACATTTTTTATTGAAAATAGATTTTTACACCTATAATTTCATTAATTATAATTTATAGTCAATATATTCATTTTAAAAGTAAGGTATTTTATATTTGAATACAAATATATTAATTAGTGTGTTGAATTAAATATGGAATGCTATTTTCTTAAAATGATAAATTAACAAAGCTCATGTTATAATTAATACATGATCTTTTATATCTCTCTTTCTCTCTTCTCTCTCTTTGCCTTCTTTCGCCCCTATCTCTCTCTCTCTCTTCCTCTCTATGTACTGTTTTTTCACCTTCTATAGATATTAGACAACTGTATTTGTTGTATTCATATATGCAATTAGGTTGTATCATCTATCTCACGTATGCTGTATTTTCACCTCTCTCTTTGTATTTTTTAATTTTTTGATATGTCAAATGACTGTATTTATTGTATTAGTACGTGCGTTTAGGTTCTATTCTCTATAATTTAGCTTGTATTCTTGCACTTTTGTATCACATGTGTTTATTCCCTCTTATATCGATTATATCATTCATGAACCAGAAAATACTAAGCAAATAGCACAAAAATAAAAAGAGAGAGGGAGAGAGAGGGATAGAGGAAAAAGAGAGAGAACGAGAGAGTGGAAAGAGATGCTGTGAAAGAGAGGTGGAGGAGAGAGCGAGGAGAAAGGCGAGGGAGGGAGAGGAGAGAGACGACCGAGACTGGAGAGAGATTAAGAGATTTCTTCCTTATTTGCTAGTAAATACAAAAAAAATAGCCAATTGATTAAAATATAGCAAGATATTATAATTATTTGAAACTGTGACCATAATATGTAAAATATTATCATATTTGTGCTATATTATATAAAAATTTCATTAATTTATTATCATTATTATTGGGATATTACGACTCTAAGCACTCCAGTCAACTAATTTATGAAATATGTACAAAGTGTATAAATTATGTATATTTTATATTAAATATGCATATACTATACATATAATATACATATTTATACACTAATAATATATATTATATATATTTCAATTATATTCATAAATTAGTCGACCGAACTATATTATATAAGTAACTTTCCCTTATTATTTCAGTGTCGTTGATTCTTTAAGTTTAAGATTGGCACTTATGGATATTCATAGAATAATGTGGTCATAAAACTCAACTTTAATTCCCAACTTCTAAATTGTCTAAGTTGAAAGTTATGCTAGATAAGATATTATCGAATAATTAAAATCACCTCAAAAGAATTGATTTCCAAGAGATTTACGATTGAAAAGTATGTGATTTAATATATTCCCAAAACCTAGTCTACCTTAGAATTGAGTTAGGTACAATTCCAATATCATTCAACCAAAGGTTTCAATTAGACAATAGTGCATTATATTATTTAATGTACAAGAATTAAAATTATATACCTAGCTACCTAACCTAATTACTATGTGACCAAGAGAGAGATGTCCTATTTAATATTTCAGAGACTTTAATTCATGAAACTTTTTCTTCTCAAGAACTAATATTGGTATGATTTGATGGTTGGTGTCCCACACGTATAAAAAAATTAAAGTTTAAAGGGAAAAAGTAAACGAATTTAAAGGGTTTGGACATTATTTGGTTGAATTCAAAATAATAATATTTAAAATTAAAGTTAATTAGAAAGAATATTTGGACATGACACTTAAAGAAAGGATAAGGATTTATGAGCGAAAACGACTATTTCACTTGAAAATCTTAAAATAAAAATTTTAATATTTCATTAGTATTTAAAAACAGTCAAGTATCTTTATAACGATTTTATTCGCTACAATTTTATTTTTAATTTTTTTATAATGATTGATTGTTATATATTTATAAGAATATTTGACATTTCAATTTTATTTGAAAATAGGCAAAAATTACCAAGATCAAAATTTTCATTTTTAATGTTATTAAAAATAACAAATTATTTAAATTTAACATCTCAAATGATATCTAAATTTCAGTAAGTAAAAAATTTAAAAAGTTAATAAATCATTAGTAAACTTTGAACCTTACAAGATAGAAAACTTTTGTTCAACATAATGCAAATATGTGCAAATCTTTCAATTCAAAAGTTTTTAATTATTGATGTATGTATCGATGTAATATTCTTTATCAAATATGATGTAATAAATTAAAATTTTAAATATATGATCAAAATAATAGACCTATTATTAGTTAACTAAGAGATTCATGTCTATACACGGCTCTATGACGACAAAGCATTTATAGTACTTTTCTTTATTATGAAAATAAATATAGCAACAAAAGTAAAAATAGTAAAATTAATTAATATTTGAGTAAAGTTATTATAGAGGGACAATTTTTACATGGAATGTACTGTTATGATGGTGGATGTTGCTACTATAAGTAAAATTATGTTATATAGAGATAACATTAAAAAATCAATTTTCAAGAAAACTTGACTAATATAATTTAAATGTTATAAAAGATTTAATAGACAGGTGTGACTATACTGATTTGGAGTATTTGCAAATACTACTACCTCCATCACAATATATGTTGTATACTTATCTTTTTAGTTTATCTCAAAAAACATTGTCATATATACTTCTTTATTATTTAGAATTATTTTAATTTTAAATTTCTTCATCATGCCTTATTTAGTATTTTGCCTTGGTTTCTTCACTCATGTATTTTCTTTAAGCCGAAGGTCTATCAGAAACGGTCTCTCTATCTCTCAAAATAAAAATAAGGCACACTAACCTTTTCAGACCTTACTTGTGGGACTATACTAAATATATTATTATTGTTGTTGTTGACGTTATACTTTAATTAGCAGTTGGTATTGGAAGAAGCTAAATTCTCTAAAGAACATTATGACTCAATGTTATCAGGGTAGGAAGTATATTAACTTACCATATGTGGAGTTTATTATGTGACTAGCAGCCAGAATGTGTGCTTGTTGATCTAGTGAGGCTGAGAGAAGTTAATCTATTATGGACAAAACCCATGCAACCTAAGCACAAGTTTATCATTTGGCTAAGCTAACTAAGGCTAGACTTCATATGCTATAAATTACTAGTGCAGGATGATACGTGTTGTTTATGCACAACATGAGTACTAAAAACTCCACACAACATTTGTTTGGTGATTGTGATTAGATCATTGAATCCAGGAATGGGCTCTATATTTGGTCGGGTATATCCAAATGGTACTTATAGGGTGCAATACTTGTTTGAGAGACTATGTAATTAGCTTACTTTTCTTCCATGATCTGGTTCGGGAGGCCTGATCTAAATTGCAGTACCCTTTCTAAAAGGTAGTTATTTCGGATATTTTTTAAGTGTATGAATTCTTTAGAATGTTATCAGCGGTAAACCTTCACAATTATTATAAAAATTAATTTATAATTAAAAATATTAACTTTTTTTGTCTTAAATTCTGTATCGAGTGAAATACCCGTAGAAATTGAGAGGGAGGGAGTAGCATACAATTTTTTTTTTTAACTTGAAAGAGAAGTGTATCAGTGTTAGGCCGGCACGTGACATGCAGGAGTGGATCCCACCTTCAGAAATGAGTTATGTCGAATATATGTCTGTCTACGATAATTCCAGTTCAAATACTCAACCACATTTTCTTCCTTTGATAATCCACACAAGTCTTAGTCGCCATTAATGTTGACAATGAAGTATGTATTATGAACTCTGATGTTAACTACTCCCAAAAGCCTACTCACTCATATGCTAATTTTGTTTGTTTATGTATGTATGTATGTATGTATATATGAGTCTGAGTTGGTTTCTATACACGAAATATATAGACGAAATTAAGATTTTAAATTTTATGATGTATAGATTATAGAAAATGCACCCGTAGTATAAATATAATGTTTAAATTAGAAGTGCTAAATTTTATTCGAATTCGTAGATAAAGCTCTAGCTCCGCCCCGATTAAAACATGATGGTTCATATCAGAATGGAGGAAACTTTCTTTTTCCTTTGATAAAGAAACACCTATTACTTTTAAAGATCATGAGAGAAGGGAATAAGAGTAGGAAAATCGAACTCATGCCTGTTACGTGAAAAAGCTCTTATTAGTAACGCCAGAGGATCCTAATGAGGATAAAGCTCTAAGCGAGAGATGTGTTCGGATCGAAATAATAAAACGTGTATTTAATTTAATAAATAAAAAAATCAGACAATAAAAAAAAGGTATATTACAAAGATATCTAATATTTTAATATGACTTAGTTAATTGATTTACATATGAAAAAACTAATATTAAAAGAAATATAAAAGTTATTAACAAAATAATCTTTCCACAAATAGAATTCTTTTAATAATTATATCATGGATGTTATTGTATAAACTTGTCCGAGAAGGAAGAATCTTTTTCATTCACGGAGATCCAAAATTTTGTCCCAAAAAAATCAATCAAATATAAAAGGAACCTTTTCCATAAAAATTTTAAAAAAAATAATTGTGATAGAAAATTAGAAAACCATATGAATGAAAGACTTAAGGATAATATCAAAAATAATCCTCCCATGCTTAAATAATGAAAATGTTTTTTAATATGAATTGAAAGATCTAGCATCCGTAGATCGTAATCACAAATAAAAGGTAAACTTACATAATTATTTTATCGGAGCAAAATATTTATAAATCGCTATTTATTTATTTTCATATTTTCTTAATTAATTACAGAAAATATTTCATTTCGTAATTCTTCATAATACTATCATAGTATATGTATATACTGTCATGGTATCACTAAGGATGAGCAGTCCTTCAGAAATAGCGTACGTTGTTCTTCAATCTTTCATGATACCGTCATAGTATATTGATATACTATCATGGTATCAATTGAGTAGTCCTTCAAGAATAAACTCCTCAATCATGCATGATATCATCATAGTATATCCATATACTGGCTTGGTATACTTTATGATACTATCATAATATATTTATATACTATCATGGTATATTTTATGATACCATATAATATATTCATATACTGTCATGATATCTTATACATGAAAAACCTCATAATCGGATACGAATTATAATTATTTTGGACCGATTGAATATTTCGAATAATTATTATGAACAATCCATTTTAATGTAATTAACTTAATTTTTAATCTATTTTATGTAATTTGTCCCGGATAAAATCTACAATTATTAAGTGTCAATAAACTTTCTACTTTGTTTCTCTAAACTTGCAACAAATCGTGGCAAATCCACCCCAAGAACTCGATAACCAGAGGCTACGGGTGTGTTTGTATTTGGAAAATATATTTCCACCAAAAATCTTTTCTTAAAGAATTTCTTTTCCCAAAAATAAATGACTTTCTTATATATTTTTTAGTGTTTGATAAGTAAAACAAAAAAAATATTATTTTAAAAATATTTATATGTAATTAAAAAATATTGTGAGATGAGATGGGATGGGGAGTAGGGGCCGAGGGCGTCGAGGAACTAATTTTAACATTCGTGCAATTACACCATATTAAATACCATCAAATGTACTAGATTCATTGTTGAAGTAGAAAAAATGTTCTCCCTATAATATTACATCTAAATTAGGCTCTAGCAAGGGAGCAAGTATCTATATCATGTACAATATCTTGGAGTAATGACATGTACCATGAAGTTTTCTGTTCCAAGTAGAGATGATGAAACAAATCTCATAATTTCAATAGAATTGTGCTCCACTATCTAACACTTGAATGTGGCTAGTTAACACATTCTTTGCCACAAAACACACTCAAACCTTTTTTTTTTTATGACAGCTTCATTTATTTTGATATTTTTTGATTGTTATAATGAAAAGTTAGTACAGAAAATATATAATATAACATACATGAAAAAATAATTTCAACAAACATTTAATAGTTAAAATAAAAAATTTATTATAAAAGATGATTATTATTGAAGGTAAACAAAACTCATAATCTCAATAGAATTATGCTCCACTACCTAACACTTTAAGGTGGCTAGCTTATTAACCCCTTGTTTGACACAAAATACTTAAGGATTTTTGAGAATCTTGTCACGTGAAGTTGTGAGAAAGTCTTGATTTGATTTGAGACTAAGAAGTGGAAGGGAAAATAAATTAAAATGGGTCCTTCAATCCTTCCATAACAGCTTGCAAATGTTGTATGATAGAAACATTGTCGAGTTGTAGGGTTGTGTAAATTTACTACCTAAAATAGACCTTATCTTTCCATATCATAATGGGCCCCGTTATTGTGAATTAATCACACACACTAAAAAAATTTGTGTGGGGTACCTATCCTACTTGCCACAATCTTAGGCCCATGCTCTTGACAAAAAGTCCCCCATTTCTTTGACCACAAAACTCCAAATTGGGTTCTGAAGACTCCATCACTTGTAAAGCAACTAAACCACAAGATACTCAAGTTCTAAATGGACCCTTTGACAACCTCAACAACATATATAAGGTAAAGGATCATTCCAGTTTATCATGTCAATTGTCATTCTTTTGGCACTCCTGCAGTAATGAATCTTGGCATGATCTCAAAAAACAAGACCATGTCCAAAGGCCGGTGGAGTATATAATCAATGGGTTTAACTAAGTCGGACATTCTTTACATTAAACATAAATATTTGTGTTAACAATAATTAAATTTTTGATAAATACTAAATTTTGAATGCCATGAGTATTTCGGCGAAAATATAATGAATTCAGCGGTAAAAACATAAGGATTGAGCGCATGAAGTTTGAATTTTGAATCTATCCCTTTTTATATTGTCGATAATGTGATATAGTCACTGTCCAAGAATCAAGTTTATTGGGTAACGCCAACATCCTGTCTATGGCAAAACCTATGAAGGGGCGGGTGGCCAGGACCGGAGTCATGATCGAACATGACGCTTGTTTGGTGGGTTTAGTTAAAAAATAAAGTTGTGCCCTTGCTATCAGCTATAGCTTTTGGCATGATGGTAAGCGCTTGATCCTAACAAGTGGTATCAGAGCCAAGGTCATGGATTCGATTCCCAAGAGCAACATGCTGCATGAGACAGGTGTTGGGAGGGGGATTGTTGGATAACGCCAACATCCTGCCTATGGCAAGCCTATGAGGGGGCGGGTGGCCCGAGACAGAGTCATGATTGAACATGGTGCTTAATAAGTGGGCTTAGTTAAGAAATACAGTTGCGCCCTCCCTTGCTATCAGCTATACCTTTTGGCATGATGATAAGCGCTTGATTACAAAGTTATACATACACACATAGATACATACATATATAAAGTTGATCGGAATATTTATACCAAATTGTGAACTTATTGCGGAGGGCCACCCACTGTATTTATGTTGGCGTTACCCAATCATCCCCTCCCAACACCTGCCTCATGCACCATGTTGCTTCTTGGGAATCGAACCCATGAACTTGACTTTGATACTACTCGTTAGGATCAAGCGCGTACCATAATACCAAAAGCTATAGCTGATAGCAAGGTCGCAACTTATTTCTTAATTAAGCCCACCAAGCAAGTGTCATATTTGATCATGACTCCGACCCGGATGACCCCAACCCCTCGTAGATCTTGCCATAGATAGGATGTTGGAGTTACTCAATAATTTACGAACTTAAATCTTGATCCACCTCTAATCATAAAAATCCTTTAATTTATTTGTTAGAAGTTGGGAGTTGTTCAAAAGTTTACTCAAAAAGTCTTGCATGAGTGATTATCGAACAAGCTAAGGTCATGGTAGCAGGTATTGAAATCATTGACGTAAACAAAGATATGTGGGATAATACAGTACTCTTGAAGTCACAATAAAGACATATTATAGCAATCTTTGGCTCACCACCACTAGTTTTTTCTTCTTCTTGTATTAGTTATAATACATTAGAAGGACAGTGATGGACAATGAATTCTCCCCTAAGCAGACAGATGAGAGACACCAAAGCAATTGCTATTGCAAATTCATTGCTTCTGATCAATGCTCTTCCATTTACTGGCAACCAATGGGACTCACTTCTTCCAATTTTCTTGCATTTTCACATAGGACAAATTGTTGGTTTCTCTACCAACAATGCACGTTATTAGATAAACAGATATTTTTTGTAGGAAAAATTGCCAAGACGTTTAGTATTTGCTTTTGATTTATTAGAATCAAGAATGTGTTATAATTATAAGCGTAGCCGAGCAAATACCTCTTGGATTCTCGTTAGGGCTGCATAATTTGGTATATATATAGGCGAATCATCAAATTAAAATAAAAAATTTCACAATTTATTATTCGATATATAGGAAAACAGATATTGAAATAAAGTTATCATATCAAAATACATACAAATGTATATATAGCATTGATACAATCTTTCTTGAGAACTTCTTATTCTCTTCCATTTTGAAAAGTCGGACTTGACACAAAGTTTAATTAAAAAAAAAAGACATACTTTTGAAATATATGATCTTAAATGAATCATAAGATTAATTATTTGGCTATTAAAAATTTAAAATTTGTGATATTAATCATGTCATTGCATTTGTGTGATTATAAAAAGCTTTTCATTAAAAAATATAAAAATGTAAAGTTGATTTTTCTCAATAGAGTAATAAGAAAACAGAGGCAAACAAAATGAAACGGATGAACTATATTATTTCCCTCCTCTTGGAATTCTAAAAATTGATAAAAAATTAAAAGAAAAAATAAATACAGTATATACTTGAAAGCCAAAGGAGCATCATAGTATAATTTTGCACCTATATACTATTACCAAATTACCAATAATTAGAAAATTTGCCTACACAACTGAACAAAGTACTATGTACAAGTATTGACTTGTAGATGCATGAGTACACTAATTAAAGCCTGGAAATTATGGTATTTCCTCCGTTCTCTTTTTAGTTGTCATTGATTTTCTTTATTTTTTAGTCAAACAATATAAATTTTGATCAATATTTAAATTTTAATTTTAAAATATCAAATTAATTTAATTTAATTTAATTTTTAAAATTATTCAAATTAATTCCCAAAAAACAAAACGTGATAATTATTTTTAAACGGAGCCAGTACATAAGAACTCGTTGAATGCACTAATCATTCTTGTTATTATAGTGTGGACAAATTATCATAATGACAACTCAAAACAATTCAACTAACTACAATATAATGTGTAGATCACAAGATTTCGCATGTTAGTCAATTAATTAGTTCAGCCAATAATTATGTTGTCATTAATTAAGAGTATACTGAGCCTAGATTAGTTATTTAATTAATTAGTACTATAAATCTCTGATATGACAACCACTTTAACTAGCTTATCATTAGACTATAACCTACATGCATTATACTTTTATTTAATTTGTTCATCATATCAAGGCTGCAGGTCATAATTATAACAATTTTTTAAGTTTAATCCTACAGTTAGCCATTAATAATTAATTTTAAATATTATATTTATATATGCCTAAAGATCGTTTAGATATTAGGTCTTTTCTGGAACTTGAACATGGGTTCTAATATAAAAGATAATGTACTAGCTTTCTTTAGTTTATTCATTTTAACTTCTTTCTTTTAAGTTCCGCACATGCAATTTGAAATTATGAACCAAGTATATAATTTTGATCAAAATAAATAAAATAAAATAAAATAAATAATGATGCTAGTCTAAATTTGCTCGCGCATCAATTATTTCTGCCTATCAAAAATATAATAATTTTATCTATCAAAACTTAAACATATCTTTTAATTGTTTTGAAAAGTTATACTAAGTTGAAAATTTGTGGAAGGGGAGAAAAAGTTAGTTGTCTAAATATAGGGCTCGTCACTCTTCGAGTTATTTTAAATGCTTTATTAAATATAAATAACATTGAATATTTGATGAAAAACATTCTTATAGTTCTCTTCTATAATCAACTCTTTATCTCCTATATATACGACCATTTTAAACTACGAATCGTAAAGTGAAACAGGATTAAAAAGAAACAATGGTATTATAAAGAGTCATTTTATTAAATCTGAAGTCCTTTTTAAGGATGCGTTCAATATGAAAGAAAATATTTTTAAAAAAAACTAAATTGTTTCTTCCGTATTTTCTTGTGTTTGGTATGCAAGTAAAAAATATTATTCTAAAAATATTTGTATATATTTAAAACAAAACTACGAGGATAAGGATGCAGTGAGGTAGGATGACGGGTGTTGTGGGTGGGTGGGTTGGGGTGTGGAGTGGATAGTTATGAGGGTGGGGAGGTGACAATATAACTTATTTTTCCTACTTTTTTTTCTACTTTTATTAGAAAAATTATTTTTATATTTTTATTAGAAAAGAATTCTTATATTAAAAGAAAATATATTTTAAAATTTTAAACACTGCACAAAACAAAAATAAAAAACAACATCAACAACTTGTCATTTTGAAGAAACTCATGAGGTCATACTGATTCATTTAGACTGCTAGAATTAACCATTTTAATTAAGTAGCTCTAATTAAGGTAGCTATTATTATTGGTGGGTGGTTCTCCAACTAAATTTATTACTAGTCAATGAAATTTCTTGTGAAATTCATATATGCATGGAAGTGACTTCCAAAATGGTATCAACAAAGGACATATCACATTATCTTTAACAATCATATTGATGGGACAACTAAACAACCAAAATAATACAATCACGATAACAAAATGTTACTGTAACAGTCTTCTATTCCCTTTTAATTTAATTAGTTGAGTTACTCATTCTTACTCCTTTTTTATAAGGACATGATAAGGTAAAGATCCACGATTTAATACTTTCGAATGAAGAATCAAAAGTACAAAAAACTTCCTTTTAATTGGAATAGCAAGAGCTAAAAAGAATAAAATAGAAAGAGGGATTAATTAGATAAGTTTGTTAGTCTGTTAGGTGTTGTTAGAGTGTAGTTAAGCAATAAATTAAAACAGTACACAATTTTTATATTTGATTAAAACAGATATTTTTCTCACAATCCAATTCTTTTCTTCCTTTTCATGATTCTCTTTACTCAATTTGCATGTGTTCAATTTGGTTCTAAATCTATTGGATTGACTTAGTTTTCATGATATCAGATGATCGATTTAGGGATTGATCACATTGATTGAAAGTTGGTGCCAACCTCCATTGAAGAAGCACTGACTGAAGGATCCATGCTGGAAAATGAAGTCATCAAGCTTGATCACAATCATCCACTGTAACTACAAACTTTTAGACATTTCAAAAATTATTTTAATTCCGACTAAACTCACAAGATTAGAGAACTATGCCCTATAGGGCATATCAATGAAGATAGCTCTCCAACAAAAAGGAAAGCTAGGGGTCGTGGATGGTACTTGTATGAAAAAGAAGTACAAAGGAGATTCAACAGCGTAATGGGAGAATTGCAATGTGATTATACTATCATGGATTGAAATTACTATTTTAAGTGAGTTGATGCAAGGGATCATGTATGCGTTGAATTCTAGAAGATCTAGAGTGCTTTCAAGGAAAGGATTGACAGGTCTAATATGACTAGGATCTATCATCTTTGGACAAAAATCTCCACTTTGAAATAGGGTACGGACTATGTTACTTCTTATTTTTTGAAGTTAAAAGATTTATGGCCATAAAATAGATGTGTTAAGTACCATCACCTTCATGCGACTATGAGGAGTCAAGGTTTTACATTGATCACCTGAGTGATCAAAAACTTTTGCAATTTTTTATGAGTTTAAATAAAAGCTACAACCATGTGAGAAGTGATATTTTGCTGAAAAGGCCAATATTCACAGAGAGAGTCAGAGATCCCTAAGGGTTGTAGATTCAAATAGGCATCCCTTAACTATGATCGCAAGAAGGGGATGAAATTAAATTTCAAACCTAGAAAGATTGGTCTAATATGTGAGTATTGTGGCTATAAACACATAAAAGGAGAACTGTTATAAGATAATTGGTTATACTACATATTTTAGAAACTAGAAAAAATTTAAGCCGGAGGAAACAAGACTCATGTGAAGAATGCAAGCACTGATGAAGGGGTAAACACTAGCACATAGATCTGGTGCAACGACTTAACAGAGGATTAATACAACCACTTGGTTGGCTTATTGACAAAGTTTACAACAGGAGATTGGTGTTCCAACATGGAAAATATTGTATCTTTATATTTCAATGCATTAGTGATTAATTAGATAAATTGATTTTGGTGTCTCACATCAAATTACTTTTTATAAAAAATAGCCTAAATAATCATAGGATCTTGGAGAAACAAGAATATAGTGGTACCAACTAGTAATAGGTCTGAGATTATATAGGAGATGTTAGAATTTTAGAAGATCAGTTGTGAAAAATGTTCTTCATATGTCAGACTTTAGATTAAATTTGTATTCAGTGTCTGTTGAGCAAAGAGCAATAAAATAGAAAGATACATGTGTTAGATAGGAAATATGAGCTAGTGAGTCATGTTCTAAGGCTAACAATATGAATATTTAGTAATTGACAAATAAGTAGTAAAACATAATAAACATATGCTAAAATCATAACCTTCACGCATCTCAACACAGGACTGTAGTATTCGTAATAAAATACTACAAGGAATCAGTTCTTATCCAGGTCTACAACAAAGAGCTGCTATCAAAAGTACATCATAAGCAGTGAAGAAACAATGAATCAATTAGGTCCTTCATAGGTGGAATAGAAGATAGTGTTGATCAAGCTAAGACAGATTCCAAGCGTGAAGAAGGATTCCTTGAGGAATTAGGATTGCGACAAAATAAAACATTACTGTATTTACCAAACATGTGAAGAAAAACGAAGTCAAATAAAAATTAGAATCTTTGATTCTTAATATTATTCGTGTTTAAATTGAGAAGACAAGAAATGACTATCTACTCCTACATAAAGTGTCACATTAATGCTAGTGAAGATTATCGGAAGTTAAAGAAGACATGGGAAGAATTTGAAGAATGAAACTGCTTCCCTTGATAAAATAATTGGGAAATCATTTTAAAAATCTTCTTTCTTAGCAAAAGAACCTGTTTTTCTAGTCAACCTTTGAAAATCAAATGTTATCCTATTTCATGGAAGTGTTTTAAGATAATATAGTTATATATTTGGTTTGGTCTATATGGATTAAAAGGTGCATCAAAATATCTTCTTTTTTAGCTTTGATGAGTTATTGAATTAGTAATAAATATTGTTATGCTCTCAAAGGATTCTACTAATTATTGTTGCTTTTTATGATGTCAAAATAATGAAGATTTAACTATCATTGATATACTAGATTACTCTGATTATCATTGAAGAAGAAAGAATCTGGTTCTTCTTCCAATCCAATTCTTTTCTTTCTTTTCATGATTCTCTTTACTCAATTTACATGTGTTTAATTTGATTCTAAATATATTGGATTGACTTAGTTTTCATGGTATCAGAATATTGATCACATTGATTGAAAGATGGAACCAACCTGACACAACTCAAATGGACGGATTGTACGAGCACCTATATCGACGCTAACTTAATAGGAGAATCTTTTTTTTATCACACATAAAAATATTTAGAAATCCTCATTGCTTTTGTGTAGATCAACCAATAAGTAAAAATTATAATTAAATTCCCGACACTACCAAGACTTCCCCCAAGATCTAGTCTAGGCAGGTACAAGAGTTTTACTTGAAATAACTTGATAAGGTAAGATGACACAGCTTCGCCTGCGGAGAACATACGGAAGCTAATGCTGAGTACGCCACGTCAATCATGAAACTTCAATCTACCACAATCTATAACCAAAAAAGGCGTAGCAAGAGTAGTATGATCAGTATATCACACGTACTAGTAGGCATCATCGACCGACTACAATGAGTTCATGCAACAACATAAAATGAATATGCAATCAATAAATCAATTTTTAACACACAACTTCTCAATTAAACCATCAAGTCACTTAATCCCTGTTTATCCAAATTATTTACCAATACACCTCTCTTTCACTACCGAGCTTAGCCATAAGGACTGGCTTGCATTCTGTCTAGGCCACATAGCAGTAGTAACTTGATCGTTATCGCAATCTCGCTGCATGGTACTGCTCTAGAAAGTAGCTCGACTTTGCTAGCAACCTCTATCTTCCAACACTACATCAATTAACCCAGATCTCATATTATTCAAAAACTGTAGCAATATACCCTCGAATAAATATTCATATCCTCATTTTTAAATCTTATCACAATTATTTAGTTTATTCCCACAGTCAGAATCAACCCAGCAATAATACATAAGTACACTTATCGATAATTTTGAATACAATGATTTTGCCTTTAACAAGTAAATTCAATAAACATCAAGACTTACAATATAAGTAAGACACAAATATACAACAAATCAAATGCACACTAGACACACGGTAACTAAACTGTCATTCTTAAATTCATCTCATCGAATGTCTGTACACATATAGGAGTAGTAACAATAACAAAAAGTGTAAATCGGTATCTGAGATAAATAGAAATCTGCTAAAAGAGTATCTACAATAACTTATATAGAAGTCAATTCACCCTTAGATCAAGTGTTAAACAAATCTAAAGGTGTGGTGTTAACAAACTCTCCGGATCACAGTCTGTACTTAAAAAAAAGTGCAGGAGCAACATCAGTATAAACACTATATACTGATAGGCATCATAGGCAAACCTTGAATAATAATGAGTATGCAGTATAAATCAATAAACAAACAAGAGACACCAACAACCAAACACAAAGTTCACCCAACTCATACATCCATGTAGTCACTAATACTAAGCAGTTCTATTACATCCTCAGGCCAAACTTTGCCAACCCATAGAAATGTATCTAGTTCTCAAAATCAAACCACATATTATCACAAGTTATAAAAGAATACAAGTCAAAATAAATGTAATGAAATCATGTCCACACCAAACATACAACTATATAACTTTGTATCTTATTCATTCACTCTATACCGAACCAGATCTCATGTCAGACACTCATCAATCTCATATATGTATACAAATTCAAGAGGATATTATGTTTAATCTTTCAATCATGACCTGCAGGGGACTCTAGAAATGCATGTACTATACCGGCCTGGTATCCGCTCCCACTCATCTGCTTATCCGATTATTCATCTTAAACATGAGTCATTCATATCATAATCTCTCTTTTGGATGTTCCCCTTGGACACGAGCAGCGTAAATCATGATCTCTCATTTGGATGCTCCCCTTGGACGGGAGCCTCTCATCTCAGGATAATGGTGTATTACCCAATAATCATCAAGATGTTATAATAAACTCTCAAAATCAGTACATCACACAAGAAAATCATAAGTACATATTGATAATCATGATTGCACTTTTAAACCATGAATAATATTCTCAGACTTCATTAATTTTAGAACTTATTCAAATAGCGTAGTTAAGTCACCTAAACCCTATCACTACTAATATCTGAAGACCAATCAAACATGCTCATCAATTCATATATATACAAGGCATTAGCCAAAATCTAACTCCACATAAGACAGTAATCCACCCCAATTAGAGGAATCAGATATCAAGCAACTCCATAGGACCTTGCCTTTCCTCAACGCTTCAAAACGTTCAAAGTCTATAGCAAATAAATAAGTAGCATCCAATCATCTAACACTTAAATCAAGACTTGGAAATTCAATACACATCTCATTCTATCCATTTTCAAGGTTTAATTCGTTATCCACGGGTTAAGTCATCATAATCTAGCCCCACAAAGATCATTCAGAACTAGTCCATGGAGTTTCTACTCCTTCAAATCCCCTTTAAAGCAGTTTTTAACGATAAAGATCCCAACTTTATTGAATTCTAGGTCTCAAACTATCACATTGATGAACTAATACATTAACATTCACCCTAGAAAGTATCAATTACTTACTTTTAAGCCTAGAACTCCATAACAATCAACACCCATCAACTTACCTAACTTTCATAGTCCTAGGGTTTTTCATCTTGAAATTCACCATTAAAGAGCACCCATTGATTTTAGGGTGTTAGAGGATCAACAAATGAAAATACTGATAGGAAAATCTTACCATGAAAGAATAAATCTCTCCTACCCTTAAGAATTGCACCTGAGCTCTCAAACTTCGTGCCTTAGGATTATGGAGTGTAAAACTCCAAAGTTCTTACTTAAATAGACATTCTTCCTCGCGTTGTCCGCTGCAGCGGTCCATTTCTCGCTGCAGCGTATCTGTTATAGCAACTGGGGCCTCGCCACAGCAAAACCCGATGACCTTTTCATAACCACTACGACAAATACTGCGATCATTATGGCGGTCTCGCTGTAGCAGTGCCTTGCTAACCAGTAGCCCAGTAATTCTGACACTTTTCCATTTTCAAAACATAAGTCTTTCATCCAAACTTCACAACACCTCTCAAATATTCACCTAGTTGTTTAGTGATGCTACGAATTCACTCATAGTCTTAGAATTCCCTACAGAGGTCTAGTTCTCTAGGTCACCCTCTAACAGAGCACAATACATGACATTTTAATCAAGTTTAATCACATTTTTTAAACCACCCCATTTTTTAGTCTTTGTTTACTCACTTCTACCAAGGGGACTCTAAAGGGTGCTAAGACCCTAATTATCCCATGACAACAAGAGGGGTCGTTACAGTAGCAAAGAATGATTACTTGAGAAACTGAAATTGTGACAAATCTAGTGATACAAAGAGCAAAAAATATAAAAATATTATCATATTTACCACGAGGAAGAAGCTTTGGAAAATAAGATAAAAGATGTCAAATGAGTAAAGAAAATCAACTAAAATAAGTAGTAAAATCTTGGGAAGTCTTGATCTAATTCATGTTGAATTGAAAAAACAACAAGCGCCTATCTACTCCTATATAAAGCGTCTCATTGATGCTATTGAAATTATCCATACAAAGTGAAAAGAGACCACACCTCAAGAAGAATTATTCGTGTGACTTGTGTGAGAGAGTCACTTGGAAACAGTGTAAAGAGCCTATGTCTATCAAGTTATATCCATAATAGTTCTTTTTTGTCCAGTTGATTCGCTAGGTTTTTTTTGTAAACCTTTTACTTTTTTTAGCTGATTTGTATTAGGTGTTGTTTTGAGTTGTAAGGGACCCAACAACTATGGAGAGTTGTTGTAACAGAATGAAGGCCTACAATTGAAGTGCATTATAGGGAAAATGGGGAAGAAGGTGTTATAGTGGTTAGCTCCTTATATGCTATAGTGGTTAGTCCTTCAGTGTTATAGTGATTAGCTCCCAAAACTTATAAAAGCTCCAATCTAATGGCAATTTGAGTGAGTGAGTGAGAGAGAGAGAGAGAGAGATGTCATAATTTTTTTGACTCCAAAAAGAGGAGTTTTTCCATGTAAAAACCTTATGTTGATTGCTCTTAATTATGCACTTACTTCTTATTTGAATTACTGAAGAACTTGGTTCTTCAAAATATAGGGGGGGGGGTATGAAATAACACAAATATATGTTATTCAATTTTCATTAATATCTTTTTCTTTCTATCTTGATCTCTTTTTTTCCATATAGTGCACCTCCTTCCCCCCAAATTACTGTCTCCCTGCCTGTTGATCTTTTGAGCACATATTTTTAGGGCTTTTGGCTTTTGGAGATTTTGAAATTTTAAAGGGAGAGAATCATCAATAAGTTTCTTGTACTCAAGGTGTACAAGAAATAAATAGGAATAGGTTCTTGGAGGTTAATTTTTGTAGGGGTAAATGTGTTGTTAAGTCTTTTGGTGACTAGCTTTATGTATGTTATTTTGATATGTTGATACCAAGATGTGGCTTATAAACCTGATTTAAGGATATAGTAGTGTAAACAAGCCTATACAACATACTATTATGAAAAGAGAAGCATACCTTACTTGTTATAAGAACCAGATTCTGTGATTTATTCTTTCAACGTGGCTGAGTACTTCTCAAGAATAGGAATAACATCATTATATCTTAGCTATCCTAT
The DNA here is from genome assembly GCA_035772735.1 of Datura wrightii. NCBI lineage: Eukaryota > Viridiplantae > Streptophyta > Magnoliopsida > Solanales > Solanaceae > Datura > Datura wrightii. The sequence continues at coordinate 190,563,623 of JASDFA010000018.1, read as the reverse complement.
TTGATCATGTCATGCATGCATACTAGTTAAGGTGTTGAGCTAAGAGCTACATGATCTAGGGAGAGTTATGAGCTATGCTAACAATATGAAGTTTTGATGATTAGTTAAGCATAATGAACATATAGAAGAATCAGATATCATACATGTCAAATAAGAACTAGTAGTGGATATGAAAAGGAACTACTGAAGAACCAATTCCTTATTATGTCTACTACAAGAAATTTTATTAATAGTACACACAAGGAGTGAAGGAATTAGATCCTTCACAGTAGACTAGAAAAAGATAGTTGATCAAAGGTAAAATAGATTTCAAGTGCATAGAATGATTCCTTGAAAAGTTAGGATTATAGTTAATCTGGTGAAACAAGGAACAAGAAAGAATATGAAATTATTATCATTTCTTACCTAGGAAAGAAGCTTTAAAATTACAGGCAAAACAGTGGTTGATGCGTGAAGGAAGAATGTAGTCAAACTATGATTAGAATCATGAAATTATTGAACTAATCCTTGTTGAATTGGGAGAACACGAAGAACATATCTACCCCTACATAAATCATCTCATTGATGTTGTTGAAGATATCTACACAGAGAGAAGAGAGGGTACAAAGAAGAAGGATATTTTATGTGTCTTCAGTATGAAAAGAGTCAACTTGCAACAACAAAAGAATCTATTCTCGTACAGATTTATCTATAGTAGTTTTTCGTGCCTAGTTTAATTTCTTGTGTTTAATTGTAAATCTTTACATTTCTAGTAATTTATATTAAATTATTTTGAATTATAAGTGCCTTCTCAATTGAGTAGAGTGTTGGAATAAGAGAGATACAACTAGTGAGATTTATAGAGGAGGATAAGTATTATAGTGGTTAGATTCTTGGTTTGAACCTAAAATTGTAACCACTCAAATTTAGTGGTAATTTGAGAGAAAAATCATATGATATAGGTCATAGTTTTTGACTCCATGCAGAGAAGTTTTTTCACGTAAAATTCATTATATTGATTTACTTTATTTCACACATACTTCTTGTATAGTTGCTAAAGAACCTAGTTCTTTAGTACATAAGGAGCATAATAATATAACAATTCATATTAGAGTAGGTTATTTTAAAAGGCTAAAACTTTGGAACATCTTGAGATGGTCGCACCTCTAGGAGTATAAGAAGGATAATTGACCGGAAGGCCACCTTTCCCTAATGAAAATATCATGGTTGGTAGAAAACAAGGATGGAAGATTTCATAGTTGGAAAGGACCTAAAGATATGGCACATTATCCAAGAAGGTCCAAATCCTCATCACCACTAATGATAAAGGAAAGAAGGCAGTACCTAAAGCAAGATAAGGCTTCAACAATGAAGACATCAAGATAGTAAAAAAGAATATCAAAGAAAATAAACTTCTTATTTATAGCATTGGACCAAATAAATATAGTAGAATCTCCTCTTGAAAAACTATCAAAGAAGTGTGGGATACCTTACAAAAATCTTATGAAGGTATATGTCAGGTCGAGAAGTTGAAAGTTGCCTTATTAAACAAGCAGTATAAGTTTTTAAAGATGATTGAAGAAGAATCCTTTCAAGAGTTGTTCATAGATTCACTAACATTACTAATGAATTGAAATCTCTTAGAGAGGTTATTCCTTTAAGCAAAAGAATTGATAAACTTTTTGACATCTTTTCTGACTCTTGGGAAAGAAAGATGAATATGATTATGGAGGAAAAAGATCTGAAGATAACTATTGATGAAATCATGAGTAAGTCAAAACCTATGAGATGAGGAAACTCTAGAATCTGAAGGTTGCTCCTTAAGAAGAGAATTGAACCTAGTCCTTAAGATACTCAAAGTCCAGATATTGGTGAAGAAGATGTTTCTTTATAGACTTGTAGTTTTCAAAGGATTATCGAAAAAGGAAGATTCATTAATAGAAGTAACACCTCAAGACTATATATGCCTAATAGAAACACCTCTGAGGTATGCCATAGGTGTGGATGTCCTAATGTACGACCATAGAGTGATTTGAATACCTCATAACACATATATTAAACATTTTTAGTCCTATTCAAAAGTATGGGTTTATTTCTTAAGTTATATTGGGTGCTAAACCACAAGTGTGGAAGTCTTAATCATTTCATCAAAGAATGTATAGAAAAGGAGACAAAATGGAGAAAGAATGGCCCAATTAGAGAAGGAAGGGACTAGATCCATATAAATAGGATGACTAATAAGCAAGCAGACCTGGTAGTAAGTACAATATTGGTAGATATGGGAAACTCCTCAAGTGATAATAAGGAATATGAAGATGAAGATGACAACCAATCCTTGTTGTCCAAAGAAAAAACTGATTTTGAGAAAATTCTAGCGTTAATGGCAAACTTTGATTCATAATTTGTTGATTAGAATTGTGAGGCAAATTTTTCAGAGATCAAGAATGACATTCACACTTAGAGCCTATTTGGATAAGCTTATAACTTATAGCTTATAAGCATAAGCCATAAATATTAGAAATCTTTATTTATGAATTTTACCTTATTTTTGTTATTTTATCTAAATAAGTGCTTAAAAGTATTTTTATTATCTTATTCAAATATTATAAAAGTGTTTAAAATCCTCTAAAATAAGTCCATCCAAATAGGCTCTTACTCTAGGGAGAAACTAGAGTGTGTTACTCACATTGTCCTTAGTGCCCGTGAAGATCTCCATATTTATTACACCCCAAAAGTCCCTAAGATCAGATTCTAGTCATGAAATAGAAACCAACAGAAAAATCTGTAGTTTTTCTCAAAACGACTAGTCATGTGAGTCGTGGTGTGGTATGGTGACACGTCATATGAGTCGTGGTCAGCCTCATTAGTTTCAACTTTTTGGACCACGAGACCTTACTACGAGTTGTGGTGTCAACGTATGACCCATGGTCATGAGCCATTAGTTCTAGGCAGTCAAAAAGTCCAGATGTAACGAGTCACAGGACGATTTATTGGACCTTGTAACGAGTTTGATGAGAAGCCGTTGGATGAGATTCAAAAAATGTGCTACATGAATCCAGTGACCAGAGGAGGATGTAACAACTCGCGATATCTTGTAAAGGGTCATGGTATGGAGTCATGTATGGAGATCAAAGAAGTGAAATTTTGCCCAACATATGACGGATGGTCACCACGAGTCATAGTGACAACCAATGACTCATGGTGTGAGCCGTGATGACTGGACGGGCTGATTTTTAATGCGAATTCGCAGGGATATTTTTGCAACTTTCTATACTTTTAACTCCAAAATCAGATCGTTTTGAATTTTCTAAGAGGGGTACTAAAGGGTTAAACCTAGCCTAAACTCTTATTCATCTCAAAACATCAAAGATTGAAGATCAAATTCTCTCAAGGTTCTCCAGAAGCTAGGGTTCATCTTCTCCAATTCTCTTGGGTCTCAAGCTAGTGTCAAGAACTCTTTAAGTCAGGTATGTGAGATCATGAAGGAGAGATTTCTTCCACCCTCATGCCCAATCTCAAGTCTAGTTACATAAAATCCTTTCTTCAAGTCTCTGATTATGATTTTTATGAATTTCTAGGGTTAGAGCCTTGTTATGCAAAAACTCTATAATATCTTATGGAATTGACTCTCTCATGATTCTACTTATGTTTTATGATTATGATTATATGAATTCTATGAAAAACTCTCATGATTCTCCATTTTCAAGTTAGCATGATTTACTCAGGTATGCATGAATCTCATGAATATCAAGTTTATGTATCATGGTTGTATTTTCAGCATTGTTTTCATCGCTAGTTCACATATGTCAAGGAATTTATGAATTTATCATGTTTTTAACTAGCCCATGCAAAATCCCTTATTTCAAGTATGATTATGAGCATTATGCATGTTTTGGGAGTAGTATTTAGCATCGAGTAGGTCGGGATTCAGCGCACCCAAGTCTCAAAACTACATGTCACCATAGGATAAGGGGCCCTTGCCTGTAGAGTGTGTCTCTCTTGCCCCTAGATAGAAAGTCTTCGCCAGTTGAGAGTGTCTCCCTTACGCTACTAAGCTCATGTTTATGAGTGATATCATACCTTCATCGTTCTTTGACCCTGACAAGGCCTTGAACGACTTTTTCAACTTGAGCGAGATAGTTAGGCAACATGTACTCATTCGTTGGTGTCGGTTATGAGAATCTCCCGCTGTTTCACATGTTTCATATTTCTTCATGTTCATGCTTTATGATACCATGCTTATAGAATTTTTGACCCATTGGTCAGTTATGAATTTCACTTATGATCTCAAACATGTTAAGCTTTATGATTTTATTTTCGAAATCTTGGGTCATTATGCTTTAGATTATGATGAAAAGCTCATGTTTTATGACTATCTCACGATCATGATTTACAGCATGTTGTCCTTACTCTCATGTTTTACTTATCCTCCTTACTTAATACATCCAAAGTACTGATTGCATACTTTTTGTGCTATATCGTCACATGATATAGGTTCGGATATTCAATCTCAAAGCCGCTGCTAGATTCGCTCTTGTCCCAGATCCAGCTCAGTTTTGGTAAGTCCTCATCACTCGAGGATGGCAGTTGGTTTATTCTTTTCTTCAATCCTTCCAGTTATAGTCTTATTAGAGTTAGTTGGGGACGTGTCCCTTCTGCTCATCTTATATTTAGAGGCTTTTCAAACTATGGTGTATAGATGTTAAGCGATTTTGACTTATTGACTCTGTTTACGTTTTGTGATATATCAATCTTCCGCTTAAGCCATATCTTATTATTGTTGCCACTTAGTGTATGCGTATGCTTATATTACGCATGTATCATGGGTTAGTTTGAAGCCATTTGGGATTTTAGGTCCTGTGTCGCGTTCGGAGTCTATGCTCGAGTCGTGATAATATTGAAAGGGAAAATTGATGGAAGAACATATTGCCCTTCAAATGGATCACAAAATCCTAGAAGGAAGATGAGAGAACCTAAAATATGAAATTGATACTCTCAAGAATCAAGTTCTCAGACTAAAGAATGAAAAAGTTAGGTCGAAAATTGAGAAGCTTCTAGCTGCACCTTTTAAAGAAAAAAATCTTCTTGATGACACTCAAGTGAACCTTAAGAATATTCTAAGGGGTGTCAAGACAGTTCTCTATGATGAATATAAGATAAATAAGATGTTTCAAGAAGAGTTGAAGAGAACCAGAAATGAGCTAAGAAGAGCAATTCAATGGACGGGGTTCTCAAGAATGTTGACATCCTTGCATGAGAATCACGATAGTAGGAGATAACATTTGGGATACAATAAGATAAAAAAAACCATCAATAAAAGCATGAGTGTTTTTATCTCTTCTAAACACCAATGTTTTCAATGTGAAAAAATGGACATTTTAAGAACACACGCAAAGTCAGAGTCATGTCAATTCAAAGAAACAAACATTATGTTGATAAACGGAAGGAAGCAGAACATGGTTCCTTGCTAAGATGAGGACATCGTCTAGGACAAGCAAAAAGACATCCTTTTTCTCACATAAAAGGATCCAAGTTTATTTGGATTTCGAGGATTCATCTCTGATTTGAGCAGAAGCGCTAAGGTAGAAAGAGGCAAGGAAATGTGGTTAGGTCTTAGTATATGACATTAAAAAGAGCAAAAAAAATCCTGCTAAAGCCTATCGAGAGGGAATGTGGGATACATTATGGAATATTGAATTAGACTATTCAATTAGACAATTAGTCCACTTATACATTAGACAATTAACCAAGCAATTGAAATTTGGTTGAAGTTGCATAATGCAGTTAATAAATGTGTTATTTAATTTTATCCCCCCCCAAAAAAAAAATGGCAATGTATTTAACGAGAAATGTTAATTCATTCTTGTATAGCGCACAAAAAGACTATATTATAGGTATAGAAGTACACTTTTTTTCTTGCACTTTAATTCAGTCCATTTGAACCTTCTTTCTGTTATTTAGATTCCTGATTGTTGCACCCAAAATTTCACTAAAAGTGTCCATTATGCGATATTTGGTAACTCAACAAGATATAGAAAATATTTAAAAGTCGCTACGTAACACAAATAAATGGATCATATTAACTAAGTATGTCGGGTTATACTTAATTGACCCAATTTGAAAAAGAGTATTTGATTTATATTGAAAATATGCTTTTTTTTAAAAAGAAATAAAATAAATTGACTCCAAAAAATCAAAGAAAACGCAAGAATAGATTAGAAAGCTTGCGGGTCACCAGAGATGCCTTATCTATTTCTTATTCATTTAATATTTTATTTCTATTTATACATGTATACTGACATTTGACGTTTAGATCTCATTTAAATATTTAAAATAAAAGTACACAAATATCTAGCTTAATGAATTTGTGTACCAAAAAAAGGAATGTATTTGTTAATCATTTTAACCAAAAAACTAAAAGAGTATGAATGTAACAAAATCGAAGTCTTTCCTCGTGAAGTTACAACCATAATTGGTGGATACTATTTTAATAAAAAAAATTGCTTTTAGATATTCATACTTGAAATTTACTATATGCATGACATTAATGATGATTATCATATATATTTTAATATTTATTTACACATAATATATTTCTTATAGAATATTATTGCATAATATTTGAGAATGGTTGTTATAGAGGGGTAATTTTACAAAGAGTATACTGCTATAATGAACGTCACTGCTGTTATAAGTAAAATATTCTTATAAAGAAGTAAAACATAACATAAAAAATCGATTCCGAAAAAAATCAAACCGTTATAATAAAATATTATTAAAATAGATAACCGTTAATAGGGAGATTTAAGTTATATAGGATGACCCTCCATTCCGCTAAATGAAGTTTCTAAAGAAAATTGTCACAGATCAAGTAACAAAAATAAGATGCGCAGTATTTTACCAAATGACTTATGCAGCAGCCTCTTTTTTAGGCGTGCAGTGATAACGATATATATATTTTTTTTTCTTTCTTTTCTACCCATTAATTTACTTATATCTGCAGGCCAATATTGATGAACAGACAAGTTACTCAATTAGGCAGATATCATCCAGAAAGAAAATTATAGGAATGAAACACTAGCTAAGGCAGTGGAGACATACCTGCCATTCATTCAACCTATTGAATTGAAATTTCAGTCTCTCATATATACACACTTGCACAAAAATATATAATAATAATGGTTAAAGTAATGATCTTATACTAACTTACTTATTGTGTCTGTAAAATGGACATACTGTGCCACAAACAACCCCAACATACTCCACATGCCTATGTATCCATAAAGTCAAGCATCTGACATTTTGAACTAAATCCCATGCTCTTTGTAATTATTACACTTTTTACTCCTCCCACTCTTTCCTTTTCAGTATCTTAAAGATTTCAAACAGTTATTACAAGAATCAATATTGGAAAAAACCAACTCCATACATTTTACTCCACCTTCTGCAGTGAGTTAGATAGATATTAAATTTTATATAAATAATATTATATTTAATAATTAATTAAAGGATAGGTTATTTATATATATATATATATATATATATATAACTATATAATTAATATGATATTTAATTTATAATATATATATATATAATATAGATTATGGGAGAATTTATGTACTATTTTATGTAGGATAAAAGATAAAATAACTTATATATAAATAATAAATACATGAATAGTTAAATTCTTCATAACTAATTCTCACATAAAATAATACATAAAATAACTAATTTAAATATTATTAATAGAGCATAACTCTAAGTAACTATCCAACGATCTCTTAGTTCATGCAAAAATATTTAATATGTTAAAAATTTAAGATAATTTTTTACAAATTTTTTTATTCTTAATGATAATTATTCTTTAAAACTATAAATGTTTTATTTATTAAAAATAAATAAAATATATTTAATAAAAAATATTATATTCTAAAATATAAGTATAAGTAGAATAATCAAATGCTTCTTTAAATTAATATTTTTTTAAAAAAAATATAAAATTAAAAATATGATAAATATTTTGAGATGAAGCAATTAAAAAAGTAACAAGCAATCTAATAGCTTGTTTGACCAAATTTTTGAGAGAAAATAAATATTTTTAGGAAGTAGTAAAAGTTATTTTTCAAAAACTAAAAAAAGTAGTTTCTCCCAAAAATAATTATTTAAAAAGCACTTTATGAAAAATGCACTTAAAAATACTTTTTAAAAATTTAATCAAATATTAATTACTGCTCAAAAATAATTTTTAAATTTATTAATTAAATACAAACTATTTCTCATGACCAAAAATATTTTTTTATGAACACTTTAAAAAAAACACTTTTTAAAATAAATTAATTTAAAGCTCGGCCAAACAATTTATAAATTTATGCCATTACATGTGATATTCTAAAAGTGCTTTTCAAGTTTTCTTTGTTTGTATGTACTACTATCAATTTAATATGTGTTGGTCAGAATAACTTCTTTTAATCTTCTAACGAAAGCAAATTACTCTCTTAGTTTATTTTTATTTATTCAAGTTTAATTTTATATATGTTTTTTAAAAAATAATAATTAATATAAATATTTTATTTTAATATTTAATTTTGAATCTTTGAAGATAATTTAATAAATTATTAATTAATATTAAAAATAAAAGAAAAAATATATATATTAAAAATAATAAATATAAATATATCTTTTAATATAATAAACTTAGTAAAAATTTGCGGGGAAGTATATTGGAAGGAAGTGCTAACTTGTCGGACAGCAATTGATATGATAGGGATCAAATAACAGTGCTAAAACAATAAAGACAAAAAGTATAATGTTTAAAATAATTTCAAAAATTATCGATACATTAATCATCAGAACAAACATATCTAATTATTAGCTGTAAAAAGAAATGACATGCCAACCAAATTGTCTTCAACCTAATATATAATATGAAACTGCTGCCATTAGTGGTTCAGTCAAAATCCTTAAAATTTTTAATTTTTAATTTTAGGAAAGATAGCTTATTAAATTTTTAATAAATTATTTATATATATTAAGTAAGTAAATTTTGAATATAAATATAAAATTTAAATTAAAATTATTGAATTTTGTTGAATTTATAATTGAAAATGTAGTTCCTTTGCCTATGTGATAATCAGCTAATTTTTCAATTTTGATTTATTTAATAATTTTAATTTAATATGAAATTTAAAAAATTTAACAATTTTGACGCAGGTTAATATAATAGGAAAAAACAGTCACGCATTTAAATTTATGTTCCCTGGTCTGTCGAGTAATACGAATTGGCCCACTGTATTCATGATTTAATATGTGTTTATAAGTAAAGTCCAAAATTTTATGTACTATCTAACCGTAAATAAATTTTACTATATATTAAGTTAAATCTGTACTATGACAATTTGGAAAATAGCGTAATAATTCTGTTGTGAAATAATAAAGTAAGAGGAAAAATATTGTGAAGAAAGAGAGAAGAGAAAATAATTTTTTTTTTTTTAGAGATGAATTATAATGAATGAAAACCCTTTTATAAATTTTAACTTTTCTTTATAGAAATAGACATTCACCATAATTAGAAAATATATTTGTAACACTCCATTTTGAATGTCTATTAAATAGATAATGTGTCTCGTTAAAATCTTACTTAAAAAAATTCAGTGGAAAAAATTCTAATGAAAGAAAAAGCGTACACATATCTAATAATCACATTTTGGGCGCTGCCTCATTAAAAACCTTACAAGGAAAATCCAGTGGGACAAATCCTCACAAGAAAAAAGAGTACAGTGCGTATTAACTCCCACTAATGAGAATATCCTTGAATCTTTATATCCCGATCTTGTGCACCATCTTCTTGAAAGTTGAAGTTGGTAGAGATTTGGTGAATAAATCAATCACATTATCACTTGAACGAATCTATTGCACGTTTATATCACCATTCTTCTGTATCTCATGTGTGTAGAAAAGTTTTGGCGAAATGTACTTCGTTCTATCGACTTTTATGAATCTTCCTTTTAGTTGTGCTATGCATGCTGCATTATCTTCTGTATCTCATGTGTGTAGAAAAGTTTTGGCGAAATGTACTTCGTTCTATCGACTTTTATGAATCTTCCTTTTAGTTGTGCTATGCATGCTGCATTATCTTCATATAAAATTGTGGGTACCTTTGTCACATTTCAAACCACATTTTTCTCTAATGAGATGTATCATGGACCTCAACCACACACATTCTCGACTTGCTTCATGAATAGCTACTTGTCACACCCCACCTTGGGGGGTATGACGGGCACCTGGTTCCTGCTAGACTCTGGCTCCATTTCAAGAAACGAACCGGCTATATAGCGGCTGTAAATACAGCCCCTGGCCGATTAGGCCTATAGCCACCTGCAAAGCACAACAGCTAACCAGAACACTGACACTATAATCTGAAGCGCTACTATTTACATTTGTGACCGACAAGGTCACTAACTATAACCAGAAGAAGGCCCCACACGGCCAACATCAACAACTAAACACATATATACATGCACGGCCCCACACGACCGGCTCCATCCCCACAGGAAACATCAGACTGCAAGCCTCTAGGAAGTAATAATAGAATGGTCGGGACAGGGCCCCGACCTACCCGTACTATACAACAAAAGAAAATGAAATACACCTCTGAATATCAAGCTCCGGATGACAGGAGTTGATAACTCTGCGCTGGCTAGGATCACGAGGGATCGGCTCCTCGTCCATGAGTACCTGCAGGCAAGCAATGCAGCGCCCCGCGGGCGTCAGTACCACAGGTACTGAGCATGTAAAGCAAACTAAAATATGCAACTGAAATGAATAGCAACAATAACAGGACATATAAGGAAGAAGTAGCTGAGTCTATCTAGCTGAGGATAACTGGGGAGAGTTTGTTCATTCTGTAACTAAACTGAGCATACCTGATGACGTGTCTTCCTACTGTCTATCAGTATTTAATAGCACATATAGATATACATAATAATACACACAATACCTGACCGACCCCATAAGCCGGAAGGTGCCAACCAACAGAACAATCTATTTACCCCTACCCGAGTCTAAACCAACCAAAAATAAGTCACTCCCCTCATATCATAACTGTGAGCTCCTCCTACCGGCCCCCTTGGGTACGTAGCTCAGGCCTTGGCCTCTGACAATAAACTGTGTCTGAGTCTGAAGACTTCTGCCTCTAGGCGCAAGCGCTCACGGGCTAATCTGCTGTTGTATCTGTGATTGAAACTGCCCCTGGGTGCAAGCATGCAACAGGGTAATTTTATAAAAAATTCTCTATCTGAAACTGCCCCCGGCCACAAGCGCACACAGAGTAATCTGCCCCTGTAAACAGGGTAATCTGGCTCTGCACAGAGTGAACTGAACTGCCCCTGCAAGCAGGGTAATCTGGACCGTATTATCATGGTGGTCAGCCATCATCGTCCCATCGCCCAGCTGGTGGCGGTATCTGAATCTGGTATCGACACAGCTATAACCTAAGGGCGGTGGGGATGCTAAAGGACACCCACATGCCATCACAAGTCTCAACATGCAAAACACATACACAGCAAGCATGCTCAAATGAAAAATACTAATCGTATTCTCTTCTTTTATTTCAAGGCCAGTTTGTGTTAAACAATTGATGCTATATTCTGTTTCTGGAGCTGTATCTGTATCTGGAGCTATACCGATGTCTGGAGCTATTTCTATATCTGATTACTGATCTGATTATATCTGGATATAACTCAACATAGAACATACCATTTATAACTGGATATAGCTCGATAATATAAAATGTTCCATCTATTACCGGATATAACTCAGTAAATGTAATACGTATTATCTGTAATCATGCTAATTCGTTATATTGCTTTTACAACTTTCATTCTGGGTATTACGTAAGAACATGCTTGCTGGAAATCGTACTAAAATCGTTCTTGTATGCTGGGTATCTGTTAATAGCCTTTATTCTATTTATTTTCTAGACTGTACTGCCTGGCTTGCCGAAAGAATAACTTTACATACCTGGTTTCTGAGTACCCGACTGACCGATGTGATTTCCGTCGGTACTTTTGCTGTTTCTCCCAACTACATTCATATACACGTCAATTAGAACTATATACATTAATATTCGGGAGAAATTATCACTTTTGATATATATTTATCCCAAACTTCAACCTTTCGAAAAACGGTCGAAAACTCGTTATTTCTCAATAGTCCAGAAGGGATAAATGCTCACTGCAACGCTAGGAATACATTGGTACTAATTTAAAGCAATTCTATTTACTTTACCTCGGTAGCACGACGTTTCGCCGGCCAAATTTCACGAAACCAACTCCGTAGGATTGCTCTCTGCAGCTTTATACCTCTGTATCTAAGCCGGAACGGTGTTTAGACCGCGTTTCGTAGCGTAATCGGAAGGAAATTGTATATAATTGTCGTGGGTTTTCCTTTGATACGTATACCCTCTGTTTTTTGGTGATTTCCTTGATAAAAATGGAGGAAAACCGACTTTTTATTTTTATTTTTTATTTTTTTATTTTTGCCTTCTAAATCCCTAAACCAACATGCCATTAGGCTATTTATTCATTTAAAATTTACGGGGTGTAACACTATTATCTCAGCATGATTTGATGAAGTAGCCACAAAAGATTTCTTTGTAGATCTCCAAGATATGACAGTACCTCCACATATGAACACATAACCAGTTTGAGATCGAGTTTTGTGTGGATCAGATAAAAACCTTGCATCAGCATAACCAATAAGATCAGGACTGCAATTGTTAGAGTAAAATAAGCCCATATCAGTAGTCCCTTTTAGATACTGCATTAGGTGTTTGATCTTATTCCAATGCCTCCTAGTAGGAGAAAAACTATACCTTGCTAATAAATTATTCGAAAAGCTATATCAGGTCTCGTAGTGTTAGCAAGATACATTAGTGCACCAATTGCACTAAGATATGGTACTTCAGCACTAAGAATTTCCTTGTTCCTTTCTGGAGGTTGGAATGTATCCTTATTCAAATCAAGTAATCGAGCAACCAACAGAATACTTAATGGATGTGCTCCATCCATATAAAAAAATTTCAACATTTTCTTTGTATAAGCATATTCATGAACAAAGATACCATTTCGAGTGCTCAATTTGCAAACCAAGAAATAATTTTGTCTTTCTAAAATCTTTTATTCCTTCTTTAAATTGCCCTTTGAAGCTCTCTTGGAGTTCAAATAAGGTTTATGTCATCAACATTAACAGCAAGTATGACAAACTATGATGCTTTTTTTTTTATAAAAATACATGGGCAAATTTCATCATTTATATAACCTTCCCTAGATAAATACTCACTAAGACGGTTATATCACATGCATCCAGATTGCTTCAAACCATACAATGATCTTTGCAATCTAGTTGAATACATTTCCAGAGACTTCAAACAATATGCTTCAGATATCTTAAATCCTTGGGGAATTTTCATGTATATCTCATTATCAAGTGATCCATATAGATAGGTTGTAACCACATCCATCAAATCATTTCAAGCATCTCATGGACAGTGAAACAAATAAAATGACGCAACATTATTGCATCTATAATTAGGACTAAGCCTTTGTGAAAATTCTTGTGCAACAATGCGTGTCTTATACCTTTGTATTTCATTTGTCTCATTTCTTTTTCGCACAAAGACCCATTTATAGCCAACGGGTTTAATACCATTAGGTATTTTAGCTATAGGTCCAAAAATTCACGCTTGACAAGTGAATTCAACTCTGATTGAATTGCTTCTTGCTATTTTAGTCAATCATTTCTTTGTCGACATTCTATGATCGATCGAGATTCAAGATCCTCATTATATTGCATGATTTTTGTTGCAATTATATACAAAGACTTAATCCACCACTATTTATGATCGATTAATTCCAGCATCACTTGAATTTATGGATAGTTTCTCATTTTCTTGAGTCTTACATTCATTGATTTCCTCATGGATATCAAAATTGCTCAAATCTTGAATCTCCTTATGTGCTTCTTTAGTAATGTCATCTTGACCATTTATTTTTCTTTTTCTAGGATTTCAATCCTTAGAATCCAATGGTCTATCACGCTTTAAGCGTGCTTCGGACTCATTAATTATAACACTAGTAGATGGTCCTACAGGGACATCAATTCAAATTGGGACATTCTCTACAGGAATATGTGATTTAGTAATCATATATTTTCAAATCTGTGAATGCGTCTAACATTTGATTTGCAATTTTCTACAGGTGAATAATCACAAATAGAAGCACGTGGAACAAGATTAGATAGTGATGAAATTTTGTCACAAAAATTTTCTTTTGATTTCACTATTTTCTCCCTCTAATTTTGAAAAAACTGTCTCATCAAACAGATAATCTGCAAATCGAGCAGTGAATATATCTCCAGTTAATATTTCAAGGTAGTGAATAATGGAGGGTGATTCAAACCCAACATAAATTTCTAACCTTCTTTGGGAATCCATCTTTATGCAATGTGGTGGTGCTACAAGCACATACACAACACATCTAAAAATTCTCAGATGAGATATATTAGGCTCTTTTTCCAAAATCAATTGCAATTGAGAAAATTTATCATAATTTATCGGTTTGAAACGAACAAGTGCTGCTGCATGCAGAATAATATGACCACAAACAGAAGTGGACAACTTTGTTTCATAAGTAATAGTCTTACTATCAGTTGCAGACGTTTAATTAATGACTCTGCAAGACTATTTCGAATGTGAACATGAGCTACAGGATGTTCAACTTTTATCCCAAGTGATAAACAATAATCATTAAATGCTTTAGATGAAAATCCTATAGCATTATCAAGGCGAAGAGATTTAATCTGATTATTAGAAAATTGTGTCCGTAATCATATTATTTGTGCCAATAATTTTGCAAACGTCAGGTTGTGTGATGACAATAGGCACACATGAGACCATCTGGAAGAAGATCTATTAGAACTATAAAATATCTAAACGACCCACTAGGCGGGTGAAGGCCCACAAATATCATCGTATATATATTCCAAAAACGCAGGGGACTCAATATTAACCTTTGTTGTTGAGGTCTAACAATTAACGTATGCAAAATAATTAATTATCGCCAGTATTTTACAAGAGGTAATTAATTATTTAATTTTAATGGGTTATATTAATATATCAAGTATCTATATAAATTTAGACTTGGTCAAGAAAAATATTAAACATTATTTAATCAAGATGAAACTAGGTTAAACTTTATTAATAATTATAACTATAATATTATGACTAGACTAATTAATACTAATTGTAATACTAGAACTACTATAAATTTGCAAAAATTAAAATCAAACTAATCAATTTTCACAGAGCCATCACCAATCAAGTAATTTATCTTTCATTCAGGGTGCTCAAAGAAATCTATTACATCCAAGTGTATGATGTCAACATGTTTTCTTGAGATAAAATTAACTTCAGGATTTTTCTCTTTCTTCTTTTGTGATGCTTGATAAAGTTCAACCAAGTATTTTGGGGTACTACAGGTACGGAGCAGTGTCCTCTTCCACCACATTAATAATATCTGTTTTCTGAGTCACTTACTTCTCGCTTCTTATCCCTCCCTTTTTGCTGTTGGTGATAATTTTTCCTTAGTGGATGATTAATACCAGGAACATGATTTCTTTCTTGACCATAATCACAACCACAATCACGTCCACGTCCACGGCCAAAGCCGCGATCTTTTCCACGCCTAGCATGATGAGGGTACACCTCATTCACTTTAGGGTATGGTGTAGATCCAGTAGGTCGATTCTCATGATTTTTAATTAACAAATTATTATTTTGTTCATCCACGAGAAGATATCAATTCGAAATACTTTTTGAAACCTTTCTCTCGATATTGCTGCTGCAGGAGCACATTCGAGGCATGGAAGGCGTAGAACGACTTTTCCATCATATCAATATCATTAATAGTCTATCCACATAGTTTCAACTAAGAAATAATTCTGAATATAGAAAAGTTGTATTCATGAATAGACTTATAGTCTTGAAACCTCATATGCATCCAATCATATCGTGCCTTTAGGTGGATGACTATCTTCAGGTGGTCATACCTTTCTTTCAAGCTATTCCAGAAAACAAGTGGATCCTTAACCGTGAGATATTCAATTTTCAGAATTTCGTCAAGATGATAATATAAGAATATCATAGCCTTAGCATGATCTTGGTTTGATTCTTATTTTCATTTTAAATGGTGTCTCCAAGATGCATTGCATCCAAATGAATTTCAGCATCAAACACCTATAAAAGATAGTTCTTGCCCGAATTTTGAAGGGTAACGAACTCAAGTTCCGTAAGATTAGTCATATTAAAAGGAAGAGGGGAAAAAATAATAATACCTAGGTAGAATCTTATGCTGATAACGTGTCATGAAATAATAAAGCAAGCGGAAGAATATTGTAAAGAAAGAGAGAAGAGAGAATAAGTTTTATTTCTCTTGAGGGATGAATTACAATGAACGAAAACCCCTTTATTTATAGAAAAAAATTAATTTGATTTCAAAGTTACTAACTCAAACTTTCCTTTAAAGAAATAGACATTCATCCTAATTTAAAAAATATATTTATAACACATTATTTACTTTATGTTCAATTATAATTATGATGCAGAGTTTCATTGTTGAAATATATAACATAAATCATTATGTGTCTCTGTTCAAACTTTCATAATTTAAACTTCATTTTCGCCGTAGCTTTCAATAGTTAATACGGGAAAATATCTGCCACCTTAGCTGGATCATTAATATCTTTCTTTTTAGCTTCTAACCATGTAACTGAGTATGGCCCCCAAGTTAATCATTAGAGAAAATCAGACCTCATAATTAAGATTTTATATTATTAAATATATGAATAATTTTTTTTATTTATTACACATAATAAGATTTATCAAATGGAGCAATTTGAGCTTTTCTATCTCCACAATTTTGAAGCTTAATTTTAGAAATTTGATTTGTTCTTTTCATCAGTTATCTATATTTTTAAATTTTTTTTTTCAATTTCAAAAGTTTCTCTTTCTAATTTATGACTTTTAGGTGCTATTTTTTTAATTCAAAATTAGTTTTCTCCCCAACTCAAATTCTATCGATTTTACCTTCATCAACCTTCATTTTTTTTTTCATTATTACTAAGTTACTAGTTACTGATTTATTGTCTAATTTTATCTAAACATTCTTTTAGTTTATTTGTGTTTTTTAATTTTATTTTAGCAAGAGTTTCATCCTCTTTGTTTATGGATCTGAAAAGTATATCTCGATAGAATATTGTGATGATGATCATGAAAAAATCATTTTGTCTTTTCACTTTTAGATTTGAAAAAGTTTTTCCTCGTCATTTTTTTTAATCTAAAGAGTTTATTTCTTATGGGTGTTGCACCAAAGATATTTGTGAGGGATAATGATACCAACGAACAAAATATATGATATTTTATTTTTTGTTATAACGATACTGGAATTAGACTATTGGGATTTACCAATTAGTAATTGTGAAGATTTGAATTGTATAACCTATTGAAGAAGACAGAGATATTTAAAAAATTTTATTCACGCCATAGCAATATACTACTTCAATTCAGTTTTCATACAACTATATATATGTATTCAAGACATGTAAAATTGCACATTTATAGTTGTATGTAATATGTATATAATATATATATACACCAAATTTTTTTGACGTGATTTTCTTCTGAAATTGGCCTTCCTCCTTAAATAAGCTTCAATCGCGATTTTACTTTGGATGTGAAATATGTATAAATTATATATACTGTAGTCTTAAAAAATAATGAAAACTAATATGTATATGAAATTTATATGGAATCTGTCCGTTATAAGTTCGAGAGATAAAATTTTGGCTATAAATTAGAGAAGATGATTTCATCCATAAATTAGAAAAGAAAATCGCTGATTTTCAGCTACAAAGTGCAAACAGAAATCTCTGTTATGTTTTGCATTTATGGGTCTTATTTCGTATATATAAGAAAATTCCCCGACTTGAAAGTACTTGGATCTAGGCAGGTTAAATGGGAGGATTGAGTTGAATTTGGGAGGATCAAAATAAGTTAAATTGATAAATGAGAGTTATTTTGATTGAAATGGATTGAGTTGAAAATCGAGTAATAGCTCAAATCACTCAATTCTTACTAAGTTAATTTATTTATTTTTTAATAAATTTTTAGTACCTAATAATCTTTTTATTATGGTTATATATAACATATCAAATTAAAAAATATCCTTTTGATAAGATATCTCTTGGATCAATTTGGACCGTAAATCAATATGATTTTTATGGGCAGAGGAAATAAATGAATGGGCCAATGATCAATTCAAATTTGAGTAGTGTTATAAAAGTTATAGAATTGCAAAGAAAAATAAAATAAGAACTTTGTAGTGAGGAGCGAGAGATTGTACAATATCTTTTCTTGGTATCTAATAGATGAAAACATCCTTGTATTTTTAGGAGGAATACTTCTTGGTCACCAAGTAATGAAGTCAACTTGGTTTATTTCCAACTACTTTGTAACTAATGGTTACTCTCTAACTAGTTCTTACTCTTCAAGTAATACAAAATAGACATATATATTTTTAACTATATTTTACAACACTCCCCCTTCGGTGTCCATTAATAGATAATGTATCTCGTTTAAACCTTACTAGAAAAAACTCTGTGAGAAAAACCCTAGTGAAGGAAAAAGAATACTCATATATAGTAATACGCATTAAGAGCTGCCTCATTAAAAATATTGACGGAAAAATTGATTGGGACAAAACTTTAGCAAGAGGCAGCGCATATTTTACTTCCTCTGATAAAAACATCACATTATTTCTCGAAAATGATGCATTCCAATCTTGTATATCAACTTCTCAAATTTTGATGTTGGTAAGGCTTTAGTGATTTGCCAAGTCATCTATGAAACGAACTTGTTGAACATTCACCACAGCATTTTATTGGAGTTTATACATGAAAAGAGCTTTGGTGAAATATGATTTGTTCTATCTCCTTTGATGTATCTTCTCTTCAATTAAACTTACAAGCAACATTTTTTTCATACAATTTTGAAATCTTCAACTCAAAGAAAAATAACACATCTTCTATGTGTTGAGTCGCTTGCTTTAAAAGTTATTTGTATCTTGGCATGACTTGAATAAATATAAATAATTAACTGTCCTATAGAATATGACAATTTCATCACATGCAAATACATAACTTTCGTGTGATCAAAATATTATATAAGTCAAATAATCTTCCTGCATTTGCATAACCAATAATTTTTCACAATATTGGTTAGATATAATAAATCCATACTAATATTTAATTTCACTCATATCTTCACATAAAAGTGAAATTACATCTTGCATGCACATTTATAAAAATATTATCTCATGAATAATAATAGCAGAATACATAAGTGCACCAATTGCACTAATACATAGTACTTTCTAACCATTTTCATTAATTAGATCGAGATTGATCTTTCTGTATGTTAAGCGATGTCATAACCATTAGGGATATAACAATCTAGATGTCGTTACGGGATGGTTAAGGGCTTAGAACACTAGAAACAGGCTGAGAAAGGAATAAAAATATTGTGAACCAAGTTAAGTGTGAAATTTAGCAATTTCGAGTAGCTTCTGGTTCGGGGGACCGCTGCAATGATGGAATTCCCGCTACGGAGAGATCGTGGTAGCGATTGGAGTTCCTCCATGACGAGTTTGGAAAATAACTATGGGAACCACCACAGAGACACTTTGGCTACTGCAGCGGACGACGCGAATCAAAAGTAAGTTTTTGAAAATTCTGGGTTATTTTTCATTATTTTCAAAACGTGAGAGAGCAAGGTCTGAAGGAAGTTTCTTCTCCAGAGTAGAGAATTATTGCACTAAGGTGAGTTTCTTGTCCCTAACCCTTTAATGGGTATTGATTATTGTAGAAAGCTTAAGGAAACCCGTTAATGGTGAAATTCTGAACTTAGAGAACCCTAGGTTGATGAGCTAGGGCTGGGTTGATAGATAATTAGGGGGTAATTTGGGTTGATGTTTGAAGAGTTTTGGTTACTCCCTTAGAATTACGTGTAGGGAACGAGGGTTATGCGGGAAATTAAACTAGAACTGAGTAGAGTTGGGGTTTTGCTTTCGAAAACACACAGAAGGGGAGGGTTTGATCTAATTAGACCCATGATTGAAGAGTAAGTAATGAATTACTCTTGTTGTGTAGATTTTGAATGATCCGAAGTGTTGAGGAAGGGCAAGGCTCCTGTTGAGTAGCCAAATCGTTACCTTCGAATTTCGAGGTAGACTATGGTTAGAGGGATTGATCCTGTATAATGACTTGTATGCATGTGTAATAATGATATGAAATTGATATTCGGACATTACATGTTGTTAAATGGTTTATTTGAATAATTAGGAGAGATCATGTTAATATGAGATGATTATGAGCTTTTGTGTAAATTTCATTGAATTGCAAAGGGTATTTCTTTTAAAGAATGCTACAATGTGAATCGTTGATCTATGTATGTGCAAGTGAGAGAGTGGAATGTAGACTCCTAAGTGTTGAATTGCATATATATATATATATATATATATATATATATATATATATATATATATGCGTGTGTGTGTGTGTGTGTGTGAGTTGTATCATGTTGTACTTAATCAATGAATAATGGATTGGATAATAAAAGTATCCTGGATAAGTGGCTCGTGTCCGAGGGGAACATCCGAGTAAGCGATATTGTTGAGTGGCTCTAGTCTGAGGGGAACATTCGGACGAGCATATGAGTGGGAGCGGGTGCCACGCCGGTACCCTACATGGATTTCTAGAGTCCCCTGCAGGTCATGACTAGAAGGGAAAATTAAGACCCTCTGGGATGTGTGTACACTGACATCATGAATTTTGAGTGGTAATGGGGACATGACGGAGATGTGTGCCCGACATGTCACCATATGTTTTACTTTGTCTTTGTCGCGCTATGCTAATATGTATGAACGAATGAAGAATGTGCGAAATGGTTAGGGGAAATTTGGACTTTGTTATGTAATTTGAAATGAAAGACATGAATCTGATTCTAAGGGTGACAGGGTCATGATGCTGGTAATTGTTGAGTATATTTTTGCTTGTAGTTACCTGTTGCAATTGTCAGGGCTACAGGTTTGTTATTTATTATTTCTCAGATTGGTGTGATAGTTGAATTGATTTGTAAAACGTGTGAATGGATGAACTGTTGAATTAAGGAGCTGATAAACTATTGAAGGTGCAGCTAAGTCGAGATACTGCCTAAGGTAGTACCGCTGTAGTGAAAATCCTTCCACCACGGGGAGCCCGCAGTAGCGATCAAGTGACTACTGCAGTGGAAGACCCAATCCAGTGAGCAGGCCGGTTGTCACCTGTATTAGAGACAGCACACTTGAATTGATCTATGTATTCCTGTATGATGCTATAGACATATTTTATGTCATTGTTACTCTGTTTACATGCTATTATGTGAGGTCGATCGATGATGCGTACCAGTACCATGTTATGTACTGACCCTACACCTGCACTTCTTTTCTGAGTATGGAGTTCGACCAAGAAGTTTTTCACGTCCTCACCTATAAGCAACAGTAGATCGTAAAAAGGTGCACTACAAGGAGGCATTGTCACTCCCCCGTTTTGAAGATGTTCTTCTCTTTCGAACAATATTTCTTTTGTTTTTAATTTTTAAGCATTTTTAGAGTTGTAAACAGACGTGTTGTGCAATGACTTTCAGATCTTGGGACTAATTTTGTTTTGTTTTGGTTGTAAGAGGTTGATTATTGCTTATGATGACACCTTTATTTATAAACTCTTATCTCTTTTTAAATGTTTGATGTTGGGGTAATTATTGAGGATCGTTGTTTCGTCCATCGGGGGGTTAGTATGGGTGCCAATCACGGCTATTTGAGTCGTGACAAGGGTACTCAATGAATTACTTTAAAATATTCACGCCCCGCCTTGGGGGTTATGACTGGCACCTGGTGCCCTAGTAGGACCTAGACTGCTATGGTGAGCCTAAGCACATCTGGTGCCTGGCTGGCTCTAACTCAGATTTCTGGAAACAAAGGGCTATATAACGGCTGTAAACACAGCCTCTGGCTAACTGGCCTATAGCCACCTGTATCTATAATAACAGCTAACCAGAAACTTACTCGTAACAAGGAACCTATGCGGGCCGACAAGGCCACCATGCTGTCTAGTTATCTGTAACTCAACAGTAGCATGCTAAATAACTACGTGACCGGAAAGGTCACCACTACTGACTGGTTATGGCCATACACGGCCAACATAACATGAAATACTAAACAGCTATAACAAACTGCACGGCCTCACACGACCGGCTCAACTGACCACAGGGAAAATATATATACAGACTGCAAGCCTCTAGGAATATTGATAAGATGGTCGGGACAGGGCCCCGACCTACCCGTACTATACAACAAAAGAAAAAGAAATACACCTCTGAATATCAAGCTCCGGATGACAGGAGCTGATGACTCTGCGCTGGCTAGGATCACGAGGGATCGCCTCCTCGTCTATGAGTACCTGCAGGCAAGTAATGCAGCACCCCACCGGGCGTCAGTACCACTGGTACTGAGTATGCAAAGCAACTGGAATATCATAACTGAATACAATAACAAAACTAGAAATTCTGAATAGCAGGGGAAATACTGAATCTGTAGGAACTGATATGAACTGAATCAGACTTTCTGTGCTGTGATAGGGCAGGAGCGTACCTGTGGACGCGGCGGCCTGCTACCTATTAACTAACATGTAGCACATAAATACATGTATGAATATAGCAAACAAGAGCCGATACCAACCCCCATAAGCCGGACGGCGCCAAACAAGCAAACAATCTATATACCCCTACCCGGGTCAAAACCAACCAAAAATAAGTCACTCCACTCATCTACTCACTTCGGAGCTCCTCTACCGGCCCCCTGGGTCTCCGGCTCGGGCCATAGCCTCCGATATAAATAACCGTGTCTGAGTCTGGAGAACTCCTGTGTAGACAGTAACAGATAGGGTTTGTTTTCCCGGAACTCTCCTCGGGGCTATCTGAAACCGGAGCTACACCTGAATAAGATCTGTACTATAACTGTATCTGTATCTGTTCCCTGGGCGCTTGCGCACAACAGGGCTATCTGTACTATAATGCTGATCAGCCTGATATGGGGAAAGCTTCATCGCATCTTCGTCCAAACTGGGGACGGCATGCCACTCCTTTGAGTGACGTAAACCCACCCGCTCAGTGGGCGACACGATTACCAACCCAGGGGCGGCGAGGACGTTCAATAAGGTGCCCTCACGCTATATCAAGTCTCAACAAGCAAATAGCACATATAAATAGCAAGCATGTATAACTGAAAAAGACTATCTGAAATCCGATTTCTTATTCTGATCTCTTTCTGTATTATGCTGATTCTTTACTGATTATACTGATTTTGAAATCTTTATTTAACTGTATGGCTAAGCTGTAGCCAGGATACTACCTGTCTGAATGGCTAATCTGTAGCCATAACTATCTGTCTATCTGATCTTTTTTTTTACCAACTTTTTCTGAAAATCTGTCTCTTTTTATTCTACAACATGCTTGCTAATCACATAATAAGCTATACTGAATCTGGAATGCTAACTCGCCCTTCGGCGCATGCTTTTCTAATTTTCAGACTGAATACGATATGACAACACAACTCAGAATCTACTAGACTTACTGATTCTCAACATTCAACTCCGGGAGTTACAAATATGGAGTTTACAATGATTTACCAAGCTAAGGCTTACTAACTTGCCGAAGAACAACTTCACATACCTTAACCTCGAGTTATCCGACTGTCGGACGAGATTCGGTCAGTACTCCAGCTATTTTTCCCAACTGCATTCATGTATACGTCAATTAATACTAAATATAACTTTATTCTGAAGAACAACGTCACTTTCAATAAAATTATAGCCTAAACTTAGGCTTATCGAAAGACGATCGAAAACTCATTATTTTTCAAAAGTCCAGAAGGGAGAAGTATTCACTTCACAGCTAGGAGCACATAGACACTAATATGGAGCAATTCTACTTACCTTAGCCCGGTAGCTCGACGATTCGTCGGCCGTATTTCGCGAAACTAAATCCGTAGGAATGCTCTCTGCTGCTAAATACCTCGGTACCTGAGGTTAATTTTGAGTTTGGACTATGTTTGGCAGCGTAATCGAACGATAATATCTTAATCCTCTTCGTCCCTCACTCCTCTCTGTGTTTTCTGGAAATTATCTTATGTTTTAAATGAAAACAAACCGAAGTGGAGCTTTATATACTTGAGCCTGGACAGGGCCAATGTGTCACGGAGCCAACGCGGAGGCTCCACCTCCGTGACACGTTGCCATCGCGGAGGGGCTCTACCTCGGCTCCTTCCACGATGGTTCGACAGGTTTCCTCGTCCGGTCTTTTCCCGGGTCTTTCTCTAGCACGTATGGCTTCCAAATATGCTTAACCAACACACGAATAGGCCATCTAGGTGCCGAAAATCCTGCAGGGTATAACAAAAATCTTTTTAATCCTTCAAGAATTTTCATATAAACTTCATACTCTAGCTAGATATGACAATAATTTCATATATGCATATTAAGTTTTTTATGTTTTGTCATATTCATATGAAACTTGAAACAACTGCATCCATCATAGGTGAACACATCTCCATATAATAATGTCAAGATTTATGCGAAAAAACTTTATGCCACAAGACATAAGCCATATCTTACGATGTTATTTTTCATTTCACCTTTCGCACAAGAACTTATTTGGACCCACTGACATTATACCTTCAAGTGTTTGGAGTGTAGATTCAAAATATTTCACATTTATCATATGGATGAAATTTACTTGAATTACATATTTTATTTGGCCAATAATTTATATATCACACTATTTGACAGATTTGGATTCAAGATCCTCGTCACCATTTATAATTTGAGCACTGCATTATATCAAAGATATCATCGACGGTCATTTTGATATTGATTCCAATACGACATAACTTATCAAGATCTCTTCATTTTTTATCATTTTTAGGTACCTCAACCTTTGCCAAGATTTTATAAAATATTATGTCGTAGTGCTTTTAAATCTCTTACCTCATTATTATGACCATCTTGATCATTTGGTCCTCTCCTTTTTCAAGGAGTTTTATCTTTGAAACCGATTGATCTATCATGCATCAGATGTACCATAGACTCTGTCCTTCAAGGAATTTAATTTTCGTTTGAGCATTTACAACTGGATTATGGCATAAGGTCATCAAATACATCTGACAATTGATTTGCAACATTTTGCAAATGAATTATCTCTTGAACTTCAAGTTCACATTTTATTTTTTACAAGGAGCTAGATAATTCATTTCACACATAATTTTCAGCTGCTAATCACTTCTCCCCGTAATGTTAAGAAAACTATCATTTACCCCCAATCTCATAGCTTACCTCCCACGGACTCCTCTTTATAAGACAGATTTTCATTAAGAAAAGACTGAATCCCAACGAATGATGTAGGTGCCATCACCGTAATACTTCTTTAGCATTGATACATGAAACAACGATGCTCCGGATAGTCTTGGAGGCAAAGACAATTTATAAGCCACCTCTCCCACACGCTTGGGGACCTCAAATGGACCGATGTACCTTGGACTAAACTTCTCTCGCTTTTCGAATCTAATCACCCCATTCATAGTTGAAACTTTGAGCAAAACTTCCTCTCCCATCAT
This sequence comes from Datura wrightii, assembly GCA_035772735.1. Lineage (NCBI taxonomy): Eukaryota > Viridiplantae > Streptophyta > Magnoliopsida > Solanales > Solanaceae > Datura > Datura wrightii. The sequence goes on along the minus strand of JASDFA010000018.1, from coordinate 190,537,830 downwards.
GAACTCCATATCTCGAACCTTTCGATCTACATATTCTTTTTGTCTACTTCGTGCTACCAAAAGCTTCTCCTGAATCTTTTTAACTTCTGTAATGACTCTTTATAAGGTCAGCATCCCATCATCTTACCTCAAAATCGTCAAATCAACCAATAGGAGATCTACACTTCCACTCATACAAAGCTTCAAACGGAGCAATGTCAATACTCGAATAATAACCATTATTTTAAGCAAACTCAACCAAAGGAAAAAACTGATCCCAGTGACCACTAAAGTCTATTACATAAGCTCGAAGCATACCCTCCAACATTTGAATCGTTCGCTGAGACTATCCATCGATCTGATGGTGAAATGTTGTATTCAAATTCAACCTAATACCTAGCTCAGCCTGTAAAGTTCTCCAAAAGTTAGACGTAAACTGAGTACCTCTGTCCGATATAATAAAAATTAAAACTCCGTGCAACCGAACAACCTTTCGAGTATACAACTTGGCTAACTTTTCTACATGATCTGGACTGGCACAAAATGTGGCAAACTTAGTTAGCCTGTCAATGATAACCCATATGTAATTGAACTTGCCCAATGTCGCAAAGTCTATAGCTATCATTTTGTACTTTAATTCAGGAATGGACATTCTTTGAATGATTCCTCCCGACTCTGATGCTCATACTTCACCCGTTAATAATTTAAACACTGAGCAACAAAGTTTGGAATATCACGCTTCATTCTGCCCCACTAATAATGTCGTCTCAAATCAAGTACATCTTGGTGGCACCAAGGTATATAGAGTACATCGAACTGTGAACCTATGTCAAGATAGCCTTAATTAGATCATCAATACGTGTCACACATACATGCCCCTTGATCCTCATGACACCCTCATTATTGATCACAGCCTCCTTGGCTTCTCCCCGCAAGACTTTATCAAGGATCTTGCTCAACTTGAACTGTAGCCACAAATTTGAGTGTCAAAAATATTTTTTGTGACGGAAGAATAAATTTTTTAAAATAACATAAAAAATCTACTTAAATTTTTTTCCACTCTAGATTTCGTTAGAAATCATCATAGTTTTATATACAACATATATGTCTGTTTAAAATATTTTATCATAACTCCAAAATATATTTCGTCTGTTTTAATTTATTTATTTAATTTTTATTTGATATAAAATTTAAGAAAGTAAAAAAATAATTAAATTTGATGATCTTAAATTAAAAATACATAAAATATATTTTTAAAAAAATTAATTTTACAATTTTAAATATGTATAGAAAGTTAAAATTGAAAAAATATTAAAAATTAAAATATATTCTTTAAATAAAAAGGTACGTAAAAGAGAAAAAAAAGGGAGGAGAACGTAGAATGACGTATTGTAACAATATAATTTTTAACAATAATAATGTAAAAGCTTAATTAACACGGTTGGTATTTAAAAGATAACTTTGGAAGAATGAAAGGAAAAAGAAGAAGAAATTTGTTGTGTCAGCCACCACGTTGAAGCCGTGGCGCATGCGGAGAAGCAAACGTCTCATGCATGTAACTTTACGCTTGGGGTAATTTGGTTACCGGATAAAATATAAATTAATATATAAATAATTTAATTATTTATATATTAATTATGTATAGTATTTAATTTTTAAATAGGATAAAAATTATTTATTATTAATTTTATATAATTTTTAATTGGTAGGTTTTAAATATTATATAAAAAATATTCATATATTAATTTTATACGATGTTTAGTTGTATTTTAGTAATTTTACATAATTAATACTTAAATAGCTTATGAGAAATTTATGTATAATTTTATATCGGGTAGAAGGTGAAATAAATTATGTGGGTATTACTTATACATAGATTAAAATAATAAAATTATACATTTACCCTAATAATTTACTTTAAAAGCTTTTTTTAATTGGGTACATTTTTTTAAGTTAAAATTATCACTTTCTCCTGTATACATTTACCCAGAATTTATTATCACTTTTTTTTAAAGCAAAGAAAATTTAAAAAAAAGTTATCACTTTCTTTTTTATAGTAGTCAATATTCATTACGGTACGTGAGTTATACAATTTTCAAACTAAAGAAAATTATTGACTAACTACGGTATATGAGTAATATATTTTTTTAAAAAAAAATAATTATACAATAGAATCTTATATTATTTGTTTACTTATTTATTTGTAAATAATATAAATTGATTTACAATAAATTAAATATTCAATAATCAATAATTCATGTATTGTAATCTCTACATAACTAAACCTTGCATAACTAATACCAACATAACTAATACCTACATAACTAATACTTACATAATTAATACATACATAACTAGTATATGAATATTAAAATCTGCACAACTAATCTCTGCATAAAATAATACATAAATTCACTTATAACTAATTCATTTATTACTAATACCTGCATAACTCTAATCTATAACCAACAATCCCTACTTAAGTAGCTTTAGAATACGAAAAGAATGATTATGGTATATTTTTATAAAAAAATTACCTATCCAGTAATATGATTATATTAGTCAAAATGCAATCTCTATTTAATTTTTTCTTAATGGGTGCAACTCTTATCCTACCAACTAAAAAGAAACTGAGAGAGTATTAATTTTTTTTTAAAAAAAATAAAGCTAAACCTTTATTATTTTTCAAATGCTAAAAGTCAGTGCAACTAAAATTATTACGCTTGGCTGAGACACAACTATTATTAATCATGTAATAAAATTATTTAATTAGTTTGTAAAATTATTTAATTAGTTTGATAATGCAGGACCTATCATATCATTTTACTTTATCATTTTCTCATTCTTTTTAATCCACTTTTTCTTTGATTTTCTTCTCTCATTCACTTTTGTGTTTGTATGTGTATTTAATCAAAAATTTTAAAACTAATTTTATTATATATTTGGATAAATTTCATCATTTAATTTTAAATTCATCACACAAAAATCATTTTATTTTTTATTATATAAAATTCATTTAATTTTAAAATTTTAATATATATTTTTACCTAAAAATCATTCAACTTTAAAACTTATCACATAAAAGTTAATTTTATTTTTCGTTACTTAAAAATAATTCAACTTTAACAAAATTAACTAAAAGTAAATTTCACTTGAATTTTGATATTCATATAGAAAATATAACATAACGCTACAAAATAAGAAAATTACATTCAGGATAATCTTAAAAATATCCCTTAATATTTTGTTTCACAACACAACTAGTTGAGAGTGTACAATATTATATTTTTAACCTTCGTTTGATTTTTTAATAATAATTTTTACACACCATCATTAATATTAAATAAAATATGATTTCATTGGTTTTTCCTTACGAATATACTCATTTGTATAGTAAATTTCATAAACGCCTTTTAAAAAATAAATAAAATAATTTCTACAGCTTTTACAAACGTTGAAAATGTCACGACCCAAATGGCTGTGATTGACACCCGCACTAACCCCCCAGTGGGTGAACCAACGATCCCCAAATTCTTAACCCGACATAGAATACTTATAAGGAAATGAACTTATAAGAAAACAAACGAATCATCAAACGAATACAATCTTCTTTAAAACTAACAAAACAATACTCCCAAGACCTGATTGTCATTGCACCTCAACGTCTAAACTACAGTTCTAGAATGTTTAACCAAAGACAATATAAAAGAAAGCCGCAATGTCCGAATGAAGGACATCTTCTGGAGGGAAGTGAAACAACCCATCTTGCTCGACTCACCTTCTGAATAAACTGTTGCAACTAAAGGTGGAGACAGGAGGAGCTTCCAGGATCGAATTCTGTACTCAGAAAAGAAGTGCAGGGGTAGGGTCTATACATAACATGGTACTGGTCGGCATTATCGGCCGACCTCACATAATAATGCATAAACAGAGTAACAATAACATAAGATAAGTCTCCAACATTTTACAGAATTATAAAAATCATATCATTTACACCAACTCTACTTAGGTGACAGTCGGCCTGCTCACTGGATTGGGCCTTTCGCTGTAGCGGTCACTTGACCACTATAGCGGTCTCACCGCAGTAGAAGAAATCCCGCTGCAGTGTTATTGCCATAGGCAGTAGCTTGACTTAGCTGAACCTTCAATAGTTCTTCAGTCATCATTTCATCAGTGTCAACAATGCACATACCTTTCGACTTAATTCAGGATAACACAAGTATGAACACACAATAAGTACCATCTCTATCACTTGTAAACGCAGCAGGAATTACAGACAAAATACACTCAATACTTAACAACATCGGAACTATATCACACTTAGAATCATGTTTATATTCTTCTATTCAAGTATAATAAACCAAACCTGTAATTTCCAACATCACTTAGCACATTCTTCATTCTAGTTTACATACGAGTACAAGCATAACTTAAACAAAGTAAATAAATGGTGACATGACGGGCACACGCCTCCTTCATACCACAGTGAGCACTCAATCCATAAAACAGCGTACACACATGCCAGAGGGTTTTAATTTTTTCTTCCAGACATGACCTGCAGGGGACTCTAGAAATTCATGTACTATGCCAATGTGGAACCCGCTCCCACTCATACGAGCTACTCAACAATAACGCTCGCTCTGATGCTCCCGTCTGGTACGAGCTACTCATCTCAAGATTCTTTTACTAATAAAATCATCTCTCATCACGGAATATAACTAGTTACAACCCACACATATACATAAATCATTCAACATTTAAGAGTCTATATTCCACTCCACCACTTGTAAAATTACAGAATCATAGATTCAAATTAAAACATCTTAAAGGAAATTCACTTTACAGTTCCACAAGATTTTCACAACAGTTCATGATCAGCTCGTATTAACATGATTTCCACTATTTAATACGAATAGACAATCTCCTACCATGTAAAGTCTGAAGACCAATCAACCATCATTATAATACATGCATACAAGCCATTATACAAAGTCTAACCCTTCTAACCATAACCTACCTCAAAAGTCGAAGATAATGATTCAGCTACTCTGCGGGAGCCTTGCCCTTCCTCAAAACTTCAGATCGTTCAAAATCTACACAACAAGAGTAATTAATTACTTGCTCTTCATTCATGGATCTAATTAGATCAAACCCTCCCCTTCGGGATGATTTTTGAAAGTAAAAACCCTAATTCTACTCGGTTCTAATTTAATTTTTCGTACAACCCTCGTTCCCAATACGTAATTCTAGGGGAGTAATCAAGATTTTTCAAACATCAACCCAAATTACACCCTAATCATTCTACAACCCAACCCTAGTTCATCAACCTAGGATTTTTCTCTATAAAACTTCCACCATTAAAGGTCCACAAGCAATCTAGGATCAACACTACTCGTAGTAGAGATAGGAGAATCGAAATTCTTACTTTAGGATAGTGATAACGCTCAAACCACACCTCTTACTGAAGTATAAAGCGGACGTTGTCAATAAAGAACCCCACTAGAGGTTGAGGTCGATCCCACAGAGAATATGGAAGAGCTAGATTACAGCCGGTAAGTGAACTTGTGAGGTAGTTACTTCAAAATTGGGGGGTTCTAAGGAAAATCAATAATAAAAATAATTATCAAAAATCTGGTTTTGAATCAATATTAAAGGATAACTAGGGTTTGTGTTCCCCATGGGTTCATAATTGCTTTGGGTATACACTCGTGATCATCACCAATACTTATTTATAGAATTGATAACTTAGGTTCATTCAAACGACCGACCAGTCCCTATTGAATGACTATACTCAATTACTCGACCAAGTCTCATAAGCGGTTTCAAACTATTCTTTATCACTAAGTTTCAGATTTAACTATCCCGCGATCACAACTCAAGTTAATACAATGATCATCAAGATCAAGGCTCCGTTGTAGTTCTCTTTTCCTAATCTCTACCTCTTAGACCTAAGCAAGTAAAGAATTCGGGCATGTCCTAATATTGCACACCGTTAAGAAATATTTAAGCATGAAGAGAATACAATATAAGTGTTTGTATTGGTTTTAGAATCACTTTGTACAAACCTAGCTTGTTAATCCACCATGGTTCCCATAACCCTAGCTATGGAGGTTTTAGCCTCTTATAGTTGTAAGATTGTGAATTGCATTCATGATTAAACACATAAATCAATACTTACAAGTATGAATGAGAAAAATACTTCCTTTAATTAATCAACAAAATCTTGAAGAAAAAATAGCAAGAACAAGAAGATTTCGAGAAAAGGTTGATCACAAGTCAAATCAACTCAATTCTCTCTTTCTCTCAATTGTCTAATGTTGTCTCCAATAATGTCTCTGATAAAAATCTTCTCTCATAAAAATCTCCTTAAAAATAAAACATAAAATGTATTTATACAGATACAAGAATCCTTTTCCTAGGCTAATAGGGTGAATTTCCATATCTGGTTCTGCCTGCATCACGAGTCAACCTACGATCCGTGGTGAGATCCTACGATCCGTAGCATCCTTTCGTACATTGCATGACTGACTGAATTTTGGCTAAGTGTTGGATCCTGGTACGACTCGTACCTCTATCTTACGATCCGTACTGAGCTCCCGTGGCTTGACTCTGAGACTTTGAAATATTTCTGAAGTTCATCACGACCGCCATGGTACAACTCATACCTTCATTCCACGGTTTGTACTTCCTTTCCATAGCAGGAGTCAGCCTTTTATGCAAATCTTCTGAATCTTTTCATGACTTCATCACCACGACTCGTACAAGCTTGGTACGACTCGTACTGAGACTCATATCTTGCATCTCTTCAACATTAGCCTTCTGCAACTTTTCACGGCCACCAGTACGACTCGTAGGACCTTCCTATGGCTCGTACTGTGGACTGCAATTTGAGCCTATTTTGCACACTTCAGGCTATATTTTGCATTTTTTAGCTCCAACACCAATTTATCCTGTAACCAAAAGAAAAGTGCCTTATATCCACATAAATACACCTAAGTCCATACTATTTTCTTAGTTTTGAGCATCGAAAGTGTTGTAAATCCACAACACATCAGATAGTAGTTCACTGCTCTGGAGAGATTTTCGTTCTTTAGCCCTTCATATTGAGTTTTGAGAATAATGGGATAAAATCCCATAATTTCCACTTAAATCCACTTTCTGACTTCCGTTGTCTACTGCAGCGGAACCCCTACAACGGCCAAAGTGTCTCTACGGTGGTTCCCACAGTTATTTTCCAAATTCGTTACGGTCGAACTCCAACTGCTATCATGGTCTCGCTACACCATAAATTCCACCGTTGCAACGGTCCCTGGAACCAGAAGCTACCCGAAATCCACCAGTTCCACACTTAAAAAATTTCACAGCACATTCAAATTCTTCCCTAGCTTATTTCCAGTGTTCTAGACCCCTAACTATCCCGTAACGACGTGCGGAGCGTTACATCAGATACAAATTAAAACACCATTCGTCGTCGAATGGTCTATACAAAGAAAGGGAAAAAGTACTTATCGAATTCCACGAACAGTTTGGGATACTTGATCCGCATATCAGCCTCAATCTCCCAAGTGGCTTCCTTAACTGGACGATTCTTTCACTGGACCTTTACTTTCGGAATCTCTTTCGACCTCAGCTTTCGAACCTCTCTAGCCAATATTGCTACAGGCTCCTCCTCAAATGACAGATTCTCATCTAGCAGCACAGTGTCCCAATTGATAATGTATGTTCCATTCCCATGATACTCTTTCAACATTGAGACATGGAATGTCGGATGGACTCCCAAAAACCCTGGCGGCAAAGCCAGCTCATACGCTACTTCTCCCATACGCCAGAGTATTTCAAACAGTCCAATGTACCTTAGGCTAAGCTTTCCCCTCTTTTCGAATCTCATTACCCCCTTCGTAGGAGACACCTTTAGCAGCATTTGCTCTCCCTCCATGAACTCTATATCTCTTACCTTCTTGTTTGCGTACTGCTTTTTTCTACTTTGAGTAGCCACCAGATGCTCTTGAATTATCCGCACCTTTTCTAAGGATTTCTTTAACAAATCAGTCCCCCAAGGCCTCACCTCAAACACATCAAACCACCCAATTGGAGACCCACACTTTCTCCCATACAAGGCTTCAAATGACGTCATATCAATGCTCAAGTGATAGCTATTGCTATAGGAGAACTCTGCCAAGGGCAAACATTTGTCCCAATGGCCTCCAAAGTCTATTACACACGTTGATCTGGATGTGAATGAGTCGAATGACTTATACCTCGATCTATTAGTGAACTATCTCTCCAGGGATTGTGAAAGATGTTCGGGGACATGTCCTCCAATACCTGGATAGTCTGTTCTGATTGTTCGTCTGTCTGAGGATGAAAGGTTATGCTCAAGTCCAACCTCGTACCCAGCTCAGCTTACAAGGTCCTCCAGAAATGAGAAGTGAACTGAGTTCTCCTGTCGGATACAATAACAGGCACCGCATGCAACTGAATTACTTCCTTCATGTATAGCTTAGCTAGTTTCTCAGCGTTGTAAGTCACCTGGATCGGCAAGAAATGAGCATACTTGGTCAATCTGTCCACTATGACCCAAATTAAGTCGAATTTCCTTGAAGTCTTGGGAAGACCAACCACGAAGTCCGTAGCTATCTTCTCCCATTTCCCCTCGGGGATAGACATTCTATAAAGTACTTCTCTAGGATTTTAGTGCTTGTACTTCACCTGCTGACAATTTAAAAACTGAGCAATGTAATCCATAATATCCCTCTTCATCCTACCCCACCAATAGTGTTGTTTCAGGTCGTGGTACATCTTGGTGACTCGGGGTGAATGGAGTACCTCGAGTTATGTGCTTATGCCAAAAGAGTTTTAATTAGCTTAACAAGTCGGGGAACACACACCCGCCCCTTTATTCTCAAGACTCCCATATCTTCTAACATTTTTTTGGCGTCTCCCCCCAAAACCTCATCTCGAATCTTAGCCAGCTTTTCATCCTCGAACTGTCTTGCTTTGATTTCCTCTAGTTGTGAGAATTTGGCCTCTATGTTGGCTAGTATTGCACCAGTTTCTGTCAGCGACAATCTCACCGAATTGTTTGCCAAAGTCTGAACTTCTTTGGCCATCGGACGCTGAATAGCTTCCAAGCAAGCTAAACTGCCCATGCATACTGTCTTTCGACTTAACGCGTCTGCCACAATATTTGCCTTTCCTAGATGGTAAAGGATAGTGATATCATAATCCTTAAGCAGCTCCATCCATCGCCTTTGCCTTAAATTGAGATCTTTCTGGGAGAATACGTACTGCAAGCTGCATTAATCCATAAACACCTCATATCGAGCTCCATACAGATAGTGCCTCCAAATTTTTAGGGAAAACACCACTACTGCTAACTTCAAGTCATGCACGGGGTAATTTTTTTCATGCACCTTCAACTGTCTTGAGGCATAATCAATGACCTGTCCTTCTTGCATTAACACAACACCCAACCCAGACCGTGAGGCATCACAATAAACAAAAAAGTCTTTACCTTCCATGGGTAACACCAAGATAGGTGTTGTAATCGGCGGAGTCTTGAGTTTCTAAAAACTTACTTCACTTTCCTCTGACCACTGGAAATGTACATCCTTTTGCGTCAACTTGGTCAATGCTGAAGCGATGGAGGCGAAACCCTTCATGAACCGACAATAGTAACTGGACAACCCTACCAAACTCCAAATTTCTGTCACATTAGTTGGTCTCGCCCAGTTTTTGACCACCTCCACCTTTTGTGAATCAACTCTAATTCCCTCCTTGGAAACCACATGCCCAGAAAGGACACTAATTCCAGCCAAGACTCACACTTGGTGAACTTAGCATACAACTGCTTCTCCTTCAATAATCCCAGCACAATCCTTAGATGCTTTTCATGCTCCTACTTGGTCTTAGAATACACCAATATATCATCAATAAACACAATAACAAAGGAATTCTGGTAAGGTTTGAAAATACAGTTCATCAGAATCATGACCGCAGCTGGGCATTAGTGACGAATGACATGACCAAAAACTCGTAATGTCCATACCTGGTCCGAAAGGCTTTTTTGGGAATATCCTCAGCTCAGATTTTCAACTGGTGATAACAGGATCTCAAGTCAATCTTCGAAAACACAGCCGCCCCCTGTAATTGATCAAACAGGTCATCTATTCGAGGAAGAGGGTGCTTGTTCCGAATAGTTACCTTGTTCAACTGGTGGTAGTCGATGCACATCTGCATACTACCATCCTTATTTTTTACAAAGAAAACCGGGGCACCCCACGGCGACACACTCAGTCTGATGAATCCTTTACTAAGAAACTCTTGCATCTGCTCCTTGAGTTCTCTCAACTAGGTACGTGTCGTTCGATATGTAGGAATAAAAATGGGTCGGGTACCTGATTTCAGGTCTATACATAAATCTATGTGATGGTCTGACAGCATGCCGGGAAAATCTGCAGGGAACATCTCTAAGAACTCACAACAACTGAGACTGACTCTATGGAAGGACCCTCTAAACTAGCGTCCTCAATATGCGCCAGATACGCTGAACAACTCCGCTGTATCAACTAATGGGCACGAATATATGCAAAAAAATTCTTAGGAGCAGGGGTACAATTCCCTTTCAACTCCAACCTCGACGACTCTGGACTCGATATAGTGACGGTCTTAGCATGGCAATCTAGACTTGTATGGTAAAGGGAGAATCAACTCATTCCCAAAATTATATCAAAATAAATAATATATAGGATCACTAAGTCTGCCAGAGTGTCAAACCCCATAAAATCAATAATGCAATCACGAACAACCCTATCCACCAACACAGAATTCCCGACAAGAGTAGACACACGGATAGGAGTATTAAGCACATCATAAATAAGATCCAGACCCAAAGAAAAATAAGCAGACACAAAAAAAATATAGAGTCCGGGTCAAACAATGTGATAGCCATTCTATCTACAACGAAGATTATAGCTGTAATAACGGCGACCAAAGCCTCTGCCTCTGGTCTACCAGAAAAAATATAGAAATGGGCCTGATTACCCGCCTAAGAACAGCCCCAATTAGGAAGTGCCACCCCTCTACCTGTCTGGGTTCCACCTCTACCCACCTGAGCATCTCCTCTACCCTGCTGAACACCACCCCTAACAGCTGGCTGGACACCTCGTCCCAGTTGTGGACGATCCCGACTAAATGCACTACCTCCTCTCCCAGTAGGAGCCGAGCTCGAGGAGCTGGGTAAGGAACAATCTGCCCGCCCTGTTCGAACCTAGGGCACCATCTTCTGATTTGGCCATACTCACCACACTCATGACAGACCTTCTCAATAACTAGTCTCTGAGCCGGGACAGAAGAAATAACACGAGCCCCAAAATCAGAACGAACCATCTGTGTACCCCCAACTATAACTAATGGTCGCTGTCCCTGATGGACCTCTGGCTGACACCTGCATAGAGAACTGAATAGGGCGCCCAGAGAAACCCTGCGGTGTCGGAACCTTAGCATAAGAACCACTGAAAGAACCCACTCTCTGAGCCTTTTTCTTGACATTCCTTGCACAACCCTCTTGTCTGACCCCTTCAACTGACTTCACATACTCTACCACCTCCTAGAAGGTCTTATCTGAGGAGACCATTTGCAGAGTTGATACCTGAAGACCCATATTCAAGCCTTTAACAAACCACCTGATCCTCTCCTCCTCTGTGGGTAGCAAAGGTAGAGCATACTTAGACAGTGAATGAGATCGAGCCTTGTATGCTGTAACTAATGAGCTCCCCTGCTCAATGATGGTGAACTCATCCCATCTCTTGTCCCTCAGAGTGTGGAAAACATATTTCTCGAGAAACGTGGAGTTGAATTGGGTCCAAGTCAATGGTGGGTGCACTCTACAAAAGCTATCCACCAGAGCTTAGCATCCCCACCATCTAAAAGGTCACAAACTTCACTCTGTACTTCTCTACCGCCCCCATCTTGTGGAGCCTCTCATGGAAGTCGATAATGAACTTGTAGGAATCGTTCGCCTCTGTGCCGTAGAAAGTGGGAGGTTTCATCTTGGTGAACCTCCAAAATAGTTCATGCTCCTCCCCTGTCATCACCGATCCCACTACCGACTTCAGTAATATGAAAACTTTAGACATATCATCGATCCCCGGAGCCATAACATCTGCATGTTGTATCCCCAAATGCTGCCCCACTGGAGTTGCTAGTGCTGCCCCAGTACCCACAAGGTCGCTCAGGAGGTTGAGAACCTGAGCTAGAACCTCAGAAGATGCTCGTGCGATAGGAGATTCTCCCTGCGTCGGAACCTCAACCTCAACAGCCACCCGCTCCTATATTGCTGGTGAAATGAAAGATGCAGACATCTCCCTGATTGAAGTAGGAGCATGAGCCCCTCCTCTAACAGCAACGGGTCTCTGTCAGGGACCTTGCCCCTTCCTTTGCCGCGAACTGCGGCAGCCACTACTGGCTCGGGTGCTGCGTCTCTGTTGTCGTTGGTGCGTGTTCTCACCATCTGGGAAAGAAAGAAGAGAAAGTATTTAGATACCAATTTGGATCACCAGATACCAATTTGAATCAAGTAATCGCATGAAAGGAAAGAAGAAAGGAGTTTTCCTAAAGTCCTGCAGCCTCTCGAAGATAAGTTACAGACCTCACCGCACTGATTCGTGAGGCTCTACTTGACCTGTCTTAGTGAAATGAGATCAACGAACCTAGAGCTTTGATACCAATCTTATCACGACCCAAATTGTCATGATTGACATCCACACTAACCCCCCTATGAACGAACCAATGATTCTCAAATTCTTAACCCGACATAGAATACTCATAAGGAAATTTATAAGAAAACAAACGAATCATCAAACAAATACAATCTTCTTTAAAATGAACAAAACAATAGTCCCAAGACCTGATTGTCATTACACCTCAACGTCTAAACAACAGTTCTAGAATGTTTAACCAAAGACAACATAAAAGAAAGCCGCAATGTCCGGATGAAGGAAATCTTTTGGAGGAAAGTGAAACAACCCATCTTGCTCTACACACCTTCTTAATAAACCGCTGCAGCTAAAGGTGGGGATGAGAAGAGCTTCCTGGATCAAATTCTTCACTCAGAAAAGAAGTCCATGGGAAAGGTCAGTACGTGACATGGTAATGGTAGGCATTATCATCCGACCTTACGTAATAACGTGTAAACAGAGTAACAATAACATAAGATAAGTCTCCAACATCTTACAGAAGTATAAAAAATATATCATTTACACCAGCTCTTCTTAGGTGACAGCCGGTCTACTCACTGGATTAGGCCTTTCGCTACAGCGGTCACTTGACCACTACAGCGGTCTCGCCACAGAGGAAAAGTTCCCACTGTAGCGCTACTGCCTTAAGCAATAGCTCGACTTAGCTGCATCTTCAGCAGTTCTTCAATCATCATTTCATCAGTGTCAACAATACACATACCTTTCGGCTTAATTCAGGATAACACAAGTATGAACACACAATAAGTACCATCTTTATCACTTGTAAATGCAATAGGAATTACAGACAAAATACACTCAATATTTAATAACATCAGAACCATGTCACACTTAGAATCAAGTTTATGTTCTTCTATTCAAATGTAATAAACCAAACTCATAATTTCCAACATCATCCTTAACACATTCTTCATTCATTCTTATATACGAGTACAAGCATAACTTAAACAAAGTAAATAAATGGTGATATAATGGGACACGTCTCTGCCATACCATCGTAAATACTCAATCCATAAAATAATATACGCACATACCAGCGGGTCTTAATTTTTTCTTTCCATCATAACCTGCAGGGGACAATTTTTTCTTTCCATCATAACCTGCAGCGGGTCGTATTTTACATGATTTCCACTATTTAATACAAATAGACAATCTACTATCTCGTAAAGTCCGAAGATCAATCAAACATCATTATCACATATGCATACAAGCCATTATACAAAATCTAACTCTTCTAACCATAACCTACCTCGAAAGTCGAAGATAACGATTCAGCTACTCTGCGGGAGCCTTTCCCTTCTTCAAAGCTTCGGATCGTTCGAAATCTAACATAACAAGAGTAATTCATTACTTACTCTTCAATCATGGGTCTAATTAGACCAAACCCTTCCCTTCTAGGTGTTATTCAAAAGTAAAAACCCCAATTCTACTCGGTTTCAATTCAATTTTCCGTGCAACCCTCGTTTTCAATACGTGATTTTAGGGGAGTAATCAAGACTTTTCAAACATCAAACCAAATTACACCCTAATCCTACAATCCAACCCTAGTTTATCAACCTAGGGTTTTTCTCTATAAAACTTCCACCATTAAAGGTCCACAAGTAATCTAGGATCAACACTACTCATAGTAGAGATGAGAGAATCAAAATTCTTACCTTAGAATAGTAGTTCACTGCTCTAGAGAGATTTTCCGTTCTTTAGCCCTTCTGATCGAGTTTTGAGAATAATGGGGTAAAACTCCGTAATTCTCACTTAAACCCACTTTCTGACTCCCGTCGTCCGCTGCAGCTATCACATTTTCGCTGCAGCGGCCAAAGTGTCACTGCGGTGGTTCCTACAGTTATTTTCCAAATTCATTACGGAAGAACATCGACCGCTACCACGGTCTCGCTGCACCGAAAATTCCACTGCTGTAGCGATCCCCCGAACCAGAAGCTACCCGAAATCCACCTGTTCCACACTTAAAAAATTTCACAGCACATTCAAGTCCTTCCTTGCCTATTTCCAGTGATCTAGGCCCCTAACCATCCCCTAACGACGTGTGGGGCATTACAGAAAATTTCTACAATTGTATTTGTAATTATGAGATCTATTATCAGTTTGCATATATATGAGAACGAAAAAAAAGGTATATATAAGAACACAAAAAAAAGTGTACATAAGAAAATATTGAAAAATTTCTACAACTATATTTGAAGATATCAGATCTGCTATAAATTTGTGTACATATGAGAATATCTTTTTTTTTTTAATAAAAAGTGTACATATAGGAATATAAAAAATAAAAAAAGTTTAAATACGAGAATGTTGAAAAAATTCTATAATTAATGTGGGATCTGCTATAAATTTATGTGCATATGGGAGTATACAAAATATACATAAGAATATATATATATATATATATATATATATATATATATATATATAATTATGTGCATTCAAGGATATTGAGATATTTCTACAACTGTATTTGTAGATACAGGATTCTCATAAATATATTCATTCTCTATATATTGAAAGTTTCTCATGTATTTAAAAATAACTAATAAATATAATTGATTCAAGAATTTTGAATTTGATAGGGAAGGGTAAAATTGTAAAAATAAAAATATTTATAGTGTGAATAGGCAATACTATTGTATTTGAGTTATTATAGCCAAAAAAAAAATCAATAAAATAATATGTGAATCGGATAGGATGGGAAAGGAAGTCGGGGTTTAGGAGTGGCGTGTGGAGTTATTGTATGCATAGGAGAAGACAATGAACTTTAAATGTCTCGTATGAAATTTATTTTTCCTACTTTCATTAGAAAAGTCATTTTTCACATTTTAGAGAACTTATTTTTTTTTAAAAAAAATATATTTTTTAAAATATTTTATCCAACAAAATATGAAAAAATTTAAACACGCTTTCCACAAACTATTGTCCACTATACTAAACACACTGTAATAGAGTTTTTTACAGTACTCGATCGTTTAAAAAATAATTACGTGTAATAATTCTCCTTATCTTTTAAGTAATTTTTAAGAATTTAACACACCCTTAAAAAAGTCAATTAATAGTTTTAACTAAATAAATTATTTTATTAAAATATGTCTTTAATATACATGTAGAAAAATATAAAGAAGTTTTAAAAGTTTTTTTTTAAAATGTACTCAACATTTTTAGACAAAAGTAATTTTAAAAATAAATTAATTAATACTATCTTTTTAGTTCCTTAAAAAAATTTCTTATTTTAGAACAAATTAAAAAATAAGATGGGAAAATAATAGTCTACGATAAATATAAAATTAGTAAGTCAAAGAACAAAGCAATAATATGCTAAAGTATGTTGAACACACCATAATTTTTTTTAAAAAAAATGGTCTCTTCATTTCAAATTATCTGGCGTGTTTCTCTTTTACATGCCCACTAAAAAAATTAATTGGAGGTTTTTCTTATTACTGGTTTACCTCATTTATGTCGTAAGATATAATCTCTTCTCATTAAATATTAATTTTCAAGAACAATTACTATTAAAGATAAAATGAAAAAAATATTAAATTTATCTTGAACTTCTAAAATGAGAAATAATTTGAGATAACTATTTTTAAAAATCACGTCAGATAATTTGAGATGGAAGGAATATTGATATATGTGAATTAAATCAAAAATAAAATATCTCTTAGTAGCAAATAAACTTGAATGCTTTCTTTTATAAATTTCTAAATATTAAAAATATTATTATTGTAATTACTGAGGAATGATTGACATTAATTTTAATTACTTTTAAATTGATAAGAAATTAAATTTGAGAGAAAATAGTAAAAGTGTAAAAAAAAAAAGTCAATTTATAATGTGAATGAATAATTATATTATATTTGGGCTATTTGTGGCCAAAATCATTATGGCCTAAAGGACTTCCTATATAATTTTGCTTATAATTAGGGATGAAGTTAAAATTTTAAATTTTAATTTTAGATTTATTAAATTTTAAATTACTAAATTTATATATAATAAATAAATATTTTTAAAAAATATATATATAATTTGACTAAAATATAGAATTTTGTTCACCTCGCTTCTTACACTCTGGCTCCATATATATTTATAAATATAGGATTGAATTAATCATTAAAAATGACTGAAGGGATAAAAATATAACTAAAATATTTAATTCTTTTTTGAGTTTTCTATCTCAACTATTAGGTGTTGTTTACTTTTTCTACCTGAATTACTGTTAAAATATTTATCAAAACACAGCTCAATTATCAGTTGTTGATTTTTTCTTTCTGAATCGTTCAAATAGAAAAATGATATTACTAATAATTTAGATGTATTTTGATAATAATTCAGATAAAAAATTTTCACATCTAATAATTTAAATATAAAATTTAAAATATTATAATACTTTAAATATATTTTTAATCCGTTTACTCATTAAAAATTAACATAAGGTCACAATTATTAGTATTATATTTTTACTCGAAATTCAAAACATGTAACTGTCGGTCTTGTTTATCGTTAATGACGATAGGAACGGCGCTGCCATCGCCGTCGGAGGTTTTGGAACACTGTGAATCGCCGGCGTAGATTTTCCATTCACACTTTCTTTTTTTAACTTTATCTTTTACTAATGGTCTAACTGAAAAACACCAACTAATTAAAATTAATGTAGCTATTAAGGTATAATAATCTAATAATCTATATATATCTATAAAAGAGACTTAGAGGCATGCTGACGTGACATGTCTCTTTGAGCTTTATTTATATTTATTTTTTTCCTGATTTTTTTGTTATACCCCGTAGCATTCCCGGCACTTAGATGACCTATTCGCACGTTGGTTAAGCATATTTGAAAGTCATACGTGCTAGGGAAAGGCCCGGGAAAAGATCGGACGAGAAACCTGTCGAACCATCGCGGGAGGAGCCGAGGCAGAGCCCCTCCGCGATGGCAGCGTGTCACGGAGGTGAGGCCTCCGCGATGGCTCCGTGACACGTTGCCCTTGTCCAGGCCCAAGTATATAAAGCCCCCACTTCGGGTTAAAATCATTTCCCTCACTTACCAAATTCCAGAAACGCTGTAAACAAAGAGAAGACGAAGGAGAATTAAATATTTTCGTCCGATTACGCTGCCAAACGCTGCCCAAACCCAAATTAATCCTAGATATCAAGGTATTTAGCAGCAGAGAGCATTTCTAAGGAGTTAGTTTTGCGAAAAACGGCCGACGAATCGGCGAGCCGCCGAACTAAAGTAAGTAGAATTGCTCTAAATTAATGTCTATGTGTTCCTAGCTGAGAAGTAAATAATTCTCCCTTCTGGGCCGCTGGAAAATAGCGAGTTTTTGACCGTCTTTCGATAAGCCTAAGTTTAGGCTATAAATTAAATCGAAAGTAACGTCGCTCTTTACAATAATGTTGTATTTAGTATTGATTGACGTATTTATGAATGCAGTTGGGAGAAAATAGTTGAAGTACCGGCCGAGCCTCGTCCGACGGACGAATAGTCGAAGATAAGGTATGTAAAGTTAGTTTTCTTCGGCAAGTTAAGTAATATCAGTATAGCGTAATAAATTACGGACCAGTAAAATGTTCAGAAGTCGAGTATTGCGTTATTATGAATGTTGGGACGATGTGAGAAACATTGGGTTGTAATGTGTATGAAACCTATCAGTATGATATAGATTCTAACGCAAGCGTTAGAGAGTGCCCAGTATATTCAGAATGTGATGTAGTATGCCATGTTAAGATATTGTTGTGTTCAACTGAAACCCCGTGAAGTAGTACAGTATCCGTAAAGCACTTCAGAAATAGAATAGCAGACCAAAAATGAAGTTCAGAAAGCATGACAGGATTAGTAAATCCTGTTACTATAGAAAGTTAGTATACAGCGTAGTCTAGCAGAAAGATTATATTCGTACATACATATATAGCACTTCCAGCCTCAGCATGTATTAAGTATGTACTTATTTCTATCATTAGTCCAGCATATAGTGTATACAGAGACTTAGTAAACAGCAAAATTTTCAGCAGAAACATTACCTTATAGCATTTGCTCAGTACAGCCCGGCAGGAGACTATGTTCATATTTATACATCTTTACCTGCCTCAGCACGTATTAAATACGTACAGATTGCTATCAGTAGCCCAACATGTAATATATATGATACTTTATCCCTATTAGCCTCAGCATGTGAGATACCAGACAGTATTACCAGTTGAGACCATTGTATTGTTTGGGGTTGGATTACCTAGCATCCATGACCGCCCAGGGTTAATAGCTGTATCGACTCGTCCGCCAGAGGACGAGGATACGTCACTCTACGGAGTGGCATGCCGTCCCGCCAGGGGACGAAGATGGGATGCCAGTTTTTCCCCATATTTGTGCCTTGATCGGCCCTTACACACCCCAGTCGAGCGGATACGCCCGGGTGCAGATTCAGGAGTCCTCCGGACTCAGATGCAGTTATAGTCAGGGGCTCAGCGAGCCCAAGTGCATACCCAGGGGACCGGCAGGATGCTTACAGCCAGTGTAGGAGATGGGTTGACCGGGGTAGGGTATAGATTCTGTGTTGATTGTACCTCCCGGCTTATGGGGGTCGGGTAAGGTTGTGTATGCCATGTTATGTTATGTATGTTATACCATATTACAGTAGATACGAGCAGATTAGTAGTAGAATGATACGTCTCCAGGTATGATTCCTACTCCCTTCAGTATGATTAAGAACAGGTACGATCTACACTATCAGACAGTTATCTACTCCTTCTTATTTCAGTTTTGACAGTTATGTTATTGATTTCAGATATTCCTTCAGCTCTTACAGATTCAGATATCTCATACTATTCAGAATTTTTAGTTATATTACTTGTATTCAGCTGTATTCAGTTTGCTTTACATACTCAGTACCAGCGGTACTGACGCCCAGTGGGGCGCTGCATTACTTGCCTGCAGGTACCCATAGACGCGCAGGCGATACCACGTGATCCCCATCAGCGGTCGAATATTCAGCTCCTGTCATCCGGAGACTGAATTTCTAGAGGTGTAGTTCAGTTCCTTTTGTTGTACAGTACGGGTAGGTCGGGGCCCTGTCCCGATCATTTCTATTATCCTTCTTAGAGGCTTGCAGTCTGTATATATTCCCTGTGGTCAGATGAGCCGGTCGTGAGAGGTCGTGCAGTTGTATAGTTGCCTTTACTACTTCTTTCTTTTGTAATGGCCGTGTGGGGCCATAGTTTACCAGTAGTGGTGACCTTGCCGGTCACGTAGCTTTTCAGTATGTTATGCTTGAGTTGCAGATAACTAGACAGCATGGTGGCCTTGTCGGCCCGCATAGGTTCCCCTGAATTACCTTGTTTCTGGTCAGCTGTAATAACAGGTACAGAAGGCTATAGGCCAACGGGCCGGGGGCTGTATTTACAGCCGTTATATAGCCTTTTGTTTCCAGAAATTTGAGTTAGAGCCAGCCAGGCGCCAGACGCGCCCAGGCTTAACAATTCAGCAGGTCAGGTCTTAGTGGGGCACCGGGTGCCATTCATACCCCCCAAGGTGGGGCGTGACAAACTTGGTATCAGAGCAGGTCGTATCCCAGGGAGTCTGCAAGCCGTGCTAAGTAGAGTCCTGTCCATGGATGTGTTGTGCACCACATACTATGGGTAGGAGGCTGCAAGGCATGATAGGATGGTTGTCTTTTATTCTGACTCAGTCGTGCTATAGAGCTGTACAGTATAGGGTTGAATTCCAAAAATCTTACCATATTCTTTGGTTACAGCTAATGTCAGACCAGCGCCATCCTATTACAGGTCGGAACTTAGACATCGCAGCAGGAGAAGGCACCAGCAGGATGCCTCTCCCTCATTTGGAGACAGCCCGATCAGAGGGCCCTACAGAGGCTTCATCTCAGCCTCCTCAACAGTCTCCACCACGTCAGGAGTCACTTGGGGCGACATTACCTTCAGCAACCCCTATATTGACTCCTTCTGATCAGGAGGTTAGGAGTGCTGTAGTTTTGTTAGCACAGATGATGGTTGCTCAGCGTCAGCCAATGCCATCTACAGCTGCAGAATCATCAGGAGGGCCCGGTAGTTCGAGGGTCCGAGAATTCTTAGCCCTGAATCCCCCACAGTTCACGGGTACGGACCGAACAGAGGACCCCCAAGATTTTCTGGATCAGATGCAGAGAATCTTCAGGGTTATGCATGCCACGTCTACCGAGTCAGTTGAGTTGGCCGCATTCCGGTTACGGGATATTGCGGTGTTATGGTACGAAAGCTGGGAAAGGTCCCGAGGGAGAGATGCTTCCCCTCCCACCTGGTCCAGCTTTTCAGGGGCCTTTTTGGATCATTATTTGCCGCGGGAGATTCGACAGGCCCGGGTAGACCAGTTCCTACATCTAGAATAGGGGGCCATGAGTGTTCGGGAATATTCTTTGCAGTTTGATTCTCTAGCCCGATATGCACCGGCCTTCGTTGATACCATGGCATCCAGAGTGCATCTCTTCATTACGGGCTTGAATCCAGAATATGTTGAGATTTGTACTACAGCTACACTGCGAGAGGACATGGATATTGCTCGCATTCAGGCATTTGCTCAGAATATTGAGGGCATCAGGCAGCGGCAACGAGAGGTCAGAAGGGTTAATCAGGAACAGCGTCGCCGGGACAGGCCAGTTGAATTACAGGGAGAGGCCCGGGGAGGACCCAGGCCCCGAATGTCAAACAGGCCGCCTAGGCCCCCGCCTCCGCCACAGTCGCAGGGGGGTAGATCCAGCCGCAGGGGGCAGTCAGGGACTGGTAGAGGCTCGCAGATGGCAGATCCACCATTACAGAGGAGGACAGAGCAGAGTAGGTATACCCTACCACTTTGCCCTATATGCAATCGACGTCATTCTGGAGCATGCAAATATGGCTCCACCACATGTTATATTTGTGGCCAAGAAGGCCATTTGATGAAAGATTGCCCAGCCAGAGGTCGAGAGGACCGCGATAGACAGGATAGGACATCAGCAGGGTCACGAGCCACAACATCCTCGACTGGGCGTAGGCCCCCAGTTTCAGCAGGCAGGGGTCGAGGCAGATCAGGGGCCTCCAGTACAGGTGCGGGTCCAAGCCGCACGTATGCCCTACCAGGGAGGCAAGATTCAGAGGCATCGCCTGATGTTGTGACAGGTATGTTAACTATCTGTTCACACCCTGCTTATGTGTTAATTGATCCAGGGTCTACTTTGTCCTACATTACTCCATTTGTGGCACGGAAGTTTAGTATTGTACCAGAATCATTACGACAACCCTTTCTGGTATCTACGCCCGTCGGTGACTCTATCACAGCTAGCCGAATCTACCGCGGGTGTACAGTAGAGATTGTTGACCGTCAGACCACAGTAGATCTGGTCGAGTTAGAAATGATAGACTTCGATGCCATAATGGGTATGGACTGGTTAGTGCCATGCTTTGCCAATGTTGAATGTTGGACCAAAACGGTCCGATTCCACTTCCCGGGGGAAGCAGTACGGGAGTGGAAGGGTAGCACCGCTACGCCAAAAGGTAGGTTTATTTCCTACCTTCAGGCGAGAAAGTTGATATCTAAGGGGTGCATTTACCATCTTGTCAGAGTTCGGGATGTCCAAGCAGAATCTCCGACACTCCAGTCTGTCCCAGTGGTAAATGAATTCCCAGATGTATTTCCTGATGAGTTACCTGGTCTTCCCCCAGAAAGGGAAATAGACTTCACTATTGACTTGCTACCAGGCACTCAGCCAATATCAATACCTCCTTATCGTATGGCTCCTGCAGAACTCAGAGAATTAAAGGAGCAGTTGAAAGACCTGTTAGATAAAGGTTTTATCAGGCCGAGTACTTCCTCGTGGGGTGCGCCAGTCTTGTTTGTGAGAAAGAAAGATGGCTCGCTCCGAATGTGCATAGATTATCGGCAGCTAAACAAAGTTATAGTAAAGAACAAGTATCCGCTCCCCAGAATTGATGACTTATTTGATCAGTTGCAGGGAGCCAGATACTTTTCTAAGATTGACTTGCGGTCCGGATATCACCAGGTCCGAGTACGTGAGAGGGACATCCCCAAGACAGCATTCAGGACCCGATATGGACATTTTGAATTTCTGGTTATGTCCTTCGGGCTAACAAATGCCCCAGCAGTCTTTATGGATCTGATGAACAGTATTTTCAGACCCTTCCTGGACTTGTTCGTGATAGTATTCATTGATGATATTCTGGTGTATTCTCGCTCTGAAGCAGATCACTGGACTCATTTGCGAACAGTGCTCCAGATTCTCAGGGACCGCCAGTTGTATGCTAAGTTCTCGAAGTGCGAATTCTGGCTTAACTCAGTGGCCTTTTTAGGGCATATTATCTCAGATGCTGGTATACAGGTAGATAAGCAGAAGATAGAAGCAGTTAAGTCATGGCCTAGGCCTACCACCCCGACTGAAGTTCGTAGTTTTATGGGGTTAGCAGGGTATTATCGGAGATTCGTTGAGGGATTCTCAACCATTGCAGCACCTTTAACAAAATTGACACAGAAAGCAGCAAAGTTTCAGTAGACGGAGGCATGTGAGCAGAGTTTCCAGGAACTGAAAGATAGATTGACCTCCGCTCCTGTATTAGCACTGTCGGAAGGCACAGAAGGTTATTCAGTCTATTGCGACGCGTCAGGTGTCGGATTGGGCTGCGTATTGATGCAGCATGGTAGAGTAATTGCATATGCTTCCAGGCAGCTGAAAAAGCATGAAAGGAATTACCCCACCCATGACTTAGAGTTGGCCGCAGTAATTCATGCCTTGAAGATGTGGAGGCATTATCTGTATGGAGTCCATGTTGACATTTATACAGATCATAAGAGCTTACAGTACATTTTCACCCAGAGGGAGTTGAATCTGCGGCAACGCCGCTGGTTAGAGTTGTTGAAAGACTATGATGTGAATATTTTGTACCACCCCGGAAAAGCTAATGTGGTAGCAGATGCCCTGAGTCGTAAGTCAATGGGGAGTTTGGCGTATTTGCGACCCGAGCAACAGAAATTAGCTAAGGAGATTCATCAGTTAGCTGGCCTAGCCGTTCAAGTAATAGAAACAGAAAATAATGGACCAGTAATTCAGAATTCTGCAGTGTCATCGTTAGTTACAGAGGTAACAGAACGACAGTATGAGGATCCCGATTTAGTCCAGTTCAGAGATAGAGTTCAGAAGGGTAAGGAGCCGGATTTTCAGATAACCGAGGATGGTGTGCTACATTGTAAGGGCCGCCTTTGTGTCCCGAATGTCGCAGGACTTCGTGGGCAGATCATGCATGAGGTACACTACGCTCGCTATTCCCTTCACCCAGGGGCGACGAAAATGTACCACGACATCAGAGACATCTACTGGTGGCCAGGTATGAAAACTGAGATAGCTGAATTTGTATCTAGATGTGCTAATTGTCAGCAGGTGAAGGCAGAACACCAGAAACCGGGTGGTTTGACTCAGGAGATAATGATACCTATGTGGAAATGGGAAGTAATAAACATGGATTTTGTCACAGGGTTACCCCGTACTAGACGCAGAAATGATTCCATTTGGGTAATAGTTGACAGGCTGACAAAATCAGCTCATTTCCTGCCAGTAAGGGCTACCTTCTCAGCTGAAGATTATGCCGAATTGTATATCAGAGAAATAGTTAGATTGCATGGCGTGCCGGTATCTATCATTTCAGACAGGGGAGCACAGTTTACAGCTAGATTTTGGCAATCGTTTCAGAAAGGTTTGGGGACGCAGATTAATTTGAGCACAGCATTCCATCCTCAAACAGATGGGCAGGCCGAACGTACAATTCAGACGCTCGAAGATATGTTACGAGCGTGTGTGTTAGATTTTGGGGGTAGCTGGGATGAACATCTTTCGTTAATTGAATTTGCTTATAATAACAACTACCATTCAGCTATTCAGATGGCGCCTTTCGAGGCATTATATGGGCGAAAATGTAGATCGCCGGTGGGCTGGTTTGAGATAGGAGAATCAGCATTAGTTGGCCCAGACATTATTCGGCAGTCCGAAGAAAAGATAAAGCTTATCCGGGAACGTTTACTGACCGCACAGAGCCGCCAGAAATCATACGCAGATAGGCGGCGCAGAAATCTAGAATTTTCGGTAAACGATTGGGTATATCTGAAAGTGTCCCCGATGAAAGGGGTAATGAGGTTTGGCAAGAAGGGCAAGCTTAGCCCAAGATTCATTGGGCCGTATCAGGTTCGGCGAAGAATAGGCCGCGTGGCATACGAGTTGAACTTGCCTCCAGAGTTAGCGTCGGTTCACCCAGTATTCCACGTTTCCATGTTAAGAAAGTTCGTAAGGGACCCTTCTACAGTAGTTCCAGTCCAGGATGTACAGGTCACAGAGGAGTTAGCCTATGAAGAGGTTCCCGTAGCTATCTTAGACAGACAGATTCGCAGGCTGAGAACTAAAGATGTTGCATCTGTCAAGGTATTGTGGCGTAACAGAAATCGGGAAGAAATGACGTGGGAGGCTGAAGAAGATATGAAAACCAGATACCCTCACTTATTTCAGGCCTAGTCAGACGACAGGTATGTCCGTATCATTATTTACACAGTACTTTTTAGTATGTATGTTGTAAATGATAAAGAAAGAAGTGATATTTAGTTGTCTAGTGGATTGTAGAATATTGTGTGCAGTGCCTGTGTTGGACTTTTTCTGCGTTTCAGGTCATTGCGATAGTCCATATTACAGGGGAAACTCTGCCAAAAATTTTCCCAGAAACTAGAGTGAACAGCTCTCTAGACAGCAGTATACATTCGGGGACGAATGTTCCTAAGGGGGGGAGAATGTTATACCCCGTAGAATTCCCGGCACTTAGATGACCTATTCGCACGTTGGTTAAGCATATTTGAAAGCCATACGTGCTAGGGAAAGGCCCGGGAAAATATCGGACGAGAAACTTGTCGAACCATCGCGGGAGGAGCCGAGGCAGAGCCCCTCCGCGATGGCAGCGTATCACGGAGGTGAGGCCTCCGCGATGGCTCCATGACACGTTGCCCTTGTCCAGGCCCAAGTATATAAAGCCCCCACTTCGGGTTAAAATCATTTCCCTCACTTACCAAATTCCAGAAACGCTGTAAACAAAGAGAAGACGAAGGAGAATTAAATATTTTCGTCCGATTACGCTGCCAAACGCTGCCCAAACCCAAATTAATCCTAGATATCAAGGTATTTAGCAGCAGAGAGCATTTCTAAGGAGTTAGTTTTGCGAAAAACGGCCGACGAATCGGCGAGCCGCCGAACTAAAGTAAGTAGAATTGCTCTAAATTAATGTCTATGTGTTCCTAGCTGAGAAGTAAATAATTCTCCCTTCTGGGCCGCTGGAAAATAGCGAGTTTTTGACCGTCTTTCGATAAGCCTAAGTTTAGGCTATAAATTAAATCGAAAGTAACGTCGCTCTTTACAATAATGTTGTATTTAGTATTGATTGACGTATTTATGAATGCAGTTGGGAGAAAATAGTTGAAGTACCGGCCGAGCCTCGTCCGACGGACGAATAGTCGAAGATAAGGTATGTAAAGTTAGTTTTCTTCGGCAAGTTAAGTAATATCAGTATAGCGTAATAAATTACGGACCAGTAAAATGTTCAGAAGTCGAGTATTGCGTTATTATGAATGTTGGGACGATGTGAGAAACATTGGGTTGTAATGTGTATGAAACCTATCAGTATGATATAGATTCTAACGCAAGCGTTAGAGAGTGCCCAGTATATTCAAAATGTGATGTAGTATGCCATGTTAAGATATTGTTGTGTTCAGCTGAAACCCCGTGAAGTAGTACAGTATCCGTAAAGCACTTCAGAAATAGAATAGCAGACCAAAAATGAAGTTCAGAAAGCATGACAGGATTAGTAAATCCTGTTACTATAGAAAGTTAGTATACAGCGTAGTCTAGCAGAAAGATTATATTCGTACATACATATATAGCACTTCCAGCCTCAGCATGTATTAAGTATGTACTTATTTATATCATTAGTCCAGCATATAGTGTATACAGAGACTTAGTAAACAGCAAAATTTTCAGCAGAAACATTACCTTATAGCATTTGCTCAGTACAGCCCGGCAGGAGACTATGTTCATATTTATACATCTTTACCTGCCTCAGCACGTATTAAATACGTACAGATTGCTATCAGTGGCCCAGCATGTAATATATATGATACTTTATCCCTATTAGCCTTAGCATGTGAGATACCAGACAGTATTACCAGTTGAGACCGTTGTATTGTTTGGGGTTGGATTACCTAGCATCCATGACCGCCCAGGGTTAATAGCTGTATCGACTCGTCCGCCAGAGGACGAGGATACGTCACTCTACGGAGTGGCATGCCGTCCCGCCAGGGGACGAAGATGGGATGCCAGTTTTTCCCCATATTTGTGCCTTGATCGGCCCTTACACACCCCAGTCGAGCGGATACGCCCGGGTGCAGATTCAGGAGTCCTCCGGACTCAGATGCAGTTATAGTCAGGGGCTCAGCGAGCCCAAGTGCATACCCAGGGGACCGGCAGGATGCTTACAGCCAGTGTAGGAGATGGGTTGACTGGGGTAGGGGTATAGATTCTGTGTTGATTGTACCTCCCGGCTTATGGGGGCCGGGTAAGGTTGTGTATGCCATGTTATGTTATGTATGTTATACCATATTACAGTAGATACGAGCAGATTAGTAGTAGAATGATACGTCTCCAGGTATGATTCCTACTCCCTTCAGTATGATTAAGAACAGGTACGATCTACACTATCAGACAGTTATCTACTCCTTCTTATTTCAGTTTTGACAGTTATGTTATTGATTTCAGATATCCCTTCAGCTCTTACAAATTCAGTTATCTCATACTATTCAGAATTTTTAGTTATATTACTTGTATTCAGCTGTATTCAGTTTGCTTTACATACTCAGTACCAGCGGTACTGACGCCCAGTGGGGCGCTGCATTACTTGCCTGCAGGTACCCATAGACGCGCAGGCGATACCACGTGATCCCCATCAGCGGTCGAATATTCAGCTCCTGTCATCCGGAGACTGAATTTCTAGAGGTGTAGTTCAGTTCCTTTTGTTGTACAGTACGGGTAGGTCGGGGCCCTGTCCCGATCATTTCTATTATCCTTCTTAGAGGCTTGCAGTCTGTATATATTCCCTGTGGTCAGATGAGCCGGTCGTGAGAGGCCGTGCAGTTGTATAGTTGCCTTTACTACTTCTTTCTTTTGTAATGGCCGTGTGGGGCCATAGTTTACCAGTAGTGGTGACCTTGCCGGTCACGTAGCTTTTCAGTATGTTATGCTTGAGTTGCAGATAACTAGACAGCATGGTGGCCTTGTCGGCCCGCATAGGTTCCCCTGAATTACCTTGTTTCTGGTCAGCTGTAATAACAGGTACAGAAGGCTATAGGCCAACGGGCCGGGGGCTGTATTTACAGCCGTTATATAGCCTTTTGTTTCCAGAAATTTGAGTTAGAGCCAGCCAGGCGCCAGACGCGCCCAGGCTTAACAGTTCAGCAGGTCAGGTCTTAGTGGGGCACCGGGTGCCAGTCATACCCCCCAAGGTGGGGCGTGACATTTTTTGAGTATTTTTTCTATTTAAAATTATTTTTTAAATTAATTTATTTAATTAATGTCATTTACTCTTATTAATGTTTCTTACAACCCTTGCCTTTTCATTGGATGTCTGTAATGGATCACTTCAACTCAACCCAACAAAACACAATCCCAGCTCCCTCTCCTGTAAATCCAATTTTTCTTCAAATTTGATCTCAAAAAAGGCGAGAGTGAGAAATTTAGCCGGGGAAGTGAGCTCTTTCTCTATAGATCTGCTTCCTTATTTTCCTGACACAGTTGAGTGATGGAGCCATTGAAGAGACACCGGAAAAGGTGAACTCTTTCTCTATAGATCTGCTTCCTTATTTTCCTCTGGTACATCTGTATTTCAACTGATCCAGAATCCAAAAAGGATTTAGTTTACCTTAAAATCAATGGCAACATATTCAGAAGCTTTGTTGGGTTTTTTCCAGATAAAAAGCCTCTTTAACAGAGTTGTTGCTTCTTCTTCTTCTCCGCACCATTTGTTGTTGAGCTGAAAAATGCGTTGTTTGAAAGAGGGAGTTTTGGGTGAGAGAGAATGAGGACAAGGACTCCCTACAAGAAGCCCTTGCTTCATCATCATCGCCATTTTCTGTTTTATTTTGCTTCAATTTGGATGATTTTTTCTTTTATATCGAACAATTCAAGATAACATTTGATATATCAGTTCAAGTTTTTAATGAGGAAAGCAAGACATGTGGGAGAGATGACATAATTTGCAAAATAATTATTTCTGTCGGTTTTTATTTGCATCCATTATATCATTGCTTCCAAGAGAAATACACGTTCTATCCCCTATAAATTATTCAGACAGAGGATCTAAGCTTTCGCATTGATGTGAACTACATACAATGGCAAAAGGTAAATTCCTTTTACAGTCGAATATGCAAAGAAGGATTATTTGTTTGCATAATTAATATGGTCATTCTTTCACTTTATGTATGACAGTGAAACTTCCGAGTAGGTTTCACTCCTAGGGAGTTTGGTTATACACTCTGTGGCATATCTTGATGGTAGTAGGGATCGAAGATCCATAGCCCATAGGTTGAGTTTTGTGGAGATGGTTGTCCCCTATAGAAAAATGCATTTGATGCAGGAGAAGATTTCCTTGGAAAGAATGTTCATTCACTTAAGAGGGTAGTTGATAATTTTATGATTTAATTGTGCATTTGGCTTTTGAACTGTAAATGCTAATATAACTAAAACACCACTGCAGGAATGCGATTGCGTAGGATACATAAGGTACTTTGATGCCAATTTTACAAATTTTACTGGAGGAGTAGAAACCATAAAAAAATGTATATGTTTGCATGAAGAAGATCACAGGATGCTTTGGAAGCATCAAGATTGGAGAACTGGCTTTTCTGAAGTTAGACGGTCTAGACGACTGACAGTTTCTTTTATTTGCACTGTGGCCAATTATGAATATGGATTCTACTTTCACTTTTACCTGGAAAAAATAAGAAAATCATTAGCAGGAAATCTTCATTTGCTTACATGTTCTAAATAAATAATGTGACATTTAAGTGTGATCACATTTTATCCATTTAAGAGAAAAGTAAGCGAGTAGAAGTAAGATCAGAATTTCTTATAACTCTGATCGTGGTTATGATCTATTACATTTTCTGAGGGACAAAGTAATTTTTGGTAAAATGCGAACAAATGTTATCAAATTTGTTTAATTGATCTAGATACAAATAATGGCTCTGTTATTTGGGATACTTGCTTATGCTTTGATTTCTTTATTATTATTTTTTTGTGTGTGGCTGTGGGTGGGTGGGTGGAGGAGGGGAGTGGGGGAGAGCTGAGCCAAAGACAAGTGAGTAGAAGAAGTTCACATCCATTCCCGAGAATTTTCTTGATTTAATCTCATCTATTCTGCTTATGTCTTTGTTGATCGTAAATATGTTTAGCTCCACTGACCATTTTGAAATGATACGCATACTTTGTCGCTGCAGGATGGAAAAATTGAAGCAGAAGTCAAAGTCACAGGAATTCTCAGTTTGGGAGCATTACAACCTAGAGAATCTCGTAAATATGGAACCACAATAACACCAGGATTGTATGCACCTGTTCATTAGCACTTCTTTGTTGCTCGTACGAATACGGCAGCTGATTGTAAGTCAGGAGAAGCACACAATTAAAGATAAAAATTTGAACGAAAAATTCATTAAGATGTAGAGTTAGACTTTATTTACTTCAGCATATTATTTTGTGGAGTCAACAATAAGATTTAAAATCTTCTAACACAGCACCAAGGGAAATGATAGAAAAATTATATTACAAGCATTCCCCCTCCCAAGTCTTGGAGCCATCAATTTTACTGTAAACATCTGATTTTGTAGCTTAGGAATACAAGAACATCCAACAGAACAGGTCAGCTAACAAGGTACAAGCTGGTACCTGGTCCGAGCTATTTGCCATTGGCTAGTCCTGAGGCTAAGTTCTTGAGAAGAGCGACACTTTTGAAGCAGAATCTATAGGTTACACAATATACACTTGGATAAGATTTTCCAAGGGGAGAGTTCCCTAATCAAAATCCACGTGTTGGCAAGGGATTAGCTTATTTGGTTGAGGAAGATCGATCTATTGAAGAAAGTGATATTGTTCTCTGGTTAGTTCCTTGACAACCCTCCAAAGTCCAAATTATGTTATTGCATTGGAGGTGCAGACTTTCATTATTTTGCAAAACATCCACACTTAATTTTCGTAACTCTCAAGATCTAGAACTTCAAGTTACTAGGATAATCCTCTGTTAAATACGTGAAGTTCTTATTCACGCAGTTTATCACAGGTATGTTTTTGGAATCACGCATGTTCCTCGATTGAAGGACTGACCTGTTATGCCAGTCGAACATATCGACTTTATGCTTCAGGTATTCTGGAGTAAGAAATGTTTTGTTCTTATGTTATCTTTACTGGTTTTGTTCCTTATATTTGTCATCATCTAACTTCTGGTTATATATTGTGTTACCTTTTACTTAATTTGCCAAAGAGCTAATTATGTATTGTATTGCCAATTTGAGTGCAATTACTCATTCATTATACTGGTTGTGGTTATGATAGAATAATTAGTCAAACATAAACTTAGAGCTAAATATTGAAATATTAGCACTAGAGTTAAAGGATCATGAAATATTCTAAGAGACCTTGAAAGTCAAAGCAATTGGGAAGGCTGATACTAGAAAGTAGAGAGGAGAACATGACATCTTTTTCAAGTTTAATTGAAATCTCATTATCTACTTTGATCTATGTGGTATATACGTTTTCACGAGTCCATATTAATCTTAGAACCTTCAACACTCAAACATGATGAACTTCAGTTCCTCTTATCGTATATGTTTATAATTCTTTAGTAATTGAGACAAAAAAAATTTCAACTATTACGATTCATCGTCTTGAACACTGCATTTGTGAAGTATCATTGAAGTTTGGAACTGGGGTTCTCTCCTCTGTATCATTCTAATTTCTTTTTTCTTTTTTTCCTCCTTGAAACTGGGGTATACAGAATAAATAATTGTTTTGAACATTAAAGTAAAAGTTTGGAGCCATCATGTGCATCTAAATCCTTTATTATTGCATATGATTTGTGTATCATGTTATATATTGTGTTTCAACTACCGTTTTTGATATTCTGAAGCGTAGCTAATTTTGCTAATTTGAATAGATCTTTTTCATTAATGGGTTTGCTCAAATTTCTATCCGAAGGTATGTTGTTAACCAACTTGCTAAACACGTCCATAATCACCTATGATTCATCTTCCGACCATACTAATTTACTACAGAGTGACTGAATTGACTGTTTAATTCCATAGAAAGTAGACTGATGATTAAGTTAGATAATTTCTAAAAGGAACATTTGCTCGAATTTCTTTAAAAATAATTTCCTTTGATGTCATATTTTATGAAGTTTTGGTTTTTACTTATATGCTTCAATTGTTCACTTCTTGCAGTCTTTCCATTACTGTAAGTATAGACGTGATGAAAATCAACTGTACATATTTACCAATGACACGGTTCCAAGATAGCTAATTGCAGCACAACATGTAGATTTTGCCACTGCGGCAGGAGCTGATAAGTTTGGGAATATCTACTTCGTGCGACTGCCTCAGGACGTTTCAGATGAGATTGAAGAAAATCCTACTTGTGGAAAAATAAAATGGGAGCAGGGGAAGTTGAATGGAGCCCCAAACAAGGTCGAGGAAATAGTAAAATTTCATGTTGGTGATGTGGTCTCTTGCTTGCAAAGGGCATCACTTATTTCAGGAGGAAGCGAATTTGTAATCTATGGGACTGTGATGGGAGTGTTGGGGCAATGCTTCCATTTACCTCGAGGGATGATGTTTACTTCTTCTCTCATTTGGAGATGCATTTGAAGCAGGCGTTCCTACCTTTGTGCAGCAAGGATCACATAGCCTACAAATCTGCCTACTTCCCAGTTAAGATAGACTTTTACATGCTTAATCAGTTATTTTCTTAATGTTCCAATGTGAAAAGTGCTATTTACCTACTTAGTTTGACATCTTGATGGGTAGAAGAATGCACTAGTGTAGTAAATGAATGCAAATGAATTTCCATGGGAAGCAAACTTTGATGTTGAAGCTAATTTGTTTTTAGCTACTTTACAAAACTTGGTTGGTAGGAAGGTAAATTGATCTGCCTTGAGTCACAATAAAAATATCTACTTATTCCAGAAAATAAAAAAAGTTGGATCGTAAAATCCTTGAGCAGTTTAGGAATGAAAAACTTGCTTATGCTTCATGGATTATAAGCGGTTGCATCCTCCAGGCTATATCCTGATAAGTATAACTTTTCCTTGCATGGATATGCGTTATATTTTTTGACGTTGAGCGATTTAGTGACCTTGTGAATGTTTTTGTTTTTTCTTGATTTCACTTTTTTGAAGTATAAAGTGTATTACAAATACTGGGTATGTTGTTGTTGTTGTTGTTGTAATATCAAGCAGTACATTTTTAGATTGAAATCATATATAAATGTTTGACTACTTGATGCAGATAAAAAGAAGCTTACAATTGATAATCTTTGTGTGAAATTTCGATTTCTAATTTTGTCATTAGATAGTAAAAGAATGTAAAAAGTAAGTTAGAAAAGGTTGGTTTAACGAATATTCAAGCATTACAGTGCGGAGAAGAAAAGAATTAACTTAATGACCTATAAGGATTCCTTTAGTTTGTCCATATAATCAACTTATATTTCTTTGTTGCAGCTTTTACTTAGAAATGCATGGTTGGAGAGTTTAGAATTACAGTAGATTAAGTCTGATCAACATGTAAGTTTAGTACTTTTATATATGTGTTGTATATCTTAGCTTTCTGGAAAAAGCAAAATGCACAAGTAACAAACCTAAGAAGAGGAAAGATTAACCCCTAAGTAACTGTTTGAAATGAGATTCAAGGCATCCCACCGATATTTTCAATTTATTTGCCTAACTTTTCTTTTTTTTATCCGTTTTAAAAAGAATGTTTCTTTTTTTTGGCAACTCTTTAATTCTAAATTTCCACATGACATGTTTAGATCGAACCTTTTTTTGTTTGTTCTTTAGAATTTTATTTATAAATTACATATTTTAGCAATCTCTTATCTGAAAAGGTATCAAACCTTTTTTTATTTGTTTTCTAGGATTTTATTTATAAATTACATATTTCATCAATCCCTTCTGCCTTTGCGCAGAGATTGGTCTACGAGTTATTTTCCAGTGTCATTATTCTTTTGCGAATGATGTGTTAATTAAGGTTGATCTCTTTTATGATGAAAAGAATAATTAGCCCAAGATAGCCTAGATAGATAAATAATGAAATTTTTTTCTTCTATAGCAATTGGAGGAGGAAGTGGTGGTAGTGGATAGGGTGGACATGAGCATTCTTTGTTGGTTTGTAAGGTGAATTTGTTGAGATTTCTAATATATGATTATGTTTTATAGTGTTTTAGTGTGCTAATACATGAATAGACATTAAATTACTGTTCTGGTGAGAAAAAAATTGTGTGTTATGTGATCAGATAAATATTGTTGTTGTTAGAAGGTAAAAAAATTTTGACATTACTTTTTTATGCATTTTATGATTCGAAATGTTGTTATATCAAATATTCAATTAATTGTGAAACTTCTTTTCTAAGTTCCACATGTTGCATATATTTTTATTATTTATCATATTTAAGATATTTTTTAGACTGAATTTATGTCAGATAATATATATAGAAAGGCATGTGAATCGAAGAGAAAGTATTCATTATACGGACTTGGGAGTTTTACAAACCGACATGTGACATTTAGAATTTCATACAGATATGCTTGGAATTAAGCAATTGAAGAGTATATATTTGTAATATGTAAGCCTTTTTCATCCCCTTTTATATGTTTGTGAGAATTTTGATTTGATTCATTTCAATTTTCCTTTGGAAAATTCCAGCATTTATTGGTTCCTTTTCTTTATTATTATAAAAAATAGAAGCTATCTTATGAATATATTATTTCAGTATTTTCTCTTTTATTTTTTTATTTCTCTTCGGGATAAAATAGTGGGATCGATCTTTCATCGCTGCTACTTATCCCATTTAAAAGTAAGGAAGATACCAATGGAGCTGAAGGCAAGAACTGATCCGAAAATAATTTAGGATTTCATGACTAATTAATTAAATTTTTTTTTAAATAACTGGTGATTGAATAATTTTTATTGATATTTTTATCTTTTTGTCGAGTAAATCTACAAAGATAATGTCTCACGATTAATTGATATGTTTTACGGGTAAATTTCTACTATTTGTTTTCTTAAAATATAAAAAGAAAGATTTCATACTTTTCATGCACATGAAAATAATAATTAATAAAAGGATTCTTAACTATATTAAAAAAAATATGCAGAAAAGAAGTATATTATGGAATAAAGATTATAGTTGAGAATGTGTAGAAGATAAAAGAAAGTGATCAAAGAGTAATATTTTTACATTCATTCAAGACATGTGACAATGTAAAATTTAAACTGAAATATTTTTAGTGTGAATATTACATAAGATTAATGAAATAAGTCATTCATGATGCGCGAAGCGCAGACAAATTACCTAGTTATATAATACAATCATTACAATATATGTTTATCATAATATAATGTGTGTGCTCGCCCGTGCACGTGCGTGCGTGCGTGCATGTGTGTTATAGGCATGCTGATGTGGCATGCTTCTATTACTTCCAATCCTATTTATCTTTTTGTGCTTTTTTACTATATTTATCTATTTCTCTAATAACATTTTATATTATATTTATAGGTTATAATAGGATATAAAGTTTATCTATAGCTGTAAAATTAATATCAATAAAGACAATAAAAAATTATGAAGGTAATAAAGAATTGTTGTAAATGAGGACCATGAAGAGTCACTCTACACTTATAGAAGCAAGGGGAGACAAAAAAAGGAGAGCAAACACTCTTTGCATAAATTTAATTTTTTTTCTAAAAATCTTTCTTTGAAACAAGTTAACATCATTTTTTCTTTATGGATATTTCTTTTTGCTCATATTCACATTGAGGGATTTTTGTTTCTTCTCATACCCACACACAAAAAGTATTAGCAAAGAAAACACAGAAAATTTGTGGTGCATGAAGATAAATCACTTTTGTTTTAAAGAAATTCTTTTAATTTTTCTGGATAAGAAGTAATGATCTATTAATGACTATATATTGATCTTTCTCTCTCTTTTTTTTCTCATCATTACCATTAAACTTAGGGAAATAAGGTTTGAGAAGGTCAATGAAGCTATTCGTAAGATGAGAAGGGGGAGGCGACCAGGCCAAATGAGATCCATATAAAATTTTAAAAGTGCACAGGCAAAATAGATATGGAATGGCTAACTAAATTGTTTCATATCATTTTTAGGATGTCAAAAATGCTCAAAGAATGGAGATGAAATATAATGACCTCATTGTATAAGAACAATGACAATGTTAAGAATTCAACAACTATAAGGGTATCAAGCTGGTATGACAATGTTAAGAATTCAACAACTATAAGGGTATCAAGCTGGTATGACAATGTTAAGAATTCAACAACTATAAGGGTATCAAGCTGCTAGGTCATACTATGAAAGTTCAGGAGAGAGTGCTGGAGATAAGAGTGAGAACAGGTGTATTTATAACCGAGAATCAATTTGAATTCATATCGGGACTGTAATACCCTGAAAACCCCTAAGATCAGACCGAGGGTTCAAACGGAGAAAACAGAAAATTTTGCAGCAGGTCATAGGAAGAGTCGTCCAGTGACCCATGGAGTACTCCACAAGTCGTGGAGTGACTCGTGAAGTAAGGGGAGGATTGACAGGAACTTGTGGTCAGGAGGTGACCACGAGAGAGGCAACGAGTCGTGGTCAGGTCAACGACTCGTCAAGTGAGTAGTGGTCAAGGGTTTGAGGTGGACTCGCAGAGATGCCACGAGAGGCAGCCACGAGTCGTGAAGTGACTCCACGACTCGTGTAGTTGGGCATAGTCAGGAGTTTGTGTTGGATGTTGGATTTTCAGCAGTGTTCATCGCGACTTATCACCACGAGTCATTAGGTACACCATGAGTCGTGGTGACTAACAGGGTGAGGTCTCTTAGTTTTGACGACGGGACACGTAAAGAGTCGTCCCTTAAGTAACGACTCGTCCAGTCCCTCGTTGGGAATGACAGTATGATTTTTCTGTGAATTTAAGGGCTTTTCCATAATTTCCTAAGCTCCTAGTCTCTAAATTACGTCGTTTTGGAAATATTTTAGAGGTAATTAGAGGAATAATCGACTAAGTCCCTTTCATTTTTTACTCATCTCACGATCTCAAGAGCAAAGAAATTCCTATTAGGCATCTCAGAGCTAAACTAGGGCTTCCACAGTTCTTCAGATTTCTTCGGACTTCTCTCAAGGATTCTACACCAGGTATGTGGGAATTCAATAAGGGAATTATTCTTCTCTTGTGTCCCAAAACCCTTCCATAATCTCTTATCAGTTCTAATCCTGAGATTTCGAATTAGAGTAATTTTTTATTCAGATTCCGATTAATTCATGTGGAATGTTGTTCATATTATTTGTTGCTATATTTCCCCTACTTAGTGATCGTGTTAAGACTTGTTTCCTGTAAAATGATTTTAGCCCTAGTTCTTGAATGCAGTAATTTGAGTCTTGCATAGTTGGTCAGATATTAATATTGCTTGACTCTGTTAGTGATGGAAATTCTATATTATTACTATTATATGAATTCTCAGTCAGTTGCATGCTAATTCAGTCTCAGGTAAAATGTTAGTATTTCCAGTATCTTTTAGTAATGTCAGCTGATCAGTTTGACTATAGTCAGTTCTTGAGGTATCAATAATGCCTTCCAGTTATCAGCTTCAGTTTGTTCTTTAGACGGTTACGATGCTTCCAGATAAGCAACTCTGACCAGTCTAAGAACTATCAGTATCAGTTTCAGTTTGTTCTCTAGACGGTTACGATGCTTCCAGATAAGCAGCTCTGCCCAATCTTAGAACACCAGTTATAGTTATCTGATCCGATAAGACTCTCAGGGTACTTCCAGATAAGTATCCTTGACTTAGTCTTAGGCTGCAGCTTCGAGCTATCAGCTTAGTTGTCAGACTAGGACTATCCAGTGGGAGTAGGACTTAGCACCGAGTAGACCAGGGTTCCAGTACACCCAGGTTTTCAGAACTACATTGACACCGTAGGTTATTTAGCCCAAATGGGCTCAGACAGTTATCTCATAGTTCATGCCTCTATACCCTGGCAAGGTATATTGGATCCTATCGATGGGGCGTATGCATCGAACTCTACGTTTAACTCACGTAGTTATATGTCGGTTATAGACTCTCCCACTTGTCAGTACAGTCTCAATTCAGTTCAGCTCACTTTAGTATCTCAGTTCCAGGACATGTTTGTGATCATCAGCTAGGGTCATTATTGACCATATCAGTTATAGTTCAGATTTACCAGTTTATAGTATTTTAGTTGGTCGTTTCATGTTATTGTAGTTCAGTTACTTATTCTCTCATGTTTATTGTATCTATCACTTACTCAGTACATTTGAAGTACCGACATGTACTTTCTATGTTGTATCGTATTATGATATAGGCGCAGGTCCTCAGTCCTAGCATCGTCAGTAGTTCCCTTAGACGATATCAACAATAGCATTTGGTGAGTCCTCATCTTCCGAGGACGCTATTAGTTTTCAGTTAGTTTCTTTTTAGTCAGACTTTAGAGTTAGCTGGGGGTTTGTCCCAGCAACTCATCAGTTAGTATTTGGCTTTCAGAAATAGTTATGCAGTATTGTTTCTCTTGATATATTGGCTCTTGTCAAATCAGTATTTCTTGAATGATTGTATTTTCAAAGCTTCTGCTTATGTTTATTCAGTTGACTGTGTCTCGGCCAGGGTGTAGACTCGGGTCGTAACAGAGACATTTAACTACATAAGTTATTCACCTCATAAGGAGATTGGTAGAGCAGTATAGGGAGAAGATGGGAGACTTACATGTGGTGTTCATTAATCTAGAAAAAACAAACGCCAATGTCTCTAGAGGGATTTTATGGAGATATCTGGAGGCTAAAGATGTACATGTAGCGTATATTAGGGAGGTTAAGGACATGTACAATGGAACCAAGACTGGGGTGAGGACAGTGGAAGGATATCAAAAGGATTTTTCAGTCATAATGAGATTATACTAGGGATCAATTCCTAGCTCATTTCTATTTCCCTTAATGTGGATGTCCTGACGTGACATATCCAAGGGAAGGCGCCATGGTGCATATTATTTTCAAATGATATAGTATTGATTGAGAAGATATGCTGCGGAGTTAGTGATAGGCTGGAGGTTTGGCATCATACTCTGGAATCTTAAGGGTCCATGTTGAGCAAGACTAAAATAGAGTACTTGTAGTGCAAGTTCAGTGATGCAACTCACAAGGAAGATATAGAAGTGAGGATTGATACTCAAGTCATATCCAAGATAGGAAGTTTAAAATATCTTATATTTATGATCCAAGGTAATGGGTAGATTGACAATGATATACACATCATATTAGAGCAGGGTAGATGAAATACAGACTCGCATTTGGTGTCTTATGCGATAAGAAGGTGCCATAAAGACTTAAAGGTAAGTTTTATAAAGTGGTCGTTAAACTAGCTATGTTGTATAAGGCAGAGTGTTGGTCGATCAAGAACTCGCACATTTAGAAGATAAAAGTAACGAAAATGAGTATTTTAAGATAGATGTGTGAGCATACTAGCTAGGAGATATAAAATTAGAAATGCAGATATTTTGAACAAGGTGGGAGTGGCATCGGTGATGGACAAGATGAGAGAGGCGAGACTAAGATGGTTTAGGCATGTGAAGATAAGATGCTCAGATGCTCCAAAGAGGAGGTTCAATAGGTTGGATATGGTGAGCCTAGGGAGAGATAGAGGTAGGCTGAGAAATACTTGGGATATATGATTATACAGGACATGGCACATCTTGTAGCCTACTGAGGACATGACCTTAGAAGAAGGATATGAAAGTGGTGGATTAGTGTAGAATGTTAGTAGATAGTCGAGTGTAATCGAGCATTGTCTAGTTTTCCTTATCAATATTATTATTATTATTACTCTCATGCATCTTATTCTTTAATTTTTTTGCTATGCGTTATTTTTATTTCTTTTTGCTTCAGTTATCATATTATTTGTTATTGCTATTATTTTTTTCTTTATCATTTTCAGCATGACTTCTCACTACTGTTTTTCATTTCATACTTTATTTTATATGCATTACATGGGCCGAGGGTTCATCGAAAACAGCTTCTTGATTTTCACAAAGTAAGGGTAAGACTGCATACACACTACCCTCCCCATACCCCCTTTATGATTTTACACTTAATATGTTGTTGTTTCGTAAAAAAAAAAAATTTAATCTTCATGGACCAAGTTGATTTCAGAAGGACATCGAGAAACATTGAGAAATACTTTCAAGTCGACTAACCAAATTTCTATTATTTGAAAGGAAAAGATTTTGTTAAATGATCGCCGGACTCAATTCATACTTATTAGAGTTTGTAAAATGCCAAATAAGTCTATCATTTCTTTTCCTGAGATATGTTGAAATGACTAGAATTATTTGACAATATCATCCTCATTAAATAAAGTATTCAGAAGTTGAATGTTTTGAGAATTAGTATGATGATTTATCAAATTTGAAACTTTTAAGTTTTGTAAAACATCACTAATCATACTAAGTAAAACGAGTTGTCTCTTGACAACCATGAATGCTTTCATACTCACTGATGCATCATTTGATATATTTCATCTTTTGAAATGCATTTTCCACTTCTCATCATTTTGATCCCACCAGGAATTTGAAAGTATACACATGATTTTCTTATATAATTCATCAAATATATGAAGACAAAATAAAACATAAGAAGAAATAGCTACTAAAACAAATTTTAATAACATCTCTTTTTCAGCCTGACTCAAGAACTTTCCTTTTCGATTTTTTATTTGAGATAAAATTTTCTTTTTCTTTTCTTTAGATCTTCCTATAAAAGCAGACAAAACTAAATAAGCCCCCTTCTACACAATTTAATATTATCAAATAAGAAACAAAACTTGATCTAGTTCTCTCTGTAGTAGATGAAATTCACTTATAACTCAGGTCAGTACACTAGAAATAGAAGTTTTCTTCGAGATATTTGTATTATATAATATATTTTTCTCATTTATTTTCAATTAAATCAGCTCATTGAAAAAATAGATAGTGAAAAATTAACATATTCTCACTTAAATAGTAAAAAGTTTCTTAATTTTTACATGTGAAAATATTAATCTTTTTTTTTATCAATTTAATTAAAATATCTATAAAAATAGTTACATAATATTTTTTAATAAAAAAATAATAATTTTTTAATAATGATAAAATTGATGTCATTAAATTCAGTACGTATTCCTGTATAATTCTCTACTTCTCATTGTTTCTTATTTTCCAATTCTCTAATAAGTGGGAGGTACTTTTTAGGGGATTCCATAAATCATGAATTTATAAATCTTTTTCTCCTACCCCCACTAAAACAATTGGAAAGATAAAAGATTCGAAAGAATAAAAAGAAAGTGTGTAGCAGCAAAAACGACCCATCTTTTTTTTTCCCTTTTCCAACTTAACTTATCCAAAAGAAAAAAAAAATCACTATATGGATTAGTTATAAGTTATTTAATAAAAATAAGTCATGATTTAAAGTTATTATTCGAGAAAGCCCACAACTTTCACCTTTTTATTCCATTGACCTCACTCTTATTAAATCTTTTTTCTTCTACGCACGCGTCACAATTTAAAATGAGAACAAAAAGAAAAGTTTGAAGCTCAATCTTCTCGCTTATTTTGACGTCATCATGATGCTAAAAAAGTGTTAATAAAATTTTAAACACACAACATACTTTTTTTTATGAGTTTAACTTTTATATATCAAGAGTGTGTTCAATACACTGGAAAATATTTTTTGATTCTTATATTTAGTTGATCAAAATTTTTAGAAAATATTTTTTTTAATGAAAATAAACTCGTTAGAAATGAGAAAAATAACTTCTCTAATTAATATTAGGAACACGAGTTCCACAGGTAGTATTCTATATCGGATTGTGTTTTTCACATTCTCGTACACACCTAATCTTCAACCCATCCATGTAACCTCCATCTTAACCACCCCACACTCCTATAGTATTTGTTTAAATTATATACAAATGCTTTTAAAATAATATTCTTTGCTTACATATCGAACACAAAAAAATAAAAAATTTACTTATTTTCCTACAAAATATTTTTCAAAAAAACATTTTGCATCCTACCAAATACATCCTAAAAGTTTTTTAAAAAAAAATTACTTTGTTAAGTCACTTAAAAGGCAAATTATGTGTAGCTTTATATAGCAATGTATGGATCCGTGTTAACCAAATATGTATATGATTGTTATTGTTATGAAGAAAATTATATCAATAATATTTTTAAAAAAAAACATGATCACTATATACACAATTTAGCAGAGCCAGTGGAACAGTATTCTTTTGACCAACAACTTTGTGAATATTCAGGTTGTGTACGTGTTGTCATTAATTTATCTCTAATTAGTATTTAATCTTTCTCATGAACGTGATATTAAAAATCATAGAAATTTTCCTTTATTTTTCTTTCAGCATTTTGATAATCGGATAATTTTGAATTTCGGTCCTTCGGTTATGAATTTTTTTTTTTATTTATCTGAGTCAATATCTTAAATTATCATTCAATTATGAGAATATATCTTGTAAAGTCACTAAACTTTAGTTTGTATCAATAAAATCACTCAACTTGTAGCTTTTTTCTCATAAACTGATTCAACTAAATTTATCATAAAAGAATATTTAATATGACAAAATAATTTGATTTTCTATATATCATCTAAATATAGGTCCCACGAATAAATAAATTTAAAAGAATTATTTGTTTTATATTTTAGTGAGTAATATCTTTTGAAAAAAGTCATATAAATAATATTTTAACGAATTATAAAAATAAATCTCCATTTACGAGATATTACTTATCTATTGGTCGAATGGAAATCCTTTTTCCTTTTTTGGATGTTTTAGTTTCATTAACTTTATAATTTATTTATTACTTTATTATTCAGAATTTCTTGAATTAAAATAACTTTTGAATTTTCAAACTAAAAAGAACAAGAGAATACGTTGGAATTCCTATTAAGTATTTTAGAAGTGTTATAATTTTTTTAACAACATTTTAGAAGTCTTCTAATTTTTTTTAATATACATACTAAAAGAAGGGGGAGAAATATTAAAAATCTAAATGCGTGAATCTATAGAGCAAATATTTTATTATCAATCAGCTCAAAAATTAAAAGAAATTATATGAGTACTTTAAAATAAATTTGGCTAGAGTGTTGAATTTGGATTGGACATGTTATTTAAAGCAATTTAAAACTTTTTATTATTATATTAGAATCTTTCCCCTATGTTAAAGGAATATAACAACAAATTTACAAGTAACCGATAAATAAATTTATTATTTATATAGTATAATGTTTAAATAAAAGTAATTGGTTTTATTCCTTTAGCTTCGTCTCTGCCACCAACTTATTACATGATCCCTAAAAAATTATTTGATAAGGTATATTAGATAGGATGTATAATATTTAATTGCAATTTAAATTTAATATTATTTGATAAGCTCATTTTTTAATTTTATTTATTTGTGGGACCTATATTTACATGGCATAAAAAATTAAATTATTTTTTTATAACAAATATTCTTTTATGATAAATTTGATTGAATAATTTTGTGAGAGAAAAGCTACAAGTTGAGTGATTTTATTGATATAAACTAAAATTTAGTGAATTTACAAGATATATTCTCATAGTTGAGTAATCATTTAAGATATTAACTCATTTTAGTCCTTGCCATTTTGGGCGAACATATTTAATTTTTAATGAAT
The DNA here is from genome assembly GCA_035772735.1 of Datura wrightii. Lineage (NCBI taxonomy): Eukaryota > Viridiplantae > Streptophyta > Magnoliopsida > Solanales > Solanaceae > Datura > Datura wrightii. The sequence goes on along the minus strand of JASDFA010000018.1, from coordinate 190,494,018 downwards.
AATAAATAAAATATGTGTTTGTGGTCTTTTTAGATAGTAAAATATATGATATTTAGGTTATTCTTAGACCTATATTATCCTTACATATGAAGTAACGATACAAATTTAACATAACGCATTAATAGTTAAATGACTTAACATTTAAAAATTCGTTAAATTTTGGAAGATTCACTATCAGAAGAATCAAAGCGTCCATGTCAATTAATTAAAGATTTAGTGTGCTTAATCAGAAATTAAAAAGATAAAAATTAAAATTTATTAATATGTGAGGAACTAAAAATGCAAATTTCCTTTAAAATAGCTCTCACAACATAGATTTAGGGACAAGGGTGGACGTACCACATTGTGTATGCGACGGACATCATTCATTACATTTGGATCAAACTTTATAAACATAGGTCATCAAATTTTAGATATGTATATATATTGTACGTTAAGTATATATCGTACGTTAGGTATATACATATTATAATAAAATGATGGCGCAAAAAATAATATATTATATTTATTGATTTCAAATTTAGAATACCGGTTGATTAAAATATAGAATGGTAATTAAATTTTGTCCATTTTTTTTTTTAAATCACAATGAAATGCATAGGAAGTTAAATAAAAGAATCAAAGCCAGGCACCCAAAATTCCCCTTTCTAAGTATGAAAGGATTTATGCTCAAATTACTGAAAATGAAACAAGGATGGTAGCCAACAACTTGCTACACCAAATTTATAGCTTGATAGTGGGGACCTGTTTGAAATTTTGAACATGATAGTTTGGTGCAAAGTAATATTCGGACTAAATTGAGGGGTCGATTTCAAGGGGTCCAAAATTAAAACCAGCACTAAGTTCATCACTTCCTGTGAATACCCTTTACTTGTCAAGTCATTTATCACCAATAATGATCTCAAGATTTGTATATTATTCCTTCTAACATTAGACTTTTATATTATACTCTTTATGTCTAATTTGTGGAGAACTATTACTTACAGATCCTCCTATTTTAGAAATTACTAAAGTAAGATTCTCTCTTTTTTTTTTTCCTTTTTAATATTTAATTATTTATTAACACATTAAGTTATCATAATAAAATATGTCCTAACATTATTAATTTTATCGGATTCTAAAGTGTCAATAGTTAAATATAGTTGTAATTGATAGACGTGACATACAAGATAGAATGTTTGATAGTCATAAAGCCCCAACTCTTGAATACAAAGTATTTGTGAAGGGTCGACTAGCTATGATAAAGGAATTTTTCATCAACAAGATGTAAAGGCTGTTATGTTTTGACATCAATAACAACAAAATCCCAAGCCCTGATAACATGGGTTTGGGAGTGGGTTCTTCAAAGCAACATAGGAGATCATTGGAGGTGATGTCAGTACTGTTAGTCGATCTTGATTTCTTTTAGGAATGATAAACTTCTGAGGCAACTAAATACTATTATGATAACTTTTTTGATTTCTAAGGTCCCTAAATTACCAAATACTTAAAATCCAATTTACCCTTTGTTCGGAGGGTGGTTACCTATGCTACAGTATCATATCGTTACTAAGAGTATCATGTTTGTTTCAATTGTTACTTAAAATATATGGTATGGTATGATTTGATTCCATGGTTAGGTAACCATGAAAAACCTCACTTTATGAAATCAACGATTTGGTGTAATCTCATTGTTACCTAATTTTTCTTTTCAATTATGTCATTACTTAATATTACATAATCTTATTTTACCCTTTACCCTATATTATTTAAATCCACCCAAATATCCTATCCTATTAAGTCTTTTGCATTTCGTTCTCTTTTGCATTTAGTCTTCTCTTTTGTGTTCAGTTCTCTTTTTCTAGGTTTGATTTCTTAAACTTCTTATTAATCTACTTAGCTTTTTTTTTTCTTCTTGTGTTGTCCATGTGGAGATAAATTAGCTTGTTGCCTTGCTTAATTCTATATGGAAGTAATGCACATGTTTTGTCAATTGTCAACAAAGTGAACGTAATAAATTATTTTGGTTTTTTCTTTTTAGTTAAATCAGGAAATATCCATGTATTTGGATAAACCAAATCATAGTTCAGCCACACAATGAGCAATTGAGATTCTAACAACTTAATATATTTATAATTTTTCACAAATTAACAGAAAGAAAATTACTTTAAATTATTTTATTAGTAATTATTAACGAATTTAACATATATAATAATTTAGGGCATTTTAGTAAACTTACCAATTACAATACAGTTAAATCAAACAATAAAAATGTTATTAAACATCAGCAAATGATACAGTCTATCCAAACATTATATTTATAATATATAATACAATACAATACCGTACATTATAAAACCATGCCGTAGGTAACCATAATCAAAACAAAGTGTTAGGCTCATTGTGCGTTACAATGTGTTGTATAAGTGTATGTCCAAACTACTGTGTCAAAGGATCAAAATTGTTTTACCTTTACTAGTCTTTAAAAACCAAGTAGTTTTTATACATGGTAGATCCTTATTTACAATGTTTTTATATGTTATTATCTATTAAGACACTATAATAGAAAAATCTCTTCTAGGTGCCTGATGAAATTTTGTCTTAGTAAAACTTATGTGTCACGACCTAAATGGTCGTGATTAGCACCCACACTGAACCCTCTAGTGAGCGAATCAACAATTTTCAACTAACTCAACATTCATGCATTCATTCTAATCGATAAGATACTCAAAAGATAAACAATATGGTCTTTAAAATAAATACTTAAAATAGTAGCAGAAGTCTTATCTAATAAACTCCAAAATTCAAAAGTCATTGTACAAGGGACTCTAACTAATAATATCTAAGAGTGGCAAAATAAAAAAAAACATAAATAATGTCTGGAATAAATAGGCATATGCTAAAAGAGGATTCGCGGAAGCCTAGATAGAAATCAACTCACTCTCAGATCAAACGTCTGGCAACTCTAAATATGCGGTCGAGATGAAGTCCCTGGATCATTGTCTGTGCTAAAAAAAAGTGCAAGAGTAGCATCAGTACAAATACTATGTATTGGTAAGCATTAGAGGCCAACTCAAATTAGTAACAAGTATATAATATAAATCAAATAAGCACGGACACAAATGTTAATACCCGTAAACCATTCAGCTTATGAAATCAAGTAATTAGTAATACCAAATATATGCATCCACTCTAGTCCTATCAATTTCTAATTAACATGAATCATATGGTTCTCAATATCAAACAAAAGAATATGACAAGCTTATAATATAAATCAAATCACAATAATAAATGGAATCATGCCCATACCGAAGTACAATTGTATAACCCTGTACGTCATCAGTTTCTCACTCAGAATTGAACCTGATCACACGTCTGTCACATATGCCAGTGAATTTTATTTCTGCCCATCCAGTCATGACCTGCATGGAATTCTAGAAATTCATGTACCGTACCGGCGTGGTATCCGCTCCTACTCATCTTCTCGTCCAGATGCTCCTCTCGGACACGAGCCACTTATATCATAACTGCTTTTTCAGATACTCACCTCGGACATGAGCCACTCTATCATAACTGCTCATCCAAATACTCACCTCGGACGTGAGCCCTCATCTCAAAGTAATGGAGTATTCCTCTATCATCATACAACCGCTCGTCTGGATGCCCCTTGGACTCGAGCAACTCATCAATTCATGTTACATACAATAGACTAAATAAAGTCTAACTCCATGTAAACTATAATGTACCACAATCAGAGTTCCCACAATTTACTTTTGGAGGGGGTCCATTTTATATCAAGACATTGTATATCCATAAGCTATTATAACACTACTATATAAGAGTAAAATACTTTATTTTACCTAAATGACAAACAAGACTGATTCTCATAAGAATGTTGCCTAGCAATCTATCATGGGAATTGGACACTACTACTATAACTCTACTACCTAAACATGTTCGGTTCAACCTAAATTAAATATCCTCGAAAAAAGATCATGGCTAAGAAAAGTCAAAGGGAATGATAATCCCAAAAATTTAGAAAAATTATGCAGATGACAATCATAGTACTTGTTACACCCCATAAGTTTTTATTATTTAGTTGGCATATTCATACGTAAGTTGAGAGTTTTAGAGTATGACGTGTATGAGAAAGGGTCCGGGGAAAGGTCGAACGATCGCGGAGTCGAGATAACAAGGGAGAAGGCCGGACAGGCTGCAATAGGGGGCAACGTGTCACGGATCCTCTCCCTCCATGTTGGGCACCGTGACACGCCCGTCAATCACCGCGATGGGGGCCATGACATGAACCCCCATGGCCATCACCCAAATATTATATAAGTTCATGTTTTCATTTGGTTTTATTTCATACTGAATATCCTCAGCCAGAGAGAGAGAGAAGCACACCATTTTTCACGTAAATTTCTCTGATTACGCTGCTAAAGCGGTTCAAACTTTAGGTTTCGAGTTCTAAGCCTGCAGGGAGCATTACTACAGAGCTATTACTCGAAATACGCCCAGCAAATCAAAACTCCACCGAGTAAAAGTGATTAGAATTTCTCCAAATTGATTCCTATACAGTCGTACACTTTAAGTAAGCATTTCTCTCTTCTGAATTCTATGGAAATTATGGGTTTTCGGCTGTATTCTGCAAAGTTGAAATATTATTATTATTAGCGTTATAAGTTATCAGTTTAAGCCAAATTTGGTATTAAAAATAGTCTCTTTCTTCCAGTATTACTATTACAGTTGGAAAGAGCTGTTGAATACAATTGAAACTCGTCAGATAATCGGGAATCAACAGCTAAGGTATGTTAACATGAATTCCCTCGGCAAGTTAGTTTCTATAGCATTGAAATACAGTTTAAATCCCAGTGAAGGAGCCAGAAGTATTATTATTGTGTTTAGCTGTTGCTGTTAGCTGAGACCAGTACTCTATGTTTAGTTTGCGATTGACTTTGCCCTATATAGCCTCCCATGACCAACCCTAGGGTTACTAGCTGTGTCGTTTCCCGTCAGGGGCTATATGACGTCGTTCTAAGGAGAGATATGTCGTTCCAAGGGACGATGATGAGGCCCAATGTCCTTATACAGTCCATTTCATGGATGGATTACTAGTTTTATGTCGTATCGGCATCACACCCCCGTCGAGCCTGGTGCTCTGGGTGTAGTTTTCAGGAGTCTACGGGACTCAGACACAACAATAGTTAGGGGCCTAGTGGGCTCAGTTGCAGACCCAGGCGAATGGTAGGTTGGCTATAGTTATTAGTTGACTCATTTTGACCTTGTTAGGAGTATATATATTGAAGTATACTCGTCAGGGCTTATGGGGGCCCCAGGTGGGTTATTCTGTGCTGGTTGTACCTTCCGGCTTATGGGGGCCATATAAGGTTATTATTTACACTATTTACTAAAAGATTAGTGATAACGCTTAAACCATACTTCCAACTGAAGTATGAAGAGGACGTTGTCAATAAAGAACCCAACTTAGAGGTTGGGATCGATCCCACAGGAAATATGGAAGATCTAGATTACAGTCGGTAGATGAACTCGTACGGTAGTTACTTCACAATGGTGAAATTCTAATAAAAATCAATAATAAAAATAAACAGCAATCAAGATTATATTTGCAAATCAATAATTAAAGGATAACTAGGGTTTGTGTTCCCCATGGGTTCATAACAGCTTTGGGTATACACTCGTGTCTTTACTAATACCTACTTACAGAACTAATAAATTAGGTTCATTCAAATGATCAACCAATCCCTATTGAATGACTATTCTCATTTACTCGACCAAGTCTCATGAATTTTGCAAACTAACTGTTATCCCAAAGTTCTAGGTATAACTATCCTGCGACCACAGCTCAAGTTAATACAATGATCATAAAGATCAAGGCTTTGTTGTAATTCTCTTTTCCTAATCTCTACCTCTTCGACCAAAGCAAGTAAAGAATTCGGGCAGTTCCAAACGTTGCACATGCTAAGAATCATTAAAGATGAAGAGAGACTATAATATAAGTAATTAGTATTTGTTTTAGAATCACTTTGTGCAATCTTAGCTTGTTAATCCACCATGGTTCCCACAACCCTAGCTATGGAGGTTTTAGCCTCTCATAGTTGTAAGATTGTGAATTGTGTTCATGATTGAAGACATAAAACAATACTTACAAAGATGATTGAGAAAAATGATTCCTTCAATTAATCCGCAAAATCTTGATTAACAAGTAGCACGAACAATATGAGTTCAAGAAAAGGTTGATCACAAGGTTGAACCAACTCAATTCTCTCTTTTAATGATGTAAAATTGCTTACTACAATGTTTTCCTACTAAAATTAAGTCTATTCGTCGTCTTCTATGAAAAAATAAAACATAAAACATATTTCTAGAGACACAAGAATCCTTTTCCTAAACTAACAAGACTGCTTTCCATATCTGTCGCCGAGCTCGTCACGGGTCCTCCTACGAATCGTAGGGGCTTCTCACGGACCGTGGCATCGACTCATGTCTTGAAGTGTTGGCAGAATTTTGTCTAAGTGTTGGGCGAAGGTATGATTCATACCTACATCCTACGACTCGTACCTTGCACCTATGGATTGATCCTGATACTTTGAACTTTGTCTGAACTTCACCACGACCAGTATGGTATGACTTGTACCTTCATCTCACGGGTCGTAGGATCCTCTTGTATTGAGAATCAGCCTCCTGTGCAATTCTTTTAGATTTCATCACGACTGGCTTACCATGACTCGTACCATCATGGTACGATTTGTGACAAGTCTTGTGGGATCAGTCTTCCAGGTTAAACTTTCAGCTTCTTATCACGACCGTCAGTATGACTCGTAGGTCCATCCTATGGATCGTACTGTGGACTGCACTTTTTGCCTTTTTTTGCACACTTCTAGCTTTCTTTTGTAATTTATTGTTCCAACACCCATTTATCCTGAAATCAAAGAAAAAGTGTCTTATATCCACATAAATACACCTAAGTCTATGCTATTTTCTTAGTTTTGAGCGTCAATAGTGATGTAAATCCACAATACATCAATTAGACAGCAGGAAGTTAAGTTATTCAGGTTATATCTCTATCCCTTCCACTCATTTACTTTCCATTTCATCTTAAGTTTTATTTAGTTATTTTTAGTTACTGCCTTACATATCGGTACATATTGCACTGATGCCCATCTGTAGGGCGCTGCATTACTTTCCTGCAGGTGCAGATAGACGCTGGATCAGGACCTCCTTAGCTTTCAGCTCGAGTCAGTAGTATAGTTAGCTCTCTTCCTCCAGGGCTAATAGTTAGAAGGTTTGCTCTTTTGATTGTACAGTATATGGGTAGGTTGAAGCCCTATCTCAACCATTATTCTACTCCTAGAGACTTGCAGATTTATAGATTTCCCGTGGTTAGTTTATTATTAGTCGTGTGGGGCATATATATGTTTTATTTTGTGTGATGGCCACGCGGGGCCTTGTTTAGTTGTTAGATAGGAGCCTCGTCGGCTATAGTATGGTTATAGTTACTTGATTTTCATTTCAGTTATAACTAGGCAGTATGTTGGTCTTGTCGGCCCGCAAGGACTTGCTGTTGGTTAGCTGTTTTCATTTACATGTGGCTGTATGGCCTTGTCGGCCGGAGGCTGTATTTACAGCTGAGATATAGATCATTGTTTTCTTGAATTGGGTTGTAAGCATGCATCAGACGTGCATAAGCCTAGCCAGGTCAGTCAGATTTCAGTTTGGCACTAGGTCCCAGTCATGCCTCCCAAGGTAGGGCGTTACAAACTTGGTATCAGCGCAGGTCGTATCCCAGGGAGTATGCAAGTCGTGCCATGTAGAATCTTATCTATTGATGTGTTGTGCACTACATTCTATAGACAGGAGGTTGCGAGGCATGTTAGAGTGGCTACTCTTCTTTCTCTTCCAATCGTGCTATAGAGCTGTACTTTATAGGGTTGAGTCCCTAAGTTACTATATTCTGCCTGTCTACAGAGAAATGTCGGACATGCGACAAACCACGACTGGTAGGAAGTTAGATGTAGCAGCACGAGAGGGCACTAGTAGGGTGCCCCAGTCAGAGCCAACCCGATCTAAGGGTGACAGGGAGGTCAGGAGCAGCTCCTACACCAATATCATCAGACCAAAAGGTCAAGAGCGTTGTCTTCATGCTAGCTCAGATGATGGTTGTGCAGCGTCAGCCAGTGGCACCCGTGGTTGTTGAATCTCCGGGAAGACCTGGTAGTTCGAGGGTCCGACATTTTCCCGCACTGAGTCCCCCACAGTTCACAGGGACGTACCAGATGAGGACCCTCAGGACTTCTTGGATTCGCTGCAGCGAATCTTCAGGGTAATTCATGCTACGCCTGGGGAGTCGGTTGAGTTACTGGTATTTTAGTTGTGGGATATAGCAGTGTTATGCTACGAGAGTTGAGAAAGGTCCTGAGGTAGAGATTTTCCCCTTTCGACTTGGTCCAGCTTTTCAGAGGCCTTCTTGGACCACTATTTGCCGCGTGAAATCCGACATGCCTGGGTAGATCAGTTTCTACATCTGGAGAAAGGTTCCATGAGTGTTCGGGAGTATGCTATGAGATTTCACTCCTTGTCCCGATACGCACCAGCTTTTGTAGACAATGTGCTAGCCAGGGTGCACCGGTTCATTATGGGGCTGCTTCCAGAGTACGTGGAGACTTGTGTCATAGCTACTCTATGGGAGGTCATCCGTATTTAGGCATTTTCTTAGAGTATTGACTGGATAGGTAGCGACAACGAGAGATAGAAAGGGCAAATCAGGAGCAGTGCCGCAGGGCTAGACTAGTGACACTTAGGTAGAGTCTCAGGGCGGACCTAGGCCACAACTATCAGGAAGACCATCCAGATCCTCACCTCCATAGCAATAGTAGGGTGGTATACTAGGCCGTCGAGGATAGTCAAGACCCGGCGAGAGTTCACGGCCATCGGGTTTGCCGCAGTAGAGAGGGTTAGAGCAGAGTAGATTCACTATGCCACCTTTCCCTATCTACAGTCGATGCCATCTTGGGGCATGTAGGTATGGTTCTACTGCTTGTTACACCTGTGTACAAGAGGGTCACATGATGAGAAACTGTCTAGCTAGAGGTCAGAGTGATCGGGATCGACTGGACAAATCTTCAGTAGGGTCACATTCCCCAACACCTTCAGAAGTACGTAGGCCCTTAACTTTAGCCGGCAGAGGCCGAGGCAAGTCAGGGGCATTGAGTTCAGGCACCAGTCTGGATCTCACCTATGCCTTACCGGGGCGACAGGAGTCAGAGTCATTGCCGGATATTGTGACAGGTATGGTGGACATCTGTTCTCATTTAGTTTATGTCTTGATAGACCTAGGTTCCACTTTGTCTTATGTAACACCACTAGTAGTTGAAAGTTCAGTATAATGCCAGAATTGCTTCAGCAACCCTTTTCAATATCCATGCCTGTTGGTGATTCTATTATAGCCAAAAGTATCTAAGGGATTACATAGTAGAGGTTGTTGGTCACCAAACTTCGGCGGATTTAATGGAACTAGAAATGATTTATTTTGATGCAATTATGGGTATGGATTGGCTAGCACCATGTTACGCCAATGTAGAGTATTGGACCAAGACTGTTTGATTCCACTTTCCAGGGGAGGTAATACGAGAGTGGAAAGGCAATGCAACCACGCCAAAAGGTAGGTTTATATCCTATCTTCGAGCGAGAAAGTTGATAGCAAAGGGTTGCATCTATCATATTGTCATGGTATAAGATGTACAAGCAGAATCCTCGACTCTTCAGTCCATTCCAGTAGTTTATGAATTTCCAGATGTGTTCCCAGATGAATTTTTTGGTATTCCCCCAGAATAGAAAATCGATTTTGCTATCGACCTATTACCAGGTACTGAGCCTATATCCATCCCACCGTATCGAATGGCTCCTACTGAGCTTAGAGAACTGAAGGAACAACTGAAAGATCTGCTGGATAAGGGCTTCATTAGGTTGAGTACATAACCGTGCGGTGTGCCGGATTTGTTTGTAAGAAAGAAAGATGGCTCTCTCCGCATGTGTATAGATTACCGGTAGTTAAATAAGGATTCCATCAAGAATAAATACCCACTTCCCAAGATAGATGACTTGTTTGATTAGCTATAGGGAGTGAAGTATTTCTTTAAGATTGACTTAAGGTCTGGGTATCACTAGGTGCGGGTTCGGGAGAGAAATATCCCAAAAGCGGCTTTCAATACCAGGTATGGCCATTTTGAATTCCTAGTAATGTCCTTCGGATTGATGAATTCTCTTAAAGTGTTCACGGATCTGATGAACAACATCTTCAGGCCGTATCTAGATTTGTTTGTCATAGTATTCATTGATGATGTTCTGGCGTATTCCCGCTCCGAAGCAGAAACTGAGATTATTTGCCAACAGTGCTCCAGATTCTTAGGGATCGCCAATTGTATGCAAAATTTTCTAAATGCGAGTTCTGGTTGAATTCGCTAGCCTTTTTGGGCCATATTGTATCGGATGCTAGTATTCAAGTAGATTCACAGAAGATTGAGGCAGTAAAGACATGGCCTAGACCTATAACTCCAACTGAGGTACACAGTTTTCTGGGGTTAGCACGGTATTATAGCAGATTTGTAGAGGGATTTTCTACTCTATCAGCGCCTTTGACCAAGTTAACTCAAAAAGCAGCTAAATTTCACTGGACCGAAGCGTATGAACAGAGTTTTTAGGAGTTGAAAAACAGATTGACATCAGCACAGTACTAGCTTTGCTAAAAGGTTCAAAGGGTTATGCAGTGTACTGTGATTCTTTGGGCGTGGGGTTAGGGTGTGTTCTGATGCAACATGGTAAGGTAATTGCTTATGCTTCAAGGCAGCTGAGGAAACTTGAAAAGAACTACCCCACCCACGATCTGGAGTTAGCTCCAGTGGTTCATGCCTTAAAAATATGGAGGCACTATATGTATGGCGTCCATGTAGATATTTTCACCGATCATAAGAATCTCCAGTATATCTTCACTCAGAAAGAGTTGAATTTACGGTAGTGTCGCTAGTTAGAATTGTTGAAGGACTACGACATGAACATTCGGTATCATCTAGGGAAGGCCAATATTATAGCAGATGCCCTTAGTCATAGATCTATTGGAAGTTTGGCATATTTGCGGCCCGAACAGCGGGAGTTGGCCCAAGAATTGCATCAGTTAGCTAACTTAGCCGTCCGAATAATAGACTCGGGAAACAGTGGGGCTGTGATTCAGAATACCGCAGTATCATCCTTGGTTGTAAAAGTAAAAGAGCGGCAGTATGAAGATCCTCACTTAGCACAGCTCCGAGATAAGGTACAACAGGGAGAAGTATCAGCTTTCGAGGTAACAAAAGACGGGATTCTGAGATTCAGCGATCGCCTTTGCGTTCAAGATGTAGCAGCGCTCCGCTAGCAGATTATGGCTAATGTACACTACTCTCGTTGCTCTCTTCATCCGGGTTGACGAAAATGTACCATGATATAAAAGAGGGTGGCTTGGAATGAAAAAAAGTGTAGCAGAATTTGTAGCACAATGCCCTAACTGTCAACAAGTAAAGCGGAACATCAAAAACTCAGCGGATTGACACAAGAGATGGCGGTACCTATGTGGAAATGGGAAGCAATTACCATGGATTTTGTGACACGGTTACCCCGTACCAGGCACAGATTCGATTCTATCTGGGTGATTGTTGACAGATTGGTGAAGTCATCTCATTTTCTGCCCATCAGGACCACCTTCTCAGCCAAGGACTATGTTGAATTGTATATCAGAGAAATAGTTCGATCACATGGTGTCCCAACATCTATCATTTTTGACAGGGGGCACAATTCACAGCTAGATTATGGTAGTCATTTCAGAAAGGCTTGGGAACACAGGTTAATCTGAGTACAACCTTCCATCCTCAAACAGATGGGCAGACAGAACATACAATTCAAACGTTCGAGGATATGTTGCGAGCATGTGTGTTAGATTTCGGGGGCAGTTGGGATGAGTATTTACCCCTTATTGAATTTTCTTACAATAACAGTTATCATTTGGTAATTCAGATGGCGCCGTATGAGACCTTATATGGGCGGAAATGCAAGTCCCCAGTTGGTTGGTTCGAAGCTGAGAATCAGAGTTAATTGGCCCAGACATAATCCACCAATCAGAGGAGAAAGTAAAGCTTATCATAGAGTGCTTGCTGACAGCTCAGAGTGGCCAGAAATCCTACTCTGATGTGCGGCGTAGAGACCTGGAATTCAGTGTTAATGGGGTGTTTCTGAAAGTTTCGCCAGTGAAGAGCGTAATGAGATCTGGTAAAAGGGAAAGCTTAGCCCTAGGTTTATTAGGCCATATCAGATCCTTCGGAGAATAGGCCAAATTGCGTACGAACTAGACTTTCCTCTAGAGTTAGAATCTGTTCACCCGATCATTCATGTGTTAATGCCATGGAAGTGTATAGGGGATCCATCCCGAGTTGTACCAATGGAGGACGTTCAAGTTACTGAGGAGTTATCCTATGAAGAGATTCCAGTTTCCATATTAGATCGGCAAGTTCGTAGGTTAAGGACTAAAGATATCGCCTCTGTTAAGGTATTATGGAGAAACATGAATAAGGAAGAGATGACCTGGGAAGCTGAGGACGACATGAGATCCAAATACCCTTATTTGTTCCAGGATTAATCAAGACTATGCAGTTAAGGTAAAGTTGTTGTTCAGTTGTAATTTTACGATTCATGTTATTTATACTATTCGGTTGACTACCATTCTGTTGTAAAATAGTTGCTATAGTGCTCTGTGAGATACTTGTATTGGACTTTTTTGCATTTCAGGTTTTTCAAATAGTCCATATTACAGGGGAGACTCTGTCGAAATTTTTTTCCAGAACATTAGTTAAAAGAGTTAACTCATGTAAGCTGTAATTGACATTCGAGGGCGAATATTCCTAAGGGAGGAGGATGTTACACCCCAAAGTTTCTATTATTTAGCCGGCATATTCGTACGTAAGTCGAGAATTTTAGAGTACAACGCGTATGAGAAAGGGCCGGGGGAAAGGTCGAACGGGTGCGGAGTCGAGAAAGCAAGGGAGAAGGTCGAATAGGCTACGACAAGGGCAATGTGTCACGGAGCCTCTCCCTCCCTGTTGGGTGTCGTGACATGCTCGTAAATCAGCGCGATGGGGTCCGTGACACGAAACCCCTTGGCCACTGCCCAAATTTTATATAAGTTCATGTTTTCATTTGGTTTTATTCCATATTGAATATCCTCGGCCAGAGAGAGAGAAGCACGCCATTTTTCACGCAAATTTCCCCGATTACGCTGCTAAATGCGGTCCGAACTCCAATTAACTTTAGGTATCGAGTTCTAAACATGCAGGGAGCATTAATACAGAGTTATTTTCTCGAAATAGGCCCGTCAAATCAGAACTCTGCCAAGTAGAAGTGATCAGAATTTGTCCAAATTGATTCCTATACAGTCGCAGGCTTCAAGTAAGCATTTCTCCCTTCTGAATTCTCCAGAAATTATGGGTTTTCGGCCGTATTCTTCGAAGTTGAAGTATTATTATTATTAGCATTATAAGTTATCAGTTTAAGCCGAACTTGGTATTGAAATTAGTCTCTTTCTACCAGTATTACGGTTATAGTTGGAAAGAGTTGTTGAATACTATTGAAACTCATCAGATAATCGGGAATCAGCAGCTAAGGTATGTTAAGGCGAATTCCTTCGGCAAGTTAATATATATAGAACTTTAATATAGTTTGAATCCTAGTAAAGGAGCCAGAAGTATTGTTATTGTGTTTAGCTGTTGCTGTTAGATGAGACCAGTACTCTGTGTTTAGTTTGGGATTAACTTTGCCTTGTATAGCCTTCCATGAACAACCCTAGGGTTACTAGCTGTGTTTTTGCCTGCCATGGGCTATATGACGTCGCTCCAAGGGGTGATATGCCGTCCCAAGGGACGATGATGAGGCCCAAGGTCCTTATACAGTCCATTCCATGGCTGGACTACCAGTTTTATGCAGTACGACATCACACTCCCGTCGAGCCTCGAGCTCAGGGTGCAGTTATCAGGAGTCCCTTGGACTTAGACACAGCTACAGTCAGGGGCTGAGTAGGCTCAGTTGCAGACCTAGGGGACCATTAGGTTGGCTATAGTTATTAGTTGACTCATTTTGACCTTGTTAGGGGTACATAGATTGAAGTGTACTCGCTAGGACTTATGGGGGCCCCGGGTGTGTTATTTTGTACTGGTTGTACCTTTTGGCTTATGGGGGTCAGGTAAGGTTCTTGTTTGCACTATTTACTGATAGATTAGACAACATGAAGTTAAGTTAATCAGGTTATATCTCTATCCCTTCCACTTAGTTACTTTCCATTTCATCTTAAGTTTTATTCAATTATTTTTAGTTACTGCCTTACATATTCGGCATATATTGTATTGATGCTCATCCATGGGGCGCTGCATTACTTTTCTACAGGTGCGGATAGACATAGAATATGACCTCCTTAGCTTTCAGCCCGAGTCAACAATATAGTTAGCTCCCTTCCTCCGTGGCTAATTGTTAGTAGATTTGCTCTTTTGATTGTACAGTATATGGGTAGGTCAAGGCCCTGTCTCGATCATTATTCCACTCCTAGAGGCTTGAAGATTTACAGATTCCCGGTGGTTAGTTTGTTGTTGGCCGTGTGGGGCCTATATATGTTTTATTTCGTGTGATGGTCGTGTGGGGCCTTGTTTAGCTGTTAGATAGGGGCCTCTTGAGCTATAGTATAGTTATGGTTACCTGATTTTTATTTCAGTTATAACTAGGCAGTATGGTGGTCTTGTCGGCCCGCATAGAATTCTCTTTTATTGCTTGTTGTTGGATAGTTGTTTTCATTTACAGGTGGCTATATGGCCTTTTCGGTTAAAGGCTGTATTTACAACCGAGATATAGCTTGTTGTTTTCTTGAATTGGGTTGAAGGCATGCACCAGACGTGCATAAGCCTAGCCAGGTTAGTCAGATTCCAGTCTGGCACTAGGTGCCAGTCATGCCTCCCAAGATGGAGCGTGATAGTACAGAACACCGACAACTATCCAAAATGTCACCACCCCCAACTACAAATATTTCGACGTCCTTAATGCAATTAAACAAAATAGAATAAAAAGTTTAAGAGTTCTCTTTTAATACTGTCGCAGGAGCGCTCATTATTCTCTGTATCCTCGTCATCTTCTCAGCCTTGTCCTCTTCTTCGGACCACTAAACTAAGGCATTGCTAGGATCCTCTAGCCTAGTGGATTTCGTGCATCCTGAGGTTTTATAACCTTTCATATACCTTTCACATCCTTCTACATACATTGAGAATTTATCCCTCTTTTTCTCTCTGTTTTGCATCTTTGAGTGTAAGTCTGTCAGTTTAGCATATGCACATTTCAGCTCATCATCATCTGTGGATAGGGAAGTGTAAGTTGTATATAGCTTCAGGAGGTGGTCCCTCTACTTTTTCTGGTCATCTAGATACCACTGCAACTCCTGAATTGTTACATATGTAGGTTGCTCTATTAGTGTTTGACCAAGTGCCCTCGAAAGGCTAGCTACCAAGTCATTGATCTGATTCATCTCATCTATTAGTATAGTAGATGGTCATTGACCACAAGTATCAGTCTGAGATGACGAAATCAATTTTCTCTTCTGCCCTTCACATCCCCACTTTCTTTACTCTTCTTTAATGGAGCAATAGGCACACCCGATTCCACCAACCTATCTGTAGGATCTACCTTAATCCTCGCATTATTGCAAAACTTTGTGATGAGATATAGTGTAACAACCCCCATTCCCAATTGTTATAGAGTCTTGGCACTGCCAGCGTAAGAATTAAAATTTTATGGGAACGATTTATTGTTATAATTCAAAAAGTCTGAGAAAGGTTGGTATTAAATGGATAGAGTTAAAAGTTTAGTGGGTGCAGGAAAGCAGATCATTACAGCGGATAGTCCCTCACCGTAATGGTATCGCTGCAGTGAAGAGGTAATCGTCGTAGTGGATAATGCAAACTAGAACTCCGAGTTTCAGTCTATTTCAATACCCAGTTCCTATACTAACAAGCATTATTTATTAAAAATTCCTTGACATTCTAACCAAGAAAAGAAAAGGGTGGCTTCTAGGGAACAAGATTCTAACATCCTCCCTGATGACTTTCTTCAAGAAACGCCGAACTCAGGTCAAGAACGACAATTGAAATTTTTGCTAAAGGTGTGGAGCCCAAGTAGGTTATGTCTTACCTTGAGTTAGACTTTGATTAGTGACTTGTATACGTGTGTGAAATTGATATGTCTATAGGTTTATCCATATATAAGACCTTAAGTTGATTGATTTTAACGTAATAGAATGATATCTTATGGGATAGTGTGCTATTGAGTCAACTTAATAAATTGAACAAGGATAAGGTATGGAGGTAATTAGACCTAATGGCATGAGATGTTGATGTGATTATTCTTGATTTTATTATCATTGAGGTGACTAGTGGTATAGTTTAACTACTTTAAAGAGGAACTTGAAGTAAAGAAAGAACAGGTATAAATACGATCCCGTTTCTAGTTAAATCGGGTAATTAACACTGAGATTACAAATGAATAATTATTATATAATAGGTCATAACTTACTAAGTGGAAATAACAGCGATGTGGGGACAATGATGTGGCCCCGAGTAAATACCTTGAAATGCAAACTTGTAAGACTAGTGTGAGATTTTGTTTTGAATATAATTGATGATTTTGTTAAGTCCTTATACAATAGGGTTGGAGATGTTGAACTAATAAATTGTGAAAAGTATATGGTGGTATATAATAAATCTAAATTAATGATTAATGACCTAACCATGATACTTGAAAAACTAGAAAAACGGTATGTTACAATTTTATGTGGAGTAGACTTTGTATAATGTATTGTAGGTGTTACGACTTGATGAGCATGATTGAATGATATTAGGACAATGATTGTAATATAGATGTTGGTAGTTTAAATATGCTATTTGAATGAGCTCCGGAATTGTACAAACTGTGAATATTGTTCATGAATTGAAAGTGCAATTGTGATAATCAATGTGTACTTGTAATTTATCCTATGTGATGACTGATTGATAGCATATTGAAATATGTCGAGGAATGTTGGATAATACATCCTTATCCGGAGATGAGTGGCTCTTGTCTGAGGTGAGCAACCAGGTGAGCGGTTATGAGATGAATAGCTCATGCCCGAGGTGAGAATCCAGGTGAGCAGTTATGAGATGAGTGGATCATGCCCGAGATGAGCATCTGGGTGAGTGGTTATGATATAAGTGGCTCATGTCCGAAGGAAGCATCCGGATGAGCAGATGAGTGGCTGCGGGTACCATGCCGGTACAGTACATGAATTTCTAGAGTCCCTGCAGGTCATGATTGAAATGAAAACATAATATCCTCTAGCACGTGTTTACAGAAGAGTGACAGATGTATGATAGATATGTGACAGATGTGTAATAGACATGAGACCTGGTTAAATACCATTGAGAGACTGACATGTGCTCAGGTTTGATACAGAGTGGAACTGAAGAGATACATAGATTATACAGCTGCATTTCAGAGTGGTCATAATTTTATGGACTTGATTGAGCTACTTTATGATTGCAATATAGCTGTGATGTTTCTTATTGTCTGTGTTAAAGAATCATTTCTACGATGAATTGGCATGACTAGTTAGGATATGATTATCTTATCAAAATATTATTGATTATTGATCCATACATATGGTTATGTGAATTATTGAGCCTTGTTGTTGGATTGGTCCTGAAGGTGGGAATATTTCTGTCAAAAAGTATAGGGGTAGGATACGTGATATGAATCGAGAGTAGGTTCGGTGATAAAAATGAACTATTAAATAAATAATAGCATTCCTAAATTTTACGCATGATCATAACAAGTTTTGCTAGTTAAAATGGAATTGGGTACTCATGAGGGTGTACGTAAATAATCATTGTATCGATACATTTTAAAGGGTGTTGAGAGGCCCTAAAGTAAAGTGTGTATTAAAAAAGGAGAGAAATCAGCAATTGACCGAGCTACTGGTTGGAGCAGCATCACTG
Source organism: Datura wrightii (assembly GCA_035772735.1). Taxonomy (NCBI): domain Eukaryota; kingdom Viridiplantae; phylum Streptophyta; class Magnoliopsida; order Solanales; family Solanaceae; genus Datura; species Datura wrightii. The sequence goes on along the minus strand of JASDFA010000018.1, from coordinate 190,475,941 downwards.
CAGCGGTACTCTTTTCGCTACAATGAGACCACCACAGCGGTCGTAGGGCCGCCATAGCGAAGGTCAGCCAGGTTCCTGGTCTAGAGGGGGTCTCCTATCGGACTAAAGTCGAGTAGGTGCCCGCACGATCCACTTATTTGGATCTTGTTAGATAGAAATATCAGGGATGAATTATTCTTCTCTAAGTATTCCATCAAGTCCCTAATGAAAAAATGGCCCATATTGAGCCCAATGCCATCAAGGATGCAGGCAATCATTTGTCCCTTCAACACTGGAATATTTCATATACTTTCCATTGGGGAGACTCGACTGCATATGATATTTAGCCAAATTTTTAACTTGATATTCAATTTGTCAGAGATGATCCCCCTCTTAGTCACAACCCATGGCATATTTTTCCAGGGCACAAACTTTGAAACCAATTAGTTGCCTCCATCACAATTCTTCACAAAATATGATGCTATATCGTGATTCGCCAGATCATAGAACCGGTTGATAGCGTCAGCTTCAAAGTCCACTATCTTTCCCCTTATTCCCATGAAAGGAGTGAAAAACCTAACAATTTCAGATTGACATAGAACGCTCGCACCCATTGCTCTTTTGTGTTACGAGACTGAGGAGAAAATCAAATCTATAATGCCTAAAACAGTATATTGTAGAACTTGAGAAAAAGTTCAAAAACCTTGTCCATATTGACTCTATATTCTAGGAGTAATTTCTTCCCTATTAAGTCAGCATAGTATTGTTCCAGGCAGACAGGAGATAAGAATCGATGCTTGTCATAATCCTCCTCAGTATCTGAGGAACAATCATGCATAGAATTTCTGGAATGAGAGCTTATGTTAAATATTTAGTACCTGAAATGAAATATATGGGTGAGGATATGATATGGGTATGACATATTTAAAAATGAGCCAATGATTCTAAGGGAATGCTTAGAAACTTTAAAACTAGCCTTTGAAATTTTTTTGAAATTCTGAAACTGTTAGAATTCAGTCGTAGATGCACAATTGGGAAGTAGCTAATCGCAATTGCGATATCACAATAGAAATCAATTCTCTACAATTGAAAAGACTATCAAAATTTTAGAACCTAGCAATTGCGATCAAAATTTAGCAATTGCGATATCGCAAAAGCGAACCCAAGATCACAAATGTGAAGTCATCTTCTCCACTTATCCAACTCTTTTTCAATTCGAAACTTTCAAAAGTCAAGTCCTCAAATTCATATTCTCAGGAAATTTAAGACTTACACTCATGCGATATATCTCATATAATATACATCATTAAAGTATAAACATTTATGATTTTGATCAGAGTTTTATTCGGGCCTTTCATCGAACATTATTAGAGCATAATTTGTTATCACTCTACTTCCATAGTAATGGATACTCAGACTTTCTTAATTTTAGGAAAAATAAATGAATCACACATTAGCAATCCTCACCAATTAAGTATAAGATAATGCACAAATCCATGTTTTACATCAAGTGTCAAACTAACCCTAGTTCTTTAAAGTAGAAAAGAAACTTCCAATCTGTAACAGAGCAACGGTTTAACTTTCATACCTCGAGTCTTGCAAGGAGATAAGTTGAATCTACCCGTGAAGGAGGAAGAATTTTAAATTTGGGAGAGAGATGGCTGAAAGTTTGAGAGAGAAAATATATTTTCATGAAACTTACATGTTTTGAGAACACTCCGCCAGTTAATACCCATGGGTGTTGCAATCGCGAACTAAAGGTAGCAATTGTCATATTAAGAATTTTCTTCGAAGTTCGCAATTATATTATCATTAGAAATTCCTGCAAAGTGCTCCTAGCTCATTCTTCCAAAAAAATTTGAACACCTTCCCTCTTCATTTCTAAAAATTAATCTAAAAATTTAAGTAAAAGATGTTTCCTTAGAAAGTAATGGGTTGCCTTCCACCAAACATTTCATTTAACATCGTGGCATGATGCAAACCAACATTACTACTTTTCTCTCCACTTGAAGGATATGAATTGGGTATTTAACTTGGATTCAAATTTGTGACCATAAGTAGCGGGGGTGATATGTAGATGAAAGAAGACATTGTTCTTTTTCGTTTGCACTTTATGAATTTCAAGTGGGGGATGTTGTCTTGTGTTCTTGAGCTTTCAAATTCCAAAAAAGTATGCTCTTATCTTTCCTTGTTGCACTTGCCTATGGATTCATGTGGGTCTATTTTCATATTGCTACATAAGTCTGATGTTGAAAAATTCTTGGAGTGAGACACCAAACCTTCAATTTTCAATTTATTTTCGATCTTGACATCCTTTTATTCCCCCAGACGTTCCCATGAAGGATTAAATTTTTGGTAAATTAAGTTTCCTCTAACTGCACTTATTATACTTTTTTCTATTGGGTGGATTATTCTATCATCTGCTAAATATAGCTCAATTGGTGTATCTATTCCTTCTCTGAAACATGCTTTTATAAGTATTTCTGTTGCTCCTAGGTGTACGTATTTTATTGGATTTCTAGCTTTTATTTCTTGGATTTCTTTGTTTATTATCTTTTTATTTATAATAGGTATTTTAGCTTTTCCTTGGGTGTATTTGCAGTCTATTATATGTTCTTTTTGGCTTACCACGTAGTATTCTTCTTGTCTTATTTTAAAGAAATTTCTTAGTTTAGGTATTTCCAAAATTTTGTCTACACTTAAATCTAATTCTTTTCCTTTTATTTGTTCGAACATGTTGTTGTCAAATATTATTTTTTGTTCTGAGCTTTCTCTATCTTGATATTCTTCTTTACTTATAATCCTTACATCTGTTTCAGTCATTATCTGTTTTGTATTCATTTATCTCACTTTCATTATCTGTATTTTCGTATTCTGTTAATTCGTATATACTATCTTCATCATTTATATTATAGTCTATATAATCTATTTGTTTATATTTTTCATCTTCGATTATTACTTCTACTTCTGAAATTTGTTTTTTATTTACGTTTTTAGGTACTCTACAGTCTCTAGCTAAATGTCCTAATTTGCCACAATTGTAGCATTTGCATTCTGATATATTTTTCTTAGCTCTGTGAGGTCTCTTTTGTTTGTAATTTTTTATATAGTATCTTTTTCTTGGTTTTTTATACTTGTATTTGGTTCTAAATGGTCTATATTTTTTAACTCTTTTCTTGTATTTATTTGTGCATCCAAATTGTGGTGTTGTTCTAGTTGTACAACATGCTAAGTTTTTTACTAGTATTTTTTCCATTTCCATGTCTTCCTTATGTTTTTCATATAATTCTGTAAACCATTTTTGTAGAAATTTTATTCTAGATCCTAGTGTATCTATTAGTCCTGATTCTTGCCAGTCTTTAGTTATTTTTGAACTAAACGGTTCTGGTAATTTTGTATAGTATAATTTTCTTATTTCTCTGCTTTCTTCATTTGTATATAATCCTTTATAATAATATTCTTTAAATGCGCATGTATATTCATCCATATAACTCATTTTACATATGCTTAATTTATTCATTAGATTTCTGTTTAGTTCTTTATCTTTTTGCCGTTCTTCTATTTCGGTAGTCATACTACTAAATTCATTTCTTATTGCCATTTCATATTTGGTTAATATGTCTATAGATGTTGTTGCTGGTTCATTATTAATTTTCTTATTATTTCTTAATGTTTCTAAACTTTCTGGTGATAAAATTTTGTAGCCATATTTTTGTTGTTCCTATTAATGTTCGTTCTATGTATCCAGGGGCATCTGCTATTAATATTTTGTTATCTATTAACTGTTTTGAAATATATCCTATCCATAGCTGAATTGTTTTATTTGTATCTGCAACACAATCTAAGTCTAGGAAATTATATTGTTCTATATTTTGTCTAGGTGTCCAGTTTTTATTTAATCTTTTATTCCATAAAGTTTTGCTTCTATTTTCCCTTTCGTAAGTATAATAGGTTGGACTAGTATTTGGTCTTCTTGGACTTCTAGTTCCTGATGTACTAGGTTTTTCGTCTATGTCTTCTACATTAATTTCTATGTTATTTTCCTTTTCTATTAGATTAGTATAAGTTTCTGATGTTTCTGAATATTGGTCTAGTTTTTCTTCATCATTTTGCTCACTTATGTCGTCTATTCCTATTTTAGGCTGATTTTCTACTGTACCTGATTCTTCTAATAATATTTTAAATTTTTCTATTTCTTCTGCAAGTCTTAATTCTTCACGTTGTTTTTCTTTTGCTTTTAATTTTTCTTCATATAATTGTTTAAGTTTCTCTAGTTCTTTTTCTAGCTCTTGGATTCTCGTGTCTTTTTCTTCTTTAATTTGCTGAACTTCTATTTGTGCTTGTTTTTTAATTTTTTCTATTTCTTTTTTCCTATCTATTTCCTCATTTTCTTTATTAATCCTTACCATAGCTGTTAAGCTATCTTCTAGTTTTGCTGATTCTTTTTCTAACATTAAATATAATTGGTCTCCTATCTTTTTAAATCTTCTTCCTAGATTTGAGTGTACAATTTTTATTTCTAATCCTTTTTGGCTTATATATTTTTCTTCCTCTATAACATATTCTTCCTTGTTCATTGTAAATCGTGTTGTAATTTATATTTTAATAGTTGTAATTGTAATTTTAGATGGGATATTAATTTTTCCTGTGTCTTTATAGGTGTTCGGCATGCTCTTGTAATTATATAATAGTTTCCTTTTTCTTTTTTGGATTCTATTTCTGCGATTATACAGTAATTTAGTCTTTCTTTCCTAAATTTTATTTCATTTGTTATTTCTTCTATTTCTTTTAATAATTGTTGTTTGTATTTTTCGTTGTTATTTATATTAATTTTTTCTTCTTCAAACATTTTATATATTTATATTATGTTTCTGAGATTAGATCTATTAGGTGTTCAAGTCTATTTTTATTTGTTTTATTTAAGCTTAGCTGTTTATATTCAGGATATAGTACTTTTAGCTGATTTTTTAATTTTTTAGCTTTTTTCTGAATATGTACTTTTCTTGGCTTCTGTAATTCTTTATTCATTAATCCTGTGTAAACATTTTATTATAATATTCAATTTTTAATGGTTCTAATTTCTGTAACTCCTTTATACATTCGAATGCATATTCTAAGTATTCCAGATTACTATTTTTCATATATTCCCTTATATTATCTTCCAATAGAAGCTTTGTTAGCCTTATACTTTCCATAGTAGATAACCAAAATTTCATATATTCATAGTTTATCATTTTTAATCTAAGTTTTTATCTAATTTTCTAATTTCTTCTATAGTCATTTCCGTCCAATCTTGGTTAATTAACTTCATAGTTTCTTCTAATTCTATTATCTCTTCTAATATCTGAAACAATAATTTCATTATACATAAGACAAGTAACTCATATCTATGATTTCTATGTGATAGGTTTGAACTCATTTTATGAATTTTTCTAAACATGGTATTCCTTTTAATCTCCTTAGGCATTATTTAAAATTATCTAATTCTTATATCGTTATTCTGAAATTATCCTTTTGGGTCATTACTATGCGTTTTCAGTTATGATTAGTTACCCTAACAATGACTTCAACTCTGTGTACTCCCCTAAAACGGCTCTCCTGGCCTAACCGGTTTCCACGTTAGGATGTCTTAGTCTGGGCATACTTATTCATAACTTACTAAACACGTACATAGCAAACTTAATCAGGCATTCATAAAAACGATATAACAAGAAGATATTAATAAATAATACTTAGCAGATTATCAGGAATACAGCAGTTTAGTTATTCATAATGATGAATAAACATACCTCAGTTTGTAACTTTGCATCATTGCTAGATTTTTCCATTGGGTTATATTTTTAAAGTAGGTTGTTTTTATTTTTGATCTTATAGCTCTGATACCAATTTGGGGGTAGGGGTGCGGAAGTGAGAGTTGAGAGAGAATATGTGGGATTGCGGATGCCTTTGGCTTCCGTCTGAGGTTCTATTTATAACAAAATTTACAAACATTTACAAATGGCCTTTGCTGTTCATGAACGACCTTTACTGTTCATGGATAGCGACTAGTGGCCGACAACTTTTTACTATTTACTTTGCGACTTTCTTGCTAAAAGTAGCCGCCCTCTACTGTATACTTTATGACTTTTGTACAAAAACAAAAAATCCTATCGTCCTTTATTATTTACTTTAGGACTTTCTAAAAAGAAGCAATTCTAATAATTCCTTCAAGGTTTTTTGTTGTTCATATCCTTCCTCAAGTAGGTACTCCATCATGAGTTTGAACTCTCCCCATCAACCATGCTCAATTTCTTCCCTACGATTCACAAGACCAAAAGTGGATTTGTCACAATAAGGGTTCGAGGAAGGAAAGGACATTTGAGCACACTTACTCCAGTAATAATCTTGACAATCATACCGATCGCCATTACTCCACTTAAAGGTTGAAGATTGTGCGTAAAATCTTCCTCGGGAGATTTTAAGCGATTTTTCCAAGAGTGTGTTCCTCCACAATAGGATAAAGGGTCATCATAATATGATTTCATTACCCCATAACTAAAGTAGTAAAATAAAGAAATAAAAATATACATAAATATTCACAAGTTTGGATCAAAGTGAGTCAGATTACTTTCAAATTATTCTAAATATGCCAATTGTTCCCTGACAGTGCCAAAATTGATAATATCCAAATTCACACCTCATAGAAAAAGTGTTTATGGTCGTGTGCAATATAATAAATCCAACTATGAGTCGGGATTGAATCCCTTAGGAAATAATATATAGACAATAAGGCTAGTCAAGAATTATCACCAACTACTCAATGCCAAACAATTTAAGGGTTGTTTGGAGAATTATAACTAATTTTTAAGAACAAAATCTTACCTAGAAAGTAAGTAAATTGATCAATGACCACAAGCATGATACTAACAAACTCACTCTCAAGTAATGATCCAATATGTCAAGACTTTATTAATAATAACAAGCATAAGTTAATTGGCGTCGAATAATTATACTTTATTAGCTTCTCTCCAAGATTAACAAGACTACCTACCTAAATATTCCTAAAGCAGTTAGTAGCAGTAAGAGAACCCGAATATGGACACAAGTAGTTCGGTCCTATTCCTAGGTTGAATGTACTATATGGGGGTTAGTTCTCTAAATTCTTGTCAATTAGTCTTTCCAACCATAAGTTTTCTTTTCCAAGTTTAACTTGAAATAAATAATCGAGTCCTAGGGTTAGCTGCTCTCTTTAAGCTAACTAAAGAATCATAAACTCGCGTAAGTATAAATAAGAATAATGTGATATATTATCATAACAAGAGTTGTAATCAAAACTTCAACATCATAGACAAGGTTCAAATTTTAGAATACAAAAAACAAACAACAACAATATTCAATGTGTAGAACGAGAAGGAAAAAAGAAATAAAAGCGTAAGAACGTCTCCCCACAACGTTGATTCTTCAATCCCGCGCTAACTTCAAAATTGGGTGCTTTTTATAAGGGTTGGGGTCTAGAAAACGTGAAATTCCACTTCTGCCCATGTCAGGACCTCATGTTTCGCAATTGCGGCTTTTGTGTTGACCATCCCAATTGCGAGGAACAGGCTCGTAATTACGACATTCGACTTCTGATAACTGACTTACTATTGTGAGAAATTATTCCCATTTGTGACATCGAAAACTTTGCAATTGCAGTCTGTATGTTCGAATTTGCGACATCAGAGGATTTCTCCAGAATTCTTCTTTAACTATTTTTCATTCCATTTTGCTCAATTTCACTTCTTTTCACCTCAATCATCTTCAGAATCATATATACCTCAGATAAAGGCAATACACATCATAAATAGCCTCATATTAGTAGTGAAAGTTATAAAAACTAAAGTAGAGATTGAAGATATGGTAAAATCACCACACATCATTACTCACTAATATGAACCTCTATTTATTACATAACAAAATGCACTTAAAAACGATTACAAAGTGAGAATGGGTCATGTGTGTTGAACAATAGTAATGTTGTTCGCGTTGCCCTGCTTACAGTTTTGTCCTTTTGGATACGTCATTATCAAACCCAAAATTATGCTTACCGTATGAACTTGTGCTCTGTTTTATATGTTGCAATACTTATCTCTCTCTTTACGAAGTGGGATTGTCTGAGATGTTAGTGCATTCTTTCTTCATAAGTTTGTCAGTCTAGAAGTGGGATTGTCTAAGATATTAGTGCATTCTTTCTTCATAAGTTTGTCAGCTTAGAAATCTCAGTTAATCCTTCTCGTTAACGCTCCCTCATCATGAGCATCCAACTTAATGAGATAATTTATAATCACACAAATATATATAATTTATTTTAAATTACACATTTAAAATATATTTTTTTCCTTAAATTTTCTACACAAATAAATATCATCACATAAATCGAAAAGATTGGATTATTATTTAGAGTTTTAGAGAGAAAGCGGAAAGGCAAGTTGTTAGGTCAAAAGTTGGCACCAATTTGGAAGTGAAAAGGTAAATGGCAATTGACTAGAGAAGTATATATAAAGAAAAGGACAAGAGTATTAACTATCAATGACTAACTTAAAGCTCAATATATGTGCACTAACCAAAAGGCATTTTCCGTCTTTGGAGTGACACTCTTTGGCCCCTAATACCCTTCTAGTGTACCCTACACACCTAGTGTGACTTTTTTTTTTTATTTTATAAAAATAAAAATTCAATGTATATCTAAAGATTCGTTATTTTATTCTTTTTCATTATTTTAGTTGTGCACGTTGATGCTAAAAGCATCCCATAAATCAAGACCCTTATACACCTTTCTTCTCAAGAAAATATTCAATCCAACATTTATTTGGTTAAAAAAAAAAAAAAAGAATCTTTGTGTGTAACAGCCATAAAGTATCTCCAACTATGGAATTCTTTTTTGGAAAAATTCCAGCCAATTTTTGTGGACCATCTAATCTATAAAATTTATATAGAGTATATAAATAATATGTATAACATATACAACCAAATGTTTATGTAAATACTTCGATCACATCTGATACACTAGATAACCAAAGTGTACTATCTGTACAAGTTTTTTTTTTTCTTCCTCCATATGACTTACAAGTAAAGGAAAAATATATAAAGACCAAATATGTTAACGGATGATGAACTCTTCAAATACTCTCAACCTAATACGATGTGGTACTCAAATAAATAAATTATTCAAGCTTAGAATTATAGTAACCTTTATAATGAAATTTTAAATTTTTTGTGTGTTATTTTTAATTTTTCTTATATATAAAAATATAAAATTAAAAATAAATTTATAAAAGATTACGAAATCGATTTTTTCCTCCCTGATTTTAATTTCTTTCAATAAAAGTAAAAAAAGAATGATTGCAAGGGTTTTGTCATATTCTTAGGATGCTTGAACAATCAAGAGAGTGAGTGTGAGGGATAGGGAATTATTGAAGATAATCAGACGTAACCTAACCCATGCAATGTGGTCATAATTATAAGAAGTTGGTAACTATAAAGACTTAAAGTAAAATCTTTCTCTTTGACTAAAATTTCTTACCAACAAAAAGAAGGTGAAATAAAGGAATTATTACTAGAAAGCATGATAGGTCTTTTCCCTGTCCTATATGATAATCAAAAAAAAAAAGATGGTGAAATAACATAAATATCAAAGAGGAAAAAAAAAAAAAGAATTAGGTCATGAGAGGTGATGGGAGTGGTATCACATATATTGGAAAAAATAATTATAGACAGAATTTTGGAAGAAAAAAGTTAGACATGTTAATGTGCCCAGAGTCAAATCCTAACATCAGTGATGCATTCCGTGGGTTAGCTATGAATTTACGGAAACTTAATAAGTTTAAAAAAGAAACATAATATTAAAATATTTAATATTTAATTATTATTATTATAATTTAAATTCTGAATCAATTAGGATCAAAATTAGATAAGTCACGCATGTTCAAAGGCATTAACGGATTTAGAATTTTACTAAAAAGATTCAGAAAATAAAAATATAGTATTTGAGATTTAAGCTTTGAACTTCAAAGTAAATTTTCAATCTCCTAAATCTCTAGTCTTATATTTAAAGAATTCAAATTTTATTTTTAAACATAAAAATTTTATCTTATATATATATATTATAATTTTTTGCCCAAAAAATTTGGATGAACACCTTTCCGAACTCCTAAATCTATCCTGCTCAAGGGTTAAATCAAGTCGAATTGAAGTCGTAAAGTGCGACTACATATCGTGATACAATTAACCTTCAACTTAAGTGTAGAATCTACGGAGCTATTTTTTTGAACTTTTTATTTTTTATTTTTGTTGCTGCGAAATTAAAATATTTCAATATATTTAGAAATTTTTTATCAATATATTCTTACTTACAAACGGCTATTCTTTTGAATTTTCTTTTTAAAAATAAAAAAAACACTTAAAACTGAAAATAAGAAAAAAGGAATAATTGGAAAGGAGGAGAGTGAAACGTAATAGATCAAATCCACGTGTTGGTTAAGAAATAGTGAAAACGCAAGTGGTAATTAGGGGGACCCACGTGGATGGCAACGATGGAAACATCTTCCGGAATTTTAATCCTTTCGTGGTTTATAAATCCATGCCTTAATCATTGCTTCTCCCACTTAAAAATAATTTCAATTCCTTATAAATATTGAATAAATTTAATAATTGTCATCATTGGAAAAAAAATATATTCAACAATATTCTAATTAAAAATGCAAGAGAAGAAAAAAATTAGTTAATTAGGAATAATCTAAAAGGTTTAAATAGTGAATTCTGAAAAAAGAAAAATATATTATTACACGCACATATGTAATTTACAACAAAATATTTAACATAAGATAACTACTATTCTAAATTGTTAAACTTTAATATATTTTTGGCTTAAATTTATGCTGAAACTTCTTGAACACTTCCATTTTCAAAGTTTTTTGGCCTAAAAAGAAATTAAAGCATGAAATTGGATGATATATGAAGGAATTGATAACGGTTATTAGATAAATTTGTCTTCTTTATCGGACCTAATAAAAAACTAAAATTGGAAAATGGAAAGGAAAATATATCTGACATAAAGGGGCACTTTAAAGATCTTTTAGAAAAAACAAAATCCTAGTGGAAGTTTACATAATTAATTAATTGTGCTATTAAAATGTTCAAAAAATCTAACTGGGAAAATATATACTTAGTGGGGGAAAATATTGGGCAAGAAAAACCGACAAGATCCCGTTCTCAAAGTTTTGTGGCCTAAAAAAAAAAATTAAAGCTGGAAATTGCATGATAAAATGAACGATTGATAGAAGTTCCATTAGAGAAGCCAAATGCCTTCTCGATCTGACCAAAGAAAAACTAAAATTGAAAAAATAAAAAAAGATACATGATAAATAAGAAAAAAAGAGAGATATTTTTTGCTCTTTTATAATTTGAATAAAAGAAAATAAATTTTTTTATAATTTTTTATATATAAAAATAATAATTTTTTTGTATGAAAATAAAGATACTTTATAAAAAAAATCAAAAACTAAAAGGATATATGATAGAGAGGAAATGAGATTTTTTTTTTTTTTTTACGATTTGGATAAAAGAAAATAATTTTTTCAGATCTATTACATATAAAAAATAATGATCTTTTACGTTTAAAATTAAAGAAAATATTCTAGAAAAATTATGATTTTGTTTTTCAATAATAAAAGTGCCACTACAAAATCTAATTAGGATATAAAAAAAAAGTTTATTTTCTCTTTTCAAAAATGGCAACAAGAAAAGAAAGAAAAGAAAATACTTAGTGGGGAGGGGGAAATATAGGGGAAAGAAAACCGACAAAATCCCGTTTGAACGGGGCAAACGTGGGGTTTTTGTATGGAATTTATGCAACACATATTTCCATTAAAACAAGAAAAAATGTGACAAAAAGGAAATCCACCATCGCCACCACGCATGGCTGGCTACGGCGGCCGGCCACTCCCACCACCACCACCATTCTTTGCCGATATTGACACCATCATTTCATCATACAAAAAGGAGACACATCAATACATAAAACAATAATTATCAACTTGCATACCTCCCCCACACTCGATCCTTTTTTCATTTTGGCTCTTGAGGAAATTCACAAAAATCACAAAATGATGCCAATATTGCTACTTTTTCGATATATATAAACACAATGAAATCATTATTTTATGTACTAATAATGTAAATAATATAAATTAAAAAATAATATCCATATTATATTGATTATATAAAGTTTTTGTACTATCAATATATATAATTCAAAATTTTAAACGTAAAGTTCAAACCCCACAAAAGAAGTTTTATCGGTTAGACATCATTGTTATTCCCTAATTTTAAATAGCAAAAATTCCATTAAAAGAGATATATCTTGTACCTTATTTATTTCCATTTAATTGTGCTTACGTTTTATGGTCCGTGGCATTGCTTTATTTCTTTGCAATATAAGGAGGGTTTGTGGAATTTGGGAAAAGGGGAAAGGAAAGGGAAAAAAGAGGGTTGTGGAATAACTTTTTACAGGAACATTTGTAGATTTTATAATTATAACATGCCAAAAGAATGACATGTTTTCTCCGTGCAAATTTAGGAAGCTGTATACTTCGTGAGAATTAAAGACGTATGAATTTAGAAGTTTGAAAGATTGATTAATTAGCTTTTGCTTGTGAGAATCCAATCGTTCATATTAATTAAACTTTGCAACTTCTAGAAAATTTCTGTATATTTTTAAAAATTTGCATTTTGTATTTTGTATACAATAAAGAGTAATCTTATCTACGGTATTTAACCTAGTCGATTGCAACAGTGTTATAATATTCATAATTTTGTAGTCCAAGTCTTGCCCTTTATTATTTTCTTTTTTCGTGTTTGAGGTTGAGCTAGTGAATATTGAGAGTAAGAAAGTAAATAACGGAAAGACTTTTGATAGAATTAGATTTCAAAAAAAAAAAAATCAAATAGTATTGTAACTATGATGACAATTCTTTTAAATCGTAATTATGTTAGTTGGAGTTAGAATTTTTATTGAATGACGTTAAAATATAAAGAAATAAATTATAAAATAGTCAAGAAAAATCAATAATATATATACATATATATATACACATACATATATATAATTTTTTACCTAATCACACTATAATTTTAGGATGAAACATCCTTTAAATACACGGGTCTCTGCTATTGTTAAGAGTCCCACAATGATTATGAAATGGATAATTGATCTCCTAATATAATTTTGATCAATACTTATTTTATAACGTTATTTTTAAAGTTGAATTAAGCTTGAAATTCATTTTTGTACTTGTTATAATAATATTAAGCGTCTCATATTGAATATAAAATGGATAATCGATTTTCTAATATAATTTTGAATAATACTTCTTTATACCGTAACTTTTAAAGTTGAATTAGACGTGAAATTTATTTCTTTAATTGTTATTATAATAATATTAATCACTTCTTACCGTTGGTAATTTGTTAGTTTTAATTCTATTTCAACTTCCTTTCTTTTTCATTTTTTATTTTTGGTGGAGGGAGAGGCGGAAAGTAGCATTAAAGAACCGGGCTAAATTAAATCTGTTTTTTGGGGAAAAATAATGTACTCATAAGTAATTAAAGGTAAACCTGGCGCAAATTAATTATTAAGACTAATTATACTTTCTTCTTCACCTTATCTGCTAGTCTCCTTTCATTTCTTTAATTAATCAGCAATCCTTTTTGGCCCTTTATATTTATTTATTATATATGGATAAAGGAGGAGAAAACTAAAAAAAAAAAAAAAAAAAAAAAAAAGATGAAAAATTCTAATGTGGCTAGCGGGTAGGGTCCCTAAAACGCCGATTGAATGGGCCAAGTAATGCAAAACTTAAGCCGGCGGTGAAGTGGGGCTGGGAGGCTTTGATGGTTCGCGTGTTCGCCTTTTACGGCGTGCATTTTTCTTTTTTTTTTTGCAGCCGGGGACTGCGGTAATTTACGCATAGTGAATACATACTCCGCCCCTTATCATTGAATCTAATGCATACACACTTAACGTAATATAGAATCTTCAGTAAATAGTGCCTTTTTGTAGTCACAATTCTGGCTGTAAGTGAATTTCAGTTTGACACACACATATGATGGTTTTATTGCTTCACTTTTCCTATTAATTCGATATTTATCTTGTATTGTTTGTGATCATTGCAATATATATATTAGAGAAAGTTTCACAAGTAGTTATAATTTAATGTGTAATTACGAAACATAATTATCTTTATTTTAGAATGTAGTCACATACATTGTATTCGCTCGCAACTGAAATATACTATATTAACGGATAAAAGAAATATAATATATTCACGCGCAAACGAAATACACTATATGCGCGTCACATACAATATATTCGCTCGCAAGTAAAATATATTATATTCATGCGCAAGCGAAATACACTATATGTGCGTCTTATACTTATATATATATATATTTTGTGTAGATACATATTTTGCAAATTATTATCAGACGAAATCGTTTATTAGAGGATGTGTCCACTGTCCAGTGTCCACCACTTATCACTGTGGTCTATGTATATTTTCATTTTACTTTTATAATAATAATTGTAACTGTTTATCTTCATCCGTAGTTAATTTTGAAAATGATAACAAGTATTATAAATAATAAACACTAACTTAAAATTCTAAATTTCTCTCTTTTCTGTCCTTTTTGTTGGGACAAAATTAGGAATCAACACTATTTACAGCTTAGAAAAATTGAAATTTGCCTCAATATGGTAAAAGTAATAAATAATGGGCTTTACAGCTAATTGCTAAGGCCCACTTAAATTATACTCTACTGTTGCAGGTTCTTCTTTGAGTACAAACTAACAAAACGCGCCTTTGCGTGTTAGTCACAACTCACAACAGTCTCATTAGTGTCGTAGTTTGGGCGTGCAAATTAACAGTTAAATTAATAAATTAAATTGATAATTAAATAATTAAATAATTAAATTAATAGTTTGATTATCGATTTAATAACTCAAGTTATTGGGTTATCAGTTTTGTTATTGGTTTGATTTTTTTTAATGGGTGAATCGATAACTCGATAATAATTTATTAAATTATAATTTTAACCTTCAATATATAAAGTATAAGATGCGGGTGTCTATGAAAAGTGAAAGGGGTGTTATTCAGATCTAATTAAAGTTGATTGTTTTAGTTGGGCTAGTTCTATATGTTCTTTCTCTTTTCAACAACTTTTTTCTAGCTAAACATACTTATGACTTATGAATTCTTTTCGTGTGAAATCTTAACGGTTAACCCAATAACCGAATCGATAATGATCAATAACTAATTAACCAATAACCCGTTAATTGATATCTTACCGGTTCTTTAACGGTTTAGCATGTCTACAAACCGATAACGAATAAATGAAACCGATAATTTTTAAAACCAAACCAAACTGATCGATATGCAGGCCTATTAATGTTTACTCTCCTCCATTTCAATTTATGTGATACGAAATTCAAATTTTGAAAGTTAAATTTTTTTTATTTTATTTGTGAGTTTAAATATATAATTTTTAATTTTTTTATAAAATAACTTACACATTTAAAAACTACATAACAATATTACAAGTCACAAAAATTAATAATTTAAAATATTTAAAGAGTATATGAATAAACCACAATTTATTTATTTTTTTGATAGAAGTTTGCAAATTGACATATTTAAGAAATATTTTTCTCCCACTACTTTGTGCTATATATAAGAAGAGGAACCTTGAAGTGAGGGGTAAAATTGTTGTTATGTGATGAAGAGGAGGTCATGGATTTAAGTTATGAAAACAGTCTTTTATGAAAACGCAAGATAAGGCTTCATACAGTAGACTCTTATGATCTAACCCTTTTTTCAAACTCCGTACATAATAAAAAATTTAATATATTGAATTGCCTTTTATTTTGTGCGATAATAACGAGAGAATTGGTGAACTTAGAACGTTACTTTCTTATTGTTTCACACTAAAATTATGACCCTTAACTTAAGGATAACGTATGTAGAATGAAGGTATAAAAACGTGACACCTGAATATTATAATTGAATTGGAAAATAGAGAA
The DNA here is from genome assembly GCA_035772735.1 of Datura wrightii. Classification (NCBI taxonomy): domain Eukaryota; kingdom Viridiplantae; phylum Streptophyta; class Magnoliopsida; order Solanales; family Solanaceae; genus Datura; species Datura wrightii. Next base: position 190,459,869 of record JASDFA010000018.1, on the reverse strand, counting down.
GAATGAATTTCCTCTTAAATATATTTGAATGACTAAATCTCTAATGATAATTTGATTTAAAGTTTTAAATTTTAAAGTCAGATTAATTTTGAACCAAGATTGAAAAATTAGCAAACATATTTCCATGGTCATCATTATAAGTTAATTTAACACTTAAACATCAAGCACATATAGTTGATAATGGCAAGTTTTACAACACTAAATATTGGACGTAAATATATATTTTTTTTAACCACAAACTTGTGATTTTAATAAATCATTTCATCATCTACATTTAAAGTTTAGTAAAGTTTTTTTAAATTTAAGTGGTGAGTGTTTGAACATAAATTTAAGTAGATTTAATAAAGAAGAAAAGAATTCAGATCTCCTACATGACGTTTGTATCTTGAAAGAAATTAAAACAATAAAAGTTGTTTTAATTATGGAATCTTCTTTATATTTAAAAAAAATACCAAATCACATGCACAGGGGAAAATGACAGTCAAACATAGAATGATAATTGCTTTCACGAAAAACTTTATTTTACCAAACACCCACAAAACAAGCAATTGAGACGTAAGACTTACTATCATCCTAAGTAAATATATACTTAAATTAATTAACTAAAATGATATTTTCTTTTTTATTATTTAAAATGAATTTTAATTATTTTTTTTCATTGAGTAACTTTCAATATATTAATTATATAAATAAAATATTTAAGGTGTCATATCACTTAAATTTTTATTTGCTTCCCATGATATTCATTTTTTAAAAAATTTGAATTAATTATGGAACTGTTTTAATTTCAAGTGATGAGAAATTGAGAATTTGAGTCTCTGTCATCATAAACGCTCATGTCTCTTTTCCTTTCTACCAAAAACAAAGACCCTTAATTAAGAGTAAGAATCATGAGTGGATTACAGTGATGAAAATATAGAAAGGAAATAAAAGAATTTCCAAAACTAAAAAGGAAAAAAGAAAAAGAAAATCACACATGCAATTAATATATATACATACTACCTCTGCCAACCAGTGAGCTTAGCTTAGATTAGCTGCTATTACTGTAACACTGTTGTGTTCTTTATATCTCTCTTTGCTTATTTGAATTCTACCCAATAAAGTTCCCTTCTTTCTTTCTTTCTTTCTTGCTTGCTTCTACTTCTATATAGTAGCAAGAAAAAGCTCTGTTTTTTGGGCAACTTTTGAGGTATCCTTCGCCGCCTTAGTGTTTGCCGCAGAGAAACTTATAAATATAAATTTCACAGAACAGAGCATTTAAGTGAATTGGTTGGGGTTTTTCAGAAGATTTTTTGTGATCTTTGCAATTATTTCTGGGCTGCACTTGCATTTATTCACTTAATTCTTGAAAAGTTGAGATTTTTATTTAAAAAAAGCTGCTTCTTTTTGGTTGGTTCAGTTCAAGTTTCCTTCTTTCCTTTTCACGCTGCTTTTTTTTTAACTATACATAAACTGGGGCGGTTGCTGCTAAGAGAACAAAAGGAATAGCAAGGAGAGTGTATTCTTCTTCTTCTTCTTCTTCCTTTTTGCAGAGATCTGGTTACAAGAAAGAGACATCTTAATACTACAAGGTAAGAAAATGGGAGAAATGGGAGTTTTTTTTTAATTTTTCTTGGTGGGGTGGTTTTTTTGGATCTGGGGAATTCTTGGCTTTCGTTTTCTTGGGAAAAGGATGAAGAGGGAACAGGGGATGGGGAAGAGGGGGAGTTTTCAGTATTAAGGGAACTCGTGTGTGTGTGTGTATTTTCTTTTCGTTTGTCTCATTTTGTGTCCTTTTTCGGTCAGATCTGCCAGAAATTGATAATGTTGGCTCAGAAGCAAGCAGAGGAAGCAATTGTCCCAAACTTCAGTGAAACTGAACATGATGGAATTAGCAGCAAAGAAGATGTTGAGAAATTAGAAGAAGATCAGTCCCTTTTCAATGTCAAGAGTTTCCTCTGGCATGGTGGCTCTGCTTGGGATGCTTGGTTCAGTTGTGCTTCTAATCAAGTACTATATATATATCATTTTCTGTTTTTTTCAATAAGACTATAAAGAAATTACTGTACTACTTATTTTTTTGTTGACCATTTCATTTTTTGTTGTAATTTTTTACAGGTTGCACAAGTGCTATTGACATTACCATACTCTTTTTCTCAACTTGGTATGGTATCAGGCATAGTGCTACAAATCTTCTATGGTCTTCTTGGTAGCTGGACTGCATACCTCATCAGTGTTCTCTATATTGAATACAGAAGCAGAAAAGAGAAAGAAGGTGTTAGCTTCAAGAATCATGTCATTCAGGTTTGTTTAATTCTTATTTTTTTCTTAAAATCCTTTTTTTTTCTCCCGTAGAAACAGTCTCTCGGGGTAGCGTGAGCTTTGTGATCACTTACTTGTATTTTATCTACTGGCAGTGGTTTGAAGTGCTTGATGGACTACTGGGACCATACTGGAAAGCAGCAGGCCTTGCCTTCAACTGTACTTTCCTTCTGTTTGGATCAGTCATACAACTAATTGCTTGTGCAAGGTGTATATATAAGAATGATCCCCTTCATTTTTTTTAAAAAAAGTGGGATTTGGTTAAAAGAAGTTGATCTTGATGGTTTTTTTTTTGCTTCTTTTTGGATGGTTTCTTGACTTGGAACAGTAACATATATTACATCAATGATCATTTGGACAAGAGGACATGGACTTACATATTTGGAGCTTGTTGTGCTACTACTGTTTTCATTCCTTCTTTCCATAACTATCGGATTTGGTCTTTCCTTGGTCTTGGAATGACCACTTACACTGCATGGTACTTAACCGTTGCAGCTCTTGTTAATGGCCAGGTAAATAATCATTAATTAAAAAAAAAAAGGAAATTTGTTCGATTGTATAATAACATTAAACTATCAGTAAATCCTATTTTTTCAATTTCCATTAGTATTAGTGAAAATTTATTTGTATGTATAGGTTGAAAATGTTCAACACACTGGTCCAACAAAGCTAGTCTTGTATTTCACTGGTGCCACCAATATTCTTTACACCTTCGGTGGACATGCTGTTACTGTGTAAGTTTTTTTTTTTGTACTGAATTTTCCTTCTTTAACTGTAAATGTAAATATCTATATATGGTAATCTATTGCTGTTTTATTTTTATTATTCTATTAGGAGTATGAATAATATTATGTAATCATTTTTATCCATATAGATTATCTTTCTTCTTTTTTATCCCCTTCTTCGTATCTACACGGTTTCTCTTTGCAGCTTTTGCCTCCTATCTCGATTTTTGTAAATACCGACAAAATCATGGAAAAATTAACTTTTTCTTTTAATTTTGTAGGCTGGGAAAACAACATTTCCCTTCACATGAAAAATAAACAACAACAGTGAAAATGGACCTCCATTTCAATAATTCAATAGAACAAAATTTTCTCACTTTTGTTTCCACTTCTTTTTTTTTTTTTAACAAAAAAAAGAAAAGAAATTCTCACTTAAATATACTAACTTTAATTTTTCCCATATTATTGCCTATATATGATCTTATCCTCGTATCTTGGCACGTTCTTGGTACATGGGAACTAACTAAGCCAAAGAGTTGTTTAGTCATTAAATGCGTCCCATTAAGAATTAAAGCTTTCATTTCATTATAACATATACAGCTTAGAATTGTATAATATTTAAAGAATCCAATGCCCCATATTGTCAAAGTACTACTTTATATGTATCAAGTAATTATAGCATATGATTAGATTCCATATTCTTATATTTAACTTTTATCTTATACATACTACTATGAGTGTAAAAAGGTTCCTACACATCATTTAAAACATAATTAGATGTAATTAATTAACCTAATGTTTTCTGTTTAAATATAATTCAGGGAAATTATGCATGCAATGTGGAAACCACAGAAGTTCAAGTACATATACTTTATAGCCACATTGTATGTTTTCACCCTAACACTACCATCAGCTTCAGCAGTTTACTGGGCATTTGGAGATCAACTTTTAAACCATAGTAACGCGTTCTCACTTCTACCGAAAAACGGGTGGCGCGATGCTGCCGTGATCTTGATGTTGATTCACCAGTTCATCACATTCGGATTCGCGTGTACGCCGTTGTACTTTGTGTGGGAAAAAGTTATAGGGATGCATGATACAAGAAGCATATGCCTCAGGGCACTTGCTAGATTGCCTGTGGTTATACCAATATGGTTCTTGGCTATTATTTTCCCATTTTTTGGACCTATCAACTCTGCTGTTGGGGCTCTTTTGGTTAGTTTCACAGTCTACATCATACCAGCTCTAGCCCATATGCTCACTTATCGAAAATCATCCGCTCGTCAGGTACGCATTTATTCCTCTTACCTCCCAATCGTACCGTGCGTGTACGCGTTATAAATCTTGTATTACCAGGATTCACCATAAATTATCTAAGTGAAAACAGAAACAGTATGCAAATTACCTATTATATTAAGCCTTTTTCTTGTCAATTTGCATTTTTGTACACCATAGTGGACTTTAGTCTTTAGATTGACCTAATTAAAATTAAGGCCTTTCGAGACATATTCCCTATGTTTGACTCTTTTTACCTTAGGGGGTCCATTTATAATTATATAAAGAATTTAAATATTGTATATATATAATTTTTATACTATCTGTATATTCTAATCTATGATAATATGTTAGTTATTACGTAAATAATTTTTTCACCATCAGAGTGCGTATATTATTAAAACTTTTATCTAAAAGTACAAGGGGGGGAGGGGAGGGGAGGACACAAAGGTACAACAAAGGCATTAATGGCTTGGATTTGGAAATATATGATATTGGTGGAAAGTCTATTTCATTTAGTTATAAGCTACAGTCTCCCTGTTAGTATTATGTCTGAGATGAGCTGGCTAACTAGTTGACTGACAACCTTATGCCCCCTTGAGTTTGACATATTTACTATACTCCCCTATGAATTTAACATTGTCTTTCAATGTTGGTCCCTACTTTAATTTTAACTCATTTTCTTCCCCATAACTATGCTTATATTTTGTTGTATTTTGATTTTGAACTTGCAGAATGCAGCAGAGAAACCACCATTTTTCATGCCAAGTTGGACTGCTATGTATGTCATTAACATCTTCATAGTGATCTGGGTTTTAGTTGTTGGATTCGGGTTCGGAGGTTGGGCTAGTATGACCAATTTCGTCAAACAAGTCGATACGTTTGGCCTTTTCGCTAAGTGTTACCAATGCAAACCATCACTTCCACCGGCAAGTCTACCACCACATCCGGCTCCACCAGCTTCCGTCCACCACTAAGAAGCTGACCTAGATCCGCCTCGACGCCCCAAAGGGATGTCGGAAAATTTCAGCAGTCAAGAAATTGTCCTCGGACTATCTTGTATTATATACATGGGGTTGTAGTAATACTTCCCTTACATGTGGTGTGTGCCAAAATTTTCATTTTCTTATTTTTACCCTTTTTAAGTTTCAATTTTTTTTTCCCTTACAGCATTAGATATAATTAATAGTGTGTTAAATTGTGATGAATCCTTTGCTATTCAAAAGCATAGGCTAATTAAATCAAGATGTGTTAGTTTCTAAAGTTCTTTAATTTTCTTCCCCCCTCTTGGTGGAGTAGTAAATGATTGTTGTTATAAAATAGGATTTTATATAGTTTGTTGGTATTGTAGAAACTTTTTGCCCTTGCAATGTCATTATTACTAGTCATGTTAATTTCTGGATTATATAATTAATCTCTTTTAAAGTTTAAGGAATTCCCAACATGGGTAGATCCAATACAAGTAATGTAATAGCTCAAAATGACAGTTCAATAATCAAGAGGTCATATATAGTTTCAATTGCAATGCATAAGAGCTTGCTCGCTTCCCTCTCCAAATCAGTGGCGTCTCGATAATCTCTTTTGTAGTCGGTATTAGTTTTTTATTTGAACTATTTTGTCGAATTTGAAATAAATTGGAGCATTCTAACTTCTCTTTTTAAGGTGTCCGATTCCAATAGTTTCATAAATGTTACTATCCAATAATATATAAGGATTTAAGTAGTACTATACTTTGACATATTGATACTGTGCGTGTATATATATATAGTTTATATTATTAAATACATTTTAATATGTTATAATAGGTTATTTATTTATTTCACTAGATTACTAGTTAATATTTATCATAAAAATTTATTTACCATTATCTTACATATGATGGGATTTTATATATCATGAGTGAATAATAATAATAATAATAATTGATTTTAGATGTGATCCTTTTGACTTGAGATTCCTCTTTAGAAGAGTGGGTCTTGGACCCAAAGTTTTCCTCTCACATGGAATGCACGTTTGCTTGCTAAAACCTTGTCATGTGCCACTCTTTCCTCCTACATATTCTCTCACATGCAATGAACCTCTCCCTTTAAAGACTCTTATTTCAATTTTCTAACTATTTAATTTTTCTTTTTCGTTTAAATAAGTGTTAAGTGAATATTAATTAATATTGGATTTGAAGACCCTTTGACTCTCTATAACGTTAAACTTAATTAATTAATTAATCAATCTCGCGTAATATCTGGGATTAAGGTGTCGTTATGCTGTTTCTTTTGGAATAATGAAATCTAACTTTTTTTTTTTTTGTGATAATGGATTATATGTTAATCTATAGGTCAATTTTTTTTTTAAAGAAAAGTTTGGTGTAGGTAAGTGAGAAAACAGAAAAAGTGATTTAGTTGGCAATTAGTGTAAGTTGGGTCGCCGAATTTGGTATTCCACTTTTGGAAATGGATGAATAAAGTGCATATGTCATTTCAAAGGAGAAAATGGATTAGATACAAATCCAATATATATACAAAGTGAAAATGGCAGTCACGGCTTTTTATGCTTAAATGACAAAGAAATAATAGGCAAATTGTTATAAAATATATATTTTTAGTCTACTAAATGTAATTTCTCCATCTCTCTACTATTTTATCCGTATGATTCACCTTTCACATAACCTTAGTTATTAATGTTGTCTCCCACCGTCTCTTTCATAATATTTTCTCTTATCTTGTTTATGACTATTTTTTTATATGTCTTTACATAATATTGTAAACAGAGGCCTTGAGAATTATATTGTAGACATTTGAAGATTTAAAAACACTTGAGAGAAATAAGAAATCTCTATATTTTCTTCTCTTATTTCTCTTTTTTATTTTGTCTACGTTTCTTATTTGCTCTAATTTTATAACATGTCATCAATACACTCTAACGCCATTTCACTTTTCCTTTTTCTTTTTTTGTTGTGCTTCGCCCCTTCATCCGGTACGTCACTCTAATTTTAAATTTGTTAAGCCATGTTCCAATTTGATGCAAATTCTTGCTACTTAGTGTCACTAACTTTAAAGTGTATGGCAACTGTTTGTTAACATAAATCTATTATTTTGGTGCAAATTTAAAAGATTTTAAAACTTCTGCGACAATGAATTTTTAAGAAATGAATAAAATTATCATTTTCAAACAGAAAGTGACACATATGATGTTCGTGGAGTATTATTATTGAGGGGGTGGTGTTACTATTACAGACAACTATTAGATTAAGTTATTGTTGCATTTTATGCTATATTAATATTATTTTGCTCTTTTTATTAGATTGCTATCGACTTCATAGCTTCACGATGTGGCTCTACTATTTTCATTCTTTATTTTTGCTAAAGAATTGGTATCTTAATATAGTTTGGAAAAATCAATTCTTTAGCCCAAGAAAGTTTCTTTATTGTTGAGACTTGAGGCTATTATGGGATTGTGTTTATGTATTAGTGTATGTTCAATTTTCTCACACATTCATATATGCACGCTAAGTATACATATTGCATCATATGTTAGTGATTATGGCAAGAGGAAGGGTTTCAACACACAATTGGTCTATTATATCAGTGGTCGAGGTACGACGGTGGATTCAAGTTTCACCGCATCATGACGATAAGATATCAAGGTAAAGTCCCGATACATCATAATGAGAATATATTGGATTTAGGTCTAAATAAATTATGGCCTAACACGTCTTTATATTGATAAGATGTTGGATCTAAGTTTTAATGCGCAAGAGTGATGATATAATGATGACTACGGCAAAATAATGTACTTTTGATGAAAAGTTATAAGGTCCGTCCAACTGAGCTTCCTCCATTACTCGAAAAAAATGTAATAGCAATGCATAATATGTCATGAAAGAATACAAGTGTCGGATGAATGCACATGAACATGGAGTGACAAAATAATAATTGTCATCATTGTGGTAATTATAAAAGGAAGAGCAATATGGATTCTCAAAATGGTCCTTCAAAAAGTGAAGGTAATATTTTACTATCAAATTAGTATGAAAGATATTGCGCACGCAGTTATCAGAAGACATAATTTGATAAGCTTTATAAATCCTTCAAAAAAAATATATATAAAATGAAGAAGCACTTGATCTTTTAAAGTGATGTTAAGGTTGATCGATCATATAAATATGATAAATGTCAAGACACGACAATGATGTTATAATAAATGAAATACGTACAAATGATTATAGTCCACTACTTGAGAATGTGATATGTAATAAGTATTGGAATGCTCGTCCGTTCTTGAAAGTGAACGTGTCAAGATGCAATAAAAGTTATAGATAAGAACATGATCATCTGTGGTTGGATATCTCGGCTATAAGTACAGCCCCTGGCCGACAAGGCCACCTGTAAAAGAAGACAGCTGACCACAATAACACAATAACATGGATTCTCTACGGGCCGACAAGGCCACCATGCTGTCTAGTTATAACTGAAAAGTAAATCAGGCACTAAACTACGCTATGGCCAACAAGGCCACTAACTAACCGCTAAACAACGCCCCACACGGCCAACAACAACTAACCACAGAAAATGTACAACAGTCTGCAAGCCTCTAGGAGTGATATAATGGTCGAGACAGGGCCCCGACCTACCCAAAAACTGTACATCAGAAGTACAAACCTCTACTAACTTTCAACTTTGGAAGGAAGGAGCTGAATAAACTACTGACTTCAGCTGGAGGCTAGGAACGTCCCGAACCACGTCTATCTACACCTGCAGGCAAGTGATGCAGCGCCCTGGGTGGGCGTCAGTATAATATGTACCGAATATGTAAGGAAGAAAGATAATAACTGACTGAAAGCTGATAAAACTGTTGTAATTAAAGGAAGAGAGTAAGGATTTAACCTGAATACCTTCACTGTCTGAATTATCTAAACAACAAATCTATATAAGCAAACAAGAACCTAAGCGGCCCCCCATAAGCCTGGAAGGTACTAATAACACACAAGAACCTACTTGGGCCCCCATAAGCCCCGGCAAGTACAAACAAGGTCCATTCTTACTACCTGAGTACTAAGGATGGTGTGTACTGTAACTCGGGATGGCCCTCGCGGCTTCAATCTGGTGAAACTCATTACGACCCTCGCGGCCTCAATCTGATGGAACTCAATACGGCCCTCGTGCCTCAACAAATGGAACTCTGTATGGCCCTCGCGGCCTCAATAAATGGAACTCAGAATGGCCCTCACGCCTCAGTAAATGGAACTCTGTATGGCCCTTGTGGCCTTAATAAACGGAAATTTGTATGGCCCTTACGACCTCAATAAATGGAACTTTTTATGGGATAACATCTAACTACTCAACATCGAAGTAAGATCATTCTAGCTAGATTAACTTGGACAAGAATTACTATTTTGTCACCATAGGCTCAATTCAGTTTATAACAGCTGACACCAATAGGTTTACACTGAAGTACTATAGACACATGGGTCGTACTAACTTTACGACGAACGTAACTTGCCGAAGGGATAGCCTTGCATATCTCAAGTGCCGACTTTCTATCTAACCGAGTTTCAATCTGTATTCGACAGCCCTTTCCAACTGTAATCGTATTACTGGGAGAATAAGACTAGTTTCATTACTAAATTCGGCAAAAACGATAACTTTTAATACTAATATTACTATACTTTAACTTAGAAAAATATGGTCGAAAACGTATAATTTATCGAGAGTCCAAAAGGGATAAATACTTACTTAAAGCCTGTAATCGTGTAGAAATTATTTTGGAGAAATTCTGACAACTTTTCCTCGACGGGGCAATAATTTGCTAGGCGAAATTCGCGAAAATAATTCCGTAGTAATGCTCCCTGTGGGCTTAGAACTCCATACCCGAAGTTAATTTGAATTTGGATGGCGTTTGATAGTGTAAACAGAGAAAAATAATTAATTTCCTCGTCTCACACTCTCTCTGGTCGAAGCTTTCTTTGAAAATGAAATAAAATTGAATTGAAGGACTATATATATACATTAGGGCGGTGGCAGGGGGGCTCCCCGCGCCGCCTATCGTGTCGTACCTCCCTCTGCGTCGTGCCCCTCAACGCTCCAAGGGGCTGGCGCGCCGCGCTGCCCAGGGCGCTAGGGTGCTGGCGCGTTGCCCTGGCCCTTGCGGCCTGGCCTCGTTCGACCCGACTTCCAAGGCTTCTCTACACGCGTCATACTCTCTTTATTTATCACAAATCCACACGTATGCTTACGAATGACTATCTTTCTTAGGGTGTAACATCCTCCCCTCCCCCTCCCCCCCAAGGAACATTCATCCTCGAATGTCAACTACAATTCACAGGAGTTTAACTCCTTTAACTATTATTCTGAAAAATTTCGGCAGAGTCTTCCCTGTAACATGGACTATCCGAAAATTCTCAAACGCAGAAAAGTCCAATACAGATATATCACATGACACTATAACAACTCTTTCACAACAAAATGACAATCAACTGAATAGTCTAAATAACATGAATCATAGAACAACAACTGAATCAACGACTTCACTTAACTGCATAATCAGGTCTAATCCTTATTCAACTGAGGATATCTAGATCTCATGTCATCCTCATCTTCTTAAGTCATTTCTTCTTTATTTTTGTTCCACAATATTTTAACAGAAGCGACATCTTTGGTTCTCAACCTGCGAACCTGTCGATCTAATATGGCCACTAGAACCTCTTCGTAGGCTAACTTCTCAGTAACCTGGACGTCCTCAACTGGAACAACACGGGATGGATCCCCTATACACTTCTATAACATCGATACATGAAAGACCGGGTAAACGGACTCTAACTATGAAGGCAAATCTAACTCATATGCCACGTGGCCTATTCTCCGGAGGATCTGATACAACCCAATAAACCTTGGTCTAAGTTTGTCTTTCTTACCAAATCTCATTACACCCTTCATCGGTGATACCTTAATGAATACCCAGTCACTAACACTGAACTCTAAGTCTCTACGCCGAACATCAGAGTAGGACTTTTGACGACTCTAGGTTGTCAAAAGCGTTCTCTGATAAGCTTTACTTTTTCCTCTAATTGGTGGATCATGTCTGGTCCAATTAGTTCTGATTCACCTACCTCAAACCAACCAACTGGGGATCTGCACTTCCACCCATATAAAGCCTCGTATGGTGCCATCTGAATTGCCAAATGATAACTATTATTATAAGCAAACTCAATAAGGGGTAAATGTTTATCCCAGCTGCCCCCGAAGTCTAGCACGCACGCCCATAGCATATCCTCGAGCATCTGAATTGTATGTTCTTCCTGCCTGTCTGTCTAAGGATGGAATGTTGTACTCAAATTAACTTGTGTCCCCAAACCTTTCTGAAATGATTGCCAGAATCTAGATGTAAATTGTGCTCCTCTATCAAAAATGATAGATACTGGGACACCATGTAGTCTAACTATTTCTCTAATGTATAACTCAGCATAGTCCTCGGCTGAAAAAGTGGTCCTGACTGGCAGAAAATGAGCTGACTTCGTCAATCTATCGACAATCACCCAGATGGAATCAAATTTGCAGCCTGGTGCGGGGTAGGCCTGTCACAAAATCCATATAACTGCCTCCCATTTCCACATAGGCATTGCTATTTCCTGTGTCAATCCACTGGGTTTTTGATGTCCCGCCTTTACTTGTTGGTAGTTAGGACATTATGCTACAAATTCTGCTACCTCCTTCTTCATTCCCAGCCACCAGTAAATCTCTTTTATATCATGATATATCTTTGTTGAACCTGGGTGAAGAGAATAACAAGAATAATGTACCTCTACCATGATCTGCTGGAGAAACCCTGCCACATGTGGAATGCAAAGGCGACCACTACATCTCAAAACCCCATCCTCAGTTACCTTAAAGGACGGTACTTCTCCCTGTTGTACCTTATCTCTGAGCTATGCTAAATGAGGATCTTCATATTGTTGCTCTTTTAATTCTACAACTAGGGATGATACTGCAGTATTCTGAATTATGGATTCATTATCCTCTGTATCAACTACCCGAACTGCCAAGCTGGCTAGCTGGTGCAATTCTCGGGCCATTCCCGCTGTTCCGGCCTCAGATATGCCAAACTACCCATAGATCGGCGGCTAAGAGCATCCACCACAATATTAGCTTTCCTTGGGTGATACGAGATGTTCACATCATAATCTTTCAATAATTCTAACCAACGGCATTGTCGCAAATTTCAACTCTTTTTGTGTGAAAATGTACTGAAGACTTTTATGGTCAGTAAAAATATCCACATGCACCCCATATAAGTAATGTCTCCATATCTTTAAGGCGTGAACCACTGCAGTTAACTCCAGATCGTGAGTGGAATAGTTCTTTTCATGTTTTCTAAATTGCCTCGAAGCATACACTATTACCTTTCCATGTTGCATTAAAACACACCCTAACCCGACGTCTAAAGCGTCACAATACACCGCATAACCTTCTGAACCTTCCGTCAAAGCTATCACTGGTGCTGATGTCAATCTATTTTTCAATTCCTGGAAACTTAGCTCATAGGCTTCGGTCTATTAAAACTTGGCTGTTTTTTGAGTCAATTTAGTCAAAGGTGCTGACAGGGTAGAAAACCCTTCCACGAACCTTCTGTAATACCCGGCTAACCCCAGGAAACTACGAACCTCTGTTGGGGTCATAGGTCTAGCCCATGTTTTCACTCCCTCAATTTTCTACGAATCAACTTGAATACTAGCCTTTGATACAATGTGGCCCAAGAAAGCTATAGAATTCAACCATAACTCGTATTTAGAAAACTTTGCATATAACTGGCGGTCTATGAGGATCTGAAGTACTGCCCGCAAATGATCTTTATGTTCTGCTTCTGAGCGGGAGTAGACTAGAATATCATCAATGAACACTATTACAAACAGATCCAAATACGGCCTGAAGATATTGCTCATTAGGTCCATGAACACTGCTGGCGCGTTTTTCAACCCAAAGGACATAACTAAGAACTCAAAATGGCCATACCTAGTCCTGAAAGCTGTCTTTGGAATATCTTTCTCCTGAACTTGAACCTGGTGGTACCCGAATCTCAAATCAATTTTAGAGAAATATTTCGCCCCTTGCAGCTGATCAAACAAATCATCAATTCTCGGAAGAGGATATTTATTCTTAACAGTAACTTTATTCAATTGTTGATAATCTATGCACATGCGTAGAGACCCATCTTTCTTTCTCACAAACAGGACTAGTGCACCCCACAATGACGTACTATGTCTGATGAAACCCTTATCTTACAAATCTTTTAACTGTTCTTTTAATTCTTTTAATTCAGCAGGAGCCATTTGATACGGGGGTATGGATATAGGTTGAGTATTTGGTCGCAAATCTATGGAGAAATCTATTTCCCGCTCTGGGGAATATCGGGAAGTTCATTTGGAAACACATCTGGGAACTCATTAACAACTGGGATAGACTGGAGAGTCGGAGATTCTGCTTGCACATCCCGAACCCTGACAATATGGTAGATACAACTCTTTGCTATTAACTTTTTCGCCCGAAGATAGGATATAAACTTACCTTTCGGCGTAGCTATATTACCTCTCCACTCTCGCACTTCCTCTCTCGAAAAGTGAAATTGGACAATTCTGGTCCAACACTCTACAGTAGAATAACATGGTGCCAAGCAGTCTATACCCATAATCACATCAAAATCAATCATTTCTAATTCTATCAGATCTGCTGAGGTCGCACGGCCCACAACCTCTACTGTACAAACCCGATAAATTTTTTTAACAATAATAGAGTCACCAACAGGAGTAGATACCGAAAAGGGTCGCTGAAGCAATTCTGGTGCTATATCAAACTTTTGGGCTACTAACGGAGTAACATACAACAAAGTGGATCCGGGATCTATCAAAGCATAAACTGAGTGAGAACAAAAATCTAATATACTTGTCACAACATCTGGGGACGACTCTGACTCATGTCGCCCAGGTAATGTATATCTGTGATCCTGACCGCTGCCTGAACCAGATGCCCCTGATCAACCTTGGCCTCTATCAGCTGGAGCTGAGGGTCGATGCCCTTCAAAAGGTGCTGGGGCATACGAACCTGTTGAGGATCTATTCTGCTGGTCCTGACCGCCCTGGCGTCTAGTCGGGCAGTCTCTCATCATGTGCCCCTCCTGCCTGCAGGTATAATAGGTGGTGGAACCATATCTGTACCTCCCCAGATGTTGTTTATGGCAAGTACTACATCAGGGTATTGCTAACTCTGTTTAGTCTGGCCCCCTCTGCTGCTGCGAGCTGGGCGCTCGTGAACTTTCATCGGGGCTTGACTGCCTTTGACAATCTGATCTTCTGTCCTACTGCTGCTAAAATGGGGGCCTGGGTGGCCTACCTGAGAAACAGGGTCTGGGCCCTCCCTGAAAATCTTCCTGGAAATCTATGGGTCTAGCCCTCCGATGCTGCTCCTGACCTGACCTTCCCATAGCATACTGGCGCTGTCTGAGCTCTTCTATATTCTGAGTAAAATCCTGGATCCGTGAAATGTCCATATCCTCTCACAGAGTGGCTGTAATGCAAGTTTCTATATATTTTGGCCAAACCCCATAATAAACCAGCGCACCCTAGCTGGCATGGTGTCAACAAGTGAGGGTGCTTACCTGGCAAAGGAGTCAAACCTCAACGCATATTCTCTAACACTCATTCGCCCCTGCTCTAGATGCAAACACTTCTCTACTCTGGCCTGCTAAACCTCTCGAGGCAAATAATGATCTATGAAAGCCTCAAAAAAGATAAGGCCACATAGGTGGAGGTACATCTCTGCCTCGGGATCTCTCCAAACTCTCGTACCACAAAACCACTACATCTCACAATCTTAATACTGCTAGTTCGATTGATTCTGTGGATGAGGCATACATGACCCTAAATATCCTCTGCAGCTGGTTTATAAAGTTCTAGGGGTCCTCTCTACGATCTGTCCCTGTAAACTGCGGGGGATCAAAGCTAGAAACTCACGAACTCTCGAACTACCAGGCCCCTCAGCGGGCTCAACGGCAGCTGATATTACTGGTTGAGGCTGACGTTGAGCAGCCATCATCTGTATCAACTTGTAAAAAGCACCCCTAAGCTTCTGATTTGATGGCACAGGTATAACTGGGGGTGGTGTTTATATATCTTCCGCCTTAGCGGGCTATGAATATGGTGGTAGGTGCTGGGGAGATCGAGATGGTGTCCCCCTATCGCCCTCAGATCGGGCTGATTCTGCTTGTGGTCCCTTACTAGTGCCCTCTCCTGCTGCCCCATCCAACTCTCGACTAGTCGCAGTCTACCATGTGTCCGACATTTCTCTGTAAATAAATAGGATAACATAAGCTCAGGAAGTTACCCTATACAACACAGCTCTATCGCACGGTTGGAGGAGAAAGAAGAGTAACTGCACTATTATGCCTTGCAGCCTCCTGCCTATAGAATGTGGGGCACAACACACCCATAGAAAAGACTCTACTTGACACGACTTGCAGACTCCATGGGTTACGACCTGCTCTGATACTAAGTTTGTCACGCCCCACCTTGGGAGGTATGACTGGCACCTGGTGCCCTACTGGCCTGAACTAACCTGACTGGACTAGGGTATGTTTGACACTTAATTCAAGAAACAAACGAGATATATCTCGGCTATAAGTACAGCCCCTACTGTAAAACAAAACAGATGACCACAATAATGCAATAACAGGGATACTATGTGGGCCGACAAGGCCACAATGCTGTCTAGTTATAACTGAAAAGTAAATCAGGCACTAAACTACGTTATGGCCGACAAGATCGCCAAGTAACCACTAAAAAAGGTCCTACAGGCCAACACAAGAAATAAAGCATACTCGAGCCCCACACAACCAACGACAACTAACCACAGGAAATGTACAACAGTTTGCAAGCCTCTAGGAGTGATATAATGGTCGAGACAGAGCCCCGCCAAAACTGTATATCAAAAGTACAAACCTCTACTAACTTTCAACTCCGAAGGGAAGGAGTTGAATAAACTACTGACTTCAGTTGGAGGCTAGGAACGTCCCGAACCACGTCTATCCGCAGCTGCAGGCAAGTAATGCAGCATCCCGGGTGGGCGTCAGTACAACATGTACCGAATCTGTAAGGCAGAAAGATAATAACTGACTGAAAGCTGGTAAAACTGTTGTAATTAAAGGAAGAGAGTAAGAATTTAACCCGAATACCTTCACTATCTGAATTATCTAAACAACAAATCTATATAAGCAAACAAGAACCTAACCAGGCCCCCATAAGCCTGGAAGGTACAAACAACACAGAAGAACCTATCTGGGCCCCCATAAACCTCGACAAGTACAAATAAGGTCCACTCTTACTACCTGGGTACTAAGGATGGTGTATACTATAACTCGGGATGGCCCTCGCGGCCTCAATCTGGTAAAACTCATTATAGCCCTCATGGCCTCAATCTGATGGAACTCAATACAGCTCTTGCGGCCTCAATAAATAGAACTCTGTATGTCCCTCACGGTCTCAATAAATGGAACTCAGAATGGCCCTCACGGCCTCAGTAAATGGAACTCTGTATGGCCCTCAAGGCCTTAATAAATGAAACTCAATGTGGCCCTCGCGGCCTCAATAAATGAAACTCTGTATAGGATAACATCTAACTACTCAACATCGAAGTAAGACCATTCTAGCTAGATTAACTCGGACAAGAATTACTATTTTGTCACCATAGGCTCAATTCAGTTTATAACAACTGACACTAATAGGTTTACTCTGCAGTACTATAGACACACGGGTCGTACTAACTTGACGACGAACGTAACTTGCCGAAGGGTTACATAACTCAAGTGCCGACTTTCTGTCTAACCGGCTAGTTTTAATCTGTATTCAATATCCCTTTCACACTGTAGTGGTATTACTGGGAGAATGAGACTAGTTTCAGTACTAAATTCGACAAAATGACAACTTTTAATACTAATAGTACTATACTTTAACTTATCAAAACACGGTCGAAAACGCATAATTTCTAGAGAGTCCAGAAGGGAGAAATACTTACTTGAAGCCTGTGATCATGTAGAAATTAGTTTGGAGCAATTCTGACAACTTTTGCACGGCGGGGCTATGATTTGCCAGGCAAATTTCGCGAAAATAACTCCGTAGTAATTCTCTCTGCGGGGCTTAGAACTCTATATCCGAAGTTAATTTGAATTCGAATGGCATTTGGTAGTGTAAATGGACAAAAAATAATTAATTTCCTTGTCTCACACTCTCTTTGGTCGAATCTTTCTTTGAAAATGAAATAAAATTGAATAGAAGGACTATATATATACATTAGGGCGATGGCAGGGGGCGCCCCGTGCTGCCCATTGTGTCGTACCTTCCTCCGCGTCGCGCCCTTCAACGTGCCAAGGGGCTGGTGCGCCGCGTTGCCCAGGGCTCCAGGGTACTGGCATGTCGCGCTGGCCTTTGCGGCCTGGCCTCGTTCGACCAGACATCCGAGGCTTCTCTACACGCGTCATACTCTCTTTATTTATCACAAATCCACACGTATGCTTACTAATCACTAGCTTTTTCAGGGTGTAACATCCTCCCCTTTAAGGAACATTCGTCCTTGAATGTCAACTACAATCCACAGGAGTTTAACTCCTTTAACTATTATTCTGAAAAATTTTGGCAGAGTCTTCCTTGTAACATGGACTATCCGAAAATCCTGAAACGCAGAAAAGTCCAATACAGATATTTCACATGACACTATAACAACTATTTCACAACAAAATGGCAATCAACTAAATAGTCTAAATAACATGAATCATAGAATAACAACTGAATCGACGACTTCACTTAACTGCATAATCGGGTCTAATCCTGGAACAACTGAGGATATATGAATCTCATCTCGTCCTCAGCTTTTAAGGTCATTTATTCTTTATTTTTGTTTCTCCACAATATTTTAACAGAATCAACATCTTTGGTTCTCAACCTGCGAACCTGCCGATCTAATATGGCCACTAGAACCTCTTCGTAGGCTAACTTCTCAATAACCTGGACGTCTTCAATTGGCACAACACGGGACTGATCCCCTATACACTTCCATAACATCGATACATGAAAGACCAAGTGAACGGAATCTAACTCTGAAGGCAAATCTAACTCATATGCCACCTGGCCTATTCTCCAGAGGATCCGATATGGCCCAATAAACCTTGGGCTAAGTTTGCCTTTTTTGCCAAATCTCATTATGCCCTTCATCAGTGATACCTTTAGGAATACCCAGTCACCAACACTGAACTCTAAGTCTCTACGCCAAACATCAGAGTAGGACTTTTGACGACTCTAGGCTGTCAACAAGCGTTCTCTGTAAGCTTTACTTTTTCATCTGATTGGTGGATCATGTCTGGTCCAATTAGTTCTGATTCACCTACCTCAAACCAACCAACTGGAGATCTGCACTTTCGCCCATATAAAGCCTCGTACAGTGCCATCTAAATTGCCGAATGATAACTATTATTATAAGCAAACTCACTAAGGGGTAAATGTTCATCCCAGCTGCCCCTGAAGTCTAGCACGCACGCCCGTAGCATATCCTCGTGCGTCTGAATTGTACGTTCTTCCTGCACGTCTATCTGAGGATGGAATGTTGTACTCAAATTAACTTGCGTCCCCAAACCTTTCTGAAATGATTGCCAGAAACTAGATGTAAATTATGCTCCTCTGTCAAAAATGATAGATACTGGGACACCATGTAGTCTAACTATTTCTCTAATGTATAACTCGGCATAGCCCTCGGCTGAAAAAGTGGTCCTGACTGGCAGAAAATGAGCTGACCTCGGCAATCTATCGATAATCACCCAGATGAAATCAAATTTATGCCTGGTGCGGGGTAGGCCTATCACAAAATCCATACTAATTGCCTCCCATTTCCACATAGGCACTGCTGTTTCCTGTGTCAATCCACTGGGTTTTGATGTTTCGTCTTTACTTGTTGGTAGTTAGGACATTGTGCTACAAATTCTGCTACCTCCTTCTTCATTCCCGACCACTAGTAAATCTCTTTTATATCATGATACATCTTTACTGAACCTGGGTGAAGAGAATAACAAGAATAATGTACCTTTCCCATGATCTGCTGGCGAAGCCCTGCCACATATGGAATGCAGAGGTGACCCTTATATCTCAAAACCCATCCTCAGTTACCTCAAAGAATGGTACTTCTCCCTGTTGTACCTTATCTCTGAGATGTGCTAAATGTTGATCTTCATACTACCGCTCTTTTACATCTACAACTAGGGATGATACTACAGTATTCTGAATTATGGCTCCATTATCCTCTGTATCAACTACCCAAACTGCCAAGCTGGCTAGGCAGTGCAATCCTCGGGCCATTTCCCGCTGTTCCGGCCTCAGATATGCCAAACTGCCAATAGATCGGTGGCTAAGAGCATCCACCACAATATTAGCTTTTCCTGGGTGATACGAGATGTTCACATCATAATATTTCAATAATTCTAACCAACGGCATTGTCGCAAATTCAACTCTTTTTGTGTGAAAATGTACTGAAGACTTTTATGGTCAGTAAAAATATCCACATGTACCCCATATTAGTAATGCCTCCATATCTTTAAGGCGTGAACCACTGCAGCTAACTCCAGATTGTGGGTGGGATAGTTCTTTTCAAGTTTTCTAAATTGCCTCGAAGCATACGTTATTGCCTTTCTATGTTACATTAAAACACACCCTAACTCGATGCCTGAAGGCTTGATTCTTGTCTCCAATATGCTTCTGTCACGATTCGAGAGGAGACCCAAATCGTAAACACAGGACAAGGGACCCCGAGAGACCCTAAGTCATCCCATGGCATAAGCATTCAGTAACTCATTCAATAAGCATGAAGGAAACATAATATAAACTCAGCGGAAGTCTAACTTAACATAACAACAGAATGAACATCTGAAGCTGAATACATGTCTAAGTCTGATTAGCCTCTAATCTGGACGAGTTGATCGGACAACACCCCCAACTAGCTCAGAAATACTGAAACTAAAAATATGTTTAAGGTAACTGAAAGTCTAGTCCTCGGAAGATGAGGACTCACCAAACGAGTAGGTGCTAGCTCTGATAAGCGGCTATGAACGAGACTGAACCTGAGAACCCAATCCTGCATCATGAAACGATGCAGCATAGAAAGTATGTGGTCAGTACGTTGAATGTACCGAGTATGCAAGGTAAGTAAAACCGCTAGAGCAATAATAGTCTTTTAAAACAATTCATACATATATGATAGCCTTTAAGGATAAGAAAAAAGATCACAAGCATTCATTATGAAATCATTCCTATTTTATACATGGTCATGCATGGCTTCAGAATATCATGACTAAATTGAATGACTCAAGCTAAATCATAACATTTATATCAAAAGCTGAACAATAAGTCAAACCTTGCTTTTTAAACATGCATGCATAAGATAATCATCATGAGTAATGGATATGCAAATCCAAATGATATAGACAGCGGGAGACTCATTACTTAACTGACATACCACGATAGAGCTTACTTGGTCCCGACTATTACACTCAAGTAGGTAGAGCCATCCATAACCTTTCCAGGGCTATGGATGATACCATGATATCGATATCAAGCTCAAAGGGCTAATTGGGTCGGGGATAGCTCACAAGGGAGGTCCCAATAATATAATAGAATCAACCTACATTGGCGCGTAGTTCTTGGGCATAGGGTAGTCAACCCTTAGCCCGCTCGGTGCTAGACTCTTCTCCCAAAACATGCAATACTCTATATCGCATAAATACGAAGCTCAATATCATCTAGTGACGAAGCTCAACATGAAATCATGCATAAGATCAACATCGTGTGAATTGAAGCTTAACATTGTCTATTGACAAGCTCATTATGGAATCACGTATACACTAGACATCATATAAATATGGAGCTCAACAATGTCCTTTCGACAAAGCTTAGAACAAAATCATGCATAGACTCAACATCATGTGAAATGAAGCTTAACATTGTCATTGACAAAGATCGACAATAACATGCATAGCAATTAAGGATTTATGCATAGAGAAGGCTTTACTTTGAAACATACCACAAGCTCAAAGAATAATGGGAGCCTTTACTCTAAAAATCATGTGGTAAGCCTACTTTTGAAATATCACTTCATCATTATCAACATAAGGGCCTTGCCCAAAACCTTATCATGCTTGAACCTATTCAAATCATTTGAAAATATTATAATTTGGGAGATTTCACTCCAAAACGAAGTAACAAAGTCAATTCAAGAAAATCATCACTCATGCTCATCAT
Organism: Datura wrightii; assembly: GCA_035772735.1. Classification (NCBI taxonomy): domain Eukaryota; kingdom Viridiplantae; phylum Streptophyta; class Magnoliopsida; order Solanales; family Solanaceae; genus Datura; species Datura wrightii. The sequence continues at coordinate 190,438,253 of JASDFA010000018.1, read as the reverse complement.
TGGGCACTATCTAAAGCTCCATCATACTTGGGTCTGTTTAATCTTCTTTGAAAACATTATCAAAATTATGGGTAAGGTTGGAAACATGCTTTTCATCATCTACTCCATCATCATCACATTCTATTAGAAACTACCCACACATGGACGTTTTAGATTCAATTTTTTTGAAAACAATTTTGGTAAAAGAAATTAAGAATAGAATCCGTCCAAGCTCAGTAAATCACTAATATCAACTCAATTTAATCATATCCATGAGTAAAAATGTAAGAATCATGCAATTAAATGAAGACCCATAGTTGATCATCACAACCAAATCACAAATTGGAAGGGAATGTGCATGGGTGTGGAAGGAAGCACTCACTCATAGCCTTACATACCTGGGAATGAAGAATCTTAACTCCTAATTACCCAGCTGAAATTTCCCTTGAAAACCTTGAAATTCTCCCCAATTTCTTCCCTTCAAACCTTCAACCTTGCATGCATGAAGAAATGGCCTAAGATGGGTTTTTCTCTGCTTAAAACCCTCTATTACGAGCTTAAAACGACGTAGTATAGGCCCTTAGAACTTAGGATATACGGAAAAGCCCTTACTGAAATCGCTGAAAATAACTGTCAGGGGGTCCTAACGGACGACCTGATGACTCGTTACTAGGGCACATGATCCGTTGGTTCACCCGTCAAGTGCACTGCCTCGTCATTCATGAAAATTCATTTGGATTGGTAGCGGCCCTCCTAACGGGTCATTAGGAATGACGATGACTCATTAGGTATCATTCGTTAAGTACACTGGATAAGCTTTACCATATTTTTCTAGGACCTCCCCACAACTGACATGACGATTCGTGGTGACTGACCACGATTCGTTACATCACCCGTGAGGACATCGAGTCCTTCATCATCTCAGTACTTCCCCATGAGTCACTCGACGACTCGTTAGGCCTTCTCACGAGTCGTTAAGTGACCCGTTCTACAACTACTGCAACATTTTCCAATTTTTCTCCTGATTCACTTCCGGGTCCGATTCTTGAGTTTTCGAGGTATAACAATATCTCCCCCTTGGGAATATTCATCCTCGAATGTTAGAAACAAGCAGGAAACAGAAACAAGAAATTATCATGCTCCATACTAATTATTTTAATCGAAATTTCACGAAATGACTACCTTCGAAAAGAACCACATAGCTAAACTAAATTTAGGAATCACATACATTTATCGTAACATAATTCAAACTTGCGCACATGAACTGAACATGAAAACTGATTAGAGAATTAGGGCAAAAACTGATACCTCAAGTCGGAACTGAGCCGGTAGAGAATAAATGTGGGTATCTAGCCATCATGTCCGTTTCGGCCTCCCACATAGCTCCTTCAACATGTTGATTCCTCCATAAAACCTTGACTGAAGCTACTTCTTTGTTCGTCAGCCTTCGAACTTATTGATCCAAAATTTCAATCGGAATTTCCTCATAACTGAGATTGTCTTTTACACCAATGCTTTCTATCAGAACCACCAAAGCTGGATCACCCAAGCACTTCTTCAAAAGAGATACATAAAACACGGGATGAATTGAAGCCAATTCTGAAGGCAAGTCCAACTCATACGCCACCTTACCAACTCTTCTCACAACCTGGTAGGGACCCACATAGTGAGGACTGAGTTTACCTTTCTTTCCGAACTGCACGACTCCCTTCATGGGAGATACCTTTAGAAACACCCAGTCGTCTACGTCAAACTTTAATTCTCTTCTTCTCACATCAGCATACGATTTTTGACGACTCTGAGCAGTTTTCAACTAGTCCCTTATCAACTGAACCTTCACCATCACCTCATGAACCGAATCTGGTCCTACAACAGCTGCCTCACCAACCTCGAACCATTCGGGAGATCTGCACCTTCGCCCTTAAAGAGCCTCGAACGGTGCCAACTGGATACTACAGTGGTAACTATTATTATAAGCGAACTTGATCAAGGGCAAATGATCATCCCAACTACCTTTGAAATCCATAACACATGCCCACAACATATCCTCAAGAGTCTGAATGGTTCGTTCCGAAATACTAGACAAGGGCACTCCATGAAGCCGAACCAACTCCCGAATATACAACTTAGCATAATCGTCTACTGAATCCGTAGTCTTGACCGGTAGGAAGTGTGAAGCCTTGGTCAACCTATCAACCACTACCCAAATGGAGTCGTATTGCCGACGAGTACGAGGTAGACTTGTAATGAAGTCTATATTGATTTCTCCCACTTCCAAGTGGGTATGGCAATATCCTGAAGTACACCTCCAGGTCTTTGATGCTCGGCTTTTACTTGCTGATAGTTTGGACATTTTGCTATGAACTCCACAATATCCCTTTTCATACCATCCCACCAATAGATTTCTCGCAAATCCCGATACATTTTCATGGACCCTAGATGAATAGAATATCTAGTACCATGTGCCTCATGCAATATCCGAACTCTCAAATTATCAATGTCCGAAACATATAGTCGGCCCTGGTATCGTAGCACACCATCTCCCCCTTGGGAGAAAACCTCCACTTTCTGATTCTGCACTGCCTCCTTCAGCTTCCTCAACATTGGATCCTCATCTTGCGTGAATCTAACATAAACTACCAAGGACGATTTCGACCCGTTATGCACAACAACACCGCCATCGATCGAATCGATGAATCTAACTCCCAGCCTTGCAAGCCGGTTAACATCTTTCACCAAATCCTTCTTCCCCTCATCCACATGGGACACACTCTCCATTGATAGTCTACTAAGCATATCCGCAACCACATTAGCCTTTCCCGGGTGGTAAAGGACACTCATGTCATAATCCTTAAGTAACTCCAACCACCTCCTTTGCCGAAGATTTGGATCTTTTTGGGTGCACACATATTGCAAGCTCTTGTGGTCCGTAAATACATCCATGTGGACCCCATACAAGTAATGCCTCCATATCTTCAATGCGAACACCACCGCAGCCAATTCAAGATCGTGCGACGGGTAATTCTTTTCATGCATTTTCAGTTGTCGAGAGGCATAAGCTATCACCCTCCCATACTGCATCAACACACACCCAAGTCCAACTCTGGAAGTATTAAAACACACCACTAAACCATCGTTACCCTCAGGTAGGGTTAATACTAGTGCTGAGGTAAGTTGAGCCTTCAACTCTTGAAAGCTTTTCTCACAAACCTCCGACCACCGAAACTTCACCTTCTTCTGAGTCAACTTAGTCAAAGGCGCTGCAATGGATAAGAAACCCTCCACAAACCTCCGATAGTAGCCAGCTAGGCCCAAGAAACTCTGAATATCTAAAGGATTCACTGGTCTGGGCCAATTCTTCACCGCCTCAATTTTCTATGAGTCTACTTTTATGCCTTCGCTAGACACCACATGGCCCAAGAATGCCACAAAGTCCAACAAACACTCACACTTGCTGAACTTTGCATACAATTGGTGGTCCTTGAGGGTTTGGAGCACTACTCTCAAGTGAACAGCATGCTCCTCCTCACTCCGGGAGTATACCAAGATGTCATTGATGAGCACAATCATGAACATGTCCAAATATTGCTTGAACACCTTGTTCATCAAGTCCATAAAAGCCGCAGGAACATTCGTTAGTGTAAAAGACATAACTACAAACTCGTAATGACCATATCGTGTTCTGAATGTCGTCTTCGGGATATCACTCTCCCGAACTCTGAGCTGATGATACCCTGATATGAGATCTATGTTCGAGAAACACTTAGCACCTTGAAGTTGATCGAACAGATCATCGATCTTGGGTAGGGGACACCTATTCTTGACAATGACTTTGTTCAACTGTTGATAACCAATGCACATACGAAGCGAATCATCTTTCTTCCGAACAAATAATACTGGTGTCACGACCTGAGAGTACACCCGGATTGTAGACACGGGACAAGGAGTCCCAAGAGACCCCAAGTCAACCCATGGCGTGAGCATAACACTAATTCATTCGTATACAACAGAAAACTTAACTTATCAATCATAACTAACTAAAAATTGTACCATGAATTATAAGGGACGACAAATCGAAATTTATTCATAAATGACAAAATACTACACATAAGTCTAAAAGTCCCTAATCATAGAAGACGGGTTGAAGGGACAAGACCCAAACTAACCCAAACATTATGAAAACATAAGACAATTAAACAAGTCTGAACATGAAGCCCTCGGATCATGAGGACTCACCCCTAGAGATTTAGCGAAACTAAGCACAAACTAGGGACGATGCTGAGCCTGCAAAATAGATCCTAAAAATATATGGTTCAGTACTCGGAAAGTACTGAGTATGTAAGGTATGCATAATAATGCTTAAAAGCATAAAATTTATAGGAGTATGAACATCATGATCATAAAACTGAAATCGTAAGTATATCATAAGGCTCAATGTTTTCAAAAATATTCATAAACCCATCAAAGTTATAACATGCAGGGAAAACATTTCATAAATCATAACTTGAGCCAAAAGAACATGATCATGCGTATTTCAAAATCATGAGGAACAATGGGAGATTTCTATAACCGACATACTCCACATGAGCACACATGAAGTCTGACTTGTACGCCTAGTCGGGAGGCCGTTCATACCTTTCCAAGGGTATGAACCATGAAAGGCATGATATCACTCATGAAGGCCCCGTGGGCATAGAGGACAATCACTGAGGAGGTCCCAAACATAATCTTATAGTGGCACGTAGTTCTGATATTCGGGGCGTAACCTAGGACTCAAACCTACTCGGTGTTAAGTACTACTCCCAAAACAAGCAACGTGCTCATAACATTCATAACATGACATGCATGGCTGGCGAAAACATGGGAATCATGACATACTTGAGAATTTATATTACTAGCCGTGGAATTGGGCCCATGAGTCGGCAAAAATCATAGTATAATTCATAAGCGACATGTGGGCATTGCCCATAGTTTCAAACATACTTGACATGCTTAAAATCATGAGAAAACAATCATGATAGCATGGGAAATTGGAACTTGAAGACATGCTTAAAAATGTAAAAGAAACTTGTTCATGCTTTCGGAGTCATCTTGACTATGAAATTCACTAAATATTTCTCCATGATTGGGCATCCATACTTTTAGAGATTTAAATCATCAAATATAGAATAAACAAGTAAAATCAGCCCAAATAAATTCGAAATTCACAAATTTGACATGCTACTATAAGCTCATTTCAAATTTTAAGGAAATCATGAAAATCGATAAAGACCCATAAAGTTTTGGTAACTTTAAACATAGAATTAGGGAGAAATTGGATATGAGTAGGGACTAAACTACCCATTCAAAACCCCACATACCTGAAAAATTCGAGATTCTTAACTCCCTTGAAAACCCTAGGTAGAACCTTGAAGAATCTTGAAGAAGACACTTGAATCCCTTTCCTCTTTCCTCTCTAATCTTACAAGTATCAAATGAGGTTCATCATGGTTGATTTCCCCTTAAAAGACCCTGCCCTGACCTAAAAATGACATAGTTTAGATCTTAGGGGCGTAGGAAATTACAAGAAGGCCCTTACTAATTCGTAGGAAATAACTGTCAGGAGGTCCTAACAGACGACCTGATGACTCATTACCAGGGCACACAATCCGTTGGTTCACCCGTCAAGTACAGTACCTCATTGTTTATGAAAATTCAATTGGCTAGGTAACGGCCCTCCTAATGGGTCGTTAGGACTGACGACAACTCGTTAGGTCTAACGACAACTCGTTAGGTACCATCTGTTAAGTACAATGGATAAGCCTTACCATATTAATCTAGGACTACCCCACGACTGACATGATGACTCGTGGTGTCTGACCACGAGTCATTACATTTCCCGTGGCAACCCTGAGTTCCTCATCATCCCAGGCCCTCCCCACAAGTCACTTGATGACTCGTTTGGCCTCTTTACGAGTCGTTAAGTGACCCGTTCTGCAACTGCTGCAATATTTTCAGTTTTTCTCCTGATTCACTTTCGGACCTGATCTTTGGTTTCCCGGGGTATAACAACTGGTGCGCCCCATGGAGACTGGCTTGGTCTAATGAAACCCTTATCTAGAAAATCCTTTAACTGATCCTTCAACTCTTTTAGCTCGGGCTGGAGCCATCCTGTAGGGAGGAATAGATATAGGTTGCGTATCGGGAAGGAGGCCAATACCGAAATCAATCTCTCGCTCGGGAGTAATACCTAGCAAATCATCAGGAAAGACCTCTTGATACTAACGTACTACTAGAACTGATTGGATAGTCGGGGTCTCGGACTCCACGTCCTTAACCCTCTTAGATGGTATAAACAACCCTTAGAAATCATCTTTCTGGCCTTAATGTTGGAAATAAATTGACCTACAGGCACATATGAACTACCCTTCCATTCTAAGACTGGCTCACCTGGGAATCTGAACTCTACTGACCAGGTCCTGCAATTAATGGAAGCATAAAAAGAATACAACCAATCCATGCCGAGAATAACATCAAAATCGGTCATGGCTAAATCTATATCAGATCTGCTGAGGTGACCTTATGGAGAACCAAGACTAGGCAATCTCTATACACCCGTCTAGCTATAACTGAGTCATCTACTGAAGTAGAAACCAAGAAGGATTCTGACAAGACACCGGGACGGACTTCAAAGCTACTGGCTACATAAGGTGTCACAAAGGACAAAGTGGACTCTGGATCTAACAAAGAATAAACATCAACATGGAATACTCGTAGCATACCAGTAGCCACGTCCAGGGAGACCTCCTGCTCCTGACGGGATGCTAGGGCATAGAATCTGTTCTGGCGCTGACTGCCAGCTGCACTGGTAGATGCCCCCTGATGTACTGAGCAAGAGGGTGGGGCTGCTGAGCTAGAATTTGGGCCACGGCTCCCAACCTGATCCTGTCTCACTGCTGGACAATCTCTAAGCATGTTTCCAGGTTGCCCGCACCCAAGACACGCACCCGAACCTACCAAGCACTGGCCTGTATGCCCTTGACCACATCTGCGACAAGCTGGAACGCCTGAATCTGCAGGCCTACTGCTCTGACCCCTCGATCCTGATGCTCATCCTCTCTAATCATGCCTAGGCCGAGATGGCACACTCAAGGCTGATGAAGCTGGGGCGGATGATCTCTGGTGGGTCTGCTGACGGTGCCCACCATCGGACCTCTTCTGGGAGAATCTGTGATCCTCAATCCTGGCCCTCTTGGCCTCTCTCTCTCTCGTATATGCTGCCTCCATCTGTTGAGCATACAATACCATCCGAGGGAAGTCCATATCCTGATGGAGCATAGCAATCCTGCATTTCTTATCCAAGTAACCTGCTATCCCATGCACAAACCTGCTCACTCGCTCCCTCTGGTCATCCACTAACTCAGGAGCATACTTCGATAGGCGAGTGAACTCAAGGGAATATTCTTGTACCGTCATCCTCCCTTGCTTCAGATTTATGAACTCCACTTCCTTTAGCTTCCTCATCTCCCAAGGGAAGAACCGATCCAGGAATGCAATATGAAACTCTTCCCAAGTGACCGGACCTGCTCCAGCAACTCTGCTGTCCTTCCATCGATGGAACCAGATATGAGCAATCCCCTTCAACTGGTAGAAGGCCAACTCTGCGCACTCAACACTGCTCACCGCCATAACCTGGGTGATCTTGACGATCTCATCAATGAAGTCATGTGGGTCCTCACTTACCTTGGACCCCAAGTATTTCGGCGGGTCATCCTCAAGAAATCCTTGACTCGAGCCGCCGCTGCATTGCCATTCTGCAGAACATGCGCTACACCCTGCTAATTGACTTGAGGGGTCAAGGCCTGTGTAAGCATCTAGATAGCGGCCCAGAACTCAGCGTGTGCGGCCGACTCCGGTGCCTGAGGCTCCTGAACTGGTGGGACCTGTTGATGCTCACGACCCATGCCATCCTCGTGGCCTTCACCGTCTCCATTTCTCCTTCCATTTATCCTTCAAGGAGCTATGATTCTGCAATCGCAAATAGCACGAATTATAGGGATAGAAAGACTCTTAATCGCACGACATATATTATGAAAGATGAGAACATTTTATAAAATATTTCGTAGCCTCTTCGTCATAAGTGTGGCGTGCTTCACACCAATGAAAAAGACTCTACTTTTACACGGCTTTCAGACTCCCTAGGACACTTCAAATCTATTGCTCTGATACCAAGTTTGTCACGACCCGAGAGGAGACCCGGATCATAGACACAGGACAAAGGACCCCGAGAGACCCCAAGTCAACCCATGGAATAAGCATTCAATAACTCATTCAATAAGCATGAAGGAAACATAATATAAACTCAGCGGAAGTCTAACTTTACATAACAACAGAATGAACATCTGAAGTTGAATACATGTCTAAGTCTGATAAGCCTCTGATCTGGACGAATGATGGGACAACACCCCCAACTAGCTCAGAAATACTGAAACTGAAAATACGATCAAGGTAACTGAAAGTCTAGTCCTCGAAAGATGAGGACTCACTAAACAAGCAGGTGCTAGCTCTAATAAGTGGCTACGAACAAGGATGAACCTGAGAACCCAATACTGCATCATGAAATGATGCATCATAGGAAGTATGTGATCAGTACATTGAATGTACCGAGTATGCAAGGTAAGTAAAACCGCTAGAGCAATAATAGTCTGTTAAAACAAGTCATACATATATGATAGCCTTTCAGAATAAGAAAAAAGATCACCAGCATTCATTATGAAATCATTCTTATTTTATACATGGTCATGCATGGCTTCAGAATATCATGACTAAATAGAATGACTCAAGCTAAATCATAACATTTATATCAAAAGTTGAACAATGAGTCAAACCTTGCTTTTTAAACATGCATGCATAAGATAATCATCATGAGTAATGGATATGCAAACCCGAATGATATAGACAGCGGGAGACTCATCACTTAATCGACATACCTCGATAGAGCTTACGTGGTCCCGACTATTGCACTCAAGTGAGCAGAAAACCTTGTCAGGGATGCGGACGATACCATGATATTGATATCAAGCTCAAAGGGCCAATCGGGCAGGGGATAGCTCACAAGGGAGGTCCCAATAATATAATTTAATCAACCTATATTGGCACGTAATTCTAGGACATAGGGTAGCCAACCCTTAGCCTGCTCGATGCTAGACTCTTCTCTCAAAACATGCAATGTTCTACATCGTATAAATATGAAGCTCAACATAAAACCATGTATAAGATCAACATCGTGTGAAATGAAGCTTAACATTGTCTATTGACAAGCTCATTATGGAATCACGTATACACTAGACATCATATAAATATGAAGCTCAACAATGTCCTTTCGACAAAGCTTAGAACGAAATCATGTATAGACTCAACATCATGTGAAATGAAGCTTAAGACAAAGCTCGACAATAACATGCATAGCAATTAAGGATTTATGCATATGGAAGGCTTTACTTTGAAACATACCACAAGCTCAAAGAATAGTGGGAGACTTTCTCCAAAAATCATGTGGTAAGCCTACTTTAGAAATATCACTTCATCATTATCAATATTAGGGCCTTTCCCAAAATCTTATCATACTTGAACCTATTCAAATTATTTTAAAACATTATAATTTGGGAGATTTCACTCCAAAACAAAGTAATAAAGTCAATTCAAGAAAATCATCACTCATGCTCATCATTGGGCACTACCCAAGCTCCATCATACTTGAATCTATTTAATCTTCTTTGAAAATATTATCAAAATCATGAGTAAGGTTGGAAACATGCTTTTCATCATCTACTCCATCATCATCACATTCTATTAGGAACTACCCACACATGAATGTTCTAGATTCAATTTTTTTTAAAACAATTTTGGTAAAAGAAATTAAGAAAAGAATCCATCCAAGCTCAGTAAATCACCAATATCAACTCAATTTAATCATACCCATGAGTAGAAATGTAAGAATCATGCAATTAATGAAGACCCATACTTGATCATCACAACCAAATCACAAATTGATAGGGAATGGGCATAGGTGTGGAAGGAAGCACCCACTCATAGCCTTACATACCTGGGAATGAAGAATTCTAACTCCTCCTAATTACCCAGCTGAGATTTCCCTTGAAAACCTTGAAATTCTCCTCAGTGTCTTCTCTTCAAACCTTCAACCTTGCATGCATGAAGAAATGGCCTAAGATGGATTTTTCTCTGCTTAAAACCCTCCATTACGAGCTTAAAAGGACGTAGTATAGGCCCTTAGAACTTAGGAATTACGGAAAAGACCTTATTGAAATCGCTAAAAATAACTGTCAGGGGGTCCTAACGGATGACCTGATGACTCGTTACTAGGGCACACGATCCGTTGGTTCACCCATCAAGTGGACTGCCTTGTCATTCATGAAAATTCATTTATCTTGGTAATGGCCCTCCTAACGGGTCGTTAGGAATGATGACAACTCGTTAGGTACCATCTATTAAGTACACTGGATATGTTTTATCATCTTTCTCTAGAACCTCCCCACGACTGACATGATGACTCGTGGTGACTGACCATGAGTCGTTACATCACCCGTGAGGACCTTGAGTCCTTCATCATCTCAAGCCTTACCCACGAGTCACTTGACGACTCGTTAGGCCTCCTCACGAGTCGTTAAGTGACTCATTCTGCAACTGCTGCAATATTTTTCAATTTTTATCCTAATTCACTTCCGGGTCCGATTCTTCAATTCTCGGGGTATAACAGCTTCCTTCAGTTTGATGTACTTTCCTAAATCTTCCTGTAATTTCTATAGTTCATCTTTATTGCCCTGTGATGGGTCCTTTTCAAATTGCAGTTCTTGTGCCTATATCACTTCCTCCATTGTGGCAATTTTTTGAAATATATTACCATAAATCTCTTTACTCCACTTACTTAAATCCCTTTTAAATTTCTTTAATTTATGATGAAATAAACTAAAAGAATTCTCCATAAGTCTGCTTGTCAATGTTCCTTAATCAGTTCCTTAAATGTTGGATGATTCAACCCAAAAATTTTAGAATTTAAAAAGACTTTAATATCTCTTACTGACTATCATCACGCTCAAGAACCAATGGTGAGTGGTCAGATCCTTCTTTAATGAGATGTTTCACTTTAAGATGTGAAAAAAGATTTGTCAGTTTCTGATTGCCTAGAAATTAATCTAGTCTCTTCAAGATTGTGGCCTCTTGTTGTCTACCATTCCACCAAGTGAATATGCTACCCTCATATTTCATATCTTCTAACCCAAATGTATTTAAGCGTTGACTAAAGTCAACTGTTTCTTTATGGTATACTAGTAATCCACCAAACTCCTCCTCCTGGATAGTACTACCCTGAAATCTCCTCCTACTATTCAAGGTAGATCCAACTGATGATATATATGGTTTAGAAAATCCCATAGTTCCATCCTCTCTTTATGATCATATGTTGCATATACAATTGTAACTATTATCTCCGTGTTAAGATTTTGATGACCAATTATCCATAACTACTGAAATCTGCAGTTTTCTGCTGCACCAAATATCCATATCTTTTCTAAATAGTTTACTACAACATATTGATGTCCTGGTCTTTCCTTGTATTCTTCTAGCTTTGATGGGTGTTGAAAAGGTTCCATCAATCCTATTAGACAATATTTATTCTTTCTATTTAGATTAGTTAATCTCTCAAATGCTTCTTGAGTATTTACTGGCCTAATATTCAGAATATCAATTTGTTAATCATTATGATTAGATTTGAGGCTGCCAGCCTCCTAGGTAGAACTCTCAAATTTGGTATTGATTGATCAGCTTTATTGCCTCCTTTTGATTTGGTGTTGTTACCTTTTAATAGGTTAGTATATTTGGGGGATAAATCTGTCTCTCTTGCTACTTGCGGTAGTTTGTTCTCCATGTCTGCTTCTTCTGTCTGACTCCCCCCCCTCCCCGTGATATATCTACTTCATGCTTCTGTTAATCTATTGCTTGAGTTTTTTTATTGGTTGATATTTTCCAAGGGTCATGTATTGCAGGTGTATCTTTCTCCTATTCTCTGGTGTTACCTTTTGACACTTCTTCGACATCTATTTCAATTGTAGATTCTTTGCTCTCTATGTGGCTTGCACATCTATCTTCTTCTTTATCACTGTCGCCTATATTTGAATTTGTTATATTTATTTGTTCTTGATCCCTTTCTTCATCCCTTATAACTTGTTATAATTCCGCCTGTTTAGAAATTGTTAAATCTTTTCTCCCCTCTTGTATGCCTTTTCTCCTGTTTGTGTATCATCCTTTGGTTCATTCTTTGTTATTTCAGTTATTTTGAGACTCTCTTTTATAATGTTGGCTTTTTCATTACTCTTATAAACTGTATTTGTATCTCCTTATTTTCTAAAAGATTTTTCAATTCATCCTTTGGCTAACTCTCTGTTGTGCCCCTGATTTTTTGTTACCTCTTTAGACTTTGTTTCATTATTATCATCAATGTTGCTTTTATCCTGCTCTTGAAGTACATAAAAAGTGTTTTGTAGTTGATCACTTTGATCCTTCTCATTCTGAAAATTTCCTTTGCTAATGTACTTCAATTTCTGGTTATTAAGTTGCCTGTTTCGCACTTCATTCCAGCCTCCCTTAACCAACTTTCCCCCATCCAATTTTCCACCTACAAGTAATTGAAGAGGTTGTTCTTCCTTATCCTTCTGTTGCTCTTTTGCTTGCTGCTGATTGTCGTCTGCTGTTTCTTTCTCCTCCTTTGGTCTCAATTCTGTATTTACTACATAGCATTTCTTCTCTTTATGACCTTGTAGGTAACAGTTCTTGCAATACTTGGGCATATAGTCATACTTGATCTTAATTCAATTTGCTACTACTTCTCCCGTTGATTTTCTCTTGATTCCAATATTTATTCTTTTTGGTAATTCCTTCAAAAGATCAACCTTCACTTTTACCTTGGCGCAACTAGGTCGCATCTGCTTCTTCGTTGCCATATCTACCTGTAAAGGTTTTCCAACAGCAGCTGCTATTGAAAATAATGTGTTTTAATTACCAAAGAAATTTGGTGGTAGGGATGGAAAAGATATCCATGTTATAACCATTGAAGTCTCAACTACAGGATTGAGCCAGGGTTTCCACTTCAATCCTCTCATATGATGGTATCCATCATTAGCCCTAAGATAGAAAGTCGGTTTTGATAATAGATGAATGTAGTCCTCCATTAGGGTTAATCGAATAAGGAGGAATCTATTACTCAAGAACTCTATTTTGCACTCTCCCTTAATTTGGCATTGTAGCAGAATAATTCTCCTCAATTCCTCCATCTCTAGCCAGCTATAAGAGAATTTCCCTACAACTGCATATTGCAGTTGTTCCTCAATGATCATCTCATTGACTTCCTCCTCTTCCTATAGTAAGGATGGCTCACCATGGATGTATGAGACTATTTTCAGCGTTTCTTGTTTACCCTTTGTCGAGACTTTGCTTGCATTAGGGTTAAGAGCGTCAGCATACTGTATTTTGGGTGGCTCCTCAAGTGGTGGAGGGTCACCGATGGCCGTAGCCATGATGAAGATTCATGCCCTAGCTTTTCTAGTGAGAGAAACTCTAGAGAGAGGTGAGAGCCAAACTTTTTCTTTAAGGAAACCTTGCCAATGGCAAATATCAGACTATTGTTAACAACTATAAAAATTTTAATTGTAGATTAATGATTTTTTCATAGTCTAAAAGATTCGTAATTTACAAAAAAATAATTTAAGAAAAAGTCATTTACTAAACAGAAGTTCTAAAAAAGGACAACCAACTAAAATTCATGTTTTATTTAGTCTCCTTATTAGAATTACTGGCCCGTCACTGAATAATCGGTATGGGTAAGGGTAGACTTTAACATATCATGAGTTCGATAGAACTAAGTAGCTTTAACCTAAATTTTATATAAGTATTAGGAAATTAATTGAATAAAAAAAAAGTTTAGAACTTAGTTATTAACACTTGAGGTTGTTGTTGTTGTAAAGTCAGAACTCATAAAATTCAAATTCAAAATTCGTCTTTAGAGATCGATGTAATGTACATGTTTTTACAGAACATCCTAGTATCTTGATTCCATCTTGCAAAGATAATTTTACTTGATTTTGGAGGCTTAGTATTGAAGCATTGACTTGGTAATTATAAACACAATGTGAATCATTGTGAAACAAATAAAACAAATAAATCTTGGGTCATGGGATTAGAGAGATCAATACAATGAGAATAAATTTTTTATTAAAAAAAAATGTTGGGTCAAAATTGATAAATTGAAGAATACGCATGATGAGCATGTGGAAACTGGAAACAATTGGTAAGATCTAAATCTTGTCTCCACAAGTGTAGACTTTTGGTTCATTCAAAACATAGCAAAAGTAGTTGTGTTTGTGAATATATATATATATATATATATATATATATATATAAGGCTAATGATGACTTTTGATTAGTTTATTAACGGCTTTAAGTACAGGGTAATCTTCCTCGGTTCACATGAACTCTTTCTATAAAATATAACATTTTATTTACCCAAGATTTTTAAGTGTGAAAAAAATCTAAGAGGTATTTTCCCGTACATTTTTACTTGTAATGTATTGATTTGACACTTTTTTAAAAAAATAATAAATAAAATGTCAATTTTATTATATTACCTTTTGAATATAATTAATTCAATGCTTTAAAAATATATTAGGAGATGACTAGAGTTAATAATAAGGGTAAATTAGGAACTAAGTGATAAAGTATGTCTCAATTTTTTAAACTGGACGAGTAAAAAATGTACATCTATTTTTAGCATATTGAATAAGTAAAAATAAACAGAGAGAGATCTGAATACAGATGATAGAGTAAGTTACACTTAGATTATATTTGAGTAAAATATTATAAATCTTTAGTTTGTGTAAACGTTATTTAACAATAGGCCTGGGCATCGAGCCGAGCGAGCTGAGTCCGAGCCGAGCCTTATCGAGCTTTAAATAGTACTGAGCCGAGTCGAGCCGAGTCGAGCCGTCTTTTTTTTTTATCTAGACTTTTTTATATTTTTTGTAAATTTTATTTACCTAATTAGTACTTACAGATCTCAAGACACTTTCTCAATAGTTCAAAGAAATTATATCCACCTTAATAAAAGGATATCAAAGGATTATAAGTTGACAAATAATTTTTTTTTTTTTTGTAATTGTAGGAAGAAAAATAAAGAGACGAATAATATTAGATTTTTTAAAAATTGAAAAAAAAACATAACCACATTTCGCAACAACCAAATTGATGAATATGTATTATGTTTGATTTGACTTGATTTTAATAATTGAAAACTTAATTTGATTTTGATTATAATAAAAAATCGACCCAAATCGAACTATGAACACTCATACTGATATAGTAGGCTTAAGTTGCATTGTGGTTAAAAGTTTACTAACATTGGATAATATTAATTATATAATGTTAAATTAATATAATATATTAAGTTAATTTTCTAATGTACTTCGTAATTGAGCTTAATGAAATGATATTATTTCTTAAATCGAGCCAACCGAGCCAGCTCAATCGAGCCCGAACTTTGATCGAGCCGAGCTTGATCGAGCTTTTATCGAGTCGAGCCGAGCTTTTTTTCAAAACAAGCCGAGCCGAACTTCAAACTGGCTCGGCTCTTTGCCCGAGCCTATTTAACAATATGTAAAGAAAATGAACCAGAAGCGAGTCAAATGACTTAAAGAATTCACAAAGCAACTGCATCTAGTCTGAGAATTTGGGGGGAATGGCCGATTTTAGGAGCCATATGAGGCATGGTTTAAGTACCGTAAATTTTTACAAGGTACGCCGCTTTAATATAAACTTTAAGGGCTCGTACGGTATGTTGGATAAATAAAGTTTTGAGATAAATATTTAGTATTCTTATATTTCTTATTTGATTATTAATTTTAGAATAAGTTGTTTCAGAATTAAAAGTACTATCGAAATAACTTTATTTATCAGAGGGTGAAATTATATATAATTTCAGGATAACTTATCCCAACATAAAATAGTGAAATTGACAAAAATTATCCTGAGGTGTCAAAGTTTTACAAAAAAATATAAAAAGTTAAATTAGGTGGAGGGCATTTTTATAAATAAATAAATTATTCTTAGAAATTATACAATGCATGTTATTTTTCATACAATCTACCAAACAGTCAATAAAAATTAATATCAAAATAACTAACCCCGACATAACTAATCTCAATATAATAATTTTAACATAACTTGTCTTCAAATCAAATGACCCTAAAAGTGTGAGTCTGAAGTTTATTAAAAAGTTTAGACATACAAAGTCTCAAGTTTGGCATTCGAAGTTTTGACATCTTTAAAGTTAGTTTTCTTTTCCTTCTTTGAAGTTTGACCTGACATTCTTAAACTTTAAATATTTTCATCAGAAATATGCTTGGCAATCTCAAACTTTAGAACCATTAGCGTTCAGGGTAGATCTAGTGCAATGATTACAGGTTCACTAAATCAATAACTTTCATCTAGGTATGTATTTGTATTAAAAAATAATTATAAAATGTATAAGAATATTTAGCTTCGAACCCAATCAATTGATTTGGTTATATTGTATATTAATTTGAGATCGTTGTAGAAAATTATTAATTTAAAATTATGAATTCGCCTCTAACTAGCGGAGGAGGAACAATGCTTTTTTAGAAGTTCGTCAATATTAATTACAAGTTATATAATTTGAAAAAAAAATTGACATAGCTTAATTACCCACTTCATCCCAATTTAAGTATGTTAGTTTGACTGAACATGAAGTTTAAGAAGATACTTTTGAATATTGTGGTTTTTAATTAAAAATCTGTGTAATTCTTTAGATCTTGTGGTCTTATACTTTTCATGTAGGATGTTAGTATTGAAAAATTTAACTAAATGTAGAAAGAGACACTCTTTTTGGGACAAACCAAAAATAAAAAATAAAAAATAAGACACTTGAATTGAGACGGTGGGAGCAATGAAATGAAAATTGATCACTCCATTGAATTTTAGGGTCTATAGTGTGTTTGGACAAACTTTTGGGTGGCCAGAATATTTTCTTTCTAAAAAGTGCCTTTTAAAAAAAAGAGGTGCTCGACCAAGTTTTAAGAGAAAATAAGTATTTTTGCGAAGTACGAGAAATTATTTTTCAGAAGTCAAAAAATGACTTCTTCTTGGAAGTACTTTTGAGAAAAATACTTAGATCTTGTTTGGATTGACTTATTTTAGATGCTTTTAAGCCAAAAAAAACTTTTAACCACTTTTATAGTGTTAGGATAACATAATCATGCTAAACACTTATTTTAAAGAAAAAATAATAAAAATAAGCCAGAAATTTACGCTTATAAGTCATAAGTTATAAGTCCATTCAAAAAGACTATTAAAAGCACTTTTTAAAAGTTTGATCCAACAATAATTACTGCTCTAAAATATTTTTAAAATTAATAAGTTAAACACAAAATAATTCTCACTAAAAATACTTTTCAAAAAAATACTTTTAGAAAAAATACTTTTCATAATAAATTAACTTGAAATGTTTAGCCAAATGGACAACTCCATCTTAGAGGGAAGTTAAATTATATTCACATTTGATTCTTATAACTTTTATTATGGAGTTCAACACGAAAATTGCCAGGTAATAAGGTTACTAATGTGAAAGTTTATTGGCCAAAATTCTTAATGTCAAAATTTTAGTCATTTAAAAGAATGTAGTTTTTATTTGTATTTACTATTTTTCTTAAGTGAGCAACTAGGAATTGTTAGTAGTTCTACTTGTCATTAAATGATCTTATTAGAACTGTTATAAGTAAATTTATTCATCCAATCCCTCCATTCAAAAGTTGATTTAGTAATTCATTTCATGACATCAAAGTTACCAAATGGTCTCAAAAGTACTTTACATACATCAATAGGCCCATGGAGATAAGGTCACTGGCTCTATTCAGAGTCTCAAGGGTTCTCTTATGGGTTTAGTAAAGCCCAAAAATATAATCTCTGACTTGGGCTAGTTGGAGCAACTATATTGGGCTGCTTTATGTTGGATCAGGTGGCCTGGTTTCTTTTACTGAAGGCTTAAATCAATTGGTCATTCGCACAAATGAACTTATTTTAAATTGATCTTTAAATTTTACCTCTTAAATTTGTGAATTTTAATTTTTTCCCTTTCGGCATTTTAGTGACAAAAAAATGATCAAAAATGCGCTTAATAACTAAAAAAGTAAATAATAAAAGTCGCAAGACATAAGTTTTTGCCTAAAGTTATGTCTTAAAGGCATAAATTCGCACAAATTATGTCTTATGTATGTAGGCATAAGTTAAATAATACGACTTATGCCTGGTAGGCATAAATTCATGTTATTGAACTTGTGTCTACTTCTGCCCATAGGCACAAATTCAATAACATGAAATTATACCTATCAGACATAAGTTAAGTAACATAAACTTGTGCCTAAAGAGTAGAAGTTCATGCAATTAAAACTGTGCCTACGGGGAAGAACTTTGTTCAATTAAAATTCTGCCACTTATGGGGCATAATTTAAAGTTCAACAACATGAAAATATGTCTACCAGACATAAGTAATATGAACTTGTGCCTAAAGGGCCAAAGTTCATGCAATTAAAATTATGCCTATAGGGCAGAATTTCAGGTTCAAAACACATAAAATTATACCTATCAGGCATAAGTTAAGTAACATGAACTTGTGTCTAAAGGGAAGAAGTTCAATTACATGAATCTATGACTATCAGGCATAAATTAAGTAACATGACTTTATTCATTCCAGGGCTAAGTTATGCCTTGCGAATTTTTTTTTTGTTTTGATTTTTTTTAGAAAAATACGAAAAGTATATCTTTCCCGTTTTTATTACTTAAAACACTAAATGACAAAACTTAAAGACCACCAATTTGATGGGCAAAAATTAAAGACCATCCCAAAATAGGAGCAATCGATGCAAAAACTTGTAAATCAATTTATGAAAATTAGGCTTCTATACGTTGGATCATGTGGGGGTCATTCGCATAAATGTCCTTATTTGGGGTGGTCTTTAATTTTTGCCCTTTGGCACTTTAAGGGACAAAAGCATGGACAAAAATGCCCTTAACAGAAAAAAAATAAAATATCAAGGCAAGAATAAAATTCATAAGGCATAAATCTTTGCCTAAATTATGCCTTAAAGACATAATTTTATAAGACAAAAGTTCATAAGACACATAAAAAAAATCGCAAGACATAAGTTTCTGTCTAAAGTTATTTTTTAAGACATAAATTCGCATAGGTTATTGCGTTATGTCTAGTAGGTATAAGTTAAGCAACATGACTTATGCCCTGTAGGCATAAAGTCATGTTGTTGAACTTGTGCGTACTTCTGCCTTATGCACAAGTTCAAGAACATGAAATTATGGCTATTAGCCATATGTTAAGTAACATGAACTTCTGCCCATAGACACAAGTTCAATAAAATGAAATTATTCCTACCAGACATAAGTTAAGTAACATGAACTTCTGCCCATAGGCACAAGTTCAATAACATGAAATTATGCCTACAAGACATAAGTTAAATAACATGAACTTATGCCTAAAGGGTAGAAGTTTATGCAATTGAAATTGTGCCTAAGGGGTAGAAGTTCAATTGCATGAACTTCTGCCCATAGGCACAATTTCAATAACATGAAATTATGTTTTGGACACAAGTTCAGTAGGAAACTTGTGCCTATAGGCAAAAGTTCTTGCAATTGAACTTCTGCCTACTGAACTAGCATGAACTTATGTCTTCTAAGACTAACCTATGCTTTGAGATTTTTTTTTTTTGAATTGCACTTTCTTTTTGTTTTAAAATTTTTTTAAAAAATATTGGGGGTATTTTCGTCCCCTTTTTAATACTTAAAACACTAAAAGACAAAAATTAATGACCACCAATTTGAGAGGTAAAAATTAAAGACCACCCCAAAATAGGGGCAATCAGTGCAAAAACTTGATCATGTGGCCTGGTTAGGCCCTTCATCCATCTAATTCCAGTTTTTACACGGATTGCCCTTATTTCGTGGTGATCTATAAGTTTTTTCCTTCAAATTGGTGATCTTTAAGTTTTCATTGCATGCTCATTTAATGAAAAGTTGTTGTCCAAAATTATACTTAATTTCTCTTGATAAACCTTTTAATGTTTGCCCTGAGGCATAAGTTTAGTGTTATTTAATTCGCAAGACAAATCTTTATCCTTAATATTAAAATAAGAAATTGCTAGACGCAGGTTATGTTTTATAAGACACAAATTCATGCTACTGAATTTATGTCATGAGGCATAACTTGTGCCAAAACCTATGTCTTGCAATTTTTTTTCTTGCGATTTTTTTCATTGTCCCAATTATTTTTTACCATTTTTTTATTATTTAAAGTGTCGAAGGAAAAAAAGTTAAAGACTACAAATTTGAGAGACAAAAATTAAAGATCATCCCAAAATAGAAACATTTGTACGGATGACCCCGTCTAATTTACCAATTTTAGCCCAATTCTCTATTATTTATGAGGAATTTCATATCAAACAACAGTTTGCAACGTAAGGATCATTAGAAACTATAGTTTATATAATTACAATTTATAATAATAATTTTTAGGCCAAAAAAAAACTCTCTCGCCTCTCTCCCTCTTTCTCTTTCTTTCTCTCTCTCTCCTCTCTTATCTCCTTAATCTTGCCGGCCTCTCTCCTCTCTCCTCTCGCGCCCCCCTCTCTCTCCATCTCTCGCTGCCTCTCTCCCATCTCTCTGCCTCTCTCATTCTTTCGCTGCCCCAAATAACTCCTCCAACCTTTTCCAAAAAGTTTACCCGTTCTTCTTCCATTATATGCTTTTTCGTTCTTCAACCAAAGTAAATATACATTGTAGCTTAGATTCTTTTCTTGCATTTTTCAATTTGAGTGTGTTTTTAAAATTTCATATTTTTTTGATAATCTAAAATAAGGCCTGTAACTATAACTTGATTTTTTCATTGTATTGCTTCTGCTTAGATATTATCTTTTTTGAAAATCATTTCTTTGCAAAAATATCAAATAAGACTTCAGCCGTTAAACTTTTTATTTGTGGGGAGGGGGAGGGGGAGGGGGAGGGGGAGGGGGTATTGATACTTGTATAAATTTCTTAGTATTTATTGACATATTTTTTAGTTAAGGAGTATATTTAGCAAACAGAAGCTTAAAAAGATTGGCATTCTAAAACAAACTACAAATTTTATAATGTATTTTAATATGAAGATAAAATCTCTATTTCCTTTTTATGATCTCCTTCCCCTGCTATATCAATGTATAACAGGTTTCGAGCGAGATCTAAATATAAATTATACATATACTTATTTTTAATTTATTTTTGTCTGTATAACACAAAAATAATTATATTATCTGTATATCACCATAAATAACAAAATAAATATGGATATCAAAATGTATATCACAACTTTATTTTCCTTCTTTGTGTATATTAAAAATTTCCTTCTTTGTATATCTAAAATATGAATTTGTAAATATAGTTTTTATTAATATATTGTCGTCTCGATATCCAAATGTAGATCATAAAAGTAATCGTAGCGTTTGTATATCAACCAAAATGTATATCACAATTTTATTTTCCTTCCTTGTGATATCAAAATGTATATTAAAAATTATTTTCCTCTTTGTATGTATCCGTGTATAACACATAATTTCATGTGGATATACATAAATGTGTATGCTTGAGAAACATGGATATATAAGATGGAAATTAGAACCTTTGTTCAATTAATTTAAAAAGAAAAAAAAAGAGGAAAAAAAAAGAGCTTCTTTAATGGAGTTTAAAATTTTCTTATGTGTTCAAACCACTTCTACACGACTCCAAATTATCGCAAATTTGATATATGAACTGTAAAAAATATTTTCAATCGTTTGGCAAGTAATAATCAAGCAGTCAATGTCATGATATGTTCAACAAGGATATAAATATCCATTATGACTTCTTTTGTATTAATAGTGACTTTCTTACAATAAATTCTGCAATATATTTTACTATGACTGACAAGATTGTTTTCTCCTTCTCACCTTTTGTATATATACACTCTATAGTGATGGTGTATTTATGATGTAAAAAGTGTATCCGAGTGTGTGTTGTGCTGTGATTCATTCAAAGAAGAAGATGAAAGAAGAACTATTATCTTGAAGAAGAGAAATTTCAGAATTCTATAGAGAGTATATTGTATTACTCCTCATTTATTACAGAAAATGGGAATAATCATCCCTTTTATACAAAGTAGGTAAGTTAGTTAAGTAACTAACTCAACTGTTTAACTAATTTTGTGAACTGGCCAATCTACCTTTCTAACTACTTTATTACATTCTTCTTTATTTCAATACTCCTCCTCAAGTTGGGTGTTGAAAAATATTTAAAACACCAAACTTGGACAGTAGATATTGGTGTTGAACTCTGGTGAGTCCTTTGCTAAGAAGATCATCAGGTTGATCTTGAGTTGAAATGTACTTCATAGTAACTAGACCTTGCTGAAATTTTTCTCGAATAAAGTGACAATTAATCTCTATATGCTTTGTTCTTTCATGGTATACAGGGTTAGCTGCTATCTGGATAGCAGCTTTGCTGTCACAGTGAACTTCTATTGGTTGTTGAATGTTCATATCAACCTCCTTGAGTAAGCCTAGCAACCATATTAGTTCAGCGGTAGTGGTGGCTAAACTTCTATATTCTGCCTCTGCGGAACTTCTAGAGACTGTAGTTTGTTTCTTAGATTTCCATGACGCAAGAGAGTCTCCAAACTTGATTAAAAAACCTGTGATTGACCTTATGGTTAAAGGGCAGGATGCCCAATCTGCATCACAAAATGCAGTAATGGTGTTTGAGTTGTTGTTGGATAGTAGTATCCGTTGTCCAGGTTGATTTTTGGCATAGTTAATAATTCTAAGGGTTGCTTCCATGTGAGATTTCTTGGGTTGTTGTAAGAATTGTATGAGAGCTTGAACTCCATAAGATATGCTAGGTCTGGTTATGGTAAGATATAATAATTTTCCAATCAACTTTTGATAAAGACCTGGATCAACCAATACATCAACTGTAATATCCTTGGACTGGTCATGTTCTTTTAGACATAGATCATACTGTTTTGAAGTCAACTTAAGATTAGTATCAATAGGTGTTGCTACAAGCTTAGCTGCTACCAATCCCAATTCTGAAATGAGCTCTAGAGAGTATTTCCTTTGATGCATCACCATTCCTTGTTTTGATCTAGCAAACTCAATGCCAAAGAAGTATTTGAGTTCTCCAAGATCCTTCATCTTAAAAGCTTGTTGTAGAGCTTTATTTATTTCTTCAATCAGACTTAAGCTGCTTCCAGTGAGCAACATATCATCTACATATACTAACACGGTGGTTATTCCCTCTATTCCTTTCTTTACAGATAAAGAGTGATCATATTGACTTCGCTTAAACTAAAGTATCGTTGTAGAAAATTATTAATTTAAAATTATGAATTCGCCTCTAACTAGCGGAGGAGGAACAATGCTTTTTTAGAAGTTCGTCAATATTAATTACAAGTTATATAATTTGAAAAAAAAATTGACATAGCTTAATTACCCACTTCATCCCAATTTAAGTATGTTAGTTTGACTGAACATGAAGTTTAAGAAGATACTTTTGAATATTGTGGTTTTTAATTAAAAATCTGTGTAATTCTTTAGATCTTGTGGTCTTATACTTTTCATGTAGGATGTTAGTATTGAAAAATTTAACTAAATGTAGAAAGAGACACTCTTTTTGGGACAAACCAAAAATAAAAAATAAAAAATAAGACACTTGAATTGAGACGGAGGGAGCAATGAAATGAAAATTGATCACTCCATTGAATTTTAGGATCTATAGTGTGTTTGGACAAACTTTTGGGTGGCCAGAATATTTTCTTTCTAAAAAGTGCCTTTTAAAAAAAAGAGGTGCTCGACCAAGTTTTAAGAGAAAATAAGTATTTTTGCGAAGTACGAGAAATTATTTTTCAGAAGTCAAAAAATGACTTCTTCTTGGAAGTACTTTTGAGAAAAATACTTAGATCTTGTTTGGATTGACTTATTTTAGATGCTTTTAAGCCAAAAAAAACTTTTAACCACTTTTATAGTGTTAGGATAA
The DNA here is from genome assembly GCA_035772735.1 of Datura wrightii. NCBI lineage: Eukaryota > Viridiplantae > Streptophyta > Magnoliopsida > Solanales > Solanaceae > Datura > Datura wrightii. The sequence continues at coordinate 190,414,103 of JASDFA010000018.1, read as the reverse complement.
CATAATCATGCTAAACACTTATTTTAAAGAAAAAATAATAAAAATAAGCCAGAAATTTACGCTTATAAGTCATAAGTTATAAGTCCATTCAAAAAGACTATTAAAAGCACTTTTTAAAAGTTTGATCCAACAATAATTACTGCTCTAAAATATTTTTAAAATTAATAAGTTAAACACAAAATAATTCTCACTAAAAATACTTTTCAAAAAAATACTTTTAGGAAAAATACTTTTCATAATAAATTAACTTGAAATGTTTAGCCAAATGGACAACTCCATCTTAGAGGGAAGTTAAATTATATTCACATTTGATTCTTATAACTTTTATTATGGAGTTCAACACGAAAATTGCCAGGTAATAAGGTTACTAATGTGAAAGTTTATTGGCCAAAATTCTTAATGTCAAAATTTTAGTCATTTAAAAGAATGTAGTTTTTATTTGTATTTACTATTTTTCTTAAGTGAGCAACTAGGAATTGTTAGTAGTTCTACTTGTCATTAAATGATCTTATTAGAATTGTTATAAGTAAATTTATTCATCCAATCCCTCCATTCAAAAGTTGATTTAGTAATTCATTTCATGACATCAAAGTTACCAAATGGTCTCAAAAGCACTTTACATACATCAATAGGCCCATGGAGATAAGGTCACTGGCTCTATTCAGAGTCTCAAGGGTTCTCTTATGGGTTTAGTAAAGCCCAACAATATAATCTCTGACTTGGGCTAGTTGGAGTAACTATATTGGGCTGCTTTATGTTGGATCAGGTGGCCTGGTTTCTTTTACTGAAGGCTTAAATCAATTGGTCATTCGCACGAATGAACTTATTTTAAATTAATTTTTAATTTTTGCCTCTTAAATTTGTGAATTTTAATTTTTTTCCTTCGGTATTTTAGTGACAAAAGAATGATCAAAAATGCGCTTAATAACTAAAAAAGTAAATAATAAAAGTCGCAAGACATAAGTTTTTGCCTAAAGTTATGTCTTAAAGGCATAAATTCGCACAAATTATGTCTTATGTCTGTAGGCATAAGTTAAGTAATACGGCTTATGCCTGGTAGGCATAAATTCATGTTATTGAACTTGTGCCTACTTCTGCCCATAGGCACAAATTCAATAACATGAAATTATACCTATCAGATATAAGTTAAGTAACATGAACTTGTGCCTAAAGAGTAGAAGTTCATGCAATTAAAATTGTGCCTACGGGGAAGAACTTCATTCAATTAAAATTCTGCCACTTATGGGGCATAATTTAAAGTTCAACAACATGAAAATATGTCTACCAGACATAAGTTAAGTAATATGAACTTGTGCCTAAAGGGCAAAAGTTCATGCAATTAAAATTGTGCCTATGGGGTAGAATTTCAGGTTCAAAACACATGAAATTATACCTACCAGGCATAAGTTAAGTAACATGAACTTGTGTCTAAAGGGAAGAAGTTCAATTACATGAATCTATGACTATCAGGCATAAATTAAGTAACATGACTTTATTCATTCCAGGGCTAAGTTATGTCTTGCGAATTTTTTTTTTGACTTGCGAATTTTTTTTCGTTTTGATTTTGTTTTAGAAAAATACTAAAGGTATTTCTGTCCCGTTTTTATTACTTAAAACGCTAAATGATAAAACTTAAAGACCACCAATTTGAGGGGCAAAAATTAAAGACCATCCCTGTAGGCATGAAGTCATGTTGTTGAACTTGTGTGTACTTCTACCTTATGCACAAGTTCAAGAACATGAAATTATGGCTATTAGGCATAAGTTAAGTAACATGAACTTCTGTCATAGGCACAAGTTTAATAAAATGAAATTATTCCTACCAGACATAAGTTAAGTAACATGAAATTATGCCTACAAGACATAAGTTAAATAACATGAACTTATGCCTAAAGGGCAGAAGTTTATGCAATTGAAATTGTGCCTGAGGGGTAGAAGTTCAATTGCATGAACTTCTGCCCATAGGCACAATTTTAATAACATGAAATTATGCCTAGGACACAAGTTCAGTAAGGAACTTGTGCCTATAGGCAAAAGTTCCTGCAATTGAACTTCTGCCTACTGAACTAGCATAAACTTATGTCTTCTAAGACTAACCTATGCTTTGAGATTTTTTTTTGGACTTGCAATTTCTTTTTGTTTTAAATTTTTTTTAAAAAAATATTAGGGTTAGTTTTGTCCCCTTTTTAATACTTAAAACACTAAAAGACAAAAATTAATGACCACCAATTTGAGAGGTAAAAATTAAAGACCACCCCAAAATAGGGGCAATCAGTGCAAAAACTTGATCACGTGGCCTGGTTAGGCCCTTCATCCATCTAATTCCAGTTTTTACACAGACTGCCCTTATTTCGTGGTGATCTATAAGTTTTTTCCTTCAAATTAGTGATCTAAGTTTTCATTGCATGCTCATTTAATGAAAAGTTGTTGTCCAAAATTATACTTAATTTCTCTTGATAGACCTTTTAATGTTTTCCCTGAGGCATAAGTTCAGTGTTAGTTAATTCGCAAGACAAATCTTTATTCTTAATATTAAAAAAAGAAATTGCTAGACGTAAGTTATGCTTTATAAGACACAAATGCATGCTACTGAATTTATTTCATGAGGCATAACTTGTGCCAAACTTACGTCTTGCGATTTTTTTCATTGTCCCAATTATTTTTCACCACTTTTTTATTATTTAAAGTGTCGAAGGAAAAAAAAAATTAAAGACTACAAAATTGAGAGACAAAAATTAAATACCATCCCAAAATAAAAACATTTGTACGGATGACCCCGTCTAGTTTCCCAATTTTAGCCCAATTCTCTATTATTTATGAGGAAGTTCATAACAAACAACAGTTTGCAACGTAAGGACCATTAGAAACTATAGTTTATATAATTACAATTTATAACAATAATTTTTATGCCAAAAAAAAACTCTCTCGCCTCTCTCCCTGTCTCTCCCTCTTTCTTTCTCTCTCTCCTCTCCTAATCTCCTTAATCTTGCCGGCCTCTCTCCTCTCTCCTCTCGCGCCCCCTCTCTCTCCATCTCTCGCTGCCTCTCTCCCATCTCTCTGCCTCTCTCATTCTTTCGCTGCCCCAAATAACTCCTCCAACCTTTTCCAAAAAGTTTACCCGTTCTTCTTCCATTATATGCTTTTTCGTTCTTCAACCAAAGTAAATATACATTGTAGCTTAGATTCTTTTCTTGCATTTTTCAATTTGAGTGTGTTTTTAAAATTTCATATTTTTTTGATAATCTAAAATAAGGCCTGTAACTATAACTTGATTTTTTCATTGTATTGCTTCTGCTTAGATATTATCTTTTTTGAAAATCATTTCTTTGCAAAAATATCAAATAAGACTTCAGCCGTTAAACTTTTTATTTGTGGGGAGGGGGAGGGGGAGGGGGAGGGGGAGGGGGTATTGATACTTGTATAAATTTCTTAGTATTTATTGACATATTTTTTAGTTAAGGAGTATATTTAGCAAACAGAAGCTTAAAAAGATTGGCATTCTAAAACAAACTACAAATTTTATAATGTATTTTAATATGAAGATAAAATCTCTATTTCCTTTTTATGATCTCCTTCCCCTGCTATATCAATGTATAACAGGTTTCGAGCGAGATCTAAATATAAATTATACATATACTTATTTTTAATTTATTTTTGTCTGTATAACACAAAAATAATTATATTATCTGTATATCACCATAAATAACAAAATAAATATGGATATCAAAATGTATATCACAACTTTATTTTCCTTCTTTGTGTATATTAAAAATTTCCTTCTTTGTATATCTAAAATATGAATTTGTAAATATAGTTTTTATTAATATATTGTCGTCTCGATATCCAAATGTAGATCATAAAAGTAATCGTAGCGTTTGTATATCAACCAAAATGTATATCACAATTTTATTTTCCTTCCTTGTGATATCAAAATGTATATTAAAAATTATTTTCCTCTTTGTATGTATCCGTGTATAACACATAATTTCATGTGGATATACATAAATGTGTATGCTTGAGAAACATGGATATATAAGATGGAAATTAGAACCTTTGTTCAATTAATTTAAAAAGAAAAAAAAAAGAGGAAAAAAAAAGAGCTTCTTTAATGGAGTTTAAAATTTTCTTATGTGTTCAAACCACTTCTACACGACTCTAAATTATCGCAAATTTGATATATGAACTGTAAAAAATATTTTCAATCGTTTGGCAAGTAATAATCAAGCAGTCAATGTCATGATATGTTCAACAAGGATATAAATATCCATTATGACTTCTTTTGTATTAATAGTGACTTTCTTACAATAAATTCTGCAATATATTTTACTATGACTGACAAGATTGTTTTCTCCTTCTCACCTTTTGTATATATACACTCTATAGTGATGGTGTATTTATGATGTAAAAAGTGTATCCGAGTGTGTGTTGTGCTGTGATTCATTCAAAGAAGAAGATGAAAGAAGAACTATTATCTTGAAGAAGAGAAATTTCAGAATTCTATAGAGAGTATATTGTATTACTCCTCATTTATTACAGAAAATGGGAATAATCATCCCTTTTATACAAAGTAGGTAAGTTAGTTAAGTAACTAACTCAACTGTTTAACTAATTTTGTGAACTGGCCAATCTACCTTTCTAACTACTTTATTACATTCTTCTTTATTTCAATACTCCTCCTCAAGTTGGGTGTTGAAAAATATTTAAAACACCAAACTTGGACAGTAGATATTGGTGTTGAACTCTGGTGAGTCCTTTGCTAAGAAGATCATCAGGTTGATCTTGAGTTGAAATGTACTTCATAGTAACTAGACCTTGCTGAAATTTTTCTCGAATAAAGTGACAATTAATCTCTATATGCTTTGTTCTTTCATGGTATACAGGGTTAGCTGCTATCTGGATAGCAGCTTTGCTGTCACAGTGAACTTCTATTGGTTGTTGAATGTTCATATCAACCTCCTTGAGTAAGCCTAGCAACCATATTAGTTCAGCGGTAGTGGTGGCTAAACTTCTATATTCTGCCTCTGCGGAACTTCTAGAGACTGTAGTTTGTTTCTTAGATTTCCATGACGCAAGAGAGTCTCCAAACTTGATTAAAAAACCTGTGATTGACCTTATGGTTAAAGGGCAGGATGCCCAATCTGCATCACAAAATGCAGTAATGGTGTTTGAGTTGTTGTTGGATAGTAGTATCCGTTGTCCAGGTTGATTTTTGGCATAGTTAATAATTCTAAGGGTTGCTTCCATGTGAGATTTCTTGGGTTGTTGTAAGAATTGTATGAGAGCTTGAACTCCATAAGATATGCTAGGTCTGGTTATGGTAAGATATAATAATTTTCCAATCAACTTTTGATAAAGACCTGGATCAACCAATACATCAACTGTAATATCCTTGGACTGGTCATGTTCTTTTAGACATAGATCATACTGTTTTGAAGTCAACTTAAGATTAGTATCAATAGGTGTTGCTACAAGCTTAGCTGCTACCAATCCCAATTCTGAAATGAGCTCTAGAGAGTATTTCCTTTGATGCATCACCATTCCTTGTTTTGATCTAGCAAACTCAATGCCAAAGAAGTATTTGAGTTCTCCAAGATCCTTCATCTTAAAAGCTTGTTGTAGAGCTTTATTTATTTCTTCAATCAGACTTAAGCTGCTTCCAGTGAGCAACATATCATCTACATATACTAACACGGTGGTTATTCCCTCTATTCCTTTCTTTACAGATAAAGAGTGATCATATTGACTTCGCTTAAACTAAAGTATCGTTGTAGAAAATTATTAATTTAAAATTATGAATTCGCCTCTAACTAGCGGAGGAGGAACAATGCTTTTTTAGAAGTTCGTCAATATTAATTACAAGTTATATAATTTGAAAAAAAAATTGACATAGCTTAATTACCCACTTCATCCCAATTTAAGTATGTTAGTTTGACTGAACATGAAGTTTAAGAAGATACTTTTGAATATTGTGGTTTTTAATTAAAAATCTGTGTAATTCTTTAGATCTTGTGGTCTTATACTTTTCATGTAGGATGTTAGTATTGAAAAATTTAACTAAATGTAGAAAGAGACACTCTTTTTGGGACAAACCAAAAATAAAAAATAAAAAATAAGACACTTGAATTGAGACGGAGGGAGCAATGAAATGAAAATTGATCACTCCATTGAATTTTAGGATCTATAGTGTGTTTGGACAAACTTTTGGGTGGCCAGAATATTTTCTTTCTAAAAAGTGCCTTTTAAAAAAAAGAGGTGCTCGACCAAGTTTTAAGAGAAAATAAGTATTTTTGCGAAGTACGAGAAATTATTTTTCAGAAGTCAAAAAATGACTTCTTCTTGGAAGTACTTTTGAGAAAAATACTTAGATCTTGTTTGGATTGACTTATTTTAGATGCTTTTAAGCCAAAAAAAACTTTTAACCACTTTTATAGTGTTAGGATAACATAATCATGCTAAACACTTATTTTAAAGAAAAAATAATAAAAATAAGCCAGAAATTTACGCTTATAAGTCATAAGTTATAAGTCCATTCAAAAAGACTATTAAAAGCACTTTTTAAAAGTTTGATCCAACAATAATTACTGCTCTAAAATATTTTTAAAATTAATAAGTTAAACACAAAATAATTCTCACTAAAAATACTTTTCAAAAAAATACTTTTAGGAAAAATACTTTTCATAATAAATTAACTTGAAATGTTTAGCCAAATGGACAACTCCATCTTAGAGGGAAGTTAAATTATATTCACATTTGATTCTTATAACTTTTATTATGGAGTTCAACACGAAAATTGCCAGGTAATAAGGTTACTAATGTGAAAGTTTATTGGCCAAAATTCTTAATGTCAAAATTTTAGTCATTTAAAAGAATGTAGTTTTTATTTGTATTTACTATTTTTCTTAAGTGAGCAACTAGGAATTGTTAGTAGTTCTACTTGTCATTAAATGATCTTATTAGAATTGTTATAAGTAAATTTATTCATCCAATCCCTCCATTCAAAAGTTGATTTAGTAATTCATTTCATGACATCAAAGTTACCAAATGGTCTCAAAAGCACTTTACATACATCAATAGGCCCATGGAGATAAGGTCACTGGCTCTATTCAGAGTCTCAAGGGTTCTCTTATGGGTTTAGTAAAGCCCAACAATATAATCTCTGACTTGGGCTAGTTGGAGTAACTATATTGGGCTGCTTTATGTTGGATCAGGTGGCCTGGTTTCTTTTACTGAAGGCTTAAATCAATTGGTCATTCGCACGAATGAACTTATTTTAAATTAATTTTTAATTTTTGCCTCTTAAATTTGTGAATTTTAATTTTTTTCCTTCGGTATTTTAGTGACAAAAGAATGATCAAAAATGCGCTTAATAACTAAAAAAGTAAATAATAAAAGTCGCAAGACATAAGTTTTTGCCTAAAGTTATGTCTTAAAGGCATAAATTCGCACAAATTATGTCTTATGTCTGTAGGCATAAGTTAAGTAATACGGCTTATGCCTGGTAGGCATAAATTCATGTTATTGAACTTGTGCCTACTTCTGCCCATAGGCACAAATTCAATAACATGAAATTATACCTATCAGATATAAGTTAAGTAACATGAACTTGTGCCTAAAGAGTAGAAGTTCATGCAATTAAAATTGTGCCTACGGGGAAGAACTTCATTCAATTAAAATTCTGCCACTTATGGGGCATAATTTAAAGTTCAACAACATGAAAATATGTCTACCAGACATAAGTTAAGTAATATGAACTTGTGCCTAAAGGGCAAAAGTTCATGCAATTAAAATTGTGCCTATGGGGTAGAATTTCAGGTTCAAAACACATGAAATTATACCTACCAGGCATAAGTTAAGTAACATGAACTTGTGTCTAAAGGGAAGAAGTTCAATTACATGAATCTATGACTATCAGGCATAAATTAAATAACATGACTTTATTCATTCCAGGGCTAAGTTATGTCTTGCGAATTTTTTTTTTGACTTGCGAATTTTTTTTCGTTTTGATTTTGTTTTAGAAAAATACTAAAGGTATTTCTGTCCCGTTTTTATTACTTAAAACGCTAAATGATAAAACTTAAAGACCACCAATTTGAGGGGCAAAAATTAAAGACCATCCCTGTAGGCATGAAGTCATGTTGTTGAACTTGTGTGTACTTCTACCTTATGCACAAGTTCAAGAACATGAAATTATGGCTATTAGGCATAAGTTAAGTAACATGAACTTCTGTCATAGGCACAAGTTTAATAAAATGAAATTATTCCTACCAGACATAAGTTAAGTAACATGAAATTATGCCTACAAGACATAAGTTAAATAACATGAACTTATGCCTAAAGGGCAGAAGTTTATGCAATTGAAATTGTGCCTGAGGGGTAGAAGTTCAATTGCATGAACTTCTGCCCATAGGCACAATTTTAATAACATGAAATTATGCCTAGGACACAAGTTCAGTAAGGAACTTGTGCCTATAGGCAAAAGTTCCTGCAATTGAACTTCTGCCTACTGAACTAGCATAAACTTATGTCTTCTAAGACTAACCTATGCTTTGAGATTTTTTTTTGGACTTGCAATTTCTTTTTGTTTTAAATTTTTTTTAAAAAAATATTAGGGTTAGTTTTGTCCCCTTTTTAATACTTAAAACACTAAAAGACAAAAATTAATGACCACCAATTTGAGAGGTAAAAATTAAAGACCACCCCAAAATAGGGGCAATCAGTGCAAAAACTTGATCACGTGGCCTGGTTAGGCCCTTCATCCATCTAATTCCAGTTTTTACACAGACTGCCCTTATTTCGTGGTGATCTATAAGTTTTTTCCTTCAAATTAGTGATCTAAGTTTTCATTGCATGCTCATTTAATGAAAAGTTGTTGTCCAAAATTATACTTAATTTCTCTTGATAGACCTTTTAATGTTTTCCCTGAGGCATAAGTTCAGTGTTAGTTAATTCGCAAGACAAATCTTTATTCTTAATATTAAAAAAAGAAATTGCTAGACGTAAGTTATGCTTTATAAGACACAAATGCATGCTACTGAATTTATTTCATGAGGCATAACTTGTGCCAAACTTACGTCTTGCGATTTTTTTCATTGTCCCAATTATTTTTCACCACTTTTTTATTATTTAAAGTGTCGAAGGAAAAAAAAAATTAAAGACTACAAAATTGAGAGACAAAAATTAAATACCATCCCAAAATAAAAACATTTGTACGGATGACCCCGTCTAGTTTCCCAATTTTAGCCCAATTCTCTATTATTTATGAGGAAGTTCATAACAAACAACAGTTTGCAACGTAAGGACCATTAGAAACTATAGTTTATATAATTACAATTTATAACAATAATTTTTATGCCAAAAAAAAAACTCTCTCGCCTCTCTCCCTGTCTCTCCCTCTTTCTTTCTCTCTCTCCTCTCCTAATCTCCTTAATCTTGCCGGCCTCTCTCCTCTCTCCTCTCGCGCCCCCTCTCTCTCCATCTCTCGCTGCCTCTCTCCCATCTCTCTGCCTCTCTCATTCTTTCGCTGCCCCAAATAACTCCTCCAACCTTTTCCAAAAAGTTTACCCGTTCTTTTTCCATTATATGCTTTTTCGTTCTTCAACCAAAGTAAATATACATTGTAGCTTAGATTCTTTTCTTGCATTTTTCAATTTGAGTGTGTTTTTAAAATTTCATATTTTTTTGATAATCTAAAATAAGGCCTGTAACTATAACTTGATTTTTTCATTGTATTGCTTCTGCTTAGATATTATCTTTTTTGAAAATCATTTCTTTGCAAAAATATCAAATAAGACTTCAGCCGTTAAACTTTTTATTTGTGGGGAGGGGGAGGGGGAGGGGGAGGGGGAGGGGGTATTGATACTTGTATAAATTTCTTAGTATTTATTGACATATTTTTTAGTTAAGGAGTATATTTAGCAAACAGAAGCTTAAAAAGATTGGCATTCTAAAACAAACTACAAATTTTATAATGTATTTTAATATGAAGATAAAATCTCTATTTCCTTTTTATGATCTCCTTCCCCTGCTATATCAATGTATAACAGGTTTCGAGCGAGATCTAAATATAAATTATACATATACTTATTTTTAATTTATTTTTGTCTGTATAACACAAAAATAATTATATTATCTGTATATCACCATAAATAACAAAATAAATATGGATATCAAAATGTATATCACAACTTTATTTTCCTTCTTTGTGTATATTAAAAATTTCCTTCTTTGTATATCTAAAATATGAATTTGTAAATATAGTTTTTATTAATATATTGTCGTCTCGATATCCAAATGTAGATCATAAAAGTAATCGTAGCGTTTGTATATCAACCAAAATGTATATCACAATTTTATTTTCCTTCCTTGTGATATCAAAATGTATATTAAAAATTATTTTCCTCTTTGTATGTATCCGTGTATAACACATAATTTCATGTGGATATACATAAATGTGTATGCTTGAGAAACATGGATATATAAGATGGAAATTAGAACCTTTGTTCAATTAATTTAAAAAGAAAAAAAAAGAGGAAAAAAAAAGAGCTTCTTTAATGGAGTTTAAAATTTTCTTATGTGTTCAAACCACTTCTACACGACTCCAAATTATCGCAAATTTGATATATGAACTGTAAAAAATATTTTCAATCGTTTGGCAAGTAATAATCAAGCAGTCAATGTCATGATATGTTCAACAAGGATATAAATATCCATTATGACTTCTTTTGTATTAATAGTGACTTTCTTACAATAAATTCTGCAATATATTTTACTATGACTGACAAGATTGTTTTCTCCTTCTCACCTTTTGTATATATACACTCTATAGTGATGGTGTATTTATGATGTAAAAAGTGTATCCGAGTGTGTGTTGTGCTGTGATTCATTCAAAGAAGAAGATGAAAGAAGAACTATTATCTTGAAGAAGAGAAATTTCAGAATTCTATAGAGAGTATATTGTATTACTCCTCATTTATTACAGAAAATGGGAATAATCATCCCTTTTATACAAAGTAGGTAAGTTAGTTAAGTAACTAACTCAACTGTTTAACTAATTTTGTGAACTGGCCAATCTACCTTTCTAACTACTTTATTACATTCTTCTTTATTTCAATACTCCTCCTCAAGTTGGGTGTTGAAAAATATTTAAAACACCAAACTTGGACAGTAGATATTGGTGTTGAACTCTGGTGAGTCCTTTGCTAAGAAGATCATCAGGTTGATCTTGAGTTGAAATGTACTTCATAGTAACTAGACCTTGCTGAAATTTTTCTCGAATAAAGTGACAATTAATCTCTATATGCTTTGTTCTTTCATGGTATACAGGGTTAGCTGCTATCTGGATAGCAGCTTTGCTGTCACAGTGAACTTCTATTGGTTGTTGAATGTTCATATCAACCTCCTTGAGTAAGCCTAGCAACCATATTAGTTCAGCGGTAGTGGTGGCTAAACTTCTATATTCTGCCTCTGCGGAACTTCTAGAGACTGTAGTTTGTTTCTTAGATTTCCATGACGCAAGAGAGTCTCCAAACTTGATTAAAAAACCTGTGATTGACCTTATGGTTAAAGGGCAGGATGCCCAATCTGCATCACAAAATGCAGTAATGGTGTTTGAGTTGTTGTTGGATAGTAGTATCCGTTGTCCAGGTTGATTTTTGGCATAGTTAATAATTCTAAGGGTTGCTTCCATGTGAGATTTCTTGGGTTGTTGTAAGAATTGTATGAGAGCTTGAACTCCATAAGATATGCTAGGTCTGGTTATGGTAAGATATAATAATTTTCCAATCAACTTTTGATAAAGACCTGGATCAACCAATACATCAACTGTAATATCCTTGGACTGGTCATGTTCTTTTAGACATAGATCATACTGTTTTGAAGTCAACTTAAGATTAGTATCAATAGGTGTTGCTACAAGCTTAGCTGCTACCAATCCCAATTCTGAAATGAGCTCTAGAGAGTATTTCCTTTGATGCATCACCATTCCTTGTTTTGATCTAGCAAACTCAATGCCAAAGAAGTATTTGAGTTCTCCAAGATCCTTCATCTTAAAAGCTTGTTGTAGAGCTTTATTTATTTCTTCAATCAGACTTAAGCTGCTTCCAGTGAGCAACATATCATCTACATATACTAACACGGTGGTTATTCCCTCTATTCCTTTCTTTACAGATAAAGAGTGATCATATTGACTTCGCTTAAACTAAAGTATCGTTGTAGAAAATTATTAATTTAAAATTATGAATTCGCCTCTAACTAGCGGAGGAGGAACAATGCTTTTTTAGAAGTTCGTCAATATTAATTACAAGTTATATAATTTGAAAAAAAAATTGACATAGCTTAATTACCCACTTCATCCCAATTTAAGTATGTTAGTTTGACTGAACATGAAGTTTAAGAAGATACTTTTGAATATTGTGGTTTTTAATTAAAAATCTGTGTAATTCTTTAGATCTTGTGGTCTTATACTTTTCATGTAGGATGTTAGTATTGAAAAATTTAACTAAATGTAGAAAGAGACACTCTTTTTGGGACAAACCAAAAATAAAAAATAAAAAATAAGACACTTGAATTGAGACGGAGGGAGCAATGAAATGAAAATTGATCACTCCATTGAATTTTAGGATCTATAGTGTGTTTGGACAAACTTTTGGGTGGCCAGAATATTTTCTTTCTAAAAAGTGCCTTTTAAAAAAAAGAGGTGCTCGACCAAGTTTTAAGAGAAAATAAGTATTTTTGCGAAGTACGAGAAATTATTTTTCAGAAGTCAAAAAATGACTTCTTCTTGGAAGTACTTTTGAGAAAAATACTTAGATCTTGTTTGGATTGACTTATTTTAGATGCTTTTAAGCCAAAAAAACTTTTAACCACTTTTATAGTGTTAGGATAACATAATCATGCTAAACACTTATTTTAAAGAAAAAATAATAAAAATAAGCCAGAAATTTACGCTTATAAGTCATAAGTTATAAGTCCATTCAAAAAGACTATTAAAAGCACTTTTTAAAAGTTTGATCCAACAATAATTACTGCTCTAAAATATTTTTAAAATTAATAAGTTAAACACAAAATAATTCTCACTAAAAATACTTTTCAAAAAAATACTTTTAGGAAAAATACTTTTCATAATAAATTAACTTGAAATGTTTAGCCAAATGGACAACTCCATCTTAGAGGGAAGTTAAATTATATTCACATTTGATTCTTATAACTTTTATTATGGAGTTCAACACGAAAATTGCCAGGTAATAAGGTTACTAATGTGAAAGTTTATTGGCCAAAATTCTTAATGTCAAAATTTTAGTCATTTAAAAGAATGTAGTTTTTATTTGTATTTACTATTTTTCTTAAGTGAGCAACTAGGAATTGTTAGTAGTTCTACTTGTCATTAAATGATCTTATTAGAATTGTTATAAGTAAATTTATTCATCCAATCCCTCCATTCAAAAGTTGATTTAGTAATTCATTTCATGACATCAAAGTTACCAAATGGTCTCAAAAGCACTTTACATACATCAATAGGCCCATGGAGATAAGGTCACTGGCTCTATTCAGAGTCTCAAGGGTTCTCTTATGGGTTTAGTAAAGCCCAACAATATAATCTCTGACTTGGGCTAGTTGGAGTAACTATATTGGGCTGCTTTATGTTGGATCAGGTGGCCTGGTTTCTTTTACTGAAGGCTTAAATCAATTGGTCATTCGCACGAATGAACTTATTTTAAATTAATTTTTAATTTTTGCCTCTTAAATTTGTGAATTTTAATTTTTTTCCTTCGGTATTTTAGTGACAAAAGAATGATCAAAAATGCGCTTAATAACTAAAAAAGTAAATAATAAAAGTCGCAAGACATAAGTTTTTGCCTAAAGTTATGTCTTAAAGGCATAAATTCGCACAAATTATGTCTTATGTCTGTAGGCATAAGTTAAGTAATACGACTTATGCCTGGTAGGCATAAATTCATGTTATTGAACTTGTGCCTACTTCTGCCCATAGGCACAAATTCAATAACATGAAATTATACCTATCAGATATAAGTTAAGTAACATGAACTTGTGCCTAAAGAGTAGAAGTTCATGCAATTAAAATTGTGCCTACGGGGAAGAACTTCATTCAATTAAAATTCTGCCACTTATGGGGCATAATTTAAAGTTCAACAACATGAAAATATGTCTACCAGACATAAGTTAAGTAATATGAACTTGTGCCTAAAGGGCAAAAGTTCATGCAATTAAAATTGTGCCTATGGGGTAGAATTTCAGGTTCAAAACACATGAAATTATACCTACCAGGCATAAGTTAAGTAACATGAACTTGTGTCTAAAGGGAAGAAGTTCAATTACATGAATCTATGACTATCAGGCATAAATTAAGTAACATGACTTTATTCATTCCAGGGCTAAGTTATGTCTTGCGAATTTTTTTTTTGACTTGCGAATTTTTTTTCGTTTTGATTTTGTTTTAGAAAAATACTAAAGGTATTTCTGTCCCGTTTTTATTACTTAAAACGCTAAATGATAAAACTTAAAGACCACCAATTTGAGGGGCAAAAATTAAAGACCATCCCTGTAGGCATGAAGTCATGTTGTTGAACTTGTGTGTACTTCTACCTTATGCACAAGTTCAAGAACATGAAATTATGGCTATTAGGCATAAGTTAAGTAACATGAACTTCTGTCATAGGCACAAGTTTAATAAAATGAAATTATTCCTACCAGACATAAGTTAAGTAACATGAAATTATGCCTACAAGACATAAGTTAAATAACATGAACTTATGCCTAAAGGGCAGAAGTTTATGCAATTGAAATTGTGCCTGAGGGGTAGAAGTTCAATTGCATGAACTTCTGCCCATAGGCACAATTTTAATAACATGAAATTATGCCTAGGACACAAGTTCAGTAAGGAACTTGTGCCTATAGGCAAAAGTTCCTGCAATTGAACTTCTGCCTACTGAACTAGCATAAACTTATGTCTTCTAAGACTAACCTATGCTTTGAGATTTTTTTTTGGACTTGCAATTTCTTTTTGTTTTAATTTTTTTTTAAAAAAATATTAGGGTTAGTTTTGTCCCCTTTTTAATACTTAAAACACTAAAAGACAAAAATTAATGACCACCAATTTGAGAGGTAAAAATTAAAGACCACCCCAAAATAGGGGCAATCAGTGCAAAAACTTGATCACGTGGCCTGGTTAGGCCCTTCATCCATCTAATTCCAGTTTTTACACAGACTGCCCTTATTTCGTGGTGATCTATAAGTTTTTTCCTTCAAATTAGTGATCTAAGTTTTCATTGCATGCTCATTTAATGAAAAGTTGTTGTCCAAAATTATACTTAATTTCTCTTGATAGACCTTTTAATGTTTTCCCTGAGGCATAAGTTCAGTGTTAGTTAATTCGCAAGACAAATCTTTATTCTTAATATTAAAAAAAGAAATTGCTAGACGTAAGTTATGCTTTATAAGACACAAATGCATGCTACTGAATTTATTTCATGAGGCATAACTTGTGCCAAACTTACGTCTTGCGATTTTTTTCATTGTCCCAATTATTTTTCACCACTTTTTTATTATTTAAAGTGTCGAAGGAAAAAAAAAATTAAAGACTACAAAATTGAGAGACAAAAATTAAATACCATCCCAAAATAAAAACATTTGTACGGATGACCCCGTCTAGTTTCCCAATTTTAGCCCAATTCTCTATTATTTATGAGGAAGTTCATAACAAACAACAGTTTGCAACGTAAGGACCATTAGAAACTATAGTTTATATAATTACAATTTATAACAATAATTTTTATGCCAAAAAAAAACTCTCTCGCCTCTCTCCCTGTCTCTCCCTCTTTCTTTCTCTCTCTCCTCTCCTAATCTCCTTAATCTTGCCGGCCTCTCTCCTCTCTCCTCTCGCGCCCCCTCTCTCTCCATCTCTCGCTGCCTCTCTCCCATCTCTCTGCCTCTCTCATTCTTTCGCTGCCCCAAATAACTCCTCCAACCTTTTCCAAAAAGTTTACCCGTTCTTCTTCCATTATATGCTTTTTCGTTCTTCAACCAAAGTAAATATACATTGTAGCTTAGATTCTTTTCTTGCATTTTTCAATTTGAGTGTGTTTTTAAAATTTCATATTTTTTTGATAATCTAAAATAAGGCCTGTAACTATAACTTGATTTTTTCATTGTATTGCTTCTGCTTAGATATTATCTTTTTTGAAAATCATTTCTTTGCAAAAATATCAAATAAGACTTCAGCCGTTAAACTTTTTATTTGTGGGGAGGGGGAGGGGGAGGGGGAGGGGGAGGGGGTATTGATACTTGTATAAATTTCTTAGTATTTATTGACATATTTTTTAGTTAAGGAGTATATTTAGCAAACAGAAGCTTAAAAAGATTGGCATTCTAAAACAAACTACAAATTTTATAATGTATTTTAATATGAAGATAAAATCTCTATTTCCTTTTTATGATCTCCTTCCCCTGCTATATCAATGTATAACAGGTTTCGAGCGAGATCTAAATATAAATTATACATATACTTATTTTTAATTTATTTTTGTCTGTATAACACAAAAATAATTATATTATCTGTATATCACCATAAATAACAAAATAAATATGGATATCAAAATGTATATCACAACTTTATTTTCCTTCTTTGTGTATATTAAAAATTTCCTTCTTTGTATATCTAAAATATGAATTTGTAAATATAGTTTTTATTAATATATTGTCGTCTCGATATCCAAATGTAGATCATAAAAGTAATCGTAGCGTTTGTATATCAACCAAAATGTATATCACAATTTTATTTTCCTTCCTTGTGATATCAAAATGTATATTAAAAATTATTTTCCTCTTTGTATGTATCCGTGTATAACACATAATTTCATGTGGATATACATAAATGTGTATGCTTGAGAAACATGGATATATAAGATGGAAATTAGAACCTTTGTTCAATTAATTTAAAAAGAAAAAAAAAAGAGGAAAAAAAAAGAGCTTCTTTAATGGAGTTTAAAATTTTCTTATGTGTTCAAACCACTTCTACACGACTCCAAATTATCGCAAATTTGATATATGAACTGTAAAAAATATTTTCAATCGTTTGGCAAGTAATAATCAAGCAGTCAATGTCATGATATGTTCAACAAGGATATAAATATCCATTATGACTTCTTTTGTATTAATAGTGACTTTCTTACAATAAATTCTGCAATATATTTTACTATGACTGACAAGATTGTTTTCTCCTTCTCACCTTTTGTATATATACACTCTATAGTGATGGTGTATTTATGATGTAAAAAGTGTATCCGAGTGTGTGTTGTGCTGTGATTCATTCAAAGAAGAAGATGAAAGAAGAACTATTATCTTGAAGAAGAGAAATTTCAGAATTCTATAGAGAGTATATTGTATTACTCCTCATTTATTACAGAAAATGGGAATAATCATCCCTTTTATACAAAGTAGGTAAGTTAGTTAAGTAACTAACTCAACTGTTTAACTAATTTTGTGAACTGGCCAATCTACCTTTCTAACTACTTTATTACATTCTTCTTTATTTCAATACTCCTCCTCAAGTTGGGTGTTGAAAAATATTTAAAACACCAAACTTGGACAGTAGATATTGGTGTTGAACTCTGGTGAGTCCTTTGCTAAGAAGATCATCAGGTTGATCTTGAGTTGAAATGTACTTCATAGTAACTAGACCTTGCTGAAATTTTTCTCGAATAAAGTGACAATTAATCTCTATATGCTTTGTTCTTTCATGGTATACAGGGTTAGCTGCTATCTGGATAGCAGCTTTGCTGTCACAGTGAACTTCTATTGGTTGTTGAATGTTCATATCAACCTCCTTGAGTAAGCCTAGCAACCATATTAGTTCAGCGGTAGTGGTGGCTAAACTTCTATATTCTGCCTCTGCGGAACTTCTAGAGACTGTAGTTTGTTTCTTAGATTTCCATGACGCAAGAGAGTCTCCAAACTTGATTAAAAAACCTGTGATTGACCTTATGGTTAAAGGGCAGGATGCCCAATCTGCATCACAAAATGCAGTAATGGTGTTTGAGTTGTTGTTGGATAGTAGTATCCGTTGTCCAGGTTGATTTTTGGCATAGTTAATAATTCTAAGGGTTGCTTCCATGTGAGATTTCTTGGGTTGTTGTAAGAATTGTATGAGAGCTTGAACTCCATAAGATATGCTAGGTCTGGTTATGGTAAGATATAATAATTTTCCAATCAACTTTTGATAAAGACCTGGATCAACCAATACATCAACTGTAATATCCTTGGACTGGTCATGTTCTTTTAGACATAGATCATACTGTTTTGAAGTCAACTTAAGATTAGTATCAATAGGTGTTGCTACAAGCTTAGCTGCTACCAATCCCAATTCTGAAATGAGCTCTAGAGAGTATTTCCTTTGATGCATCACCATTCCTTGTTTTGATCTAGCAAACTCAATGCCAAAGAAGTATTTGAGTTCTCCAAGATCCTTCATCTTAAAAGCTTGTTGTAGAGCTTTATTTGTTTCTTCAATCAGACTTAAGCTGCTTCCAGTGAGCAACATATCATCTACATATACTAACACGGTGGTTATTCCCTCTATTCCTTTCTTTACAGATAAAGAGTGATCATATTGACTTCGCTTAAACTGAAGATGTAATAAAGCTTCTGTCAATTTTGCATTTCACTGTCTTGGGGTTTGCTTGAGCCCATACAAGGATTTCAATAGTCTGCAATGTGGTTGCGTCTCCCCCTGGCTATGAAATCTTGTGTGATTTCCATGTAAATTTCATTGTTGAGATTTCCTTGAAGAAAAACATTGTATACATCCATTTGATGTATATACCACTTTCTTGAAACTGCTAAGGATAAGATAGTTCTGATTGTAACTATTTTCACCACAGGAGAGAAAGTTTCTTGATAGTCAATACCTTCTCTTTGGCTATACCCTTTGGACATACCCTTTGGCCATTAATATAGCCTTGAATCTTTCCACTTCCCCATTTGCTTTATACTTGATCTTGTAAGTCCACTTGCATCCTATAGGCAATTTTTTCTAAGGTAATGAGACTACTGTCCAGGTGTGGTTACTTTTAAGAGCTTGTATCTCTTGCTGCATTGCTTCTACATACCTAGGATCCTTAATAGCCTCTAAGTAAGTAGTTGGTTCTGTCAAGGATGATGTAGCAGCTACATAGGTTTGATAGTGAGGAGATAGTTTGTCATAACTCACATAATTGTCTAAAGAATAAGGAACTGCATTGTGTACATTCAAGGACACAAAGTACTTCATCCACAATGGTGGTTTCTTGCCTCTGGTTGATACTCTAACCTCTAATTGTGGTATAAACATAGGTTGAACAGGTGCAATGATTTATCTAGAATCAGTGTCAGGTTCAATTTGATCTTGTTGTTGTGGCATCCTTGAAGTTTGTGTTGTGTCTGCATTCCTGACTAAGTTTCTGGAATGCTGAATGACTACTCTAGAGTCATCCTCATCACATAATACTCCCGCATCCTGAGTTGGATTCACAAATAGAGGTTTTGCAGTAGAAGGCTGACTGAAGGGAAATATATCTTCTCTAAAACTAACATCTCTGCTTACAAAGAAACAACAACTAGATAGATCATATAAAATATACCCTTTATTTGTTTTTGAGTATCCCATATGGACAACAGGTCTAGATCTTATGGACATCTTATCATGTTCTTGTAACACCTTAGCATAACATTGACATCCTAAGACTCTGAGATGACTAACAGAAGTCTGTCTATTATAGAATTTTTCAAAAGGAGACTTGTTTTGTAATATAAAACTAGGTATTCTGTTGATCAAATACACAACACCTAGTACACAATGCCCCCAGAATTTGAGAGATATTTTTTCTTGAAATCTAATGGCTCTTGTGACTTCTAAAATATGTCTATGTTTCCTCTCAGCTACCCCATTCTGCTGAGGGGTATAAGGGCATGATCTCTGATGTAGAATGTCAATACTCTTAATCAAGGATTTACATACTAAGTTTACAAACTCAGTATCATTATCTGACCTTATTACCTTTATAGTTTTGTCAAACTGATTGTGAACAAATTTAAGGAAGTGATGTATAGTTACACATACATCAGACTTATGTTTTAATAAAAACACCCAAGTCATTCTAGAGAAATCATCTATTATAGTCAAGAAGAACCTGTTTCCATCATATGTAGCAGTCTTATAGGGACCCCAGAGGTCAACATGAATTAATGCAAAAGTAGTTACAGTTTTGATACTGCTACCAGGAAAAGGATTTCTTGTTTGTTTTGCACAAGGACATATTGTACAGTTTTCAGTTTTAGTAGTAATATCATGTAAACTCATAGGAAATATTCTTTTCAGCACTAAAGAAGATGTGTAGCCTAATCTCTTATGCCATAGACCAATTCTGATACTTGAAGAGTCTGTGTTGGCAGTTAAGCTTAGGTTCTTATTCCTGTTTAGGGCTTGAGTATGCAGCACATAGAGCTTATATTTTTCCTTACCAATCTCCTTCACCCTCCTATTGAAGAGCTCCTGAAATACACAAAAATCAGAAAAGAATATAGCAGAACATCCTAATTCCCTGGTTAGTTTTGAGACAGACAATAAATTATATTTGAATTGAGGAACATGAAACAAATTAATAATAGTATTTCTGGAAGAAATAGAATTGGCTCCAGTATGTGTCACATGAGATACATCACCATTTGGCAAAAAAATCTTTTTTGGACTACTACTTGCCACAACAGATGACTTATTTAACATTTTGAGATTTGAGACCATATGATTGGTTGCTCATGTATCTATAATCCATTTTTGAATTTGTTCAGCTATTGACAAAGCAATACTAACATGCATTCTACTTGACACACCATCAGTATAACCATTATTATGTATAGATTCACAAGACATCATATCAATACCTGCACTGTTGGCCGAAGAGTTAGAATTACTGACAATTGAGTTGTTGTTCAGCATGCTAAGTATTTGATCATATTGTTCTTTGGTGAGAATGTTTCCCATTTGTATGGTTGAGACAGAATCACATTATTAACCTGTCTTGAGCTGCTTGCTCCTGAACTTTGATCATTCAAGAATCTCCCAGAACTTGATCCAAAATCACTGGAGTTCTTACCATATCCCTGTTATTGCACTTGATGTTGGGTCTGATGTCCACCAAGCCCAAAGGATCCTTCAGAAGTGACACTATAGGCATTGTTGTTTCCTCCTTCTCCTTTCTTTTTGAACTTGAACTCAGGAGGATATCCTATAATTTTTCAACATTGCTCTTTGGTATGACCTCTAATCTTGCAAAGGTCACTGCAGGTTATAATTTTTCTTGTACTTCTGACTTCCTCCTCCTTTCGAGTACATTACTACAAACTCAAAGTTTCCCATAGAGGATGCAGTGTTTGAACTGTGTCCACTTGTACTCATCACTACTTTCTGACTCTCATCTCCCATTACCATAGCAAATGCCTGATTAACAGAAGGTAGTGGGTTCATAAGAACTATTTGACTTCTTTCTTGAAGATAGGAATCATTCAAACCCATTAACAACTGAAACAATTTTTGCCTTTATAGGAACAAAATATAATCCTTGGACTTAGCACAGTTACATCTAGGAGCTGGCACCATAGCCTCAACCTCTTCCCATAAGTCCTTTAACCTTGAATAGTAGGTAGATACAGAGGTAGTACCTTGGCTTAGATTTGTAATTTCCTTGTGTAGGGTGAATTTTCTTGATCCATCAATACAATCAAATCTTTTTTTAAGATCTTCCCATACACTTTGAGCACTTCATGCAAACACAATACCTCCCAGAAGCTCTTTGGCTACATAGTTCATCAGCCAAGAAAGCACTATGACATTGACCCTCTCCCATTGATACCATAGTTCCTCTGCAAATTTTTCTTTAGGCCAATGATCCATCCATCATACCTAATTTATTCCTACCCAGAAATGTCAATCTCATAGAAGGAAACAGTAGGTAAAATTCTCACTTCCATTCAGCTGGAAAGAAATTATTGATATCCCACTTACATCTATAAAATGCAAATAAAGGGGGTGATTGTGATCCATACCAGTAAGTGGAATCTGGTTTGCATTCAGACTTGATGCAACTCCATCTAAACTTTGTGCAACTTGTATTTCATTAATCCTCATTGCTACGAATTCTTCAAGAATTTGTGAATGTTGCGATTAGAGTATTTTCTTCAATTTGATCATGCGGAACTTTAAGAAAACTGAACAGACCAGGATCTTGAATTCAAGCTATGGGCTTTGATACTATGTTGTGATTCATACAAAGAAGAAGAAGATGAAAGAAGAACTATTATCTTGAAGAAGAGAAACCTAAGAACTCTATAGAGAGTATATTGTATTACTCCTTCTTCATTGATTACAGAGAATGGGAATAATCATCCCTTTTATACAAAGTAGGTAAGGCAGTTAAGTAACTAACTCAACTGTTTAACTAATTTTGTGAACTGACCAAACTACCCTTCTAACTACTTTATTACATTCTTCTTTATTCCAATAGTATTCGATGTATCATTCTATATGAGCAATGTATGTTTAGTTTATTTGCATGCATATATTCCCTGATGTATGTTTTATTGTTCTTGTAATGATTAAACATTTTATATTTCTTCTTTTTCCTCATATTTAATGTCCTTTTTACTACTTGAGAAAGGAGGCGAAGTATTGTAGGAAAAATTGAGAGAATTGTATGCAAATTTTCTATATTTCTTGATGATTCTATACACTATATTGCCCTATCTATATACAAGAAAGAAATGCTAATAGAAGGTTCTATTCTAACTACCTACAGCTATACTAATTTAATTGGACATCCTCTAACAAACTTTGTATTCTTCTATTATATACATGCAGAAAGAATTTATTATCATCCATAATCTACTATGCTATTTGTTGGGCTTATTCGTGTGCCCATCAGAGAAAAAAAGTTGGGCTTGAGTTTGCTGCAAGAAAAAGACTGAATCAGACTATTGTATTCTTGTGATTATGGTCGGGGCCTTCTTGTCGGTATTTTATTTTATTCAATTATGTCATAGAGACTCCATAAATATCACTAGTTATATCACATCTTTTTTTGTCATTTCTATTGTGGTCTCAAATGACTATTCTTCTATAACTATGATTTTCCTATTTTATGAAAGGTGGCGGTTGATTTGTACATCATAATGTAAATATATCTCTGAATCTGAGTCTCTTGTTCCTTATGACAACTCGTAATCTGTATTCTTGCAGGTAAGGTTGCCATCTTGGACGTCAGAGGCTGTTTGAAATCTCTCCTTGTTTTGATTGCGGTTTGAGGATATTCTGTTTTAGTAGAGAATGATAAAGATGTTTTGTAGATTTTCCTTGTATAAGTTATCTATGTTTCCTAGAATATGAGTCAAGTCACAAAGAAATTTTTGTTGATACGACTGAGATGAATTTAGGATGTTCACATATCCCAGAATAGAAATCAAGTCAGAATATAGTTTAAGCTTAGAGAATAGAAGATATTTTTAATAAAGAGATCGTGCTCGATGTGGGCAGCCTACATAACTTGTCAGTGCAGGAAATCAGGTTGTAACGTAGTTCCATTTCAAGGAGCACAAGTACAATATGATAAAGGGTGGGTGGCTGGAGAATGCTAAAGCTAATAACTACAATAAGCTAATCTTTTGAGTCTCAATTTGGTCATTTATTGAAGCGACATCTTTTTGGCAGGAAATTGTCTACACTTGGTTATTTTCCCTTGTTGCTAGTGGCTAGATTATCCTTTTTCTTCGACTGATATCTTTGTAGTTTTCTGTCTTCGATCAAGTTTTGAACCTTATTCTTTAGGACCACACATTTCTCTGTGTCTAGCCTTGAGCGTTAGAGTGAAAAGCCCAATGCTTACAGAGGTCAAACTGTGAATGCGTCAGGTCAACTACCTTCTCCTACCTTGATTGTATGACCCAAGTTGTATATAATCTAGAGAATATGTCGGATAAGGGTTCCATCAGTTGGATGTATTCACGAGATTTTCTTTTCTTCGACTGACAAAAACTGGATGAAATCTCTTGGGACTGGAGTGGAAAGTTTGAATCATCAATGAGCTTTCTTGCTTGAATGTTACCTTCCATTGCCTTTAACGTATTTGATCAATTTGGAGAAACTATGTGGGAAAACTCCGAGCAACTTCTCAAAATATATCCCTCTTGGATTCTTATGAAGGTTGAGATTAGCTCACTTTCGGATAATAGAGAACGTGTTCTTGAAGCTTACAACCTCCATCTCGAGGTGTATTTTAAAAAAGACTGTTATGGCATATCTTTCCAAGTTTCCACTAGTTGAAGTCTTGTTCGACATACCACTCAAGTGCCAATCTTGATAAACTATAGATGAATATCCCCATCCGTATAACCTCATTTTGTTTGACCCCTATCAATCTTCCACATTAATCTTTCAAGTGGGCAATGGGATTTCTTTTTTCCGTCGAAATTATTGAACTTTGATATTTTGAATCCAGACAGTAGTATGAGGTCAGGGCAGAATATGCACAAGTCTTCATAGCCTAGACTCCAAATATCTTTTGAATGCATCCCTTCTTTACCAATCCTCCTTTAGTTAGGCACATTTCTATATGGGTTGTCCTTCCTTGATGTCTTGATCTCTTTTTCAGTCATCTCTCACGTACATACTGCTAATTGATCTGATCAGTGCTCTATGATGGATGTAGCAATGATAGCTGGTTGGACTTTGAATGTCGTCACTACTATAGAATTATTTGGGTTGATGGCATATTCTACCATCACTTGTGGAGAAATCTTATAGGGAGGATTAAATTGAGGTAATATAGTGAAAAAATATTCATAATTGAGTTGGAAATGAAAATTGAGTTTAGGTGACTGAGAGTGTTTTCCATATTTATCCACATGCTTCTTCATAACACATTCCCTTTGTGTTGCCGTCTTATGCTTGTAATGATCATAGATGGGTGTTGACTATGGAGAAATTTACTGTCATTGTTACTCCATCTTTAATACAGATTCATGACCGACTTTGTTTTTTTGTACAAGGCAACCTTAATGATAAAGATAATGCTTCTAAAAATGTAAGGTTAAATGTTACTTTGAAAACATATGCTTAAGATGATGTCTGGAAAAGTAATAATTGATACCAAATGATCCTTGTTTGGTCGAAAAAATGCTTAAGCTAGAGTGGATATCCTAGGTTGTGAAAAGATAAGAGTAGAATGTGAGAAGTTGATTGAAGTTGAACATCATGACTTTGGTTTGAAAAAATTCTTACTTCTTTACTGACTTTTGGAGCATCCTCGAAAAATCTGCCCCGGTCATTAGAAGAGGCCGTCTCGATGATTCCTTGGAATGTCTTGAGATACTTCGACCCAGTGAGCCAAAGTCTTTTAGATTTGACATCTCATGCATAAAAAATATACCTCCAATATCCCTTGTTATTGAAGGGAAAAGGGAATTTGTAGGATAAGAGGACCAAATTTTATATAGGTCGCCTACGTATCCTGCCGAGGAAAATTAATTCATGCATAGTTCCAAGATAACAAGATGATGCTTTTGATTTTTTTAAGGAAGACCAGACTCAATGTGGGTTTCCTGCGTACCACATTATGGGAAATCAGGTCAAGACATAGTTCTAGAATCGTGCTTCATTTGTGTTGCCTGGGCCCAGATCTATTGATTTCGTCTTGTTGTGACTTCACGTCACTGCTTGCGAACCTCATCTTTTACTGGGCTAGTCTCCCATTATCCGTGACAATCAACTCAAATCAACTTCTCTGATGAGGGATGGATGGCGTAGGGAGCGAGAAGTAAGGATGATTGATGCGATTGTATACTATGATCGTGTTAGAGTGCCAAACTAAATATTTCTCAACTTGGAATAACGTTCTGTTGGTCACTAAAATGTGAAGCTGATAGGTACAACATGGTGTGTTGCTCAAGAATAAAATATTTTTTATATAAGCGACTTAGAAGGCGAGTAAGGACATTTGCAAGGTACAGGTCGTGCTATAAAGCGATCATGTGCGCGATTTATAAAATTCTGGATTGACATGAATTCTGAGGACCCAGGATGAATAGGTGGAGGGATAGAAAAACATTGAAATATATTTTGGTGAAGACAAAGATTTCAGACTGAGAAAAGATTTTTTAGCGGATGTTATAACTAAAGTTTGCTAAATGTTGGAGATTTTTTGGAAATTAAACATGTAAATATAAAATTAAAACTCAAGGTTAGTTACTCTTTTCTTCCGTAAAACAAATAGAAAATATGTTAGTATGCATGAAAACAAATATAGTACAAAGAATAAGTCACTCAGCAGATAAAATCAGTTAAAACACACATAGGCTACAAGAAGGAACACTTCATAAGTATTGCATATCCTAGTATGCAAAAGGCCTCTTTTTCCCGGAGACAAGCCTATGTTTCAAGAACAATGTAATAGACGATAGAGTGATCCAAGCCTTTTGATGTATTAAAATTGAGAATTTTCATTCATCTTAATAGAATTCGACCATTATATTCTTTAGAATGTAAAGACGAAAAAAAAAACAATATGGGAAATATAAATATAGTAGGCATTAAGGATGCCATAACTTTCCCATCTTCCTCATGCATTGCATCACCGAATTTACACTCCAAGTATTTTGTCTTGGACCTTCTCAAGGTGAAAACTTTAGACTCCAGAGTCGTCTCCAAACCTCTAGCTTAACGTTAGCTCCGTTGCAAGTCTCATCAATCAGAATTATGTCATCTTCAAATAACATATATCATGGCACCTTTCCTTAAATTTGACACGTCAATGTATCCATCACCAGGGCAAATAAAAACGGGCTAAGGATATAAAATAGAAGATGGAATAACCAATACATAATTAACTGAGTCTTACATAAAATAATACATAAATTCTTTCATAAATAATTTATATATTACTAATACTTGGCATAACTCTAATCTTACTATCATACAACTCCGATTAGACTAGTATATGGACACCCTTACAAACATATTATTATTCATTAATAAAGGACAAACAGAGGCATCATCAACTCATTAATAAACATTGAATAAGTCAATGAATCTTGTCTTTTACTACTTCCTAAATTGATTAACATTT
The DNA here is from genome assembly GCA_035772735.1 of Datura wrightii. NCBI lineage: Eukaryota > Viridiplantae > Streptophyta > Magnoliopsida > Solanales > Solanaceae > Datura > Datura wrightii. The sequence continues at coordinate 190,386,942 of JASDFA010000018.1, read as the reverse complement.
CTCAATAGAACAACTTGATCTACAAAATTGCCCCAACTGCCGGCTTTGAATTTTTTTTTCAAGTTTGAAAAATTCTACCTTCTTGTGTTCCTCCCTTTTCCCTTGTTATTCTATTTTCTCAATAAAACACCACTCTTTTCTATAGATATATCCAAGTCTTGTTTATATGTTTTAGTCACCAAATTCCTATCTTTTGATACAAAGAAATGTCATCTGAAATTACTGAAATTACTGAGGAAGAAGATGTAGATACTTTTTGGAAAATGGAAAAAGAAGCTCAAAGATATAACATTAAAAGAATCATTGAGTACCAAAAATCTCTTTTTTCTTCTACTTCTTTGTCATCTTCTTCTTCTTCTTCATTAGCCTCCTCTTCCTCTACTCCAACTTCAAGTACTTCATCTTCATCTTCATCCTCAAAGAAAAGTAATTTATTAAACTTGATGAAAGAAGGGAGCACATCATTAAGGAGATTATTTGACATGGAGCATACTAGCTTATCATCATATTTTCAAGATTATAGTGGATCACCTATCATTAAGCCACATCTTTTGTGGGGTAGTGATTCTGATCATGATGGGATTCATGATGATCCTTGGAATTCTATAAAGAATCAACAACAGAAAAATGAATCTATAACTACAAGTGATGGTAAAAGAGGGGTTGCTTCAAAAGACAGTTTCACAAAACAAGATCATCATTTTGTTGACATCAAGAAAAAGCAAAGATTTGGTAGGCCCAAATTGAAAAGAACAAAGTCATTTAGAAAGTTGCCTAGGTTTAGATTTAATTTATGGAGATGGGGTGGCTTTAGATTAAGAAGATTGAGGTTTCTTTTTTGTGGTCGTGTTAAATGTTGACAATTTTTGTGAAATTTGTATAGAAATTTGGATGATGACCATCCTTACCATACACATATGTAGGAACTAAATTTGTTTGCTCATCCTTATGTTCTTACCAATAAACTCATAATACTCTTGCAATTATGTATTCAAATTTAATACTAAAGTTTTAGTGATTGTTCATGTTATATCTATATTTTATGTAAAAGTTACTAGATTCAATTGAACCTGTCGAATCAATATATCCGTATCCACCGCTCATTTCAATACTAGAAAGCGAATCTGTATATTAATCAACTATTGTCTCAATTTCAAATTAGTTATTAGGATCGATTATATAACTCGTCTATATTTCATTATTTAGAGTAATTTTATATTAGCCATCAAGCTCTTGTAACCTTCTTATTTTCATGCTTAAAGTAGAACTTGATTGTACAAATATTATAACAAAAGCAGAGTTGGTCAAAATCACCAGCAAGTACTATAAGCTGCTTAAATAGATGTTATGGTACCTTAGTTGCAAGAAATGATTCTTTCTTGTAACAAATTATATTCAATAATTCTAGACTTGGTTCAAGATAAATTGTCTTCTTGTTGTTGAATACTTTTTTGATTGATTAATGTGTAATATTTCAAATCCAATTACACTTTACGAAACTCAAATAAGTAGAGTTAAGAACTTATTCGAGTATGAACAATATAAATACAACAGACTGACATCTTTATAAGTCTTTCAGAATAGTCAAGTGGGGTTTCTTCAAGAACTATAAGTATCTCTACATTTGAAACAATGATAGAAAGCAATCTTTACATTTGACAAGAAAGAATACAAATAAAGTGAATGAGAAAAAGATCAAGAGACAATTCCCTGTCTTCTTGTATCTTGAGCTTGTTCAACCAAAATCAAGAATGTTTTGATTTTTGAGTATTAAAAAGTTAAATTAGGTACATTCCCTTAATATCAACTTATGTGGGAAATCAAAATCCAAAAGTTGTTAACAACTTAAATGTCTTTACATACCAAACAATGAGTAGAAACCAATCTATCTATTATGCTTCCTTGTTCAATTTTCACATTGCTACTTTGGCTGTTCCACAAGTGAACTCCATAAGTCTTCTTATTGAGCTCAAGCACTTTAGTCTCTACCCATCTTGAATCATTTTTAACATTAAACTTCATAAAAAATCCTGCAATTCTAATCCAATCCACTGGATAAAAAGCCCTTGGTGGCATGATATTAAAGTTGTGATCTTTTATCTTCATGGATATTACCTTCTCTACAACTCTTGAAACCAAGTATGGTCCATTTTGTCCCCACCTATTTCCATCAAAACTCAAAGCAAATTCCTCCATGAATTTGTAAACAAGTGGATGCCTTTTATCAAAAATCAGTAGTGCATTATTCAATCTTGTCCAATTCCCATTTGCATCCATGCTTTGTGCACCAATTGAATTCCTCAATCTTGAAAAATCCTTCAAGATTATGAAATCCGTATCCAGATAAACACCGCCATACTTGTACAGAACAGCCAGTCTCATCAAATTAGACAAATTTTGTGCCAGAGGAACTTTACCAGGATCCTTTTTCCCATTCTTGAGGTCAATAAACCAAGATGCAGCTGGTGTATTTTCAAACAACAAACACAAATCAGGAGTGACAGCAAGAATTCTATAGCCCAACTCAACTAAAGGTCTAAAAATCATAATTCCACTTGGTGAGTCCAAAGTCTTTGACAAAATTATCAAACACCCTTTAGGATGTGCTTTGAATAGACTTTCTAAGGTGAAAAATTCCCTTCTACCAAAAGATTTTGCAGGGGAAATCCATGTCATGAAGAATTGGACACTACAATTTCTTGTAAAGAATTCATTCACTCTACCATTGAACTTTCTTGAGGTTTTTGTTGACTTCAATATCTCAAAATTTGGCAACTTTTTCTTGAACCAAGAAATTCTTTCTTCTGGTGTCATGAGATTATAAGGAGGCCCCAAATGTGCCTGATCTTCTTCTTCTTCTTCTTCTTCCTTCAAATAAACTTCATCAATAGTCTCTTCATTCTTCGAAAACAACGGTCGATTAGCTAAAGGTGGCTTCAATGGCTGCAGGGAATTGATTTTGATTTGATAGACAATTGATTTGGGTGAGAAATTAGCTATGAGAGAATAAGATAAGATGATAATGGAAATGATCAAAGAAAATAAGAGAAAAGAGAAAAGATGAAACTTTGTTCTGCTATTTCTACAGTGACCAAACATCTTTCAACATTAAAAATAACACTTGTTAGACACAACTTCCATTGTGAAAGAGCTAAAACAGTTAGGCTAAAAAGATGAAGTTTTTGACTTCTGCATTGAAAAAAACATAATTGGTGAAGAAGCAATTTGAATAATTCCTAGTTATTTTGGCAAAACAAAGCTAACTGAATTATTGTTTGGCTGCCTAAAAGTAAATTAATATGTTGTTTATTATTTCATAATTAAAGGACTAAGGAATTATATTTGACAAAGTAATCTAATGCAATTTTCTCCATCATAGGCCAGACTAATAGTATAATAGTTTTTTGCCTATTTCTTCCTTGGTTGGTAACATACTTGTGTAATAATAATACATTTTGAGCAATATTTTATATTACTTGAAATAGAGTCTACATTTGTAACGCTACCATACCTAAATATTTAGCTCTTTTATAGGTCATAGTAAGTTAAAGATAGAAGGAATTATATATATGTGGGTAACTTATCTTGCTTTTTTGTTTTGGTTTTTTTTTTTCTGTTTTAATTATAGCTAACGTGGAAGTAATGCAAATCAAACTTTGGTAATAATAATGTAAAAGCACATTACTGTTTGAACCGATAAAATCATAATGTGGGAATACTTTTAGAATTAAACTTATTTCTTAATTAAGCTCATCAAACAAGTGTCATGTTCGATCATTACTCTCCGACTCGGGTCATCCAACCCCTTCGTGAACCTGTCATAAGCAGGATATCGGTGTTATCCAACTATCCCCCTCCCAATAACTGTCTCATGTAATATATTGCTCTTGGAAAATAAACTCATGACTTTGGTTCTAATACCATTTGTTTGAATCAAATGTTTATCATCGTGCCAAAAGTTATAGTTGATAGCAACAGTGCGACTTTATTTTTTAACTAAGCCCACAAAGCAAGCGTCATGTTTGATCATGACTCTTCAACCGAGGCCATCCAGCTGCCTCGTGGACCTTACCACAGGTAGAATATTGACATTATTCAATGGACCTGGATATTTTACTCCCTACTTTTCAAATTTATATTTGTTTCAGTCTTAACAGATTATATCTGGTATTCTGCACCAACGAAGTTAGTTGGATATTTCTTTCCACTCTGCAGTGGCGGATTCAAAAATTATAGCAAGGGGGTTCAATATTTTTTAAGAAGTGAACGGTAAAAAAAATTCGACAAACAAGTTCATAAAAACAAATTAAAGTATCGTTAAAAATTAAACTAAAAAAATATTAACCGAAACTAATATAGTAGCTGGTCGTATATTCGTTTTAAAGTAACTTTGTTTTATCAAAAAAAAATGTTAGTAGAAAATATTTAAAGAAAAAAGGCCAAAAAAAGAAGTCAAATTATATATGATAAACAAAAAATGAATTAAATATTATTTTAAAATCAATTAATAAGTAAAAAATGAACTATAGATAGCATTGTTGGAATTATGGATGTTACATTTTCACTCAACTTAATATTATTGCCCTAACCAGCGACCTGAGCTCCTTACGCTTTATTTGGATTGTGGTTAGCCATGGTATAGTATGGTATCGTTATTTAAAAGTATCATGTTTGTTTTGATTGTTACTTAAAATATATGGTATGGTATGGTTTGATCTCGTGGTTTGGTAACCATGAAAAGTCTCACTTTATTAAACCACCGATTTGGTGTAATCCCATTGTTACCTAATTTCACTTTTCAATTATGCCCTTACTTAATATTATATAATCCTATTTTACCCTTTGCCCTATATTATTTAACTCCACCAAAATATCCTACCACATATCATCTTCTACGTAACTACGTTCAAGTATCTTCTCTTCCAGTCTTCTCTTCTGCCTTCAGTTCTCTCTTTCTAGGTTTGATTTCTTAAATTTCTTATAAATCTCTTTGCTTTTTTTTTTTTGTATTGTTTGTATAAAGATAAATTAATTTGTTGGCCTGCTTGATTCTTTTCTATAAGTACAATCTCCTTTATATTTATATAATTGTCGAACCGTTAATACATGATTTTGTCAGCTTTCAATTCTTTTTCTCACTTTAGTTTTCAAAAAACCATCCTTCTTTTATTGGGCATTACATGATCATGTGCAACTTATACGGTGTATGGAGACAAATTTTTTTTTCTTGCTTTTTGGGTTTTTTCTACATAGAAAGTCAACCTTTGAGTTGTGTGGAGCCTCGTGGCTAATAAACCATACCAACTTCCAATTCTTTTTCTCACTTTAATTTTCAGAAAACAATCCTTCTTTTCTTGGACATTACATGATTTGATATAATAATGTGCGACTTACTAATTCAAAGTTTATTACTGCAACAGGTTGAGTTGTAATTTTTTTTTTCATATATGTTCTATTCCTTTATTTCTTTCCATCTATATTTTATTAATTCTAATATTTTTTATTTTACGATGAAAATCACTAAATAATAATTTAGTAGGAACAACCAATTGTATACTGATTTGAGATTTCGACCAATTACGTACATTGATTACTAGAATTATTATTATTATTATTATTTTAGAGACTCTGCCTTTCCCCTCTTCTTTGCACAATGTACACTTTGTAGATGTTCCATGCTGAGCAGTAGAGTACTTCTCTATAGTTCTAATCCGAATGGCCTTATAATCCATCGCTAATTCATAGTTAATGAAATTCTTATATGCACTTTTTAATTTTAAATATTAAGTATCATTGTTTGAATTTATTTGTATTTTTAAAGCATATCGTTTTGGTGTAAAAATAACATGTCCTTTTCGTGTTGTACTCGATAAATTTTTTATATATGGTGCTTGGTTAAGAACAAATAATAGAGTCAGATGTGATAATGATAACTAGTGTTTTGGTTCATAGGTTGATGCATCTCCCTTAATTTTATTATATATGGCTGACCAGAATAACCAAGATATGAGTCACATATTGGGACAAGTGAGCTCATTAGCTTCATATGCTGCTTTTCTAGTAGTTATTTCGTTTTGGACTTATGCATATGAAGTTGAAAAAGATCAACGTACAATCACACATGATATACAACTTGAAAAAGAGCAAGTTAGAGATAAACTATTGAGTCATCTATTTTCGACTGAACTTTGTCATAGTATATTAAGAATGACCCCATCAGTTTTTACTAGTCTATGTGAGATTTTAATTAGAGATGGGGGTCTTAGACCAACCCTTCGAGTTACAGTTGAAAAAAAAGTTGCAAAAACACTTTACTTGTTAGCACATAATGTGACAAATTGAGCTATCTTTCATCTTTCGACAATCTGGGGAGTCAGTCAGTCGTCATTTTCATGTCGTCCTACGAGCTATCTTGGGGTTATATGAAAAATTTATCAAACAACCTGATAGCTTCCGTGTTCCTTTTGAAATTGCTAAACCAAAGATTCTATCCATATTTTAAGGTAAATTTAGTTATAATATTATTTAAATTTAAGCTTATGTAGAGAATGTTTATATTATTAATTGATGATTATAATATCAGGATTGTATTGGTGCAATTGTTGGAACACACATACGTGTAAAAGTTTCACAAAGTGAAGCACCGGAATATCATGGGAGGAAAGATTATCCAACACAAAATATATTTGTTGCATGTACATTTGATTTAAAATTCACATATGTATTAGTTGGGTGGGAAGGTACAGTGTCTGATTCAAAAATCATGAAAGATGCACTAAATAGAGAAGACCCACTAAAAATTTCAGAAGGTAAATATTATATTTATCTAGACTTAGGTATATATAATAAATATATAACTATCTTTTACTTTTTTATGTTTAGGAAAATTCTACCTAGTTGTTGGACTCATGTTGAGAAGTGGGCTTATTACACCTTATCGGGGGGAGCGATATCACTTGAAAGAGTATTCAAGAAATCCACCCCAAAATTCTCGTGAATTATTTAATTTGCAATATGCTTCTTTGCATAATGCTATCGAACGAGCATTTGAAGTTCTTAAAAAGAGATTTCTTATAATTTCTAGTTCAACAGAATCATCATATGGTATTGAAATCCAAAAACTTAGAATATTTGCATGTTGTATTTTGCACAACTATTTAAGAGGTGCAAATCCAATGATGAGTTAATCGCTCAAGTTGATGTAGAGCTTATGAATGATAACACTGTACATGAAGAACTCCCAAATCCTAGGGAGAGTAATGAAGAATTTAGAAGAGGGGAGTTGATTCGAGATGGCATAGCAACTGTCGTGGGGGCTAATTATCAAAATTAATTTTTTTGGGGAAAAACTCAAGTGATTATTTGTGTTGCATTTTTTTATTTGATGTTATTTAAAAGTAGTCTTGTGATGCTATTATTTTTATTATAAATATTATGTGTAGTGATTTTTTTATATTATAACTTTATCAATATTTATGTGTGATAATACTCTCTTTTTTTAAAATCTTATGAATATTTATCTTAGTTTTGTAGTTGTTGACATGGGGAAAAAAGAGAAAGGAATTCACCTCAAGTGATCTAAATGTTCCAGATAACTCTGTATATATTTGACAAATGCAATGGATGACACATTAGTTGATGCATATTGTCATGAGAATGCACTTGGAAATAGGGTTAGTGGAACTTTCAGTACACACGTAATGAATAACATACTGAGGGAGCTATAATCAAAAATTTTTGATAAAGTTATTAACAAGGAGAAAATTCACAACAAAATGAAAATAATTAAAAGACAATTCACAAAATATTATGACACATTTCAATTAGGGATGAACGGATTTGCATGGGATCCTATCAATGAAATGTTGAACCTGGGGTATGGGATCAGTTAATTCAGGTAAATTTATGTTTATTGATTTTCTTATTTCTATACTGGTTTTTGAATATGCGTGTTGCTCTTTTTCTTATTACTCTCGTTTTGGTATAAACATCAAATTGGTAAATATTTATCTTAGTTTACATGCTTGATTTTATTAGATATCACATCTCTAAAAGATTTAATAAGATCAATTAAAAAAGACATCTCTTGCGTATAATATGATTATAATGTTTATCTTATTTTCTTCAATAATATTTTGCACTTTTTATATCTAGGCTAAGCCTGAAGCTGCTGACTTAAAGACTAAGTCATTTCGAAATTATGATAAGTTGGTGATGCTATATGAAAAGGATAGAGCTATTGGAAAACATGTTGAGTGGCTCAAATATGTTAAAAAGGAAAGCTCATAAAAATCTGAAAAGATCAAGTACTGATTCGTTGACCATTGATGATGTAGATGAAATGATTTATATGAATACTGCATCGTTGGAAAATATTGAGGGACATGAACAGGCTGAACAAACTCAACCAACTAATGACGCACCTACATCAAATGTCTATCCAAAAGGCACCAACTCCTGCCAAAAATAAAAAATCAAAATATGATCATCTTGAAGGTATGACTGATATATTGAGAAGTGGGATGGACAACTTGGCTAGTGCTATTAACCGACTTTCATACATGCCACCTATTCCTGAGAACAAGATATTGCAAATGGTACAAGAGATGAATTTGAAATCTCGTGTGAATACAAAGGCTTATATATTGCTCTGCCGAAATGCAAATGCACGCACACTGATAGGATGTTCAAAGGAAAAACGAAAACTTCTTTTATTAGCTATGATGTCAGAAGACAATTAAATTTAGAATAATTTTATTTTAATTTTAAGTATTTCTAATTTTATGAATGTTATGAATATTTTATTAGTGACACTTATTTTGTTATGTATTTTAAGCTATGAATTATACGAGTGTGTTGTTATTCATTCATCTTATTATGAATTTAAATTCTAGTAGATGTTGTTCCAGATTGAAAATTTATTGAATGTCGTAGAGAGTTTTTGATTATCAAAAATACCGAAAAAATACTTAATTCAACTGAGAAAGCAATTGAGCATAGCCTGAAACGTACATGGAGATAAAACTGAACTTTTGCCTTTTTTTCCTATCTTTGTATAGTATTGCATTACTATCCTTTGATTGAAAATAATAATAATAATAATAATAATAATAATAATAATAATAATAATAATAATAATAATAATGTCACGGGGAGAAAATAGCATTGTAATCTTATTTTTGTACTTATGATTAATATAAACATAATAACATTTATTCCGTTGGTGCACCTAATTGTATAGGATGTTTGGTATTATTTATAGAAAATCATGTTATTTTGTAATATTTTTTATTTTTTGGTCTACTTTTTAGATGCGAGCGTAATGAAATTTATTACTATTAAAAAAAGAACCAGAGTATATTATTTTGACCTATTTTTTGATTAATTTTGTTAGAATTACATGAATTTAACAACTTAATATATTTACAAGGCATAATTTTGTAATATATTAGCAGAAAGAAAATTGTCTTAAATTATTTTATTGATAATTATTGATAAATTTAACATGTAGAATAATTTAGGACATTTTAGTAAACCTACCAATTACGATACAGTACCATATAGTCAAACCAAACAATAAGAATATTATTAAACAGCAAAAAACCATATTGCACTGTGCAAAATTTTAAACCCCCTTAACCATTGAGCCAAACTTTTAAGTTGTGATAAGACGGTTTAATACATAATATATATATATATATATATATATATATATATATACCTGAAAATCTAATTTAACCTTATATATACAGTGAAATTTTCTGAGAAAGGAAGTTCGGATGAACCCCCTCCCGCCCCTCTAGCTCCGCCCATGCTGCTCGGTTTTTTTTTTTTTTAATTCATAATGTGGGAGAAATAATTATTGTGTAATTAATTCCAAATGATCACATACAGCTACACCACAACTTGCAGTGCAAATGTTAAATTTCACCTCTGGCTATCATTTCTATATAAAAGTCAGTGGAGTTAGTTAGAGGATTATCTTATTTGCGGTATTTTTAAATCAAAATAATTATTCTAATACGCTCTTAAGAATTATTAAGGGCAAGCATGTCATTACATTACAATAAGAGAAAACAGGGATATTTTAACATATACACATCCATCTTTCCAATATTGAATGAAACTTGTTACTATTTAACCTAATAATTAGAGGATTTTAAAAAATAATTGATTTAATTTAGGATTTCTTTGGCATTTTCAAAGGACTGGGAAATGGCATAAGAAAAAGGAATTAGGAAAATATGAGAAAGATAAAACATTTTTGTTTTTGGATTAAAAAATATATCTTTTGACTTCATTTGTACTTTTCACAACTGTGCACATATTTTCTTTTGTATAATATACTTGTTTCATTGCGTTTTAGATTTCTAGTTTCTCTTTCTTTCCTAAAGGCTTTCCGCTACACCAATTTATATCCCTCTCGTTTTAATTTTATTTTTTTAAAAATTATTTTGTAGAATCTATTTGAATTGACTTATTTTAAGTATTTTTAAGTCAAACATAGCTTCTGAACACTTTTACAGTGTCTAAAAAGTTTAAAAAATAATTTTAATCACTTATTTTTAAGTTAAAATTAAAAAAACAAATTAAAAATAATAAGTTAAAAATCCTAACTTTATGGCTTTTAACTTATAAGTCATAAGTTATAAGTCAATCAACCAGACCCTTAGAGTATTAAATTAAAACTATATAGAATGCATCAGAACATCTTTTCAAGAGTCGTAAAAAAGATTATTTATTTTAAAATGAATTTAAAAATTTAAGATAAATAAATTAAAATATAAAAAATAATAAATATTCTATATTTAATTTGCATAATGTTAAGCTAAGTGGTTTGTCAGTCGTCCACTTGAGCACGAAAAAATATGGGAAAACAATGACGTGCTTTGAGGTATGTAAGATGTGCCAGCACTCAAACACCACAAGAAGAAAGAAACTAAACTAAACATTTTATTAATTTTGGACTTTAACTTCTGTAAGTAAATAACAGAATTTTTTATATTATCAAATTAAAACTAACTACAATAAACATATTTGATATAATAAGCCTAGTTTGGTTTTAAAAAGAAAAGTTACCTAATATTCTTTTTTGTTCATTTTGTTAGGGTTGTGCAAATTAACGGTTAAATCGATAATTCGGTTATTGGATTAATAATTAGGATTATTGGTTTAACAATTTAATTATCGATTTACTATCCCAAATTATTGGGTTATTGATTCGGTTATCGGTTTGACCACTTTTTTTAACGAGTGAACCAAATTCCGATAATAATATATTAAATTATAATTTTAGCCTTCAATATATAAAGTATTCTAGCAAGAAGATGAATTTGGTGTCAACAACAAGTGAATGTGATATTATTCAAATATAAATTAAAATTGAATGCTTTAGTGGGCTAATTATATATGTTCTTTCTCTTTTCACTCACTTTTTTTCTAGCAAAACGTATTTATAACTTATGAAATTTTTTGTGTAAGATCTTAACGGTTAACCCGATAACTGAACCGATAACCATCAATAACCAATAAACCAATATCTTAACGGTTCTTTAACGGTTTAGCATGTCTATAAACCGATAACCGATAACCCGAAACTGAATCGACCGATACACACCCCTACATTTTGTTCTTCAACAGTAATTTATGGTATTTTTACAAATAATTTTAAGTAGATTTATTTTTCAAACTGTAATAAAATGAATCTCCTTAAAATTATTGGTGAAAATACTATAAATTACAGTTAATGAATAAAATGAATAAAAATAAATAAATAAATATCCAGGTTGAGACGCGAATATCTCGCTTTTTTAAGGAGATTCAAATTCACTGCGGCATAATCTTCACCGATCCAGCAGTACAACTCTTGGTTTGTCCCCGCCAGGATACAATAGCCTAACAACATCATGAAACTCAAACAATTTCGGACTAGTTGAAGAGTTCAAAGCTCCACCAACAAAAACACCTTCCTTAAACATAATAATACTCTCTTTTGTATAGTGAATAAGTTGGAAAGTTAGAATTATTTTTCTTTATCATTATTTTTCTTTATCTCAACTCTCTTTTTCATTGTACACCCACCTCACTTCTATCATGTGTACACTACAATATTTTCTCTCACATTTTTTATACACAATATAATATCTCTCCTTTTACATCTCATAGAAAAAACAACTCTATATATAGGTATATGAAATTTTCCATAGAGTGAATTAGAGAGTCTGTGAGATATTAAATGAGGTAGAACATGTGGTAATGATTATAATGTTTAATGATTGGTGGGGATAATGTCACACTTCAAATTCGGGAAGGTGTGATCGGCCCCTGATGTCGTATTTGACCAATCGATCCCTGCAACATTCTAACCACAACTAGCCAGAGTTAATGAGGCTCGACGTCACAACAACCTAACCAATAGAATAACAACAACAAAGATAAATGGAAATGGGCTCACAGGCAAACATGATATATAATTTAAATGGCCGACAAGGTCGCACCTGCTCAAAAGTTATATACAAAAGAGCCAACAAGGGCTACAACCAAACACATTCCAACAGGATAAGTTTATGAGCCTCTATAGAGTTTAACAAGTTGATAATGATTGGAGCAGGGCCCGACCTACCCAATATGTATACAAAATCAAAAGACATAAAGAAGGGTAAATACAAACAAGCTGGAGCTTATCAATCGTCAGGAACTCAACTCAGCTACGCAGGTCACGCTTCGCCTATCGGTCAACACCTGTAGGCATGAATGCAGTGGCCAGGCTACGCGTGGTACACCAATATCTCGCTTTCCTTAAGGAGATTTAAATCAATTACGGCAGAATCTTATTCGGTCTAGTAGTATAACTGTTAGGTTGCACGACCTAAGGATTTGTCTTTACTGTTTGCCTACGAATGAAACAAGTCGCCGGACATGTTCCACTTATGTGATTAAAACAGTAAGTAAATGAGATGGTTATTTAGCGTGGAAAACACCCGACTCAAAAGGTGAAAAACCACGACCTGTACCTCCACAGGATTTTTTTCAACTTCACTAACTTCAAAGAGCCTTTTCAAACAGTTGATTACAACTTCTTGCAATCTAAGAAATTATAAACTCTAACTCCTAACCGTTAATTCAACAACCACAATATCTTCTTAGCAACACTTACTAAAGATAAATTGTTCTTGCTTCAATTTATAACTTACTGAAACAAGAGTACAATGATCACGACCAAAATTACAAACTTCTAGTACAAGAATGGCTAACTCTAGCTTGACTCTTTACTAGACAAGTTTGTTGACACAACCTCACCAAGGCAAATTGCTATTTTCTCTCTTTTTCAGTGCACGCCTGTACTCAGAATTCACACTTCTATATATACATAATTCTTCCACATCTTTGTAGCCACATTAGAAGTCTATTTCAAGTAGGAATCCCTCTTCAAGTCTATTTGTTGACTTCCTTTGTGTTTTAATCAAACTCCAGTTCTTACAAATCAGCACATGTAGATATGAATGATTTAATGCTTATCAACTCCAAGATTTTCGCATCCTTGCTCTCGGATATTTTCATCTTATCACACAGCTGTTTAAGCACTTCAATGGACCAGATTTGTTCACCTGTTTCATCATCTTATCAATCATCAAAACTTCAAAGTCCCAACAAATTCCCCCTTTTTGATGATGATAAACACAAATCGGGATTTCTACACAGATTCTTCCTTCAAGGAAGACATCTCTCGAATGAAACAGGTTAGTCAAATGGGTTATAAATATTGCATAAGCATGATCAATATGTTTGCATTTTTCTTCCCCCTTTTGGCATCATTGAAAAGCTAAATTCGTGAATTATTGCCATTAAAATATTAAATGACCCTATTGCCACTGGGGAAATCTCAAGACAACCATGATAATATTTTAAAAATAAGAGAAAATATTAACAAGGCAGTAAAAATTGAGCAACAAAATCAATTCATTTAATCCAGGAAGTCCTTAACACAAGAATACACTACTAAAAAATAAGAAACAGCCAAGCCTTGATAGTAGGATTAACAAAATAAGGAAAGCAACTCAGGAGTTCTAAGAAGGAGGTGCAAAGGGAAGTAATTGAGAGAGACGTCTGATGGTTTCAACATTGGCAGCCCTTTCAGATGCAAGAGTCCCTTCTAACTCAGTGATTTTAGCTTCAAGAGCTACTTTTTCCAAAGCATGAGCAGCTCGAGCAGCTTCAAGCTCAGCAGTCTTCTCAGCTAAGGCATTACGCATCTTTTGAAAGGGAGTGTCAGCCCTTCTCATTGAAGCAGGTAAATCAACATGTTTCACTTCACCCAGGACATCCTTTGTAGTTTGGAAGGTCTAAACCTGCACAGGGACTGAGTAGTCCTCAAAGACGTAAGACAACCAGAAGGCATAAGGAAGGGCATGTCCTTTATCATATTTTTCAAGAACCCGTTGCATATGTTTCACCATAAGACTGGGAAAGTCGATCTTGACCTCAGTATCAAGTAATTTCATTAATATTAGGTCAAGATAATTGGCCCCAGTCCTCCTTTCCTTCCTAGGAATGATCATTTTGTGAACAACATCAAAATAGAGTTGATGAAGGGGAGACATTTCTCGTTTCTGAATGCGTCTATGCTGAACAAGTCCAGGTTGTCCTGAGAATTTCCTACATATGTCCCTAGCAGAAGACAGATTTTCCAGTGGTGGCCATTCAAATTTAACATAATGTTCCCAGCCACCACTGGAAATTTCCAAGATACGAGCAAGATCCTCAGCAACTAAATGTAGAGAAACTCCCCTAACAGTGAAGAGAAACGGGAACCATTTGTACTTCATTCACATAGAACTCAACAACCTATGGTTTACCAAATTTTCTTTGAAAATCGCCTTGAAGAAATAGGGATGACCAACCTTGGACTTCCAGTTTTTCAAGCAAGATCTCCATTTTCGGACCACCAAACCCAGTTACCACTCTACCCCTGAGAACAACTCGTTTTTGAAAATGGACCAAGTGGGATAGTTGGTTGTCAGTAAGGTCATTAGTATCAAGACCACCAGCCACATCCCCATCAGAGTCATCTGAATCTGAACCAGTGGACGGACTAGGTTGAGTAACCCGTTCCGATGATCTGATTTTTGTCGAAGAAGAAAGAGCTGATGAGGTGGGTTTGAAGGATACTTTAGGAGTTGGTTTGGAGGTCGGTTTCGAGGTAGATTTGGAGGGTGGTTGTGAAGAGGTTTTAAAGGTAGGTTTTGGGATAGGTTTGGAGGATGCTTTAGGGGTGGATGTTGAAGGAGATTTGGAGGTGGGTTTGGAAGAGGGTTTTGGTGTAGGTGATGAAGATGTAGCAGTAGGTTCAGCAGGATTTTGCTCTAAAGATGTTAGAGGTTGAGGAGGAGTTGGTGATGACCCAAATCTCGTGGGTTTTGGTATGGTTTTCTTGACTACAGTAGACTTGCGAATAGTTTTAAGCAAAACATCCTTGGAGAAGGATGACTGTTTTGCACCAGCACCAAAGGTAAAAGACTTTTTCTTTTTACTCTTTTGAAGAGCTTGAGCAAGTTGCTCATCTTCCTGACGTTTATGGGTACGAGTAAGAGGGGTGCGAGTGGAATTGGTGGGTGAAGGTGTTTCATGATCAAACTCATCTTCGGGTTCATCATCAGGAATAATCACAGGTTTATTGAACTTTTTCCTTAACCTAGAGTGTATCCTTTTTGGAATCAAGTCTGCAATTGGAGTGCCTCATTTGGTGTGGATTGAAGAGGGAAAACATCACAAATTTTTAGGTTAGACCCAGTAGAAAATGGAGGAAATACTGTGGAGGGTGAAAATTGGGCTTTAAAGGCATTCCATGCTGCGAAATCAGACATCTTGAATGAAATATGGGTAGGAATGTTTGCAAAAGGGTGAGGCACCAGTTCTTGAGAAGAAGATGCCTTCTCAGAGTTATTTGTAGAAGAACTGGTCGAAGAAGAAGAAGATGAAGCCATTTTAAAAGCTTTTTCTTGAGAGGGGTGAGAAAAGTAATTTGGTATGGATGCCTTTACAACACAAACCAACTTCAATTTTATAGATGGACAAAAGTAGGAAGGTGGAACGTGGGATATGACTGTTGATCAGAGTGTTAATGGGAGACGTGATGGTTAATGGATGGTAGCGGCAACTTTTTGTGGGGGAAGACGAGGGATTTGACGGTTATCATAATGATGGAGGGATGAAGCAGGTAAGCATAGTTGTTTCTCATTTAGCAATTGAGCATTTAAGTGAAAAGAATATACCTGATAAATGACTGCCTCTAGAGACTCTGATAATCCTGCACAAGTTAAGATCCAGCCCTTGTCAATTAAAATTTTATCATAGGCTTGAGACACACAATTAAATATGTCACTCTAGGATAATTAACATAGACACCAATAACACAAGGAAATTGCATAATCTAACCAATCATTGAAGGTGACCTATGCAATCTTAATCATCCCTAATTGTAATCTGTTATTTTCAAAGAGATCCCTTCCTAGTGCTTTGGTGAAGATATCAGCTATTTGTTCTTCAGTGGAACAAAACATAATTGAGATATGACCTTTCTGTACATTATCTCTAAGTAAATGGTGCCTTATGTGAATATGTTTTGGTTCTTTTATTCTGAACTGGATCTTTTGAAATGTTGATGGCACTAGTGTTATCACATAAGATTGGAACATATCTCACATCAACACCAAAATCCAGTAGTTGTTGCTTGATCCATAGCAATTGAGCACAACATGAACCAGCTGCTACATACTCAGCTTCAGTAGTGGACAAGCCAACTGAGTTTTGCTTCTTTGTGGACCACGAGATCAGACATGGTCCAACGAAGTGAGCTATCCCTATAGTGCTTTTCCTATCCACCAAAAATCCTTGATAATTAGCATCTGAATATCATACTAACGAAAAGTTACTACCTTTAGGATACCATAATCCAAGATCAGGTGTCCCCTTCAAATATCTTAGAATTCTTTTGACAGCTTTGAGATGTGACTCCTTGGGATTTTCTTGAAATCTAGTACACAAGCCAACACTGAAAACTATGTCAGGTCTACTAGCAGTGATATATAACAGAGAACCAATCATACCTCTATACTATGTCTAATCTGTGGATGGACCTGTTTCATCAAGGTCCAATTTTGTGGTTGTGGCAATAGGAGTGCCAATCTCTTTAGCAGACTCCATCTTGAATTTCTTAAGCAACTCCTGCACATACTTTTGCTGATGTATCATAATTTTAGTAGCAGTTTGCTTGATTTGTAATCCAAGAAAGAAATTTAACTCTCCCATCATGCTCATTTCAAATTCTCCATTCATGAGCATGACAAACTCTTGAGTCATGTCACTGCTTGTAGATCCAAATATGATGTCATCTACATATACTTGCACTATCAGTAGATCCTCACCTTTTGTTCTTAAAAACAATGTATTGTCAATCTTTCCTCTTGTATGTCCATGCTCCAGAAGAAATTTTGAAAGTCTTTCATACCAGGCCCTTGGAGCTTGCTTTAGTCCATACAGAGCTTTATCTAACTTATAGACATAGTTTGGAAATCAGAGCTTTCAAACCCTGGGGATGCTTCACATAAACTTCCTCTTTCATATAGCCATTGAGGAATGCACTCTTCACATCCATTTGATAAAGAATGATTTTCTTGAAGGCTGCAAAAGCTATGAGTAATCTGATTACTTCAATTCTTGCAACAGGAGCAAATGTCTCATCATAGTCGATTCCTTCTTCTTGACTATACCCTTGGACCATCAGCCTAGCCTTGTTCCTTATTACAGTTCCATATTCATCTAAATTATTCCGAAATACCTATTTGGTGACAATTACAGTCCTTCCTTCAGGTGGAGGTATCAAATGTCAAACCTTACTTCTTTCAAACTGATTTAGTTCCTCCTGCATAGCCATAATCCAGTCTTCATCAAGGAGGGCCTCCTTTACCTTTTTAGGTTCCATTTTGGACAGAAAGGCATTGAAGCACACGAATTCTTTAAGCCTGGTCTGGTAGTAATACCAGAAGAGAGATCTGTAAGGATATTTTTAATTGGATGGGAATCCTGATACTTGTAGCTCTTCAGCTGCAGTCCTTGTGAAGCTCCTGTATTTGAGTTTGCTGCAATGATGATGACTCTGATTCATTCCTTGTTGTTCCCCCTGTCCGTAGGCCACCATCTTGTTCCACAGATGAAACAGGTACAATAAACCTGTTCCTAAGTATGTTCTTTATTTTCACTTTCATCCTGCATGTTAGTCTGAAGCATAACACAAGATTCATCAAAAATAACATACACACTTTCTTCAACACAGTTTGTTCTTTTGTTCAACACTCAATAAGCTTTACTATGCTGAGAATAATCTAAGAAGATTTCCTCATCACTCCGGGTATCAAATTTTTCTAAGTTATCTTTCCCATTGTTATGAATAAAGAAATTATATCCAAAAACTCTAAGATGAGCTATGTTGGGTCTCCTTCCCTTTAGTAATTACAGGGAGTCTTTACTAATAAAGGTCTATTCATGCACCTATTCAAAATATAGCAAGCAGTGCTTATGACTTCAGCCCACAGATTTTTTGCAAGATTACTTGCAATCATCATGGTTCTAGCCATGTCCTCTAAAGTCATGTTTTTTCTTTCAACTACTCCATTTTGCTGAGGTGTTCTTGGAGCATAGAAGTTATGATCTATTCCATTTTCTGAATAAAACTCTAAAAATTTAGCATTTTCAAATTTTGTTCCATGGTCAGATTTTATGAAAATTAAGGAAGATCCTAATTTCTTTTCCATTCTTTTTACAAAGACGTATAAAACATCAAAAACATCATCTTTAGAGGCTAAAAATAGAGTCCAAGTGTACCTGGAGTAGTCGTCAATGATAACAAAGATGTACCTTTTTCCACCTCTGCTTTTTACTCTCGTAGGTCCACACAGATCCATATGCAACAGATCCAGACACTTGGTTGTACTTACTTGATTCTTTGATGTGAATGAAGACCTCACATGCTTCCCCTTCACACAGGCACTACAGATTTGTCATTTTTAAACTTAGTCTTAGGCAGCCCTATGACCATGTCCTTTGAAGCAAGTTTGTTTATCTGTTTCAAACTAGCATGCCCTAGTCTTTTGTGCCAGAGAAGGGAATCACAATCAATTGCACTAAGGCAAGTCAGATTTGCATTAGGCATTCTGATGATGTCTGTCTTATATACATTTTTGTGTTTGCTTGCACTTAGTATAATTTCTTTTGTATCCAGCCTTTTGACTTTGCAATCTTCAGAGGTAAAGGTTACTTTATTACCTTTGTCACACAACTGCGATATACTCAGTAAATTATGTTTCAGTCCTTCAACATGATATACATCCTCCAATGCCCTTCTTTCTGAGCTTCCAATCTGCCAATCCCTGTAACAATACCTTTTTTTCCATCACCAAAGCATACATTCCCTCTTTTTAGTGGAGTGAGTGAAAGAAATTTTTGTTTATCTCCTATCATATGTCTTGAACAAGCACTATCCATGTACCAATATTTTCTTCCTTTCACCCTTATCTGCAAAACAGCTTAGAGGTTAGTATTAAGAACCTAGACAAGCTTGGGTCCTTTCTTATGGAAAAAGGGATGAATCAAGTTTCTTCTTGCCCAGTGTGGCAATAGGTTAGATGACCTGTTCCAGCTAGCATTTTTCTTTTTAATTCCTTTAGCCAACAAAATGCTCCTATTTCTGCTTTTTACTGCACCTGGACATTCAGTGGTAGGATGACCATGTTGACCACACAGGTAGCACAAATCTTCATAGACATCAGATTTCTTAAAAAAAACTTATTCCAGCTCTTTCAAGATCACTTTTTAGACTAGAGACCTCCAGATTCAGCTTCCTTACCTTTTCCTTTTCACTAAGGAAATCAGTTTTACACTGCTTCAGTTCAGTCTCAACTTTCTTCAATTTTTCCCTGATTTCCACATTTTGATCTGAGGATTTTTTCAAGCTCTTATTTATTGAGTCAAGTTCAACTATATGTTTATTTAAAGCATGATTTTCTTTCACAATAGTTTCTTTACCTCTTTTTAGATCAATGAATTCAAATTTCAGACTAGAAAGAGCATTAAACAATTTATCTCTATTAGAGGTGACTTCCTGAAGTTTTTCCATTGCATCATTCATCATTAATATCAGTTTCATTTTAGACATATTACGAATATTTTCATTTAGATTAGAGATACATACCTGAGAGTTCTTGTCATCTTCTTCACAATCAGAATCTCCTACTACCATGAGAGCAGTTTCATCAACTTCAGCATCTGACTCATCGGATTCAGACCCCCAAGCAGCCATCATTGCATAGCTTTCCTTCTTTGTTTTTTCCTTGGCTTCCTTTTCAGCTTTCTCTTTTTGAGCTCTTTCCTTTTTCCACTCAATTTCCCAGAGTGGACAATCTTTGATCAGATGATCAGTCTTATTGCACTTGTAGCAACCTGGTAAAGACTTCTCATTAGAGATTCGTTTGTTACCGAATCTCTTTTTATCAAACGCTTTCTCCTTCTTGAGAAATTTCTTGAATTTCTTAGCCAGGAAGGCAATGTATTCATCTTCGCCATTAGATTCGTAAGTATCACAAGCCTTGAGAGCCAATGATTTGTCTTTGACTAACTCTCCTTTCCTTGAATCATCCATATTTATCTCGTATGTCTTCAAATTTCCTACCAACTCATCCAGCGTCATGGTAGAAATGTTTTTGGCCTCTCGAATAGTAGTGATTTTGACATCCCATTTGGCCTTAGGAAGTACCCTTAGAACCTTATCGACTTGTTCTTCAGTGGTGAGTACTTTTCCTAGTGAAGATAGCTCATTTACCAGCGAAGTAAGTCTGGTTATCATCTCTTGCAAAGTCTCACCATCTTTCATCTTGAAAGTTTCATATTCAGTAAACAACATGGCTACTCTGAACTTCCTGACTTGACTTGTTCCCTCATGAGCATTGATCAGGGCATCCCATATTTGCTTTGCGGTTGAGAAATTTGAAATTCGGTTGTACTCGTCAGGACCTAGTCCACACACAAGAATATTCTTAGCTTTGAAATTTTTCTTGAGGGCCAACAAGTCATCTGCTGTAAATTTAGATCTCACTTTTAGAACTTCTACTCCATCCATCATCTTCTTAGGAATAACTGGTCTAGAAATAATTCTATCCCATAGTTCGTAATCCTCAGCCTGGATGAAGTTTTCCATACGAGTTTTCCACCAAATGAAGTGAGAGCCGTTGAAGAGAGGTGGTCGGGTGGTTGACTGTCCTTCACAATGTCCAAGAGGTGGTGCTGAATTCATCATGATCTATCTTAGGTGTAGCCTTTTACGATAAACCTGCTCTGATACCACTTCTTAGGTTGCACGACCTAAGAACTTGTCTTTACTGTTTGCCTACGAATGAAACAAGTCGCCAGACATGTTCCCCTTATGTGAATAAAACATTAAGTAAATGAGACGGTGATTTAGCGTGGAAAACACCCGACTCAAAAGGTGAAAAACCACGACCTGTACCTCCAAAGGATTTTCTCCAACTTCACTAACTTCAAAGAGCCTCTTCAAACGATTGATTACAACTTCTTGCAATCTACGGAATTATAAACTCTAACTCCTAACTGTTAATTCAACAACCACAATATCTTCCTAGCAACACTTACTAGAAGACAAATTGTTCTTGCTTCAGTTTATAACTTACTGAAACAAGAGTACAATGATCACGACCAAAATTACAAACTTCTAGTACAAGAATGGCTAACTCTAGCTTGACTCTTTATTAGACAAGTTTGTTGACACAACCTTATCAAGGCAAATTGCTATTTTATCTCTTTTTCAGTGTACGCCTGTACTCAGAATTCACACTTCTATATATACACAATTGTTCCACATCTTTGCAACTACATTAGAAGTCTACTTCAAGTAGGAATCCCTCTTCAAGTCTATCTGTTGGCTTCCTTTGTGTTTTAATCAAACTCTGGTTCTTACAAATCAGCACATGTAGATATGAATGATTTAATGCTTATCAACTCCAACATTTTCGCATCTTGCTCCCGAATATTTTCATCTTATCACACAGCTGTTTAAGAACTTCAATGGACCGACTTTGTTCACCTGTTTCATCATCTTATCAATCATCAAAACTTCAAAGTCCCAACAATAACTCTTAATTTGTCCCCTCCAGAATGCAACAACCTAACAATGTCATTCAACTCCAACAATTTCGGACTAGTTAAAGAGTCCAAAATTTCAGCAATAAAAACTTGATCTTCTTTAAACATAATATTACTCTTTTTTATATAGTGAATAAGTTGGATAGTTAGATTATTTTTATTTATCTCAACTCTCTTTTTTATTGTACACCCACCTCACTTCTATCATGTGCACACTACAATATTAATTTTCTCACACAATTTTCATACACAATATAATATCTCTCCTTTTACAACTAATGAAAGAAACAATCTAAACAGACATTTGGATATGTGATTTCATCTCGTAATTTGTAATCATGAGATGAAATCAGCGATTGGACATGCAATTTCATCTTATGATTTCAAATCATGAGTTGAAACCCTAAATTCTCATAAAAGCTTGCTTTGGGATTTCATCAAATCATGAGATGGACTTTTTCAACTACAAAATTTGACCAACAAGTTTATATTTTATAAAAAAAATTCACCCATTTTATATTTACCAACCATTTATTTGAGATATAAATAAAATTTGTTGTTGGTATTATTACTCTTACAAACCTTTGCTAACCATTTATTTCGGATATAAGTTTGACAACTATGCGGGAGGATTATATTAAATAGTAGTACACTACAACTCATATTTAATTTTACTTTTTATTGAATTAAAGTTAGATCAATAAATATTTTATTTTTTTAGAGTGACTTTCTGACATACTCTATTATATTTTGTTATGAATTTTTACTTATTTGATAAGATTGTATAAGAATTGGAGAAATTTTTTTGATAGTTCTCAACTTATGTGATTTTTATGTTCATGAGAAAAAAAATACAACATAAGAATTTCAAATTGAATGTCCAAACAAAACTTCAATTTCATCTCATATGATTTCATATCATGATTTCAAATTATGATTTCATCTCGTATGACCAAACAGGCCCTAAATATAGGTGTAGAAATTTTTTCATAGGATGAATCAGAGTGCAAAGGAAGTCATGATAATTACTCATGCTAGAAAGTCAATTGACTGGACAAAGATTCTGAATCTTTCCTTTAAGTGATTGTAATGTTGGCTATTGAAGTAGGATGGTCGATTTGTGAAGTATCCATCTTGTATAATAACTCCATGAATATATCCGATCATTTGATCTTTTCTCACTTTTTTGTTAGGCGACTTGAAATGTGATACGTGCTCTGATACCAAGTGAAATACAAGAGGGGGTGACTTGTATCTTTTTCGAGTATTAGTATAAAGTTAGTACTGTTGACTCTTATTAGTCGACTTACCTACAGATTAGGAGAGAAAATAATAAAATATTTATGAGTAAGAGATAAAAACATAAAGTAAATGGCACATATGTTTTTATACTGTTTGGATTACCAATATAGTGCTTAGTCTAGTTCCCTTGAGTTACAGAGTTTCCTTAGAGCTTTAAATGAATCTTGAGTACAGATCGACGTGGTCTTGATAGAGACCATAGATTGATCCTTCACCTAAAAGTATTTCAGTTGCATTTTGGTCATAACCTATACTCGCATAACTTTTCTATTCTCTCTTTTTCTTTTTTTTTTCACTGGTAATTTTCAAATCAATTTTGTGTTTAAGATAAAAGAGTGATTAGTGTTTCTTGCTTCAGTGAAGTGCAATTTCTTTTATCTAGAGTATTCTTCTTAAATGTTGTGTCTTGATTGTTGTTGGCACTCAACTTCCCGAGATTGATGTTGAAGATCGATCTCCTTGATCTTCCAAAGGTCGCTCTAAGATAACTCAAGAGATTTGTGTTCAATCAAGGTAATTGGTTTGTCCTTGATTGAGATTTGCTTGGTAGTATTTTCAAATTAATTTTCTTTCTTGATTTCTTCTACTTGTCGCATCAGTCTATTTGCTTCAATACGAGGACTTTGATTTAGTTACTTTATTTTCATTCTAAGTGATATATTACATGCAGTCTTCTCATGAATTTTATATGAGTCTTTTGTTGTCTAAGGACTTGTTTGGTTAGGTTTGACTCATTTAGGATAGGGGTGGTGGGCATTATATATTAGATATCGAATATCATATTGAAATTAAAATTTTAAATATTACAATTTCGATATTTAGTATTTGGTATGATATATGATATGTATTTTTAAAAAATCTTGATATTTGATACGGTATTCGATATTTATAAGAAGAATATCGAAATATTGATTATCATACTGAAGGTCATAGTTACAATAAAATTCATATATATTACTATAATTCCAGCAAACATATAAAATAATATTAGTACAAAATTAATCATTTAGAAGTTAGAATTTTGACTATCCTATCTTTATTGAAATGTGTCCATTTTATGTAATTGATTAATGAAGGTAATTACATGCTCATACTTTCTTTTGAATATTTTCTGCATGTGTAAGATGTTCATATGATATAATTGAGACGTTTCTTGAAAAGTCAAAGTCATAGTTCTTTTTTATATAAATATATGTAACTCTAAGTCGAACAAAGTACGGTTACTGGATTACTGTATTACAAAATATCAAAATTAAACTTTAAAATACCGAACCACATCGAATTAATTTTATATAATAATAATCTAATATTTTTATAAATAAAAAATTAAAATTACTAAACCAAAATTTTTAATATCATATCATACCCGAACCCGAAACTAAAATAAGCCACAATAATTTAATAAATACAGAAATAAGTCACTTTTTAAAATTGTTACGAAAATGAGCTTAACGGACTAAATTAGTCTGTTACGTACTTTCTTTTTTAACGTCAAAATCGAACGTCATCAAAGTCCATATATCGGACTAAATTAGTCCGCTATATATAAATATATATAACGGACTAATTTAGTCTGTTATATATCCTCACTTTGCAACACACATCTATAAAGCTGTGGAGGTTCACCAAATAAAATAAATTTGAAATTAAAAATTTATGAATTATATATATATAAGAGCTATTGTGTTGTTAAAAATTCGTATTTGCGACTCTGCATCCATCTTAGTACATATATCTTGTTTAAGAAAAAATTATTATTTTTGAGAAACTATAAACTCATGTTTTTAATTATTATTGTGAATAATATTTATATATTATAGTAATGGTATTTTTATATTTGCTATTTGAAAATGATAATTTTTTCACATTATCAAATTAAGTTAACTAAAAACTCTAATTAATTTTTCCATATCAAATTAATATTGTAAAAATAAAATAAACAACATATTATTATTAATTACATATAAGTAAAGCCAAAGTCACTTGATTAGTCTTTGCTTTGGACCCTTAAGAAAGTGACTTTGTCTTTGCTTATATGCAATTAATTATAATATGTTATTTATTTTACTTTTATAATATTAATTTGATATGAAAAAATTAATTAGAGTTATTAGTTAACTTAATTTGATAACATAAAAATATTATCATGTTCAAATAGAAAATATAAAAATAATATAAAATATAAATATTATTTATAATAATAATTTAAAAAAATTAAGTCGAGAGTCTATCAAAAATATTTTCTTTTTCTTACACAAAATATGTGTACAAAGACAGATGCAAAGTCTCAAATACAAACTTTTAGCAACACAATAGCTTTATATATATTAGAAGTTTCATTAGAAAATTATAAATTTAATTATTTTTATAAATTAAATTTAAAATTATTATATAAATTCATAAATTTTCAATTCCAAAATTGTTTTATTTGGTTACCCTCCACAGCTTCACAGATGTGTGTTGCAAAGTGAGGATATATAATGGACTAAATTAGTCTGTTATATATATTTATATATAGCAGACTAATTTAGTCCGATATATGGATATTGACGACGTCCAATTTTAACGTTAAAAAAAAAGTACATAACAAATTAATTTAGTCCATTAAACTCATTTCGGTATCAATTTTAAAAAGTAATTTATTTCTGTATTTATTAAATTGTTGTGACTTATTTTGATTCCGAATTCATCATACCCACCCTAATTTAGAATGTTTCCACTTGCTTTCACATATTTTCCTTTTTACCTGCCAAAATATTTCTAATTATATTTGTGTCGTCATTAAAATTCATTTGAACCAGGCTAGCATGTTCTTTCATGGCTAATCAAAGTCAAGGTGGTCAGTTTCTTTTGGATGGACCATGAAGAGAATTACCTCAAGTTCTTCAAAACTAATTTAATATCTCGAAACTAATTTTAAATTAAAAAATTGTTAGAATTTATCATGAATTTTTATTAAGTTGAACTCTATATTATAATTGCATTTTACTTCAAAAAAGTTTTCTCGGTTGATAAGGTTTCTTTATGGAAAACACTCTATCATAACTATAACTTTTCTTGGAGGAAAAGATTTAGACTTTTATAAATAGAAGATCTTTTCTTCTCATACACAACACAATAATATCCACATTGTTGTTTTCAAAGAGTTTTGTTTATAAGGAGTTTATTCTCTTAATAGTTTTAGAATTGAAGATTTAGACTTCTATAACTGGAAGATCTTTTCTTCTCATACATGACATAATAGCATCCACACCGTAGTATTAAAGAGTCTTGTTTAGAGTGAGTTTATTCTCTCAATAGTTTTATAATATTATTTATATTTATAATTTTGTAAGTTAATTAACCAAACACATATTATATAATATTTTTTATAATTTTTTTTCTCATCTAATTTATCGCTGTCAAGACATTATTAACTTTTGCATGACGCACTTTCGATCCCAATAAAAATAACATCTCTATGTTGGACTATTGAATACGAGATTGGAATTGAAGTACAAGTTTGACTAGTCTACGTATCAAGGGAGTAGATTGTTTTTTTCCACCGACGCAGGGATAACCTTCGATCGAAACCTTATATGTATGTAAAAAATTAAATTCATAACTTGGGTGTGTTCGATAGGGAGGAAAATATTTTTTTATTTTTGGTGTTTGATTGAGCAAAATTTTTGAAAAATATTCTCTTTAGAAAAACATACTTCTTCAAAATAAAAAAAAATAATTTTCCTAATAAAAGTAGAGAAAATAAATTACTTTATTTTTTTCCATCCTCATAACTATCCACTCTACTCACCCACCCCATGGACCGTATCCCCACCCCCCTCACTCTCTTTTTATCCACTTCATCATCATAGTTTTATTTTAGATATAAATAAATAATTTTAAGATAATATTTTTTATTTGCATACTAAATACAAAAAATAACTTATTTTCTTGAAAAATATTTATCACAAAAAATATTTTTCTTCATGGCGTACACACTCTTGATCACTAAAACTTGAAATTAATATCCTAAAACCAAAATTTATAAATTTCAAATCTGAAATCCACGTTTGAATTTTCATAATATCAATGGTTAAAACTTAAAAATCAAGCATGAGTAGATTGTTTAAAGTCAGCGAACGGAATCGGAGAAAGAGCAGTCAGTACACCAGGCAAGGTGCATATTCAATCCCTCGGTCAAAGCATCCTTTTTTTTGCTTTTATATTCAACGATTCACGAGTGATTTTTGTGGTGGACAAAATGAGGGAAGCGATATTGAGATAGTTCAAACATATGAATAGAAAAAATACAGATTTCCTCGATGAAAAGGTGTGAGAAATAGAGTGATATGATCAAAAAGAGGTAGAGGTAGACTCAAAAAAAATTGCTGGTATAATTAGATAGACATAAGACATTTTCAACTCACTTAGGACATGATCCAAAATAGAAAAGTATGGAGGTCGAGGAATAAGGTAGAAAGTTAGCACGCAACTAAATGATTTCTCTCTTTCTTATGGAAGAACATGATTCTAGCTTGGAGTACCTTATTTGCTCTCTCTTTTCATTTTTTCATCCTCAAACTTTATTTATAGAATCAACACTAAATATATAGTTATCATTGATTTACGAGTCCAACCCAACAAATTTAATTTCTTTTAGAAAACAAAAATTCAAGCAATTAAAATGGCATATCCAAAGTGAAGATGCAAGGATCGTTGTTCACTGAATCACTGGCTGTAGGTCCATGATGTGACCCAAATACAATACATCACGAGAAATATCAAGTATGTGGAGGAGCAAAAGTCAGGGCCCTTTTTGAGAAAAATAAATAAGTGATAAGAACGTAAACCTTTTAATTATTCAATTTGCACTCCCAAGAAAAAAAAGAAATAAAAAGAGACACTTTTTATTACTCACTTGAGATTCCATTTAACGTTAAAGATTCAATTCCTGGCCATTTGAAGCCACCTGGTTCTTGATCCGTGGCATTGCTCTCACTGGACCCTACACTCTCCACCTCTTTTATAAAATACTGAAATTAACCCCACCTCCACACCTTAATAGCCACCAGTCTCTCTTCCTACACTGTGTTTCTGGGGAAAATAAACATAATCATCATTCTCATTTTCTTCTTTCTGTTTTTCTTGAACCCCAGTTGGATAAAAGCTCCAAATTCTAGTAATGGAGTCTTTAACAGGGTTATATTTTAAAGGGGTTTGTTTGGATAAGGTTCTAGACAAACACAGAGGTTTATCTTTTTGTTCTACAGATTATGTTGTTGGTCTGAGTAAAAAGTCAGAAATTTGCTTTCTTGGATTGTCAAGCTTCAAGATTTTTCACATCAGCTCATGTTCTGTTCAGCACAAAACCATTCAGCCTATTTTTTGTGCTTCTGACACTCAGGTCTCTTTCAGTTTTCCTTATTGAATAAGTATTTAGTTTCAATCACATTTGGGGTTGATTTATGTACTAAACAGTTTTATGTTGGAAAAACATTTAATCGTATTGACATATTTCTAAGTTTGCCCTTAATTTATTTGTTTCTTTCTATTCATTGCTTGCAATATGATGATACAAAATGAGTGTGATATAAAATTGTTCACCTCAAAGTGAAGTTAGTTGTAGCTGAGAATAAAAACTCAGATGTTAAAAAGTTGGATTCTTTTGATTCTGATGATTCTTTACCAAAACATGATACTATAGTCCCTAAACTCATGTGTTTTCTTAGCTCTGGTTATGGAAGAAGCAACCGAGAAGAAGGTATGAGCAGCAACTGGTTTTATTACGGGACAACTCATGATGTTCATATCGATATATTATGCGCCCCTGCATCTGGCATTGGGTACACCTCATACAATAACTGTCCTAGCTCTACCATATCTTTTGTTTCATTTCTTCTGGAACAATCACAAAGACTCTATGTCTATTAAGTGTTTTGATCCTTGCACCGATTCTCGTCTTTCGTCTTTTCTTTTGTGTGTCGAGCGAGTTTGGAAAGAAGGTTCCCAGTTAGCTTTATATGAAGAATCCTATCTTTCTATCCCTAAGTGAGCCATAGATTGTGAGTGAGCTTTTGAGGAGTAGAGATCGAGCGTCGAAATACCAGTGGAACAATTTGTCTTTATTCAATATAATTATTGAAAGGATAAAGCGGAACATACGCTTTTCGCAAACAGCAACTATCCATAGCGAGAGAGATTCCTTGTTTTTGTCGCCTACCTCTCTATAGAAATATAATAGCACGATAGAATACTAATATTAGGGTACTATTACACTAACTAGATGACAATTTATTTTCTTAAACAAAACTAACCAATATAATTGATGTTCAACTTTTAGCTCATGCAGACACATACTCAGAGTGAAGAAACAGAGACAACTGATACAAGTTAGTCAATCCCTTTGTGACAGTGTCTTAGATGTAGCAGTTACTTTTTATTGTATTAACACACACTTATCAACTTAATCCTGTCCAAAAAATAAATCAACTTGTTACTGTTGTTCTCTTTCTAGATCAATCTGAACCAGTTCGCGTAAAATTTCAATTGAATAAGGAATGCTCCTTTGGTCAGCATTTCTACATAGTGGGTGATGATCCTGTTCTTGGTTCATGGAATCCATCAAATGCAGTGCCACTTGAATGGTCAGAGGGACATGTCTGGAATGTCGATTTGGTAAGAACGTGTTGGTGATCGATCTTTAATAATGGATAATGTTTTAATTAACTTAAGGATGTTCTAATTTTATGGACGATCTTAGGATATCCCGAGTGGAAAAACTATCAGCTACAAGTTCATTATGAAAGTAGATGATGAGACTGTCTTGTGGCAACAAGACCCTGATAGAATTCTTCAAACATGGGAAACTAAGAACACTATAACAGTTTCTGAAGATTGGGACAATGCTGAGCTGCAGACAGTTATAGAAGAGGAACCTGGTGCAGAACAATCTGAAGAATCTGCAGTTAATCCAGAGATTTTAATAGCTGAGAATCTGGTTCCACCAACAGTTGTAGACCTAGAAGATGACGTAAACGAGGAAAAAACTAATGAAGTTCTAGCTATAATCGCGGAAAATATCACTGAAGTAAACAAGGATGTGAACGCTGGTCGAAATGAGGACACCACAATGGAAGCAAAAGGTATTGGCAAGAATGTGGTGGCCTTCATTGATGAAGTAATGAGCTCAAAAACTGAGTCCATCTTAGTGGCAGACGAAAAAGTTCCTGTCTTGGTTCCTGGCTTAACACAAGTTTTGACATCAGAGGTTCACGCGGACAAAGCTGTTGCTGAGAGCTCACCTGGATCAGATAGTGAGGAGGTCAATGTGTTGTTGAATGAAGTTCACATGGACAAAGCTGTTGCTGAGGGCTCAGTTGGATTGAGATTGGATGAGTTCGATGTGACAGAGGTAACTGCTTAACAACCTCTTAAAAGTCTCTTTTCTTTATAGGCTTGGCAAGAGATGATGACCCTTTCATATATCTGTTAACAAAGACCTCTCAGTTTTATAATTCAGAATAAATACTACAATGATATAGAGACATTCTACCACTTGATCTCGAGTCATTGTGTTTGTGTTGAATTACCAGGAATGAACAAAGATTACCAATTCTCTTAGTTCGTATGCAGGATTTGGAGATGAAAATGTGAAACTTATAGCAGAATTTCTTGATCACGTTGTAAAGCAGTTTGACATGTATGTTACCAGAAAACAAGAAAGTTGGTGTTCAAACAATCAAAAGCTTAATAAACTATTGAGACACAAATACTAAAACATGTAACGCCGTCATGTCGTACTCAAAAGCCTTCAATCTCCCTGAAATGTTCTGTTACTTAAGAGACTTTAGCTTGTAGCTCTCAAAGGCATTGCATAACTCATGTATAGTTCTAATTGTTGATTGTTTAATTGATTCTAACGTGCTGTGACTTTTAAATATCCAGTTGAGTTCATCAAAGGAAAAGGTAGCTACTGATATAACACATCCTAGAGAAACTCCAGAAATGATGATGCTTAATGTGAAGCAAGAAGTAACAAAAGGGAATGAAGAAGATATAGAAAAATCTGAATTAGTTGGAGGAGGAGGAGATTGGTCCAATGGAAAGCCCATGGAAGAGAATGTCTTTGAAAGTGATATACAATGGGGTAAAAAAACTCTGCTCAAGCTCTTTGCAAGTTTGGGTTTCTTTAAAGTAGAGCTTGAAGGCTGAAAACTAGCTCATAGGGAAGAACAAAAAGGTTTGCCTGTATCCACCTAATAAGGAATGATGATCCTCTCTTTCCCTTTTGGTCTGAGGTTATGTGCTATATTTTTGTTCCAATACATATTAGTACTACTAATCTACTATATTCTCAAAGTATATGTTCTAACCCTCACCACCCACAATTCTTATATTGATATTTGTGCAAGAGAGCACCCATTATTGCTCTATCAAGTAACCAGATATCTGTTCACAACTCCCAATGTTTTCATGTTACTGTGACCACATTATTCGAGGTCTCACTAGGAATTCTGCCCACCCAACGTAACGCCTACGCTGTTCCCTTGGCCTTTTGCCGACTATCTAAGGATGCTTACCACCGATATAAGCATCTGGATTATGATAAAACTATCACATTACACATTTAAACCGCGTGTTTGTATATCCTATTTTTTAACCTTTTTCTTTTTGTCAAATAATTTGTGGGACCAAAAGTAAGTTCAGGGGATGATAGAATCCCATTTAGACGTGTAATTAATAATTTTATCATAATTTAACTAGTTAATTTATTCGCACGATCTTAAAAAATTGTAATTTAAATTTTTTTAATTATTCAAATACTAAAATAATTATAAAGTATATTATATGATATTTAATATTATTATTAGTTTTTCTTTCAAAAGATTATTTAAATAAACAAATTTATAACTTTAATCCATATGTATTTGTCAAAATAAATTTTCAAAAGTTAAAATAAACATCGAATTAAATCAAAGTGTTCTTTTATATGTTTAAACAAAAAATAAATAAAAATAAGAAAAAGTAACTACAGAAACACAACAACAAAAAATCTAAATAAAAAATCTTAAAATCTTATAAGAGAACCAACTATAGTCTATATGTACTAAAAATTATTATATATTAAATGACTAATTTAATATTCCTCATTTAATATTGAAATATTTAATTATTTTAAAAATATATATATAAATAGTTCTAATCAAGTGATTACTTGCAACGTAAATATATCATTAATTAAGATGTAATGTACTTTTCAAAGTGCAATTTTTTAAAATTTTAGAAAATATCAATTGTGCTTTTAAAAACATTCACTTAAAGAACAAATGATATTATAATTAAATAAACTTTAAGTCTGAATATTGTAGTAATTGTGTTAGAAGTATCCAATTTAACAAACTTAAAGGACCATGTGTGCTTAAATAATAAAATAAAAATAAAAATAAATGCATCCTTAAATTAAAGAGATTATTTGAGGCTAAAACTCATGAATTGATGAATTACTAACAGTTTCAAAGGGAATAGTCCATTATTTAAGTGGCTTAGTTCGAACCTTAATTTCAACATTTTTAATTTTAATTATTCTTTAATATATATATATATTTTAAAAGTCTCGATAAATAAATAAAAATTTTATGGCAAAGTGATTAAAATAATCGTTGACAAAATGCTACTCATAAATCTAAAGAAAAGAAAATTTTTTGGCAGAAAAGTTTGTCAACACTCTACTGTACAAAATTTCTTGTGTATTGTTATCTTTTTATTTGCGATAGTATTTGAAATGTTATTGTGATTACTTGTCAGTTAATATGAGAATTTGATAAGTTATGCCTTGAAGATAGACATTTTACACAATTGAATTGAATATGACTTTGATAATTGTGTTCTTAAAAGAAAATTGAATATTTACCTAGACAGAGATGTAAGATATATTGACCTTATAACAATAATAATACAGATAAAGTAATCATCACAAAAAGTATCACTAAAATACGACATTTCTTATAGTGCTTATCTTACATGTAAATTTATGTAAATATTTATGGAGGAACGCAATAAACTATTATAAATTTATACATTAATATTTAAGGGATATGAAAGAATAAGATATAAGCATTATTTGGATTATTAAAAATATAGATTTATGAGGATAAAAAGGTGTGAGTTTTGTAGATGAGTTTTCAAATTTTATGATAAATGAAAAAAAAAAATTTAAAAAAAAAGATGAATATATTTCTTGACTTTTAAAAAGTGTTAACTCATCTGTTAGAATAAATATGACATTCATGCTATAAAGAATTTATTGAACTTAATTAATCATAAATAAATGTTAGATTAATAAAAATTGATTTTCTTCAATAAAAATTATAAGATTAATATTTTATTATTATTTTATTATGATATAAAAGGTTGCAGGAGTATTGAAAATAAAGACCAATTAAGTTTTACATTAAAAAGGTTTAAAGAAATGACTTTTAAATTTCTTAAAATTTCATATTTAATATAATTAAAAGAGTTAAAAGAAACTATGATATAAAGAAACTCAATAGTCCCTTCTCTTCCTTTAAAAAAAAGGTCTGCGAATAATTAATACAAAGAATGATTTCAATTTAAAATTATATCTAAAAGAAGAATTCTTTTTTACTTATAAAATAAATTTTCAAACTTGAATTTGTTTCCAAGTTGGAATGAAACATTAATACAACGACAAAATAGTATTTTCGGTTAACATTATCAAGTTTAATTTTAGATGTAGTGGATACGAAGTTGAGAGAGTACTATAAAAGTTGATGAACATGTTTGTATATACTATATGTTGACACCCAATTTAGACCCCCCTATGCTCCGTCTTAGCTGCGTATCTATGTATATGTGTGTATTTTAAAATCACCTTTTTAACGAAATTATTTAATTCGCATTCGTAATGTTCTAGCATTACTTAGCATATATATACTTGAATTTTTGCACAATTATTTTAAATCATACTTCTAAATTATTTCAATTTCAAGTTTTTTAACTTTTCAATATTATATTTAGTTACGTCATATATAATATATTGTATAATAATATGCATGCACATATATTTCCAATTAAATAAGGTTTATGTACAAAATATAATTTACTTAGTTTTATAAATTATTTATATTTAATTTCGTAATAAAAATATTTATATTATTTTATCGCAAATTAAGCTATTATATTATCTATTTATTAAATTATTTACAAGTATAGTATTTTCATTAATTTAATAGTAGCTAATTCAATTTTCCTCCAATTTATTTAAATTCTAGCCACTTTCTATTTAATTTCATCCAATTTATTTAAAATCTGTCCATTTCCTATTCAATTTATGTCAATTTTGGCCACTTTTAATCAATTTTGGCTATTATTTAAATTCAGAGCTAACCTAAATTAATCCCTACCAATAACCCATCCGGGTGACCCGTTTAACCCATAAATCGACCCATTTTTCTTAAAAATTAATCCTAGCAGTTCATCTATTTTAATCTAACGGCTCACAATAAGCCCTACTATTTTCTTTAATATTCCCTTTTTCCCCAGACCCTAAAAATATTTTCCCATTTTTCCCTCTACCTAACACCTCAGCCGCCCTACTCCCTCTCTACCTCTTCTCCTCTCCGGCCGGCCACACCATTGCCGAAAAATCACCAACTGCCGCTCCCTTTCCCTTTCTCTTTTCCCTCTCCCTCTCTGTACAGCGCCGCCTCCCATTTTTTTTCCCCTTCCATTACTTTCGCCCATTATTGGACGGAGAACACCATACCCTCCATAACTTCTGGTTAAAAAAACAATAACGGAACACCAACCCAGTGGCGCCTCCCCTCTTTTCCCTCTCACTAACAGCCGGAAGCCGCCGGAAAAACACCACCAGTCGCACTCCGGCAACCACCCAAAACAACACCACTGTTCCGTCGAAATCTAAATCTCCCCCTTTCGCACCATCTCCATTCCCAACTGCCACCAGTCGCACCACGGCACCACCATCCCTGGTGGACTATCCCCTCCTCAAAACCAGTCTATTACTTAATATTATAGACAATTTGAATCTGTTCTAACATGATCTGTTAGTGTTCATTCTTATTGGTTGATTCTGAATTTACAAGCTAGTGTTAGATTTTTCTTCGTTATTATTATTCAATTCCTGTTCACTTTTGTATATATAAATCATGTTCTAACACTAAACTCTGTTGTATCTAACTTAGTTTCGATTATCGTATTCGTTCTTGGTAAACTGAAAATATGTGTTTGTATGATGCTATATCATAGGATGAATACATGATAATGCTTTGCCTTACTACTTTGCTGGATTCCTAATCCTGGACAGCCTATTATTTATCAAATATGAAAATGAAAATATTTTGCTAGTACATGTTAATTTGAAATCTATGTGACAACTTTTGTACTTGTTTATCTATGGTAACTTTGGCTTGCCTTATCTATTGATATTCGTCAATTTTGGAAGAAATCAATTTAGTCTTACACCCTTATTTGACAGTCTTAATACTTGTTTAGTTTTAGTATATTTTGACATATTTAATTATATTATTTCAAATTTTCTGAGTGTTTTCATTCCCTTCTTTTTTCTAAACTTATATAATAATTTTGG
Organism: Datura wrightii; assembly: GCA_035772735.1. Classification (NCBI taxonomy): domain Eukaryota; kingdom Viridiplantae; phylum Streptophyta; class Magnoliopsida; order Solanales; family Solanaceae; genus Datura; species Datura wrightii. The sequence goes on along the minus strand of JASDFA010000018.1, from coordinate 190,350,821 downwards.
TATTTATTATTTATATAAGTGCTGTTCGTTTGTTTGTTGCTCTAATTAAGGAAAAGAATTCCTTTGATTGATTCTTTTAATTATTAATTTCTTCTTATCCTTTGATTGATTTCATACCAAATTAGTTGGATCTATTATGGGAAATCTTGTTTAATTGATTTTTTTTGCATATTCTGTTAAAGGAAGAATTTATGTGACTTATTCATTTATTTATTTAAGCATATATTTTCCTTTTCTGACAATTGATTTGGATTCTATTAATTATAGTAAAGGTGAATTTATTTCCCACTTAATCATCCATTAAGGAAAGAGATCCCTATTGATGTTTATTACCTTTCTTACCCAATTTATTTGATTAAGAAAATAATTTGATTGATTATCCTTTTATTAAGGAAGTCTTTTAATTAATTGTGACATATTTTCTTTCTTTCTCCTTAACTCCTTTTACTAATTTTTTTATATAAGCATATGCACTTTATCATCTTTCGGATCACGGGAACATTACTCTCCTTGGGGGTGGCACAACAAAAACCTCACTTGGCTCTTCAAGCAAGAGAGTCTTACTTTGTCTTTTCTTTAGCATCCAAATATAATTAAAATATTTTTTTTTTCCTTAGCACTCAAAGAGACTGCTTTGTTTGAGATTTTTTTTAGTTTCTCTACTATTCGTTGGTTCCTACCGCGTTTGTTATTCTTAATTCATCGCTAACTGGTTAGTCCATCAAACTATGAGAATCTTCGTTCACTTAGTAACTTAATCATTGTCTTGCAGTTAATTATCCATGACTAGTTTGTTATTTGAAGCATGTATATTTGATTTAATTTATTTGTTACTAGTTTCTCTATGTCTGCATAATAAATCTTTGGATTTTATTTAATGTAAAACTATCGTCTATATCTACGTATATATGTATGTTGCATGTGTTTGTTTAGCCTTTTTGGAAGCAGGTACTCCCTTGTCTTTGTTTAGATATACAGAAGAATCACCGGGGAAAGATGGGGCTTGGGATAAATTTAATGTTATTTTTATGTTTCATTGTAATTTATTTGTTTATTTATTTATTTTTTTTCATCAGTTATAAATTGTAATAAACCCTAATGATAGTGAAAAGGGGGTTTATGGGGGCAGGATTTTGTATGCTTTTACTATTTTTTGTTTCTTGATACATAAATATAATATCATATAGAAAGCACGCTTATAGGATTAATACAAACATAGATATAGAAATCATGCCTATAAGAATTTTAATTGATACAATATCATGTGTAACATTAGATATCATGTCTATAGGATTCATATGAATTAAAACAGTTAGAACCGAAGCATGTCTTGTGTTCAAATCTTAGTAAATCTGCCCACAGGGATTACTTGCAACTTGTGTTAGGGGTTTAAAATTGAATTAATAACTTGTTAGATATCAAGTTCGTCGATGGTTAATCAATTATTAAATCTATAAGTCTCATGTTGTTTGAGTCAATGAACTTGCTAAGAAACCTCATCCTGCCGAAATCATGCTTTATTCTGTCATAATCTCGTTTGATCATTTAAATAAAAATCATGTGCGTAAGCGTTAAACCTTTGGTCGATGAGATGTGTTTATTTCGTAATATAGATCTCATTGATTTATTTAAATCCAGTCTAACAAGTTGTATTATGTATTGCATATCTGAATCTTATCCTTTTTGCATTAGAAGTCATATTCATAGGATTTGTTTAGAAATCATGTTCATAAGGTTTGAGGCCATGTGAAGCCCTTACATGTTTATCATTTTATGTTTTGATTATTTGGCGTTAATCACCTTTAATAAAGCCCTAAGAATTCTAGATCCCAACTCCAAAATAGTAGTTCAAACGCCTCTTGGACATTAAGATTGGGATGGGTGGATACATACTAGGACGTTAGTTTTCTTCACTTAGAAGCGCTATAGGAATAACTAAATTAATTAGGCGGGTAGTGAGAAATGATAATCTATGCCCGCTGAATAATATGAGCAACCTAAATAGGTTGCGAAATATTATTTTAGTCGCACGGGGTGATCCCGTTAGGTTAAAATAACCCCACCTTTAAAAGGCAGAACTACGTTTGACCTGATTCTCTCTTGGGATACGTAAGCGCCTTTTGAGGATCGGTCCAATCTTTACAATTTTATTTATTTGTTTTGTTCTGGTTTCTTATTAATTTATCATTTATTTATTATTGTTTGCTTTTATTTGTCAATCCTTAATTGCATAAATTGCCAAATTTATTTTTTTCATTATATTGTCACGATCTTCCTCCTTACTTTTTTGACTCCCTTTTATTCTAATTGCAAAGCTAAGATCTTTTATCACTTAGTTTATTTAAGTTGTTTTTACATAAAAGGCTTAAAATCAATTTTATTTACTCGCTTAGTTTTTCCCCACATAAAATGAATCCGGAAGGGACCCACAGTTGTGGACCTTGAAACTGCCTAACACCTTCCTTTCGAGGTAATTTGAACTCTTACCCTACTCTGGCGACCTAGGCTAGTATAACAGACCCTTAGGATAGTACGGTGCCGTAACGCACCTCAAATCATTAGGTGACGACTTTTCTCTTTAAATAACCCTTAAGAGTTGTCACATGTCGAGTTCCACTTTCCGCGAGGAAAATAGGGCGCGACACTATACACTTATAAAATACTTTGGTATGTAGTTGGACTTTGATTTTTTCATATTGTGTTTGTCATATACTGTATTCTTCATCTTTTTTGTCTTTCTTTTTCACGTTCACATATTTCATTTTTTAAAATAAAAATTATGACTTGTATGGTTGAAAAAGAAAACTAAATAAAAAAAGAGAGAAAATAGTTAGGAAATTGAACCCAAAAAAATGGTCTTAGAATAAGCATCTAAAAAATTAATAAAATCAAAAACTCATTCATAAGTTGTTTCATGTTAAGGCATGACATACACAAAAAATAAATTTTGAACGACTACATCTTTTAAGCTTATGTTGGATATTATATGAAATTTAACTTATATCAAAAAAGATGTTAAAACACAAATTTCTACACTTTTTGTCATTATACTAAAGAAAGAAAGATCTAAATATTGGTAAGGATAAGAGGTCTCCTTACTACAACTAACCAAATAGAAAATTATATAAAATGGGGTTATATAGAACAAAAGCGGAGTTAGGTACAATATAATAGAGAAAAATATTAAAATACGACATAGACAGTAGCTCCACATTAATATTATCTTTTTGATTTTTTGAAAAGCAAACTATAAAACAAAATCCATTTGTATCAAAATGTTAATTTCTACAAGACATTTCTAAAATTTAAATACTTCTAATTTTGACTGGACATCAAACGCTAGAAATAAGTTTTCACAAAATTTCCTTGCTCTTTTGGAGATGGAAGTTGTGGCGACTGCATCTCACACATAACGTATGTATCTTGTTCCTCCTCCTTTTCTGAAACTTCTTGTTCTCTTCCCCATTGCAGTGCAGATGCAGAAACCCTAACGTCTTTTCTATCAATATTATCTATATGTCCTAATAGATATGAAATTATATTCATCTCAAAAAAATTCTACCAACAAACTATAACAATCTTTGGTTTATGATTTATTTATATAGATATACATGGAGAAAATACTATAAATTATCATAAAGTTTATAAATTAAATATTTGGAGGGTATGAAATGAAAAGTTTGTGAGTTATTGAGATTATTAAAGATATAGGTTATGAAAATAAAGAAGTGTGAGTTATGAAATGAAATTTTCAGCAAATATTTTAAGAGAAATATAAGAGAAAAAGGTCAAAAAAATGAGAAAAAAAGATAAATTCAAATTCTAGCCTATGAGAGGTGCCGCCTCACTTTTCTATTACTTTACTTTGTAATATATATATAGACTGATTCCTATAATATTATATATACCAAAAGCTAAAATTGCATAAAAATAAATATCATTAGACCATTAAATATTTCACAAAGAATTATTTAGATGATGATGAAGGAGTAAACCTATTTATTATTTGAAGGGTATATTAATCTCTCAATATTTGAAGGTTATTTTAGTATTTTAACTTTTCACTTTTTGTCTTCCCACTTATATAGTAATATTATTATTATTATTATTATTATTATTATTATTATTATTATTACTATTTATTTATTTATTATTTACATTTATTCTTATTTTATTTATTATTATTATTATTATTTATTAATTTTATTTATTTGTTAGTATTTATTTATTTATTTGAACTTTTCACTTTTTGACTTCTCATTTATATAGTAATAGATATATAATTATGATATGATATAATAAAATATTAATATTTGATTATGTGTTTAATTAAATTTAAATTTAGTGAAGAGGCAAAATGGTAATCTAAATTTTCACTTTTTGGCTTCCCACTTATATAATAATATGATATGATGATGATTTTTATATATTATATATATTTTTTATTTTATTTATTTATTTTATTTAGTGGATGGTTAAAATGGTAATGCAACTTTGAAGTTAGGAATTTTTCACTTTTATTATATTTTAATTTAATTTATTTTTTTATTATTTATTTATTTTATGTAGTGGAGCTTGTTTAATGACATTAATTAAATAAATAAAATAAAAAATAATTTTAAAATAGAAGAAAAATTTAAAAAAATAAGAAAAAAGAAAAATAGGAATGGAGGCCTTAGAGGCATGCCACATCAACATGCCTCTAAGTCTCCTTTATATATATATTGATTGTGCTTCTTCAATGCTTTATCCCCACATATATGTTGATGGTGCAAATAAATTTAACTTTATATATACAGTGTGAAATTATAGTATTCGAATCGTAAATACTAGTTTAGAAGATTTACAAGTTTTTTCATAATGAAAGCGGATTTGAAGCAATCACGATTCATATCGCCGATTATCAGGAGTCCTCACGAAGAGGATGAACTCCCTTTGTCTACAACTTAAATATCCTTTAGGGGATACAAAACGCTTTCTCTATTGTAAATCCTAGTCTTTGTCTAATGTAGGAAATAACTCTTTTTTCTCTACACACATAATGGTGTATTATACATTATAGGTAGGGTCTAGGAGGAAGACAAACTAATGGGCTAACAAGCTAATTAGCACTCTTTACGAATGGAAGTGACCTGACCCAATAACTATTCCAGCATCTCCCACTCACACATAAGAGAGTGCAAGTTTCACCGAGCTAAGAAAAACATATTCTCCTTTAAATTCTCTTGCATCATTTCATACAGGATAAATAGGCCGTGTAATCGACATACTATGTGAGTACTTTGTTATACTTCTCTTAGGAATATATATTCTCTCATGGTCGTCATAAAAAAATCATCAAGTAGATCATAAGAAGTATGTACAGTGTCCTAGATTGTTTGAATCACATTGATACATCCCACTTTGATCTCATGTATCTTAGTTCTTGTGTTCATAATTATGATCGATAAGTCACAATTGGTACCAACAAACACAAAGTAAATGAGATTCCACAAATGATCTTCCTGTTCAGACGAGTCTCTCAACATGTATCCAACTCTCTTTTCTAGTCATGTCCGCTACATTGAATCTCTCATTGTCATTTGGCAGCATGCTAAGATAGCAAACATCAAATCAAGCTTCGAGCCATTGATTAGAGTCGTGAGAGTACTCAATAAAGTCTCACACAACAATAAGTTGAGATATAATTTATGTTAACTCTTTTGGTCAAAATTTGCACATGTGGTATGAAACATGTGCTACACATTTTCTCCTTTCTTGTGGAGCATATGTCTTTATGTCATAAGATAATGTTGTACATATGATACCCAGACACCATATATATATCTGAACTGAGTTCCTTAATCTACTCAAGAATATGTGAACTCACATCTTGATTTTCAAGATAGATTAGGTGAAACTTATTCTCACCAGAAAATATTAAAATAACTTTCATCATTCCTGATGCTAAAGATTCTTAAGTCACGTGCTCTCAAATTATCTGTATGATAATTTGCTTAAAATTTTTTCTTATCTCCCATCAACACTAAATTGATGGAGACGGTCACATGTGTAAGAAAGCTGACCTCTGTCTATCCGACATACTTTTTAATAATATAAAAAAATGCATCAAAAAGATTCTATAATATGAATGTACAATAAATGTTCTCAGTAAGAATGTACACAAACATTTAAATAATAAGTGTGTGAAAATTAAACTTATTTTGATTTTTAAGAAAACATTAAACATGAACGTTAGAAAAAGTAAATCAGAAATCAATGACTCTATATTAAAGCCCACACAGTCCTTGAGATCTTGCATGAACAAAAAGCACGCATTTCTAGAATTTGACTGAGTCAATGGATCTACAATCGTTTGTACAAATAGACTTTACGCTCAGTTCTTATTGTACAATCATGTCATTACAAAATTGAATTTAATATCAATGTATTTTTCTTTACAATGATATTTAAAATTCTTGTTAATCAAAATAGCAGCTCGACAATCACAAATGCTATCATTAATTCAGTACTAACTTCGACATCAACACGCGATCCAAGAACCTTTTTCGACCAAACAACTATTGGCGCTAATAAGGAGAGAGCCACAAACTCAACTCCTATCATGAATAAAGTTGCACGTGATTATTTTTAATTGTTGATATGTCACTATTATAGAGTATAGAACACATGCGGAAGTGAACTTACTCTTGTCCATATCTTCTTTATAATCAGCATCAGTATATCCCCTCCGTTCCATGTCATGCCCTTAAGAAAAAGTTCATAATCAGAAGTTCCCATTTGGTACCTCATGATTCGTTTTAGCTTTATTTTCAGTATGTTGGATTTAAGTTGGTTTTATATTTGTTTACAAGCCTATTGCGAAATAGATATCAAGTCTAGCAAATGTATCTTGCATAAGACTACCAACTGTACATAGCATAAGAAACTTTACTTATTTTTTCATCTTTGGGGTCTTAGGGAACAATCTAGTATAAAAGGCATTATCTTTGTTGATTGGAGTTCTTTTGGTCGAACAAAACTATATTATTGATAACCTCCAAACAGCCTTTACACACTGAGACCAAAGAAAAGAAGGAGAATCTATACTATCGACCTACTCCAACAACAACTCCATGACTTTCTATAAATCTAACCTCTAACTACCTATCTAGCTATTAACATATCTATCCACTGTTTATCTTTGTACTTCTTTTCCTGCGAAGGATGTGTAACACTCTTGCTTTACATTCCATTTGAATTTGCCGACATATTGAGGTCTAGGGACCTTCTGGTTTCAAAGTGCATCATACCTTGCTGCCCAGATATGGTAAATTATGGCAACACCCAGCTCTCATAATAGACTCCTGCTTATCTTCCCTTTTCCTTTTCTTGCTAGTCGTGTCCAGATTCCTGATAGGTCCTCATCATTGAGATAATAGGATGATGCAGGCCTTAGAGAATTCACGTTGAATGAATAGATGCCTTACTGTTTCAATCGCATCACCACATAGTAGGCAAGTGTCGTCCTGGCTTATTCGCATCTTGTTTAGCCTATCTCTAGTCAATAATTTGTAATGCATTGCAAGCCAGCTAATAAAGTTGTGCTTTGGAACATTTACAGTATTCCATATTGGCCTCCAGAATTGCCATTCCTCACCTGCTCCCAACTTCCAGTCATACCCACTACTGATTGAATAATGGCCAGTACTCATGAGCCATCCATTCATGTTATTGCCTGCTTCAAATTTATCCTTTATGCTACATATTTTCTTCCAATACCAATAGCTATCTGCCGGAACCTTATATTGCCACCAATCTGTCCCTTTCAAGTAGATATGATCAACCTACTTCTCCCATAAGTTATCAGCTTTATTTGCTATATTCCAAACATATTTCGCGACTGCAGCTTCATCCCATACTACACCATTCATAATTGTCAATCTCCCTTCTCTTCTAGGCCTGCACACTAGATCCCAGGCTATAGGTGGGGTTTTTGTTAGTGTATGTCTTTCCTGTCCAGAGGAAGTTCCTACATAAGGATGCCACTTGCTTCAATACTCGTCTTGGTAAAATAAATATAGACGACCAGTACGAATGAATATGTACCAGCACAGAATTCACCAATTGAAATCTACCCGCATACAATAGGTGTTTAGACCCCCAAAAGTTGATTCTACTTGCCACAACTGAAATCTTTTTAGCAGAAATGGCAACTCCTAGATATCGAAAAGGCATTGTCCCTTTCTCATATCCAATCAATTCACATATATCATCAAGAGTCTGTCCCTCCATATTCGCATTATAGATGTTGGATTTAGAAGCATTAGTTTTTAGCCCTGAAGTCAATGAGAAAGTGTGTAATCCTCTCAACATCAGCAATATTGGAGTGAATTCTCCTTTGCTAAATATGAGCATGTCATCGGTGAAACACAGATAATTCATTTCAAGACTTCTGCATTGAGCATGGTATTTAAATCCTGGTTGTTCTGCCACCCATGTCATGAGCCTCGAGAAATACTCCATCCATATAACAAATAGTAAGGATGAGATAGGATCACCCAGTCTGAGGCCCCTTTTCCCAACTATCTGTCCCATGAAAACCTCCATTTATTGTTGTAAAATATGTTGGGGTTATTAAACATTCCAGGATCCAATGAATGAACTTGCAAGGGAAATTCAATCCGTGAAGCATTTTTTTTACAAACTCCCATTCAACAGTGTTATACGTTTTTCGTAAATCAATATTGATAAGGCAACTCTTGGTGGTGTTCTTATGATTGTATAATCTAACCAGGTCTTGACAAATCAGAATATTTTGAGCAATCGTTCTGCCTTGTATAAACGCACTCTGCTTGCTTGAAATTATCTCAGGTAGCACCTCTTTGAGTCATTAGTAGAGCATTTTGGAGATCACTTTATACACTGTGTTGCAACAAGATATAGGTCTGTAGTCCCCCAATGCATCAGCATGGTTACCTTTTGGTACCAACGTGATAATAGTTGAATTAAGACCTGACAGCATTTTTCCATTCTTTAAAAAATTCCATCACTCCTTCCACCAGATCAGGCCCTACCACACTCCAAGCATCTTCGAAGAATTGACTGGTATAACCATCTAGGCTTGGGGCTTTATCTCCTCCAATTGCCATCAGAGCTTGTGTTACCTCCTTTTCTGAAAATTCTCTGTTCAACCAGGTTCTATGTGTTGATATATAACAAGGGTTTTATTGAAGAACAAGAAAAGAAAGAATCAAAAAGGCTAAATGAGAATTGAATACAATAATCTAGAATGGGGAAGGGGTGCCTATATATAGGCATAAATTAAAATTCTAATGCCCATAGGAATAGGACTACCGAAAATCCTAATGCCCATAGGACTACCTAAAATCCTAAGGCCCATTTACTAACAATTATATGGGCTAACACTATGTTCATCATTTAGAATTGGCCCCATATTAATAATATCCCTGCTCACTGATAATCTATCCTCTCAGTGCTTCCCTAACAGCCCCTCATAATACTCGATAAATGCTGTTATGATACCATTCATATTTTCCCTCCACATCCTTGATTGAGAAGATTCTATTGGCATTCCTTCTGGCTCTTAGTACATTGTGAAAGAATTTTGTGTTGAGGTCCCCTTCTTTCAACCATTGGTTCTTGCATTATTGTCTTAGGAACGCCTTACTTGCCTGCTTTTTCTGATAGTAATCCTTTGTCAGTCTTCCTTCTTCATCATATAACACTCTATTCGTAGAGTCCCTTTGAATATTTTCTTGATATTGGATCATTGAATACATACACCATAGTTAGGTAGAACTTCTTTCCAGTACCCAAATGTATTATCTCACCATGAATTAGTTGATCTGTCACCCTTGTAATATTTACTCCAAATAGATGTGGTTTCCATATTAACCAGATCCTCCCACCAGGATCACAATTTAACAAGTTTAATCATTTAGAGAATATATCTTTAGACGTTTTCTCAATATCTTTATTTCGAGAATATATGCATCTTTGCCCATATCTTTCATCTCCGACAAAGACGATAATAAGGCTTTTACCTCATTTACATACTCCAAATCATTTTTCATCTATCAATATATCATCAACATATAACGACATAACTATAAAAATTTCCTCCGATCTTTTAGTATAAACACAATGATCTCTTATAAATCTGTGTAGCCATTAGAATTGGTCGCACTAAGAAAACATGTATACCACTGCATTAAGGATTGATTGTGGCCATAATAAGACTACAAAAGTCTATTAACCATATGTTTATGGTCCTTTGGATGAAATTTTAAGTTTTTTCCATATTATTTCTTCATCAAGAAAGATAGTCTTTACATCTGTTTGATGCAATTATAGACCTAAGAGCAACAATAGCCAGAATTAAACAAGTAGAGGGTATTTCCATAACAAGTGAGAAGGTCTCGTCGCAGTGAATCCCTTCCTATTGTGCATACCTCTTAGCAACAAGTCAAGTCTTATAGTTTCCAACTATGCCACAAGCCATGTGCTTAACATTGAGAACCCATTTGGTTTCAGTAGTTTTTTATTGTTTAGGGAGATCAACTAGTTCTTATACTTGGTTGATTCTTTTTAGACTCCATTTATTACTTCATTGAATTTATTTATTTTATTCTTTGAAGGGCCTAAAAAAGCTTATGCAATATTGTTGACTCATTTCCATATTGTAGTAGCACTATATCTTGACTGAGATGCATATGATCTCATATTGTTTCCGTTTGGATCAACTCTACTTCTACTTGAACCAGAACTATTCATTTTGCTCTCACTTGAAATAAGATTCATCTCGGTTCTATTTAAAACAACAAGATTATTTTCGCTCCCACTAAAATTAGGATCACTTTTGCTCGTATTTGATGATGAAGATGGATCTTAATGAGAAATTAATTTATCGTCACTTAAAAATTCTCCTACTCTAATGAAGTGATCCTGTTTATTTGAGTCATTAATTTCATTAGTAGATAAGCCTAAATGTATCTCACCCTTCTTGGATAATTCATTTCTATGAATGTGACACTTGATCTAAATTTAGTTATATTTCTAGTGTGATGCAATTTGATGAACACGTTATCTTTTGTGGTTTTATAATATCTCATATAGACATTTTTTCTTCCTCTTTGGATCAATTTTTCATATAAAAATTATATAAATAAGTTGCACATCACAGAGGTCTCAAAAATACTTGAGATTTTTATTACTCCATGAATCATATGGTGTAAATGTAACTGATTTTATTGACACATGATACGAACACACACAACAATCATCTGAATGCTATCTCACCAATAGGAAATGGGCAATTTTTCTTGCGCCATCATAGATTTAACCATTTTGAGGAGCATTCATTTTCTTCTTTCCGCAAAACATTTTGTAGTGGAACAAATAGTCAACTTATCAACTATTTTATTTTTATCACAAGAAAAAAATAATGGCGCCAAGATGTATTCATGACCTCGATTGATTTTCATTACTTTTATTGATTTGTCTTGTGTTCACATACTTCTTAAAGCAACAAATTAAAGAGTTATGTGAAATCAAATAGACAAAATCAAAATGAGTAACATTACAATAAATGTGACAAAATATGAAGCTCCATTCATGTTCACATTCATAGGAACACAAAGTCCAAATGAATATATTGCAATGAATATCGATTCTATTATAGTTATCCAATGATTTTCTATTAGTCTTTTCAAAGTAAATAATGCTCACAAAATGGACTTATCCACCTGTTATAAACCCATATGACCAAGTCTAGCACGTCAAATTTCACATCATTCTTAAAATTATGTGACAAAGACAATTAAGAAGACCTTGCGCTTGGATTAAAAGAGCTAATATTCAGATTCATAAAATCATTTTTGATAAAACTAGAATCAAAATAAGTTGTTCTCATGTCTTAATATCATGAAAATATTAATTGAAATCTAAATGTAATAAACCAATGCAGAAGAAATTCTCAAAAGTTAAGGAGCAATTAAAGTATTATGTAGGATAAAGTCTCAATTTTCACGTAAAATTAATTCACATGATATGATCTCTTTAACAACCTTAGTGTTGTTTTTCACATATACCCACATTATATTAGAAGTCCACAAAGACTTTATTTTCTTCACAATATGGTTCACGACTCCTAAGCCAATTGTGATGAAAGATTAGTCTTAGAAAGATAAGAAAAAATATAGTAGCAACACTTATATTACTAGTGTAAGGAACACGAAATACCTTTATAGACTCATTATGAAGTTTCTTCATTAGGCTTAGTGAAATCACTAGTATATTGATCTTTTTTATCTCAATTGGAACATTTCACTTTAGTTACAAAAAATTTCCTTTCAGACTTTCTCTCTCGTATTATTTATCATTTTATAATTCTTATTTGGTTGAGCCTTAACTTTTCAGTTCTCTTTGGCTTTACATTTAAAACCATCCCTTGAGCTATAAGTTATAGAAATTTGCACTTTTCCACCATGTTTATCAGCCTATAGTCAATCTTCTCATAGTTCAAGCCTCACAAACGTCACAATACTACTAAAAACTGGTCAAAAAATTTGCGTCAAAATAGCGGACACGGTCGGCATAATCACCCAAACTGACCCACTTAGCAACGTCGGATTTTGGCACCACAATTTTTAGAAACAGGCGGCAGTGTCAGTTATAACCGAGGGACTTTTAATTTCACCAGGTCAACATTTTTAATTTACACCTGACGTGAAAAAAATAAAATCAAAGGACAGTAACAGTTTTCTTTATTTTAGTTTATTTTAAAATTGTTTTCAATTAATTAAATAATAATAAAAAATTTCAAGTAATCTAATCCTATCTGTCTATTTGTTTTTGGATATGAAGAATACACCGACAGCTAGTGTCAGTTTTCTAGGTTTCTCCATTTGATTTTTTTTTAGAAAATCAATGAACTAACAGACTCTTTCCGTCGATTTTCTGCAAAAAAAAAAAAAAAAAGTCAGATGCAAAATCCTGCAATTTCTGCATTTCATTTGCCAATGCAAAATGTAATTCAATATGCAACTATAATCCAACACTAAATGTTGCCAAATCAATTATAAAAGAATTATAACATCATAAAAATACTAAATATTAATTGAAAATATCAAAGTTAAATCGAAAGATCCATCAAAAGGAGCCACAAAGTCTAACAAAGTTTAAAACTTCAAAAATATACAAAGTTTAAATTGTTCTCGATGTTCAACAATAATCCTAACAACCAACGGGTCTGTTCAACATAATCTTATCATTAAAGCTCTCTCCATTAATTGAGGTGGGAGGAGAATGGGACACACCATGCATGCCACCTGTAATCAGGCTATTCACCTATGCCTTAAGTGACTCGACGGTATCGCACATACTCTAATTTCAGCAATTCATCTTTCTTTGGCAATTGCTAACGCACATGTTAGATGTTCGATTTGCTGCGAGATAGCAACAATTTGAACATCATCAATCCCCTCGCCTAGGCATGAAACTCAACACCTCTCAGTCTTGTCTGGATCCATTGAATAAAGTTCCTTGAGCCTAGACCAGAGATTCTCGCCTTTTGGCCCCCCTACCTTCGCGACGTGTTCAGTCCAGATCTGAGCAGCGATATCCAATGGAGGCTTCATTGGCTCGCCCTATGGTTGCTGAGTCTGGTTGTAATTAGTCAAGTTTCATTGATATTCAGCCTGCATGATTAAAAATAAAATTTAGTATATAAGCCATATTATTAATTTATATTAAATTTTTTTCATACTATCATAGGCTTGTTCTACCCTTTGCTCTACCCGTTGATCCTGATTCGACTCATTCCTTTTCATTTTTATGTGGGTTGCCCGAGAAAGCTCATCTTGGGTCGACGTACTCCCCAATTTTTTACTTGCAAATAAAATTTATATAAACATATAAATTAGAAAACTAATAATATTACTTACCAAGTCTTTACGTATCATCTCTTGACTCTTTGCATCCCCAGTGTGCAGCAAACTACCTTTAGCGGGCCTCCTAGCTTTCTTTGCTGGTTTAAATTATCCAAAAACTCTAGGGATATCCAATATTCTTAAAAAGCCTCCCAGAGATGAGGTAGAACCCAATAGGCTTCTTGTTATTCTTCCCAGCATCCCCAAATCAGTCGGATATCCTTGAACTATCCCTTCCCTCGTAGTGCATGATAATTATTTTATTGTATTATAGAAGTCAACAATATCTGCAAATCATGTGGCTAACATTAGATAATATATTAGATGAGTTAATGTAAAACCTTACTAAAAATTAATTAAATTATATACCTTAAGCTAATTAATATGTCTTGTTGTATTCTCGATGAAATTTCACCTCATGATGGATACGGTCGATCATAAAGCCTTCGAATGCTCTCCTTGAGGGCATCTATGCTCTTCTTTCTGGATTGAACCTGTAAAAAGATAATAAAAATGTTAAATCATAAATGATTAAGATGATTAAAAAACTAAATAAATCAATAATGAAAAACAAACCTAACTAGCTCCATCAGGCTTAATGTCCAGCCTACTAAGACTATCTCTCTATCTCGACTGTAGCTCACCAACTACAAGGATGGGTCAAGTGTGGAGTGAATGTCTGTGAATCTGACCTAGAACTAGTATCTCTAAGTCGCAATCTAGATAGGTAGGGAGATGAACCACCTAGGAAAGGAGTAGACGATGTGGATGAAAAGTAGCCCCGTGATGAATGCGTAGCTGGTGTAGGCATAAAAGTAAAATGGATCTGGGGATGCCTAGTGCCACAGGGGACATAAGACACTGGAGAAAAGTGCATCTGAAGAGAAGATGAAAGGGGAATAGAAGCATCGTTAGGATCTACAGACTCCTAGCTGCTTTCTTACTACTTTTACTCGATTTACTACTCTTAGTATCTCAATCTCGATCACCACCACCTGATAACATCTGTATTACTAATTTTGATTAATATAAAGAAATTAACAAATATCGAATAGAATTGCTTAAAAAAATAAAACCAGCATGTTAGTCGTCATTCTCCATTTTTTATCTTTGCTTGCTTCATTTACATCATTCTCCTTTCTTCCTCCTCATTTATTTATATTCATTATCTGATTCTTCCTCCTTGCTTGATTCATTTTCCTCAGTTGATTCTTTCTTAATATTTGCAATGACAGTTACCTCATCATTATCAACTTCGTTTAATATATGTTTAGGATATTCTAGACTATTTGCTAACTCAACATCCACTGTTGAACAACTGTCATATTATTTTGGTATGCCACATCTAACATATTATTGGATTTAGTTCTACCCACAAACTTAGTCTTTATAACCATCTACCAATCAGTCTTCTCTCTACATAAAGAATATGGAACATAATATACCTGCTTAACATTTTGTGCAATGATAAAAGGATTATACCAATCATACCGTCTCATGTGCTTAACTTCAATTACATTATATTGTTAATTCACCTTGTTACCTTTATGTGGTGGATCAAATCAATTGCATCAAAATAGTACTATCTTTTTTCTCGACCATCCAGGATATGTAAATCCCAGGATCTCTTGTAATACACCATAATACTGTCGGCATCACCTTTAATTCACACTCCACTATTATTGATTTTCTTATGCTTAGAAGTGTCTTCTATTTGAAACTTGAAACTATTCACATGGTATTTATTAATGGACTTAAGTTGAATCTCAACCCACGTGCAATACTTTCACCAATTGCAAATGTTCAACAATAGTATTTTCAACATGAACCTACATAGTGTTAAATGATAATAAGAAAATCAAAAAACGAGTATATTGTACTTATATCTCCGGCATGAGCTTTTACGCTTACATAGTCTTTCAGGCAATTGAAATTTTTGTATATATGGCATCATTGCCCAACATGCTTTTGAAGTATTGTCCAACGTTTTTCATTAGTTCAACCCATAGTTTTAAATCGAAGTAATTCAATAATACAATTCAACACTAACTTAAGATATGGTTGAATCTCGAGGTAATTGAACAAATCATGTTTTTTAGAACCTTGGCCTAGTTGATTAAAACTTAAAGTCAATGGGTGGCGAGGATCACTATCACCTTCATCATTGTAATTAAGCGTATTTTTCATACTTGGCACTTGCTCTCTGAATTAGTAAGAATAAAAATGAGCAGTTTTTCTTGCAAGATTAGCTTCACAAATAGATCCTTCAGTCTTAGACCTTTGTTTAATAGTTTTTTTCACTTTCCAATAGTTTTATATAATTTCATGTTAGTTAGTAATAAGTTAAGAAAAAATAACTTAATCACATGAGGTATATTAAGTTAGCATCACCTTGGGTTTGAACACTTTATTATTCTGTGATTTCTACAATCATAGTTCATTTCTCTTGCAATATTCCTTCAAGCCTATTCTAGTTTTTAGATTATTATTTCTCTTGCCCTTAACATCCATCACTGTATTGAATAAATTATCAACATAATTTTTTTCAATGTGCATCACATCAAAATTATGTCATAGAAAATTATCCTAGATAACTATCGAAATATAATCTATTTAGTCCAATCATGTCCAACACCATATCCAAAAAGTCTAAAAGGTGTAACTTCTGTAACCTTAGGCAAGTGACAAACTCTCTCCCAAATTTTTTCTCCTAATGATGTTGGAGATGACAGATCATTTTCAATTTTATTCTTTTTGAATGCATGTTTCATTTTTTTGAACTCGTGATCTATCGGCAAGGAACTGACGATGACAATTAAATCATGAATTTTTACGTTCATATTTTAAAGTGAATGCTTTACTATTTTTTATTCAATACGTGCAAGCTAACTTTCCATCAATCATCCAACCAAACAACATCCGTACGCAGAAAAACCATTAATAGTCCACATTAACGAAGCACGCAAAATAAAATTTTGCTTAGTTGATATATCATATGTCTCTACACCTTCAGACTACAATTATTTTAACTGGTCTATCAAAGGTTAATAAACATCAATAAAACTTTTTAAATTACTGGGATCGAAAATAATACAACTTAAGAATATAAAGGGATTTTTCATAAACATCGCGGATAAAAGTTTATATGGAGTAAGGAATATAGGTCAGTAAGAATAGGGGGTAGCAAAAATTGAGAATGGTGTGAAATCATCTACACACAATCCCAATCAGATATTTCTTGGTTCACTAGCAAAATTAGGATAAGTTCTATCGAAATGCTTCCAAACTTCTTCATCTGATGGATGACACATAACACCAGGCACCCTTCTATTTTCACGGTGCCATCGCATATGAGGAGAGAAATTCATCGACGTGTAAAACCTCTGTAACTTACGTATAAGAGGTAAATAATGCATCGCCTTAACTGGAACTATCTTCCTACCGGAAGTTTGCTTAGAGTGAGCATGTCTATAGAACTTACAATTTTCTAGATGACCATCATTCTTAAAGAACAACATGCAATCAATTTCATAATAATGAATTCTATCATACGAAAACCCTAACTTGGAAACCAATATATTGAACTCTGGGTTAACTAGTTTCCCAAAAAGACCAATCATAGAGTCCAAAGCAGCTTAAGGAACACTCCAATATGATTTGATATTAATTAATCTACCTACAATAAGCGACACACAATGTGAATTCCCTACATATAGTAGACAACTATCCTCTTTTAATTATTAATAAAAGCGCATTGCTTCTTCATTGGGAGTTTTCTCAAAAAGCTAATCAGGTTCCATCCCGTAGTGTATCCTAAAGTATCATTGACCATTTCATGCGCCCTATCATGTTGATTTAATATGAAGACCTACTATTTTCACTCGCAGACAAATTATAAAATATATCATTCACCTCATCAATCTCTTCATGATCAGTACACACAAAATATCTATTCTTAAATCCATTATGATAGATATGAACCTTAATGTTTTTCGATTTAAAAAACTTCATGCAATTTAAATGTGTTCAAGGACACCTAATCAACCTTTCAGTTTGAAAAGGGTAAAGCGACATTGCATATGCGATGTGTAATGACCCATCCGATATCTTTAACACTTAACAATGATAATCCGGAAACTTGAAGTTTACAATATGAGTTATTTGTTGGTACAGATATATGTAATGACTAGATTTTATTTAAAAGGGTAAAATTAAAAAAATTTCGTAGGCCCGGCGACAAGACCGCTACGACGGCCACCTAGTCGCCATGACGGAACCACTGAAGCGGGTCTCGCATCGCTGCAGTGGGAGACACGAACCAGAACTCTACGTTTTTTTTCATTTTTAAAATCCGGATCCTAATACAACAAGGTTTTATCATTAAGAAACCCTTGAAAACTGTCCTAGTTATTTTGGGCAAAGAAAAGAAAAAGGAGGCTATGGAAGGGAAGAACTTCACCAACCTCTCCGGTGAAATTCTTCAAGGGACATGAATTCGAAGCTAGAAAATGAAGTCCTACCACTCTCTTAACGCTAGCTTGGAATCCAGATAGATTATGGTTTACTTTGAGTTAGACTATCGTTATTGAATCATATGCGTGTGTACCATTAATATACAATTGATGAGGGTAGAGGGATCATAAATATAATCTCGTGAAAAAAAAGTGTATTAATGTAACTACTAAAATTGGAGGATTAATTCTAAGTACGAGAGCATGTGAATGAGTGAAACCTAGTTGATGACTAATAATGAGGATGAACTCTTGATGTAATGTTCTTGATGTAATGTTATGGATTTAATACTCTTGATGTAATATTCTTGATTTACTACTCTTGATGTAATATTCTTGATTTAATACTCTTGATGTGATGTTATTGATAAACACCCTCGAGGTGATATTCTAGATAACTTATTTGATGACATGCATATGCAGTTGCTCTTGATTGAATAACTTGGAGGTGAAATCTTGATAAATAATCTTGAGAGAATAATTGTCATAGTATGAAAGATGGAAAGGGGTGAAGTGATCAGACTTAATTTTTATATAAGCTTTAGGTTGCAACTTAATTGTTATGAATGGGAACGTAAGGCTGGTAATAGAAATTAACTAGCTTAAAACGAATCTGAGGTAAGGAAAGAACGGGTATTTGTAAGAAGTCATAGTGGCAGGTTGAGTAAATATATCTAGATTGAGTTGAAATGATTATTGAGAATTTACAAAATTTTCCTATAAATGAATATGTTAAAGGGACGATGATGGGCCTGAGTAAGTTATTTAGAATGGGGACTAGTACGAACAATAATTTGATCAATATTGGAAGGATCTGTTTATGGGATAGATCCTTAAGTGAGAGGATAGAAAAGGTTGAACCGATGAATCACGAAGGTTACCTTGTGTGTTATTTTGTTATATGACGAGAGACTTGGTTAATAAAATTAATTAGAAAGATGGAAGGGTACAATTATGAGTAGTTAGGCTATATATAAGATGATGCACATTATATATATAATATACATTTGTGTGGATTGAAAATATGATTATGTTACACCACATAAGTTTCTAGCATTTAGTTGGCCTATTCGCACGTTGGTTGAAAGTTTTAGAATGCCTCACGTGCAAGGAAAGGGCCCAGGGAAAAGCCGAACAAGTACCAAGTTGGGATTTCGCGAGAGGAGGCCGAACCAAGCTGCCAGAGGGGCAAAGTGGCATGGAGCCTTGACCTCCGCGTTAGCCAACATGGCACGTAGCTAAAATGGCGTGTTGGCCAATGTGCCACGTTGCCTTTCATCCGGCTTCAAGTATATATAGGCCTCACCTTTAGAGTTTGTGATATTTTTCAAAAATATCACGATCAGCAGAGGGTAGGGACGAAGGGAATATATAATTTTCTTCCGATTACGCTGCTAAACGCCGTCCAAACTCAAATTAACTTCGGGTATCGAAGTATAAGGCTGCAGGGAGCATTTCTACGGAGTTAGTTTCGTAAAGTTTGCCTGGTAAATCGTCGTCCCGCTGAGCCAAAGTTGTTGGAATTGCTCCAAACTAGTGTCAATATGATCCCGGGCTTAAATTAAGTATTTCTCCCTTCTATACTTTCAAGAAATAGCGAGGTTTCGACCGTGTTCTGTAAAATAGAAATATAGTTAATATTTTTATATAAAGTTTTTCTTTTTGCCAAATTTGGTATTAAAAACTAGTCCTATATTTACAGTAACATGATTTTAGTTGGAAAAAGCTATTGAATACTAATTGGAACCTATCAGTTAATCAGAAACCGGCAGTCGAGGTATGTTAAGGCATTCTCTTTCGGCAAGTTAGTTTCTTCAGCATAGTAATCCAGTATGAATCCCAGTAAAGCCTGTCAGGAATATGTTATCATGTATAGTTGTTGTTATCAGTTGATACCTGTATTTGTATTGTTTTGCGCTAGATTACCTGTATAGCTTCTGTGACCGCCCCAGGGTTAATAGTTGTGTCGACTCGTTCGCTAGGGGCGAGGATACGTCGCTCTACGGAGCGGCATGCCGTCCGCAAGGGATGAAGATGGGGATCCAGATCCTCATGTTTTGCCTTGGTTGGCCTATACACACCCCCATCGAGCACTTGCACCTAGGGTGTAGATTTTAGGATTCCTCCAGACTCAAGCACAACTATAGTCAGGGGCCCAGTTGCATACCCAGAGGATCGGCAGGATGCTTATAGCTAGTAGTTGACGCAGTATGACCTGGATAGGGGTATATAGATTGAGATGTACTCACTAGGGCTAATGGGGGCCCAGGTGGGTTGTTCTGTGTTGATTGTATCTTCCGGCTTATGAGGGCTAGGTAAGGTTTATGTACATTGCTTTAGTTACTGATAGTTAGAGAGTAGGACGCCTCGTTGTCAGGTATGCTTCCTACTCTTCTCATTATAGTTATGTTTAGCTCTGATTCCATTATTTCAGTCAGTTTCAGTCCGTTTCCCTTTACTTCAGTTATTGTCAGTTCTATTACTTACTTTCAGTCATTTACAGTCATTGCTTTATATACTCAGTACCTGTGGTACTGACACCCTCTTTTGGGGCGCTGCATTACTTGGCTGCAGGTACACATAAATGAGGAGCAGATCCCTCGTAGTTCCAGTCAGCTGTACAGAGCCTTCAGCTCCTATCTTCAGGAGCCTGAGTGATAGAGGTTTACTTTCTTTTGTTGTACAGTATGGGTAGGTTGGGGTCCTATCCCAACCATCTTATTACTCCTAGAGGCTTTCAGATTGTATTATTCCCTGTGATTAGTTGATATCGGCCGTGTGGGGCCATATGTGTTTTAGATTATGTGTGTTGGCCGTGTGGGGCCTTGTTTAGCTGTTGATTGATGACCTTGTCAGTCATAGTTCAGTTTAGCACGTGATTTTACTTTTCAGCTATAACTAGATATCATGGTGGCCTTATCGACCCGCATTGGACTCGTATATTCATTTGTCTGTGGTTAGTTGTTTACTTTTTCAGGTGGCTATAGGCCTTGTCGGTCGGGGGTTGTTTTTACAGCCGCTATATAGCCCGTTATTTTCTTGATTCCAGAGTTAGAGTCAGCCTTGGACCAGAGGTGCTTAGGCTCAGTCAGCTCAGCAGTTCACGTCCTAGTAGGGCACCAGGTGCTAGTCATGCCTCCCAAGGCGGGGCGTGACAGATTAATTGGTCTTAGGGCAATGATTGGGTTAAAGATTTTAGTGACTTGTTCATGTTGTTGACTTTATTCTAAATTGGTTGAAATGTAAATGTTATCTCTGAACTGCAAGCGAAATAATGATAATCGAAGTGTACTGATAATCCATCTTATGTGGTGACTGACTGAGATCACAATGATATATGTTGAGAATGGATAGGTAATACATCTTTAGCTAGAGATGAGAGGCTCGTATTCGAGGTGAGCATCTGAACAAGTGAAAGTGTGATTCATTGAGGTGTATATATATATTGATAATGGGAGATGAGTGGCTCATGCATGAGGGGAGTATTCGGGTGAGTGGTTATGATATGAGTGGCTCGTGTCTGAGATGAACATTCAAACGAACAGATGAGTGGGAGTGGGTACCATGCTGGTACAGTTCATGGACTTCTAGAGTTCCCTGCAATTCATGACTGGAAGGGCAGAAATAAGACCCTCTGGCATGTGTGTACAGTGATGTGACGGACGCGTGTGACTGGCACATTACCGATATATATATATTTTGTGTGAGCGTGTACGGTGATGTGACGGACGCGTGTGACTGGCACATTACCGATGGTATAATTATGATCGAGATTAGTATAGGTATTTCATGATATACATACGGATGTGTGACAGAGTTCTATGCCAAGTATGACATTGATATGTGTACAAACATCCGATGAGATAAAACTAATGATGATAGATTTATTTATCATGTATTCAGCATGCATATGATCTGCTGCATAATTATGTCTTACTTATACTGTAAGCCTTAGCGTTTTGATAAATTTATTGTGAATGAGTTAACATTGTATTCCAAAATTGTTGGGTAAATGTGGTTTATCTGATTTGCTTGGTTGATCTTGACTGTGAGAATGTTTCGTGAAAAAGGGGAATAAAATGAATAATTGTGATAAGATGAAAAATGGTGAAGTGTATATGTAATTGATTATAGATTGCTACAGTTCTATATGATGTTAGACCTTCTGTAATTGATAAGGTGTTGCAAGAAGTAAGGTTGCCGGTGAAGTTGAGTTACTGCCTAGAGAAGTACCGCTACAGCGAGACCGTGGCAACGGTGAAGTTACCGCTGTAGTGAGGCCCAAACAATGTGCAAGCCAACCTTTGTTGCAAAATTTGGTAGAGAAATATAGATGAATTATTAAATAATTGGGATAATGAAGAGTAAGAAATTGACTTGATAAATTATTAAGTGGTTGACTAAAAACTGAATTATTAATTTTATACTATTGTGTGAACTAAATGTAGTCGACCGATGATGTCTATCAATACGTGTAGTCTATTGATATTACCTTGCTACGCCCTTTTCGGTGTAGGTTGTGGTGGGTTTGAAGTTTCATGACTGACGTGGCGTATTCAGCATCAGCTTCTGCACTTCTCCATGGAAGAAGTTGTGTCTTTTTATTTATCGATATTCTGTTTAGAGCTCTTGTAACTGTCTGAACTAGATCTTGGGGGAGTCATGATTTTGGGAAAGGATTAATTGTAATTTTTAAAAAATATTTTGATTTGTGCAAATTAAGGAGTATTGAATTTATTTTATACATTGTCAAGAAGGGGTTCTCCTATTGAGCTAGAATTGATGTAAGTGCCAACACAACCTATCCATTTGGGTCATGTCATGATAAATTCTTTAACACCATCAATAAATTCATTTTTCATACCTTACGAGTTTCATTAGTCCTATCATACATCCACAGATGATGATTCATCTTTTATGAATTAGATTACATACAAATTTTTAGATTAATTAATTTGTATTGATAATTAAATTTTATTATTTAATGGTTAATAATTATCCGATGAACATTCTCCAAAAGTAAGTCGAATTTCAACATAATTATATATTTAGTATTTAATAACTAATTATTAAAATAATATACAAATAAAAAATTTGAGTATGTAATGATCAATTATAATTAACCGAACAACACTCTCTAAAATCATTGTTATGAAATTTTTGTAATTATTGAATTATGGATATAAAACTCTACTAATTATTAAATTTAAATTTTAAAAAAATTAATCTACATATATAAATTTCAAATTAAAAAATATCAAGAACCAAAATTAACAGCTTAATAATATAAAGGACCTAAATTAAAGTAAATTCACAAATATCAAATTAACTAACATATTCGTATTGACAATGAACATTAAATATAATTATTTCAATAAAGAAAAGAGTCATTATTATACATTTTTAGACTAATAAAATCTCTATTTTTATTACAAATTTAAGTTAATACACAATAATTACATGCTAAATCACTAAATTAATGAATAGAAATTAACCTAAATAAACTAATACGTTAACATTTAACCTAAAAATCTAACAATAATAATGTAATTGAAAATTTTAAGAACTCTAACTTTAGCAAGTGACAGTGACAACGATGACAGAGGAGGGATGATGAGGGCCACCGGTGGGCTAGAAGGTGCACCGGTGGGGCTTGAGGGTGGAGAATCGCCAAAGAGAGTGACAGAAATGAGAGAAAAATAGCAGTCTGGTTCAATTCAATTAGAAAAATCAACAAACAGGGTCGGGTGGTCCGTCAATTTTTCTATTGAATGAGTTGACCCGATTTTGATCAAAAAACTTAGGGACAACCTAACTTTGTCCATCAATTTTTCTAATTAAATTAAAGATAAAATTATTTCTATATTATTATTTTTTTTTTCAAAAAATAAATTATTTAATTAAATAATATGACCCTGTCCGTTGATTTGATAAAATAAAATTTTTATTTTTATTAAGATCAACCCTGCTAGTCAGTTTGCTTAATTTTATCGTGATAAATATAATCAGTGTAAAGATAAACTATAGACTAACCGAAGAACAGTGTCAGTTTGCTATGAGAATAATTTTTAAAAAAAATAAAATTGCAAAAGTTGATAGAGAAAGTCGTTTTCCCCTTAATTTAATAGACTGACCCAGTTCCTCAATTTTTCAAGGTCAGTTTTGAGGCAGTTTTTAGTAGTGCAATATACTCATTATGAGTTATGTGTATCCTTATATACTCTCAATTTTGAGGCAGAAAATGGACAATCGCTTGAATTTGATGCTTAATAGTCAACTTATGACCTTAAATTTGAAAATTGTAGTTCTACCGAATTTAGATTCAAGAGCATCCCATAATATTTTGGTAATTTTTATGGGGAAAATACTAAAATAACGCTTATACTATGGCTAGATTTGCAGTAACACACTTATATTTTATGGGGTTCCTACGAACCCCATGGATTTTTAAAGTATTTTTTTGACATTTATCAGATGAACGGAATAACAAATCAAAACTTGTTATTCCATTTGTACACACGTACTAATCAAAAGGCAAAACGACAAGGGAATTTGATCATTATCACTCATTTACACTCTTCGAACAAAAGAAGAAAAAAATGAAAACCTTCTCCTTCACACTTTAATTTTTTCATGAAAAAAGTAGTTGAATTCTTGGATGTAATCTTAT
The DNA here is from genome assembly GCA_035772735.1 of Datura wrightii. Taxonomy (NCBI): domain Eukaryota; kingdom Viridiplantae; phylum Streptophyta; class Magnoliopsida; order Solanales; family Solanaceae; genus Datura; species Datura wrightii. Next base: position 190,325,709 of record JASDFA010000018.1, on the reverse strand, counting down.
TAATCATTACATTCTTTTATAATCGAGTTTTAATTTGTGTCATATCTGATAAATGCCAAAAATATATTTTAAAAATATATTAAAGAAGATATTTATACCCCATAAATTATGAATGTGTTACTACAAATTCAATCAGAGTGTAGTTTTCATTTTAGCTATTTTCCCAAACTTTGTGAATCTAGAATTTCTTATGACATTATCATTGCTCAACATAGTAATATGAGCTAGAAAATTAGTATTTTTCAAGTGTCATAGGATTCAAAGTCTCACTTATAAAGGGTTGTATTTCCCTTATTAGGATCATTATCACATTATTTAGAGTATTAAGAATTTTTTTATTTTCCAACACATATTACAGATTAGTGCTTTAAAGTCTTATGATAAGTTCTGTAACAATATTTTTAAAAGTAGTAGACATGGTATTTATGGAACAATTGTTCTACATATTTGTGAAACACAATACTTTCACAATTAGCATAAATGCAGGCTTATTTAATATTTTTGCATATACATAAATGTAACTGTAGCAAATTGACAAGGCTATTAAACATAAACGTAAATTCTAGAGTCAAAAGTTTCCTACATTTTCGATCATCGTCTAGGAATAGAAATATAATAATAGAATAATTTAGTTAGATCTGAAATATTAATTTTTATATGTTTCCAAAAACAAACACTACTAAAAAGAATATTATTTTCTCACTGATTTCCCACTGAAAAATGTTAAGTGACTATTCCCACTGATTATCAATGGAAAAAGAAAATAAATAATAGTGTTTTCACATGAAAAAATCATGGAATTTCCCACTATTTTAGTGGAAAAATTATTTCCCACCATACGTTTTCCCAGTGAACAAGTTCGGTAGGAAATGAGTGCGAAAATCATGTCTTATAACACAAATTTTCCATTGATTTGCAGTAGGAAAAATCTCTATTTGTAGTAATGAAATCAAGGAGAAAATTAATATTTATGCCGATTATTACTTTAAAAATAGAATTTATATTTTTCATAAATCATTAGGGAGAATGAGTCATATATAGCTTGTTTCGCAAAACTTCTCAAATTAGCTTATTTTAATAAGTGTTTTAATCAAAATAATAGTTGTGTTTTTTCCCCGTCAGATCGATATTTTTATACCAAAATCATATTTTCGGCCTATTTTCTTCATTTAATATACTAGTTTACGTTCTAAACATATTTTAAGACTGATTTAAATCATCAAATCAAAGTAAAATCCTTCAAAGATCAATCCATATGATTAAAAAAAATAATAGATTTTGTTCTAAACACACCCTAGCGGATTTTCTTAAAATCCTACCAAAAGTTTCAATTATAATCTTAATTGATTATTCGGTGTTTCTCAAAAACATATGGGTAACAGATTACCCAACTTAATTTGCACCAAAATTGCATAAAACACGAATTATTAAATTTTTGGGGTTAAATTTGTGATAATTAAACCCTAAAACTTTATAAATCAATATTATTGTTCGTCCTCGAGCAATAAAACTACACTCTAAGGATGGACGAACTTTCAAACAACTCTCCCTAACTTGTCATGCCAAAAATATTAAAAACAAATAAAACATTTGTCTATGATCACCTAGCCTTAGGACTCAACTCAAAAACACCAAATAATTTTACATATCTCTCTCATTTACTCCATAAGAGGAGTCAAGAGATATCACTTACTCTTCGCAAATCATGTGCCCCTCAAAAAAAAATATCAAAGAATGGTCTCATACACATAATTTTAAGATAATCTGGGACTCAAGATAGAAAGAATTTATGGTTTCTCTTGGAACAAAGTTCATGTGCTACAAAAGAATGTACCATAGACATTTCGTTGGTGTAATATTCCATTAATTAAAGCTCATTCAATCTATAACAAGAGGACTTAATTTGATTGTAATTAATTGAGAGATGAATATGATACATACGAATCATAGTGACTACACCTTCCTAAACATTTTAATACATACAACTTTATAATTTGCTCTTTCAATTCTGAACACTACTTTCCTAACCTTTAAAACACTCCTATCCCAAGTTCCTTTTTTCTTTAAGCACAACATAGCTTGAGTTACCACTAGTCCAAAAAATTATTTTTCGTTTCTTTCAGCAGTATATTTTCTTACAACATATATTTTTTTCTCTTTCAATTCCCTGCAAGTGGCACTCAATTTCTCGTTAGTGCACCTTTCTCCTTCTCCTTAGAGTTTCACTCAAAACCCAACCAAATTTCACTTAGAACTAAAAAATTTATAAGGAATCAAGTGTTCACGAGAGGTTAAAGGTTTAAAAAAATGGCAATTCATATCAAAAAGATAAAGCTTGTAATGTGACTATTAGACTCGATTAACTTAAAACAACATTAATCGATAGATTATATTATTTAAATAGCAAACTAATTCCTTAAAATATAGTGAATTCTCTCAATAATAGTTGTACTATGTATAGCATACATAGGTAAATCATCTTTTTGAATCAACTTTCTTTTATTATACTTTATCTCTATTAATCTGTATAACAACTTTTTCAACTGGCATCCAAACGTTGAATTGGGGTACAACAAAATGAGTATGGAACTCCAAAAGAACATATTAATGGATAAAGCTCATTAATTGGTCTAGTTGAATTAAATCACCTAATATTTCAATACCCAATGTCAGCTTAGAAAAGAGAAAACTTTAACTAGGGGTAAGTTAGTAAAAACACTTTTTATTTTTTAGAATTGAGTAATTTCTTAATGAGTATGCATGAGTTGAAAGCACCACTTATTTTGAAACGGAAGGAGTATTACACTTCTTGCAGAAAAAAAAATTGGTGTCGAAGTTTTCAATTTTATTTTATTCGAATGAAATTATCTAAAAAATATATAATTAATTAATTTTTATTAACATATTTAATTATTACATAAAATAATTATAGTTAAAAAAGATTAAAATATTTAAATAATATTTATTTATCCACACTATTTGAGAGAATTATAAATCGTAAACTTTCACATGCTTAAAAATAATTTTAAACTATAATTTGTTGACCCTCAAAATTAATTTAAGCAATATTTTTTGTTCAAACAGCATTAGAATATTATAATTTGTGGTCTTAATTGATATAATAACTTAATCTAAGTAATGTACATTATAAAGTAAAGAATCTTTTGCTATCAGGTTACATAAGGATATTTATAGGTAACTCTTTATAAAACGGGAGATTAATTATTTTAAAATAATATAAATTACATATTATAATAAAATAAATAATTTAGTGGGAAAACTTTTTACACTATTATTATATATGGCATAAATTCATTACTTCATTCTTTTCTGAGTAATTTTTTATTTGAGTTTTTATTCAGTGTTCAATTCTCGTATTGAAATCTAACTAATTCGAATTTGCATCCTGTAGGACCCATTTGGGAGAGACGCTCCCTACCAAAAAAAATTCATACAAGCTCGAAATCAAAACTTCTGATTAAGAGAGGAGCAATCTCATCCGCTGTATCACATTTTTTTAATGATCCGTGAGTAATTTTCAACTATTAATAAATTATTATAAATATATTTTCTATTTATGGGGAATGTCTATTTCTTAGAAGAAAAGTTTGGGTTAGTAAATTTGGGACCAAGTTAGTTTTCCCTTATAAATAGAGGGGTTTTCCATTCATTGTAGAGGATTCTTTCAACCTCTCAAGAGAATCCCTCAAGAGAAATAAGAATTATTCTCTCTTCTCTCTTTCTCTACAATTTTCTTCCTTGTTACTTTATTGTTTCATAACAAGTTATCAGCACGACACTCACTTTGAAAAGATTTGAGGTAAGAATAATTATAAAAAATAAATCGAAAGATGTATTACTTAACCACAAGAATGATATTCCTTTGGTGATATTGTTTCTCTACGACTCTACCGTCTCAAAATTTGAATGCTAAGATATTATTTTTCTCTTCCTTTTAATATAACTAATCTTACGAAACTTGAGTTCGTTTGTCATGCCCCGCCTTGGGAGGCATGATTGGCACCTGGTGCCCTACTAGGACCTGGACTGCTAAACTAACTAAGCCTAAGCACTTATGGTGTAAGGCTGGCTCTAACTCTGAAATCAGGAAAATGACGGGCTATATAGCGGCTGTAAATATAGCCCCCGGCCGACAAGGCCTATAGTCACCTGTAAAAGTAAACAGCTAACTAGAAGCAACCAAGTATAAGGAGTCCTATGCGGGCCGACAAGGCTACCATGATGTCTAGTTATAACTGAAAAATGAAATCTGGCACTAAACTGATATGTGACCGACAAGGTCACCAACTAACAACTGAACAAGGCTCCACACGACCATCACATACAATCTGAAACACATATATGGCCCCACATGGCCGATACATCTAACCACAGGGAATATGATACAATCTGCAAGCCTCTAAGAATAATAAGATGGTCGGAACAGGGCCCCGACCTACCCATACTACACAATCAAAAGGAGAGTAAACCTCTGTCTTTCAAGTTCCGGATGAAAGGAGCTTGTTAGATTACTGGTTTTGATGCTGTCAACCTCACATAGGGACCTGATCCCTTGTGCTGGTGTGACTCATTTTTTAGCTGGACGGGAAAAGACTTTACAGTTGGAAAGTTTGCTTTTTGGCTGTCAGTTGGTGAGAGCAGAAGTGCACAGCAGCACAGCATGGAATCATAGCAGCATCCTAGGCCAAGTTGGTCACATGTGCTTGACCAAAAAGAGAGCTTTCTAGTGGGTATCATTACTACTCTCTCCTTTTATCCATGTGGCTAGTGGGTATCATCAATACACTCTCCTTCTACCCATGTGGATGAAAGGAAGCTGAAAAGATATAAAGGATAGAACCCAACAACTCTTTCCATCAAGAGAAATCATTCAGAAAAATTGATCTAAAAAATAAGCTTATTCTTTCTCTCAAAAGGCAGCCATTGTTTCCTTGTTTCAGAGCAAGAATCAAAGAAAAATAACTCAAGTTTTGAGGCTGCCATTGAAGGAGAAGAAGTGCACTGCAAAACAGAAACCTTGTATTTCGTACAAGTTTTATTTTCTTGTTTTTCATGAGTTGTTTTTCTCGTTTTGGTCTGCTAGAGCTAGTAGACATTTTGGCTAGAGTTAGCCTTGTATTTCAGTTGAGTTTTAGCTGAAGTAGAGAATATTGAAGTCTTGTAATAGAGGTATTACAAGTGGGAGGTTAGGAGGTTAACCTCTTAGTTGTGTACTAGGTTTTGTAACTTTTGTTGCTCAGATCTATTAGTGGAGTTTGAGAAATCCTACGAGGTAGGTCGTGGTTTTTTACTTCCAGTGAGCAAGGAAGTTTTCCACGTAAAACTTCGTGTGTCTTCTTCTTACTGTTGTATTTTCGTGTACATGTGTCTCTGCCTCTGTGTAACCTGATAGAGGGACCTGGTCCTGAGTAAGGTGGTCGACCCATATAATTCAACAATTGGTATCAGAGCAGGTTCTTTCTAAAAGGTTAACACCTAGAAAGACTCCTGTAAAATATGGCAGCACCACCAAATTTAGAAGAAGGACAGTCTACTACCAGACCTCCCAGGTTTAATGGCCAATATTACGGATGGTGGAAAACAAGAATGCATGATTTCATCATGGCTGAAGATTGTGAGCTGTGGGATGTGGTACTGGATGGACCTTATGTGCCAATGAAAACCGTAAAGGAAGGAGAGACAACCATCTCTATTCCCAAAACCCGAAAGGAGTTTGATGATCTTGACAGAAAACTCATAGAAAAGAATTACAAATCTAAGAAGCTTCTTGTTTGCGGTATTGGTCCGGATGAATATAATCGAATCTCTGCTTGTGAGACTGCAAAGGAAATATGGGACTGTCTCAGAACCGCTCATGAAGGGACCAGTCAGGTCAAGCAGTCCAAAGTGGATATGCTTACCACTCAATACGAAATGTTCTCCATGAGGGAAGGTGAATCTATTCAAGAGATGCATACCAGACTCACGTCCATCACTAACGAGCTCTATTGTTTGGGAGAAGTGATCAAGCCAAGCAGGCTGGTCAGGAAGGTACTCAGTGTCCTCCCCAAGTCTTGGGAGAGTAAAGTTGATGCGATCACTGAAGCTAGAAATCTGGAAGTCCTCACGATGGATGAACTCATAGGCAATTTAAAAACCTATGAGCTCAAGAGGCAGCAGGACCAGAGCAGGAGTGAGCTGAAGAAGGACAAAGGATTAGCTCTTAAAGGAGCTCAAGCAAGCTCCAGCGAAGAAGATGAAGATATGGCCTACCTAACAAGAAGGTTTCAGAAAATGATTAGGCGAAGTGGCAGCCTTCCTAGGAGGACAAGCTCGAACAAGGGACCTGGTTACAATGATCTGTGTCACAAATGCGGCAAACCAGGTCACTTTATCAAGGACTGTCTGATGCATAAGATGGATTACAAGGAGTATCTGAGAACCACTGCCGAAAAGGCCCAGAAGAAGGACCGAGTCCCTGACAAGTTCAGAAGAAGAGCTGCAGCCGACAATATAGTCAAGCAAGCTCTAGCTGCTTGGGGGAACTCCTCAGATGAATCTGATAAGGAGGATGCTGTGAAAGATGCTTCTATGATGGCTGTGGAGGATGATGACTCACCCTTTGACTCAATGTTTGCCTTCATGGCAAATTCGGATGGAGATGAAGATGAAGAGGTAACTTTCCTTGACATTAAAAAGAATCTAAAAGACTATAATGGGAAAGAATTGAGGTCGCTAGCTTGTGTGTTAATTGACTCTTTTTATGATCTTACCAAAGAAAAGGAAAGTCTGAATCAATATATAGATAAACTTGAGCTAGAAAAGGCGAACTTGATCTCAAGTTTGGCAGAACTAGAAGAGAAATGTCAAGAGCTAGTCAATGAGCAAAATGCCTTTATTAAAAAGGGAGGGACTAGTGACATGAAAAATGCTCAAAAAGAATTCGAAGCTGAACTGAAAAGGTCACAAGATGAGCTCACTGTAATAATGAAAAGAAACACTGAGCTTGAGAAAAATGTGATCCAACTGAATGCTGAGCTTGAGAGATCGCTTAAATGGAATGCTTCTTCACAGATCTTACAAAAATTAACCGGACAAAGATCTAACTCCGGTGAAGGGTTAGGTTATAAGAAAAGTAGTCCTCCTTATAATCCTCACAGTAAATATGGATCTAATCCTGATAATTTGATGTGCACACACTGTGGTAGGAATGGGCACCTTAAGTCTAACTGTGTATCGAGGCAAGCAGCCTTAAGAAAGACGGTGATTAGTAAAGAAGAATTAGGGACCATAAGGGGACCTGGTTCCAAAATGTCTCAGATCAGGCTGCCTGAGTGGTCCAAAAGAAAATTGATTTATCCTCTGTCTCGGTACTGGGAACTCAAGCTGAAATGGGTTCCCAAGTCTAATCTATAATCTATATGTGCAGGAAGGAGTGAGAGAAAGCAGTCGGAAATGGTATATGGATAGCAGCTGCTCAAAGCACATGACTGGAAATGTTGATAATTTTCTCTCACTCAAGGCATATCAGGGAGGCTCAGTATCTTTTGGGGATGGCAAAAAGGGACACATTCTTGGTGTTGGGAAGATTGGAAAGACACTTGCCCATGCCATAGAAAATGTCTTCTATGTAAATGGACTGAAGTACAGCCTCCTGAGTGTCTCACAAATCTGCGACAAAGGAAATGAAGTCAAATTCGTTTCAGACCAGTGTACAGTGACAGATCTTCAATCAGGAAGAGTTGTTTTGACCGCAAACAGATGCAAGAGCATGTATGTTGCTGATCTTGATTCAGCTGCTAGAAATGGGCTTAACTGCTTAAGCGTGGTGGAGGATGAAGCTACCTTGTGGCACAGAAGGTTGGGACATGTAAGTTCTGTTCTTCTCAACAAGCTAGTATCCAAGGACCTGGTTCGAGGACTCCCAAAGGTGAAATTTGCTCAGAGTCAGATCTGTGATGCTTGTGTTCAAGGGAAACACACCAGGTCTTCATTCAAGAACAAAAAGGAAGTGAGCACCTCCAGACCCCTGGAGCTACTACACATGGATCTGTGTGGACCTGTAAAGGTTGCAAGTCGTGGAGGAAAGAAGCTGATCCTTGTAATTGTTGATGACTATTCAAGATATACCTGGGTGATGTTTCTTCGCACTAAAGATGAAACATTCCCCACCTTTGAGTCATTTTCAAACCAAATTCAGGTGAAGCTGAACTGCAACATTGCAGGGATCAGGTCTGATCATGGAACTGAATTTGAAAATGCCAAATTTGAAGCTTTCTGTGCTGCCAAAGGAATCAGTCACAACTTTTCTGCTCCCAGGACTCCACAACAGAATAGAGTAGTTGAAAGGAAGAATCGAACTCTTGCAGATATTGCTAGAACATTGCTCATAGATGGAGGAGTGGCAATGTCATTCTGGGCAGAAGCTGTCAACACGGCCTGTTATGTGGTCAATCGGTGTCTAATTCGGCCATTACTTGGAAAAACTCCCTATGAGCTGCTGAATAAAAGGAAGCCGATGCTGAACTACCTTAGAGTCTTTGGATGCAAGTGTTTTGTGCTAAACAACGGCAAGGACCATCTAGGAAAATTTGATCCCAAAAGTGACGAGGGAATTTTTCTAGGATACTCATTAAATAGCAAAGCATACCGAGTCTATAATAAACGGACTCAGTGTGTTGAAGAAAGCATCCATGTCGTATTTGATGAAAATGGGAAGCTGAAGAGCACGGAAGCACTGGGTAAGGACGAATTTGAGGAACTGTGGCTATTCCAAAGAGATGATGTCAATCATGATTCATCTAAAAAACCTGACATCACAAAGAACTCCCTGCAGAATGGAGATCAGACCACTCATGATGAAGCAACAGAACACATCAGAGAAGAGGAGGCAGAAAAGGAAGATGATGCAGAAGGCAACCCAGAAGAGGGACCTGGTTCCAATTCTGGAGAATCTGCTGGAACTGGTTCCAATTCTGAAGAATCTGTTGTAAAGGGATCTAACTGGAAACACAAATCTTCTCATCCTCTTGACAACTTAATGTCTCCATAGGACTCAGGAATGCAGACCCGATCCAAAACTCGAAACACATTTGCCTCATCAGCCTTCATATCACAGATTGAGCCCAAGAACATCAAGGAGGCACTGAAGGATGTGGAATGGGTGAATGCTATGCAGGAGGAGCTGCATCAATTTGAAAGAAGCAAAGTCTGGCACTTGGTTCCAAAACCATCTGATAGAACTGTTATAGGAACCAGGTGGGTCTTCAGGAACAAATTAAATGAGCAAGGGGTCACAGTCAAAAACAAGGCTCGACTGGTTGTTCAAGGGTACAACCAGGAGGAAGGGATTGATTATGATGAAACATTCGCTCCAGTAGCCAGAATGGAAGCCATTCGCATGCTGATTGCCTTTGCCTCTTTCATGGAATTTAAATTGTTTCAAATGGACGTCAAAAGTGCCTTCCTAAATGGGTACTTGAAGGAAGAAGTGTATGTGAAACAACCCCCTGGTTTTGAGGATATTGATAGACCTCATCATGTATACAAGCTGGACAAGGCACTGTATGGACTGAAACAGGCTCCAAGGGCTTGGTATGAAAGACTATCAAAATTTCTTCTTGATAATGGTTTTAAGAGAGGAAGAATTGACAACACTCTTTTTCTCAAAACAAGAGGAAGAAATCTGCTTATTGCTCAAGTCTATGTTGATGACATTATATTTGGAGCCACTCTTGATTCACTCTGTGAGGATTTTGCAACGCTCATGGGATGTGAATTCGAGATGAGTATGATGGGAGAACTTATGTTCTTTCTGGGGTTACAGGTCAAGCAGGACAAAGCTGGAACAACCATCAGTCAGCAGAAGTATATCAAGGACCTGCTCACAAAATTTCATATGGAAAGTGCCAAACCAATTGACACTCCCATTGGGACTGCTTCAAAACTGGATAATGATGAACCCGGTCCTCCAGTAAATGAAACTATGTACAGAGGCATTATTGGCTCCCTGCTTTACTTAACAGCCAGCAGGCCAGATATTGTGTTTAGTGTGGGTATGTGTGCTCGATTCCAAGCTTGTCCTAAGGAATCTCATCTGAAGGCTGCTAAGAGAATTCTCAGATATCTTAAGGGGACCTCTGATTTAGTCCTTTTCTATCCATCTGGAGGTTCCTTTGAACTTATTGGCTATTCTGATGCTGACTATGTTGGGTACCTGGTTGATAGGAAAAGTACCTCAGGCATGGCTCATTTTCTGGGTTCTTCACTGGTCTCTTGGGGATCAAGAAAACAAAATTCAGTGGCACTCTCAACAGCTGAAGCAGAATATGTGGCTGCTGCTTCATGTTGTGCTCAATTACTGTGGATTAAGCAGCAATTGGAAGACTTTGGAGTCCTGACCGAGTGTGTCCCTTTGATGTGTGACAACACCAGTGCTCTGAATATGGCTAAGAATCCAGTACAACACAAGCGGACTAAGCATATTGACATCAGACATCATTTTCTTAGAGACCATGTTGAGAAGGGAAATATTCGTGTGGAATTTTGCAGGACAGAAGATCAGATTGCAGATATCTTTACCAAAGCCTTGAATAGGGACCAGTTTGATAAAAACAGATTAAGGCTGGGCTTAATCAAAATGAATTAAATTCTCCCTCTTCTCTGTCTAAGTGTTGACTCTCGTTTTTGGCTATGATCTGAATGCAGGTATCCTTGCTAGTTTGCTGTGGATGCGTCTAACTCAGTTCTATACCTCCCTAGGTATACACGCATGGTGGATGTAAGGAAGGCTGGACTTAGATAAGTCAGGGACTTTGGACTGCCTGTTCAACCTCATAAGGGGACCAGGTCCTATCAGGTCAGTATTACTTTGTCACTTATAAACATATCTTGAGAATATTGTAAGAACTGCCCTTCCCGCTTGTTTCTTTCGGTATCCGGTCATAAATTAAGTGTTATATCTACATCCAGTTCAAAAGTCTCTCTGATTAGACGTGTCATAACCCCTCTTAAAACCCTTTCCACCTTCCATCTTTCCTCTCACCTCTTTAAACTGCTCTCTGCAAATAACCTCTTCAAACTTCCTATTCCTCCATCTCTTACTCACCAGATTTCTTCCAGAGATAGGACCAATGAGTCTACTGAGCTGTCCAGGGAACCCAGGCAGCTTATCTTGCAGAACCAAAAGGTGTTACGGGGCAGGGTATTTGATCCTGAAATTTGTGACATGGAAGGCATGGCTGAGCTGGTGGAAATGGTCAATTACCAAAGTTGGCGACACTTATTTGTTCCTCCAGTTCCTGTTTTACATGAGAATGAGGTCAGGGAATTTTATCATGAGCTGGAATTTGCTGATAATGGTACTAAGATCTACAGCAAGGTGAGTGGAGTCACCTTCATGATAAATGAGCAGGTTCTCAGTTCCATTCTTAAGGTTCCTAATAGAGGGATCAGGTCTGTCGATGGAGAATGTGCACAAAGGCGTTTTATTTCCATGATTGCCAAGCTTGACAGAGTCACAGGGGAGAGAGTTCTCAAGAAACAAATGAAGGGTGTGTATCAGCTGCTGTTTGAGTTTGTAAATAAAGTACTTCTACCAAGGGCAGAGAAGAGGACTGTGGCAGGAGTTGCAGATCTATTCCTAATGGAAGCCCTCAGCACATTTCAGCCCATAAGCCTGGCTGGTGTGATGATCAATCACATACACAAAATAATGCATGTCAAAGATGGAAAGCATGGTCTAGCTTATGGATTCCCGCTGAACAAAGTCTTTGAATTTTTTGGTGTAGAATGCGGTTTGGGGATAGTAGGGTCAAAGAAGTAGATGTTTACCCTCTCGACGCTGGAAGAATGTGAATGTGTGATGCGTCGCGGAGGGGCACAGAGTCAGTCAATAGTGTCGGACTTAATTGCCTCGCAAGAGAAGTCCAATATGGAGATAGAACGGCTCACTGCTCTGCTTGTCCAAAAGGAGGCTGAAATAGTTCGTCTGAAGGCGCACCCAGTAGAGGACCCTGGCACCATCTCTGCTCTCAAGGAAGAGAATGAAGCTTTAAAGGCTGAGATTAAGGATTTAAACCAAAAACTGCTTACTGCCAATGATCCTCTCAAAGCAGAAAATGAAGCTCTGAAGGTTGAGGTCAAGGACTTGACTAGGAAATTGCTTACTGCCCATGAAACCTTCAATGATCGCCTCTCAGCCCTCTTCCACAGACCACCCGACCCAAAATGATGTTCCTATTTTTTTTTATCTCCTTCCTGTTTTGCTCTCTTTCCCACGATTATGGACAGTTCTTGTATGATTCTCTTTTGGTATGTTATGCTAAGTGATAATGTAATGCTTTTCTGATTGCAGGGGTTGGCTGTTGCATTGTTCTTATTGTCTATTAGTTTTTCTGCCTTTCTTATTTCCATTAGTGTCAGTGTTGCCCCAGTGGCCATGAGTTAACTCACCTAATCATTCTTGTCTTGGTTTACTGTTCTTTTCTTTTTTATGATGCTAAAGGGGGAAGATACTAAGACAGGGGGAATTATGGGGGAATTATGCTGAATGACAGGGGGAATTATACTGACAGGGGGAATACTGTGAAGTGTGTTAGATAAAATGTGCAAAGAAGGTTGTCAAGGTTGTCATCATCAAAAAGGGGGAAATTGTTAGATTACTGGTTTTGATGCTGTCAACCTCACATAGGGACCTGATCCCTTGTGCTGGTGTGACTCATTTTTTAGCTGGACGGGAAAAGACTTTACAGTTGGAAAGTTTGCTTTTTGGCTGTCAGTTGGTGAGAGCAAAAGTGCACAGCAGCACAGCATGGAATCATAGCAGCATCCTAGGCCAAGTTGGTCACATGTGCTTGACCAAAAAGAGAGCTTTCTAGTGGGTATCATTACTACTCTCTCCTTTTATCCATGTGGCTAGTGGGTATCATCAATACACTCTCCTTCTACCCATGTGGATGAAAGGAAGCTGAAAAGATATAAAGGATAGAACCCAACAACTCTTTCCATCAAGAGAAATCATTCAGAAAAATTGATCTAAAAAATAAGCTTATTCTTCTCTCAAAAGGCAGCCATTGTTTCCTTGTTTCAGAGCAAGAATCAAAGAAAAATAACTCAAGTTTTGAGGCTGCCATTGAAGGAGAAGAAGTGCACTGCAAAACAGAAACCTTGTATTTCGTACAAGTTTTATTTTCTTGTTTTTCATGAGTTGTTTTTCTCGTTTTGGTCTGCTAGAGCTAGTAGACATTTTGGCTAGAGTTAGCCTTGTATTTCAGTTGAGTTTTAGCTGAAGTAGAGAATATTGAAGTCTTGTAATAGAGGTATTACAAGTGGGAGGTTAGGAGGTTAACCTCTTAGTTGTGTACTAGGTTTTGTAACTTTTGTTGCTCAGATCTATTAGTGGAGTTTGAGAAATCCTACGAGGTAGGTCGTGGTTTTTTACTTCCAGTGAGCAAGGAAGTTTTCCACGTAAAACTTTGTGTGTCTTCTTCTTACTATTGTATTTTCGTGTACATGTGTCTCTGCCTCTGTGTAACCTGATAGAGGGACCTGGTCCTGAGTAAGGTGGTCGACCCATATAATTCAACAGAGCTGAAGGCTCTGTATCGCTGATTGGGACTACGAGGGATCTGCTCCTCGTCTATGTGCACCTGCAGGCAAGTAATGCAGCGCCCATAGAGCGGGCGTCAGTACCACAGGTACTGAGTATGTAAAGCAATAACTGTAAATATCTGAAAATACATAACGAAGCTGGCAGTAACTGAAGTAATAGGAAACGGACTGAAACTAACTGAAATAGTGGGATCAGGATTAAACATAACTATACTGAGAAGAGTAGGAGTCATACCTGATAACATGGCGTTCTACTGTCTATCTATCAAAAACTAAAACAACATAACATAAATCTTACCTGGCCCCCATAAGCCGGAAGGTGCAATCAATACATCTCAATCTATTTACCCCTACCCAGGTCATACCACATCAACTAGTAGCTATAAGCATCCTGCCGATCCCCTGGGTATGCAACTTGGGCCCGCTGGGCCCCTGACTATAGTTGTACCTGAGTCCGAAGGACTCCTGAAATCAACACCCCGGGAGAAAGCGCTCGACAAGGGTGTATAAAGGCCAACCACGGCAAAATATGGAGAATTGGCATCCCATCTTCATTCCTGGCGGACGGCATGCCACTTCGTAGAGCGACATATCCTCGCCCCTGGCGGACGAGTCAATACAGCCATTAACCCTGGGGCGATCACGAAAGATATACGGGTAATCCAGCCCAAAACAAACAATCAAGTCTCAACTAATAGCAATAACTACATATAATACACACTGAATAAGATAATAATATAATCTCTAACATGTTGTACTAAGTCTCATACTGAATATGATATAATACTTCTGACGTGCTTTACAAAATTTCATACTGAGCATGATATACTATTTCTGAAATATCTTACTGGGATTCATACTATTTTACTATACTGGAGAAACTAACTTGCCGAAAGAGACTGGCTTTACATACCTCGACTGCTGGTTTACCGATTAACTGACGAGATTCGGCTAGTATTCAACTATTCTCCCCAACTGTAATCATATTCACGAAAGGATAGGACTAACTTCATTACTGTACTGGAAGAAAATGATACTTGATATATATATCTACTGACTATTCTTCAACTTATCGAAGAACGGTCAAAAACTCATAATTTCTCGGGAATCTAGAAGGGAGAAATACTCACTTTAGGCCTAGGAGTGTATTAACACTAGTTTGGTGCAATTTCAATCACTTTGACTCGGTGGGACGATGATTTTCTAGGCGAATTTTGCGAAAATAACTCTGTAGGAATGCTCCCTGCAACTTTATACTTCGATACCTGAAGTTAATTTGACTTTGGACAACGTTTGACGGTGTAATCAAATGAAATTTACGAGAACCCTTCGTCCTCCCCCTGTTCTGATTGTTTTATAAGTGAAAATGACTTAAAGTTAAAGGGTGAGGCCTTTATATACTTGAAGCCAGTTTCATAGTAGCGTGGCACGCTGGCCATCGTGCCAATTTGGCTCCGTGCCACGCTGGCCATCGCGGAGGAGGTGCCTCCGTGCCACGTCGCCCCTCTAGGCAGCACGGTTCGGCCTCCTCTTGCAAAAATCTAACTTGGCACTCGTTTGGTCTTTCCCCGGGCCTTTTTCTCGCATGTATGACATTCTAAAACTCTCAACCAACATGCGAATAGGCCAACTAAGTGCTAGAAACTTACGGGGTGTAACATCCTCCGCCCCTTAAGAACATTCATCCTCGAATGTTACCTTCTGCTTGCAAGAATCTTAACTTGTCACTATTTATTCTGGAGAAATTTCGGCAGAGTCTCCCTTGTTTTATAGACTATCCGAAAATCCTGAAATGCAGAAAAGTCCAATACAGCTCCACACGATACTATAGCATTCATCTTCACAATAAACTGGAGTCAACTACTCCATATATACATGAATATGAAGCAACTCATGAAACAACAATAACAACATACCTCTGGCTGCGTAATCTGACTAAGTCTGAAACAAGTGAGGATATCTAATTTTCACATCATCTTCTGTTTCCCAAGTCATCTCCTCTCGGTTCCTATTACACCACAACACCTTGACAGAAACAACATCTTTAGTTCTTAACCTACGAATCTGCCGGTCTAGTATGGCTACTGGAACTTCCTCATAAGTTAACTCTTCTATGACCTAAACATCTTGGACTGGGACAATTAGGGAGGGATCTCCTATGCACTTCCTCAGCATTGATACATGAAAAACTAGGTGAACAGATTCTAATTCTGGAGGTAGGTCCAATTCATATGCCACCTGGCCTATCCTTCGGCGAATCTGATAAGGCCCAACAAACCTCGGGCTGAGCTTGCCTTTCTTGCCAAATCTCATCACACCCTTCATGGGCAAAACCTTCAGGAACACCCAGTCACCCACATTAAATTCCAAGTTTCTGCGCCGCACGTCAGCATAAGATTTCTGGCGGCTCTGAGTAGTCAGTAGACGTTCCCTGATAAGCTTTACTTTCTCCTCTGACTGATGAAGAATATCTGGCCCAATTAATGTTGATTCTCCTACCTCAAACCAACCAGCTGGAGATCTGCACTTCCGCCCATACAACGCTTCATAAGGCACCATCTGAATTGCTGAATGATAACTGTTATTATAGGCGAATTCAATAAGCAGTAGATGTTCATCCCAGCTACCTCCAAAATCTAACACACATGCTCGTAACATATCCTCAAGCGTCTGGATGGTACGTTCTGCCTGCCTGTCTGTCTGAGATGGAAGGTTGTGCTCAGGTTAACCTGCGTTCCCAAGTATCTTTGAAATGATTGCCAAAACTTAGCTGTGAACTGTGCCCCTCTATCGGAGATAATTGACAACGGAACACCGTGCAGCCTGACAATTTCTTTAATATACAGCTCTGCATATTCTTCGGCTGAAAAGGTAGTCCTTACTGGCAGAAAGCGAGCTGATTTTGCCAACCTGTCAACAATTACCCAAATCGAATCATATCTACGCCTGGTGAGAGGTAGCCCCGCTACAAAATCCATATTAACTGCTTCCCATTTCCATAAAGGCACGGCTATATCCTGTGTCAGTCCACCTGGTTTCTGATGTTCAGCTTTCACCTGTTGGCAATTGGGACACTGAGCTACAAATTCTGCTATCCCCTTTTTCATGCCTGGCCACCAGTAGATCTCTTTTATATCATGGTACATCTTTGTCGAACCTGGATGGAGAGAGTAACGGGCATAGTGTACCTCGCCCATAATTTGTCAGCGAAGCCCAACGTCTGGAACACAGAGGCGATCCCTATATCTCAAAACTCCATCCTCGGTTACCTGAAAATCTGTCACTTCCCCTCGCTGGACTCAATTCCTGAGCTGAACCAGGCTAGGATCTTCATATTGTCGTTCCTTCACTTCCACAACCAAATATGACACTACGGTGTTCTGGAGTACTGCTCTATTGTCTCCTGTTTCCGCTATACGAACGGCTAAATTGGCTAGCTGATGCAATTCTCGGGCCAATTCCCGCTACTCAGGCTGTAAGTATGCCAAACTTCCCATAGATTTACGGCTAAGGGCATCTGCTACCACATTTGCCCTTCCTGGGTGATATAAAATATTCACATCATAATCTTTCAACAGCTCTAACCAGCGACGCTGCCGCAAATTCAATTATTTTTGGGTGAAGATATACTACAGGCTTTTATGATCAGTGAAAATATTCACGTGGACGCCATACAAGTAGTATCTCCATATTTTCAAGGCATGAATTACCGCGGCTAATTCCAGGTCATGGGTAGGATAGTTATTTTCATGCTTCCTCAGCTGCCTGGAAGCATAGACAATCACTTTACCATGCTGCATCAACACACATCTTAACCCAACACCCGAAGCGTCACAATAAATTGCATAACCCTCTGTTCCTTCTGGCAACGCTAACACTGGTGTTGATGTCAACCTGTCTTTCAGTTACTGAAAGCTCTGCTCGCACGCCTCAGTTCAATGAAACTTTGCTGCCTTCTACATCAATTTAGTTAAGGGTGCTGCTAAAGTGGAAAATCCTTCCACGAACATCTTATAATACCCGGCTAATCCCAGGAAACTGCGCACCTTGATCAGAGTGGTAGGTCTAGGCCATGTTTTCACTACTTCTATATTCTGTGTATCTACCTGTATACCAGCATCTGACACGATATGGCCCAAGAAGGCTACTGAATTCAGCCAAAATTCACATTTGGAAATTTTTGCATATAGCTGGCGGTGTCTGAGAAACTGGAGCACTGTCCGTAGATGATCCTAGTGGTCTGCCTCTGAGCGAGAATACACCAGAATATCATCGATAAATATTATCACGAGCAAGTCCAGGTATGGTCTGAAGATACTGTTCATCAAGTCCATAAACAATGTTGGGGCATTTGTCAGCCCGAAGGACATAACTAAGAATTCAAAGTGGTCTTATCGGGTCCTGAAGGCAGTCTTTGGAATATCCTTTTCACAAACCTGAACCTGATGATATCCGGACCTTAAATCAATTTTTAAGAAATACCTTGCTCCCTGTAGATGATCAAACAAGTCGTCTATTCTGAGAAGTGGGTACTTATTCTTGACAGTGACTTTATTCAGTTGCTGATAGTCTATACACATACAGAGGGAGCCATCCTTCTTTCACACGAACAGAACTGGCGTACCCCATGGTGAGGTACTCGGCCTGATAAATCCCTTATCTAGCAAATCCTTCAATTGTTCCTTTAGTTCTCTAAGTTCAGCAGGAGCAATCCGATAAGGGGGAATAGATATAGGCTAAGTGCCTGGTAATAAATCGATTGCAAAATCAATTTCCCTTTCTGGGGGAATACCAGGAAGCTCATCTGGAAATACATCGGGGAACTCATTAACTACTGGAACGGACTGAAGGGTCGGAGGTTCTGCCCGAACATCCTGAACTCTGGCAATGTGGTAAATGCACCCCTTTGCTATCAATTTCCTCGCCCGAAGATAGGAAATAAATCTACCTTTCAGCGTAACTGTACTACCTTTCCACTCCCGCACTGCCTCCCCTGGAAAGTGGAATCGGACAGTCTTGACCCAGCACTCAACATTGGCATAACATGGAGCTAACCAATCCATATCAATAATGGCGTCAAAATCAACCATCTCTAGCTCTATCAAGTGTGCCGTCTTCTGACGACTGGCAACCTCTACTATACACCCTCGATAGACCCTTCTGGCTATGATAGAGTCGCCAACGGGTGTAGACACTGAAAAAGGTCGCCGAAGCAATTCCGGCATAATACTCAATTTCCGAGCCACTAACGGTGTAACATAGGACAAGGTGGATCCTGGATCTATCAATACATAAGCAGGATAAGAGCAAATATTCAACATACCTGTCACAACATCTGGTGACAACTCTGAATCCTGTCTCCCCGGTAATGCATAGGTACAGTCTGGGCCCGCACCTAAACTAGAGACCCCTGATCTGCCTCGGCCTCTACCTACCGAAACTGAGGGCCTGCGCCCTGGGGAGGATGCTGTAGCTCGCGACCCTGCTGATGACCTATCTTGTTGATCCCGGACACCCTGACCCCTTGCTAGACAATCTCTCATCGGATGACCCTCCTGTCCACAAATATACATCTCATGGAGCCATATCTGCACGCTCTAGAGTGGCGTCAGCTGCAACTAGGGCAAAGTGGTATTGTATACCTACTCTGCTCTGCCCTCCTCTGCTGCGGTGAATCTACCGTTTACGAACCTCGGTCGTGCTCTGACTGCCCTCGGCGACTGAAGCTCCTCTGCCACTGTGATGGAGGTGGGGGTCTAGGTGGCCTATCTAATAACCGTGGCCTAGGTCCTCCCCGGGCCTCCTCCTGTAAATCATTTGGCCTGTCCCTGCGGCGTTGCTCCTGTCTTGTCCTCCTGATCTCTTGTTGCCGCTGTTTGATGCCCTCAATATTCTGAGCAAAAGCCTGTACTCAGGCAATATCCATATCCTCTCACAGAGTAGCTTTGATACAAGTCTCAACATATTCTGGGTTCATCCCCATAATGAAACAGTGTACTTTGGATAGCATGGTATCCACGAAAGCTGACGCATATTAGGCCAAGGAATCGAACCGTAGGGCATATTCTCGAACACTCATCGGCCCCTGCTCTAGGTGTAGGAACTAATCAACTCGGGCCTGTCGAATCTCTCGTGGTAGATAATGATCCAGAAAAGCCTCTGAAAAGCTGGGCCAGGTCAGAGGGGAAATATCTCTCCCTCGGGATCTCTCCCAACTCTCATACCATAGTACAGCGATGTCCCGTAGCCGAAATATTGCCAATTCAACTAACTCTGTAGGTGTAGCATGCATTACCCTAAAAATCCCCTACATCTGATCTAGGAAATCCTGGGGATCCTCTGTCCGATCTGTCCCTGTAAACTGCGGGGGACTTAATGCCAGGAATTCTCGAACCCTCGAACTACCAAGTCCTCCTG
Organism: Datura wrightii; assembly: GCA_035772735.1. NCBI lineage: Eukaryota > Viridiplantae > Streptophyta > Magnoliopsida > Solanales > Solanaceae > Datura > Datura wrightii. The sequence continues at coordinate 190,305,681 of JASDFA010000018.1, read as the reverse complement.
ATGCTTCTGCAGCGGTAGGTGGTATTGATTGGCGCTGAGCAGCCATCATCTACGCTAACATAACCACCGCACTCCTGACCTCCTGGTCAGATAGTATAGGTGTAGGAACTGCCGGAGGTAGTGTCGTCACACTGGCCGTCCCAAGCGGCTCCTAACGTGATAGAGACTGCTGCGAAGGTCGGGACGATGCCTCCGTATCGCCCTCAGATCGGGCTGATTCTAATCGAGGTTGAGGCATCCTACTGCTACATCCAATCTCCTGCCTGTCGTAGGATATCGCTGATCCAACATATTATCTGTAAACAAAGAGTATGATAAGCTCAGGGACTCAACCCTATACTATACCGCTCCATAACACGACTGAATAAGAATAAAGAGTAATCATCCTATCATGCCTTACAGCCTTCTGCCTATAGTATGTGGTGCACAACACATCCATAGACAAGACTCTACTTAGCACGGCTTGCAGACTCCCTAGGATACGACATGCTCTGATACCAAGTTTGTCACGCCCCGCCTTGGGAGGCATGACTGGCACCTGGTGCCCTACTAGGACCTGGATTGCTAAACTAACCGAGCCTAAGCACTTCTGGTGTAAAGCTGGCTCTAACTCTGAAATCAGGAAAAAAATGGGCTATATAGCGGCTGTAAATACAGCCCCCGACTGACAAGGCCTATAGCCACCTGTAAAAGTGAACAGCTAACCAGAAGCAACCAAGTATAAGGAGTCCTATGCGGGCCGACAAGGCCACCATGATGTCTAGTTATAACTGAAAAATGAAATCTGGCGCTAAACTGATCTGTGACCGACAAGGTCACCAACTAACAACTAAACAAGGCCCCACACGACCATCACATACAATCTGAAACACATATATGGCCCCACACGATCGATACATCTAACCACAGGGAATATGATACAATCTGCAAGCCTCTAAGAATAATAAGATGGTCGGGACAGGGCTCCGGCCTACGCATACTGCACAATCAAAAGGAGAGTAAACCTCTGTCTTTCAAACTCCAAATGAAAGGAGCTGAAGGCTCTGTATCGCTGACTGGGACTACGAGGCATCTGCTCCTCATCTATGTGCACTTGCAGGCAAGTAATGCAGCGCTCCGAAAGCGGGTACCAGTACCACAGGTACTGAGTATGTAAAGCAATAACTATAAATATCTGAAAATACATAATGAAGGTGGCAGTAACTGAAGTAATAGGAAACGGACTGAAACTGACTGAAATAGTGGGATCGGGATTAAACATAACTATACTGAGAAGAGTAGGAGTCATATCTGATAACATGGCGTTCTACTGTCTATCTATCAAAAATTAAAACAACATAACATAAACCTTACTTGGCCCCCATAAGCCGGAAGGTGCAATCAACACATCTCAATCTATTTACCCCTACCCAAGTCATACCACATCAACTAATAGTTATAAGCATTCTGCTGATCCCCTGAGTATGCAACTTGGGCCCACTGGGCCCCTGACTATAGTTGTACCTGAGTCCGGAGGACTCCTGAAATCAATACCGCGGGTGCAAGTGCTCGACGGGGGGTGTATAAAGGCCAACCATGGCAAAATATGGGGAACTGGCATCCCATCTTCATCCCTGGTGGACGGCATGTCACTCCATAGAGCGGCGTATCCTCACCCTCTGGCGGACGAATCGATACAGCCATCAACCCTGGGGCAGTCACGGAAGCTATACGGGTAATACAATCCAAAACAATACAATCAAGTCTCAACTGATAGCAATAACTACATATAATACACACTGAATAAGATAATAATATAATCTCTAACATGCTGTACTGAGTCTCATACTGAATATGATATAATACTTCTGACGTGCTTTACTAAATTTCATACTGAGCATGATATACTATTTCTGAAATATCTTACTGGGATTCATACTGTTTTACTATACTGGAGAAACTAACTTGCCGAAAGAGGCAGGCTTTACATACCTCGACTGCTGGTTTATCGATTAATTGACGAGATTCGGCTAGTATTCAGCTATTCTCCCCAACTGTAATCACATTCACGAAAGGATAGGACTAACTTCATTACTGTACTGGAAGAAAACGATACTTGATATATATATCTACTGACTATTCTTCAACTTATCGAAGAACGGTAAAAAACTCATAATTTCTCGGGAATCTAGAAGGGAGAAATACTCACTTTAGGCCTAGGAGTGTATTAACACTAGTTTGGAGCAATTCCAATCACTTTGAATCGGCGGGATGACGACTTTCCGGGCGAATTTCGTGAAACTAACTCCGTAAGAATGCTCGCTTCAGCTTTATACTTCGATACCCAAAGTTAATTTGACTTTGGACAACGTTTGACGGTGTAATCAAATGAAAATTTACGAGAACCCTTCGTCCTCCCCCTGTTCTGATCGTTTTAGAAGTGAAAATGACTTAAAGATAAAGGGTGAGGCCTTTATATACTTGAAGCCAATTGCATAGCTGCGTGGCACGCTGGCCATCGGGCTAATTTGGCTCCGTGCCACACTGGCCATCGCGGAGGAGGTGCCTCCAAGCCACGTTGCCCCTCTAGGCAGAACAGTTCGGCCTCTTCTTGTGAAAATCTAACTTGGCACTCGTTCGGCCTTTCCCCAGACCCTTTTCTCACACGTATGACATTCTAAAACTCTCAACCAACATGCGAATAGGCCAACTAAGTGCTAAAAACTTACAGGGTATAACATCGTTGCCCTTCAAATTTCGGGCAAGAACTACCTTTCATGGGTGTTGGATGCTGAAATCCATATGGATGCAATAGGTCTTGGAGACACCATTAAAAAGAAAAATAAAGCATCAAACCAAGATCGTGTTAAGGCTATGATATTCTTGCGTCATCATCTTGACGAAATTCTTAAAATTGAATATCTCATGGTTAATGATCCATTTGTTTTGTGGAATAGCCTACAAGAAAGGTATAACTATCTAAAGATGGTCATCCACCCAAAAGCATGATATGATTGGATCCATCAAGACTATAAGTCTGTTCATGAGTACAACTCTTCAACATTCAGAATTGTTTCTCAATTGAAACTTTGTGGAGAGACTATTAAATGATGTTGATATATGTGGTAATACATAAAATTAATTGAGAGCTCCGGAAGAGCTAATGTGTTACTATTGTAGTAAGTCTCAAAAGAAAACTTATAAGTTTCAAAGACATCGAAAAAAAATTGAGACTATAAATTATGGGAAGATCTAATATGTTCATATTACTATAATTGAAGCGGGTTACAAATATTTACATAAAAGATTACCCGTCGTTTTCTTTTGTCTGTAGTACATAAATATGAGTATGATAACAAAATCACATACAAAAGTAAACTAGAAGTTTACTGAAATAAAGATAAGTTGGCATAACTGGTTGGACATCCTGGTTCAAATGTGATGCAAAAATAATTGAGAATTCATGTGGTTATATATTGAAGAAATAAAAGATTCTTCAAGAATTCTCTCGTGTTGCTTGTTCTCATGATAGAATAATCACTATATCAGCTAAGGTTGGAATTATATTCTCTGAAATTCTAAAACTTATAAAAGGGTGAATATGGACTCATTTACCTGCCATGTGAATTGTAGATGCATCTATGGTATGGTCACATGTGCTTTGATATCAACTTGCAATTGGTTTGTGCAAAGTTGTTTGCTCGAATTGTTAAATTAAGAGCACAATTCTAAATTATAAAATCATGTTGATAATGTTGGTTCATATCTAAGTTGGTTTAGCAAAAATTGTATGTCTCCAATTATAGCTAAACTGTCACACCCCGCCTTGGGGGGTATGACTGGCACCTGGTGCCCTACTAGGACCTGAACTACTGGACTGCTAAGCCTAGGCACATCTGGTACCTGACTGGCTCTGATTCACATTTCTGGAAACAAAGGGCTATATAAAGGCTGTAAACACAGCCCCCGGCCTATTGGCCTATAGCCTCCTGTACCTGTACTAACAGCTGACCAGAAACATGTCAATTCAGGGGAGCCTATGCGGGCCGACAAGGCCACCATGCTGTCTAGTTATCTGTAACTCAAACATAACATACTGAAAAGCTACGTGACCGGCAAGGCCACCACTACTGGCAAACTATGGCCCCACACGGCCAAAGTAAAAGAAAGCAAGAATACTGACAACCAAACAACTGCACGGCCTCGCACGACCGGCTCATCTGACCACAGGGAATATATAGACTGCAAGCCTCTAGGAATAGCAATAGAAATGATCGGGACAGGGCCCCGACCTACCCATACTATATAACAACAGAAACTGAAGTACACCTTTGGAATTCAGTCTCCGGATGACAGGAGCTGAATACTCAACGCTGACAGGAATCACGTGGTGTCACCTGCTCGTCTATGAGTACCTGCAGGCAAGTAATGCAGCTCCCCACCAGGCGTCAGTACCGCTGGTACTGAGTATGTAAAGCAATAACTGAAAACAAAATCTGAAAGCAATAATGTAACTAATAAAACTGAAGTAGAAGGAATAACTTAACTGTCTGATAATGTAAACCTTACCTTCTCTCAATCTCTACTGGAAGGGATGAGAGTCATACCTGGAAACGTATCGTGCTACTGCTGATCTACTTGTATCTAACAAAACATGGCATAACATGAAATAACATAACATAGCACACACAAACCTTACCCGGCCCCCATAAGCCGGGAGGTACAACCAGCACAGAATCTATACCCCTACCCTGGTCATCCCATCTCCTATAGTGGCTGTAAGCATCCTGCCGGTCCCAGAGTATGTACTTGGGCTCGCTGAGCCCCTGACTATAACTGCATCTGAGTCCAAAGGACTCCTGAATCTGCACCCGGGCGTATCCGCTTGACTGGGGTGTGTAAGGGCCGATCAAGGCACAAATATGGGGAAAAACTGGCATCCCATCTTCGTCCCCTGGCGGGACGGCATGCCACTCCGTAGAGTGACGTATCCTCATCCTCTGGCGGACGAGTCGACACAACTATTAACCCTGGGCGGTCATGGATGCTAGGTAATCCAACCCCAAACAACACAACGGTCTCAACTGGTAATACTGTCTGGGTATCTCACATGCTGAGGCTAATAGGGGTGAAGTATCATATATATTACATGCTGAGCTGATGATAGTAATCTATACGTATTTAATACGTGCTGAGGCAGGTAAAGACGTATAAATATGAGTATAGCCTCCTGCCGGGCTGTACTGGAGCAAATGCTATATAAGACAATATTTCTGCTGAAAACTCTGTTGTTTACTAAGTTTCTGTATACACTATATGCTGGACTAGTGATAGGAATAAGTACATACTTAATACATGCTGAGGCTGGAAGTACTATATATGTATGTACGAATATAATCTTTCTGCTAAACTACGCTGTATACTGACTTTCTATAGTAATATGATTTACTAATCCTGACATGCTTTCTGAACTTCATTTTAGTCTGCTATTCTATTTCTGAAGTGCTTTACGGGTATTGCATTACTATATGGGGTTTAAAATGAATACAACCATATCCTGACATGGCATATCACATTACATACTGAGTATACTGGGCAATCTCTAACACTTGCGTTAAAATCTGTATCATACTGATAGGTTTCATATACATTACAACCCAATGTTTCTCACATCGTACCAATATTCATAATAACACAATACTCGACTTCTGAACATTCTACTGGTCCGTAATTTATTACACTATACTGATATTACTTAACTTGCCGAAGGAACTAACTTTACATACCTTATCCTTGAACTATTCGTCTGTCGGACGAAGCTCGGCCGACACTTTAACTGTTTTCTCCCAACTGCATTCATAAACATATCAATTAACACTAAATACAACTTTATTTCAAAAGGCAACGTCACTTTCGATATAGTTTATATCCTAAACTTAGGCTTATCGAAAGACGGCCAGAAACTCGCTATTTTTCAGAGGTCCAAAAGGGAGAAATATTCACTTCACAGCTAGGGACACATAGACACTAATTTAAAGCAATTCCACTTACCTTGGCTCGGTGGCTCGACGATTCGCCGGCCATTTTTCGCGAAACTGAATCCGTAGGAATGCTCTCTGTCACTAAATACCCCCGTATCTGGAGTTAATTTGAGTTTGGGCAGCGTTTAGCAGCGTAATCGAGCGATAATATATATTCCCTCTTCGTCCTCCTCTGTTTTGCTGCGTTCTCTGGAAATTTTATAAAGTTTTTATCATTTAAAACCGAAGTGAGGCTTTATATACTTGGGCCTGGACAAGGCCAACGTGTCACGGAGCCATCGCGGAGGCCTCTCCTCCGTGACACGCTGCCATCGCGGAGGGGCTCTGCCTCGGCTCCTTCCGCGATGGTTCGATGGGCTTCTCGTCCGATCTTTTCCCGGGCCTTTCTCCAACACGTATGGCCTTCAAATATGCTTAACCAACGTGGGAATAGGTCATCTGAGTGCCGGGAATTCTACGGGGTGTAACATTCTCCCCCCCTTAAGAACATTCGTCCTCGAATGTATACTGTTATCTAGAGGACTGATTACTATTACTTTCTGGAAGAATTTCCGCAGAGTTTCCCCTGTAATATGGACTATCGCCAAACCTGAAATGCAGAAAAGTCCAACACAGGCACTGCACACAATATTCTAAGATCCACTGGATGACTAGATATCAATTTTCCTTTATCATTTACAGACATACAACCATAAGATACTGCATAAGTAATAATACGGACATACCTGTCGCCTGACTAGGCCTGAAATAGGGTGAGGATATCTGGTCCTTATATCTTCCTCCGTTTCTCAAGTCATCTCCTCTCGGTTCCTATTACGTCTCAATACCTTGATAGACGCAATATCTTTAGTCCTCAATCTGCGAATCTGTCTGTTTAAGATAGTTATTGGAGCCTCTTCATAGGCCAGCTTTTTGTAACCTGAATATTCTGGACTGGAACTGTTCTGAACGGGTCTCCTATGCATTTCCTCAGCATCGTTACATAGAAGACCGGATGAATGGATTCTAATTCTGGAGGCAAATTCGATTAATGGTAAATGCTCATTTTGGCTATTACTGAAATCTAGCACACACGTTCGCAACATGTCTTCGAGCTTCTGAATTGTGCGCCCAGCCTGCTCATCTGTCTGAGGATAGAATGCTGCGCTTAAATTAATATGCGCTCCCAAACTCTTCTGAAATGACTTCCAGAATCTAGCTGTGAAGTGTGCTCCTCTGTCTGAAATAATGGATACTGGTATTCCATGTAATTTGACTATCTTTCTGATATGCAACTCAGCATAATCTTCGGCCGAGAAAGTAGTTCTTACTGGCAAGAAATGAGCTGATTTTTGTCAAGCTGTCATTTATCACTCATATAGAGTCATGTCTGTGTTTAGTACGGGGTAATATTGCTACACAATTCATCTTCACTGCTTCTCATTTCCAAAGAGGTACAGCTATGTTCTAAATTAACCTGCCTGATTTCTGATATTCTGCCTTCAACTGTTGGCAATTAGGACACTGGGCTACCAATAGTTTTCTTTAATGTCATGGTACCTCTTTGTCATATCGGGATGAAGAGAATAGCAGGCGTAATGCGCCTCGCTCATAAACTGCTGACGATGCCCCAAAATCTCTGGAGCGCAATGCGGCCTTTATATCGCCACATTTCATCCCCGGTTATCTGAAAATATGTCACCTCTCCTTACTGAACCTTGTGTTCAAGTTAAACCTGGCTAGGGTTTCTATACTGTCGTTCCTTTACTTCCACCACTAACGACAATACTGCGATATTCTGTATTATCGTTTTGTTATCTTTTATTTCTGCTATGTGAACGGCTAAACCAGCTAACTAGTGAAATTCTCGGGTCCATTTCCACTGTTCAGGCGGCAAGTATGTCAACTCCCCATAGATCTACGGCTAAGGGCATCTACTACCGTATTAGCCCTTCCCGGGTGACACAAAATTCTTGCTTTTTTCGGCATAAGCTACTGCAGCTAACTAGGTGATACCCAAGTCGTGGGTAAGATAATTCTTCTCACGTTTCTTCAATTGCCTGAAAGCATAAACTGTTACTTTTACCATGCTGCACCAACCCTCTGTACTTTATGGCGATACTAACACTGAGGCTGAGGTTAACTTGGCTGTTAATTCCTGGAAGTTCTGCTTACACTCCTCCGTCTACTGAACTTCGCTGCCTTCTGTGCCAACTTAGTCAGAGGTGCTGCTAAGGTGGAAAATCCTTCCACGGACCCTTTGCAGTACCCGGCTAACCGCAGGGACTGCGTACTTCGATCGGAGTGGTAGGTCCAGGCTAGATCTTCATTACTTCGATTTTTCTATGTATCGATCTGTACACCAGCCTCCGCCACCATGTGACCAAAAAGGCTACTGGACTCAACCAAAATTCACATTTACGATTTGGCATATAACTGACGGTCATACTGGTTTACTATACCGGAGAATCTGACAAGTAATCTACCGGTATTGCTAGAGCTTTATCTGGACTTCTAACCGCATGCTAAGGCTGCTTGTTGCTAAGGTAACCTGAACGACTATCTGCGCACCTTGTGCCTTTATCTGATCAGAGGGTCCTAATACTGACCATGATCTCTAATGATCTGGCTACATAACCTTAAATGACTGAATAGTCGGGTTGAATGACCCGAACGTGGCAGTAGTCTAATCAATACTCTAACTGTTCTACTTGAATGCTTATAATCGTGCATAGCCGCAGACTTGTGGGCATCTAATTGCTCTGTTATTTTACTTAAGTCACTGTAAGGCTGGACTTATTCAACTTACTCCCAGGCGATCAATCTCTGGATCATCACAGGGAGTCTACTGATCCCCTGGTCTTAATAAACACTGTACTAGCAGGGTACTATCAATTTCTTATGCCTTGTGTGTATCCACTTGGATTTATACTGCTATTCTGGGGAATTCTCGGTCTTATGAGCTATTCTGTAAATACTGGCCCTCTGCTAGGGCTCTGTATCTAAATACCTTACGAAAACCAGCTGAAATACTAGTCTATCGCTGACTGCTGATGTGGACCCTTCCTTGGGGTACCCACGGGTATTCTGACTGGGACGATCGGCTGACTTATGAGGTGTTCTACATAACAACTGCTAGGTTGGCTAAGGCCGACTGTCGCCCACGAGGCTGGGAAAACGACGTATGACCACTTAGCATGCTAGAACAATTCTGGTATTGCTAATCTCTGAAATTTGCCTATTCGGTCTCTAATCCTGGTTCCGGTAAATGCACTACTGTTACCGATCTTCAGAGATGCCTCCCTGCTGATGCAGGCGCCAGCTGGTCGGTAGACCATCTAACTGCGCCTTTATCATCTGGCCATCTGTCTTAGGCCAATAACTCTGGTAAGCTCCTAGAGCCTAGATCTGACAACAACACATAAATCTGTTAATCTAATAACTGAGAACTGAGATAGTTTCTATGACTTCATACATAACTCATACTTAATCCGCCCTTTCTCTTCTTCTTTTCTTTCTTTCTTCTCCCTCTTTCTTCTCTCTTTTCTTTTTTTGTCCCGCAATGCAATTTGTATAGGCTTTCTATTACTAATCCGCATTTGTGATTGTAGCCCTTATAGGCAGCCACTCACAACCTATCTATTATCTGTATATCTATATATCGCTGGCTACGTACAATATGTACTGATTCCTGCGGTAATTCATAACCTCTGACATGTTCTGCTGAGTCTCACATCGTACATGATACATTTCTTCTACGGCCTAATAATATCTCCTGCCCTGACTTATCATTTCATTGTATTGTCACCCCATTCTGAAGGTAACAACATAAACATTCTAGTTATTGTCTGCTATTCGAAATTCCGCCACTCCTACGATGTGGGGTCGACGTTCGAATCTTGTAGCCTTACTAGGCATATATTGAGAGCCCATGACTGTCTGCTGGGCCTTATCTCCAGGCTACACTGAATTAGAATTGTTGTATCGGTAACTTCTTAACTTTTCCATGGCGGACATACTACGGTATTCTGAACCGCAATCTTACTGTCAGCGCGAAGCTTACTCCTTAATACGTTACTTTATCAATCCGGGGTAGTTCTAATTTCCCCACAAGATCTGACATTCCTGCTTCTCCCTCTCACCTTGCTTAGACTGAACTCTGGGGTTCAAGGTACCTGCCTTTCATTGCTAATGAGATTACTGATCAAGCCTCGGCCTATACTTCTTCTGGCGTATATGGCGGACTTGGCCCTTTTTTTTTCTCAAACTTGATTATTATTAGACATTCATCACTAGCAGGTCTGTTACCCCTACTTCGGGTAAGCTAACAGTCTTACTTTCTTTACTGGCTTGTTATCATAAGGGTCTGCACAACTTACGTAATCATGAGGGCTCTTTATACTTTCTAATACTTACTAGGATCAATCAGCCCATCTTTACTTACCGCTGGATTCGGCAACCCCATCTCAAGTCTTATGCCCCTTTACTATACTGGCATCAATACTAAGAGGTGGGAATAGCCTTTTTTTTTATTGCAACAAATAAAAGCACTTAACTGTACCATATCCAAAAAGATATATTTGGAATTCCTGCATTTTTCTCTCTTTCTTATACTTACCTGATGGTCTGACCTTATCTGTAATCATAATTAGATCTTATGTAACTAATAAGCAAATCAACTCATATGTACATTATACCTCCGACTTCCTATACCGACGTTGTCATCGTATACTAGGAATAATGCCAATAAAGGTATCACGCTGGGAGGTCTCTGCTACCCCCTCCTGCCGCTATAGTTATCCTGTAACTGACTGAGGTTCTCTTCTGTTGCTATTTCTGATCTTCTGCCTGTGATAGGGTAATGCTGATCTGCCTTTGTATCTGTAATCAAAGAATACAGTAAGTTCTCAGGGACTCAACCATATACTGTACCGCTCTAAAGCACGACTGACTGAGAAAGAAGGGTAACCATCATATCATGCCTCGCAGCCTCCTGTCTATAGTATGTGGTGCACAACACATCCATAGACAAGACTCTACTTAGCACGGCTTGCAGACTCCCTGCGATACGACCTGCTCTGATACCAAGTTTGTCACACCCCGCCTTGGGGGGTATGACTGGCACCTGGTGCCCTACTAGGACCTGAGCTACTGGACTGCTAAGCCTAGGCACATCTGGTACCTGGCTGGCTCTGATTCACATTTCTGGAAACAAAGGGCTATATAACGGCTGTAAACATAGCCCCCGGCCTATTGGCCTAAAGCCTCCTGTACCTGTACTAACAGCTGACCAGAAACATGTCAATTCAGGGGAGCCTATGCGGGCCGACAAGGCCACCATGCTGTCTAGTTATCTGTAACTCAAACATAACATACTGAAAAGCTACGTGACCGGAAAGGCCACCACTACTGGCAAACTATGGCCCCACACGGCCAAAGTAAAAGAAAGCAAGAATACTGACAACCAAACAACTGCACGGCCTCGCACGACCGGCTCATCTGACCACAGGGAATATATAGACTGCAAGCCTCTAGGAATAGCAATAGAAATGATCGGGACAGGGCCCCGACCTACCCATACTATATAACAACAGAAACTGAAGTACACCTTTGGAATTCAGTCTCCGGATGACAGGAGCTGAATACTCAACGCTGACAGGAATCACGTGGTGTCACCTGCTCGTCTATGAGTACCTGCAGGCAAGTAATGCAGCGCCCCACCGGGCGTCAGTACCGCTGGTACTGAGTATGTAAAGCAATAACTGAAAACAAAATCTGAAAGCAATAATGTAACTAATAAAACTGAAGTAGAAGGAATAACTTAACTGTCTGATAATGTAAACCTTACCTTCTCTCAATCTCTACTGGAAGGGATGAGAGTCATACCTGGAAACGTATCGAGCTACTGCTGATCTACTTGTATCTAACATAACATGGCATAACATGAAATAACATAACATAGCACACACAAACCTTACCCGGCCCCCATAAGCCGGGAGGTACAACCAGCACAGAATCTATACCCCTACCCTGGTCATCCCATCTCCTATAGTGGCTGTAAGCATCCTGCCGGTCCCAGGGTATCACTTGGGCTCGCTGAGCCCCTGACTATAACTGCATCTGAGTCCGAAGGACTCCTGAATCTGCACCCGGGCGTATCCGCTCGACTGGGGTGTGTAAGGGCCGATCAAGGCACAAATATGGGGAAAAACTGGCATCCCATCTTCGTCCCCTGGCGGGACGGCATGCCACTCCGTAGAGTGACGTATCCTCATCCTCTGGCGGACGATTCGACACAACTATTAACCCTGGGCGGTCATGGATGCTAGGTAATCCAACCCCAAACAACACAACGGTCTCAACTGGTAATACTGTCTGGGTATCTCACATGCTGAGGCTAATAGGGGTGAAGTATCATATATATTACATGCTGAGCTGATGATAGTAATCTGTACGTATTTAATACGTGCTGAGGCAGGTAAAGACGTATAAATATGAGTATAGCCTCCTGTCGGGCTGTACTGGAGCAAATGCTATATAAGACAATGTTTCTGCTGAAAACTCTGTTGTTTACTAAGTTTCTGTATACACTATATGCTGGACTAGTGATAGGAATAAGTACATACTTAATACATGCTGAGGCTGGAAGTACTATATATGTATGTACGAATATAATCTTTCTGCTAAACTACGCTGTATACTGACTTTCTATAGTAATATGATTTACTAATCCTGACATCCTTTCTGAACTTCATTTTAGTCTGCTATTCTATTTCTGAAGTGCTTTACGGGTATTGCATTACTATATGGGGTTTCAACTGAATACAACCATATCCTGACATGGCATATCACATTATATACTGAGTATACTGGGCAATCTCTAACACTTGCGTTAAAATCTGTATCATACTGATAGGTTTCATGTACATTACAACCCAATGTTTCTCACATCGTACCAATATTCATAATAACGCAATACTCGACTTCTGAACATTCTACTGGTCCGTAATTTATTACACTATACTGATATTACTTAACTTGCCGAAGGAACTAACTTTACATACCTTATCCTTGAACTATTCGTCTGTCGGACGAAGCTCGGCCGGCACTTTAACTGTTTTCTCCCAACTGCATTCATAAACATATCAATTAACACTAAGTACAACTTTATTTCAAAAGGCAACGTCACTTTCGATATAGTTTATATCCTAAACTTAGGCTTATCGAAAGACGGCCAGAAACTCGCTATTTTTCAGAGGTCCAGAAGGGAGAAATATTCACTTCACAGCTAGGGACACATAGACACTAATTTAGAGCAATTCCACTTACCTTGGCTCGGTGGCTCGACGATTCGCCGGCCGTTTTTCGCGAAACTGAATCCGTAGGAATGCTCTCTGTCTCTAAATACCCCCGTATCTGGAGTTAATTTGAGTTTGGGCAGCGTTTAGCAGCGTAATCGAGCGATAATATATATTCCCTCTTCGTCCTCCTCTGTTTTGCTGCGTTCTCTGGAAATTTTATAAAGTTTTTATCATTTAAAACCGAAGTGAGGCTTTATATACTTGGGCATGGACAAGGCCAACGTGTCACGGAGCCATCGCGGAGGCCTCTCCTCCGTGACACGCTGCCATCGCGGAGGGCTCTGCCTCGGCTCCTTCCGCGATGGTTAGATGGGCTTCTCGTCCGATCTTTTCCCGGGCCTTTCTCCAACACGTATGGCCTTCAAATATGCTTAACCAGCGTGGGAATAGGTCATCTGAGTGCCGGGAATTCTACGGGGTGTAACATAAACCATTGGTTATGAGAAAAAAATCTCCCAAATAAAATTTGATATGGGATGTGTTTATTTAACATGTAGCAACACTTGTACGCATCAAGCCAACAAGATTTTCCTATCACAATTGGTTCAGGGTCAGGAACCAAATAATTCCATCTAAAAATTTAAATGTACGGTATATGATTCAATTGCTCCGCTACAATGCACAAAGATGAGTCCCTAAATGAGCTTGGGGGATAAATGTTAGTTTTTCTAACATTAGGGGGAGAAATGATTAGTAGGTGAAAAGTGAGTGTTGGATGAATTATCTAGATCCTCGAAAAAAAAATGTGAACTTAAAGTTCAAGAGATAATTCACTTGCAAAATATTGCAAATCAATTGCCAGATGTATTTGCTGACCCTATTTTATAATTCAGTTACAAATGCTCCAATGAAAGGTCCTTAAAGGACAGGGTCTATGAGACGCCTGAAGCGTGATAGACCAAATGGTTCCAAATATAGAAATCCTCGAAGAAGGAGAGAAGAAAATGATTAAGATGGTCATAATGATGAGGCAAGTTATTTAAGAAAGCACACGATATAACACTTCATAAAACCTTGGCAAAGGTTCAGGTACCTGAAAATGATGAAAAATGAAGAAATTTCAATAAGTTATGTCGCATTGGAACTGATATCAAAATGATCATTGATGATACCTTTGATATAATGTAGCGCTCAATATTATAAATATTGACAAGGGTCTTGAATTCAAATCTGTCAAAAAGTATGGATAGATAAATGATTGGCCAAATAAATAAGCAATTCAAGTATAGTGCCAGTGGGAATAAATGAATTCTTGTGGCATAAAGATTTTTCGCAAATCCTGACATTATTATATGGAGAGGTCCTCCTGTGGTGGATGCAACTATTTTGAGGTTGCTCATAAGTCTGGCAATACATGAAAAACTTGATATGCGTATAATGAAATTATTTTCATGTCTAGATAGACAGTGAAGGATATATGAAAATCCTTGAAGGATTAAAAAGGTTTTAAAGCAATTCTATTAAATACTCCAATGACTATGAGATCGCTTAACATAAATAAAGATCAATTTCGATCTCATGAAAATGGTTAGGAAATACATATCTTAGTGCAATTAGTGCACTAATGTATCTTGCTAACACTGCAAGACCTGATATAGCCTTTTCGGTAAATTTATTAGCAAGGTATAGTTCTGCTCCTACTATGAGGCATTGGAATGAGATCAAACACATAATGCGGTATCTAAAAGAAACTACCGATATGGATTTATTTTATTCTAACAATTACAGTCCCGATCTTATTGACTATGCTGATGTAGGGTATTTATCTGACTCACACAAAGCTCGATCTCAAACTGGCTACGTGTTCATATATGGAGGTACTATCATATCTTGGAGATCTACAAAGTAATCTTTCATAGCCACTTCATCAAATCATGCTGAGATAATAGTTATTCATGAAGCAAGCCGAGAATGTGTGTGGTTGAGGTCCATGATACATGTCATTAGAGAAAAATGTGATTTTAAATGTGATAAAGTACCCACAATTTTATATGAAGATAATGCAGTATGCATAACACAACTAAAGGGAGGATTCATAAAAGGAGATAGAACGAAGCACATCTCGCCAAAGTTTTTCTACACACATAGCTCCAAAAGAATAGTGATATCAACGTGCAACAAATTCATTCAAGTGACAATGTGGCTGATTTATTCACCAAGTCTCTACCAACTGTAACTTTCAAGAAAATGGTGCACAAGATCGGGATGCAAAAATTCAAGGATGTTCTAATTAGGGGGAGTTAATACGCGTTGTACTCATTTTCTCTTACGAGATTTTTTTCCCACTAGATTTTTCTTGTAAGGTAATGAGGCAGCCAAAATGCGTATTATTAGATATGTGTACTCTTTTTTCTTCACTAGATTTTTTCCGCACTGGGTGTTTTCTAGTAAGTTTTTAACAAGGCACATTATCTATCAAATAGACATCCAAGGGGGAGTGTTATAAATATATTTTCTATTTATGGTGAATGTCTATTTCTTAGAAGGAAAGATAGGGTTAAACTTTGGGACCAAGTTAGTTTTCCCCTATAAATAAAGGGGTTTTCCATTCATTGTAGAGGATCCCTTTAACCCTTCAAGAGAATCCCTCAAGTGAAATAAGAATTATTCTCTCTTCTCTATTTCTCTGCAGTATTCTTCCTTGTTGCTTTATTATTTCAAAACATAAATTATCTTATAACTTTATGTTATTTCATTGTGAAATTTTACATCTAGCATATTTGTAAAACAAGAATAATTTTTATCTTGTTGTTGTTTTATTTATTTATATACTAAATTGATTAAAGAAGGCTATAACTTTTTGTTGAAAAAAGTTAAAATACATATAACTTTTATAAAATTATATGCAAATACTTATTATTTTATCATCAATTAATATCATTTAAAATGAGTTATATAAAATATAATTTTAGCTACCTCATTGAATTTACTATAATTTATATCACGTTAATTTTTATTAGTATTTTTGGTTCTTTTTGTTTGAGGTAGTATCTTGATTCATCATGTATGCAAATTTCTTTGGAAGCACTTTTAGCTTATTGTACTAAATTTTCTCTTGATTTATTTTGTATAAGATTTTTTGAATTAAAGTTATAAATTTTCCTCATTTTTTATCATGTTATAAAGAATAATAAGGCACATTTTAACTTCATCAAGTAAATAATTATTTTACTGGTTAAAACACTCGCAAGATAAAATTTATATGTATTCGAAAATATTTTGTACATAAATCGAAATACTTTTTCCTCGTCTAGCTCAATAAAATTTATTAATGTAAATAACACTTATAATTCTAATCTATTTTTTGTAAAATTTTCAAATATAGTGTGAAAAAATATCTTCGATATTAGTTATTTGATATGTATGTGTTACACATAATGTTAAAATGAATATGAGATCAATTGTGACAACTTAAATAAGTTATAAGTTATTATTTGATTTTATAAAGATAATTTATTGTAAAGTGTGATCCTGATGATGTTTAGCTGAAATTATATATGATTAATTTATTTTTAAAAGAATAACTAAGCATCTGCAAATACAAATTTAATATTGTAATCATCTTTTGTAGCAAAAACTTCCTATAGATATTAAATTTTTGTCTCTCGAAGTTTCAATCTTTTAAAATTGTAGAGTTCATAATTACTTTAACGAAAATTATTCAAGGCTCTAATTAAAGTCAATATTGTCATTATGAATTTTTTCAAGTTTAAAAGAAGTTGAAAGATGCAGATAAATTAGATATATCACTAAAACCTATGAGTTAGCAGCACGGCGGATCTAGAAGGGGTGAGGGTATTCACCCAAACCCCATCGATAAAAAAATTACACTATATACCTAAAGTAATTTTTAGTTGTTTATGTGTGTGTATATATACACACACAGACACACATAAACAACTAAAAATTACTTATACCAATAAGAAATGATAAATATAATAAGAAAGATGTGGGAATAAAAATTTTAGATTTTTGTATCGCTTAAATGTAAAACCCTACTCAGTACTTCTTCATTCTAATACCAATAAGAAAGGATAAATATAATAAGAAGTACTGAGTAGGATTTATATTCTATATTTTCTCCCTCTTTTTCACTCTGATACCAATCAGAGCAAAGAAGACTAAGAAAGAAAATGTCAATACTTTTCAAATACCCATATTCTCCGTCCCTTTTATCTTTATACCTCCTCCATGTTTTCAACTTGTATCCTAACCTTTCTAAACCTTGTAATATAAATCAACCCTTTGTAAGTTACTACTTTGTTAAATAAATTTGTAATAGTGTAAGAGTCTTTCCGGGTCTCCCGAAAGGGAAACCTCTCTCCGTCTTAAGTCATGTAAGTCCTTATACTTTACTGCTATATTTCTATATTATTCTCCCTAAATTATGTATGTTATTTGTATGTTTTTATGTAAATTAAAGTTTGTATGAAAATATTATTTACCTTATTATATGGTTAATCTCTTAATAATAACAATGGATTGACCTGTAAATTTCTAGGATGACAAGGCTTTGAAACAGTCCCACTATTAAAGTGACTTATCGGCCATATTTGGGGTGGGGTTAAAGAAGAAATTATTAAGAACATAGGTTAAGAGACAGAGATGAACATGGTAAGTTTTTTTTTAGGAAAAAAAAAGTCCTGTACATTACTGTTTATTACTTCAAAAGGGAGAAATATAGGAATGTAGTTGAAAAAATAAAAGCTAAAAACATGACAAGACATAAGCCAGAGGGGAAATACTGAGTAGGATTTTACATTTAATTGGTACAAAAATATAAAATCTTTATTCTCATATCTTTCTTATTATATTTATCTTTTCCTATTGGTGTCAGAGCGAGTGATCTTAGGACTTTGTCTTAATATTATTTTTTATGAAAAATCAAAGATTTCTATACATGTGAGTTTCTATTATTACTTTACTAGAGAACGTGGCCACGCTTCGCGCGAGCATTTAAGTATATGTATTTTAGTCTTAAAATAATGTATGATTAAGCTTCTGGGGGAAGAGAGGGATTGGTACTTTCCTCTATTCTGGTACGAAACTCAGCATGTTATTGCAGTTTAGGAGAAAACGCAGCAAGTTCTTGCCAATTAAATATAATTCATTCATACATAACTGCTCAAAATAAAAAAACAGAAGTACGCATCCTTTCTCTCTATTCTCTTTTCAATCATCCTGTTCTCTTCTCAATTAATATAAGTAATGGGTATATGAAAAAAAGACATCTAGTGAAAAAAGTAAACATCGGTGACTACGTCTACATGACTATAGTTTGCAAGTCATGGAGATCGATGCTTATTGCTCATCATCATAATAATCATCTCGAAACCCCTTGGCTTTTGCAGCTCAAAGATTGTATCTATAACGATCAAACAAGATTCAATTTATATAGTTTGTCCGATAGTCGGTTTTATTCTTTAAAACTCACTCCTACCTCCACTGTGATGTATTTATTTATTTTTTTTACAACTATTTCATTCTACAAAATATTTGTTACACTTCAATGGGAAAAAGTACACTAGAATATATGTTGTAATTTTAAGGTGTGACCTTCATTTGTATCCCAAGAAAAACACATGTGCCCATCAAATTATATTATCAAATACTCGTTGAGTATAATAAAAATGAAATAAAATTATTATTAGAGAATATTTTTCAATTTATTTATTCGGAATATACTATTCATTAATTAATAGATGCTAAACTTGATAACCTTTTTTATTTTTCATCATTAGAATCTTCTTAATACAATAAAAATAAGAGATAATGATATAATCGGATAACATACCAAATGCATAACTGATTGGAAAAAAAATTAATTCAAACACATTTTTAAACGCTCACGCAAAGCACGGCCACTTTCATAAAGAGCTTGCACGTAAAAAAAACTCAGATAAATACAAACACATATTGATATAAATTTGCAACCTACCATTTTGAGGTATCAATCTTTTATTTTTCACTATTTAATGACAACTTTGTATTTAATCTTTCAATTTTGTGATTATGGATTCAAATTTTTTAATTGTCAGGTGGTGTAAAGCTTTATTTTGTGTTATATAATATCCTCCTCAATAACTAATGAGGTGATGATGTTATGGACTTAGAAATGTTGATAAGTAATATTATTTAACTATTCACACTCTATAGTGATCGATACAATAATTTTTTGCATTAATAAGAAATATAAATAGTTGAAGTGTAATAATAGAAGCTTTTAGCTGAGCCAAGAACACACCCATATGCTCTATAAAATTATAAACTACAGTTAATTGACAAAATCAAATTTGAGTCTGTAAAGAAAAAATATCCAACAATCTTAAAGCACATGCGCAAAGAGAGAAAAGGAACCCAAGTATAAATGGGAAAGAAGCCGAGAAATACATTCATTTAAATATTTTGCTTGCTCATTCACGGTGAAATCTCAAAGTATAAGAATCTCTTATCAATCCACATGTTTTATACAAATTTTGAATAATTTAATCACAAATTTTTAAATAATTTTATTGTAAATGAAAAATTAAAGACCACCTTAAACTTGATGTGTTTTCTTCAACTCCCCCTATAATTTTATTATTTTTAGAAAATTGATATTAATTTTTGCCTAAAAATTAGAGTTCTAGCAAATTAACTCCAACTTTTTAAGGGTATTTTTGTAATTTAATTTTAAATTTTGAAGCTTTCCACTTCTAGTATAACAAAGAAAATAAAATAATAAAGAAGAACCGGTAATTGTAAAATATCAAAAATATGTGAAAAGGAGAAAAACTTAATGATCTTCGAAAATTCAATGACGTCACTGTGAAGGTGTAACATTTTGCCTATACATAATTTGTAGATCAAATTTCAACCTACATCTTAACTTTGTATTATATATAAGCAAAAATAGCATCATATAATCTAAATAATTGAAAAAATAAATAACATAATAAAGTTATTCATAATACTTCAAAACTCAATTTAAAAAAAAATGAGAAAGATAATATTTTTCTCAAACAAAATTCACTTTTCCCAATAATAGAGAATGGCGAACAAAAATGTTCATATATACATTAAAAATGTGATCAATATTTACACGGGTTGCCCTCGTTCCGTATATGAGTTCTTCAAAATTTATCGTATCCTTTTTCGTGGATTAGCATCTCGAGGTCCTTTGTTGGGCATAAATAAATCGTCTTGGTAGCAACTACCAAACCAATAGAACAGGGGTTAGATCCGCAACAGGTCTACAAGCAAGGGTAGAATAGGCCCTATGGTCGATCGAAGGTGTTTTGCCACTTGAACTCAAATCTATCTGACCTTCAATCCATCTTTGTCCAGCCAGCTCCGGACTGAAAAGACCTAACGGACTAATCCCTTATCTAGGATTGTAGATGCTAAGGGGACAGGAATCAATGAGTTCTCTTTGGCAAGAAATAATAGCTAATTTAATACAAATAACAATTGTGGTCATTGAATTCTTTTGCACAAAAACGGTTGTATTAATTTAAAAGTAATCGCTCTTTAACTTTTTTTTAGTGTGATATGACTTTTGCATTTTTAATAGAAAATGAAAGAAAAATAATTAATGAAAGTGAGTTTTTAAAAAATAAATAAATTTGTTAATTATTTAAAATGAAGAAAAATTCTCAAAAACAAAAAGAAAAAAGATAAATGGGAATGGTGACCAATTGAAGTATGTGATAACATTAAATGACACTAATGAAATAAATAAGTTAAAAAAATAATTTTAAAATTAAAAAAAAAATACTCAAAAAACAAGAAAAAAGGAAAATAAGAATGGAGGCCTAAGAAGCATGCCACATCAACATGCCTCTTAGCTCCTCTTATATATATATAATGATTGAGCAAGAATAAGAGAATTAAAGAAAGGTAGAGTAGAAATATTAGAACACGTTGCAAATCTAAAAAAAGAAAAAATATTCGAGACAATCAAACTTCGTAAAGCGTAATAATTATTTCATTCAAGAAATTTTTAAGTTTGAAGTATATATTATAGACCATAAGATAGAAACAAAATCAGAGCGCATAAAAAATATTTTAAGAGAGATAAAGAAGATTCCTTTGGGATAAGTTTATTACTAATAATTATAAAGAACTTAAAATACAATTAAATAATTATATTTGAAATATTGTAGACTTAACGAAATTAGAAAAAGATTTAAAACAAATCAATTTGTGTGATTAGATAAATTAATAGATGAAACTTCTCAACTAGAAGCAAGAATATTTTTGAAAAAATTACCATCAAAGAAATTTTAAACAAAGAACCAGATAATAATAAATAAAAAAGCTCTATTAAAGAAATTTATGAGGAAACATTATTGTACCAGAAGAGTAGCTTTTAAATATTGGTGTTTGAATAGAGAAAGACAGAGACTAAGATAAACTATTATAGTGTGAAAAGCCAGCTAGAATTTTTTAGAAGTAATAATAAATGAAGATTTAGAATCATGAATAGTAAATAATTTCTTTTGTAATCTGTTTATTACTGAAGAAGCTACATCAGCACTTATTTGGGAAATAAAAGAAAAGGATATAGATATAGAATATCAAAGACAAAGGATAAAGTTTCAAAAGGAATGTGTACATTGGATATCTCTAGGGTAATAAGCAAAGATAAACAAGATTGATAAATTAAAGAACTTAGAATATTTAGACTTAAGAATATACTCAAAAAAAAAGTTTAGAATATTAAAGAAAAATATAGTTATAAGGCGTAATTTTAATGGAGAACGCATATTACATTCTGAAGACAAATAATATAATATATTAGTAGATCTAACAATAAATTTTAGTGAAAAAACTCAAGAAAATGATAAAAATATAATAAGAATAATAGATCTAGTAGAGACTACTCAAAATAAATAAAAGAAGATATTAGAAAAATTGGAAAAAACTTGATTTCTTAAAATTG
Organism: Datura wrightii; assembly: GCA_035772735.1. Classification (NCBI taxonomy): domain Eukaryota; kingdom Viridiplantae; phylum Streptophyta; class Magnoliopsida; order Solanales; family Solanaceae; genus Datura; species Datura wrightii. The sequence continues at coordinate 190,283,398 of JASDFA010000018.1, read as the reverse complement.
CAAGAATCTGAAATAGATAGAAAAATTTAATCTAGAAAAGATACCTAAGAAAATTGAAATAGAAAAAATAATTAAGACTGTTATAGACAAACCTAAAGAATTAGAAATTAAAACAACCCAATTAGTAACAAAAATATTAGGACAAGTGGAAGCACACACTGTAGAGATTAATGAATTAAAAAGGATAATAGAAAACTTGAAGAGATCTTTATTTCATGAATGACTTAGATCCAATATACGCTAAAGTTTAAATTTAACAATAAAATTTTAGACTGGTCCGCAAGGATTTTCAGACTATTTGCCCTAAAGCAAGTCAATTCAAATTATTATAAAATAAAATAATACCATGATAATAATAATTGTAAAGATTAACGAATTAAAAAGGATAATAGAAAACTTGAAGAGATCTCTCTTTCATGAACGACTTAGATCCAATATACGCTAAAGTTTTAAATTTTACCACAAAATTTCAGACCGGTCCACAAGAATTTTCAGACTATTTTCCCCAAAGAAAGTCAATTCAAATCATTATAAAATAAAATAATACCATGATGGCACTATTATTAGAATTAAATATAAAATTATTAAAGGAAAAACAACTATTGTAGAAAAATCAAGGAGTAACGAATTAGAAGAATTAATAGAACAATTAAAAAAGATAGAAATAACCCCACATAAATAGAAACCAAAATTAGTTAGAAAGTCACAATAATGGACCTTTTCCACGTAGGACAAGAGCAGCTTAAGAAAGATCAAGAATAAATTTTTCAGACAATACAGTAGGAAATAATCTTACAACAAAAATATTATCACGAAATAAACAAGAAGAAAATCAAGAATTAAATCAGATAATGGATATAGAAAGATATTTAAGAATTTTTTAACAAAATCAGCTAAAATTACTTAATCCGAGGACACTACATGATATAAGATATTTCTCTAGTAGTGCACAACTGTATAGACTCTATAGGGAAAAACAATTATCAGCGATAAAAAATAATATAGCAATGATAAATCTAATTAATCCTGAATCACTAAGAGGAATAAGGAGTACAAAAATGACCTTGATGCATATGGGATTAATAGTAATAGGATCAAAGGACTAACTAGAAAATATTTGGGAACTAAAGTATTAGTTGTAATCTATAATGATAGGTGGTCAAACTTAAAGAAATATATTATAGGATTAACCGAGGTAGATACGGCTAATAATAGAGGGATATGCTATATTAGCCTGATTTTATAATAAATTTAAAAGAATTTGAAAAAAAACCATTAAGATAGGAATACAGACTAAAGGTTATGAAGAAATGAATAACGAAAATAATTTATTAATGTATGTAGGGTTTATAGGTAAGATGGCCATAAGTAGTAATACAAAATCTAAAATCAAAGTAGATGATGTAGTTGAAGTAATGGGAGATAAAGGAATAAAATTAATAAAATCAATAAAAAAAAAATTCAAAAGAACATGCACGATTAGGATGGAATTAGAAGAATTCAATAAGAAAAAGATTTTAACGTCAGAGTCCCATTTAATGTATATTAATACTAAAGAAAAAACATCAATAAGATTTACAGACTACAATTATACTATGCAAAAAGAATTAGATGATACCATAAACTACTATAGACACCAAAACAGGTTTGATGAATATAGAAATAATACACGAAGGATATGAGGTAGATGAAGCCTTTGGAAAGGCAAAAAGAAAATACGAAGAGATATGAATGTGACATTCAAATGTAAAGGATGTGAAATAGGAGGATTAAACCTAAGAGAAACGGAAAGTCATTTCAAAAAATATGAATATAGAATGGATAACTTAGGATATAGAGAACAAAGTAATTCACAAATAAAGTTAGACAGCCTTGATAAAATAATAAAAAGAATTTATGATAGTGATGAAGAGGCAGACTTACATTCAATCATGAGTCAAAAAAACTTTATGTAATCAACCAGTTCTAGTCTCTTTCAGAGAACAACCCAACAACACAAGGTAGACACAAGTACGAAAAATGTACCGAAAAAGAGAGTAATAGAATAAATCTAGAAATAATAACAGAAAATGTAAAACCTATAGGAAAAAGAATGTCAATAGAAGAACCTATTAGGGGTCGTTTGGTTACCATTTAGAGTTACGTAGGTATTAGTAATACATGAATTAGTTATGAGAAAATCTATGTCTTATTTTATGCAGGGATTAGTTATAAAGGTTTTAGTTATTCATGTATTAGTTATGTAGGTATTTTAGTTATGCAAATATTAGTTATGAGGTATTAGTTATGTAGGGTTTAGTTATGTACGGATTACAATATATGAATTATTGATTATTTAATTTATTGTAAAATAATATATATTATTTACAAATAAATAAGTAAAAAATATTTTAAAACTATTGTATAATTAATTTTTTTTAAAAAAAAATTAGAGGTGTAAATGTACACCAATTAAAAAAAATGATCAATAATGATTTATATATATAAAAATATATAAATCAAATAAATAAAAAATAAAAAAATACATCAAATAAAAAAAGTAATAACTAATTCTATTTACACGTAATAAAGTACAATTTTTTTTTTTAAAAAGTATCAAATTAAAAAAGATTTTAAAAATAAATAGGAGTAAATATATAATTTTATTATTTTAATCATGTATAACTAATACCCACATAACTTATTCCACCTTCTACCCGCATAAAATTATATATAGATTTCCTCATAAATTATGTAAGTTTTAATTATGTAGAATTACTAAAAACACAACCAAACATTGTATAACATTAATACATGAATAATACAACATTTAAAACCTACCAACCAAACATTATATAAATTAATACATGAATAAATTTTATCCTATTTGGTAACCAAACATGGTATAAAATTAATATATGAATAACTAAGTTATTCATGTATTAAATTGAGTCTTATTCCGTAACCAAAAGGCCCTTAGTTTACAAGAAGGAGGTAATAAAGGAAAAATACTAAACATAGTTGCACATGATTCTCAAATGTGGAACACAGTTATAAATCTTTGGAAAGGAATAGTAGTAGCAGACTATATAAAAACATATCAGGATACGAACGCAGAGACAATGTATAAATATATGAAAATCTTTCTGGGAGAATCAACAAAAACTTTATGGAAAGCTCATAAGTCTAATTTCTCACAAGACTTTCAAGCTCTAGTAAATATGGCAAATTCCTATAAATTTTACAAATAAAATACATAGCTTAATAACAGGAGAAGACCCAAATAGTGAACTAATAATATTACAAATAAAAACTCTAATAAAATTAAAACACTTAAGTATCAATAGTTAGTTTCATATAAAGAATTTTTTAAAAGACTATTATTACTATTGTATGATTAACGAAAAATTCTTTTGATGAAGATCTAAGAAAGAAATTATTCAATAGATTACCAGGAGCCTTAGGAAGAGAAATAGAAGAAAGATAGTACAAAAGAGAAGGGGTAATACAAAATCCTAATGTCAAATGGCTAATAGAACATAAAGAACAACATGTAATGGAAATATTAACAGAAAAATGTACAAATATACAGATACAGAAGCAATTAAAATAAAATAAGATGAGTATTTATAAAAACATAATATACACTACTTAGAGTGATGGTAAAGATAATAATAAAAAGAAGTGTCATAGAAGAAATAGACGACAATATAATAATACATATATTAGAAGAAGATACTACCTTAGAAAGTCATTAGCCAAAAAATCATATTTAGATAAAAATAAGCATGTTAGAAAATACAGAACTGATAGAAACTATAAGAATAAATTAGAATGCTTTACTTGCGGAAGTATATAACACTTGACAAATATATGTCCTAAAAGAAACAATAGCAGAACGAAAAATTCACAATTAATAGAAGATTTTCAAAAAACACTAATTAATGTAGATGAATATACGTCGAATAATGAAAGTATATATTCAATAGTAAGTGTGGAACAGCAGAAAAATCACAAATGGATTCATCAGACTCTAAGAGGGGGGATATTAATAAATGAAATAGGATTAGAAATAGAAAATCTGAATTTAGAAAAAATACAAGCAAGTGTAATGATGAATATTTCGCAAGAATATAGTCATAAATTTGAAAGAAATAAAGGAATAGACAGTAATCAATGTGCTATATGTAAATGGTATCCTAGTAAAGAAAAAAGAGCAAAATGTAAGTTATGTTATTTAGAAGGATGTATTACATGCATAAAACAAGTATTAAAAGTCAAGATAATTAGAGAAGAAGAATATAAAAAAACAAGTAACCAGACTACTATTTTAAGAATAATGGCACTAGAAACAAGAATAAATGAGCTAGAACAACGAATACGAGTACTAAAAAAAGGTTTAAAAAATTAGAAGAATATGAAATGACAGAGCCAATACAGGAAGAAAAGTTAATGAATATAGAAAATTACGAAACCTTAGTATGTAATGAAGATAAAAGATTCACCACGATAAAAATACTTGCTAGAATTAAAATAGAAAATATAGAAATAAAAACATTAGTATTAGTAGACACAAGATGTACTGGAGGTATAAGAAAATAATTCCCTCAAATTTAATAAAGACATTAGAAAAATCAGTTGCGGCAATGTAAATAGACGGAACCCATAATATATACCAATATTATATAGATAAAACTCATATTAGCTTTATAAATACGTGCAATGAATTTTACAAACCAACATACAAGATAGATAGAGTATGAGTAAGAGACTTAAATATAAATGTAAATTTCGTACTAGGATTATAATTTATATTACATAATAACGGTAGTTGCCTAATCACAAGAGACGGAGTATATTCTTTTAAAATATTACATACACACCAGTGCAAACAACTAAAATAAAAACAAGAGGAAAATACATAACACCACACATAAATAGTAGTAAAAGAAACTTGTAACACCTCTTGTACCACTCCATAAAAACCTGCAAGAAAAACATGACACATGCCGTGAGAATTTAGTGATATATGTTGTAAGAAACAAGAATATATGTATGAAGAAGAAGACTGTGGTAAAGATTATACTCTAATAGAAATTGAAACGGAATTTTATAACTTCAAAGCAAGAATAGAAAAGATAGTAGTGATAAAATAGCCAAAAAGATCTGGAAGATATAGTGAGGATACTTGATGAAATAGAAATAATTAGAGAACATCCTTTAAAGCATTGGGAAACAAATAAAACAGTATGTAAGTTAGACATTATAAATCCTGAATATGTAATAAAAACGGCTTCAATAGAGACTACCAACTAAGATATAGAAGATTTTACTATACAAATAAAAGAATTATTAAATTTAGACCAAACACATATACAGACCCTTAAGTTCATTAGAAAATCTCATTTAAACAGTTGAACATGACCTCATCCCAATTGAACATAATAATTATATAATTTCATCCCTATCAAATATAACAAGCTGACTTGGCATCAGGCATGTTCTGCACAATATTTGAGCGCATGAGTATTGGCTGACGTGGATTATATCAATAATTTTTAAGCCTAAAATCTTTTATTTAAAATCTCAATTAAAGAAAAAAAAATTACAATCCCCACCCCCTCCTTCGTTTTCATTTTCATCCCAAATTATAGCCATTGCAGGACTTGGTTCGAAGCTCATTTTAGTCAATTTCTGCCTTCCTCCGCCATTTTGCTTTAGATACTGATGGAAACCTATTTTTTAGTCATTTCCATAACTATTTGTTTTAAATCCTTACACCAAAATCCTCCTCTCCTGCTTTGCTCCATCTTCATCTTATTTTGCAGAAAAAAAGCTCCTCAAAATGGAATCATCACTATTTGCTTTAAATCCTTACACCAAAACCCTCCTCTACCGCTTTGCTCCCTCTTCATGTTAATTTTGCAGAAAAAAGCTCCTCATCCAATGATACATTTTTCTATCTTTTCTATTTAATTTTTTTGGGGTTGCTCCCAAAAATAGTGATTCTAGATTAAAATAATAAAAGAAAATAAAAATAAGAGGAAATAAAAGTGAAAGGAAAAACAAAGGGAAGGAGAGAGGCAATATCAATGTAGATAGAGGACCAATGAAGAAGAAAGGATAAAAAAAATAAAAGAATTTATGTAAAAAAAAATTCTATTAAAAATATTGTGGGTCCATTCTATATAAATTAAAGAATGACATATTTTTTTTAATAGGAGACTTTTTACTTCCATGTCAGACAATACTTAACAACACGGTTTGCTTAAGTCTCGCATCTGAATGAGATTTCAGTATATTGTGTTTGATAGGAATGAACTTATATGTAGTATTGTGTTCAATTGAGACAAGGTCGCGTTCAAGTATCTAAATGAGATTTTTTGACAAGTTTAAGTGGTCGTATATGTGTATGGCCTTAAATTTAGTTGTAATAAGAAGATCTACTTCAAAACATAGATCATCATCTTTTATGGTAAGAAACCATAATGAAATGATAAGAGAAAAAGCTAGAATGGTAATAAACGACAAAAGACTTAATGATAATACCAGAAAAGATGCATATAAATTACCAAATAAAAAAATTAATAAATAGAATATAAGAAAAGAAAATATTTAGCAAATATGATTGTAAATCAGGATATTGACGGGTAAAAATGCATGACGAAAGTATAGAATGGACAACATTTACTTGCCCTGATGGACATTTGAAATAGTTAGCAATGTCATTTGGGTTGAAAACTGCACCACCCATTTTTCAAAGAAAAATAGATAGTATATTTGAAAATTATAAAAAAATTATCCTAGTACATATTGATGATATTTTGGCATTTAGCAAAGATATTAGGGAACATTTAGGTCACTTTCAAACAGTATTTCAGATTATTTATAAAATATGGTATAATAATTAATAAAAGAAGATGAAATTGTGTAAAGCTGATATAAATTTTTTAAGAGTAATATTAGGAAAAGGGAAAATCAAATTACAATCTCATATAGCAAAAAAAAAAATTAGAAATGTCAGACAAATTAGAAAATACAAAGAACTATTTGTAGAATTAATAAATTATAATAGAAATTTTATTAAGGTTTCAGAAAAAATAGCAGGACCATTATTCTCTAAGACAGATAACAAGGGGCAAAAACATTTCAATATAGAAGATATTAAATTAGTACAAAAAATTAAAAAAAAAGTTTAAAATGTTCTTGATCTAAACATGCCTCTAGAAACAGACTACTTAATTATAGAAACAAATGGAAGCTTTGAAGGATGGGGAGCAGTATTGAAAGCTAGACCTAATAAATATAGCAACAAAAATGAAGAAAAAATATGTGTGTATCAGAATGGAAAATACAAAGAAAAAGAAAGTATGTAGTATAGATGCAGAAATACTAGCAGTTCTATATGGACTAAATAATTTTAGATTATATATTTTAAACAAAAAAATATTGGTAAGAACAGTGAAGTAATTGTTAAGTTTCATTAAAAAGTAAATGCAAAAACAATTAGTAGGAGAAGATGGCTAAATTTTATGGAGACAATAACAACATATGAAAATATTATTTTTGAATATATTAGAGGAAAAGACTATAACTTAGCAGATCAATAAAGTAGAATTAAATACGAATTAACTAATAAAACATATTTATTTTTCAGCATGAGACCAACGGTTTCAAAGCTTGTAGCCAAGGCAAAAGGCGTACCCTCAACATCAGACACATATGGACAGACAATGTTAGGTAACATTTATTTTAGAACCCAGACGTTAGCAGCAGAGACTATAGAAAAAATTCATTGATATTTTATCTACCTTCAAATTTATCGTCAGAGTTTTGCTAGAATGTATAATAGATAGACCGCAGAGGTGTTTAATAGACAACCTATGGATAACTTATAATAAAAAGGATAACAAATATTTCATAGCCGCTATAAATGCATTGTGCCAGTATTTTATAGACAAAAGTAAAGAGAACAAGTTTAAATAATACATAGTAGTGCATGGAAAGACAAACAGTATTTTTCATATATGGATAGAAGTTTTAGACTCAATAAATGGTATGAAAAATCACTTTTTAAGGGATTTAATAATTTTACTTCTGTCAGGGGTATATTAGGGCCAAATTATTATATTTCCTCTGTCCCTCAAACAAAACTCAAAAAAAAAATCATCCAGTATAATATCTAAAAACACAGACAAAATTATTTTTTGTGGCCACTGTTCCTCAATGACTGAAGCATTCAAGAGATTAAACTACAAGAATGAAGTCTTGATACGGAAAAACACCAAACTAATTGAAAAAGCAAAGATATTAGAACAGAAATTGCAAGCGGTAAAGTTTGAATTATATCAAATTTAGACAAATATGGATATCTACAAAACTGAAGAAGTATAGCAGAGTTCTCCATCTCCAAAGAAAATTAATGAGAAGGGTGTGCATTCCCCAATGAATGCAACAAGATTCACTTGTCGGATAGAGGCACAGGCACAGCTAGTCTGGTTCAAACGGTAGCCGCTAAAAACTCATCAAATCCGTTGATGGCTGACATTTTTCCAAAAAGTATGAATACTAATAAAAAATTAGTAGGAAGAATATTACCCGAAAAATAAAAGGCAAGTCGTCTAAGAAGAAAATTATGAAATTAAAAAAGAAAAAGAAAGACAAAACGGAACAGCTGATCGAGCAAACACTAGAAAAACTTCTACAGAGCAGACAAGATAACCCGAAAAAACAAGATTCAAGACAAACATGAAGATCCAAAAGAAGAAGAACCTATGATAAATGAATCAGATGATGAATTCCATGGTGATGAGAATTGTGACTCAGGAATGAGCCTTGCTTTAATATTACACAATCTGGACACGTGGAAGACTTCTGTAGATGTAACAACAAGAAGCAAGCACCAGCAGACAATAAAAAAGATTGTACAAGATAAGGTATAGTACATAACAGATAAGGAATAGTACAGAAGAGATAAGGTATTGTACAAAAGCGTGTGAATAAAGTAGATCAGTACAAGAGCATGTGAAAGAAAAAATAGATTGCTAGAAAGATTTTTCAATACACTCCAAAAATAATTGGGGCTGAAGAAACATTTGAAATTCGGATTTCAAATCCATACTGCCTATAAATAGACCTCTTCCTAATCTTTCTAAACCTTGTAATATAAATCAACCCTTTGTAAATTGCTACTTTTTAAAATAAATTTGTAAGTGTGTAAGAGTCTTTTCGGGTCTCCCAAACGGGAAACCTCTCTCTGTCTTAAGTCATGTAAGTCCTTATATTTTACTACTATATTTTTGTATTAATTTCCCTAAATTATGTATGTTATTTGTAAGTTTTTATGTAAATTAAAGTTTGAATGAAAATATTATTACCCTTAGTATATGGTTAATCTCTTAATAATAATGATGGATTAACCAGTAAATTCCTAGGATGATAAGGTTTTGAAACAGTTCCCACCATTAAAGGGACAATTTATCCGTCATATTTGGGGTGGGGTTAAAGAAGAAATTATTAAAAACATAGGTTAAGAGAGAGATGAACAGGGTAATTTTTAAAAAAGAGCCTTGTATATTAGTGTTTATTACTTTAAGAGGGAGAAAATATAGAAATGTAGTTGAAAAGGTAAAGGCTAAAAACATGACAAGACATAAGCGAGAGGGTGAGTACTGAGTAGGATTTTACATTTGATCGATACAAAAATCTAATATCTTTATTCCCACATCTTTCTTATTATATTCATCCTTTCTTATTGGTATCAGAGCGAGTGATCTTAGGACTGTCTTAATATTATTTTTATGAAAAATTAAAAAAAAATTCTATATACGTGAGTTTCTATTATTATTTTATATATAGTGATAGAACAAGAATAAGAGAATTAAAGAAAGCTAGAGTGAAAATATTAGGACACATAGCAAATCTAGGAAAGAAAAAACATTCGAGATAACCAGACTTCGTGAAGCGTAATAGTTATTTTATTCAAGAAATTCTTAAATTTGAAGTATATATTATAGACTATTGGATATATATATATATATATATATATATATATATATATATTGAATCCCATGAAAACAATAGTAGAGATTAGCTCAATAATTTAGGAGGTTTAAAATTTACCTTGAGGTTCCAAGTTCAAATTTCAAAAACTACGCTTTGTAGGTATAAACGTACAAGAAACAAAAATGGAACACTCTAGAATTTTATAAGGAAAAACATATTGTCTTAGCTACATGCAGTTGCAAGAGAAAATTGAATTAGGAATGATCACTAGAATATTATTTTTTCACAACTTTGGAAATATCAGTCAAAGTACATATTTGTCATCATAAATTTTTATGTCTAATTTAGTATTTTTTTTTTCTTTATTCTTTTGGCATAGTAAAACTTTAACTATACATCTCGTAAAATTTCATGTTAATTTATTAGTTGCAAACATATAACATAAAATAAAATTAGTATGAAAATTCAAAACTTAAACTATACATCTAATTAAATTTAAAATCTTTAATATTAGAATTTTCTATATAATTCAAATAAAAAAATTTAACAAGCTAATTTTTAATTGATTTTGAAATTCTAAAATATCAAAAAAATAATTAAAAAGCAAGCCGCAACAATGCAGACCTTCAACCATTGACCCCTTCCAAATATATATATATATATATATATATATATATATATATATATATTATAATATTTTTTGCATTAGCCAATGCAAGATATTTTAAATATTTAAAAAAGTAATGAAATAATAATTTTATTTATTAAAAATTTTTAATGAAGAGTAAAAACTTCAATCGATATTTTTAAAAACCCTCGTACTTCTAATAAAGATGGATTAATGAACTATAAATATCTTCTGAAATTTTAATATCGGAACTTTTTTTATCCTTCATAACGTAAAAAAATTTGAAAAGAAATATGATTTGTTGGGACACTTTTGTCTACACCAATTAGGATCTGAAGGTTATAAATGTTAATATATATATGATTTGTTGGGGTCACTTTTGCCTACACTCTACACCAATTAGAATCTAAAAGGTTAAATGTAGAGAAATTTGAATGTCTTTTCATGTTTATCACGACGCTAAATATAAACTGCAAGAAATTAGATAGTTACAAACTCTATGGCAGAAACTAGGGCACCAAAAAAAGCCCTTGTGTGAAAAATGTATGAATAGCTTTTCCAATGAGAAACGGAAGACAAAATTCACTATCTCCGTAGCATGGCGGGAAAACTCATGAAGGCACCCAAAAGCCAATTTGATAGTTGTGAAGACTGTTCCGCTACCAAACTGTCCCTTGGCAGATACCAGTCAAAATTACAGCTGCAGGACCTCCGAATATAAAATCGCTCAGGTGACGATAGCCCTCCTTGTCTGGACATTATTCGGATAGGCTGGTTACAGTCTTAACACAATCAAGAGATAACTAAAGTTGGTATTTACCAAAAGGAAGAACATGAACTCTTCATTCCAGAACTTGCTCAGCACTTAAAAATTCAAAGAAGATTTTCCGATGCTGAGACTAAAGCAATTAGGGAATTGGGGAACTTGGCTTATGATAAACATTGTATATGTTCGCCCTAAGATTACCTGGGTAAACTGATCCCTTGACTCATTGCACCAGAAGTACCTGTACATGCTACCTCAGCAACTCAAGAAATCTCAACAAGAGGCAGAGGTTTAAGTCAAGGTGCATCTGAGGAAGAATAGGAAATGGTCAAAACTCTTCGCCCAGAGCAGAGACAAGAAGCTATTGGAAGATGACAGCATTTACAGTTAGGAGTAGACCATCTTTTAGGACCAAAAGAGAAAAAGAGCAGAAAAGCACCCCGGCAGAAGTTACTTGAGAACAAAATTGTGATGGGAAAGACAAGGGGTGGAATTAGAACTAAACACCACCATTATACCTCCAAAATAAGAAGCATGAAGGATGGCCTACATAGCCAGATGAACAAGTAGGCCAACAAGCTCCAGAATTCCCTGTTTCGCTCCCGACTCTGGTACAACACAATTCAAGGAAGGAGGTGTAGAAACCCAAATAATCTCAACCAATCATCTCCAAGATTGCTTCCATGCACACCTCTTTTTAGCCAAAGACAAGTCACGTTTTCAAAAGAACTAAGTGATCAGTCATGGGCAGCATCGCCATTAACTCCCACCTCTGAAACATTTACTTGAGGTAATCTATCCTCCCCCGACCGTTCATCCACGTGATTGACAGTGTCCCACAAGAACCCATTTTCATTTTCCACTGAAATCTTATCGAAGTCCTTGTCCGCCACCCGAGGGTGAGATGTAATGTATGAGATGTATTTATCTGCATATAAGCAAATATTAGTCTACAAATTATCTCTAAAAAATAATTTGTATCCTCACAAGGTAACTTTAAAAGTGAAAAGAAACTAAAGCAAGTCCTGGATCTTATCATAAAATGATATTGAATTCAGATATAGGTGTAAAATTGTCAGAATTGACAAGAGTGATATAATAACATCATGTAAAAGAGATAACTGAGGAAATGAAAGATAATTCTGCTAAAACACACGAGAAGAGTGTTTTTAATAGCGAAAAAACCGACAAGTCCATGGGGGTTGAAGCGAAAGTGAGAAGTGAAGCACATGCTTCTTTGAAGTAAAGTGCATGCTTAGTTGAAGTAAAGTGCAGAATTTACTGGAAACTAAAATATCAAAAATCGATTAATTTAGTACAATAAAAGTTTAAGTCACAATTAGAAAACACTCCAGCATGCAATATACAATAATACCACTATTAATCCAACTACTCAAAATTCAAATAAGTGACAGATTCTTGCTAGAATCACTTTATACACCATCGTTTGAAACACAAACTTCTCTAAAGCCCATGGCCTCTCCCATAGAGCAACAACACCCTACTTCAAATCAATTCATTGCTTCAATAAGCGAAGAAATATCTTCTGATAACACTGCACGAGACACTGTTTTTAAGAATTTACTTAACATGAGACACTGTTCTTAAGAATTTATTCATTAGGCAAATCCTCTTTTGAAATAGTTACAAGAAAAATGAATTTCCATCACATTAGCTCAGGATGCTTGTAACAAGTTAAAACAAGAAATTCAAGGGGATATTTCAAAAAGGATCTTACCAGCCAAGTTACGAAGTGCATTCTCAGCTGCCTGTTGTTGAGCATCCTTCCTTGTCTTACCCATTCCGACACCAACTCTCTCACCGGTGAAGAAGACCTAAAGATTACTCAGGCTAAGAATTCTGAATATAAAACCTTATGCTGTTTGTCTAAATTCAGATGCCAATACGATCATGCACTTTTATATGAAAAACAATGACAGGAGCAACACTCGTATCAAAATGAATATCTTCAAAGAGAGACATTAACAGACAGTTCATAAGCACTTGCCAATTTTCAGAGTCAAATATCAAGATATAAACATCCACACAGTTCATCAAAGCAGATGTATCACATATATAATAACCAAAAAAAAAGGCCAATGTAATCCCACGAGTGGGATCAGGGGAAGGTAGGATGTACGCAGACCTTACCTCTACCCTTGTGAGGTATGGAGGTTGTTCCTTTGGAGAATAAAAAACTATGTGGTTACTAAATATTACTACTAATGAGGAGAGGGGATGAGGCTAACCCCCTGCCTCTCCCAAGGTAAGGCAACATTCAGCTACCAACTAACCTTCTACCCTAATCCTTAACCTCCAAAACCTTCCTATCTTAGAATCATGTTCTCAGTAAGCTGAAACCGTATCACATCCTGTCTAATCACCTTTCCAAGTTCTTCTTCAACCTACCTCTACCTCTCTTAAATCCTGCTACACCCAACTCCTCACAGCTTATTAGCGCATTTGTGCACCTCCTCTTCACATGCCCGAACCATCTCAATCTCGCTTCCCTCATCTTTTCTGCCATGGGGGCCACTCCCACCTTGCACTCGTATAAATTTGTTCCTAATCCTATCTTTCCTAATATGTCCATACATCCATCTGAGCATCTTCAACTCCCGTTCTCGACTGGCCAGCACTCTCCATACAACAATGTAGATCTAGCCACCACTCTGTAGAACTTATTTTTTATGCCTTGGCAACACATTTAATCGCACAATACTCCAAATGCGAGCCTCCATTTCACCCATCCATCATCGTCAATCTCCCCGTCTCCTTAGATTATGGACCAAAGATATTTGAAGCTTCCTCTCTTAGGTATGATTTGCGCATCGACCTCCACCTCATGCGCTACATCACTAAGCTTGCACTCCAAGTACTCTATTTTAGTCCTACTTAACCTGAAACTTTCGGCTTATCATTAACTCTACCGTGCATCTTGTTAATCAATCTACAAATAGCATATACCACCGCACCTCCCCTCCAATATGTTGTCTCAATTCATCCATCACTACGGCAAAAAAAAAAAAAAGGGGGGGGGGGGGGGGGGGGGGTTGTTAAAGGTTGATTCATGGTATAACCCATCATGATCGGGAAATGTTTTGAATCTCCTCTCCCACTATCCTAACTTGGCTCTTGGCTCTTTATACATGTCTTTAATTGCCCTAATATAAACTACCAGTACACCTCTAGACTGCAAACATCTCTAGAGGACCTCCCTAGGTACTTTTGCCTTTTCTAGGTCGATGAACATCATGTGTAAGTCATTCTCCTATCCCTATACTGCTCCAACAATCTCCTCAGAAGATGAATGGCTTTAGATATACAGATCCATGAATGTCAGTCATTAGCACACTACTTTGAAGTATCCCATCAGCCATTACCTTGCACACTACTTACTAGTATCCCTTTAGAATCAAAGAAGAGGAATACTATTACTATCAATGGAAACCAGTGCTGCTTAACAAAAATTTCTCTTCATTTTTATGTCAACAATGCAATTAATCGATCCCTGATATAGCTTCGAATAGGTGAAAAACATTCTTCTATAAAGAATTCTCTAACCTCAACTGAAAATTGCAATTCCTCACTGGTGCTCACCACAGGCCTGAACTCAACCTACAAGGCAAGACACAGTGGTAGAGCTCTTACTATGACAACCAAGAAAAATCAATACGAGCAGAGAGGAGTGTCATCTTGGCTAAAAAGTATGTAGCACATACCTTTGAGTTGCATCGACGTCCAATTTCTTGCAGCACCCCAGTAGCTAAAGATGGTAAGAGGTTCATTCTCCCAGCTTCTAGTTGAGATTCTCTATTGTTAAATAATGACTGCTGTTGAGAGAACCTACCCTCTGTCAAGGGCAAAGTACAATTAGCCCAGCAAGCATATGTTATAAACTTGACAAGGAGAGGGAATAAACAAGAAAAAGGAGAAGATCAGCAAAACTGTATCTCTCAACTAACCAACGAACATTTTAGCAAATCTCTCGACCTTCCCCCAACCATCCCCTACTTGTTCTCCCTAATACCAAACTAAAGACAATCTTTAAATTGCATATCCCATAATCAATATTTTGCTTCTATAGTTCAAGATTATCCAAGAACTTCTTTTGAACTCCTTCCAAACACTATCTTGATCAATAAAGATATCACACATACCAACATCCTCGCAAACAACAAGTAGAAGTATTCAATTCCAGCCTTGTTATTTGCTCAGATAATTATATCCCCTGCCATTATCGATAAATAAATAGGCAAGTAGTTGGATTTGTGATAATTCGATAGCTGGGTCTCAAAATCACAAGCTGAAAACTAGCCCTTAGGAAAAATCAGTAGCAGCAAACACTGCAGTCAACTTAATACCAGCCATCAACTTAACAACATTCATTCCCCAAAAGAGTCACTGAGATGGCTACTCAACCCCAGGAGAAAACACTAGTATAGTATGGTTAATAAATGCATTCCTTCCTAAAAGGCCAACTTTTACTCACAATATTTCAACTTCATAACAGAAAATAGGGAATTAAAATAGCAATCAGCAGTAAGAAAGTATATAATAGTAACTCAAACTCACCTGTCTGTTGAATAAGAGAATTCTGTCTATGCATTTCATGCCTGGAATTTGCCTGCAAAGAGTCGTGTACCCGAATGAATTAGTCAGCAGGAAGACAGTCTAACTATTTCAGAGGGAAGCAGTAGCAAGTACCTCCCCATTCTTCCCTGTAGATGCATATGTCGGTAACACCATGCTTGTTGCACCTTGACTAAGAAAATTCTGATGACCTCTCTGTTTATCATACCTTGATGCATCAGATTCTTGAAAAATTCCAGGTGATCGATTGCCCATCTGTCCTTTATTTAGGTCATCTTCCACCAACCATCCACCCTGTGATGGTATGGGCAGTATGGGTGGTTTCTGAGGCACTCTAGATAATAAAGGAGGTTCTGCTGAACCACGATACCTCACATCCTGGCTAGGATTCAAAATGAGGTACCTTCTCTTCCCATCAGCATCAGCTTCAAAAGAGCTGTTATCTCGTCTGAATGGAGCTCCCAGCAAACTTGGTTCTAAACACACACAATTACAAAATGAACTACTGGTTGGGAAACCTAAAAGATTAATACATCTATTATATAACTGCAGGTAAAGACAGGTTTCTATACTTTCTGAAGGTTGAATCGGTCTCATTGATTGAGCAGGTACATTTGCAGCAATTCCAACCGTAAGCTGGGAGCTTCCTGGCTTCATATCAGGATTGTTACTCATGAAAGGAGGAGCAGAGTTCATATTAGCTTTTCCTTCCTGGACAGAACATATACATGAGAAAATAAGCAAATGATGCTGAAAAATCAAGTAATTGATGTGTGATGTGTTACACTTTCAAGTTTTTTTTTGGGTCAATCATGTGATAAGAAGTCAAGTCATGCAGGAATAACAGTTAAAACCACACCTGTTGATGCAACCTTTGTGTAACTTCAGGCCCGTACATCCCCTCAGGAATAGGAGCGAGATTCCCAGATAACGCAAAACCAGCATCCTTAAGAGTAAAGAAGGCAAACCCTCATCATCATGATCAGTCTTCATTTAAAGTTGAAATTTAAAGAGCTTGTAGATGAATACCTCGGACATTAAGTAGTTGCTCACATCGGGTGCAGAAGGTAAATTTATAACCTCATCTTCATAGAAGATCTCACAGATCTTTCGGAGTAGACTTTCATCAAATTCTCTGATCGACAAAGAAAATGGTTAAGATAAAAAAACTACTTAATTGACTCAAAACTAAAATATCTCTTCTGAGAATGAACTTACTTGAAAAAACGACCTCTAACATCACAAGCAACATTCCTCGCTACACACAGGACTGGAACTGCATTGGCCATCTACTCAATAAAGAAGTTCCCATTCAGTCTTGGTGTGGCCAGAAAGAACAAAGATGATATTAAAATCATTAGAAATGGCAAAACACACACCTCTGCTTGTGGAGCATAATATGGAGTGAAAGCAGGGACAACATGAACACGAGGTTGATCTTTATCTTCCCACACTTTTAATCGGTCATCAATAACCATCGCCAATTTTGGATGACAATTGCCATTTTGGAAGACAGTAAGTAAAGACTTCTTGGCCCCTGTGGGATCAATAACATAGATGATGATGGTTACAGAAAGAGGTTTTATAATTAACCAGTTCAAGAGGAGAGGGTATTATAGTCCGCTGATGAGAGCAATCACAGTTGGCAGCCTTTTAGATATCACTGCCACTATAACATTAGAAGCTAAAGAAAATACCACCAATGAGCTTAGAACAACATAAATCAAGCACAAGAAGACAAATCTTTCATTACTTATGGTGCTTCATCATTCTTTGCTATAAGAGGTTGATCTTTTCTCTTGTCAGGACAGGGAAGAGGAGTTGTGTTACCAGTATGGAAGAAGAAAAGATTATTTGCCTAAGGAGTTATAAGGCAGGAAAGTATTCTAGGTCCTGACCTGATCTGACACATACAACACGGTCCATCAATTGCTTGGCATTAATGAGATGTGACCCAGGGTCGAGTAGCCTCCAAATCTCCAATGCATAATCTCTCTCCGCCATGGTGCAAACATACACTTCGAACCTTTTCCGACCTTTCGCCGTCAAATATGTTCTCAACTCATCCCAAGCAGGACGTAATCTAACTAGCACACTGGTATCCCGATTCTGCACAAGAAGTTTCCCGTGATAAGAAAATGCATGAAGCTAGAAAATTCATCTCGAGACAACCATAATGTGTGTTAGAAAATGTCTAACTGAATTCAAGTTCACATTCCAGTGTTACACTGACAACTGTATTAAGACAATGAAAACCTTAGATATTCCAGGGGCAGCTGAGCTAGAAGGTCAAATGTCCAGATACCATTTTCTTTTAGCTATATGAACATAATATTGAATGAATGAAAGAGCCATAAAAGAACAAAGAGCGGAGGTGGATGCTTGCCACTTCTCCGAGTGCTTCCTTCCAGCAATTCGCACAGGTAAGGATGCAGATCTTTAAGTGTGATCAGCCCGTAGGGGTATCCAACTTCACCGATGCTGGTGGATTAGCAAATGTACATGTGTAAGGACCATCAGCAGCATGATGTGCACATATAGAACGAAAGGAACTCAAATCCATAGCAATTCATTAAACATCTTTTGCCATGAGGGACCATTAGACACCATAGAGTATATTACAAACATCTTCATAGTGAGGGAAAATGATTGAGTCACTTAGCCAACAGAATGGTTTAATCTGCTCTCTTTCTCTTGACACAAGGACACATGAAGCATCACTAACCTCAACATTGGACCAAAATGTAGTATAAATTAAACCTATTACGCAAACACACACCAAATAGAAAAGGCATGTGATCAAAGACCAACAAAGCAAAACACCATGCTCATGCCCTTCTCAGAAATCCCTATTTGAGACTGAAAACATATCAGTTACATGAACTTCGGACATTAGATGCAGAAAAGGGTTTTACAAAGCAAATAAAAAGTAACAAAGGGATATTAAGTTTGATACTGAATGGTCTCAAAATGCCTAGAAATGCTGCTTCATCCAAATAATTAAAACAACTTGAAAATTCATCACCACTTAGGAGTAGACCAAACAGTCCCTCAAATGGAGATCAACAAACTATACATAGAACCTTGTCTCAAGATATCAAATAGAGTGTGTAAGCTTTCTGAAAAGAAAGACGTAATTGTTGAGTGATCACAGTTGTCCCAAAAAATTGAAGGCTGTTAACTAATAAGTATATTGATAACAGGTTAAATATAAAGATAAGACAATAGCAAATGTTTAAGCACAGAACTTTCAGATACTGTGAAGCTATGTAAATCATTTGAATTAACAACCCAATCTACTTTTCCAAAAAAGTACTCCATTTTGTATGAGAAACCATAAAGCATCCTCTACTCAACTTCAAAATTCAATCAATCAACTTGCCTCAATGCACTGTGTACACCTTCATAATATAAACATAAATACTAAGAAATGAAAAGAACAATATGAAAATGTTAAACAATTATTAACATACAACTAAACAGTCAATAGCCAAACCTTTACTCCAAAAGTATATCATGACATGCAACTCATCAACTTCCAGTAGCACCTTAAGGGAATGCGCTAAGCAGGTTGATATTCTCCATGATGCGAAAAGCAGAATATATTGAGAAATATGCATGCCTTAGATGTGTTCATCATGATAAGAATCAATAATTGCAAGGGATGAAGGATTAAAAGCATGACTATTGCTTTCCAATTGGCTGTTTTTGCATTAATTGCTACTTCATTAATCTTATTGATTAGTGTACCCGTTGTAGATGTGTTCATCATGATAAGAATCAATAATTGCAAGGGATGACAGAGAAATAAAAGAAAATCTCCCCATCTTATTACCTCCGGGTTAATCCGTGTAAGGACCACATTCTTTTCCAGCAACCTTATGACTGGCCGAACTACACGCTCTTGCCCTTCAGATAATTGTAGCACCTCCTCTTGTTGAGCTTTATATACTTTTCCACCATCAACAACAGAATCACTCTCCAAGTACTGCTTCAACAATGCACGATCCTCCATATACCTCTTCATCTCAGCGGACATTCCAGACAACCGAATTGGATCTGTCTCTCGTGCAACCCAGCCCCGCAAAGCCTCAATTCTATCCTCAAACGATTTCATTGTATTTGCAACAATTAAAGTCTCATCCAGATCAAAAACAATTGATAAACACCTCATATTCAACATCCGTAAACAAGCACTATACAGACCAAGGGGCACTGAATAGCACCAAAAACAGGGGAACTTTTTCTGCTTACTTGGCATTGCTACCAAATGTATTTCTTCTTCCCCCAGCAAGACTACAGCAGTCTACAAAAAGACCAAGGGAAGGGAACAAAAGTGTCAGCAGACATCTTATCCACAAGAATACATTATAGCCAAAAAACATCAATTACACATTATTTAATGTATGAATTCGGGATTTGTCAGTCCTCTTATCAGAGCTAGTGTTATGTATACTCCAGACAAAATCACATTTCTTTCAATAGCTTTAGCACATATCTTTCATTCATAGTGCAAATATATGACAGAACCTGTTTAGATCTCATATGAGAAATATCAATTATTTTCAATAGATACAAAAATGCAAAAAAAAACATGCAATATACGCATAGCTGCCAAAGTAATCCAGCATCCTCATTATTAAATCATAATACCACAAAAGTGTTCGCATACACATCTACTTGAAAATGCCACAATTAGTCCCTTACATATCGTCAGCTAACAAAATAATAGCCATAACAGAAAGTCTCCGAGTTATTTCACAAAATAACTGCAATCATAGCACTGCTAAAATACTTTGCATTCGTAGCTACATAAAGTGCCACAAACATTTCTCACTGTCAAAAAATTGAGGTAAACAACTACAAAAAAAGAAAAAGGCTGCATCCAGTAAATTTCAGAATAAATGTAAAATCATCATCAACAAGCATCATGTCTCATTGTCACAAAATTCTGTAAACAACTAAACAACAATTGGCCTCGGGTAATTTCCTTGTAAATGTAGAGACAGTATTTCAAATTAAACATAAAATCATCAACAAGCATTACGTCTCATTGGCACAAAATTCGGTAACAACAAAATACAACTCGTGCAGTAATTTCACAGTAAAAGTAAATTCAGTATTCCACAGCAAATGTAAACCACTATACAACTGGCCATAGTTCGTTATTCAATTAAAACTGGCTAATGTCTATAACCTTGAGTTCATAGAAGCACGAGGCGTGAAGATTGATCAACGGAGACTGATCAGAACCAGTTGGCGCGGAGTTAGAGTTCGGTTCAAGCTTACAACGAACAGGTGATGAAACTGTTTGCAGAACAGAGAGAGGATGACACCGCTCACTGTTTGGGGAGATGTGATAGATCCGTATCTCGTTGTTTGGGAATTGGAAGTTCTGATCCTTAACTGGAATAGTATCTAG
Source organism: Datura wrightii (assembly GCA_035772735.1). Lineage (NCBI taxonomy): Eukaryota > Viridiplantae > Streptophyta > Magnoliopsida > Solanales > Solanaceae > Datura > Datura wrightii. The sequence continues at coordinate 190,262,005 of JASDFA010000018.1, read as the reverse complement.
CTCTCCCAAACACGTTTCGCCATGAAACACCACCGATTTGAACCCTAAACGACTCATCGTTTAAGCGCAGTTGCACCGAATTCAAATTCAAATCCAAAACAGCGCTTAATCTCGCAAAATGTGACGAACAATTCGATGAAAATTCACTGAAAAAATACAGAAAAAAAAATTAGAAGAGAATTCTCTCTCTTCACTCCATTGCTGTCTACCTATTTCTCTAATGTGTTTCTCTCTCTAGAGCTGGCGCGCTCTGCAATGCTCTCTTTTCTCGCTCTATAACAAGCAGCGGTTTCGAATGAATTGGGTGTGTGTAGGTATTTATAGAAAGCATAGGTGGGATTGGTTTATAATTGGTCTTTCTTCTGTAAGAATTTACGGAAATACCGGAGGGTTTCCTATGAATTATCTGGTTCAAGGTACACATGCGATGTGTGAAACTTGCATGGGGTTGTTATCCTACACTCTGGCTCAGGGTAAAGATGTTACAGGTTTTGATTTAGAGCAATAACGACCGTTTGATCGATGATATCTTGATCTGTCGCTGGAGACGCGTGTATTTTATTACTCCCTAATTTTGTAAGTAGGAAATTTTTGTTGGGTTACTCATAATGAGTGGTAATTTGTACTCCTAAATCCTAAAATATATATAAGCCATTAAAGAGTAGCTATATTTTTGTGCCTATTTATCTTTGCATTAATATTTTTTTCAAATAAATTCATAAAGAATCAAATTCTTTTATGTACAGCTAATTGCTTACATCTTTTATCTAGTTGTTAATACTTTATATGTTACCCTTATTTGTGAAATAAACCAATTGAAATACTAATAAATTGGATCCAATTTTAATTTGAACCTTAATTTCAAGTTAATATATAGGTTTAAGATTGACGAAATATAATAAGAAGTTATTACTTGGTCAGCTCTCAGCATGTAACGGCAGATATAACCTACTATCTTTAACTCAGACCGCATATTTATTAGCCGAATTAATGATAAATTGAACTTGATATCAAGTTGAGTCTTAATTTTGATTTAGTGTGCATCCTTAAGATTACGAATATAAATGAGAAGCCAATACGCGATCAACTCTAGCGTAGATTTATCTTTGCTTCCTTTTTTGCATAGATTTTTTTTTCAAATAACTTTGTAAAGAATCAATTTGTTATGTACGACTAATTAATTCCAACGTATATAGCCTACTTGTAAACTAAACCAATCAAATTACTAATAAATTTTGGATTCGATTTTATTTTGAATCTCAATTCTATTCAAAATGCAGATTTAAGATTGACAAAATATAAATAAGAAGTCATTATGTGGTCAACTCTTAGAATTAGTGGATGCAACAGTACTTGCTATTTTTTATTCAGATCGCTTATTTATTAATTGAACTAGTGGTAAATCGAATTCGATATCAAGTTGACTCTTCATTTCAATTTAATATATATCAAGTGAAGTGCATCAAGGACGAGGACGACAAAGTACTGGTGGCGGAGACACTCACTAAACGGAGATGGTAGTCTTACTTTCATAAACTCTTGAATGAAGAGGGAGAAATAGATATTATATTTGGGGGATTTGAAGAACTAACGGAGACGTCATAATTTTAGGTACTGTAAGGATATTAAGGTTAAGGAGGTTAAGGAAGTTATTCGTAGAATGCATAGAGGAATAGCAATTGGGCCACAGATAAAATCCCGATGAAATTATGGAAGAGAGAGGGCATGAAAGGTATGGAGTAGCTGACTAGGTCGTTTAATATCGTTTTTAAGACGGCAAAGATGTCCGAAGAATGAATAAGGAGTACAATGATCCCGTTATACAAGAACAAGGGTGACATATAGAATTGCAATAATTATAGCGGTATCAAGTTGTTAAACCACACTATGAAAATTTGCAAGAGGGTGGTGGAGATGCAGGAGAGGAGGGGTATGTCTATTTTCGATAATCAATATGAATTCATGCTGAAAAGTTCAACTATGGAAGTCATTCACCACGTAATAAGATTGGTGGAGCGGTATAGGGAGAGGAAGAAGGACTTACATATCCCTAGAAAAAGCATATGACAAAATCCTGAGGGGGGTCTTAAGGAGATGATTGGTGGCTAGAGACATACACTAGAGAGAACAAGGACATGTATAATGGAGTCAAAACTCGAGAAAGGAAAGTGAGAAGGGACTCAGAGCACTTTTCAGTTAGGATGAGGTTGCACCAGGGATCGACTTTTAGCCCATTTTTATTTGCATTAATGACGAATGAATTTGGCGCGGTAAATTCAATGTGAGGTTCCATGATGTATGTTATTTATGGATGACATAGTTCTATTAACAAGACTCAAAGATGAGTTAACGCGAAACTAAAGATATGGATATAGGCTCTGGAGTCTAAAAGATTCAAATTGAGCAAAATCAAAATAGAATACTTGGAGTGCAAGTTCAGTGACGTAGCACAAAAGGTTAGTATAGAAATAAGACTTGACACACAAGCAATCTTAAAGAGAGAGAGAGTTTCAAGTATCTTGGGTTTATTATTCAAGAAAATGGGGAGATTGATGATGATGTTACACGTCGTATCGGTGCAAGATGGATGAAATAGAGCGTGCATCCGGAATCTTGTATGATAAGAAGGTGCTACCAAAATTTAAGGGTAGGATCTACAGAGTGGTAGTTCGAGCTATTATATTATATGGGAGGAGAAGGAGAGTGTTTTCTAATCAAGAAATCTCACATTCAGAAAATAAAATTTGTGGAGATGAAGATGCTACGATGAATATGTCTCCATACTAAAAATGGTAAAATTAGAAATTAAGATATTCGGGACAAGGTGGGAGTGGTATCATTGGAGGACAATATGCGAAAAGCAAGGATGAGATGGTTCAGGCATGTGAAGAGGAGCTACGCGGATGTTTTAATACGGAGGTGTAAGAGGTTATTTATGGATGGTTTCAGGAGAGGTAGAGGTAAGTCGAAGAAGTATTAGGGAGAAGTGGTTAGAAAATATATGAAAGTTTCGTCTTACTGAGAACATGACCTTAGATACGAGGTTGTGGAGGGTACGAAATAGGGTAAAAGGTTAGTAAGTAGCAGAACATTGTCTCACTTTTATTTTCATACTGGTATTCATGGTATTAATCAGGAAGTTTTTTGTTCTTTGATGTCAGTTATTACCTATTATTTTCTTATACTTTGATTATCGTATTATTTTATTGTTGTTATTTTTTTTTTCAGAATGCTTTAACATGTTCTCTATAGTATTTTTTTTCATAACTCCTTCACTCCTATTAATTCTTTTTTTCTTGAATTTTTTTTCTTGAGTCGAGGGTTTATCAGAAATAACTCTCTGCTTTCAAGGTAGGGGAGGTCTGTGTATATTCTATCCTCCTCAGACCCTACTTATGGGAATTACACTGGGTATGATATTGTTATCGATATATGCTTAAGATTACAAGGTATCAATGAGAAACCAACACACAATTTAATAAATGGTAAATCGGATTTGATATATCGAATCAAGTTGAGTCTCACTTTAATTCAATATGTATGCTTAAGATTACAAGGTATAAAGGAGAAGCCAACACGCGATCAATTCTAACGTCATATTTACTATTTTTTAACTCGGGATAAATGGTAAATCAGATTTGATCTCAATCTAAGTCTTAATTTCAAGTTAATATGCATGTTTAAGGGCCCATTTGGACATGATTTTAAATAAATCAGGTTGATTTGAAGTCAAAATTTTATTTGGGCATGCAATTTGAATTTCTTAAGTTGTATTTTTTCTTATAAATATGAAGACCCTATAATTTGTAAAAACTATCAAAAAATTTCAAACTCTTATACAATCTTTCCAAACGAATAAATCATAATTCATAAATAAGGTATCAAAATATCCTAAGACAAAGAATTAATATATCACATATTGTCATATCTTTTTAATAAATAAATATTTGTGATTACATGTTATTACAAACTTTTAAATACACGCAATTTCATAAAGATCCACTGGTCCAATAAATCAACAATAGTAGTAACTAACTATTCTTTGATAAAAAAGTTTCACATGATACAAACAATCTCTTCACGTCGAGCATGAGTCTTTTTTTCTATGCAAAAATTAAAATTATAGGTTTTTTGTAAACTATAAACTTATGGTCAAGTTTTATATTAAAAAATTTTAAAATCACAATTTGAAATTTCAAATCCTATTTTTTAGAGAATTCGGGATTGAAAATAATGATTTGAAGTTGAAGTTAAAATTTGTGTAGATTGCATTAGCAAACGCTGATTTAAAATCAAAACTTGAAATTAGACTCTCAAATCACATGATCAAACGCCTACTAAGATTCACTAAATATAAATGAGAAGCCAACTCTAGCATTTATTAATGGATACAAGTATATTTATTATTTTTTATTCAGACCACGTATTTATATTATATATATATATATAATTGAAAAAAATTATAGTGAATTTATTGATTTTGAATGAGTTAATAAAAAAATTTGAGAATGTTACTTTCTTGTCTCTTCAAATGGGGATAAAGTGTCACGGGCTCGGACTTCCAGCACGCTCCGGAGGCCCGTGCGGCGCCTCGCCTCGCGAGGCCAGCCTCTCTCACCGGGACAATATACTGGTTTCGCCCTGCCATGGGCTCTTCAGGAGAACGGCTCCAGTTCCCGACCAGGTTTGTGCAGGGTTGGCCAAGTCCCCTCTTCACCGTCAATTCAAGAAGGGGACACAGTCGTCCCTACACCACACCTTTCTGAAGCCATTCTGTCAGCATCTTGATACATCCACCAGCAATTGTCCGCCATAAGATACCCCAATATCTAGGGCGTGACATAAAGCATGAACCTCTCTAAGAACAATTCTCTAGTTTTGTTAAAACAATTTCTTATGTCATCCTACAATATTTCCTTATAAAGTTTTCGCCAAATATATAGATGTTCAATAAAAATTGACTAATTTTTTAATTAAAGTGTGACCTATTGAACATTTTGCTTTGTAAAATATTTATGTCTATTTGTTATGATTTAAAAATCTAACTAATAGTGATATCATCTACACCTGCATCAATTGGCAAAATCATTAACCAACTTTAAAATATTATTTAATTAATGAACAGGAAAATAAGTGAAAACAACAAGTCATAACCATAGTTTCATACTTATAAACTGCAAAAAAGTAACAAGTGCACCTTCAAAATATGATATCATAGGTACCAGAGCTATTAAATATGAATACAAGTCTGATAATATTTCGACACAACTATCTCGGAATAGAAAAGACATAATCAAAGTAACAATAGAATGAATTCTTGTGTTGCAGATCAACCAAGCAGCTCGTCCCAAAGTCTCAAACAAGTAACTCTTGAAGTCAAGCGGCTTCGCGTGCTCCACTAGCGCATGGATTAGAACCTGTATCCAAAAACATTGCAACAAGTATAGCATGAGTGTAAAAACAATGAGTACCTAGTAAGTATCATTGACCAATCACCATTGAAGTAGTGACGAGATTTGATCGTTGAATGCACTTATGTTGGTATTAAACAGGTATAAGTATTTGCAATATCAATTAGCAGAAATAAAGGCAGAATAACTTAAATTCAACTGATAAAGATACCATAAGTTACAAACAGGGGTGTTCACGGTTTGGTGAAAAACCAAATCAAACCGATTAAGAGAACCGACATTTGGTTTGAATTGATTTGGTTTTAAATTTTAAAAACTGATAATATTTGGTTTGATTTTGATTTTACTAAAAAAATCAAAGAAATTACCAAACTGAACCGGTAAATTTTATACATAAATTTTATAATTATTTAAATATATGTTATTAGTTTTTCATAAATAATTATAAATATTTTATACATTTTAATCATTAATTTGGTTTTAGTATACTTTATTTCACATGCACTACAACACTTTTAAAATTTTATTACTTAAAAAGTATGTCTAAACCCAACACTCTAAGTCTAATTGTTTATATGTGGTGTGACATATTGCCGATTTTAAAAATTTTCTTTGCTAAGATATCCATCTACTTTTCAATCATTTGCCTCTTTGATTTTTGAAGGGTTGACAATTCTATTTAAAGTTGTATATTGTTTCTGTGTGGATATTAGACATGTAAAGTGCAAAAACCTCTACATTTATGCAACTTAAACATGCTAAAACTTTAAAATAGTGTTGAAAATAATAGAAGATTCAGATACATTCATCTCGTGATAGTAGAGAGAAATTTGTTGATTCCTAATATTCACTTGAAATAATTATCTCATGTCTATGTTGTTTTACTATTATTAATTTATCATTAGCTAATTATAAATCGAAAAATCGAACCAAACCAACAAGAACCAAATTGATGGTTATTTATTTTATTTGGTTTGATTTGATTTTAGAAATTTAAAAATCGATTAAATTGGTTTGATTTTAATTTTAATCAAAAACTGACCCAAACCGAACCATGAACACTCCTAGTTACAGATATAAAGGCAAACAATGCGTCTAGCAAGTCAGATGTGAATGTATGCAATGCAATGGTCATGTATGCAATCGATATACACACATACTCCAACGAGAGTGTTGGGAACCATAACCCAGAGGGGACCCACGAAATTCATATACCCGCCCAGACTAATTTTTCATCGGATATGCACCGATTCACCCCGAATAATTTTCATTGGATTATCATCACTCTATCCAAAATAATTTTCATCGGACCATCATCACTCCGTCTGAAGCAATTCCCATAAGACTATCATCACTCTGCCTGATATAATATCCCTCGAACATGTAATATTTCGTCCGCAATAATTATCATCGGACATGCATAAGTATGAATGTCAATGTAAAAGTATTAATTCGACATATACACATAAAACATAACACGAAGCAGAAATTATATTTAACCAACCTCAATTACCATAAGTATGTGAGCTATTCGGAGTGTTGTATCAATGAGTGATCAATTAATCAAAGTGATCATTACCCTACCTTAGTCATAACACGTATCAAATTTCATAATTTATGTGAGACAATTTCAAATAATTATGTAAATCAGCTAAAGAATCAGTTAAATTCTCGTACATGTCACACGGTACTCGCATAGATACTCGTCACTTCAATTATACAGTATCCCCTTATCTCAGACGCTTATCATCCATTTACGAAAACATCCCCCAATTGGAGTAAAAAAAAATCTTAACTTACCTCAATCTGAAGTACTGCGAATCACGAAATGGCCTTCGCCTTCCTCAGAGACACCGACTGCTCCCATTCTATCAAATATGAGTTCTACATAATCATACGAGATAATTGACACTCATATAGATATAAAATAACCTTATCAAAAAGTCAATGCCAAGCCCTCGAGGTCAAAATTAGAATTTTCTTTCAAAATCGATCTACTCATAACCTAGGGATCTCAAATCTCAGTTTTTATCCAAAATTGAGTACAAGTCAACCTCCAAATTCCTAATTTCCTTATTTTTAACTTTGAGATTTAAATCCCCAATTTTCTAATTCAAAACACGAACTAAATGACCACTACCAATAAGATTTCATCAATAAATGATTGATAAAAGGAAGGCCATGTTCTTACCCCTAATTTGACGTCTAAGGCTCAAAATATGCTTTGAAATGTTAAATCCTGCCTTAAAAAATGTTCTAATCTACCATAGGGCTCCTTCTACACGACCATGACCCAGTCTCTCATGATTGCGGGACTCACAAAAATCAACCCTTCACGATCGCAACCTTAAGCCTAGCAATGCACAATTAGACCTTCAATTCTACATAATCATGCACATTGCCTCAAAATTGTGATGCTCTGACCCACCACTAAATCTTCGCGGTCACAGACTCACCTTCATGACCGCGAGGGTAAAACGTTAGCACAAGATATCAGAAAATTAGGTGTCTCCCAAATTTTGTTTTGGTTTCAAAAACTCATCTGAACACCTCGAGATGCAAACCAAATATGCAAATAACTCTTAAAATATGCTATAAAGCTATTGGAGTACTCAAAACACCAATCCAGGGTCTTCTTGACTAATATTTTACCGTAGTCAACTCTAATTTAGAATTTAACTAGTATAGTAACTCAAACTTCCGAATCATTTCTGAGCCCCTCGAGACTTGTTCAAACTATTCAACTAAGTCATAAATCACTTTCTGGGTCTATAGGAATTGTCACACCTTAATTCCTAGATCGTTTAGCCTAAATACTGACTTTAGCCAATTCTTTTTTTAATTTTTTATCAGGAACTCTAGTTTTTTTGTTTTTCTTCTCGAATACTTATCTGATTGCCTCGGGAATCATATCCACCCTTGTTTATCTTCCCTTTTTTATCATTGTGAGTTCCATTATCATCATTAATAAATAGAGGTGTGATTCTTATTAGTAATCATATTACTCTTTTGTTCAAAGAAGGGATAATACATAAAAACTCGACAAACTTATTTTTGATTCTTTATTATGATAAATTCAGAGAATCCTGATATAGGGTTTATGAGCATCGCGATTTAAATCTAGAATCATTACTATGATTATGCTGGAAGAAAGTCCAATGAACCATTCTCACATACCAATTACATCTCAATACCCACCCCTTCCGACACCAAAACCCCTCACAAATAAAAACCAACATTTCTTACCCCAAACCAAAACCAATAGTTCTTATGCTCAATAGCTGAGAAACATGGAAGAACCAAGAAAGGAGAATTTGGCAATTCAGATGAAGGTAATATCTATAATCAATGGAGAACCAGTTGTTTGTTGGACGGAAGAAGAGGTGAAAATAATGAATTTTATAGAAAATCTTCAGTATGCTATTGTGAGTAAATTTGTCATGTTTGGCCATCTTTAGAGGAACTAAGATCATTAATTCCCCAGGAATGTGGTATTAAAAGAGAATGCCAAATTAGGTATTTTAGACATTGCCATGTGCTAATCAGGTGCCAGTTCCTGAAAGATTTTATTGTTATCGTGTTTAGGAATAGATATTATCATAGGACAAAAGATGGAATGATCTCCATATGAGACCTCTGATTTATGATGAAAAGTCTAAAGTAGATGAGGAAATAACGCAACCAATGGCTTGGGTGTCTTTTCCCAATCTCATGCCTACTTTTTTTGGGAAAGACACTTTATTCGCTTTAGCATTGGCGGTGGGGAGGCCACTACAACTTGACATAACCACCATTAATAAGACCCGACCTAGTTGCGTAAAAGTAAAAGTCCAAGTGAATCTACAGGCTAAACTACCGAAGCAAGTAATCATGGAGATAACGAAGGAGGGCATAGGAGAAATAAAAAGGGAGAAAATAAGAATTCAATATGATTTCCTGCCTAAATATTGTACTAACTATAAAATGCAAGAGCATTCAATTGAGGAATGTAGATTTATAGTTCAGAAGTTTCCCATCACAATAGGCAACTTCCATAATAAAGGAAAGAAGAAGATGAAGCAAACAAAGGTACAGGAGGAACAACAATTAGGAGAAATAAGAAAGGAAACTATTGAAAGCTTTCCCACAAGGTTCCTATCCAGTGGTAAGGTGGTGGAAAATCCCAAAAAATAGCTCATTGTAAAAGACAACAGAATCTTTGCTATGGCAAAGGAGACTGAAACTTCAGTAGCTAACAAGTATGATATGTTAAGAGAAGATCAAGGCAAGATGAGTGCAATAGGTGTGGCAAAAAAGGAGTGTTTAGAAGACAAAGGAGAAGAGGAATAAAGTGCGATAGGTGTGGCAGAAAAAGAGTGTTCAAAAGATAAAGGAGAAGAGAAAGAAAGTAAAATCACGGAAGACAAGAAAAAGGTCAACACAGCAGATCATAATACAATTACTATGGAAAGAAACAGTTTAGCCTTGGAGGTTGAGATGATATCATAGCAACAAGCAAAAGTAAGGAAAGGTGATATCATTGAGCAACACACAAGGCTTGAGTTAGAAGAAAGGGTGGAAAAGTTCCATAATGCAAAAGAGACTAATATCACATTAATGGAAGTTGTGACAGGGGATGCAGTGCCTATAAACTCTTTCTTCGAGTAATTACTTAGGCAAACCTCAGGAGACAGGCAATAACCAAGAAGGAGTTGCAGGAGATAGTAACAAAACAACCTATGAGTAGTCCTAAGCTACCAAACACAAAATTGTATGAATTGGTCACTCATAAAGCAGCAGATTGGAGGATTGGGAGAAGGAGGTTCTATTAATATAAAACAAAGACAACAAGCCAGAAGAGCTGCAACATGTAGTAGAGGAAGCTCACAGAATGATTGCTAATCTATCCCCAAAAACTACCATAAAGACTAACAGCAGGAGGGGTAAGAAGAATAAAGAGACAGAGATAGTAAAATCAAACATGGTTATAACTAGGAGTGCTATCAATAAAGCCAGTTCTAAATGTCGATCAAATCTTTTATTTGGAAATATTAGATCATTGAGGACTAATCAAGCCTTTCATAGGCTTTAAATGTTAAACATGCATCACAAAGTTTTTTTTGATAGGTAATGGAGCCATTTCAATAAGTTAAACAGATTGAGAGGTTATAAAGAAAGCTGGGCATGAATCAGGCACAAGCAAAATATAAATGAAAAGATTTGGTATTTTATAGCAGATAATATTGAGGTGGAAGTGATAGCAAACATCTCTCAATAAATTTCTTTAAAACTGAATATTGTGAGTTTCAATGTGGAATTGGTGACAACTCTAGTATATGCTAAATGTGATGCTAATCAGAGGCTAAAGTTTTGATGATATTTACCGACTAGCAAACAACATGTCACTACCATGGATGGTTTGGGGTGACTTCAATATAGTGCTAAATAGGGAAGAAAAGATAGGAGGATTGCCAATTTATCCTCACGATGTGGAAGAATTGCTTTCTGCATCAACTCCTGTAAATTGGAGGAAATAACATTCAAAGGTAGTCCATTTACATGGTGGAAAGGAAGAGAAACAGAGGATTGCATATTTGAAAGATTAGATAGAATGTTATCTAATCAAGCATTGCAATCAGTTTATGGTCATATGGAGGTAGAACATCCGGGTAGAATAAGATCAGAGTGTGCCCCAATGATATGTTCTTATAGGTTACAGGAAGAAAACATCAGAAAGCCTTTTAGGTTCTAAAATTTTGGACAGAGCATGAGTAGTTTTTAGATACAGTAAGGTTAAACTGAACTGCAAAAGAAGACCCTAATCAATTTATTACCTCAAAGAGCAAGTTAAAAAAGGTGAAAGGTGCTCTATCTAGGTGAAGTAGAGGAGTTTGGAGATATATTCAAGCAGCTTATTGTTAGGGAAGAGATTGTGAGAATCAAATAATCACTATTTGATGAAGAACCTTCTCAGGCAAACAGAAGCATTCTCCAGCAGTGCTAAAGAAATACTTACATTTTGAAGAAGAATATTGGAGACAAAAGACAGGAATTAACTGATTTATAGAGGAGGACAAAAATACTAGATATTTTTATAATCTAGTAAAGGGTAGAATGAAGAGACTTCAGATAAAAAGAATATAAGATAAGGAAGAAAAATGGTTGGAAAATGAGCAACAAATGGCTAAAAAAGCAGTGGGCTGGTTCAAGCAACAATTCACACAGCGAGAAGAAAAAAGTTTAATTCTAAACTAATAGCTCATCCTAGTTTAGTTGAGCAGGAGTAGAATAATGTATTATGTGAAATGCCAATAATTGATGAGGTGAAAGTTGTTGTTTTTAAACTTAATGGAGAAAATGTATATGGTCCAAATGGATTTGTTGTGTTTTCTTTCAAGTACGCTGGGACATTGTGGGAGTAGATGTGTTCAGACTAGTTTTCAGCTTCTTCATGGGGCACACTCTACCAAAGGCCATCACTCATGCAAATCTAGTTCTTTTGCCTAAGATAAACCTAATTCGAAATTTCTCAAGTCGAAGGCCTATAAGCCTTAGTAATTTCATTAATAAGGTGTTATCAAGGGTGTTGCATGATAGGTTGGAAAGATTGCTGCTTCAGCTGATATTTTCTAATAAGTCAAGTTTCGTAAAAAGAAGAAGCATTATAAAAAATATATTGCTTACACCAGAAATAATGACTGATATAGGGAAGAGAGGTAAGCCAGCTCATGTGATTATTAAATTATACATGGCTAAGGCTTATGATAGGATGTCCTGGATGTTACACCCCGTAAGCTCCTAAAATTTAGTCAGTATATTCGTACGTTAGTCAAGAGTTTTAGAGTACGACACGTACAAGAAAGGGCCCGGAAAAAGGTCGAACAAGCACGGAACGGAATCAAGGTTGCAAGGGAGAAGGCCAGACAAGCTGCCAAAAGGAAAACGTGTCACAGACCCTCCCCCTCAACGATGGGCTTCGTGACACGCCCGACAATTAGCACGATGGGGTCTGTGCCAAAGACCCCCTTTCCACCGCTCAAATTTTATATAAATTCAATTGTTTCATTTGGTTTAAAATATAAACATGAGACCTTCATCCAGAGAAGAGAGAACCCGCCATTTTTCATGTAATTTCCTCTAATTACGCTGCTAAACACTGTCCAAACTCAAATTAACTTCAGGTATCGAGTTCTAAACCTACAGGGAGCATTACTACGGAGTTATTTTCTCAAAATACGCCCGAAAAATTGGAACCCTGCCACGTAGAAGTTGTCAGAATTGCTCCAAATTAATTCCTAAATGATCACAGGCATCAAGTAAGCATTTCTCCCTTCTGAACCCTCGAGAAATTATAGGCTTTCGACCGTATTTTATGTAGTTGAATTATAGTTGTTATTAGTATTAAAAGTTATCGTTTTAAGCTGAAGTTGGTATTAAATTAATCTCTTTCTCACAGTATTACGATCATATTTGGAAGGAGCTGTTGAATACAAGTTGAAACTCATTGATTGTTTGGGAAACGACAATCGAGGTATGTTAAGGCGAATTCCTTAGGCAAGTTAGTTTCTATAGTATTGTAATACAGATTAAATACTAGTAAGAGAGCCAGAAGTATATCTATTGTGATTAGCTATTGCTATCAGCTGAGACCAATACTCTATGTTTAGTTTGGGATTGACTTTGCCCTGGATAGCCTTCCATAACCAACCTTAGGGTTACTAGCTGTGTCGTTGCCAGCCAGGGGCTAGATGATGTCGCTCCAAGGAGCGGTATACCGTCCGCGAGGGACAAAGATGAGGTCCGAGGACCTTATATAGTCCATTCCATGACTGGACTATTTATATGCTGTATCGGCACCACATCCCCGTCGAGCCTGGTGCTCGGGGTACAAATATCAGGAGTCCACTAGATTCAGACACAGCTATAGTTCAGGGGCCGAGCGGGCTTAGTTGCAGACCCAGGGGACTGGTAGGATGGCTATAGTTATTAGTTGACTTGTTTTGACCTTGATAGGGGTATATAGATTGAAGTGTACTCGCTGGGGCTTATGGGGACCCCGAGTGGGTTACTCTGTGCTGGTTGTACCGTTCGGCTTATGGGGTCCAGGTAAGGTTCTTATTTGCACTATTTACTATCAGAATAGACAGCAGGAAATTAAGCTATTCAGGTTATACCTCTATCTTCTTCACTCCGTTACTTTCGATTTCATTTTAAGTTTTGTTCAGTTATTTTCAGTTATTGTCTTACATATTCGGTACATATTGTATTGACGCCCATTTTTGGGCACTGCATTACTTTCCTACAGGTGCGGATAGACGCAAACCAGGACCTTCCTAGCTTTCAGCCAGAATTAGCAGTGTAGTCGGCTCCTCTCCTCCGGAGCTGATTAGCTAGAAGGTTTGTTCTTTTGATTGTAAAGTATGGGTAGGTCCGGGCCCTGTCTCGATCAATATTCTAATTTAAGAGGCTTGCAGATTTACAGTTCCCTGTGGTTAGTTTGTGGTTGGCCGTGTGGGGCCTATGTATGTTTTATTTCGTGTGATGGCCGTGTGGGGCCTTATTTAGCTGTTAGTTAGTGGCCTTGTCGGCTATAGTTTAGTTATAGTTGCCTGATTTTCATTTCAGTTAAAACTAGACAGCATGGTGGTCTTGTTGGCCTGCATAGGACTCCCTTCTGTTACTTGTTATTGTGTAGCTGTTTTTCTTTACAGGTGGCTATATGGCCTTGTCGGTCGAATGTTGTATTTACCGTTGAGATATAGCTTGTTGCTTTATTGGAATTAGATTGCAGGCATGCACCAGACGTGCATAAGCCTAGCCAGGCTAGTCAAATCTCAATGTGGTGCTAGGTGCCAGTCATGCCTCCCATGGTGAGGCGTGACACTGGAGCTATCTTATAAGAGTGCTAAAAAAGATGCGGTTTGCTGATCAATTCTTGGATATGATATGGAGACTCCTAGCTAACAATTGGTATTCTGTCTTGTTTAATGGACAATATTCAAGTTTTTTTCATTCTACAAGAGGATTAAAGCAGGGAGATCCACTGTCCCCAACTCTGTTCATATTATCAGCAGAAGTATTGCCAAGGTATCTCAACTCACTGTTTGATAATCAAAGATATGTGGGTTATGGATTGCCTAAGTGAAGCCAAAATATTAATCACTTGGTTTATGCAGATGATACCATCATATTTGCTTCAGCATTAGAGCAGTCACTGAAGACAATAATAATGGTATGAAAGGAATGTAAGAAAGTATCTGGTCAATTAATAAATAAGGAGAAGAGTTCTGTTTTTATGTACCAAAGAGGATATACCAAGTTGTTGGACAAAGTAGTGGAAATCACAGGTTTCTCAAAGGAACAATTTCCTTTTACTTATTTGGGTCCAATGGAAGGTGTATTATAATGAGCTCATAAAGAGGATGAAATAGAAAATTCAAAATTGGAGAAGAAAGTTGTTGTCTTATGGAGGGAAAACAGTTCTCATAGACAGTGTATTACAAAGCACCCCTGTGTACTTGTTATTAGCAGTGGTGCTAATTAAATACACCATCAATGAATTGTATAAGAGATTTGCTAAATTTTTCTAGAGTAATAAGGAGGAAGGGAGAAGTAGACACTAGATGTCCTGGTCTAAACTGTGTATCCCCAAGAAAGAGGGTGGTCTGGGTTTCAGATTCTTGCATGATATTTCTAAAGTTTTATTTGCTAAACTCTGGTGGAACTTCAAGAAAACTACTTCTCTATGGACAAATTTGTTATAGAATAAATATTGCAAAAAGTTCAAGCCAACAGTGGTATAGTGGAAGGGAGGATCTTAGATATGTAAGAAGATGCTGGAAGCAAGAGACCATATAGATAAAAAGATTTGGTAGGAACCAACGAGTGGTACTGTTGATATTTGGGAAGACAACTGGACAGGACAGAGAGCTATAAAACTCAGTCACCCAAGTTTGGTTAGAAGCAACAGTATTGAAAAGCTAGGAGTATTTATTCACCAAGATAGAAAGGACAAAGAGAAGATGCAAATGTATTTGCCAGATACTATTGTGGAGTATGTGCAAGAGAAACTTCAATTGGCAGAGAATTCACACTTGTCTGACAAACCCTAGGGAACTTTGACTAGTAATGACAAGTTTACTGTCAAAAGTTCTTGGGAGATATGTAGACAAAGGGAGCAGGAGAGAGAGATTCTCAATAATATCTGAATAAAAGGAGTCTCCTATAAAATATCTTTCTTTTTGTGAAAATTGTGGAAGCATAAGCTTCCAGTTGATGAATTGTTAAAGAGAATAAATATAAACCTAGTGTCTAGATGCAGATGTTTCCTACATCCACAGGAGGAAACAATAGATCATTTGTTCATCACTAGGGAATTTGCAGCTTCTATTTAGCAGTATTATACAAGAGCAGCAGGGATATTAGGTCCTTTTGTGCAAGTTTATCAAGCAGCAATAAAGTGGTGGAATGCACAGTGTAATGCAAAGATTAAACCAATATTTCAAGCTGCTCTAGCTTTCACATACTGGCAATTGTGGAAGAGAAGGAACACTATAGAGCATGGAGGGAAGATGAGTAGATGGAAGGTTATACTGGATATTAACAACAATCTATTTGAAGTTGGCAGGACAGAGATATCCCTAGAGGGGTGAGGTACCCTCACAATGGCCACAATTGATACAATACTTGAAAGAAGATAGACCTTCTATAAAGTATCAGATAGTGAAATGGGAGAAGCCTGAGATAGGTTAGTTTAAATGTAACACAAATAGAGCTTGCAGAGGCAACCCAGGGGAGAGCTCAATAGCTTTCTGTGTTAGAAAATGGAATGGTGAATTAATCTATGCTAGGTAAAGAAGACTTCAGATCTCTAACAATATATGTGCAGAAGCAACAGTCCTTCTAGATGTCTCCAGTATTATATTTAACAGAATTTAGTACTTCTAAGAATAGAAACTGACTCTTTAACTATAGTGAAAATATTGGATGAGGAGTGGTAAGTGCCATGGAGGATTAGTATGGAAGTGAATAGAATCAAGTGTTGGTGACATAATGGGCTAGTGCATTTCTCTCACATTTTGAGGGAGGGAAATGCATTAGCAGATTTTTTTTTAGCTAACATGGTTTTTAATTTTATAGGTACTATACAGTTCAATTCATTTAATGAATTAACACAGAACTAAGAAGAGTAATAAACATCGACAAGCAACAAATTTCACAAATAAGGCGCAACATTTTCAACAACAAGGAACCAGATTGAAGAGAAAAGATTATAACTACAAGGGGAGGGGAATAAGAATAGGGATTATAACTCAGAAATCAAACTACAAAGAGATTAAAATACAGTAGAGTACTAAGTATATTAATTTTTCTCCTATTAGGTTTCTTTCTAATAGTGGTATCAGCCTTCTTAGAGGCTCAATATATTGAAAGGAACACAGTAGGGAAAATATTAAAGTCAAGTTCATATCAATTTCGGTTGGAACAAGGAAATATTGAGGAATACTTGTGTCCACCATACAAAAGAGCATTCGAACTAATCTAGAATTGGGTTCATTTGGGATCTGATACCGATGTTGTGGAAATTTGAGCTATTTTCCACCAATAGCAACACTAATAATGGCTAACAATGATAAATAAGAAGCAGAAAAGAAAATAAAGAGAATACCAAGATTTGACGAGGTTCGGCCAATTTTGCCTAAGTCCTCGGACACCACTACAAATATATTTCTTCGAGAAGATTACAAGAGAGAAAATAAACTAAGCCTCTAGAAGAGTTAGAAGGCTTCAAGTTTGGTGTAATAAAACCAAAAGGGGGAGGCTTCCTTTTATAGTCTAAGGTTGCCTCCCTATTTCTACTCATCTTCCAATGTGGGACTTTGAGCCAAAAAACAACAAATCTCCACCTTGGCAAAAAGTCCCAAAAGTTACAAAATCTTCTCTCACAACTATCTCTAGTAGTGTCTTCAAATGCACCTATGGTGCTACCCATGTGCAATCTTCACAATATTGATCAAATTCATACAATGTTGAAATTTGATCGATGTCACTATCTTGGTCATCATATCTGCAGGATTTTCAGCTGTCTGGATCTTCTGAAGTAGTATTTCACCTTCTTCCAGAATCTCCCTTACAAAGTGATATCGAACATCTATATGCTTCGTTCGTGCGTGATAGACTTGATTCTTTGCTAAACAAATAGCACTCTGACTGTCACAATGCACCTTGACGTGCTTTTGACCAACTCCCAAATCCTTCAGCAACCCTTGAAGCCAAATAGCCTCCTTAACAGCTTCGGTAACAGCCATATACTCTGCCTCTGTAGTAGACAAAGCGACTGTTGACTGCAAAGTAGACTTCCAACTAACCGGTGCCTTTGTAAGTGTAAACACATAACCGGTAGTTGATCTTCGTTTGTCCAAATCACCGGCATAGTCGGAATCACAATATCCAACTACATATTGACCAATCTTTTTATCCTGCTCAAATAATAACCCAACATCCACGGTGTTCCGAATATACCGTAGAATCCATTTGACAGCTTGCCAATGTCCTTTACCAGGATCATGCATATACCTGCTCACAACCCCAACTGCTTGTGAAATGTCAGGTCTTGTACACACCATAGCATACATCAAGCTACCAACAGCATTTGCATAAGGAATCTTTGCCATATATTCTCGTTCAGCATCATTCTTCGGAGATAAATCAGCACTAAGTTTCATATGAGGAGCAAGTGGGGTACTCACAGATTTTGACTTGTCATTGATGCCAAAACGTTGCAGCACCTTTCTCAGATATTGCTTCTGAGTTAGATGAAGTTGCCCCAATTGTCTGTCTCTATTTATCTCCATGCCGAGAATCTTCTTAGCTTCCCCTAAATCTTTCATCTCAAATTCTTGCTTTAGTTTAGCTTTTAGCTTGTCAATTTCTCCAGAATTCCTTGAAGCTATCAACATATCATCAACATAAAGAAGAAGATAGATGAAAGATCCATCTTGTAGCTTGCGCAAATACACACAATGATCGTATTTGCTTCTTGTGTACATCTGCCCCAACATAAACTTGTCAAATCGCTTGTACCACTGTCTTGGAGATTGCTTCAATCCGTACAATGATTTTTCAAGTTTGCATACCATATTTTCTTTCCCAACAACCTTGAACCCTTCTGGCTGAGTCATATAGATTTCCTCCTCCAAGTCTCCATGTAAAAATGCAGTTTTTACATCAAGTTGAACTAGTTCCAAATCCAGCTGAGCTACCAAGGCCAATAAGATTCTAATAGAGGAATGTTTCACTACTGGAGAAAAAACTTCATTATAGTCAATTCCCTCCATCTGAGCATAGCCTTTAGCTACCAATCTCGCCTTGTAGCGAATGCTTTTCTTGTCAGGAAATCCTTCTTTCTTTGTATATATCCATTTGCATCTAATAGCCTTCTTTCCCTTCGGTAGACTTGCTAGCTTCCAAGTCTGATTCTTATGAAGAGACTGCATCTCTTCATTCATAGCATTCTTCCACTCTTCATCTTCGGAACTTTGAATTGCTTCTTGATAAGTGGTAGGAATACCATCATTCACTATTATAGATGCATGAGCCACCATATCACTAAATCGAGCAGGTTTGTGTCTTACCCGTTGTGGCTTCCTTAATGCAATAGGTTCTTCTTGCTGGTGAGGTCCTTGGGTTGGAACCTCTTCTTCATTTGACTCCTCTTCTGCCATAGGAGTTTCTCCATCTTTGAACAGAACTGGATTGATTCTCCTTTCAAACTCCACCTGTTGCGGAGCACTATTGATCTGTTGAATGTCATCCTTCTTCAACATGGAAGATTCATCAAAGGTAACATCTCTGCTAAGGATTATCTTCTTTGTTTCAAGACACCAGAGGCGGTATCCTTTAACACCAGTAGTGATCCCCATAAAGAGCGCTTTCTTGGCTCTCGGATCCAACTTCGATCCCTTCACATGATAGTATGCAGTGGAACCAAACACACGTAAGGAATCATAATCATTAACAGGTTTTCCAGACCAAACCTCTAAAGGAGTTTTACCACCAATAGCAGTTGATGGTAAACGATTAACAAGATGGCTTGCATATCTCACAGCCTCAGCCCAAAATTGTCTGTCCAACCTAGCATTAGACAGCATACACCGAACTTTCTCCAGCAATGTTCGGTTCATCCGTTCGGCCACCCCATTCTGTTGTGGTGTATTTCTAACTGTGAAGTGTCTCACAATACCTTCATCTTGACAAACTTTGTCAAACGGATCACTTCGATATTCACCTCCGTTGTCTGTTCTGAGGCGTTTGATCCTTTTGCCAGTCTGAGTTTCAATCATCTTTTTCCACTTAAGGAAACAATTTAACACTTCATCCTTTGACTTCATAGTGTACACCCACACTCTTCGTGAGAAGTCATCAACAAAAGTAACATAATAGTGTTTTCCTCCCAAAGAAGTTGTCTTGGAAGGACCCCACACATCAGAGTGAACATAATCCAGAATACCTTTAGTATCATGGATTGCAGTGCCAAATTTCACTCTCTTCTGCTTTCCCATCACGCAATGCTCGCAGAAATTCAGCTTACAAGTTTTTGCATCTTTCAATAATCCTTGCTTTGCTAGAAGTTGCAAGGATTTTTCACTTGCATGCCCCAATCGCATATGCCACAACTTAGTTGCATCTGACCCTTCATCATCAAGAGTTGCAACTGCAGCTGTCCCAACAATTGTATTACCATCATAGTAATACAAATTATTCTTCCGGGTGCCTTTAAGCATCACCAGAGCTCCAGAGACTATTTTCAAGACTCCATCTCGCATTGTCACTGTCAATCCTTTGGATTCTAGGACTCCCAAAGAGATGAGATTCTTCTTCATGTCAGGTACATACCTGACCTCTGTCAAAACTCTAGTTGATCCATCATGATTCTTTAAGTTGACTGAACCAATTCCTATTGTTTCACAAAATGTGTCGTTGCCCATATAGACAACTCCACCGTCTATCTCTTTAAACTCAAAGAACCACTCCCGGATATGACAAATATATTGGTTGCATGCTGAGTCAAACAACCACTTGTCAGATCGCCTTGTGGAGGTTGTAACAACCAGTGAAAGATCTGAATCTTCATCACTGTATTCAGCAGCACATGACTCTGCAACAGCTTTGCATTTTTCAACTTTGCCCTTATTTTTCAATTTCGGGCAATCTTTCTTCCAGTGCCCCTTCTCTCTACAAAAGGCACATTCATCTTTACTCGGTCTGCTTCTTGACTGAGATTTCCCTCTTCTTCCTTTCTTCTGGTTTTGTGGTCTGCCTCTTGCTACCAGTGCTTCTGCAACCACCTCTGCATGCTTGCTTTCCTCCCTGTCTTTTTTCCTCAATTCATAACTATATAGAGTACTACATACTTCACTGAGGGAAACTTGGTCTTTCCCATGAAGTAACATAGCTTCTATAAATTCATACTCTTCAGGAAGTGAAAACAGCAACATCAATGCCAGATCTCCATCTTTGAAAGTTTCATCAAGGTTCCTCAAATCAGCTACTGCCTTGTTAAAAGCAGTAATATGATCATTCATGGTGGTACCCGGTTGATAACTAAATCGGAATAACTTCTTCTTCATGAAGTGCTTATTGTGACCGCTCTTCTTCAAGAATTTCTCCTCCAATGCCTTCCATAGCTTACTTGCAGAAGTTTCCTTTGAGAATGAATATTTCTGCTCTCTTGAAAGGCGTGAGCGAATAGTACCACACGCCAACCGATTGATGGTCTTCCATTCTTTTTCTTCAATTTCTTCTGGTTTCTCTTCTTCAATAGCAATGTCTAGACCTTGCTGGAAAAGCGCGTCTAGAACTTCACCTTGCCACATCCCGAAATGACCCGTACCGTCAAAAATCTCCACCACGAATCTTGCATTTGGCACCGCAAATCTCATCAAAATTGACGATGAAGATGCTGCCGAAGTTGATGTAGTGGAAACTGTGGCTCTCGAAGTCTGCTCATTATTATCAGCCATTTTTGCTCTAAAGTGAAAAATTACCAGTAATAATTTAGCCAAAAAAAAATGCACCAAGAAAATTCCCAGGAAAAACTGGAGGGGTCACACGGTCCCACTTAAAAAACCAGTTTCCTTAGACAGAACTTCCCTAGACATGCACTTAATTAGACAATATATTACTTAGCAATTTTAACACAAACTTACAAAAAATAATCTCAAGAAAGTTTTTCTGATGTGGAGGATCAGTTAAAACCGCAACCACAGAGCATACTAAAATTTCAAGAGAGATCGCAACCACAAGCTCTGATACCAATTGTTGTGGAAATTTGAGCTATTTTCCACCAATAGCAACACTAATAATGGCTAACAATGATAAATAAGAAGCAGAAAAGAAAATAAAGAGAATACCAAGATTTGACGAGGTTCGGCCAATTATGCCTAAGTCCTCGGACACCACTACAAATATATTTCTTCGAGAAGATTACAAGAGAGAAAATAAACTAAGCCTCTAGAAGAGTTAGAAGGCTTCAAGTTTGGTGTAATAAAACCAAAAGGGGGAGGCTTCCTTTTATAGTCTAAGGTTGCCTCCCTATTTCTACTCATCTTCCAATGTGGGACTTTGAGCCAAAAAACAACAACCGAAACATCCAGTGAGAGCTTAGAGACTGCTGAAAATGGTATCAACCCAAGAGATTAGGGACGCGACTCTAAATACGACAACATATGAAGCAGACACAAGCAAGAGTAGGTAAGCAGGGATAAAGAGGAAGGAAATATTTTACCTCAGTTCAGCCAGGCAGAGGAAGAGAGAAACAAAAAAAGAGAAAGTCAGCCACAGTAGCCTTCTCTGACGGGGACACTCGAACATGCAGAAGCAAAAGACATTAGTAAGAGGACAGAGAAGAGAATAAACGAGCGAGAAGACATAATATCTAGTGGCGATCATCAACTCAGGCGGCTTGACATCGAGAAGCGGCCAAAGCAGAGGCTCTTCGATAATGTTCGATGCAGTAGAGGCAATACGCCATTGTTGTGATGTAGTGGGGGCGGAGAGTTTCTAGATTTTTCAGACAACTTTGTCTAAAGACTCTTTAATTTCCTATTTTATTTTTGTTAGTGGTAGATTTATTTCTTTAGGCTTCAATGGGTTGGGCCGATGTAATGGATTTTATTTATATATAGAATGGGCCAATGATGGCCTAGTTTTAATTTTTTTTTAAAAAATTCTTCATTACTATTTAAAATAGGTTTGAAGTAATAGTAATACCTGTTTTAAACTACCAATTAACTAAGTTACTACAAAAAAATTTCTTTGCGTACGGGGTAGAGGATTACTGGGTGAATAATTAAACTACCAATTAACTAAGTTACTACAAAAAAATTTCAATACCCATATCTTAATTTAATGAAAAGGACAAAAATCCAAAGTGATAATTGTTACTTTTGGCATTGTGCAATTAAATATGCGGAGGAGTAGTAGGGAGAAGAACTAAAGGAAGGAAGACAAAAGATAAAAGAGAAAGAAAATAGAAAAGAGTATGAAAGAAATTATAAATTACATTAGTTTATTTGGTGCTTCTCACGCGCTTTAATAAGTGAGCAAACACAATAAAACCAAACTTTTAAGGTCGTAATGAAAAATATGACAAGTTTGGGAGGACTTAATTGTAAATCCCTTAAAGCAATGTATAGTTAAGTATATGAATGTGAAAATCATTGTGGCTCTCTTGACATGTAAGAGTTTACTAAAATGTTTTTGATGACTAAATTAGAAAAGATATTCAATGTGTTTGCATGCCAACGTTTTTATTTTGTTTAAATTTTCTAGACTAGAAAGTTGTATTGTTTCAATATTTATTAAGTTCTTAAAATGTATTTAAATTAATATATTTTTTACTTTCATATCTCAACTATTCATTCTCTTCTTTACCTACATAACACATTTTAATATTGGGTTGAACAAATATTTATTCATAATCAACAACAGGGGTGTGTATGCCAACTCACATTGACAGGGACGAATCTACAGTAGCGGGTGTGGGTTTCCGGAAATCCACACCCTCTGCCGTTATATGCGGAAATCCACACCCGCTACCGTTAATCATATAATTATATTGAAAAATATTTTAAGATTATTATAATTGTCAAATGGATACCCATAAGCAAAAGAGACTGTTGGTGTGGTGGTAATAAAGGGCACTTGAGTTTCTGCTTGGCCTGGAGTGTTAATCCCACTGGATGTGCCCTTTTCTTCTTCTTTTTTCTATAACTCATTTTTTCACGTTTCTTTTATTTTTTTTTAAAAAGAAAAACCTAAACAAAGTCAACTAAAAAAAAACAATTGACATATTAATTTATTTTATTAAAAACCCACAAATTTAAAATTCTGAATTTGTCTCTGCACATCGAGGTGTATTCTAATACAAAAAGAGTAATACTTTATATAGATAAATAGAACAAATAATTAAAATATAAAACTCGCGAAATGGTGATAGTTTGAATGTATTTTCTTACTATCAACTCTAAATTAATAATAATAAATATGTAATATTATTATTATTAAGAAAAAGAAAGAAAGAGTTGAAGTCACTTGGTGAGCTTCATGGCAAAAAATATTAAAAACAAAATTCACTTGCATGAGAACTTAATCATTTGTTTCGTTAATTATCCAATTCATTTTTAACCCATGAAAATCAACAGTTTGAACCTCAAAATCATGACCCCTATTAGAAAAATAATGCTTTTATGCTTCTCTGTCTTCTCTTTCAGGTGTTTTAACATTGGTAAATTATATTGATAACTTTTAAATTAATTAATAAATTTTATTCTGACACTTAAATTATGATATATTTTAATTGAGTAGCTGAACAAATAATAAATTATTCTTATTAGATGCATTCGATTAAAAATTTTGAAAAAGTTTTCGTGCGCGTTTTCACAAGTGTGCATTACATTGATAAGTGAAGCACTTAAAATGTCATATTTTTTAATTATATGGATTCACCTCAATAAGATGTAAAACCTCATGCATGTTTCAATTGATATTGTCACGCCCCGCCTTGGGAGGCATGACTGGCACCTGGTGCCCTACTAGGATCTGAACTGCTGAGCTGTCTGAGTCTATGCACCTCTGGTGCAGGGCTGACTCTAACTCTAGAATCAAGAAAACAACGGGCTATATAGCGGCTGTAAATACAACCCCCGGCCGACAAGGCCTATAGCCACCTGTGAAAATAAACAGCTAACCAAAGACGAACGAACATAGGGAGTCCTATGTGGGCCGACAAGGCCACCATGATATCTAGTTATAACTGGAAAGTAAAAATCAGATGCTAAACTGAGCTATGACCGACAAGGTCATCAGTCACAGCTAAACAGGGCCCCACACAGCCGACACACATAGTCTAGAACACATATGGCCCCACACGGCCGATATCATCTAACCACAGGGAAGTAACACATTCTGCAAGCCTCTAGGAGTAATAAGATGGTCGGGACAGGGCCCCGGCCTACCCATACTATACAGACAAAAAAAAGTGAACCTCTATCACACAAGCTCCGGAAGAAATGAGCTGATGGCTCTGTACGGCTGACTGGAACTACGAGGGACCTGCTCCCCGTCTATGTGTACCTGCAGGCAAGTAATGTAGCGCCCCAAAAGAGGGCGTCAGTACCAGAGGTACTGAGTATGTAAAGCGGTAACTTTAAATAACTGAAAGTAAGAAAATAGAACTGACAATAACTGAAGTAAGAAAAACGGATTAAAAATGACTGAAGTAGTGAAATCAGGGGTAAACATAACCGTAATAAGAAGGGTAGGGGTCATACCTGACAAACGAGGCATCTTACTGTCTAACTATTAATAACTAAAGCAAGTATAAACCTTACCTGACTCCCATAAGCCGAAAGGTACAATCAGCACAGAATAACCAACCTGAGCCCCCATTAGCCCTAGTGAGTACACCTCAATCTATATACCCCTGTCCAGGTCATACTGAGTCAACTACCAACTATAAACGTCCTATCGATCCCCTGGGTCTGCAATTGGACCCGCTCGGCCCCTGACTATAGCTGTACTTGAGTCCGGCGGACTCCTGATATCTACACCCCGGGCGTAAGCGCTCGGTGGGGGTGTGTATAAGGCTAACTACTAAAAATATGAGGATCTGGATCCCCATCTTCGTCCCTTGCGGACGGCATACCGCTCCGTAGAGCGACGTATCCTCGCCCCTGACGGGCGAGTCGACACAACTATTAACCCTGAGGCGGTCACGGAAGCTATACAGGTATAATCCATCCCAAAATAATACAATTACAAGTCTCAATTAACAACGACAACTAAACATAGTAGCATACTCCTGACATACTTTATTGGGATTCATACTGGATTACTATGTTGAAGAAACTAACTTGCCGAAAGAAAATGCCTTAACATATCTCGACTGCTGATTTCTTATTAACTGATAGGTTCCAATTAGTATGCAATAGCTCTTCCCAACTGAAATCGAGTTACTAGAAAGATGAGACTAGTTTAAACACTAAATTCGGCAAAAAGGAAAACTTTATATACAAATATTAACTATATTTCTAATTAAACAGAACACTGTTGAAACCTCGTTATTTCTCGAAAGTCTAGAAGGGAGAATTGCTTAGTTTAAGCTTGGGATCGTATTGACACTAGTTTGGAGCAATTCCAACAACTTTGGCTAGGCGAGACGACGATTCTCCAGGCGAATTTCACGAAACTAACTCCGTAGAAATACTCCCTGCAGCCTTATACTTCGATACCCGAAGTTAATTTGAATTTGGACGGCGTTCAATGGCGTAATTGGTTGAAAATTATAATTCTCCTTCATCCCTTCTCTGTTCTGGCCGAGTTAAATGTGGAAATTAACATTAATTCTAAGGGTGAGGCCTATATATACTTGAGGCAGGATGCAAGGCAAGGTGGCACGTTGGCCAACGCGTCGTTTCAGCTCCATGCCACATTGTCTAACGCGGAGGACCAGGCTCTGTGCCACTTTTCCCTCTGGCAGCTTGGTTCGACCTCCTCTCGCAAAATCCCAACTTGGCACTCGTTCGGCCTTTCCCCGGGCCCTTTCCTCGTACGTATGGCATTCTAAAACTCTCAACCAACATGCGAATAGGCTGACTAAATGCTATAAATAGCGCATAAGTACGGTCTGGGCCGGCACCTGAACTTGAGGCCCCTGATCTGCCTCGGCCTCTGCCAGCTGAAACTGAGGGCCTATGCCCTGCCGGGGATGCTGGAGCTCGTGATCCTGTCGAGGACCTATCTTGTCGATCCCGGTCACCCTGACCCCTAGCTGGACAATTCCTCATCTGATGACCCTCCTGTCCACAACTGCAGCATGTTGTGGAGCCATACCTGCATGCTCCAGAGTGGCATCGACTGCAAATAGGGCAAAGTGGTATTGTAAACCAACTCTGCTCCACCTTTCTCTACTGCTGTGAACCTACTGCTTGCGAACCTCCACGGAGCTCTGGCTGCCCTCGGCGACTAGACTTGCTCCTCTGCCGCTATGGTGGAGGCGGGGGTCTAGGCAGCCTATCTGATAATCATGGCCTAGGTCCTCCCTGGGACTCCTCCTGTAATTCATCAGGTCTGTCCCTGCGGCGCTGCTCCTGACTTGTCCTCCTAATCTCCCGTTGCCGCTGTCTGATACCCTCAATATTCTGAGCAAAAGCCTGCACACGGGCGATATCCATATCCTCTCGCAGTGTGGCTGTGATGCAAGTTTCAACATATTCCGAGTTCAGCCCCATGATAAAGCGGTGTACCCTGGCTGGTATTGTGTCCACAAAGGATGGCGCATATCAAGCCAAGGAATCAAACCGCATGGCATATTCTCGAACACTCATCGACCCCTGCTCCAAGTGTAGAAACTGATCAACTCGGGCCTGTCGAATCTCCCACGGTAGGTAATGATCTAGGAAAGCCTCTGAGAAGCTGGGCCAGATCGGAGGGGAAACATCTCTCCCTCGGACCTCTCCCAACTCTTATACAAAAGTACGGCGATATCCCGTAGTTGGAATACCGCTAAGTCAACTGACTCTATGGGTGTAGCGTGCATCACCCTGAAAATCCTCTACATCTGGTCTAAAAAGTCCTGAGGGTCCTTGGTCCGATCTGTCCCTATGAATTGCGGGGAACTTAGTGCTAGGAACTATTGGACCCTCGAACTACCCGGCCCTCCTAATGATTCTACAACTGTAGATGGCACTGACTGGTGCTGAGTAGCCATCATCTGTGCTAGCATAACTATCGCACTCCTGATCTCTTGGTCAGATGGTACGGGTATTGAAATTGCCGAAGGTGGTGCCATCACACCGACCGTCCCAAGCGGCTCCTGACGTGGTGGAGACTGCTGGGGAGGTCAAGATGATACCTCTGTATCGTCCTTAGATCCGATCGATTCTGACCGAGGTGATGGTATCCTGTTGGTGCCTCTCCTGCTGCTACATCTAACCTCCTGCCTGTCGTAGGGTGTCGCTGGTCCGACATTTCTCTGTAAGCAAAAGAGTATAATGAGCTTAGGGAGTCAACCCTATACTGTACCACACTATAGCACGACTGAATAAGAAGAAAGAGTAACCATCCTATTATGCCTTGCAGCCTCCTGCCTATAGTATGTGGTGCACAACACATCCATAGATAAGACTCTACTTAGCACGACTTGCAGACTCCCTGAGATACGACCTGCTCTGATACCAAGTTTGTCACGCCCCGCCTTGGGAGGCATGACTGGCACCGGTGCCCTACTAGGATCTGAACTGCTGAGCTGACTGAGCCTAAGCACCTCTGGTGCTGGGCTGAATCTAGCTCAAGAATCAAGAAAACAACGGGCTATATAGCGGCTGTAAATACAACCCTCGGCCGACAAGGTCTATAGCCACCTGTGAAAATAAACAGCTAACCAGAGACGAACGAACATAGGTTGTCCTATGCGGGCCGACAAGGCCACCATGATATCTAGTTATAGCTGGAAAGTGAAATTAGATGCTAAACTGAGCTATGACCGACAAGGTTATCAGTCACAGCTAAACAGGGCCTCACACAGCCGACACACATAGTCTAGAACACATATGGCCCCACACGACCAATATAATCTAACCACAGGGAAGTAACACATTTCTGCAAGCCTCTAGGAGTAATAAGATGGTCGGGACAGGGCCCCGGCCTACCCATACTGTACAGACAAAAAGAAGTGAACCTCTATCAAGCTCCGGAAGAAAGGAGCTGATGGCTCTGTACGGATGACTAGAACTACGAGGGACCTGCTCCCCGTCTATGTGTACCTGCAGGCAAGTAATGCAGCGCCCCAAAAGAGGGCGCCAGTACCAGGGGTACTGAGTA
Organism: Datura wrightii; assembly: GCA_035772735.1. Classification (NCBI taxonomy): domain Eukaryota; kingdom Viridiplantae; phylum Streptophyta; class Magnoliopsida; order Solanales; family Solanaceae; genus Datura; species Datura wrightii. Next base: position 190,233,233 of record JASDFA010000018.1, on the reverse strand, counting down.
TGTAAAGTAGTAACTTTAAATAACTGAAAGTAAGAAAATAGAACTGACAATAACTGAAGTAAGGAAAACGGACTGAAAATGACTGAAGTAGTGAAATCAGGGCTAAACATAACTGTAATAAGGAGGGTAGGGGTCATACCTGACAAACGAGGCGTCTTACTATCTAACTATTAATAACTAAAGCAAGTATAAACCTTACCTGGCTCCCATAAGCCGGAAGGTACAATCAACACAAAATAACCCACCTGGGCCCCCATTAGCCGTAGTGAGTACACCTCAATCTATATACCCCTATCATGGTCATACTGAGTCAACTACAAAATACAAGCATCCTACCGATCCCCTAGGTCTGCAATTGGGCCCACTTAGCCCCTGACTATAGCTGTGCCTAAGTCTGGAGGACTCCTGATATCTACACCCCGGGCGTAAGCGCTCGGCGGGGGTGTGTATAAGGCCAACCACGACAAATATGAGGATCTGGATCCCCATCTTTGTCCCTTGCGGACGGCATACCGCTCCGTAGAGCGGTGTATCCTCGCCCCTGGCGGGCGAGTCGACACAACTATTAACCCTGGGACGGTCATGGAAGCTATACAGGTATAATCCATCCCAAAACAATACACTCAACTAACAACGACAACTAAGCATAGTAACATACTCTTGACATACTTTATTGGGATTCATACTAGATTACTATGCTGAAGAAACTAACTTGCCGAAAGAAAATGCATTAACATACCTCGACTGCCGGTTTCTGATTAACTGATAGGTTCCAATTAGTATTCAATAGCTCTTCCCAACTAAAATCGAGTTACTAGAAAGATGAGACTAGTTTAAACACTAAATTCGGCGAAGACGAAAACTTTATATATAAATATTAAATATATTTCTAATTAAACAGACCACAATTGAAACCTCGTTATTTCTCGAAAGTCTAGAAGGGAGAATTGCTTAGTTTAAGCCTGGGATCGTATTGACACTAGTTTGGAGCAATTCCAACAACTTTGTCTAGGCGGGACGACGATTCGCCGGGCGAATTTCACGAAACTAACTTCGTAGAAATGCTCTCTATAGCCTTATACTTCGATAGCCGAAGTTAATTTGAATTTGGACGGTGTTCAGCAGCGTAATTGGTTGAAAATTATAATTTTCCTTCGTCCCTTCTCTGTTCTGTCCGAGTTAAATATGGAAATTAACATTAATTCTAAAGGTGAAAATATATATATATACTTGAGGCAGGATGCAAGGTAAGGTGGCACGTTGGTCAACACGCCGTTTCAGCTCCGTGCCACGTTGGCTAACACGGAGGACCAGGCTCCGTGCCACTTTGCCCCTCCAGCAACTTGGTTCGGCCTCCTCTCGTGAAATCCCAATTTGGCACTCGTTCGGCCTTTCCCCGGGCCCTTTCCGTACGTATGACATTCTAAAACTCTCAACCAACATGAGAATAGGCGGACTAAACGCTAGAAACTTACGTAACAGGTATAGATATGCATAATTCAAAAAGAAAACATATTTTATGTGATTAACTTATTTACATAATGAACACTTGTAAAAATGCATAGAAACTTTTCAAAATATGGACCGAAAATATCTAATAAAAATATTTTATCACCATCTAAAGTTTCTTTCCCAACGATAGCCATTCCGAATAGACACCATCTAAACAGGTGTCTTCACACCCCTTCACTTCAGATCTTTGGCTATAAATAAAGATCTTTTGCCTTCAGTTTTGGTATAGCATTTTCGAACATTCTGCATATTTTCAAACAAATAAAATCGAGCCTGTTGTGTGATTTGTTATTGCTCTTAGAGTTTGACGAAGTTATTTGTCTTTGAGGTACTGCTACACCATTAACAGGTATATCCGTTTTTTCCTGGGAGGAAGTAATCCAAAACCTCGAGTATAGTGAGGGGATTAAATTTCTTAAGGACACACCGTGAATTCTGTGGTCTCGGATATTAATTATATTTTCTATTTTACTGATTTGAACACAGGATGACAACAAGCTTAAGGAATTTAATATTTTGTTATAATTTTCTATGTTCATCTATTTCTGGTTTTGGAGACTAAAACCTTTCTTGTTTTCTACTTCATTGTGGGAGATTGAAATCTTCAGATTTTCTACTCTCATTGAGATTAAAATCCTTATGCTTTTCTACTCACTATGATTACTGGTTTGAAGATATAAAAACTTTAATAATAAATCTGATTGTTGATAACTCTTTGAAGATATAAAAACTTCATCAATTGTTAACTTTTGTTGTTATTGATTAGCAGATATGACAGGAACAACTGACCCCATGCTTACCTCTACAAGCAATGGAATATCCTCCACCCTTGTTGTGCAAGCACTGGCTCCGGTAGAAAAGCCCAAAAAGTTTTCTGGCATCGATTTCAAACGTTTGCAACAAAAGATGTTCTTATATCTGACCACGTTGTGTCTGCAGAAGTTCATTAAGGAGGATAATCCGGTTCTGCCGGAATCAACTCCCGAAAATGAACGATTCTTGGTGATTGGGGCTTGGAAGCACTCAAAATTTTTGTGCAAGAATTATATCCAAAGAGGATTGGAGGATGATCTGTATAACGTACACAATAATGTGGAGACTTCTACAGAACTCAGGGATGCGCTAGAGAAGAAGTACAAAACGGAAGATGCCGATTTAAAGAAATTTGTTGCGGCCAAATTTCTAGACTACAAAATGATAGACAACAAGCCTATTATCACACAAGTCCAAGAGCTGCAAGTGATAATTCACGATCTCCTTGCTGAAGGTATAACTCATACTAATGCTTTTATCAAAAGTATTAATTATAGTGCTAATAATGAGTTGTTCATTGAAGGTTTTGTCATTAATGAAGCTTTTAAAGTTGAATCCATGATTAAAAAACTACCTCCATCATGGAGGGACTTTAAGAATTATTTAAACTACAAGCGCAAGGAGATGAAGCTTGAAGATCTTATCGTTCCATTGAGAATCGAAGAAGACAATAAAACTGCTGAAAGGAAGGTAAGGGGAAACTCAGCAATTATAGGGGCAAATATTATTGAGACTACTCAAACTAATCCCAAAAAGAGGAAGAAGCTTTCTGGACCAAAAAATTTTTACTAGCAAGAAGAAATTCAAAGAAAACTTCCACAACTGTGGAAAGATTGGACACAAGGCTGCTGAATGTCGTGCTCCAAGGAAAGAGAAGCAAAACGGTCAAGCTAACATAATTGAAAGAACTATGGAGATTGATGACTTGTGCACTATGGTGTCTGAATGCAACCTAGTGGGAAGCCTCATGGACTGTGGCTTGACTCTGGAGTCACTCGACATGTTTGTGCTGTCAGAGAAGCATTTGCTTCCTATGCCCCTGCTAGACCCAACGAGACCATATATATGGGAAACTCGACAATTGCCAAGATTGAAGGATATGGGAAAATATTTCTGAAAATGACATCTGGAAAGTGGTGACTCTCAATAGTGTCTATCATGTTCCAAAAATGAGGAAGAATTTAGTTTCTGCTGGTCTTCTCATCAAGAACGGATTTAAATGCGTTCTTGTTTCAAATCATACTGTAATAAGTAAGAATGATGTGTATCTAGGAAAAGGTTATCTAACTGAGGGTCTTTCCAAACTGAATGTAATTATTGTTGAAAGCAATAAAATTACAACTTCTTCTTACTTGATTGAGTCGAATGATTTATGGAATTCCCGTTTGGGACATGTCAATTATAAAACCTTGCGTAAAATGATCAATTTAGAATTATTACTAAAGTTTGAATGCAATCAATCAAAATGTCAAATCTGTGTTGAATCTAAGTATGTTAAACATCCTTATAAATCAGTTGAAAGGAATTAAAGTCCCTTAGACTTAATTCACACAGATATTTGTGACATGAAGTCAATACCATCTCGTGGTGGAAAGAAGTATTTCATAACTTTTATTGACGATAGTACGTCGTACTGCTATGTTTACTTACTCAAAAGTAAAGATGAAGCAATTAATGCATTCAAGCAATATAAAAGTGAAGTTGAAACATAACTTAATAAAAAGATCAAAATGATAAGGAGTGATAGGGGCGGCGAATATGAATCTCCTTTTGAAGAAATATATTTGGAATATGGCATTATTCATCAAACAACTGCCCCTTACTCGCCACAATCTAATGGAATTGCGGAAAGAAAAAATAAAATATTAAAAGAGATGATAAATTCTCTATTAATAAATTCTGATTTACCCCATAACTTGTGGGGGGAAGCTATCCTTACGGCTTGTAGAATACTCAATCGGGTGCCCCATAGCAAAACACAATCCATTCCATACGAAAAATGGAAAGGAAGAAAACCTAACCTTGAATACATGAAAGAGTGGGGGTGTTTGACCAAGGTACAAGTTCCTAATGCAAAAGAGTTAAGATAGGATCTAAAATCATTGAATGTATTTTCATAGGATATGCTACAAATAGCAAAGCATATCGATTTCTGGTTCATAAATCAGAAAATTCTGACATTCATGTTAATACGGTAATGGAATCAAACAATGCTGAATTTTTGAACATATATATCCATATAAACAGAAAGCTAAGTCATCTAGCGAAGGATCTAAGCGACCTCGGGAAGAGACAAAGAAAATTTTTCCTGATGAGGAAAATCCAAGACGTAGCAAACGTCAAAGGACTTCTACTTCCTTTGGACCAGATCTTCTAACATTTTTGTTGAAAAATGAGCTTCGAACTTTTCAAGAAGCTATGACTTCTTCAAGAGCTCAATATTAGAAAGAGGTAGTCAATTGTGAAATTGAATCCATAATGAATGACCATACATGGGAATTGATTGACCTTCCTCTAGGAAACAACCTATTAGGTTGTTAATGAATTTTCAGAAGGAAAGTTAAAGATGATGGAACAATTGACAAATACAAAGAAAGACTTGTAGCCAAAGGTTTTAAACAAAAAAAAAAGATCTTGATTATTTTGATACGTACTCACTGGTAACCAAAATTACATCCATTCGGGTGTTAATAGCATTAGCCATCGTATACGGTCTTGAAATCTATCAAATGGATGTGAAAATAACCTTCTTAAATGGAGATTTAGAGAAAGAAATTTACATGAAACAACCTGAAGAGCTTGTAGTTCCTGAAAATGAAAAGAAAGTGTGCAGACTTGTAAAGTCCCTGTATGGACTAAAACAAGCACCTAAATAATGGCATGCAAAATTTGACCAGACTACGTTGTCAAATGGTTTCAAGATTAATGAGTGTGATAAATGTGTTTACATTAAGAACACTCAAAATCAAGTCGTCATTGTTTGCCGATATGTGGATGACATGTTGAGAATGAATAATGACGTTGCTAACATAAATGCTACCAAGCGTATGCTTGCTAGTAAATTTGAGATGAAAGACTTAGGAGTTACTGATTTGATATTTGGCACTAAGATCCATAAAACTCCTAAAGGTCTAGCATTGTCTCAATCTCATTATATCTAAAAAATACTTGAAAAATTTAAGTATTTAGATTTCAAAATTGCAAAGACACCAATTAATGTAAATCTTGCTTTTTCTAAGAACAAAGGTGAAAGTAAGTCTCAATTAGACTATACAAGAGTATTGGGAAGTCTGATTTACATCATGAACTGTACACTACCAGATATAACTTGTGCGATAAGTAAACTTAGTCGATACACAAGTAATCCCAATCAGACTCATCGGATGGCTATGAAACGAGTTTTGGGATATTTAAAACATATTCAAAACTTTGTTTTTGTCACACCCCACCTTGGGAGGCATGACTAGAACCTAGTGCCACACTGGAATCTGACTGACCTGGCGAGGCCTATGCACATCTGGTGCAAGCCTACAACTCAACTCAAGAAAACAAAGGGCTATATCTTGGATGTAAACACAGCCTCCGACCGACAAGACCGCTATGATGTCTAGTTATAACTGAAGTTAAAATCATGCGCTATACTAGGCCCCATACGGCCAATACGTAAAAAGAGAAACATATATGGGCCTCAAACGACCAACGAAACCCAACTAACTGATAACTGTAGTCTGCAAGCCTCTAGAAATACAAATAGTGGTCGGAACAGGGACACAACTTACCCAAATGCTATACAAATGGAAGACTGAACTTTCTACAATCTGGAAACCCCAAATGAAAAGAGCTGACCAAACTGCTGACTCTGAATAGCTGCTACTGAGGATCCTGAACTCTGTCTGCCTAAACCTGCAAGCAAGTAATACAATGCCCCATAATTGGGAATTAGTACAATATGTACCAAATATGTAAGGAAGTAAATAGGCTGAATGAAGGCTGTGAAATACTGAAAGTAAGTAGAAAGGAGAGGCAGAAAGATTAACCTGTAAGCTGGCTTATTCATAATCTGCATTTAGCAAATACTACACATACATGAGTTATGACTGCACAATCTTATATTCATAAGTTATAGCTAGCAGACAAGAATAAAAACAAGAACCTCACCTAGCCCCCATAAGATGAAAGGTACAATCAGTACAGAATAACTCGCTCGGGCTCCCATAGGCCCTGGCGAACACATCTCAATCTATGTACCCCTGTCCAGGTTTCCATAACTCTACTGGTACTATAGCCAACTTACCGGCTCCCTAGATCTACAACTAAGCCCGTTTGGCCCCTGAACTATAGCTGTGTCTAAGTCTGGTGGACTCCTGTTGTCTGCACCTCGGGTACTAGGCTCGATAGGGGGTGTAGTGTAGTGCCGATCGGCATAAAAATAGTCTAACCATGAAATGGACTGTATGAGGATATGGGACCCCATCTTCGTCCCTCGCGGACGACATGCCGCTCTCTGGAGCAAAGTCATCTCGCCCCTGGCGAGCGTCGACACAGCTAATAACCCTGGGGTGGTCATGGAAGGCTCTTGAGTGAGGACAACCCCAACCAAGGTGCTGTATTGAAATCTCAATCTAGCCACTCAAAAGGTGTAACTAGCCTTCTGGGCCTAATGCTACCGCTGCTCTCCCCCTAGGATAGTCTGTAAGGCTGCTCGCAGACACATCGTGCACCTGTATCTGATCAGAGGACCCTGATAGTGATCATGATCTCAAATAGCCTAGACTGGATAGGGCGAGATCTGGAGTGGTCTAACATAACTCTGAATGTCCTGCCTGGAACACTATAACTCATAAACAGCTGTGGGTTGCGGATGACTAACTACTCAGTTCCTCTGCTTAGAACAGCTGTAGGGTTGGTACTGGCCGAATATGCTTTTGAGCGATCGACCCCTAATCCCCCACAGGAAGTTTACCAACATTCTTAATCTGTGGATAGGCCCGGCAATAAAACATACAATTGAACTGGAGAATAGAAGATTTTCTATGATGCTTCTAGCGCCTATCACGCTTAACATGTTCCTTCTCGACGAGGGATACTGTGGTATAATCTATATATGCTTTCTAGCAGCTAACCAGAACTTATATAACCGTAATCTACTAATAGAAGCTAATCACAGCATATCTGATCTTTATATACCAACAACAGCTAATTACAACATGTCTAACCACAATCTACTGGTAGCGACTATCTGCAACATATGGGACGTTATTTCTATTCGAGAACATATGTCATAACACTATATGACGAGAATACTTGCCAAGGGTTAAGCCTTAGTTTCACTTGGATTCGTCAGCTCTTTTTAGCTGTAACCATTATACTGGGAGAAAGAGATGAATTTCAATATCAAATTCGGTGAAAAGGATAACTTTTGATATTAATAGCAGCTATAATTCATTTACGTAAAATATGGCCAAAAACTTATAATTTCCCGAGGGTTCAGAAAGGAGAAATGCTTACTTGAAACCTGTGACCGTATAAAAATTAGTTTGGAGCAATTCTGATGACTTTTACTCAGTAAAGTTCTTGTTTGCCTGGCATATTTTGAGAAAATAACTCCGTAGTAATGCTCCGTGCAGGCTTAGAATTCAATACCTGAAGTTAATTTGAATTTGAACTGTGTTTGATAGTGTAATCGAAAGAAAAACTATTGAAATCTTTGCTTTCCCCTCTCTTTGGCCGAAGTTTTCATTTGGAAATGATTTGAACTTGAAGGAAAGGCCTTATATATAAGCTAGGGCAGTGGCAGGGGTGGCGCCCTACGCTGCCCATCGTGCCCCACTCCTTGCTCCGTCGCGCCTCCCATTGAGGCTACCAACCTGGCGTGCGCCTCCCATTGAGGCTACCAACCTGGCGCGCCGCACCTCCCATTGAGGTAGCAATCCTGGCGCACCGCACTGGCCAGTGCACTGTTGGCTGGCGCGTCGCTGGCCCCTCGCGGCCTAGTCTTCTCACTAGTCACAAATCCACGCGTGAATTTACTAATCATTAACTTTTACAGGGTGTAACAACTTTGCATTACAATAAGTATCCAACAGTTGTTGAAGGATATTGTGATGCAAATTGGATCACCGGGTCAACTGAAACTAAATCCACAAGTGGATATATGTTTACCATTGCTGAAGGGGCAGTGTCTTGAAGGTATCCAAACAAACATGTATTGCTCACTCTAAAATGGAGTCTGACTTTATAACTTTAGACAAGGCTAGTGAAGAAGCAGAATGACTCAGTGTAATGTCCCGAAAACTCAAAGACTATATTCGGGACTTAAAATAGAAAATCTAAAAATCTGCATAAATGCCTCAGATTGACTCAGCTAACGAGTCATTGTGAGACCTAACAACTTGTTAGGTCAGTCGTGGTCCTCCACCACGACCTGTTAGGTAACTCATGGTCAGGCCTGGGTTAGAAGTTAAGGAGTTAGGCAATGTACCCCACGAGTCCTCATCACGACTCGTTATATGTGACAACGAGTCGTGGTGTCACCCGTGGGGAACTTTAGGGTATTGGACAGTGTGGTCCACGATAGGTGACCAGCGAGTCGTGGTTGCTCACCACGACTCGTTAGGTCCCTCGGGGTGACCATCAGTAATTTCTGGGCAGTGTACTCAACAAGTGTGACCACGAGCCATGGTCACTGACCACGACCCGTTAGGTCACCCGTGAGGACTGATGATCAGTTTTTCCCTGCGATTTTCTAAAGGTTGTTTAGTAATTTACTACTCTCCTAAACTTTAACTATGTCGTTTTAGACATAATTTCAGACCTATTAATGGGAATGAATGACCTCTCCCCTTATTTCCCACGTACATTCTCAGAAAAACATCAAAGAGTTCTCTCAAGAACTTTCAAAGTAAGGTCCAGGGTTCTTCATCCATCTCAGAAATTCAAATTCCCCCTTAAGGAAATTCTTATATAGGTATATGGAAATTAAACAAGGGGATAGTTCTTCCATTGTGTCCCCCAAAACCCTCTTATAGTTTCTCTATCAGTCTAGCGTTGAGTTTTCGAGTATGAAAAGAGTACATGTTTGTTTTCATTGATTTCACCTAGAATGATATTCATATTTATTGTTGATAAGATCTCCATAAATTCTTGACCAAATTGTTGATGTTCCTACAAAAATGAATTTAAGCCCTGAGTTTTCGAGTGAAATGTATTTATATATTAAATTTCTCATGCTTTGTGAAGTGTGATTTGGGCTGATTTTCTAGTATCATTATTGTTTAGATGTTGAGTAATTACTCCCTTTATAAGAATGATTTTAGTCCTGACGCGAATGAGAAAACTATAATAATGCTTATCGGATGAGATTTCCTTATTTCTTGAAAATCTTGCCATTGTGGATTCCCGTATTAGCGGAATAAGTTGAATTCTCTTTTAGCTGCTTTGTAGTTCAGTTCAGTTAGAACGTAGAATTTCCTCAGTGCTATTCAGAATTTGTCAACTGATCAGTTTGAATAAAGAATTCCTTGGGGTGCCTGTGATACCTCCCAGTTAGCAGAATCAGACTCAAAACTCAGCTTCATTGGTCTTCTAGGCGGTCATAACACTTTGGATAGACATCTCTAACTAGCCGTAGGACCCCAGTCAAATTACAGTTTGTTCTTAGACGGTTACGACGCTTCTAGATAAGCAACTCTGACTTGTCTAGAACCCAGATTCAGAATCTGGTCCGAAAAAACTTTCAGGGTGCTTTTAGTTATGTATCCCTGACAAGTCTTGGACCCAGTTTCGAGCTATCAACTTAGTTGTCAGTTTAGGTAATCCAGTGGAAGCGGGAATTAGCACGGAGCGGACCGGGGTTAGCGCACCCAAGTTCTCAGAACTATGTTACCAGCGTAGGTTACAGTATTTATTGGCCTGATTGACCCCAAACTTTGTGATCACCCAGTTCATGCCTCTATACCCTGGCAAGGTATATTGGGTCCTACCGGTGGAGCATATACATCGGACTCCACATCTAGATCACATGGTTATATGTCGGTTATAAACTCTCCCACTAGTCAGATCAATTCAGTCTCAGATTAGTCAGTTTAGTGTGGTATCTCAAACTCAGTATTTCAGACTTAGGGCATGTTTTTGACCATCAGACAGGGTCATCTTGACCATCTCAGCTTACTTCATTTGCTTCAGTTCAGTGTATTGGTTGGTCATTGCATGTCACTTCAGTTTAGTCATTTATATCCAGCAGCATGTTTTCTCTCACTTACTCAGTACATTAAAATTCTGATGCATACATTTATGTTGTATCATTTCATGATATAGGCGTAGGTGCTCAGACTCAACGTCGTTAGTCGCCGCAGTTCTGATCCTCCTCAGCAGTAAAAGTGTGATTCCTCACCTTTTGAGGGCATTATTTCATTCCTTTATGTTATTTCATTACTTTCAGTTAGACTTAAAGTTAGCTGAGGGCTTGTCCTAGCAACTCGTCTGCTAGATGACTTTCAGACACAGACTTGATTTCAGACTTTCAGATTGTTCATATGTTTTAAACTTTATATTTCAGTTTCAGTTTAAGTTTTTCATAAATGTTCTTTTATATTATTTTTTCAAAGCTTACGTTAGGCATGTTTTACTCATAGTACCAGTGTATGATAGACCAGGGGTTGACTTGCGGTCACTTGTGGCTTCAAGTACCGTGTCTCGTCCAGGGTGTAGACTCGGGGCGTGACAAACTTGATATCAAAGAACTAGGTTTAGAGTGTCCTCGGAATGTCTGAAAGCCGCATCAAGTAGAGTCCTTTTCATGGGTGTGAAACGCGCCATACTTATGACGACGAGGCTGTGAGATGTTATTAGGAAAACTCTCTTTTGTTCATACTCTTATCTTGAGTTAAAATTCAGTCCCAGAAATGTCCTTCTAACCCGTTCTCTATTTTGATTCAGTGAAATATGCCTCCACGATGCGAAAACGAAAGAAGGGCCGGTAACGCCAACAGACTTGCCCCACCATCCCCAGTAGCCCCTCAGGATGACACAGTGTCCACTGCAGAGTTTAGGGCAGGTATCCAGCTTCTCGCTCAAACAGTCACCAATCAGGTGACCTAGTAAGTAGTACCAGTTAACAACAACAGATTCTCAACTGCTGCTAGGGTGTGGGACTTCACCCGTATGAACCCTCCATCTATCCAAAGTGGGGGAGGACCCCCAAGAGTTCATAGACGAGATTCAGAAGATTACCCATATTATGGGTGTCATCTCCTCTGAGAGTGTTGATCTGGCTGCCTACCAGCTAAAAAAGGTAGCCCAGGTCTAGTACGAACAGTAGAAAGAGGGGCGGCCAGCGGGAGCAGCACCAGTGGAGTGGGAGGAGTTTAACACAACCTTACTAGACAGAGTTTTCTCGAAGGAGCGCAGAGAAGCCAAGGTAGCAGAGTTTATGAATTTGAGGCAGGGGAATAGAATAGTAGAGGAGTATGCTCTGGAGTTTACCAGGCTGTCTAAATACGCTCCAAAGATGGTAACCGAGCCAAGGGCTCGTATGTTAAAGTTTGTGAACGGAGTGTCGAACCTGGTCCTCAAGTAGTGTAGGACAGCGATGCTATTTAGGGATATGGACCTCTCCAGCCTAATTGTCTATGCCCAGCAGATTGAGGCCCAAAAACTGAAGGATATGGAGCAAAAAAATAAATCGAAAAGGATTGGCTAGTCAGATCATGGCCATCAGAGGCCTAGCCATAGTAGCCACCCACAACAGCAGCAGCAATAGAAGTAGAGAGCCTCAGCACCTAGCTCAACCAGCACCCTAACCTTCCAGTCCCGCCAGGATCGGAGAGAAGGAGCATCTGACTCTCAGTCTCAAAACTACAGTGCCGGGAACAGATATCCAACTTGCCCTAAGTGCGGCAGGAACCACCCAGGAGAGTGTCTTAAGGGTCGAGAGGGCTGCTTTGGTTGCGGATATCTTGGTCATCAGCTTAAAAATTGCCCGTTAGCAGGATGGGTGAGAGCATAATCCACATCATCAGCTCCAACAGGCCGACCAGCTCAGCAGGCCAACACCTTAGGTACGGATGGCGGTCAGCGCCAAAACCGTTTTTATGCATTGTCTTCCTGTCAGGATTAGGAGAGCTCTCCTGACGTAGTCACGGGCATGTTAGGCCTTTTTCATCTGAACGTGTATGCCCTCCTAGATCTAGGAGCCATCCTTTCATTCATGACTCCCTACGTAGCAGTCCAATTCAATATCAGTCTAGAGGTCCTCTCAGAGCCATTCTTAGTCTCCACTCCTGTTGGTGAGTCAGTTAGAGCCAGCCGGATATATAGAAACTGCCCAGTCTCAGTCCTGAATAAAGTCATTCCAGCTGATCTCGTAGAGTTAGACATGGTCGATTTTGACCTTATCCTCGACATGGACTGGTTACACTCCTGTTATGCCTTAGTTGACTGCAGAACTAGAGTTGTCAAGTTTCAGTTCCCTAATGAGCCAGTGTTAGAATGGACGGGTAGTAGTTCAACGCCTACGGGTTGGTTTATTTCCTACCTTAAGGCCCAGAAGCTCATTTCCAAGGGATGTATTTATCATCTGGTTCGGGTCAAAGATTCCAACTCTGAGACCCCAACCATCTAGTCAATTCTAGTGGTCAGCGAGTTCCCAGATGTATTTCTTGAAGATCTTCCCGGAATTCCCCTGAACGGGAAATAGACTTCGAAATAGACCTCCTTCCAGATACTCAGCCTATCTCCATCCCTCCTTATAGAATGGCTCCAGCTGAGCTAAAGGAGTTGAAGGAGAAACTAAAAGATCTTCTTGATAAGAGTTTTATCAGACCCAGAATCTCTCCATGGGGTGCTATAGTACTTTTCCTGCGTAAGAAAGACGGTACACTCAGAATGTGCATAGATTACAGTCAGCTAAACAAAGTCATAGTCAAAAACAGGTATCCCCTACCCTGAATTGATGACCTGTTTGACCAACTTCAGGGATCCAGTTATTTCTCGAAGATAGATCTCAGGTCGGGGTACCATCAACTAAAGGTCAGAGAGTGTGACATACCGAAAACAACATTCAGAACTCGGTATGTTCACTATGAGTTTGTGGTGGTTATATCCTTCGGGCTAACGAATGCCCCTGCAACCTTTATGGACCTGATGAATAGATTCTTCAAGCAGTATCTGAATATGTTTGTCATTGTGTTCATCAAAGGCATTTTGGTATACTCCAAAAATGAAAAAAGAATGTTAATCACCTGAGGATGGTGCTTTAGACACTTAGAGACCGCCAGTTGTTCATCAAGTTCAGCAAGTGTGAGTTCTGATTGAAGGTCATGAATTTCCTAGGTCACGTGGTCTCGGGTGAAGGTATTCAGGTTGATCCTCAAAAGATAGCAGCAGTGAAAGATTGGCCCAAACCTACCTCTCTGACGGAAATTAGGAGTTTTCTGGGCTTAGTTGATTGATATCAACGGTTTGTGGAAGGTTTCTCCTCTATAGCATCTCCTCTGATTAAGCTAACTCAAAATAAAGTGAAGTTCTAGTAGTCAGATGTGTGTGAGAAAAGTTTTCAGGAGTTGAAGGCTCGACTCACTACCGCTCCAATTTTGACCTTGCTAGAAGGAACAGATGGGTTGGTTGTCTATTGTGACGCTTCCAGAGTTGGACTCGGTTGCATTCTAATGCAGAAGGGCAAGGTGATAGCCTACGCCTCCAGACAACTCAAAGTTCATGAGAAGAACTATCCAACTCATGACTTGGAGTTGGCAGCGGTGGTGTTTGCGCTGAAAATATGGAGACATTACCTATATGGGGCTCACGTGGATGTGTTCACAGATCATAAGAGCCTTCAGTATGTGTTCAGTCAAAAGGACCTAAATCTTCATCAGATAAGGTGGTTGGAGCTACTGAAAGACTATGACATGAGTGTGTTGTATCACCCGACAAAGCCAATGTGGTGGTTGATGCACTAAGCAGGTTTTCTATGGGAAGCGTAGCTCATGTTGAAGAGGTCAAGAAGGAAATGGTAAAAGATATCCACAGGCTAGCTCGATTGGGAGTACAGTTGGTGGATTCAGCCGGGGGTAGAGTGGTAATGAAAAGTGGGTCAGATTCCTCCTTGGTAGTTGAAGTGAAGTCCATACAAGACGAAGATCCCATCTTACTCATGCTTAAGGAAACAGTTCTCAGAAAAGAAATAGAAGCTTTCTCGAAAGGGGGAGATGGAGTGCTCCGTTACCAGGGCAGATTGTGCGTACTGGATGTTGGTGAGTTGAGTCAGCAGATACTGGCTGAAGCACACAGATCAATATACTCCATTCACCCTGGTGCTACTAAAATGTACCACGATTTGCGAGATATTTACTGGTGGAACAACATGAAGAGAGACATCACTAAATTCGTAGCCAAGTGCCCGAATTGACAGCAAGTCAAGGTAGAGCATCAAAGACCAGGAGGCATGACTCAGGATATCAGCATACCCACATGAAAGTGGGAAGAAGTAAACATAAACTTCATTACGGGTCTACCTCGGACTCATCAGTAGTATGACTCAATCTGGGTAGTAATAGACTGGATGATTAAGTCAGCACATTTCCTCTCAGTTAAACCACATATTCAGCTGAGAACTATGCTAGACTTTATATTCGGGAGTTAGTTAAACTTCATGGGGTGCCCTTATCCATCATCTTAGACATAGGTACCCAATTCACCTCATACTTCTGGAAGTCTTTTCAGAAGGGACTAGGCACTCAGGTCAAGCTCAGCACAGTTTTTCACTCGCAGACAGATGGGCAAGCTGAGCAGACTATTCAGACCCTAGAAGATATGTTGAGAGCATGTGCGATCGATTTCAATGGTAGTTAGGATGACCATTTGCCTCTTATTGAGTTTGTGTACAACAACTGCTACCACTCTAGCATTCAGATGGCCCTGTTTGAAGCATTATATGGCAGAAGGTGTAGATCTCCTATCGGGTGGTTTGAGGCTGATGAAGCTACCTCGATAGGGCCAGACTCGGTGCACGAGGCAATGCAGAAAGTTCAACTCATTCGAGAGAGACTGAAAACAACTCAGAGCCGCTAGAAACTTATGCCTATGTGCGGAGAAGAGAGTTGGAGTTTGCAGTTGATGACCGGGTTTATCTGAAAATTTTGCCCATGAAAGGGTAATGAGGTTTGAAAAGAAGGGAAAGCTCAGTCCAAGATATGTGGGACCCTATAAAATTTTGAGGCGTATTGGCAATGTAGCATATGAGCTAGAATTACCTTCAAAATTAGCAGTTGTGCATCCTGTATTCCATGTGTCAATTAGCAGTTCTACTCTCCTAAACTTTAAGCTACGCCGTTTTAGACGTAATTTCAGACCTATTAGTGGGAATGAACGGCCTCTCCCCTAATTCCCCACGTACATTCTCAGAAAAACATCGAAAGAGTCCTCTCAAGAACTTTCAGAGTAAGGTCCAGGGTTCTTCATCCATCTCAGAAATTCAAGTTTCCTCCTCAAGGAAATTCTTAGATAGGTATGTAGGAATTCAACAAGGGGATAGTTCTTCCCTTGTGTCCCCCAAAATCCTCTTATAGTTTATCTATCAGTCTTAGCCCTGAGTTTTCGAGTATGAAAAGAGTACATGTTTGTTTTCATTGATTTCACCTAGAATTATATTCATGTTTATTGTTGATAAGATCTCCATCAATTCTTGACCAATTGTTGATGTTCCTGCAAAAGTGAATTTAAGCCCTGAGTTTTTGAGCGAAACGTATTTATATATTAAACTTCTCATGGTTTGTGAAGTGTGATGTGGGCTGATTTTCTAGTATTCCTTATTGTTTAGATGTTGAGTAATTACTCTCTTGATAAGAATGATTTTAGCCCTAACGCGAATGGGAAAACTATAATAATTCTTGTCAGATAAGATTTCCTTATTTCTCGAAAATCTTGCCATTGTGGATCCCGTATTGTCGGAATAAGTTGAATTATGTGTTAGCTGCTTAGTAGTTCAGTTCAGTTAGAACGTAGAATTTCCTCCGAGCTATTCAGAATTTATCAACTGATCAGTTTGACTATAGAATTTCTTGGGGTGTCTGTGATACCTCCCAGTTAACAGAATCAGATTCAGAACTCAATTTCATTGGTCCACTAGACGGTCATAACACTTTAGACAGACAGCTCTAACTAGCCGTAGGATCCCAGTCAAATTACAGTTTGTTCTTAGACGATTACGACGCTTCTAGATAAGCAGCTCTGACCAATCTAGAACCCAGATTCAGAATTTGGTCCGATAAGACTCTCAGGGTGCTTTCAGTATGTATCCCTGACTAGTCTTGGATCCAGTTTCGAGGTATCAGCCTAGTATTCAGTTTAGGTAATCCAGTGGGAGCAGGACTTAGCACTGAGTAGACCGGGGTTCCAGCTCACCCAGGTTCCCAGAACTACGTTGCCAGCGTAGGTTACAGTATTTATTGGCCTGATTGGCCCCAGACTTTGTGATCACCCAGTTCATACTTCTATACCCTGGCAAGGTATATTAGGTCTTACCGGTAGAGCGTATACATCGGACTCCACATCTAGATCGTGTGGTTATATGTCGGTTATAGACTCTCCCACTAGTCAGCTCAGTTCAGTCTCAAATTAGTCAGTTCAGTTTAGTTCATTGTGGTATCTCAGACTCAGTATTTCAGACTTAGGGCATATTTTTGACCATCAGACAGGGTCATCTTGACCATCTCAGCTTACTTCAGTTGCTTCAGTTTAGTGTATTGGTTGGTCATTGCATGTCACTTCAGTTTAGTCATTTATATCGAGCAACATGTTTTCTCTCACTTACTCAGTACATTTAAAATTTTGATGCATACTTTTATGTTGTATTGTTTCATGATACAGGCGTAGGTGCTCAGACTCAGCGTCGTTAGTCACCGCAGTTCAGATCCTCCTCAGCAGCAGAAGTGTGAGTCCTCATCTTTTGAGGGCGTTATTTCATTCCTTTCAATTATTTCATTACTTTCAGTTTGACTTAAAGTTATCTGGGGGCTTGTCCCAGCAATTCATCAACTAGATGGCTTTCAGACACAAACTTGATTTCAGACTTTCAGATCATTCAAATGTTTTAAACTTTATGTTTCAATTTTAATTTTTCATAAATATTTTTTTTATATTATTATTTCAAAGCTTCTGTTAGGTATGTTTTACTCATAATACCAGTGTATGATAGATCAGGGGTTGACTTGTGGTCACTTGTAGATTTAAGTACCGTGTCTCGTCCACGGTGTAGACTCGGGGCGTGACACTCAGGAATTTCCCAGAAGACATTTTATTCTGGCCCAAACCGTTGGCTCCAATATGTATACATTACGATAGCCAAGCGACAATTGAAAGGCTAGAAGTATAATGTATAACAAAAAATCTCATCACATACGACGAAGACATAATATCAAACAAATACTCTCTAGTGGAATTATCACAATTGACTATGTAAAGTCAAGAGATAATGCGTCGGATTCACTTAGAAAAGGCTAACTAGAGAGGCGGTTGAAAAATCATCGAAGGAAATGGGACTATGGCCGAGGACATGTGATCGTGGCGGTAACTCTACCTAGAAGACTGGAGATTCCAAAATCTAGGTTCAAGAAGATCAAACAAAGTCATTGATGACGGTTCAACATTATCAAAATAACTTTTAGTCCATTCTCGTCATGAGACAATGTTCAGTAACAAGGATAAAATATTAAAGACTTTTTAATAATTTCTAAGTTTGACATGGGGTATGTCAAATGATGTATCTACGGGATAACACATTTAAGAATCACCTATATGAGTGTAAAGTGTAAGTCGCTTCAAGGAGAATTCTGTAAGACCAATTCTCTATGCACTTACGAAATCAGGCTGTGTTCATGATTGAAACAAACAAAACAATGAGAACCTAAGACGGTTAAATGATTAATTGCATGACTTACGTTGTCTAGGTATACATCAAAGTTCAACGGTTCAAAAATATCAAATCTACTGATTGACCAAGTATATCCGATATATGTTCACTACGGAAAGTTCAAGGAGAAACCTACTTATCCAAATGTAATTAATTCTTACTTGCAAATCACACAGTTTTTCATGCATTAAAAATTTTATATAGCCATTCCCCATTCACGTTGGAGATAGTTGGAGTTAAGTATTGAGTGTGAATTGGAAAATGGAGGGAAATAAATTAGAGGGAAGAGAAAGTTGAAAAGTTTCTTTCCCAATGATAGCCATTTTGAATAGACACCATCTGAACAGGTGTCTTCACGCCCCTTCACTTCAGATATTTGGCTATAAATAAAGGTCTTTTGCCTTCATTTTTGGTAGAGAATTTTTGAACATTCTGCATATTTTCAAACAAACAAAATCGAGTATGTTGTGTGATTTGTTACTGCTCTTAGAGTTCGACGAAGTTATTTTGAGGTACTGCTACACCATTAACAGGTATATCCGTTTTATCTTGGGAAAAAGTAATCCAAAACCTCGAGTACAGTGAGGGGATTAAATTCCTTAAGGACACACAGTGAATTCTGTGTGTCTCGGATATTAATTATATTTTCTATTTTGCTGATTTGCATACAGGACGACAATACCCCCACCCCAACAAATTCCAACCTTCCCCTCCTTTTTTTTTTTGTCCGCATGAAAATTAGATTTTTTTTTTAACTCACAAAATTCCAAGTTTGAAATTTGTTATTATTTTTTTCAAAAAAAAAGGAAGTTTGGGTGATTATTTTATCAAACCAGGGATTTGTCAAACGTGAAAAACAATAATCAAGTTACTTGTAGTTGTAGATAACATAATTGGATAATTAAACTTAGATAATTAATGATCATCAGCATATTGAAAGCGTGTTTGATTTTTGATTTTTTTTTCTGTAGATAACATAAATCTGTAGAATACCAACACGCCAAGAGAGTAAAAGCTTAGATTTATTGTGATTTACGATATTAAGTTTGACTTTTTTATTTTGATTTTAGTTGTAATAATTCTTTTAATAGACGGCGGAAATAAATTTTTAATACAAGATTTTTATAAAACAAAATTTTAGAGAAGGATATATCTAAAAAGGCAAAATAGTCTGAAATAAAGAGGTAGATATCTTTTTCGATTTTGTGATTTAAAATGAATGCACCCCTCATTAAAAAAAAAAGTGTATATATATTTTCGCCGTTTAATAAATAGTGTGTATTTATTTTTTTCATTAACAAATTGAATTTTTAAAAATAATTCTAAAATTATTTTTTCTTTAATTTTAAAAATATCACGTGACTTTAAAAAATTACATCGCCTATTTTATTTACCTCTCCAAATCCGATCCAACTAAAAAATAATTTAATTCCTCTTTTATCTAGACCTGCTCCAAAATAATTTTATAACTGAGAGAAGAGAGATTGAATTCTTTTTTTATTTGGATCGGTTATGAAGGGATAAGAAAATGAGCGAGGTAATTATTTAAAATCTTGTGACAATTTTGAAATTCAAAAATTTATTTTAGAATTATTTTATTTTGTAAATATAGGTTTGTTAACAAAAATGATAAATATGCATCATTTATTAAATGGTGGGATATATACACACTATTTTTTTAACGAGAGATATACATTCTAAATCGTAAAGTTTAAGAGTATATTTTCCCATTTTCCTTTTTTACATTAATAATAAATAATTTAAAAGAATTGTTACAAATAAAATTAAAATAAAAGTGTTAAAAATAATATCGCTAATCACAAGTACTGTTAGTGTTGCAAACTCAAATTTGAGAAAAGGTTCGAGCATGGTACCGTGTAATGCCAAGTGTAAGGTATGTTAAAGCTAATCCTTTTACGACAAGTTTCTTAAATGATAACACCGTTACGACTTGAATATCATGCCATTTTACTCATAGTCATAGTTGTTGTAGGATTCCAAAGATAGGTATATTCTTCCCTTGTGGGGATTAGAAATTTATTAATAGCAACCTCATGTTAGATATGATATAGAAAAATCACTCTGTTGGTAGGGCCAAACACCTCCCTCTTTTTTTTTAAAAAAAAGAGAAGCACTTTTGCCTTCTCAAAAGATTAGCCAAACAGGCTATTAATTAATACATATTTTTATTATTAAAAATAATTCCTCCATGATTCTCATTAAGATCAACGTATATATATAAAACCGAAACATGATATGTGCCTAATTCTAAGGGATACAGTTAGCATGATATGTGCCTAATTCTAAGGGATACAAGCATGATATGTGTCTAATTCTAAGGGATACAGTTAGCATGATATGTGCCTAAATATATTTACATATATTTAACACACCCCCACAGTCGAAGCCGGAGGTTGTCGGACACTGAGACTGTCACGAAAATCTTCAAATAGAACTCGCGATAAACCCTTGGTAAAGATGTCTGCTATCTAATATCGAGAAGGTACATGAAGAACACGAACCTGACCACGAGCAACTTTTTCCCGTACAAAATGAATGTCCATCTCAATATGTTTGGTACGTTGATGTTGTACTGGATTACCCGATAAGTAAATAGCACTAACATTGTCACAATAAATAAGTGTAGCCTGTTTAATCGGACAATGTAACTCCAAAAGCAAATTTCGTAGCCAACATGATTCAGATACTACATTTGCCACACCCCTATACTCGGCTTCGGCACTGGACTGAGAAAGAGTAGGTTGTCTCTTAGAAGACCAAGAAATCAAATTATCACCCAAAAATACACAATAACCAGAGGTAGATCGTCTCGTATCCGGGCAACCACCCCAATCAGCATCAGTATATGAAACAAGGGATGAAACAGAAGATGAGTAGAGATGGAGACCATGGTCAAGTGTACCTTGAATATACCGGATAATGCGTTTGAGAGCTTGCATATGATCAACTCTCGGATCATGCATATGTAAACACACTTGTTGAACAGCATAACAAATATCCGGTCGGGTAAATGTAAGATATTGAAGAGCCCCAGCAAGACTCCTATATAAAGACGGATCCTCATAGGGAGTACTAGAAGTCGCACTAACCTTCTCCTTTGTGTCAACAGGAGTAGGAGATGACTTGCAAGAAGACATTCCAGCTCGCTCAATTATTTGCTCGGCATACTTGCGTTGTGAAAGGAACATACCACCCTTATGTTGAGAAACTGCAATGCCAAGAAAATAATTTAAAGGACCAAGATCCTTCATAGCAAACTCTGAGCCGAGAAGCTTCATAATAGACAGCCGGAGAGCATTAGAAGATGCAGTGAGAATAATATCATCAACATAAAGCAAAATATATGTCATATCACGACCCTTGCGATAAATAAATAAAGAATTATCACAATTGCTATTAGAGAAACCAAGGAAAATGACATAATCAGCAAATCGCTTATACCAAGCTCGGGGTGCCTGTTTGAGTCCATACAATGACTTACGTAACAAGCATACATAATCTGGATGAGTATGATCCCGATACCCCAATGGTTGATGCATATACACTGTTTCTTGTAGATCACCATGAAGAAAGGCATTTTAAACATCCAACTGATGAATAGGCCATGCCTTTGACAGAGAAAGAGAAAGAACTGTGCGAATGGTAGCCGGTTTCACCATCGGACTAAATGTTTCGCCACAATCAATGCCCACGTGCTGAGTTTTTCCATCACCTTTAAGACGGGCTTTATGCCTCTCAAAAACACCATCAGATTTTTCTTTATGAGCAAAAATCCACATAGAACGAATAACATTCACATTAGGTGGACGGGGCACCAACTCCCACATCTTATTTTTAATAAGAGCATCATATTCATCGTCCATGGACAACTTCCAATTCAGATCACGAAGGGCTTCTACTGGGTTACGTGGTAGTGGGGATCGTGTAACTGTAGTAGCATATGCATTGGGTTTAAAAATACCCATTTGGCTTCTTGTGACCATGGTGGGCCGATTGGTGGGAAAGGAATTTGATGTTTGGGCAGGAGGTGTGGGGAGAGTAGTAGAAGCTGGGTTGTGGGCGGCAGCTGGGCTCATAGGAGTAGGCCGGTCAGTAGAAGGTGGAGGTAGGTCGTGTGTTTGGGCCATTTGTAGCTGAGTAGAAGGAGAAGAATTCTGATTTCGTAAGTGATGCAATGTATATGATGAAATATCATCACATAAAAAATCACAAGTAGAAGCAGAAGGAGTATGCAATTGTGCAAAAGGAAACACATGCTCATCAAACACAACATGCCGATAAATTATAATCTTATTTGAGGACAAGTCATAGCATTTATAGCCACTGTGATTTGAAGGATATCTCAAAAAGACACATGGAGTCGAACGAGGTTGCAACTTATTGATGGTTGTAGATGGAAAAAGAGGATAACACAAGCACCCAAAAACCCGAAATGTGAGAGTAAGATGGAACCCGATGATAAAGAATTTGAAGTGGAGATATATTTCCCAAAAGCTTGTTTGGAAGCACATTAAGAAGATAGGTAGCCATTTGTAACGCATGATGCCAAAAAGAAGGGGGAAGAGAGGCATGAGCTAAAAGAGTACGAGTAATATTATTTATAGACCGAATTTTTCGTTTGGCTTTACCATTTTGAGACGAGGTATGAGGACAGGTATGAGGACAAGAAAGACGGAAAGACATGTCATTTGCTTTACAAAACTCCCAAAAAGGGCCATTGTCAAACTCCCTCCCATTATCACATTGCACATTCTTAATATTACGTTCAAATTGGGTGAGAATATGAGCTTTAAAAGCTAAGAATTTGTCAAACACATCCGATTTCTTAGCTATGGGAAAAGTCCACAGATAATTAGAATAATTATCTAAGAAAACAACATAATATTTATGCCCCATAGAACTCAAAATAGGAGATGTCCAAAGATCACTATGAATAATATCAAATGGCATAATAGTACTTGATTTTGAAGAAACAAATGGCAACTTAATATGTTTGTCAAAGACACAAGATCGACAAATGCTAGAACTTAAATGACGATTACAATCAATGCTTTTATTTAGCCTAAGAGCATCTAAAACGGAAGCACCCGGATGACCCAAACGATCATGCCAAAGAGTAGGTGAAATTGCTATAAAGGTTGAGTGGAGGGCTTGATTGTTGATGGAAGAGGTAAGAGGATAAAGGTCGCCCCGACTATCACATCTCATTATTGACTTCCCCATCTGAAAATCCTTCACAGAAAAACCAAAAGGATCAAACTCAACTGTCACATAATTATCAGTAGTAAACTTACGGACAGAAATAAGGTTTTTAATGAATTTAGGAGCATGAAGAACATTGTGTAGGGACAAAGGAGGATTATGATTAGTCAAAGACGTGTGACCATAACCATGAATTGGAATAATATGATCATTGCCCACAGTAATACCACTATTATGATTACTCAAATTAAAATAAGATGAGAGATTACCATTGGAGAAAGTCATATGAGAAGTAGCTCTGGTGTCCATGTACCATGTCTGATCGGGGGGATTTAACGACATAGTATGCATCGCAGAAGCTATATCAATTGGTGCATATGTAGCGGACTGCCCACTGGTTGAACCCATAAAGGCCTATTGTGGTCGTGGCTCAAGAAGACCAGGCTGCTGCTGCCCCTTGTTACTCATTGGACGCTGAGCCCACCCTTGTGTTGGATATGGGCAAGGTGGAGTGGCCCATTGTGGCATCCAACCCCAAGGAGGAAAATTAGGCCACGGTTGTGACCCCCACTGCTGCTGTCCGTAAGGCTGCTGCCCAGAGCCGGATTGTTGCTGCTGTCCACCTCGAGCACCACCACCGTGAGACTGACCTTGGCATCCCCCACCAGGACCTTTGCCGCCACCGGAACCCTTACGCCCAGAATTCTTACGGTTGCCATGTTGCTTCCCACGATGATTAGAATGGTTCGAAAGAGAGGATGGATAACCCGAATCCTCATACTCCAATCCCGAGGCAGCCACCATAGCGGACTCCGAGCCTGCGGCAGCCTCCTTTGCCAAGCCGGCCTCTTCTAAAGTCAACATCGACCGGGCTTGATAGAATGGAGGTAAAGGGTCACCTTGTCGAATCAAGGTACCAACACCCCGATATGCTCTCGTGAGACCCGAAACGAGTTGAATAACAAGCCGACTATCCGATACCGGTGCTCCGACATTCTTTAATTGATCAGCAAGAGACTTGAGACGCTGACAATATGCCGAAACGTTCGGAAAATTCTCCATCTTTGTATTGGAAAATTCGGCTTCAAGAGTTACCACACGGGAATTTTTGTTATCTTGGAAAATATCACGGAGTCGATTCCAAGCTTCCATGGCCGTAGCATCGGGTTCGATAATAGTATGCAAGAGATCATTAGAGATTGCAGCATAAATCCATGAAAGAACCGTAGCATCAAGAGTTGACCATAATTCCTTTTCATCCTCGGTCGAAGGAACCTTCTCTTTGCCCCTGGCAGGAGGAATAATATGATGAAGGACCTTATGAGAGCGTGCGGTGATTTTGAAGAGTTCTGCCTATGTGGAGTATTGGACATTCTCCATTTCTAGAGTGATGGAGATATGGTTCCGAATGTTCGAAACCGCAAATGCAGGATGAAAAGTGCTCTTGTTATCCGACATGGTGGACAAAAGAAGAATAGAAAAGAAGAGTAATGGAGAAGAAGAAGAAGGCTAGGGAGCTTTGCGGAAGGAAGAAAAAGATCGTTTTTCCCTAGATAGCTGATACCATATTTACATATATTTAACACTTATTATAGTCAAACCTCTCTATAATAGTCATTTGTTATAACAACATTTCACTATAACGGCTTGATTTTCTCCAGAACCAAGTTTTCATGTTATATTTTACTTCTCTATAACAACATTCTACCTATAACAGCAGTGACATTCACTACAACAATGCACTCTTTGTAAAATTACCTCTCTGTAATAGCCATTCTCAAATATTGTGCAATAATATTCTATAAGAAATATATTGTGTGTAAATAAATATTAATATATTTATTATAATCATCATTAATGTTATGCACGTAGTAAATTTCAAGTACGAATATTTAAAAGAAAAATATTATATTAAAATAATATCCACCAATTATGGTCGTAACTTCATGAAGAAAGACTTTAGTTTTTTTTGACATTCATACTCTTTCTATTTTTTTTGGTTAAAATGATTAACAAATATATTCCTTCTTCTTGGTCTACAAAGTCATTGACTAGATATTTGCGTACTTCTGTTTGTAATAGTTAAATAAGATCTGAACGTCAAATATCAGTATACATATATAACAGAATGTCACTATAGCAGCCATAAAATTTCTAGACAAACGCTGCCACTATAGAGAGATTTGACTGTATATTAAATCATTTAGGGTGTGTTCAGTAGGAAGAGAAATGTTTTCCATGAAAAATATTTTTCAAGAAAATATTTTTTAGAAAAACGAGTGGTTTCTTACTTATTTTCATGAGTTCGGTATGTAAGTAAAAAAAAATTATTCTAAAAACGTTTATATATTTCTAAGACAAAATTATGAGGATGCTTGCGGATGCGGGGAGGCCAGGGGGTTGGAGGGGGCTATGTAATGTTGGGGGTGGTTGGTTGGTTGATTGAGAAGACGGGAAAGAAACAATGCGATTTATTTTCTCTATTTTTATTAGAAAAATTATTTTTTTTATTTTTAAAATATTTATTTATTTTTTAAAAATATTATTCAAAATATTTAATCAACCGAATACGAAATCAAACATACCTTTAATCGTAATAAATTGAATTGATTCGTAAATACTCTATGCAGATATAATATATGTGTATTTAAAGTGTCATTTTACTTTAATAACAAGAATGCATTTAGCATGCAACTAAGCAAAAGTCAATTGCGCTGCTTGTAAGGTAA
Source organism: Datura wrightii (assembly GCA_035772735.1). NCBI lineage: Eukaryota > Viridiplantae > Streptophyta > Magnoliopsida > Solanales > Solanaceae > Datura > Datura wrightii. The sequence continues at coordinate 190,207,049 of JASDFA010000018.1, read as the reverse complement.
TAGGAGCTTTAGAATATTTGCTGATAGCCGCCAACCGCCAACCTGCTTATTTAAAATGAATATTGATCACCTCACTTACACCCATCACAGTGACTCCATTACTATATGGCACTGTTAATTTTCATTGGCCCCCACCTTATTCCGTTACAACGATCCTAGCCTACACTAACTCATTTTAAATTTGAAACATAAATTTCTCAATATTAAAAAAGGTGAACATAGTATAATATACACCGAATATCAATATTTAAATTAAAAGTTTTGATATTATAATTTTAATATTATGATATTTGGTATAATTTTAAAAATATTTTAGTATTTAATATAATATTCGGTATTTATTAAAAAATACCGAAATATCGAATATCATATCGAAATATATAGGTATATATATTATTCATACATATTATTATTATAATACTAGAAAATATATAAAATAACATAAGTACAAAGCCGTGTTATTTAGATATCGGAACTTTAACTATTTTATCTTGATAAAAATATTTTTTTTTGTGTAATGAATTCAAGAAGGAAATTATTTGAACTTTTTTTTAAATATATTTACATGTGTAAGATATTGGCATGATATAATTGTGACGTTTCTTGAAAATCTGAAGTCATAATTCACTATTGTATGAGGATATGTAAGTCGAAGTCGACTAAACTATGGTTATCAATTTACCGTACCGCAAATACCGAAATCAAACTTTAAAATACCGAACCATATAGAATTAATTTGGTATGGTAATGGTATAGTATTTTTAAAAATCAAAAATCAAAATTATTGTACCAAAGTTTTAAATACCGTACTATACTATATCATGTCCAACCCTATCCCAATATGTTCTCTAACTTTTGAAACTGGCCACACACAATTCGAATATTATTTTAATTTTTCAAATCCAAGTTTCAATTTTGAAGCTTCAAGCTTCATTCATGGTGGAATTCGAGATTGAAATCTGAAATTTTATTCAAAACCACATCAAATCTACACCAAATCATCCTAGATTTGAGATATAAATCCCCAAAATATTCTCAAACTTTTGGAAGCACACCCAATCTGAAATTATTTTAATTTTTCAAACCTAAATTTCAACTTTGAAACTTCAAAACTTCATCGATGCTGGAATTATTGGAGATATTATAGATGCACTATACTTTTTATATTTTGTAAATAAGAAAAACTATCCCTATGTTTAGTAATATAGGGTCTTAAGTAGGCGTGTGGGATAAATTTCTATTTTTAATAAATATTACTACATTCTTTTATATTTTGAAAAATATATTTTTTATCCAACTCCGTTTGTTGATCTCGTTTACATTCTCGGTTTTAAATTCGGATAAAAGAGAAGAGCCGCTGAGGATCAATTAGAAACAACATCTCTATCCTTTAAAGGTATTAGGGGGTAAGACTGTGTACATCTTATCTTCTTTAGACCTCACTCGTGAACCTATACTGAATTTATTGTTGTTATATATATATATATATATTTTTTTTTTTGTTTTTAATTTCCACCCTCCGTTCAATATTTTCTTTGAAGTCCTCACTAATACAAAACCAAATAAGTTTTATTAAAAGAGGAAGCATTTTCAATATATATATAAAAATTCATTCCCAAGTCTCAGTATGAAAAATGTTTAATTCATTACCTATTTTTATACATGTTAAATAGTTTCAAGAATTCAAACATTATAAAAATTTTAAAATAAAATTATCTTTGTAAATTATTTTTTATTAAATACTATTTTATATTTCTTTTATTTTTATTATGAAAAAGGACGAAACCCTGAACTATGCGAAATAAAATTGTCATTTACTATTTTCTATGGTTTAATTATTTGGTAAGATTATATAATATTAAACGGAGGAGGTATTTAAAATTTCCCCAACTCTTATTTAATCTTAACAAATGATTAAACCATAGTTCATAAATAAGGTATCAAAATATTTTCATTGGCTGACAGATCGGGTCATCGTTATTTGATGGATCAACACCAATGTATAATATTAGTAGAGAGTCAGGTCACGGGTATTATAACTGGGTCAACAATAAGTTTAAAAGTTATTAGTCCTAGTTGGCTTGCTTAGGTGGAGGAATAAGTCCCACGTGGCTTGCCACGTCAGTTAAAAAAAATGATTAACTTTATGAGTATTCGTGACCTTACACTTGAACAACCAAGATATTATTAATACTAAAATGTAATGGAGGATATATAATTCATTTCACATAATTCAGATTCAATTTCGATCCTTTTTCATTTTTTCATTTAAAATGCAGGCAGGGGTGTCAAACTTTATAATTTGTAGTCTGAATTCGAAAATCAAATTACAAAATTTTTAATTAAAAAAATGTTACTTCAAAATACTACAAATCAAAGAATTGTAATAAATTATAATTATCTCAAATTTATTTGAAAATTTTATGACATAATTTAACTTCGCAATAATAATATCACAGGAAAAAAGGAAAAAAAAATAAATTTATCATTTCAAACTTGGTGTATTATCGAAAAGCCAAAAGGCCCTCTAGAAAGTTGACACGTATTGTAATGGAGGAAGATGCGATGTATGTGATTACTGCCCCGAATGCTTACAGCAATTGATTTCTTCTGCTGATGACTCTCTAGTAGAAAGCGAGCAAATACACACAACTGAAATTGCGGGAAAGGACAAAAATAAGAGCCGTCAGCCATGTCATCACAGTCAGGACACGACTCCGGCACCGGCGCTGCCATGACTCCTCCACTGGACGACGGAGGCTTCGAGGTGGACAAGGTTGCTACTGAAGACTCCGGAGACCACGTTTTTGTTTCGGAGCCGATGATGTCTGAAGCTCAGTCCACCGGAGAAAATGGCCCGATTCTCCCTCCGCCGGAACGTATGGTGGCGGAGGAGGGTTTTGCCCTGAGAGAGTGGCGGCGGTAAGTTTTAATTTTTCACTTCTCGGCTTTAACCTCTCTGCATGCAAAGACATATATGTGTTTTATATTCGTATAACATGAATTGATTGAATAAATTGAAAAATCCCGTATTAGTATTTTGAGATAAATCATGCTTGTTTAGTGTGTGATTTTGTTTTCGCTCTCTTTTCATCTTAGTTACTGTACAAGGAATATCTAGCTAGCTGCTCATTTTTGCAAAAAGTATTTTAGTCAACTCTTGTTGTTCCCCCCTTTTTTTTTTTTTTTTTTTTTTTTTTTTTAAATCAAAATATGTGATCGCTGTAGAAGAGCTTGGAGCAATGGGAAGGGTTGTCACTGCATGATCATGAGGTCACGGTTGAATATGTGAAAATTAGCCTCGTGTGAGGCTCTGTACAGTAAACCTAATGCGGTCCTCCCTTTCTTGGACCCTGCATAGTGGGAGCTTAGTGCAACAGCTGCCCTTTTTATAAATCTAATTGCTTTGACCAATTCAATTTACTTCGTTCTCTCCAAGAAATTTATTCACTAAGTTTGTTTTTAATTTGAATTGGACTAATGATATGTGCTTGCCGTATTTGTTGCCAAGTGAACAAATGCTGCCCTTCCTTTTTATCTTTTCTCTCGGAAACAAGATAGTTGTAGTAGTTTATAAAACCCATGAGAAGTTTAATTCTCATTTTGTTTGTTTTTCTTTTACAAAAACAATGTTTTAAAATGGTTTTACCTTTTATAAAGTTCACTACTTCTTTATCAATGAATCTTGATTTACTTCCGACACTTGTAATCTCCTTACTCGACCAATTAGTTGGGGATAATGAATTGGATTTTGATGTTGTCAACTCCTAAGATCAGTTCATTAAAGAAGAAAATTCTGCTAATACATTTGGGAGGCCTTTGATATTTAGTGTTAAATGAGTTCTTGATGACATGTTCTTGCAATATGGTAGTCAATGGGGGATCCATAACTTTAAGTTAGTGGGTAGTCCGAAATTCATTGAGCAAAATTCTGTTAATACTTTTGAGGAAGCCTCTGATTACTTGTGATAACTGAATTGTTTATGAAATAATCTTTCCATGTGATAGTTAGAGATGGATCCAAGATCTTAAGCCGGTGGCTGCGGAGTACCTGCTACTTGTTTTTGACAATAGATTCGAACTTGGTATAGATACTCGGTGAAATCCCACAAAGCGGGGTCTGGGGAGCATGGGGAAAGTAGAATGTACGCAGACCTTATCCCTACCTTGTGGAGGAAGAGAGGCTGTTTCTGAAAGACCCTTGGCTCAAGTGAAGCAAATCAAAGTAGTAATAAAAAGGAAAAACGGCAGTGAAGGAAACGTGGTAACTAACAGGAAAGCAGTGCAAGAGCATACAAGCACGGAACAGTAACATCAACAAAATAGTGTGATCACCTAATTATAATAAACACAGATGGTCCAGATAACAAAAGCAAGGCACTACATGATTAAGTCTAATACTATGACATACGCGGTGCTCCAGATTACCACCAAGTCTTATCTCGTTGAAAAGAAAGACACGCTCAACTACCTACTAACCTTCTATCCTAATCCGTGACCTCTATATCCTCCTATCGAAAAGAAAGAACTTGGTATAGATATACATTCTTTTAAAAAATCAGTATATATCTGCTGGTAGCACTTGCTTCCTTTAACATTTCAGTCCATGGTGGCAGTTGACTTGAGTTTATCTTCTATATACTAAAGGGAATTTTGCGATCCTCTTTACCCTTAAAAATGCTTTGAAGCTGGTACGGAGTGGAATATCTACTAGTTCATTGTTAATAGGCAGTGTACTTATGTGTTTGTGCATTGTACGAAACTTCTTTACTGGTGTATAAGTGTGATGCTTTTCTTGTTAACACCATGAAAAGATTGTTTTTATCGTGCAATCTGAAGCTTCACATAGAATTCTGTTGTTGAGCATATATCAGCTTATGCCTATGAGCTTTTTCGTTTTTCATAGTTATCAAGTAATATTTAGCTTATACCTATGATGCGTTAAAAGTCACTATTTCCAATTTACTTTTGTGTAGTGATTTACATTCTAATTCGCATACTATCTGATTCCTTATGTTGTATGTATTTGAGATGAAATTACAAGATTATATTTTTGGATTTCCTCAGCTGAGAGTGAAATATTTGTTTAATTTTCCAGATTGAACACAATACGGCTGGAGGAGAAGGTGAAAAGGGAGAAAGAAATTGTTAGGGAAATAATTGAAGAAGCAGAGGAATACAAAGCAGAGTACTATAGGAAATGGAAACTTAGATGTGAGAACAACATAGCTGCTAATCGGGAGAAGGAGAAGGTGAGACCTATTGCTATAAAAGTTAAAAGTCTTTCTGAAGCATTTTGCTTAAAGTCACAGTTTGTTAACTAGTTTTGGCATAAATTTGCTAGTGCTGGGTGTTTGTTTTTCCAAACAGTTGCTTTAGCTGGAAGAAAAATTATCACTGGTCTGACATGTCATGCATCTAGTTACCTTAGTTGTTTTCAACTCTTCGGAATATGATACGAGCATAGAATTAACCTATTAAAAGGACTATCCAATTTTTTATCACGGTACTTCCTACTCAACCAGGGAAGGCATTCTGAGAAAAAAGCAGTTTGTATGTTTATCTGTTTACATTTCATATGATTTAGCTTTAGCATTGCGTAACAGACGCAAATTAAATTTTAAAAGTGGAAATTTTCCAGTTTAACTATTTAGTAAATTTTCCACCAGTGATCAAAATGTGCGCTGATAACCTTTAGTACAAATCTAAGCTGAGTATTTGTGCTTTGGGTGAGTTTTATAGCTACTCTGCACCGAACTAATGTCTTTGGTTATATGGTTTGTTATTGCACAGTGTGAAGTTCCTCCCTAGTCAATTGACATGTTGCAGTTCATGTGTCATCTTTTTCTTTTTTCCAGTTATTCTTGGCAAACCAAGAGAAGTTCCATAGTGAAGCTAATAAGGCTTATTGGAGGGCAATTGGAGAGCTTATCCCAAAAGAGGTCCCGACCATAGAAAAGAAGGGAAAGAAGGATAAGGAGAAGCAGCCATCTATTATTTTCATCCAAGGACCCAAACCTGGCAGGCCAACTGAACTCTCTAGAATGCGTCAAATACTTGTGAAACTCAAACACAACCCGCCTGCGCATATGAAGCCTTCACCAAAACCATCTTCGGAACTGGGGAAAGATGCAAAGACAGGAACAAAAACTCCTAATGCAGTAGTCCCTCCAAAGCCTCAAGCTACTACCGCAGCACCTTGAAGGTTTATCCACTGCTGGACAGCAAAAATGCTACTGTCTTGATCTTATAAAGCAGTCTTCCTTTATGTTAACTTAAGTTTTATGAGTTTGAGAATAACTCCTATTAGCAAGTGTTTACCTTCATTTCTAGTTTTAGGAGCTAATATGTGCATAGGGAAAAGGTTTTTCTCCGTTTCTATGTTTTTACTGTGTTTATAGTCTCACTTGTAAACTTAACCTTCAATATCTGAAATTTGGAGTTGCATTGTAGCTCATTTATGAGATTGTCTCGACTTCTTACCGAGATCCGATGTATGCCAAATTAGTAGTTGCACAGATGCTCTCAGTTGTTCTGTTACCCTCTTTAGGCTGGTTAAAGAATGATGTGCTCTCAGGCAAATTTGGTGTCCCAGTGCAGATCTTGAAGGGACAAAAAAGATGACGAAGAACATCAAAAAGAAAGTCAAACTTTCATAAACTTAAGTAAGGCAATCTTAAATCACCTAATCTATTAAAATGCATCCAACTCTGGAACCTTGAAACTACTATACAAGAGGATATAAGTAGTTAAATTTTGAAGTACTAAAAATTCTAACTTCCTAATCAGCTTCTGCTAACTTTACATTAATACATTACTCCTTGCTATAAGCCCAAGGGGGACTACCCACATTACCAGAACAACTAAAATATACAAATATAAAGAATAAGAACACGGGTTTACATTATCTGGGAAGCATTTGGGTGACACTCTGAAAACTCTCAAACGTTGTTGATGTTGCAAAAGGATTTACAGATTGCACCCCGTTCTTCCCCGCGGAGGATGATTTCTGCAGAGTACCATAACTTGATCGTTTCGAGCTATGTGGTCTATAGACTCCTGGTTCAGTTAACAACTTCTCATTGAGGTTGACCTCTTTAGACAACATCTCAATCACTTGTTTCATATTAGGTCTTTGGGTAGGTGCTGCTTGTGTGCAAAAGAGAGCAACTTTGATGAAGCGCAGTAATTCAGCTTCTGGATACTCTGTTAGCTCTGGATCGACGATATCCAGAAGCCGCCCTTCTTCTTTAAGCTTCCATACCTGCAAAGTGTAAACCTTCAAAATTACGTGGCCAGCCCAATTGCTTTGTATTCCATCCTATTTAAGGGACTTGAGATTTTTAAGGGTGTGGCTGAGCAGTCAATAAAGTTGGTGAAATTTTTAAACCATGTAAAGTCCAGTTCAGAAGGCCATCAGATGCTGATATCTAGTATTTTTAACTGACTTGCATCTAGAACATTTACTATTACTGATGATTCTTGAAGATCATAAAGCTGAAAGTATAATCCTACCCATTCCACCAGAACCAAGAGATCCACTCCAAATGCTGATTTACTACTGCTTCTTCCACTTATGATTTCAAGCACAAGAACTCCGAAACTGTAGACATCAGCCTTCTTTGTGAGTTGTCCAAACAAGGCATACTCCGGAGCAAGATAACCTCTGCACATGGGAATAAATAGTGAGGCGAGCTAGACAAGAGAGGAAGATTCGAATGTTATGAACTGAAATTCAATGGAACTCACACTGTTCCTGCCACCCGCGTAGTTAGATGAGTGACATTTTCAGGAAAAAGCTTCGCTAAACCAAAATCTCCAATTTTAGGTCGAAGGTTTTCATCTATAAGGATATTGCTGGCCTTAATATCTCGATGAACAATCGGTGGTGCTGCTTCCTCATGAAGAAATGCTAAACCAGAAGCTGTGCCTAAACATATAGCTGCTCTCTTAGGCCAATCCAGGGCAACATGTTTACCTTTAGAACCAAGTAAAGCACTGGCAAGGCTGTTATTCTCCAAGTATTCATATATCAGCATTCTATTTCCACTCTCAACACAACAACCAATCAACTGAACAAGATTTGGATGTCTGGTATTTGAAATCATATTAATCTCTGTCAGGAACTCCTTGGTCCCTTGTTTTGATTCAGCAGAGAGACATTTAATGGCAACACGAGTTCCATCTCTCAAAACTCCCTACATTTAAAGAACAAAGTTGCGTGAGTACAACACTAACTCTAATGAAGCAAAAACCAGAGAGTGGAAAATACTTAATTTAAGATTTTAACTTATATGTATATATAATAATAGTGTAAAAACACTAACAATGTAGCAGGTAATCTTACCTTATTTATTATTATTTTTTTATGATGGTGGTGTTTGGGTCAGATTATGCGTATCTCGACTATTTCACGAGGTACCTGCTATCTCCACCAACACAGATACGAGGTAACTTTATCCATCAACACAGCTACGAGGTAACTTTATCCACCCTCGTCCCACTTTATTGACCATTTAGCCACACCTTTAGATCTCCTTATTTTTCAACTTACTAATCCCATTTCGAATGGATAATTATTACAGTTATATTTTAGCTGATTTGAAAGTGGAAAAATTCTTCTAAATTTTGAATGTATAGAAGTTAAACTCAGTACTTAATAATTAACAATACACAAGGACCACAAAAGGCATGATACCACAAACAAGAGATGATATTTACCTTATAAACAACTCCAAAACCACCACCTCCTATCTTGTTAGATGGATGGAAGTGCCCTGTTGCTGATCTCAATGAGTTGTATGAAAAAAGCCTCACATCATTGGTCGTGAGCTCTACACAATTTGAACACAAGAAGAATATGAAAATGTGGAAGTACCTCTCAAGAACAATAACAAGTATAACAGAAGCAAAATAAATTAACCATTCAAAACCATACAACATCTCTGTGGTAGCACAAAAAGATATTAGAGAAGCATTTGTTTTAGTGTTTTTATGTTCTTATAGGAATGCAATATGTGAAGAATGGAGGAATCTTAGTAGCTCAATTAATTGACTATATGAACTTTCACCTTGTTGGTAAGGGTTCGACCCACGTTGTAATTCCATTCCCCATTTCATCTTCTCCTACCCCCAATTTATTTTTTCTTTTTCAAAACAAACAAGCAAACAAACATGTTGAATCTAGGGATCTTAACATTACAGTTGGTTGACTATCTCAACTTTCACCTTATTGATTTTGACCTAACTTGTAGTCCCCTCCCCATTTTTCCTTCTCCTACCCCCAAATTTTTTTTTTTTCAAAACGAACAAACAAACACGAATATTGAGAATTTCTCCTCTAGGTCAGAGAAATGAGATAGCCATATGTTGGCATCAATTACATTAAACAACACTTATGTGTTCAAATATTGGGAAAGTCAAACTAATAGTCATGGAATTAAGACACATGAACACAACACAATTCTTGACCTCTTTTTTTTAAACCGAACAATTAAATACTGTACTTTTAGTCACCACAGGTTCAAACTCATGATGTGCACCTAACCGTCAAATCAAGCCATGGGACACAGCAAAATTACCTGTACTGTTTTTGGGAGATCCAACATAATAACATGAGACCCAAAAGTTAGAACAGGATATACCACAATTGAACACTAGATCTGTTAACTATTTAGAATTTCCAAGGGTTTAATTCTAAATAGGAAAAACCAGACTTAATGAACTGTAAAGTTAGAAGTATCTTAATTCAACTCTGGAAAATGAAAAAGAAGTAGTCACCATGATCTTGTTTTTTTCTTTAACATGTCAAAAAATAAGATCTTATGAGTACCTTGGACTTGAGACTCTGTGTTGTCTTTATATGATTGCAAAATTCCAAAGCAACTCCAACCCATTGCTGAAATATATATATATATTCAAACTTTTTTAACGTTCTATCACCTAATATATATTTCTGCAAAATAATGAAAACGAAAGAGAAAACTATAAAATCTAATTGGAAAAAAAAGACTTAGAAAATTTAGGACAGTAATATATATATATATATAGACCTGATTTGTTGGCGTGATTGAAAATCCAAAGCCATTAGTGAGAACAGAGTTGAAATTAAAGCTGCATGCCGGTCTCTATATAGTACAACTTTTATAGTTGAATAAATGCCACTCACTCTATCCCCTTTTAGTTATCACCATAATTTGATTAATTTTAAAGTTAAGTTAAATTAAATTAATATTTTAAATTTTAAAATTATAAATTTCAATTTTTTATATTAATATAATAAAAAAATAGTTTTAAATATTAATTAAAATTTCATATAGTTCAAAATAAAAAACGAAATGTGATAAGTAAAAAAATGAAGTACAGTCAAATATCGTATAACAACCATTTGTTATAACAATATTTCACTGTAACAACCTAATTTTCTCTAGAATCAATTTTTCATATTATATTTTACTTTTCTATAATAGCAATGACATTTAGTATAGCCGTACACTATTTGTAAAGTTACCCCTTTATAGTAGTCATACTCAATATTATCCAATAATATTTTATAAAAAATATATATTATTTATAAAAATAAATTAAAATATTTATGATAATCATGATTAATGTCATATATAGTAAATTTTAAGTATAAATATCTAAAAGAAAAAATTTATATTAAAGTAGCATTCATCAATTATGGTCGTAACTTCACTAGTAAAAGTTACTAGTGTTTGCCTTTTTTTACATTCACACTCTTTCTATTTTTAGTTTTATTTTTAGTTAAATCGATTAACAAATACATTCCTTTTTGATATATAAAATTATTAAACTAAATTTTATGTACTTTTATTTATAATAGCTAAATAAAATCTAATATTAAATATATATATAATAATACCTTATTATAACAAACATAAAATTTTTAAGACAAATGCAGCTACAGCGAGATTTGACAATAGTACTACTAAAAACTAAATAAATGTATTTATAGTACCTTGCAACAGAGGGAGCTATTATACCTACATAAACTTTTTTTTAAAAAAGGGGGGGGGGGGGGGGGGAGGGCCAAGGTGAACAAAAGAAGCCGCCTTTCATGAGGTTGACTATTGTATTTTTATTTTGCATCTTTCCTTTTGTTTTTTGTTTTTTGTTTTAAATAATAAGATCCTAAAATTTTCTTTATATATTTGAGCTTATTGGTTTCAAGAAGTGTTTGCAGCCCCACTCGGTTTTATTTATTTTTTTGGGTTGGTGTTTTTAGTCGTCGAGAAGTTTTATATTGGGGGTAAAATACTTTTTATTAAAAATAATTTCACATTTAAAACTTGAACACGAAGCCTCTGATTAAAAATGGAAAATTACTTACCGTTCCACCATAACTTTTGACAATTTCCATCCGATTAATTAAGGATGAATTGATATAGTTTCACATCAGGCTTATTTCACTTTTTTTATTGCTAATTTAGAACTTCAAATTTGATAACTTCCTAAATTTTATATATTACATTAATGATTAATCAAATTAAAACACATAAAATAGAATGAGAGTAGCATAATTAATCAAGAAATATATATTTTTGCCAAATATATTCTATTGGGACCGGGGTGAGTATCCTCAATATTTTTTGGACTTAAATGATGTGCTACTAATGATTTTACATCAAAGTAATGTGCGCAATACAAAGTTAATGATGCAGAACTCATTTGGTTCATCTTATTGGTGTGACCCATCCGAAATAAGTATCTTCCAAATAAATTTTGAAGGAAACTGACTCCCTCTTTATTACTAAATACATAAGAAGAGAGTGGAAAATTTCTTAACATGATCAGTGAGATTCAAGATCTAACATAAATTCGGAATTCATCATTGTTTTTGAGAGAAATAAATAAGCCTGTTGATATCTTTGACAGAATCCAACCCTTCAACTCTTTTTCTCATCTCCAAAACAGGTTAAAGGCCTTAAATATGGATCAAAGGAGCTAAACCAACTCATATTATTTATAATCTTCTTTGATGGAGTTGTATGTTTTATATTTTTCAGTCTCTTCTCAATTATCATATATATAATTTGATATGCCAAACTTATCATGTAATTTTTTACACATCAATAATAAAAATGACAAAATTAACCCGATTGGATAGATCAAGAAAACTGCTATAACAGATGAAAAAAAAAAAGGGAAGAGAAATATCTTTTTCTTTCTTGTTATCGGAAAGCATTAGATTTGGTCCACCTAAAAATAAGACATTTTCAACCGCCCACTTACTTTATGTGCCTCTTGTGATGTTTGGTAGCAGGAAATACAAATACCTAATAAAAGTCCCGCAAATGTCAAAGCACTAACCTAACACCTTTTTCTTATTTCTGAAAAATATTTTTATTCTAATTTAATATTCCCTCCCTTTATTTTTTATTTATCTAATATTAAATTAATACTTTTTTAAAAATTATTATATAAAATAATAATTTAATATTCCCTGCAGTCCCTTCAACTGTTGGACTTGTGTTTCTGCATAAAGGACCAGGGGAGTGGAATAACAGAAACAACAAATTGCCTCCATTTTCCTTGAGATCCTCAAGGGATTGAAAATGGTGAATTTATCTCCTCTCGGATCAAATACAAATTCCTTTTCACCTATTTTATATGTGTAATACCCCGGAAAGGGCTAAGACTAAGACCTGGGAGTTTAATTGAAAAAGTTCAGAAAACTGACAAAAATATCTCAGGACGGGAGACTTAACAACTCGTGGTGGGATACCGCGAGTCGTCGTGTGGGAGTCTGGAGGCAGTGGCGATGGACGACCTGACGAGTCGTCTGGCCTGGCAACGACTCGTTAGGTTGGTCTTTGGGTGGAGGCCAGGGAAGCCTTAGGCAGTGTTCATGACGAATGGACCTAACGAGTCGTTAGGTGTGGCAACGACTCATTATGTCGGTCATTAGGAGGGAGAAGCTTTGGTTTAAAAAAGGATTTCCAGTGTACTTGACGGAAGGACATGACGACTTGTCGGGTGTGGTAACGAGTCGTCACGTTGGTCGTAGCCTGAAGGTTGAGATTTCCACTAGACTTAACGAGTGCACCTAACGAGTCGACGGGTGTGACAACGACTCGTCAGGTGAGTCGAGGGTTCCGGTTCGGCCAGATTTTTAAGTTTTTCTCAATGGTGTTTAGGTAAAATCCTATGCTCCTGTTCTTAAGTGATATAGTTTTTGGGTATGTTTAGGGACGTTTTTAAGGGTTCTTCTAGACCTAAACCCTCATTCTCTCAATCTCTTTCTTCCTCCTCTCTTCTAAAAAATCCTAGGGGTTTCACCAAGGTGCTCTTCAAGCTTCAAGGAAGATTTTCGATCGGAATTTTCGTCTACCAGGTATGCGGGACTTCAACAAGGATATTCTTCCATCCTTGTGCCCCAAAATATTTTCAATAAGAATCCGTTTTAATTTATTTAGAATATCATGATCTAGGGTTTGAATAATGGGTAATTTCTTCTTCATTCTTTTTCTTAAATTCAAATAATTACTGCAATTATGGAATTTATTTGGGATGTTAATTAGATGGGTTGCTTGGAATATGGATCATATGTTGGGAATGCATTAGGATAACATGTTGTTCATAAATTGTCTTGAGTAATGAATGTGTGTTGCTTATTGTTCAATTAATTTTCATAGCCATGCATGAATATGAAGAAACTATGAAAATATAGATTGGGTATGTATGGGTGTAGTATGTTCTTCCTAACCCAATTTAAGTGTTGAATGAGAATTGTTTATTTCTCTTTGGATTACCGTAGAAATTCATGATTATGATGGAAGTGTGAAAATATTGCATAGTTAACCCTAGTGACTTGATTATGATATTGATGACCATGTTGGATTGACTAGCCGTTGTGAGCTTGAGTAATTGAAATAAATTATATGTCATCACCATGTTCTAGATTTAATTGATTGGGCATGACAAGATTGCATCTCCATTGTTGAACTACGAAGCTTGGGTGGATTCTATATTGCTTTTCCTTACTAAAATTATTTTTATAAAAATCTTGGAATCTAAAATGGTCGTGGTTAAAGAGTTCACAAAAAAGTGATTATGACAAGTGTGTGGAATGTTGTAGACCTAAATAAATAAAGTCATGTATCTTAATAGAGTATGAGTTGTATTTATAAACCATGTATGATCTCATATTACATGTTGAATGAGATGAATTTGGAATTTGGAATTTGGAATGTCCTGATAATATATGCATAATGTGACTCTGTAGAATGCTCGTTAGCGTAAGATGCTTGAGATAGCTATTGATTGGACTCCATGATGAGGTGAATAATGATGATAACGCATGAAAATGATATTTCAACTGTCGGGCTTGACTTTATTAGTAAGTAGCCCCCATCCTGTTGATGAGAATGTTGTATGATGGAAAAATGAGTAAACCTCCTTGTCTCTAATTAGCTGTTGCAATTTAGATTACCGTTAGTCAGTCGGGATTCTTGTTAGCAAGAATATTTCCCTAGTCAGTCGGGATACTCGTTAGCAAGAGTACTTCCCTAGCCTGTCGGGACTCACATCCCTAGCTACTAGCCATGCATGTTTCTCCTCCTTCAGTCAGGACTAACATCCCTAGCTAGTTAGTGACTCGTTATATCAGAGTCTTTGTTCCCTTAGACAGTCAGGGACCCTCATGATATCAGTCACGACATTGCATCTCTTTATCATTATGATTACTACTTTTGTGCATCATTAAACTTATACTAATGAATGTCCTTATAATATGATTATGTCCATATGAATATGTGGATCTCATACCAGGTTGTTGTACCTCATTTCGGTTGTGTTACTAATTCTGTGATTTATGGTACTCCCTACTTGTATACTTATACTTATGAGTTATTTATTTACATTCCTGCATACTCAGTACATTCCAAGTACTGACCGCACGCCTCTTGTGCTATATCATTTTATAATATAGATTCAGGTCTCCAGATCCAGCCGCGTGACTAGATACGCTTCTCTATCATTTAGCTGCTAGCAGTGAGTCCTCATCTTCCGAGGACGTGACCTATATTCTTATTTTATTATGTTTCAGTTTTTCAGACTTTTGGAGTTAGCTAGGGGCTTGTCCCAGTAACTCATCAGTTAGTAGAAGGCTTTCTGACTTGTTTAAACAGATTTTCGTGTTGTATTTAAGTGTTGTTAAGATTTCTATATTATGGGCTATATTAGATTTTGTTATCAGTTCCACTTATCCATATTGTTAGTTTTCTTTTGGTAAGTGTATGCTATGATTATGCCATGGATTGACTAGAAGCCCTCTTAGGGTTTCTTGTTCCGTGTCTACGATCCGGGTCTACTCTCGTATCGTGATAATGTGTCTGCTCTAAGCTACTGACTGCAAAAGCTTTTTATTCTGTCCAAAAGATGTCGAACTCGTCTTTCCAAGTGAAGGCGCTGAAGATTGTAACAGTATAAACTGAGTGCATCCCTTGTTCTTGAGACTACCCATGTTCTCAAGGGTGAAATATGGACTAGAGATTTGATAATTGATGACTTCTAATTGTGTAGCAATGTGACAGTTCACAAGGTACTTCATATGGTCATGAGTTCTCATCCTAGTCATTATTTCCTTCTTGTTCCCAATCATATCCCAAGTTTCCAATGATAGAGAATCATCAATCCACACTTCTACTCTTTCTCCACATTTAGTATTGGTCTTTCCTCTGATATAGAAAGATTGATTTCTCAATCTCTTCACACGGGCATTTCTTTTTTCACTTTCCCAGTTTAACCATAAATCGCAGGAAGTCACGATCTTGGAAAGAATTGTATCAGAACAAGCTTGCCCTGAGAGCACTTCTTTCCAATCACTATTTAAAGATCTTATATCCATATCACTCTTATCATCTAAGAAAAGCCAACTAAGATGCATATCTTCCGAAGCCTCTATGTTACTCGCGCTATCTTTAAAGAATACCTCAAGAAACAAGTCTTCAATAGCTTCAGTTTCATCATTTCTTTCAGTAGTACTCTTATATGGAGAATCAACATCTAAATCTCTTTTAGGCATTTCATCGAGAACCTTGCAAGTATATGATGTCTTCTTTATTGAAGTTTCTCATGAGTGGAAATAAGAAAGATTAGAGTGTTCAAAGTTAACCAATGCAATTTGAAAATGTGCACCAAACCTTCTCCCCAAAGCTACCACATATTCTTTCCAAGTTGGTGGTTGAATGTACTGCTTGTATTTCATTCCAGAGCTACCACATATTCTTTCCAAGTTGGTGGTTGAATGTACTGCCTGTATTTCATAAATGACAAGTTCCACTGGACAACTTCCCCTTCTAACTGTAGTGCAGCAATGTCAACCCTTTCCTCCATAGGAATATTGTCCATATTGAAAAATTGATCGATGTTAAACAACCAAGATCTGATTCTCCAAAAAACTTCAAAAACTCCATTTTCGACCATCGAGGGTAATGAGAATTATGATTAATGAAGCTGCTAGTACTTATCTCCCTTTGCAGTCGCTCCTTTAACTGCTTTCCACCCACTGGTATATTGTCCCCTCTTGTGGGTGTTTTATCCCTCTGATTTCCTCCATTGTTAGCCAATTGTTCCTTCATCTCTAGCAACACTTGATCCAAATTTCTTAAGAGATGAAACTTTCATGGCTAGAGTACCAATTTCCAATAGCATTTTCTGCATTATTTCACGCAATTCCTTTACTTCATTGGAAGAACTCTCATTTGCTCGTGTTGACTTTGTCATTGTTGCCAAGGATAGATTAGCTCTGATACCAATGTTACCTAAAATGCAGAGATTCAAGTAGAACGGAGGTTTTAGAAGCTGAACAGGAGCTTAACAGAGAAGTCTCGAGTAATCAACCTATGGATGTGGAGAGGAAGAAAATGAAGATAGAATTTTAATAGGAAAACTGTAGTATTATTCAATTAATGCCTGAATTTGTAATGATACAATGCCTTTTATAGAAATAAGAAGAATTTATTTTGCTAACTGCTTCTAACTAATTCAACAGCCTGTAATTAATTACAACTAACTCCCTATATGGCAAAATCTAACTAACAAAATGATCAACTGATTCATTTTCATGTAAAAAAAATATTATTTTATTTATTAGTTCTTAAAGACGTGTTAAATCCGTATATATATATTTAGCTCTGTTAGCAAAGTTTGTCACGAAATCAAATAGACTTGTTAGAACAATTAAACTAAAGAATTCAATCTGGACTATTAAGATGTTTTGATTTATGTCTGCAGTACATTTATTAACTTGGCAAGGGGTGCTCCAGAAATAGCATGAATAAATTCAAAAAGAGATGTTTTTCTAGTTAGAATTTGATCGAGGGATCATTAATTGACTCCGAAACATAAAATAGCAAGACCATAACCTCGTGCCTCCGTTAAAGGATTCCAACTCATAATCCTCATCTTCAACTTATTCGTTGTTTTAAGATGCTTTTTAACTATTATAAAAATTTGTTTGGAGACTTTGCTTCACTTTATTTTATAAAAAATGCTATGGTGCGAGCCAATCTAAAATCTAAACTAGCTAGAAGAGTAGAGAAACTTAATTTATATCCTTAGAAATATCAAGCTGCTGATTTCATTGCATTAGGTGTTGCTTTTCTTTTTGACACAATGTACCTAAACTCTTATTTGGTAAATAATATTTTTAGTTACCCAAAAAAAAAGAAAAAGACATGTTTCGTTTTCCTATCTTATTAAATATGAGTGATAACTAAAGGCCTACTTTAGGTTAGATTAAGTAAAAGAGTTATTGGAGTTAGCTATGGACATCATCTCTAAATTATTTATAGCTAACATAATCCTCTTTTGATAATTCATCACTACTTAAATAAGATTATGTGACAAATTTTGCTGTTTAACTATAAAATTTATTCATCACTAATTTTTATCTTTTTAATAGGGATTCTAATTTCCAGCTTAAATATGACTCAAACTTCTATCTTTCAATATTTCCATGAGCAGAAAAGCAAACATGTTGTAGGTAGGCTGTGATATTTTACATGAGTACAACAATCAATAATTTATAAAAAAATTTATTACACAAGGAAGGTATGTAACTAAGTAACTTATAATGATAATTAAAAAAAGAAGTTATATATATACACACTGATTGCATAATGAAATTTTAATATTATTAATATTATTTTTTATAATCATGATGTTTGAATCAGCTCGCGCGCATCAATATCATTAATAAAATTTAACATGTTATATAATAAGTCACTTGTCATTTATTTTATGTAATTAATTAATACAATTAAATAAATTTATTTATAATTATTTTTTCAGATAACCCAATTATATAAATATTTTTTACATTATTGAGGTATAAAAAATAAAATTAAAGAAAAAATACACTTTCTTTATTTTAAAATAAGTAGTGTTTTGGCCTTTTAAGTTTATTTCAATAAGTGGTATTTTACATAATGAAAAAGAAATTAATGATGTTCTTCCAATTTTACCCTTATTCAAATGGAGAGAGTTTTATATAATCAAGAAAATACTCAAAAGTTATATCTTTTTCAAGGTGTTTATTAACATTGCTGCTCAACTGAACAACTTGTTCTGGAGCTTCATAAATGGATCAAGGGCTCGAATTTGTCATAAACCAAACCTCTAGAGTCTGGACCAAGTTTATGTTGGAAGATGGATTAGGGTAAGATGCTAAAAGTATATTTTACTTTTTAATATTGAGTAGTTTGCTTAAATGGTGTGTCCAAATTAAAAGGAATCGCAACACTTATTAATTTTGAAACGGAGGTATTACCAAATATATATCAAGCTCCCCTGTACCATGGACTTGAATCCTACTTTTTTTTCACAATAAGTAAACTTAATTTCCTCCGTTTTCTTTTAGTTGTTAGGTATATTAAAAATTAGTTATTTTAAAATACTTGCTACTTTTAAAAATAATTGACCATCTTTTTTCAATTTTACCCTTAGTACTTAAGTCACTTTAAAATATGAAAATAACAATTATTATATGTTTTCAAAAAATATCTATTAATTAATAAAATTATATTAATTAAATTATTATTATTTTTAATTTTATTTTTATAAATAAATGTAAATCTTATTTTAGTAATTAAAAAGAAACGGAGAGGTATTATATACTGCATTGCTGCCACAGTTGAGAAAAAACCAATTTCAAGTGGGCATATTTAGTGCAGCCATAAAGTTGACATTGATTGATCAACGGCAAGCACTGAATGTAGTTGATGAAGGGGCCTTTACAAGCTGTCTTGTTTTTAAAAGTAGTATGCTCATATTAATTATGATCAATTAATTGCGATGTGAGGTAGTTTGGTACGCGACATAAAGAATAATAATTTTTAGATAAAATATTAGAGCATTTTAATTTTGTATTTAATAAAAAATATTAGCTAATTTTAAAATTATTAATTCTATTATTTATATTATAGTGATTGGATAAAATATCTCATATATATAATGAGAAAAACTAATCTCACGGGATAACTTTGTTTATCCCATTCCTTATACCAAATGAACCCTAGTTTTCTCACATTAAAGTGGTAGTGGTTCGACTCTCACTGATCAACATTGGTTAAAAGATATTAAATTTATTTTTAAAATAAGTGGTGTTTTATATAAATATGAATGTTGTTCTTTCAATTTTATTCTTGTTTAAATAAAATGGTGTTTATATAATGAAGAAACTAGTAAAGAGTTGTATTTTTTTTGAATATATTTATTAAGAGTAAGCTAGTAAAAATCATTATACTTTGTATGAATGAATAGTTTATTTAAGGGGCATACTCAAACTAAAAACACCACTTATTTTAAAATGGAGAAAATAATTATCCCCGCTAATTATGCAGATTTTATCATTGGAAACTCTATCTAGATATGCTAAATTAAGGACCTAATTACGAAAACTAGCAGTACTACAATATTTTAATACTCCCAACAAATTACTCCTCCCGTTTTAAATTAATTATCATATTTTTTATTTACATGTCTCCACTGAGGAACTATTAATAAGAATAGCATTCGGACTATTTTACCCTCTTAAAATATTTCACCATGTTATCTATCCTTAATAAAAATAAATATTTATTGTATATATCTATGTCAACTTCATTAATGATGTACTCTCTCTTAAATATTACTAGTATAATATACCCGCACGATGAGCGGAAATTATTAATACATATTAATCATATCCAAGTATGAACAAATTTTTTAGTTCGTTAAATCATACATTTTAGCAAAGTCACATCTCAATACACCTATCTATATAATTAAATTAGATAAATCATATAATTATTAAATAATTTTTCAATAAAATTCAAATGTCATAATTATATAGTTTGTGGTATAAATAATATGATTCAAAATGATTAAGAATAAGTTTTAATTAAATGAACTTAAGAACATTTTCTGACTTTTTTTGGTGGTTGTTCATCACTATTATTAAAATCTTTAGTTTTCTATTTTTCTGTTTTTTGCAAATCGTGATGAAGATCATAAAGTGATTCATATGCAAAAGTGATGTTTATTTAAAAATAGTGTCATATGAAACTGTAAAAAAAAAATAATCTAGAAAAACTATCTGCTTTGTCAAGGTTGTTGAGCAACTTCGTGTACTATTGATCTGTGAAATGATATCCTCCTGGCAATTCATCATCATAGGGTGTAGTTGAGTTTGCAGAGGGCAATTCTTCATGATCCTTCCTTTTGCTTTTGAAATCAGGAGGATATCCTACTAGTCTATAATAATCATCCATGCAATGTCCCTTAAAAACCACAGTGATCACAAGCAATTCCCATTGTCTTTTTACTGTTAGCTTTGGATGACTAACCTCTTCCTGCAAACATAGTTAGTGCATCTCTATGTTCATCAACCACTTTCTTATCTTTTCCTGCAAACATAGCCAGGCGTCTCTTTGACCATCAATCACTCCAAGAGTCCTTTGATTCTCTTCAGTTGCAGCAATTGCATAAGCTTTATTGACTTATATTGTCTTCCTCTTTGCTAGAATATGGCTACGAACAGAAATTGTAGCGACCTTTGCGACTTCAAATGCTCCACAGAAGACACTGATTTGCACAATTACAGGCAGTTCATCCCAGAAGTCCTTCATTTTTGAGTAATATGTAGTAACTGAATCAACATCTTGCCTCAAAGTCGCAATTTTCGTTCGAATGATCAAATTGCTCTTGGAAATCCTGCCAGATTTTCTTAGCACTTGAGGCATATATTATGCCTGGAAGCAGTTCACTTACGACTATACTGCCTATCCATGACAAAACGATCTCCTTTGTAACTACCTTCCACAAATCCTACCTTTCCTTTACCCCTTAGCGCCGGTTTCATCGATCTACTCTACAGAGAGATATTTTCTGATTCTGTGAGCTTAATCGATATCAAGCACCTCTGAAGCTTAAAAGTATATAGTGGATGGTTGTGATATAGTGCCGTGACTTTGTTCACCATCATTATCATCTGGATTGAAGCTTTGTATTTGTTCAAACGTTTGTGATTTCTTTTCGCGGATCTGTCTTAACGATTCGTGCTCTCATATCTAGTTAACTTTTGCTTACTGCAGTTTGGAAAACTAATCAAGTTGCATTCGTTGTTGATCAAATGAAAGAGAAGAAGAAGAAGAGGAGGGAATTCGTTATATCAGTATCAATTGTTCTAATTAAAGAGAAAAGAAGGGTATATATTAGTCTGTTAGATGCCTGCACATTGCACCACTAACAGTCTAAATGACCCCTAACTAACTGCCAGCTAAAGCTAAGTAACTATCACTATTTTTACATATCTATGTATTACTTTTCTAATTTGAAATGTGCTTTAATATAGGGAAAATGATATATATGTATAATTTTAGATAAAATATTATAAAATCTATCATTAATTTTTATTTTTAAAAAATAGCAGTAAAAGAATACAAATTTAGCAAAAGAGTAAAAAAAAATAAAAGTATGGTAACTAAAACAAAAGTAAAACAATATGCATAAATCATAGTAGTAATTTTTTTCTTGCTTTTCATTCTATAATTTTCTCCTACATTTTAGACCTTTCTCTATTCCATAAATTTTTCTTAGATTTTTATCCCGATATTCCTATATACTTTTTTCTTTTCCCTTTATACATAATTCATACACAAAATCATGTTTGTAAATAACTTAGTATAAAAAAATTAAGTAACCCAGTTTGTATTCTCATATTTTATGCATAATCCATACACTAAAATATGCATAAATTTCTTACATACTAACATGTCAAAAACAACAGAAAAATGAAGATACACTAATTTTTATATAAATTTCTGACCCCAAAAAATAAAAATACATTTAGATTAATTAGATATATCATATTTTAATTATACACAATGCATATACTAAAATATGTCTGTATTTAATAGGACATTCCCTTTAAAAGTATTCTGCTATTTTTTCATGGTATTTTCTTTGAAAATAATCCGATTGGTATAATGAAAATATTTTAAATTATATAGATTTAGGCTACCAGTTTGCATATATTTGTAGTTTTTTATAGTCTTTTTTTTGCCTAAGGAATATGAATCAGTTTGTGAATAGATATGTATATATTGTGAATGTAAATTGGTTCCATATGTTTATACGTATATTACTTTTTCAAATAATAATTATATGAATTATGTTTATGATCAAATATGCTTTCAGATTTTAAGTGATATATATTTAGTTTATAATATGATAATTTTTAATCATATTCCCTTCTAAATTATTCAATTAGTATAACATAAGTGTTTAAAAGTTGATAAAGATTTAGAGCCTGCTTGATTTGGCTTATGGCTTATAACTGATGATTTATAAGCCAAAAGTCATAAGTTAGGATTTCTAACTTATGACTTTTGACTTATTTTTTAAATTTTGGCTTTAAAGCAACTGCTTAAAAGTATTTTTAAACTTATCCAAGCACTACAAAAGTGCTAAAAATCACTTAAAATAAGCCAATCCAAATAGATTATTAGAGTATTAAGGAGTTTTGGAGAAGAAAGAGTTTTAGAAAGAAGAGAGTTAGAGTATTAAAGAAGCTAGAGAATATTGAAGAAAGAGAAAAACATATATTTTAATATATATGATAAAGTAAAATTTATTACTTCTTATTAAAAATGGTGCTACAAAATAGAACACGAAATCTCTAATCCGAATTTTGTGCAAAAGTTTAAAAAGTTAACCTTATATATTGATAAATATAGATTTTGTATTTTTATAGATAAAATTTAATTTTGATAAATAAGAAAAAAGTATTGATATATTTTATAATTAAAAATCATAAATTATTACATTATGTAATTTTCTGTTAATATATATACGCTTACAATCAAAAAGTTAAAGTACATTTATATTATTTACTATTACTATAGATTATCTTGTAAACTTATTTATCGATATTTTTTCCTCATCCTTATAATAGGTTTATTCTAAAGAAATGTATATAAATGACATATGTTTGATAAAAAATAGGTCTTTATAACTATATTTCATTGATTACAATTTATAGCTATATTTTAAGTTGCTATAAGACATATTTATTTAACAAGTTAGGAAATTTTATATTTAAATACAAATATAGTATTTAATGTGTTAAGTGAAATATGAGATACTATCTTTTTAAAATGACGAATTATCAAAAATCACCCTAGGATTAATGTATAATCTTTCCTGCTCTCTCTCTCTCTCCTGTCTCTCTCTGCCCTCTTTCACCCCTTCTCTCTATCTTTCTCTCCTCCCTCCCTTTCTTCTTATTAAATACTGTATTTTCACCTCTCTCGGTGTTTGTATTTTCACCCTTCTTTATTTGTATTTCTATATATTATTTTGAGGTATTGGATAACTGTATTTGTTGTATTGGTACGTATTTAAGTTCTATCCTATATCTCTCTATATTTGGAATTTCACATCTCTCTTTGTATTTGCGTATTTTTAGAGATGCCAGGCGACTTTATTTATTATATTAATACGTGCATTTAAGTTGTATCTATTCGCTCTAATTTAGCTTGTATATATTAATTCAATCTTGTATTACATGTATTTATTCACTCTTATATTGAATGATGATTGTATCATTCGTAATTACAAAAAAATAACACAAAAGAGAGAGAGAAAGACAAAGAGAAAAAGGTGAAAAAAGAGAGAACGAAATAAAGAGAAAGAGAGTGAGAGTGAGAGAAAGAAAATAACAAAGAGAGGAGAGAGAGAAATAGAGAGAGGGGGGAGAGGGGAGGGGGGGGGGGAGATGGATAGAAACACCTAGAGAAAGAAAGAGAAAGAGAAGGAAGAGAGAAATGAGGGAGAGAGAAGAGAGAGGAGAGCGAGATTGGGAGAGAGATAAAGAGAGTTCTTCTTTATTTGCTATTCAATATAAAATATAGTTAATAATTGTAGTTATTTGAAACTATAGCTATATATGATATATAGTAACACATATTTGCTATATTATGTAATTTTTATTTATTCTATAATGTACTTTTCAATCACCCTAATATGTTAATTGGTCTAAATCTAAATAAAGTCTTAAATACACAGGTCTTTAATTAATTGTAATCTTCCTATTATTCAATTTCATTGTTTACTAAAGTAATAAAATTATAAAAATTAATTGGTTATAATCATGAAATAAATAGTAGACTTCTAAACGTAACAGAAGTTCTTGCGACCCGTCCAGCCGTTATAGCATTTCTACCTCCCTAAAAGCGGATGAATTTAAATTTGTGGAAAGTTGAAACAAAATTTTTGAGAGATCAAAGGTGCAGACGAGTAAATTTGAATGGGCTTAGTCACAATTAGGTGGACTCAGGCGGTGTCCGCCGCGGCGGAACATTTTTCGAGATAATGGAATCACTGCAGTGGGAAGGGTGCTCGCTGCAGCAGATGACGCGGACCAGAAATATGCAATCCCGTTCCGATTAGCATTTTGAAACCTAGTCTCTAAGAAAGGCTTAATAAGAATGCCCAAGAACATAAAATAGTTTTTCTTTTTTTGGGAAAATTAAGAAGACTAAGAGGTGAAGATCCCACCTCCATAGCTAGGAACACTTGCAAGAGACCAAGAGAATGATGCAGCCCTGTAGTTGAGATTGTCTGGACGATAGCTTGGCGCCCAGGTAGGTTATGGTTTATTAGCTATTGCTTTAGACTTTGATTAGCTAAACATATACGTGTATATGATTGATATACTTTCGATAGGTAGGACCGTAACTTAATACTTTATTATCTATGAATCAGAATCGGTGAGATCCTAAGGATGAACGGATTGGAAAAGGGGTAGTGATATCCCATAATGAGAAAATTCCTAGGGGAGAGATTGCAAAATAATAATTGGTCTATGTTTAAGGGTGTATGTTGAACCCAACCAACGGTGTGTAGATTAACTTTCGGGATGTTGTCATTAGAAGTACTTCTGGGGTATAAATTATGGAATCATCCTTTCTGAAATTAAAATCTCGGACATTTAATCATGTAAATCATGTTTAGAAGATGCAATTAGCTGAATGAGTGAAAAATTATAACTATGCCAGAGCTTGATTTGAAGCAATGAATTAGGATAGTTATACTCTGCGTAATGACTTAAATGTACTGTGATGTCTGGATTGATGATTTTGTTGTTCGTATTAATGGTGGCACCGTGGCAAGTTAATTATTGAATTAAGCTTGATATGATGTTGCTTTCATTATGGTGGGTATGATAGAGAACGAAACCCTAGCCGGGGGAAAACTAGAACGAAGACTGATCGCAGTACGCTAGCAGTACCGCTGTAACGACAATAATGCCGCTACAGTGAAGCCCAAAGCAGTGAGCGGGTCAAGTCGCAAGTCTTATAATGTGCTAAAGTAAATGTTGTTATTACTGTTTGGATACGAGATTTGATTAGGAATCTTGCACGTGATCGTACTTGTTGATGTGAATATGTACCTCTTGTTGTGTGTGTTTTATTATTTGTTGTGCTACGATGTGCGTCTCGAGATTTAGGAGCGAGTTGGTATCGAATAAATATGTGACTGAGATGACGGGTAATATGAAAGGAAAGTCACTGATATGATGGTAAATGAGAGGCCTAGGGCCTAAGATAAGGAACTCAGGTGAACAGTTATCATGATCAGACTCTGACTAAGGACTGGATACACAAGTGGCTCGTGCCCAAGATGAGCATCCGAGCGAGCGGTATGAGAGAGTACACAGACATGTATGGCTAAAAGACCACATAGCTGGGTGTATGAATATGGGTACACAGACAGGTATAATGAAGGTTACATACGGCTGGGTGTAACGGGTTTAAACAAAGATAGTGAGTTATCGTGTATCGTGAGTAGATTTATTCATCGTACGTACCTCACTAGGAAGAGTAAAAAATCCTGTGCATAATTAAGTAGGTAATAATGATAATGGACGGACTTAGTCGACCATAAGAAAGTGGTAAAAGAGGTAGATGTATTATAAAATTGTATGGCGGAATAGAACAGAACTGGACTAGGAAATTGGATACTGATTGATCGGAGAAAATTTTATAAACCTCGATGAGACTTAAGAAAAGAGTGTGTAGTTATCGAACGTAACGAGTAGTGGTAATAGTGGAATATTTGTTGAGTTTAATGACGTCGAATGTATGTTGACTAATATACTGTGTGCTAACTAACCTTCGTCGGCCGATGATGCCTACTGGTACGTGTGATGTACTGATACTATCTTGCTACACCTTTTTTGTGTAGGTTGTGGTAGGTTTAAAGTTTCTTGATTGCCGTGGAGTACTCAACACCGGCTTCCGTGTTCTTCTTCTCAGACAAAGCTGGGTCTTTTTATTTTGTCAAGTATTCAATTAGAGCTCTTGTACCTGTCTAGACTAGATCTTAAGAGAGTCATGTTTGGGGAAATTTTGTATGTTGTTTTGAGATTATCATTGATTGGTGGGAACTAAAGGAAATTTTTGTATATTACTTATAATGTTTCTTAAGGGTTCTCCTATCAAGTAGAGTCGATGTAGGTGCCTGCATGGTCTGTCCATTTAGGTCATGACAAGCTAGTATCAGAGCATCTAGGTTACCGGTCTACAAGTACAAGTGTAATGTCGAGTAGACTCCTGTGGATTGGTATGTAGACGTCCACTTCTAATCTTTGGGAAGCTATAAGGCACTTAGGAAGTTACACTTATTTATTTTTCATCGTGTTGTCCGATTGTGTCGATCACCCGAGTTGAGTCCATTTGATATCTGAAAAATTTCAATTGGTATCTCAACAAGTCTAATTGGTATCTGCCTAAGTGTGGTTAGTGAAAACCTGCAATAAGACTAGTGGGTTGGATTGACTTGAGTTGACCAAAGAGAAGAAAAAATTCTTGTTGTAACATTTGTTCTGCTTAGCGAGTTTCACTACACGGAAGGCTGTCTCACTGCAACGGACTCGCTAGAGCAAAAGAGGTACCGTTGTCGTGGTTGGACGACCGCTATAACGGACGTGGTCAGGCAGAATGCCAGGTTCCAGAATTTCAGTATTCCTTGTTACAAACACTAGATAACAAATAGAACCTAGTGAAAACGGGCAAGCAATGGGAATATAGATAAACTACTACGATATTATAAAGAGGGCTAATACGACTAATGTTAGCAAACGCCAAAATGAACATTCATAGGAACTAGTACCGACATCAAAAAAGCAGAAAATAGAAAAGGATATAGCATTGTCTTACAAGCCCCAAATGGGGGCTAACCAAAAATAGTTATCAAGTTGAACACGGATGAGGAGGGGAACATCAGGACCCATCTAGCTGGAGGCCGCGTCACTACCGCTACCAGCCTCATCAACTGCTCATTTCTCAAACCCGCTGAGGAAGGAGAACTCGGGTAGATCCTATCGGGTCGCCTGGGGTGGCCTTTCTCTAGGAGCTAGGATCTTCAGGATCTTCTTGATCCATTTTCGTATGTGGACAGCTTATCCTGAGAACGCCGCCTCCTCCTTTCCCGCTCGAAGTCCTCCCAGATCTCAACATGGGCCTTGGCTAGAGTGGCAATTGCCCCTGTATCTCCTGGATTGGCAACTGTTGCACCAGATGGTCAGCTAGCAGAGGGTCGGCTAGTAGAATGCTTGCTGGGGGAGGAGGTCTGGGCAACCCTCCGAGGAGTTCCTGCATGGCTGCCATCTTGGCATCTATACTCTCGAATGACCCTGTAGACCTGGAAGTGCTGTCCCCATCGTCACTTTCAGCTGAGGCGGACTTCCTATTCTTCGTACCTCTTTCTGGAGCCGCTTTCATCCTCAGAGGGTTAAAAGGCCTGTCAGCCTATGATCAAGTCCCTGGTCTCCTAGTGCACCCTAGCCTGCTTGTAGAGCCTAGTAATAAGAGAAGAGAAAGGCAGGCCAATGATAGGCTTAGCTGAGAAGTACCTCCACTCCTCTAGAATTTGAGCTCCTACATTCACCCTCAGCCCACACATGCCACCACTAGAGCATGGGGATAGGTCATGTTCATCACATTGGAGGACAGATGGATCCTCCGAGATACTAAATTGAGTCACCTCCTGGCCTCCACAGTAAAATGGGTACTCTAGATACATGTCTTGGTAATACCCTAATCGATTGTAGCCCTCCGTACCTCCACCACCAAGGTATCCACCAACCACTACCCATTCCCGTCTACATCTCGGGCTTTCAGCTCTTCTTCTCGGGGGTTGGCCAGATTGAATGCCTCGTTAATAGCAGTCGGGTGAGAAGAATTTGCCTGCCCCTGACATAAGCAATCAAATCGCTGCGGTTCTATACCACGGTTGGGAGGTTGGCGTAGAACTCCCAAATCCAAGACTCGTTTACTCGACCCGGGTCCTTCACTAATGGGCACCAACCTATCTCCTGGAGGAGAGCATAAACTCGGGAGCCTTCTCCTCCACGTCCTGCATGACGAACCCCCTTTCATGCAATAAATCCTTAGCATCATACTCATTGTATCGAAACGGACACTGTTCATTTATAAATGAATGTGGTCTTCAGTGTGGATGTTGCTGCTAGAGGAAGCCATAGTAAAAAACCTACATTAATAATGAGCATTAGAGAAGGAATTGAAGGACTAAGAAAAAGAAAGGCAGAAGAAATAGGATTTAAAATAAAGTCACTGCCCAAGTGAACGGTCACGAGTCCTCCATAGCGAGTTCACCATAGCGGTAGAAGGACCGCTGTAATGGTACTGCTGCAACGATCCTCGTTCCACTGCAATGGACATCGTCTTCCGCAGACCTTCAGACTCAATCAATGGAGTTTGAAATTTCAACCTATGTATCTCTTCAAATTAACTACAGATCGGGTAGGGGAACAACTTGCCCAAGCCCTAATAACCAATTTCCACTTCGATAGGACACAGATTCAAGCCCAAAAACTTCAAGGAAGTCCAACCACCACCCTACCCCAAACCCCCCTCATTTTTGACCCATAACCCCACAAAATCGATCAAAAATATGCAAAAAAAAGTAGAGAGTAATTGAGAACGTAAATATAAGCAGCATGCTACGACAATCTAGTCATGAATCCAAAAGAAGAAAAACTACCTATATCACCCTATAAATAACCAAAAACAAGAGCAATAGGCAATGCACATCAACCATTCGCTAACAAAAAAATAAAGAAGCCATGAGGGGGAAGATTTCCTGAGAAATCAGAAAAAATCACCGAGAGAGTTGAGAGGATTTGCACAAAATAGAAGTGGAAAGGTTGAAGAATTTCAACTTTCTAATCTACCTTTAACTGACTCCATCGACGGCTGCAGTAAAATCGTTATAGAGGGAAATTCACTCGCTGCAATGAACGGTTAAAAATAGTGACGGTTGGGATTCCACCGCCAGACCCCGCCATTTCAAAAACAATCGGTTCGAGCCGTCTGGCAAAATTGATAATACCTAGTACACCCAAGTGGAGATGGAAATTCGTAACACTGAAGGAAGGTTCATGACGTAATTTGACACTCGAGTCTTGGTTAAGCCCTAGATGAATAATTATAAATCTGCTAGAATTATCCGCTATACGTGAAAAAATTTAGAGCAGGGACATAAAGAGGTTTGAAAAATAATTGGTCCAGAGTTCGGGAATAGGAATCAACAAGTTGTAATGTTGGCCAGAAATGAGAGAAAATTATGACCGTTGTTAAACCCCCCCCCCCCCCCCGATATCGTAGCATCATTCGGGGATGAACAAATTTTTGATTGGTATCTGATGTAATGACCCCCCCGACTGTTATAGAATTTCGAACCCCCTAAAAGCGGACGAATTTAAATTTGTGGGAAGTTGAAACAAAATCCCCAAGAGACTAAGAGTGCACGATGAGTAAATTCAAATGGTCTTAGTTACAATCGGGTGGACCCAGGCGGTATCCGTCACAGCGGGACATTTTCCGCCATACCAAAACTGCTGCATCCGTAAGGGTGCTCACTGTAGCAGGTGACGCGGACCAGAAATCCGCAATCCCATTCCGATTAGGATTTTGAAACCTAGTCTCTAAGGAAGGCTAAATAAGAACACCCAAGAACAAAAAATAATTTTTTTAAAGGAAAATAAGAAGGAATAAGAGGTGAAATCCCACCCCATAGCTAGGAACTCTCGTAAGAAACCAAGAGAATGATGCAGCCTTGCAGTTGAGAATGTCTGGACGAACTTGACACCTAGGTAGACTATGATTTATTCGCTATTGCGTTAGACTTTGATTAGCTAAACATATACGTGTGTATGGTTGATATGCTTTCGATAGGTAGGACTGTAATTTAATACTTTATTGTCTGTTAATCGGAATCAATGAGATCTTAAGGATGAATAGATTGGAAAAAGGGTAGTGATATCCCATAATGAGAAAATTACTAGGGGAGAGATTGCAAAATAATAATTGGTCCATGTTTAAGGGTGTACTTTGAATCAAACCAACGGTGTGTAGATTAACTTTGGGTGCTACTGTTAGAAATACTTCTGGGTATAAATTATGGAATCATCCTTTCTGAATTGAAATCTTGGACGCTTAATCATGTAAATTGTGTTTAGGATATGCAATTAGCCGAATGAATGATAAATTATAACTATGACAAAGCTTGAGTTGAAGCAGTAAATTATGATAATTATACTCTGCGTAATGACTTGAATATGCTGTGGTTGGAATCGTATTATCTAGATTGATGATTTTGTTGTTCGTATTAATGGTGGTACTATGGCAAGTTAATTATTAAATTTAGCTTGATATGATGTTGCTTTTATCATGGTGGGTATAATAGAGAATGAAACCCTAGCTGGGGGAAAAACTGGAATGAGGACCGGTCGCAGTACTGCCAGCAGTACCGCTGCAGCGAGACCGCTGTAACGGCAGTAATGCCGCTGCAGCGGAGCCCAAATCAGTGAGTGGGCCAAGTCACAAGTCTTTTAACATGCTAAAATAACTGTTATTATTACTATTTGGATACGAGATTTGATTCGGAATCATACGTGTAATCGTACTTATTGATATGAATATGTATCTCTTGCAGTGTGTGTTTTATTATTTGTTGTGCTACGATGTGCATCCTGAGATTATTGAATAAATGTGTGACTGAGATAACGAATAATACGAAAGGAAAGTTACTGATATGATCGTAAATGAGAGGCCTACGGCCAAAGATAAGGAACTCAGGTGAAAAGGTTAACATGATCAGGCTCTAAGGACTGGATACAGGAGTGGCTCGTGCCCTAGGTGAGCATCCGGGCGAGCGGTATGAGAGAGTACACAGATATGTATGGCCAAAAGACAATGTTACTGGGTGTACGAATATGGGTACACAGACAGGTATG
Organism: Datura wrightii; assembly: GCA_035772735.1. NCBI lineage: Eukaryota > Viridiplantae > Streptophyta > Magnoliopsida > Solanales > Solanaceae > Datura > Datura wrightii. Next base: position 190,175,221 of record JASDFA010000018.1, on the reverse strand, counting down.
ATGAATGTTTCATACGGCTGGGTATACAATACATGGATTTCTTGAGTCCCCTACAGGTCATGACTAAAAGGGGAAGCATAAGACTCTCTGGCATGTGTGTACAGTGATATGACGGAGTTGTGTATCCGGCATATCACCGATGGTGTGATTGTGAGATAGAGATTGTGCGGGTATGGTTTGATGTACATACGGCTGCGGATACAAAAAGATACAGGTATACAAGTGTAATACAAAATATACCGACATGATGCGGGCTAGAGATAGGGGATATGTTGGATACCTTATATGGCTATATAGTCCAGGTATAATATCTTGCAGGATTTTTATCTTAATAAGATAGGTATGTGCATATACTTTAATGTTTGAAAAAATTAACTTCCTTGACAGATGTTGATGACTTTTATGTGTTATTGAATTAGTTAATCTGCATTTTGTGAATTGAATTTTACTTTAAATAGTCGGTGGGTTACGGAAGATGGTGTAACGGGTTTAAACAAAGATAGTGAGTTATCAGGGATAGTGAGTAGATTTATTCATCGTATATACCTCACTAGGAAGAGTCAAAAATTTTGTGCATGATTAAGTAGGTAATAAATGATAATGGACGGACTTAGTCGATCATAGGGAAATGGTAAAAGAGGTAGATGTGTTATAAAATTGTATGGCATAATAGAACAGAACTGGACTAGAAAATTGGCTACTGACTGATCAGAATACTGCTGCAGCGGGTATGTAACCGCAGTGGTGGTCTAAGTAACTGCTGCAGCGGAATAGCAATGAGGCAGAATAGAGAAAAGTTAGTGGCTAGAAATTGTAGGAAAATTTTACGAACCTTGACGAGGCTTAAGAAAAGAGAATATAATTATCGAACGTAACTAGTAGTGGTAATAGTGGAATATTTGTTGAGTTTAATGACGTCGAATGTTTGTTGACTATTATACTGTTACTAACTAATCTTAGTTGGCCAATGATGCCTACGGTACATCTGCTGTACTGATACTACCTTGCTACACCTTTTTTTGGTGTAGGTTGTAGCAGGTTTGAAGTTCCTTAAGTGGCGTGGAGTACTCAGCACCAGCTTCCATGTTCTTCTTCTCAGACAAAGCTGGGTCTTTTTATTTTGTCAAATTTTCAATTAGAACTCTTGTACCTGTCTAGACTAGATTTTGGCAGAGTCATGTTTGAGAAAATTTTATATGTTGTTTTGAGATTTTCATTAATTGGTAGGAACTAAAGAAAATTTTTGTATATTAATTGTAATATTTCGTATGGATTCTCCTATCGAGTAGAGTCGATGGAGGTGCCCGCACGACCCGTCCATTTGGGTCATGACAAAAAATTTCCTGTTTTAATTGTTCTCGTGTTACTTTTCTTTCCAAATTTGTATGTTACATGTTTAAATAAGGAAGAAATTAAAATATAAAATTAATTAGTTGATTTTAAAATTTTAAGTATTAGAAAAATAAAAATTTTAACTTTAAAATGATAATTAAATTATTTTTTTTATCTAGTGTGAAATTAAATTTTAATTGGTGAAAAAAGTAAATAAGAATTTTTTTTTCTTAATAACTAATTTCACTTGATCAAAATATGTACCTCATCTGATAACAAATAATAATTAATTTCGTGTGATCAAAATATGTACCTCATTTAATAATAAATATTATTTTTAAAAAATTATTAAGTTTAGCTGTAAATTTCATCGTTACTGCTATCAGAATTATTCTCTTATAAAACCTTAGTCAAATAATTCAGCTCACTAAATAAATTTTTAAAAAAAAAAAGAAAAAAAAAATCTCTTGCTTCCCGAGCAAACAGGCACCGAATGGAGTATTTAGGTGCACAAATTTGTTTTCCTACTTTGATTTTTTCAATTTGATGTCGCTTTTCACACACACATATTAAAGTAAATAAAACTTATATATAAACATACGCGCGCGGACACATATACATATTTAATGTATAAAATATTAATATAATAATTATAAAAAATAGTATTATATTTTATAATAAATTTTAAAAAAAATTATCTTACTTATAATATTGATAAATTTAAATAAAAATCTATGATATCTAGAATAAAAAATAAATATGTAACATACAATATAAAAAGATACATTGTATAAAATAAAGAGGAAATAATGTCTATTTCTTAGAGTTGACGGAAATTTAATTTTTAAAGTAAAATTGGGCTATAAACGATTTTCACCTCTTTTCACTTCTCGAGTTTCAAATTTAACTAATTTTTAAAATTAAGTTAGAGCTAAAAAAAATTTAATATATTATCTTAAACATTATCCGTGCAGTCAAATTAAAAGTTGTAGGCTTGTCGCAAATGATATGTCCAATATATATGGATTATCATTGATTTCTCAAATTTTATTTATGGATCTAAGATAGATTTTGTATGTCCTACAAAAATAAGATTGAGAAAAAAATAAGTGAATTGACAATTAGATTAATTTGATCACCAACACAACAATGAATATGAAAAAACATCAATAATTAAAGATAGTAATTTAGAATTTAAAAATAATAATAGATAGTAATTTAGAATTTAAAAATAATAATTTAGAACATATAGTATAAATTCTAAAATGCTGAATTCGGTAGGTTTTTATCAATAATCTTAATACGATAAGAGATTATTATATTTAAACGTTGTTAATAATGCATTTTTGCTTTTAGGAACACTTTAAGTGAAGGACCACTCATTGCGTCTTTGTTTTATGTATGGTTGTACTTACCTTTGGAATAAGATTTCATCTTTTTATTTAGGTAAAAAAATCTAACAAAGTCAAAGAGGTATATATGAGATACTTGAAATATTATAAAAATAATTAAATAATAATGTTGTTTGTTATAAAAAATTTTAATGAAGAATAAGAAATTTTTTTACACTAACCGTGAACTCTAAACAATTTGACCACAAGAAAAATCTGAGAATATGAAGTTCTCAAAGTTGGATATAGAAAAATATAAGAGGCAAAAGAACTATGACAAAGTGTAGACATAAAAATTAAGACTTAGTAACCATTCAAATAGTACAACATCAAAGAGAAGTTGAAATACATAGATAGATGGAATGGATAGCCTATCTCATCCACTCTTATTATGAGAACAAATTAATGGTAGAAGCAATACTCATTATGTTTAACAGGGTGGCAATGGAGCGTCACACAAGCATTTGTTGTGAAAATATGAATATTGATCAAACCTCTGCATAGAGCCACCCTGTGGAATCTTCCCACAGAGTCTGTTATAACTCACATTGAAGAGCTGCCACGGTTGCTTCGTCAAGGCTTTTGGAAGGCTCCCGTAAATCTTGTTATGGTTTAAATCCAACCTCCATAATTTCTTTCCAAATGTTAGCTTTGAGAAATCGAACTCAAACTTATTATGATCCAAAAGCATTTCAAATGTTGTCTTATCTTTGCCGAACAAGAATGAAATATCACCTTCAAGCATGTTCCTTGACAAGTCAATTGTGTCAAAGCTCCAACCAGCAAAAGAGGTTGGCACAATCCCTGTTAGTTGGTTGTGTCCTAGGTAGAGATACGTGAGTTTTGGAGCTAACTTGCTTAAAGATTCCGGGATTGGTCCAGTAAGTTTGTTCCTATCTAAACGTAGGAACTCCAAGAGTGGCAATTGAGAAAGTGAGGGAGGAATAGTACCAACAAGATTGTTGTACGACAAGTTGATGTACGTTATGTTTTTCAACTTACTGAGGAATTCAGGGACGGGTCCTGAAATGCTTGTTTGACTAATTCTCAAGAATTTGAGGTTGGAGAGCTTAGCAATTGTGGGTGGAATTGGACCGGAGAGATTTCGGACATTGTTGATGTCTAAAGTTTGGAGGTAGGGAAGGTCTCCAAAGGCCGGGGAGAGGTAGCCGGCGTCATCAATTTTGAAGAGGTTTAACTCAGTAACACGATTGGTCTTGTCATCACATGAGAGAGTGACTTCAGCCCAATCGGTACAACAATCAGTTTTAGGATCCCAGGTGATCAAGTCATAGGGATTGCCTAGGCCTTTCTTGATTTCTAGGAGAGCTTTTTTGTCATTTGGGTTGCACCTTTCAGAGAGAGATGTAGTAAAGTGAGAGAGAAAGAAGAGAGAAAAAGAAAGAATGGAGACCACACAAGGCTTCATATTTTTAAAAAGTGAAAAAGATATATGAGATTGTGAGCATTTGGTCCTAGTATTTATAGATATAAAAAAAGGGCTTTGTTTCAAATGTCAATTTTTTGTGACAAATTTATAAAAATATTATTATACTTATATTGGCAGTGAATTTAAATAAGAAACTATAAATATCTACGTTAAAAAATAAATATTATATATAATATAAAAAAATATTATATACATGGAGGATTGAAGGGTAAAATAGACATTTTAAAAAATCAATTAGAATAAAGGAGGAAGAATGTCTATTGTAAAAATTTAATTTTTAAAATAAAATTGAGGGGTGAAAACGATTTTCTCCGATATAAAAAATATATATGATTACTAAATTCTTGCTTTGTAATTTTGTTGCCCCTTTCTCTCAATAGAGAGTTACATAAATGTCCCTACTCTATAATTTCTAAATGATACACGTTTTATAAATGGTGCTGTCAATTTTTTTTTTTTTAAAAAAAAAACTTCATTTGAGTGGACATAGGATCTTTGAAGATAAGATTTTCCCTGTCCTCTGTGGCCGGAGAAACAGTGATGAAGATTTTTACTCCGATTTTCATTCTCATCATTTTCTTCAAGTTTTTACTTGGATTAGAAAAACATGACATAAATTTTACTTTAATAGCTAAAATTTAATTAATCCAAATAAATTTTAATCATAGTAAAAGTAATAAATATGTTATATATTTGATTTTAAAAATAATTATAATTTCACAATTTTAACAGCATATTATTTTATTCATAATTAGTAGAGTAAAACAAATTCTTTTTTCCTATTTTTTTTTCTTACTAGTCTTAGATATGTGCGTTGCATGTGTATCTACTAATCGATATAAATATTTTAAAATAATATACATAAATCAAAATTAGTATCGATGAGTTATACAAAATTTAAAAGAAAAATTGCAACTCAAACGGATGAACGGTGATCTTATTCGATATCATTGCAACTCATAATTTTAATTACTGGAATTGCTATTATATGAAGTTGGAAGCAAATCCTTTATTTTAAACACTTCTTTAGCATTATTTTTTTATTACTTCGGTGAATAATGTTACAGTTTGTAGCTGTACACAATCAACGAATTAGTATAAATTATTTTTTATGCATTTCTTGACAATTCAAAAATGCATAGTTTAAATGTTAACGTGATCAACAATGGCTAGCTATGATTATAATGTCTCAAGTCTTAAAGTTTTATATGTTGTTTTTAAAAAACTGCAACCTTCACCTTTTTTTGCCGCATACATAACAAGACGTTGTGTCGAATGAAATTAATATTTTGAAGGAATTATACAAAAAAATTATAGCTAAACTATTTCTAAATATATTTTATATTAGTGTTTAACACAAACCGTCTTAAAATACTTTTTTGATATTTGAATGTAAAGATCATGTAATTCTAATTCGAATAAATTAAATTAAAAAAATTAAAAAAATATAAGAAGTAGACTATGTTAATTATAGACCATAGGGCGATATCTACTTGCTATGGATATTACGACACACAAAAAGAAGGTGTAATAAGTAATTAAATAAGCTTGATAAAATATATTTTTTTATATTAAATATTCGTGAGATTGATCTTAAATATTCATCACTAAATCTCTATTTCTTAAGTTTACATTTGACATCATCATAAAGAAAAATACATGTTCTCCATTTTATAAACTCAAACGGGTGAGATAGCGGAGTCAATAAATATTTTAAGGATATATATTGAGCATTATCACAAATTGCTAATAATAGTACAATTCAAAAAAGTTCTCAATTAGAAATGAAATAGTAACTCTCTCCTAGTTAGGAGAAAGAGTGGAATTGATATAAGCATTATTTTTCAAGCAAAAATTTATAATTAAAACTAAAAAAAAAAAAGACACAAGAGAAAATTTAAACAAATTTATATGTAATTAAAAAATTTTAAAATGGAATCATAACCTATATGTAGAAGTAAGTGCATGTGAGACTTTTATTTATTCAAGCTCAAATCCTTTAGCAGTCCCTCAAACATTGGAATTAATATTTGACAGAAATCAAAATCAAATCAAGATTGACACAACACAATCACCCCAAAGGATACTTCATAATCATTCAAAAGATTGCATATCCAAAATAATCAATCCCCAAATTTTAAGAAACATAAAAAGACCTATAAAAATAATATTAGTGCTTTAAAATTTCAACTCCTTATCTTCAAGAAGATCAAAAATACTGTATAGTACTTACACTCTCAAAACTTTTAAGCATATGCCTCCTACTTTGAAATGCAGATGTATGCAAGCCGATTTTTTTGAGTTCATCATTCAAATAAATTTTTTGAATAAATAATAATTTTTTCCCAAATATTTATTTAAGTTTTATACCGTAGCTATTATATTTATAAAAGCCCAACAAATATAATATGAAAAGAATTGAGGAGAAAAAAAGGGGGAAAAAATCTACTACAAGTTTTTCATGATGAGATCAAGGGACATGATTTTTTTTTCAAGTTAATAAAATAGAAGATTATTTACTACCATTCATTACATTTTGTTGGAAATTGAAAAGTTACTCATATTTCAAAATATACAAGATATATAATATATTTTATATACATATTTAATAGAGTAGTGGAAGAGACTCTCTATTATGAATATTTATTTAAAATAGTTTTAAATATTTAACATTAGTATTAAGAAAATAATTATTTTAGGGGCATTAGTGTTCATTAATGTTTTCAGGTTATTATGATCTTATAATTTTTAACTTTCTGACTTTTCCATTTTAGTATTATATATATATATATATATAAATATGTATTATTTATTTATTTTGTTTACAGAATAGATAAAATGGTTATTTATTTATTTAATTTATTTAGTAGAGAAGTAAAATGGTAATCCAAGTTAGGACTTAGGAGCCTCCCACTTTCAGTATAACTAGTCTAAGCGTACGCACCCCGTGTGTGTCCCTTATGTTAATAAAAGTAAATTCATAAAAATATTATAAATCATATTTAAAAAATGTGTTTGTGTAATAATAAAAGAATTTAGAAAAAAAATAATAAATTTCAAAGTGATAAATAATTATGTTTAAGAGTGATCTAATATAATAATCTTTTCTTCAATTTGTTCTAATGCTTGTTTCAATTAATAAAAACGTCATAGAAATAGCTCTTAATAAAAAGGTAAAAAAAATTATTCGCCTTGAAATGAGCACTTAAATGCATGAATTATATGTATATATAAATATTAGTATTTCTTATATATTTTTTTAAAAAAAGGACAAACTTAATACATAGTTAATTTTAAAATTCTAAATATTAAAAATAATTAAATAACTATTTTATCAAGTGTGAACTCTATTTTTAAAAAGGCCAAAAAGTGAATGATATTTTGTTATGATCTTCATACTTTAAATATTTAATAATGACTTAATTTTAAACTTTAATTTATCCTTTATTAGATTATTTCAGTTCAGTTTTTTCTCTTTCTCTTAACCTATGTGTTTAGTCAAACACTTCACATAAAATAAACTTCACATAAATTGAAATGAAAAAAATAGTGTAGATTTAACTAAAGAGAGTGAATAACAAGAGTACTTGATTAATTGACACAACTTAAAATATGTTATGTTTCTATAAGAAATTTTGATTATCAATTTTTTAAAAAGAAGAAGAAGAAGAAGAAGAATTCATGTATTAATACATAATAAAATTACACTATTTAATTTATTTTTTTTATATTAAAATATTGTGATGGATAATCACTTAGTTTGATAAATAATGGATTGATATATAAATTAACAAAATTGTAATTGAATGTCTTAAATATCAGGACTTTTAATATAATTCAAATAAGGAAAGATTTAAGAAGCAAAATTTCAGTCAGTTTTAAAATACTAAATTTTAGGAGTTTTATTTTTACAAATTAGTAAAAATCTATAGAATTAAATAACAACTAATTGAGAAAAATAGTGAATAACAATTTTATCTATTATAGAATCTTTTAATGAAGGAAAAAAGTTCAATCGATATTTATAAAGACCTTCGTGCTTATATCTACAAAGAATATTTTGGTAATTAAATAAGAGTAAAATATTATGCATATATTGAACGTTAGATTAGTTGATGAAATCTAAAGAAATTACCAAAGATTGTTTCACGGGAAGATTGTATTGCATTTTTAAATGAAACAAAATTATTTGAAAAAGTAACAGTAGAAAATACGAGTGTTGCATTCCTGAATTATAGTGTTATCATTGAACCCAACATCAATCTCCTTTTTTACTGGTACAAAATTATGATTAACACTATTGATGCGTCCATTTGTGATGTAACAGATCTAGTTTTGTTGTAAATATTTTTTTCACATTTCAATATATAATTATTGAAAAGTATAACATGAACTTTTGTGCTCTGCAAAAAATTAAACCTTAATGGTCAAAAAACATATATATAAAAATACAAATATATAAAATATAATAAAAATATATAAGAACTCAAACATATATCCAATAATATAAAATTTAAATATAGAATAGGATACAAAAAAGAATTATTACCTCTTCGTCATTCGTGTTATAGTCATTCGTGTGCCTTTCTTTGTTTACTTTTTATACTCTTTCATTAATCCAACTCCAATTGCTAAGACTTTTTCATTGAAAATCATATCGTCTTAAGTTGTTGATTGACTTAATTTTGTTCATGAAATCCTTTTCAGATTCCATTACAATATTATCTAAAATAAATTGTGCACAAGAGTTATAATTATAAAATCAGAATTTAATTAAAAAATTATTTTATGAGATGAAGAGCTTGCTTTACCTGAATAGATGATACTTGTGGATGTATGAGCACATGAAGAATGTCAGTTATAAATAACACAAAATTCTAAATCATATAATATCAAAAGGAGATAACATATTATTAATATTAGACTCAACTAAAGGAGACAAACTAAGTTAAATTATTTTGAATACAAAGAAGCTGACATAACATTACTATTGTTTTTTTCAAATCCACAATATTAAAAAAATTCATAAACATGAAAAAAAAAATTAACACAAAAATATACAGGTTTGAAGATTGAATCAAAAGTGTTGATGAATTAAATTATGCAATTATAAATCCTTTTATAGAAGTGGAAGAATTTATAAATCAAAAAGAATTTAAAAATATAAAAATATTAGGACATTACTATTAAAAAGAAATTTTTTTTAATCAAAATAAATGAATAAATAAATTGTGACTATGAAAAAAAAAACATTAAGAACTTTTGTAACAATTCCCACCATCAAAAAGGAAAATAACCTTCCAACTCAAATAGGGATTTTTTTTTTGTGGAAGTGTTCTTTTTTATTTTTTATTTTTAATTTTTAATTTTTTTAATTTTTTTTAAAGATTTGCACTATAAATAGAGTTATGCCACAAATAAAAAATTTAATATAATAAAATATAGTAAAGACAAATTCGTGACTATCAAAAAGGTGAAAAAATTTAATGAATTTTTTTTAGATATATACCACAAATAGAGTTATGCCATAAAAAATCTAATATGATAAAATAAATTGATGAAAATAATTTAAAATAATAATTTTAAATAATAATTATATAAAAATAGTAAATGACAATTTTGTCTATTGTGATGTCTTTTATTGAAGGGCAAAAAGTTCAATCTATATTTCTAAAGGCCTTTCACACTTTTAATATAATATAGATATGATATATGCAATATATGATATATGATATATGATTATAATAAAATATTATAAAATTATTTTAGATTGAAGGATAACATAATTGCTCAATATTGAATGGGCAAATTGGTCTTTTAACTTTGAGTTTCTCACTTTTAGAATAGGATGATATAATAAATGAAATATAATTATTATATATACAATTGGTTTTAGGATGAGGAGTAATTTTATTGATTAATATTATTTAAAAAATATTATCGTAATCTAGCTTTCAATTTAGGGTCTTTCTACTTATATAATAATAAGATACAGTATCTATCTTTCATTTTTTTAATTAATAATTTATAAATTCTATATTTGAATTTTTCTTAAAAAATTTCAAGTGGATTTATTATCATTTTTAAGAGTTTCATTATTTTTTGGACAATATTTATTTGATGGGTAAAAATGGCTTTTTCCTAATAAAAAATATTATTTATTTTCTTTTTGAATACATTTTTTTTCTAATAAAAATATTATTTTAAAGAATTATTTTTTTATTTTTTTCTTTTAAAATTTCTTTAATAAATAAAAAAATAGAAAGTGAATTTTGTCTTTTTAATTTTGTTATCAATTAAAATAGAATAACCTCATGTATTTTTTTAAACTACAATATAAGTTTTATATAGCATAACTCCATTATTAATTTTTATTTTGAATTTTAGTTAATGTTAAAAAGAATTCTAATAAAGTTGGAAGTATTGTTGTTCCTTAATTTTTTTTAAATTGAAGTAGAATAAATATTATTTAATATAATTTTTAATTTAAAAATTAAGACAGTAATTTATTATGTTGCTAAAAGTGATAAAACCTAGCCATTCGCAGTAGGTCTGACCATCCTTGCTCCTCGCATCCGCTTGCCCACCTGCAACTATCAATGCCTTAAGCAATTTCCAATAACCCTTTACTCCCTGCTAAATGTAACGACGTTCTTCCCTCTTTGTCTCTGCCGCCTCCGTTTATGCTCACCAGCCTCTCAGTCATTCACGACGGCGATATGTAACGCCGACCACCCCTTGGACACCCATTTATCGTCGTTTGGTTCAGTCAGTACATGCTTCCACCTTCAGTCCACCCTCAATCAAGATGTTCACCATGTGGTCGTTGCTATTATTAGGCAGCTGCTTTGCAACTCAGAAGACTGACTCTGCATCCCAGGTTGAAAACTCGGTGAGAATGGATCGCTGTCGTTTGATAATACAGTCAAACCTCTCTATAACAACAATTCGTTATAACAACATTTCACTATAACAGCCTGATTTTTTCAGAAACGATTTTTCATGTTATATTTTACTTCTCTATAACAACATTTTTACCTATAACAGCAGTGACATTCACTAAGCGATACATTCTTTGTAAAATTACCCCTCTATAACAGTCATTATAAAATATTGTGCAATAATATTCTGTAAGAAATCGATTATGTGTATATAAATATTAAAATATTTATGATAATCATCATTAATGTCATGCATATAATAAATTTCAAGTACGAATATTTAAAAGGAAAATATTATATTAAAATAGTATCCATCAGTCTTCAAGGGAAAGCTATTGGATCCTCGTTTGCTGAAAGTTTGGACAAAAATCTAGCGTTATATTATCACTAAAAGATTGAAATTTACGAAACAACATACAATTATAGAATTCTTACATCAAACTTGAAAATTTTAACCTTTCAATTAAGTTTAAATGCATATGTTCCTTCATTCTAATTCTTTACCGGTATGGTACAATTAGTTATGAATTTATTAGTAATGTATTGGTAATTTTAATTTTTAATTAATGAAATATAAAAAATAATTGAGCTTTAAATTTAACAAGTATTTTATTTTCATTTATAACATAAAAAATATAGAAAAATATATTTGCATATTTTTGTTTATAACAGCTAAATGAGATCTAAACGTGCAATGTCATTATACATATATAGAAGCACCTCATTATAACATCCATGAAATTTTCAAACAAACGTTGCCACTATAGAAAGGTTTGACTGTATTTCTAACGGAATTACAGTCTCCATTACTAACACCATGGCGAAGAAGAAAAGGGCCCACAAAAACCAACTTGAGTTTTATGTCTTAATGATTTCGGATCGAGTTTGACTCAGAAGATGAGTTGAGATGCTATTGCGGTTCTAATCAGAAGGGGAGCTAGGGAAAGTGAAAGGAATTTGGGCTTGGAAAGAGGTCGAAGATAATGGTGATATTAATTAGGCCACTGGGTGGATTGACAAGGAACTTGTGAGGACACGATCCGATGTTTGGACTTTGAATGCGCTCAAGGAAGCTCCAAGAGCGGTGAGCTATTTATTGTTGTTAAAATTATGAGTGCCTTTTTATTTTCATCACAATTGTGGAATGTTCTTTTTTGTACCTTATCAAAGGCCTTAATTTGATAAAAGTCATAGTTCAATAGGGAAAACAAATTGAATTTTTTTAAAAAAATTTGAAATATAGAATTTATAAATTATTAATTAAAAAATTTTGAAGATAGATACTGCATAAGAAAAAAGTAGGAAGAGAGAATTTTTTTATTTTATTTATGGATAATATAATATGTTGTTAAGATTGTAAAATTATAATTATTTTTGAATTCAAATATATAATATACTTATTATCTTTACCATGATTAGTTAATTAAATCAATCACACATGTTCTCAACATGTTTTCAAGAGTTTGAATGGTCCACTCGGCCTGCCTATATGTCTGAGAGTGACGAGTTGTGCTAAGCTTCACCTAAGTACTAAGGCCTTTCTAAAATGACCTCCAGAACTGAGAGATGAACTGAGTACCCCTATCTGAGATGATAGACAATGGAAATCCATGCAACTGTACTAACTCCTGAATGTAAATTCTAGCATAATCCTTGGCTGAATCTATAGTTTTGATCGGTAAGAAATGTGTTGATTGGTCAACCGGCCTACAACTACCCATATAGAGTCATACTGTTGGTGTGTATGAGGCAACCCTTTAATGAAGTCTATATTGATATCTTCCTCCTTCCAAGTAGGAATACTGATATGTAGTATACTTCCAGGTCTCTGATACTCAACCTTCACATGTTGCCAATTCTAACACTTAATATCAAATGCTGCTATGTTCTTCTTCATGTCAGTCCACCCAATAGACTTTTTGTAAATCTCGGTTCATCTTGATGGCACCTAGGTGGATAGAATATCGAGAGCTATGAGCCTCTCAAACATTCATCCTCTCAAGTCATCTACCTCTAGAACACACAATCGGCCCTGATATCGGAGTATACCATCCCCCCTCGGGAGAAAAACTCCACTTTCAGATTTCAGACAACTTCCTTCAACTTCACTAGGATAGGATCCTCATCTTGCCTAGTTTTAACTTCTGTCTCCAATGAAGATTCCAACCCATTCTGAACAATAACACCACCATCTACTAATTCAGTAAGAGGAACCCCTAAACGAGCAAGCCTATGGAAATCCTTCACCAATTACTTTTTTCCATCCTCCACATGGGACACACTCTCCATAGACAACCTTCTAAGAGCATCCACCACTACATTGGCCTTGCCTAGATGATAAAGGATATTCATGTCATAGTTCGTAAGAAGCTCAAGCTATCTCCTTTGTCACAAATTCAAGTCCTTCTGACTAAACATATATTGAAGGCTCTTGTGGTCCGTGAAAACATCCACATGTACCTCATATAAATAGTGCCTCCAAATTTCCAAGACAAACACCAACGTTTGACCTCAGAGTCTTAAGCTGTCTCGAGGCCTAAGCAATGACCTTTCCATGCTACATCAATACACATCCAAAGCTAATCCGAGAAGTATCACAATACAAAACAAATCCATCTGTCCACTCCGGTAAGGTCGAAATGGGAGCTGAAGTAATTTGAGTCTTTAACTACTGAAAACTCTTCTACCAAGCATTGCACCACTAGACTTTGGCCTGCTTCTGGGTCAACTTAGTCAAAGGTGCTGCAATGGATGAGAATCCCTCTACAAATCTCCTGTACTAGCCAGCCAAACCCAAAATGCTTCTAATATCAGTAGGGCTATCGGGTCTAGGCCAGTTCTTCACCGCCCCAATCTTCTAAGAGTTTACCTGCACACCCTCCCTAGGCACCATATGACCTAAAAATGCTACTGAGTTCAACCAAAACTTACATTTGCTGAATTTAGCAAACTACTAATGATCCTTAAGAGGCTACAACACAATCATCAAATAAACGACATGCTCCTCCTCACCTCCGAGATTATATGAGGATATCATTTATGAAGACAATAAAGAACGTATCTAAATACTGCTTGAACACCCGATTCATCAAATCCATGAAAGTTGCAGGAACATTTGTTAGTCTAAAATACATAACCACAAACTCATAGTGGCCATATCGAGTCCTAAAGGCTGTCTTCGAAATGTCACTATTTCTAAGCCTAAGCTGGTGATAGCCAGATCTAAGGTCTATCTTTGAAAAACACCCAGCACCCTGAAGCTGGTCAAACAAGTAATCTATTCTAGGGAGGCGATACTTACTCTTGATTGTGACCTTGTTTAACTAACGATAATTAATGCACATCCTGAGAGAACCATCTTTCTTCCGGATAAAGAGAACTGGAGAACCCCATGGGGACTTACTAGGATTGATGATACCCTTATCTAGGAGATCTTTCAACTATTCCTTCAAGTCCTTAAGCTTGAATGGAAGCATTCTGTAAGGAGGGATGAATATAGGTTGCGTATCAAGGAGAAGGTGAATACCAAATTCAATCTCCCTCTCAGGAGGGACTCCTAATAGATCATTTGGAAATGCTCTGGATACTCACATACAATAGGATCTAACTGGATAGTTGGGGTTTCGGTCTTAGAATCCTTGACCCAAACTAGATGATATACACAATCCTTGGAGATCATCTTTCTGGTCTTAAGACAGGAGACAAAGCTTTCTACAAGCACAACTAAAATACCCTTTCATTCTAGGACAGGCTCACTTGGGAATTGAAACTCTACTGACTGAGTTCTACAATTAATTGAAGCATAACAAACATACAACCAATCCATGCCAAAGATAACTTCAAAATTTTTCATATCTAACTCCACTAAGTCGGCTGCGGTGAGCTTCTGAAGAACTGTAATAGAGCAGTTTATGTATATCCGTCGAGCTATAATTGACTCTCCACCAGGAGTAGAGACTGAGAAGAGTTCTGAGAGGATTTCAGTATTGACACTGAAACTAATAGCAACATTAGGTGTCATGAAGGATAATATAGCCCCTAAATGCATAAACATCAAGATGGAAGATTCGTAACATACCAGTCACCACATTGGGCGAGCTTTTCTGCTCCTGACGAGATGATAGTGCATACAACCTGTTCTGGCACTTCCCGCCGCTTGCACTAGAAGATGCGCCCTATTAAGGTGGGCGAGCTACTGGAGCTGCTGAAGTGGTGGTTGGGGGCACGGCCTCTACCGTCACCTTGTCTGGCTGAAGGGCAATCCTTAAGTCTATGTCTGAGCTCTCCACACCTGTAGCAAACATCTGAGCTGATCAAGTACTCCCCTAGGTGGTTCTTACCACACTTCCTTATAATGCGCTCCCTTAGCCTGCTCCTCTAACCCTTAGAGCATGATGATCTACTTCTCTAATCACCCCTAGGCCTGGATGGAATACTGACTGATGATGGAGTTGGGACTGATGACCTCTGATAGGACTCTATATTATATCCACCACTGGACCTTTGTTGAGAATATCCAAATCTCCCTATCCTAGCCCTCTTGGCCTCTCTCTCCTTTTCCTTCATTTGCTCATCCTCTATTTGCTAGGCATAACTCATTAATTGGTTGATATCCATGTCACTGATAAGTATAGCGATCCTACACTCTTTGACAGCGAATCTACAACCCTTTATACAAATTTGCTCATACGAGCCCTCAGCTCCGCCACCATCTCCGGGGCATACTTGGACAACTGGGTCAATCTCGGGGCATAGTCCTGAACCGTCATGTCATTCTGATTCAATTGATGAACTCTTCTATCTTTACTTTCCGTCAACTCTCGAGGAAAAACACTATCCAAGAATGTTGTAACAAACTCATTCTAAACAATAGGAGTTGCAGCTACTCCACGACCCTCCTTCCACTATCGAAACCACATATAAGCTACCCCCCTTCAGAGGCCAAGTCTGCACTCTCCTCTCCCTAAAACCCCATAATCTGGGTAATCTTCTAGATCTCCTCAATGAACTCTTGTGGATCCTCTTCCACCTTAGATCCATGAAACTTTGGCGGGTTTATCCTGGTGAAGTCTCGCACCCTAGCCACTGCAGCATTCCCATTTATGTGCACATGAGCTACAGTCTACTAGTTGACTTAGGCTGTCAAAGCCTAAGCCAATATCTGAAATGCAGTCCTAAACTCGGCATGTGTCACCTGCTCATGCAAAGGATCAGTTGGAGCTGGTGGGGCTGGCTGATATCCATCTCCGTTGCCATTCCCATGGCCATTGCCGTGCCATTTCTTTTTCTTTTAACTCGGCGGGGAGTCATATTTCTGCAAACGCATATAGCAAGGTTAGAGGAATAAAGAGAGTTGAACTTCATCACACGACATAGATCATGAAATAAGGGAAGTTTTCCTAAAACATCTCATAGCCTATTTCCTCATAAGTGAGGTACACACATGAAAAAGACTCTACTTTACACGACCTTTAGACACCCTTGGACACACCTAAACCTTTGATCTAATACCAAATTTTCCAAGACACGAGCATGGACCCTGGACCGCGACACAGGATCTAGAACCACGAATGGCTCCAAGATAATTCATGGCGCATACATAGCATATTCTTGAGCATAAACTAAGCAGAAAGAAATCATGAACATAAGATAAGCGGAGTCTAAATTTCATAAAGCATAAACGTAGAAAACAAGTCAACGACATTGAACCATATAAGATATAGTTGTTTGAAAAGCCTCTAAACATACGATAAGCTGACCGGACAACACCCCCAACTAGCTCGCTAAGTCTGAAACTGAAAGACATAAAAAGAAAAAGAAATATGTATCAAAATTGTCGTCCTCAGATCATGAGGACTCACCAACACAGTGGCTAAACTAGACTGATATGAAACGGGAGTGAATCTAACGTCGGAGCTAAGATTGATCACTCGAACATATATCATGAGATGATATAACATAGAAGTATGTAGTCAGTACTTTGAATGTGTTGAGTATATAAGGTAAGTAAAACACGATAGTCTAAAATCATGAGTATAAAGCAAGCTAGAATATGAGAGTAAGAACAACATGCTAAAATCATGATTGTGAGATAATCATCAACATGAGTTATTCATCATATGCTCAACATAGTGACCCAAGATTTTCGTAAGTAAAAACATATGGTTTAACATGTTTGAAAACGTAAATAAAAGCTCATAATCTGATCAATGGGTCAATTACACCATAAAAATGATATCACGAGTCTTGTACATGAATAACTTAAAATATGAGGAATAGTGAAAGACTTCATCATAATCGACACCATCATGAATGAGCATATGATGCCCCAACTATCTCGCTCAAGTAGATAGAGTCGTCCTAAGCCTTGCCAAGGCAAAGAATATTAAAGGCGTGATATCACTCGTGAGCCCTGTCGGGTTGGGTGAACACTCTCTAGTGAGGCCCCAAATATGAATATATACCTACGGTAGCACATAGTTTTTAGACCTAGGTGTGCTCAACCCTGGTCTACTCGGTACTAGATACTACTCCCATAACATGCATATTGCTCATAGTCATAATCATGAAATATAATTGATTTTACATGGGAGAGTTAGAAAATATGAAAATCTTAATCATACTTGTCATACGTGAACTAGAGTTGAAAACAATACTTGGGACATGAACTAGCGATGAAAACAATACCTGAGACTGGCCATAATACATAAGCTTGATATTCAAGAAATTCATGCATACTTGAATAAATAGTCATAGCTTGAAATCATAGATTCATAAGCTTGGAATTCATAAAATCATACTTAATTGAGTAAAATCATCATAAAATTGAAAACATATATTTATGAGAGATTCTAGTAGAAAACACACATTCATAATCATAAATCATAGATCGAATCATAAGAGGCTTGAATTCATAAGAGATTTCATGAGAATTGAGTCTAACCCTAGAATTTCATAAGATTATGCTTACAGACTTGAATTCATGAGTTATTGATGAAATTGGGCATGAGGGTGGAAGAAAACCCACATTCATGACCTTATATACCTGGGCTTGGTGAATCCTTGATAGGGTTTGAAACCCAAGAGAAATGGGAGAAGAGGGAGGACTTGATTGTATGAGAGCTTGAGAGGATTGATCTTCAACTTGAAGTGTTAGGAATAGTATGAGGGTTAGGAATGAATAAAACCCTAGAATATACCCTCTTAGGAGCTTGAAATGACTTAGTTTAGGAGTTAATTAAGTACATAGAAAGTATGGTAATACCCTTAATGACCGACTTCAAAAATCATTCCGGCAGACTTGATGGGTCATATAATGACCCATTAGGACACATGACGGGTCGTCAAGTGTCATCCGTGAACACTGGGCTGATTTCCAACTTTTTGATCTTTTCTTGACACCTCTACTTAATGATTCATCATGAAACTTAGTGGATCACTTAACCATTCGTTAAGACTCTCAAAACTCCAACTTTTCACCAATTTTTTGCACCTAACAGTTCACTTAACAACCCGTCAAGTGACTTAATAGGTCACTTGACGGTTTGTTCTGTGATCCAATGTAATTTTTTCTATTTTTTTCATTTCATGTTACTATTTCTTTTAATCAGGGGGAGTTTGTAACAAATGATGATTTAAACAATGAATAACTAAGATTAAATATTAGTTAATGTTGGTTGATTTCAGTGAGTGAGTTGACTAAGATTGTGTTCTGATGTGTTGTAGATTTACAGTACTTTCGATGCTCAAAACTGAAGAAAATAGCACGGACTTAGGTGTGTTTATATGGATATGAGGTACTTTTCTTGTGTTTTCAGGTAAACTTAGGTGTTGGAATATGATTGGGAAAAAAATCTTAAAAGAGCAGAAAATGAACCAAGATGACAGTCTCAATATGAATCGTACATCGGTGGTACGAATTGTACTAAGACTCATGAAAATATTCAGAAGGATAAGCTGAGAAAGATGCACCCCACGACTCACAGTATGAGCCGTATGATCGTGGTACGAGCCATAATTTCAAGTTGTGGAAAGATTCAGAGAAATTTCACAAAGGCTGAATCTGGGTACCGATGACTACAGTACAAGTCGTGAAGGCAAGGTACAAGTCGTACCAAGACACTCTTGACAAACTTCAGAAAAATTCAGAGTCTTCAGATTTAAACCATGGAAGCTCAGTACGACTCATAGAAGATGGTACGAGTCATACCAAAGCAAACACTTAGCTGGTTTTCAGCAAGTTAAAGACCTACGATGGAAGGTACGCCTCGTACAAACTTTCTACAGGTTATAGGTCTGATCATGGCATGAGCGGTAGAAGATATGAAAGTTTACCCTGTTAGCTTAGGAAAGGATTTTTATGTCTGTATAAATATGTTTTTATGTTTTATTTTCGTGAGAGAGTCGACCAGAAGTAATTAGGAGTGATTAGAACTGATTAGCAATGAAATTAAGGAGATATAGATGTGAGAATTGAGTTGTTCAACTTGTGATCAACCTTTTCTCGATCTTCATATTGTTCTTGAGGTTTTTGCTGATTAATTAAAGGAAGTTTTTCTCTCAATTATAATTGTAAGTATTGATTTATGTCTTTAATTATGCAAACAAATCACAATCTTGCAACTATGAGAGGCTAAAACCTCTATAGCTAGGATTGTGGGAACCATGGTGGATTAACAAGCTAGGGTTACATAAAAGTGATTCAAAATCAATGCAAGACACTTGTATTGTATTCTCTTCATGCTTAAACATTTCTTAATGGTGTACAATATTAGGACTTGCTCGAATTCTTTACTTGCTTAGGTCTAAGAGATAGAGATTAGGAAAAGAGAATTACAACAAAGCCTTGATCTTGATAATCATTGTATTAACTTGAGTCGTGGTTGTAGGATAGTTAAAATTTAGGACACATTGATAACGGTTAATTTGCAATCGCTCATGAGACCTGGTCGGGTTATTGAGTTTAGTCATTCAGTAGGGACTGATCGGTCGTTTGAATGAACCTAGGTTATCAGTTCTACAAGTAAGCATTGGTGATGATCACGTATGTATACCCAAAGCAGTTATGAACCCATGGGGAACACAAAACCCTCGTTATCTTTAAATCTTGATTTCACCCATAATTTCAACTGTATTTTTAATTATTGTTTTCTTTAAAACCCTCAATTTGGAGTAACTACCTAACAAGTTCACTTACCGGCTTTAGTCTAGCTCTTTCATATTCCCTGTGGGTTCAATCTCAACCTCTTAGTTGGGTTTTTATTGACAACGTCCGCTTCATACTTCGGTAGGAGGTATACTTTGAGAGTTATCATGTTCCCCATGAGTTCATTACATAGTAAGTGTTTTGTACTAGTGATTTATCCTAGTGTTTAGCATGTAAAATTCGTAAGTTAGTGTTGACACCTAATTTTGACCGACCTGCGCCTTAATATGCTGCTTATATATGTATATAATTTATTTTACACAAAAATTCGACTTATTTTTGTATTTATAAAATAATTTTTATTATAATATTGTGAAAATTATTTTAAGTTACATATATATGACTCATTTAGTTTTAATTTTTTGGATATTAAATCATTATGTTGTATGTAATGTATTTCGTTTTAATATGCGCCCCTATTTTGAAATATATTCTTTACTTAATAAACTATTTATCTAATTTTACTAAACTTTACAAAATTATTTGACTAATATTATTACTCGAATTTATAAATTATTTATGTAAATAATTTGATTTTTATAATATTTGATAACTTAATTTTATTTTTTAGTAATTAAATTATTTATAAATATAATAATTTAATTATTTGATATTTACATAAGTATACTTAAATATAGAATTTATTTATTAATAATAATATTTATATGATTTTCTTATAATTTAAAACTATTTTATTATCTATTTACTAAATTATTTAAAAGTGTAGTATACTTATTAATTTTATAGCAGCTAAATCCAATTTCAATCAATTTATTTAAATTATAGCCATTTCTATTCAATTTCATTCAATTTATTTCACATCTGGCCACTTTCTATTCAATTTATATCAATTTTAGCCGCTTTTGATTAATTTTGGCTATTATTTAAATTAACTTTCAGCCAAATTAATACTTACCCGTTTACTCTACCCGTGACCCGTCTAGACCCGCCTGTGACCCATGGATACTACCCATAAACCAGCTCATCTCCTTTAAAATTAATCTCAGCCGTCTATTTATTTTAATCCTACGGCTGATGATTAAATCCTACCTACTTCCATATTTATCCCCCTCACACCCCAAACCCTACTACAACACTTTCATTTTTTCCCTCACCTCTCCCTCTACCAAGCCGCCGCCCCTTCCCTCTCTTTCTCCCTCTCATCTCCGACCGGCCGTACAACTACCGACGGAAAAACATCAAACCTCCATAACTTCCGGGAAGCATCGCACCGTCCTATTACCGCTTCACCTCCTCTCTATCTCCTTCTCTCTTCCACCACCCGCCGGAAACCTCACCACAGCCACCAGTCTTCCTCCATCGCCGCCTCAACCTCTTCTCCTCTCTCCCATCTCCGACCATCGCCGTAAAATCACAACACCCCAGCGGCCGCACTGCGAAGTACCAGAAACGCAGCCTTCCCCATTCTTTTCCGGAGAAACCCGGCGCCACCATTGTCCACGGGAAAACAACGCCGTCCTCCTCTCCATTTCACCAACCAGCTGACCACCGTACACCCACACTCCTCCTCTGCTCTTACCAGCAGCCACCGACCGATATTCCCCTCTCCCTCACTGCGCCACTACACCACCACACGGCTGCTGCTTATTTCTCAAGCGAGCTGCGACCGTCCAAGCTCTTACCACCCTCTCATCTCCTCCATCTCCCTCTTCCCTACGACCACATGCAACCTCCGGTCGACCAACAACCCGAAAAAAAAACAACACCTCACCACTGCTAGATCTAATCGATCCTCCCGTCATTAACACCAGCAAACCAGACCCAGCCGTACCGTTACACCTCTTTTCGTCTGGCCATTTTCGGCCAGTAGACCGCCATTAGAACTTGGGCAACACTTTGAATGCAATTTACTCGACATGTGACAGAATTTTATAATTAGTCTCCATTATGAATTTTACTATGCTCGATATGTTACATGTTTCCTTCTTGTGATCTCTCTCGATTAGATTCTTGATCGGATAATTGAGAAAAGGAAAGGTTACTTGCTATTCTCTATGCCTTTAGATAATGGGAATCCTTGTTTCCGTGAACTTTTGCTTGAAATGTAATGTTTTGTCGGATTGTCAATTCTATGTCCCACATGTCTTTTTTTTCTTTTCTTTCTTTGAAGAACTGGTATGAGTCCATAGACTTCGTATCTGTCTCAAAAATCTCTGTGATATATGTTTAAAATATTATGTTTGTTAGATTTTAGTATGAAAATACAAAGTAGAATTAATTACCGATTTTCCTCATTCTATGATTCAAATCATTGCAGTTTCATACTATATTAGTAGGAAGCAATTCTTAATGAATTGTCATATTCACGTGTTCATAGTAGTTCTAGATTGGTTTTGCCTTGCTAATCGTGGATGCTTCCTTTTTAATTAATCTAAGATAATTCTGACTTTTGTTTACCTTGGACTATTTGTCCCTTTGCAAAGTATGCTATACATGGCCACATGATTTCTCTAGTCGAGCACGTATTATTTATGTATATGCTTTGGTCACTTTGAGCCATTTCTTCGTGACATTATTTCCTCATGATCGGATGTTATTCTCCATTAACAGTAGTTGAACTTTTAAACATAGTATTTTATTGAATTTATGAATTTGATGAATATGAAAAAAAAAATTCGACTGTTATGGTAACTTTGGTCTTAATTTCTTATGATTTATAACGGCTCTATTGGGATATTCTGATAAGATGTTGATATTCAGTTTGTCTTAATTAAAGGAGTAATTTGGGCGACTGATTCTCTTCCCAAAATCGATTTGGTACATATAAGGTTTATGATTAATTGATTTTGTCTTGCTGATTAAGGAAAACCTAGCTAACTAATGGTTTAATACTTGATTAATTATAGTAAGGCTTGACTGATTTCCGTTAGTTTAAATATATTTCCGTTGATGTGGATACAAACTATCCGCTCATGGAAGTAGTTGTTCGGTTATGCTCTTGTTAATTAAAGAAATATTCCTTTTGATTGATCCCTTTAAATTTAATACATGTCTATGTTTGATAAATTATTCTTAATTTTAGGCTCAATTGATTCTATTAAAGAAAATTTATATATATTTACCTTTTGGAATGACAATTTATTTTCATTCCATTTTTTAATTAGTCTTATTTTCCTTTTTTCGGTACTTGTAATTTTGGTAAAACCGACTCTCCCTTTTCCTATTTTAATAAGTCAATCAATATACTTATATATGGTAGATAATTATTGTAAATTAATGATAATATACCTTCTCTTTTTAAACTTTTTTTGGCTTTTCTACTATAAAGGGGGCATTCCCCTCCCTTTTGAGAACATTCGAAGACGAAAAAAAATACAGGAACTACTCTTTCTCTTCTTTGTTCTTCACTTTTTATTTACAAACATTTTTTTTTCTTCTTATACCGCCTCAACACGAGCACTGCTCGGAATCTACGAGATTCCCGTGATCTTGACGTGTTGGGGTTCGGGTTATAATTGTTATCAAAGCTTCTTTCGCAACTATGAATATTTATTAACTCTTTTTGCTGGAGCTACATTATTGTATTGATTATCTGCAGGTATTCCCTTTGCCTTTGATTAGACACGTAGAAGAATTGCATGGACAAGATGGGGCTTAGGATTTACTTAACGTTATTTTCATGTTTCATTGTAATTTATTTGTTCTTTTTCCCTTTTTATCGGTTGTAAATTGTAATAAACTATGACAATAGTGAAAAGGGGTTATGGGTGGGGGTTCGTATGTTTTTTTATCGTTCTTACGTCTGATACTTAGTTAGGCAATCTCGGGTAGAAAGCATGCCTATAGGATTAACACATTTTAGAAATCATGCCTATAGGTCTGAACTAATTTACTTAAAAGCATGTTTATACTTCTTTAATACTGCTTATATCTATTAGGATCAATCTATAAATAATGCTTATAGGATTTAAATAATGCGTGCAAGATCTCCTTCTTAAAAAACATAGATATCATGTCTATAGGACTCATATTAAAACGGCTAAAGTCGAAGCATGTCTTGTGTTCTTAGTAAATCTGCCTATAGGGATTACTTGCAATCTGTGTTAGAGGTTTAAACGGGATTAATAACTTAGTTGACAGTTAATCGATTATCATGATTGATATTATTATGTTCGTAACAAGTTGTCTGCCACTACGTTGCTCCTGCTAGAATTTATTTTCATCAATAAATCTGATGTGTTTAATAATCATGTGTGCCATAATCAAACCTTCTATTGAGATGAGTTGCATTAGGTAGTATAAATCCTGTACCCCTGAAATTGCAATTTTTCTTGTGTAAATTATACATCTTGGCCAACTGGTTTATGTTATGTGTTGCATGCTCAAATTTGTTCCCTTTGCATTAAATTATGATAATTGAATCTGTTTTATAGAATCCTGCTTATAGGACCAAACATAAATTTGTTTAAATCACGAGTCTTGTCTTGTAAAATTACATCATATGATGCACATAGATTTTTACTTTTTTCTATTAAATACCATGTATAGAAGAAGTCATAATGGATGTTATGCCTATATAGTCACTTTCGCTTATTTTAATGTAGAGGCGTTATGTGAGACCTTTTATGCTATGTGTTTTGTTAATTGCTCGCTTGTTTAATCACCTTTCATAAAGCCTTAGAAATTTTTTTTAGATCCCAAACTCCAATTTAGTAGTACATCGCCTCTTGGACATTAGGATTGGGACGGGTAGGCACTTGTTAGGGCGTTAGTCTTTTCCGCTTAGACTGCTTAGGCTTAATATCAATATTTAAATTAATTAGGCGGGTAGACGGGAGATGATGAAACAGACAGGTTAAAGCTGACTTCATGTATGAAGCGCATATTTTCTTTGTAAATACAAAGCAACCTATTACTCCCGTCTTTTCTAATTTCATTTTTTAAGAAGCTTTCAAATATTTTAAAATTATCTTTGTTATGCTGAAATATTAATATACTTTCATCAAAAAGAAATTTTGTAAAATATATACATATACATATACATGATTTTCCTAAAAATGCATTTTACTCAAGTTGTACATATACATATGTTATTCTCTTCAAACTATCTTGATTTTAAAAAAAATAGAATAGAAGGGAGTAATATCGCATTGGGCCCTTTTTCAGCCTTGTCAAAACCTGATCTCACTCTTAATTTTAGGTTTATAATTTGTTAATCTAGTATTTATGTTACTATTTTATTTATGCTTAGTAATTCACCGACTTTATTTGATCACATAGATAATCTTCCCCATTTAATGAGTACGGCCGGGAACCACATTTGTGGACCTCGAAAGGTGCCTAACACCTTCCTTTCGAGGTAACTAAAGCCCTTACCCGACTCTGGTAACCTAGCAAATAAATTTAGCTTAGAACGGTGCCCTAATGCACCTTAATTCGTTAGGTGGCGACTCTCTTCTTTTCCACCCTTAAGAGTTGTCACATGTCGAATCCCGCTTTCCGTGAAGAAAAAATGGGGCGCGACAGAATGGCGACTCTGCTGGGGAAATTAGGCTTTAACCATTACATATTCATTAATTGGGGTCTTATTTGTGTTTGATTTTGCTAACTGTTCTATTTCATTTATTTTATTTTCACTTATATTTGTCAATATTATGATTTTTGTCTTGATGTTACTAACCGTTTTCTTTCTTTGTTTTTTCATTATTTCGTAAATTGTTGTATTTTATTAATTTGCACATCCTTCATACTTTCCCCACTTGGGAAATTCACACTTTCACACACAATGACGGTTGCGTGGTTTCACGGTCGTTCACCAGTTTAAAACACCTCGAGGATTGTTTATGATTTGGTCGATCAGCGGTGCATCGACGGTCATAACCTTCCTCACTCTCGAGTTGTCCGCTCTAGGGAACCGTGTCATACCCGCTCTTATTCCTAGAACTTAATCGTGTACGCTTTTAGTAAGGCATGCAGATCCTTTCAAATTTAGGAAAATCAAGACGTCCATGGTACGTCAAGATTAAATAGAAGCTTGCCCTAAGTTCAAAGAGATTTACAATCTCAAAAAGGACATTACCATATCTATTTGCATTTTTTTTTTGAGAAATCAATGTGTCTAAAATGTAGACCATTTGCTCTTTGGCTGGGTTGGGTAAAACTAATCTTTTATGCAGGTCGTTGAGCACTCATCCATGTTGTATAACAAAAGAAGAGGCGGACGATGGAAGAGCATTTCCATTTAGGCTGCAGCTTTATTTTCTTACAATGTAAATGAGGCAATAGTTTATTTTATGTATTTGACATTTTTAATGGAGAAAATGGGATGACACATTACGACATATTGGATTATCAAAATCCGTTAGGCCTACCTTTGGTACCAAGAGGTCACAGTACATTAGGGCGCACGAATTGTTTGTTACCTGTTAATTTGAGATGTAATTGTGTAATTGTTTCTTATTTTATTTTCCTTTGTCCGTTGATTCCTAATTTTATATAATTCTAAAATCATCTCATGTTTATGATCTCTCAATCTCATAATCCATATAACCTACACTTTTAAGCCCAAGGCACACCATCCCGTAACCTTGCCCAAAATTTTCTTTCATCAATGTTGATTTATGTGTCTTCCAAAATAGCCTTTTTAGCATTCATAATTTATTTGTTCAAATTAAATACTATAGTTTGCATTAGTTATCCTTGGCCACTAAGGTTTCGACATTCTCTTAAAGCTCTCACAATTTCGATCCATTTTTATTAGTTAGGATTATGTGTTACCTTTCATTTACATATCAAGATATCTGCATACTAATCGGACGTTTGCATTTGATATGTTTATGCTTAAGGGCTGTCAAATATTTGAACATCAACTCAGTGAGAATCTGCAATTTTGTCCAAATGTCCAACATCCCAAACAATTCTACTTTTATTCCTAACGCAAACTTTGGTTCTCTCCCGACACAAGGTCTTTTCTCGACAGTATCTCTCTGTCCAACTCCACCTCTTACACTTCCTCAACAGATTCCTTCGTCACAGACCTATATTGGCCCTTTGCAAGACATGACGATATCCGAGAGAGAGATCATCACGCTACGGAGAGAGTTCAATAACTTGGAAAAGATTGTGGATGAGAAGCTACGCTCAAAAAATATTTCAGATTTAAGGTATAAGAAGTTGAGCCTACATCCAAGTGTTCAATTGCCGATGGGATACAAGATTCCAAAATTCAACATCTTCGATGGGCATGGAGATCCAATCGAACATCTGAAGGACTATTGCGGTAGATTAGTCGGAATTGGACATGATGAAGCTCTCTTAATGAGATTATTTATGTAGAGCCTGGCAGGAATGGCATTAACCTGGTATGTCAAACAAGACTTCAATAAATGGCAAACTTGGGAAGATATGGCTCGAGATTTTGTAGAACAGTACAAATTTAATACCAAGGATGACCCGACATTTCTAGATTTGCTTGAGATAAGGAAAATGAATCACGAATCCTTTGAGGAATATGTGACTCGATGGCGAAGGGAAGCTTCTAAGATCCATCACTCGCTATCTGAAGAAGAATTAGTCCAATATTTCATGAAGTCATTAGACGGTATATATCGCAAGTATTTATATTTTACAATCATTCATAGCTTCGCAAGTCTAATTCGGATTGGGAAAGAATTAGAATATGGCATTCGAACAAGGAAAATTATTGATACTTCCACATGTTCTCAAGCACGAGAAAGTCCTCCGAATAAAAGGAAAAAGGATATCTCAATCGCTATTCCTCCACCACAACACCATCAGGATGTACAACAAGTATGTACCATCTTTGACTCTGGCAATGAGCAGAGCTCCCGACAGCAAATTTATCAGATATCACCTGATTCTGACCAACCTGATTTTCAAAACCAGGCTCATTCGGTACAATCCAATTTTGTGAAGTCTCGGACATTTACTCCTTTAACCGAATCTCTGGCAGGCATATTTGAAAGGTTGAAGACCCAAGGAGTTTTGAAACCGAGAAGAGGGTGGATTCCTAAATACCCATCTCCAAATTTTGATCCATCCAAGAGCTGCGCATACCATTCGAATATTCAAGGACATGATACCGAGGAATGTACAGCTTTGAAACACAAGATTCAAGATTTGGTTGAGAAGAGGAAGATAATAGTTCATCAAGGACCGATGAATTACAACCTCCTTGCATCTGGAGCAATCGTTATCCAAGGTGATCCAACAAAAATAGTTCCAAGACATTTGACAAGAAAGCGCAAAAGGAACTGATGAAGACGAGACCGTCATAAGCAAAGCGTTTTCATTCACCCTTTGTCCACTCTATAGTTATCCATTCCATTCATTTTCTCCCTAAATGCGAACTACGTCTGACCTGATTCCTTTTGGATACGTAGGCAGCCCATTTTTGGGTTCGATCTCAATCAAATAAAATTTTCTTTCTCCTCATATCCCAATCAAATATCTTCCCTACATCCAAATATGAAATCTTTGGCAATTTCATTCGACTCATAAGAGACCAAATATAGATTCAAAAACTGAATTCTGATGTTCAAATGTATGACAGCCATTCCTTTTGAACTAATAATTTTTGTTTGAGTGAAGCAGGAATATAAAACCCTTAAGTCAAACTGGGGGCAGAATTTCTGAGGGAACGTGGAAAATTCCACAAGCAGGCAGTAAGGAGGTTTGCGAAACACTTTGCATTCTAAACTGGGGCAGAAATTTTTGAGAATTCCTCAAAAATTTCACCAAAATGCAAAGTCTATAGAGGATCAAAACAATGACAAGGAACAAAGGATATACAAAAGGTCAAGCTACCATTGCTAAGTGGTTATTATGCTACCGTCAACCTAATATTCAAGTTCTGCCAAACTACTATTGTGTTATTCAATCAGGCCCATTATGCTACTGTCTAAATTATTATTATGCCACTATTTCAATCTGGCCACTAATATGATACCTTTGAGCCACTATTTCACAATCTTCAAGCTATCTATTTGTTCTTATCAAGATACAATTATGCTGGTACTATTATCATGCTACTTCAAGATATCATTGTGCTGCTTTGGAGCTACCACGTTGTTATTATTATTGTGTTACTTCAAGCTACCATTATTGTCTACTTCAAGATGCAGTTGTGACTGCTGCTATTTTAGAGTTACTGCTATGCTACTCTAGGGCCACTATTTTATTACTTCAAACTACTATTATAGTAGCCAAGCTACTATCATGCTACTTACTATGCTACCGTGAATTGAGCTACTATAATCTGATCCACTGAAATTATGCTACTGATAATTGGGTTCGTCCACCCTATAATAGGATAAGTGGGTTCGTCCGCCCTACAAATGGACACTCTGGGTTAGTCCACCCTACAAATGGACACTCTGGGTTAGTCCACCCAATAATAGGACCATTGGGTTAGTCCACCCTATAATAGGACAATTGGGTTAGTCCACCCTATAATAGGACAATTGGGTTCGTCCACCCTATAATAGGATAATTGGGTTGGTCCACCCTACAAATGGACACTCTGGGTTAGTCCACCCTATAATAGGACAGTTGGGTTGGTCCGCCCTATAAGTGGATATTTTTGGGTTCGTCCTCCCTATAAATGGACAATTGACCTCGATATTATATTTTTGAGTCTTATAATTATATTGAGCCCTACATTTAATATTTTTGAGCCCTTTGATTCACGTTTCGAGCCCGTTATTTGTATTCGAGCCTGTCGGCTCTGAAATGAGATGATGGGATTTATCCACCCTAAAATGGGATACATCAATGCTAAGTAGTTTTATATGTGTATTCAAGTACTAATAAGCTCGTTCGAGTTTTGCAGGTGCAAATGTAACACCGAACAAAAGGAAAGTAATATTCGCTTTCACCTCGTTTTAACCTTCCGTCGTCGATTAGCAAGATGATATTAAAATTTTCAATCCTCATCTCTCATCTCTTATTCTTATCACCTCGTCTACTTTCGTCTTTATTCAAGCCCTGTTCTATTAATTTCTTTAGGGATTTTGTTCGTCCCTGTAACCTGAACTACGTTGGACCTGATTCCCGTTTAAGAGGGATACGTAGGCGTCCCTGTGGGACTCGGTCTATATCTATATAAAATTTTCTTCCCCCCTTCAAAGGTTCTCGGTGCTTCTGTCACATTTTCGCGGTATTTCGGTTAACAAGCTGCAACTGGGGCAGAATTTTTGAGAGGACCTCAAAAATTCTCAAATTCCTGAGCTTGCAAGGAAGTCTATGTCATCTTCTACACTGGGGCAGAAATTTTGAGAAGGATCTCAAAATTTCATCAAACTAGGTCAAGAAAAGTTTCGACTTACAAAAGGACGTCGTACGGTTTTAAAATATGCCATGGCCCATGATTTAACTCAAGTCTTTTCTATGTTTTTACTTTACTCTTACTAAACTATTCACCTTTTGTCTAAACTATGTACCCGAGTGTATGCCTGGACGGAGTGCAGTAACAGACGTACAACGAGTAGAAGAAGGCCACGAGATGAACACACAGATCAACCTCCCCTTTTCGAACTGACAAACTTTCTTTGAATGCAGAAATAACAGAAATGCAAGGCAGAGATAGAAAATGCTGTGTCACAAGGCAACATAGAGCTAAGTCACTCTTTCTTACGCCCCTATTTATTATCTTGCTATCATCAGAACACTCAGTTTCATATCAAACCCATGATATACATGCATTTGTGTGCATTTCGAAGCCCGTATCGCATTACGAGCCCGTGACATTTATATACATCTGAGCCCGCGAATATACAATTTATATATGCATTTGAGCCCTTGAAATACATTTGCATTTGCATTTGAGCCCGTATATACATTTGCATATGCATTTGAGCCCTTGAAATACGTTTGCATATGCATTTGAGCCCCGAATATACATTTTACACATGCATTTGAGCCATGAATATATATTGTTATACATACATTTGAGCCTGTGATATATATGCATTTGAGCCCTGAATATACATTTTATACATACATTTGAGCCCATGATATACATGCATTTGAGCCATGAATATACATTTTATACATACATTTGAGCCCATGATATACATGCATTTGAGCCCGTATATACATTGTGCATATGCGTTTGAGCCCTGATATACATCCATATATGCATCCGAGCCCGTGGTATACATTTTGACGTATGCATCTGAGCCCGATGTTTGCATTTTAAGCCCGTTTATGCATTTGAGCCCATTTGTGCATTTTTGAGCTCAAGCCCATTTATACACTTCGAGCCCGTCGTTGCATCTATGCCCGTGACTTATTTGCATCGAGCCCGAATAAACTAGAGCTCTCGATTGAATTATTGAGACTCTCGAACAATTTACTTTTCTTTGAATTAGCATTCTTCCTCTCATCCGAAGGCGTCATAGTCTAAAGGCGTCATTTTCATGGCCTGCAGACATCATGTCATGGCCTAAGAAATTTTACTTTGCGGCTTATCATGCCCTAAGGCGTCATAGTCTAAAGGCGTCATTTTTCATGGCCTACAGACATCATTTCATGGCCTAGGGAGTTTATCTTCTGTCTATCATGCTCCTAAGGCGTCATAGTCTAAAGGCGTCATTTTTCATGGCCTGCGGACATCATTTCATGGCCTAAGGAATTTATTTTGCGTATCATGGCCCAAGACATCATGGTTTAGAGACATCATCCATTATCTCTAAACAAACTTTCATTGTCTAAAGGAAACGTGCATCATGTTTAAATTTTTGCATCCATTTATTTTGTGAAAATATTTGATGCACATGCTTTAGTATTTACGCGAACATCGAAGAAATATCAAGCTACGAAGGATAACGATTTCCCACTTTCTTCTTTTGAACTATATTCCACCTGTTTATTGCGAAATGCGTTCTAAATCGTGTCAATTCATGCTACCCCATCCTTATCCAAGCCTCGTGTTGACAATTGTTAGGGCTCTCGTTCGTCCCTAAATCCCGAACTACACGCGGCCTGATTCTCGTGAAACCCGAGATATGTAGGCGACTTGAAACTAAAGTCTCGGCCGTGATATCTTCAAGACTTTATTTCCTTTTATTTGGCCGCCCCGAATTTTTTTGCTTCGGTCGGACAAAAATTGGCTACTAAGTCAACGTTCTTTGCTCGACAATTCATTCTTCATTTCCGAGCAAAGAAGGGGCAGCTATTGACACCCAATTTTGACCGACCTGCACCTTAATATGCTGATTATATATGTATATATTTATTTATTTATTTTACACAAAAAATCGACTTATTTTTGTATTTATAAAATAACTTTTATTATAATATTGTGAAAATTATTTTAAGTTACATATATATGACTCATTTAATTTTAATTTTTTGGATATTAAATCATTATGTTGTATGTAATGTATTTCGTTTTAATATGCGCCCCTATTTTGAAATATATTCTTTACTTAATAAACTATTTATCTAATTTTACTAAACTTTACAAAATTATTTGACTAATATTATTACTCGAATTTATAAATTATTTATGTAAATAATTTGATTTTTATAATATTTGATAACTTAATTTTATTTTTTAGTAATTAAATTATTTATAAATATAATAATTTAATTATTTGATATTTACATAAGTATACTTAAATTTAGAATTTATTTATTAATAATAATATTTATATGATTTTCTTATAATTTAAAACTATTTTATTATCTATTTACTAAATTATTTAAAAGTGTAGTATACTTATTACTACCCATAAACCAGCTCATCTCCTTTAAAATTAATCTCAGCCGTCTATTTATTTTAATCCTACGGCTGATGATTAAATCCTACCTACTTCCATATTTATCCCCCTCACACCCCAAACCCTACTACAACACTTTCATTTTTTTTCCCTCACCTCTCCCTCTACCAAGCCGCCGCCCCTTCCCTCTCTTTCTCCCTCTCATCTCCGGCGGGCCGTACAACTACCGTCGGAAAAACATCAAACCTCCATAACTTTCGGCAAGCATCGCACCGTCCTATTACCGTTTCACCTCCTCTCTATCTCCTTCTCTCTTCCACCACCCGCCGGAAACCTCACCACAGCCACCAGTATTCCTCCATCGCCGCCTCAACCTCTTCTCCTCTCTCCCATCTCCGACCATCGCCGTAAAATCACAACACCCCAGCGGCCGCACCGCGAAGTACCAGAAACGCAGCCTTCCCCATTCTTTTCCGGAGAAACCCGGCGCCACCATTGTCCACCGGAAAACAACGCCGTCCTCCTCTCCATTTCACCAACCAGCTGACCACCGTACACCCACACTCCTCCTCTGCTCTTACCAGCAGCCACCGACCGATATTCCCCTCTCCCTCACTGCGCCACTACACCACCACACGGCTACTGCTTATTTCTCAAGCGAGCTGCGACCGTCCAAGCTCTTACCACCCTCTCATCTCCTCCATCTCCCTCTTCCCTACGACAACATGCAACCTCCGGTCGACCAACAACCCGAAAATAAAACAACACCTCACCACTGCTAGATCTAATCGATCCTCCCGTCATTAACACCAGCAAACCAGACCCAGCCGTACCGTTACACCTCTTTTCGTCTGGCCATTTTCGGCCAGTAGACCGCCATTAGACCTTGGGCAACACTTTGAATGCAATTTACTCGACATGTGACAGAATTTTATAATTAGTCTCCATTATGAATTTTACTATGCTCGATATGTTACATGTTTCCTTCTTGTGATCTCTCTCGATTAGATTCTTGATCGGATAATTGAGAAAAGGAATGGTTACTTGCTATTCTCTATGCCTTTAGATAATGGGAATCCTTGTTTCCGTGAACTTTTGCTTGAAATTTAATGTTTTGTCGGATTGTCAATTCTATGTCCCACATGTCTTTTTTTTCTTTTCTTTCTTTGAAGAACTGGTATGAGTCCATAGACTTCGTATCCGTCTCAAAAATCTCTATGATATATGTTTAAAATATTATGTTTGTTAGATTTTAGTATGAAAATACAAAGTAGAATTAATTACCGATTTTCCTCATTCTATGATTCAAATCATTGCAGTTTCATACTATATTAGTAGGAAGCAGTTCTTAATGAATTGTCATATTCACGTGTTCATAGTAGTTCTAGATTGGTTTTGCCTTGCTAATCGTGGATGCTTCCTTTTTAATTAATCTAAGATAATTCTGACTTTTGTTTACCTTGGACTATTTGTCCCTTTGCAAAGTATGCTATACATGGCCACATGATTCCTCTAGTCGAGCACGTATTATTTATGTATATGCTTTGGTCACTTTGAGCCATTTCTTCGTGACATTATTTCCTCATGATCGGATGTTATTCTCCATTAACAGTAGTTGAACTTTTAAACATAGTATTTTATTGAATTTATGAATTTGATGAATATGAAAAACAATTTCGACTGTTATGGTAACTTTGGTCTTAATTTCTTATGATTTATAACGGCTCTATTGGGATATTATGATAAGATGTTGATATTCAGTTTGTCTTAATTAAAGGAGTAATTTGGGCGACTGATTCTCTTCCCAAAATCGATTCGGTACATATAAGGTTTATGATTAATTGATTTTGTCTTGCTGATTAAGGAAAACCTAGCTAACTAATGGTTTAATACTTGATTAATTATAGTAAGGCTTGACTGATTTCCGTTAGTTTAAATATATTTCCGTTGATGTGGCTACAAACTATCCGCTCATGGAAGTAGTTGTTCGGTTATGCTCTTGTTAATTAAAGAAATATTCCTTTTGATTGATCCCTTTAAATTTAATACATGTCTATGTTTGATAAATTATTCTTAATTTTAGGCTCAATTGATTCTATTAAAGAAAATTTATATATATTTACCTTTTGGAATGACAATTTATTTTCATTCCAATTTTTAATTAGTCTTATTTTCCTTTTTTCGGTACTTGTAATTTTGGTAAAACCGACTCTCCCTTTTCCTATTTTAATAAGTCAATCAATATACTTATATATGGTAGATAATTATTGTAAATTAATGATAATATACCTTCTCTTTTTAAACCTTTTTTTGCTTTTCTACTATAAAGGGGGCATTCCCCTCTCTTTTGAGAACATTCGAAGACGAAAAAAAATACAGGAACTACTCTTTCTCTTCTTTGTTCTTCACTTTTTATTTACAAACATTTTTTTTTCTTCTTATACCGCCTCAACACGAGCACTGCTCGGAATCTACGAGATTCCCGTGATCTTGACGTGTTGGGGTTCGGGTTATAATTGTTATCAAAGCTTCTTTCGCAACTATGAATATTTATTAACTCTTTTTGCTGGAGCTACATTATTGTATTGATTATCTGCAGGTATTCCCTTTGCCTTTGATTAGACACGTAGAAGAATTGCATGGACAAGATGGGGCTTAGGATTTACTTAACGTTATTTTCATGTTTCATTGTAATTTATTTGTTCTTTTTCCCTTTTTATCGGTTGTAAATTGTAATAAACTATGACAATAGTGAAAAGGGGTTATGGGTGGGGGTTTGTATGTTTTTTTATCGTTCTTACGTCTGATACTTAGTTAGGCAATCTCGGGTAGAAAGCATGCCTATAGGATTAACACATTTTAGAAATCATGCCTATAGGTCTGAACTAATTTACTTAAAAGCATGTTTATACTTCTTTAACACTGCTTATATCTATTAGGATCAATCTATAAATAATGCTTATAGGATTTAAATAATGCGTG
Organism: Datura wrightii; assembly: GCA_035772735.1. Lineage (NCBI taxonomy): Eukaryota > Viridiplantae > Streptophyta > Magnoliopsida > Solanales > Solanaceae > Datura > Datura wrightii. The sequence goes on along the minus strand of JASDFA010000018.1, from coordinate 190,139,216 downwards.
CAAGATCTCCTTCTTAAAAAACATAGATATCATGTCTATAGGACTCATATTAAAACGGCTAAAGTCGAAGCATGTCTTGTGTTCTTAGTAAATCTGCCTATAGGGATTACTTGCAATCTGTGTTAGAGGTTTAAACGGGATTAATAACTTAGTTGACAGTTAATCGATTATCATGATTGATATTATTATGTTCGTAACAAGTTGTCTGCCACTACGTTGCTCCTGCTAGAATTTATTTTCATCAATAAATCTGATGTGTTTAATAATCATGTGTGCCATAATCAAACCTTCTATTGAGATGAGTTGCATTAGGTAGTATAAATCCTGTACCCCTGAAATTGCAATTTTTCTTGTGTAAATTATACATCTTGGCCAACTGGTTTATGTTATGTGTTGCATGCTCAAATTTGTTCCCTTTGCATTAAATTATGATAATTGAATCTGTTTTATAGAATCCTGCTTATAGGACCAAACATAAATTTGTTTAAATCACGAGTCTTGTCTTGTAAAATTACATCATATGATGCACATAGATTTTTACTTTTTTCTATTAAATACCATGTTATAGAAGAAGTCATAATGGATGTTATGCCTATATAGTCACTTTCGCTTATTTTAATGTAGAGGCGTTATGTGAGACCTTTTATGCTATGTGTTTTGTTAATTGCTCGCTTATTTAATCACCTTTCATAAAGCCTTAGGAATTTTTTTTAGATCCCAAACTCCAATTTAGTAGTCCATCGCCTCTTGGACATTAGGATTGGGACGGGTAGGCACTTGTTAGGGCGTTAGTCTTTTCCGCTTAGACTGCTTAGGCTTAATATCAATATTTAAATTAATTAGGCGAGTAGACGGGAGATGATGAAACAGACAGGTTAAAGCTGACTTCATGTATGAAGCGCATATTTGCTTTGTAAATACAAAGCAACCTATTACTCCCGTCTTTTCTAATTTCATTTTTTAAGAAGCTTTCAAATATTTTAAAATTATCTTTGTTATGCTGAAATATTAATATACTTTCATCAAAAAGAAATTTTGTAAAATATATACATATACATATACATGATTTTCCTAAAAATGCATTTTACTCAAGTTATACATATACATATGTTATTCTCTTCAAACTATCTTGATTTTAAAAAAAATAGAATAGAAGGGAGTAATATCGCATTGGGCCCTTTTTCAGCCTTGTCAAAACCTGATCTCACTCTTAATTTTAGGTTTATAATTTGTTAATCTAGTATTTATGTTACTATTTTATTTATGCTTAGTAATTCACCGATTTTATTTGATCACATAGATAATCTTCCCCATTTAATGAGTACGGCCGGGAACCACATTTGTGGACCTCGAAAGGTGCCTAACACCTTCCTTTCGAGGTAACTAAAGCCCTTACCCGACTCTGGTAACCTAGCAAATAAATTTAGCTTAGAACGGTGCCCTAATGCACCTTAATTCGTTAGGTGGCGACTCTCTTCTTTTCCACCCTTAAGAGTTGTCACATGTCGAATCCCGCTTTCCGTGAGGAAAAAATGGGGCGCGACAGTTAGATTCACCTAAGTGTTGATTTCCTAAATAGATAATTATCACCATGCAACTTGATTTGTCTAGAGGCGTATTAACTCTTACCTTTGATTTCGGATTAGCTATTATCGGATAATGTTAAGCTATTAGATGAGAGTTGATAGCCTTAAATCTCCGTTGTTAATCCATTTTCCCATTTATTACCCCTTGGTCCGGTGAGTAAGAATAAGACAAATTCTAACGTTCCCGACCGTTAAAAAACACTTAAAATGAACGAAAGAACAACACATGCATAAATCCTATTCAAGAATCACTATGTACTTTGCCTACGTTTATTAATTTATCATGGTTCCCACACTCTAATTGTAAACTTTAGCTACTCATGCTTGGAGAATTACAATTAGAAATCATATATAAATTCATTATTCTAAACTTACGAGAATTGCGCAGAAGAAATTCAAACACTTGAATTATCAACAAGAACATAATATCCAAGAATCAAAGAATGAATAATGCTTTAAAACCCAAGAACAAAACAATATGTATGTTTCTTGGACTCTAAAACTAGTAAAAGTGCATAAAAGTTTCGTAACTTGTAAAACAAACCTAAAGAAAGTATTTTATAGACATTAATTAAAACCTATCCTAAACAGAAAAGGATTGCAGGGTCGACAGTGATAACGACTCATTAGAGGTCTTAACGAGTCGTTTAGTGTGTTGATGGGTCATTCTAATCACTGACTTCATCTCTGATAACGCCTCAAGGAACAACTCATTGGCTGAGGCAACGAATCGTTATGTGGCTCGTCAGCTCTGGGACTGAATTTGCTGTTTTTCTGAATTTCTGTCAACAGATCTTCAAGACGAGTCGTTAAGTCTCTTGACTCATTGAGTCCCTCGTCATCACTAGCCAGGTTTTTTTTCCATCTTTCAGCTTTCAATCTTAATGACCCTTCATAACGTGTGCATGTGACCCGTCGTCAGACTTGACAGATCGTTAAGTACTTTGTTGTCCATCCTTTAACTTTGCCAACTTCATATCTTTGGCCATTCTCTCTTAACGGATCATGGCACGAGTCATTGAGTGCCTTGACGACTCGTGCTAGCCTCTACAAGCACACTTAGCCATTTTTCATCATTTTTTTCTCAAATCACTTTCGAACCTATTTTTTTGGCAAAACTTCACAAAACATATCACATCCATATAAACATACCTAGGATTTAATTATTTTCTTAGTTTTAAGTGTCGAAAGTATTGTAAAACCACGACACATCAAGCATTCATCTTATTGTTGGCTAAAGAATTATGAACATCTCAGTTGTGAGCTGATCACCGTTTATCTTCTTTATACCATTCGGCGTCAAAAATGTTAACACCCTGTAGTAAGTGGAGGGTACTACTCTCATAAAGTGGATCGAAGGCCTTCCAATAATCATGTTGCATCCCATGCCACAATCCAATATGTCGAACAAAATTTGTTTTACCATGTCGTACGCGCATGTCGGCAATGTGATCTTACCTCGGGTCTTTTCACTGTTAAATCCGGCCAAAATTAGTGACTGGGATGATTTTGTCAACCAATTCATTTGTTCAAGGAACTGCAATTGGATATTATTGCCCAAGCTACCTGAATCAATTAATACATACTTAATTTTAAAATTTAACACGTTTAAAGATATTACCGAAAAATTATTATGAGCGAGCTCAAGGCCATCAGCGTGTTCTTTATTAAAAGTAACTGTGTCTGTATCTATACTTTCAAAAGACCTCTTCTCGTGGGTGATCAATACCTTTGTCTTTTTGGCTGTAGAAAACGTTACGCAACTGACCTCTATGCCCTCAATTATCATATTAACTACATGCCATGGAGAATCAGGATTTGCCATTTTTTTTATTTCCTTCCCCTTCTTTGATGTACTTGGTCTTAGCTCAGTCACTTAGGAAGTCCCTCAAATGTTTATTTTTGAGTAACATAATCACTTCTTCCCCAAAATGTCTGCAGTACCTAATTACGTGCCCATGAGTTTCATGGAATTCACACCACAAGTTGCGATCCTTCTAGTTAGGGATACATTCTTTCTCCTAATTCAGTTTATTTATAAAAGAAGAAGCATAATTCTTTGTCCAGTTAAATGATGAATCACAGTTGCACATCCAACAAGGAAGACCTATTCAGTTTGAATCTTCAGGCCTTGTTGCACTCAAAGGCAGGCTTACTTCACTTCTTTTTTTTTTTTCCTCATATTGATAATTTAGAACTCCAAATTTGATAATTTTCTAAACTTTATCCATTATATCAATTTTTTATTTTTATTCAATCAAATTAAAACACATAAAAGAAACGAAATAGCATATATGAAGTATATTTCTCTTTCTTTTATTATGGATTCCCATATCTAAATAAGAGAGAAAAGCATTAGTAAAGTCCATCTAAAAAAAAGTCATTTTCAAGTTTCAAACACCAGCTTAACTATATGTGGCTTTTGACTCTTGTGATGTTTGGTAGCAGGAAATACCCAATTAAAATCCTGCAAATGACAAGGCACACATTTTTCATATTTCTAAAAAATAATATTCTCATCCTAATTTAATACCACATAGTACTATTTTTTATGATTATTCAATAAAGTATATTTATTTATTAAAAAAACCATATAATAGATAATCCAGACTAATATTTTAAACAACGTATCAATCAAAAATGAAATAAATAAAGTATTTTTATATAAATAAATAAAAGCGATAGAAGCATTCATGACGATGAACGCACAAAGATGGTATATTACGCGACTGCCATCGTATCCATCTAGTATTCCGTGCAATACAAATCAAGAAAGTAATGTTGGAATTTTAGAATAAATTTTATCGAAAAATTTCAAAAATATTACGCCATATAGCTTAATATATAATATTATATCAGGAAAAAAGCATCATATACGTAACGTACCAATTTTATATAAAAGTGTATAAAAGATTTATATATATAAATATGAGCTAAATCATATAATAAACTAAAAATATGAAGTATGTGCCGTAAATATTTTCTCCCAAAAAACAGAAAATGTAATTTTTCCTAACATAATATTATTTCCATACACTTTATTAGCAAAAAAAAATTTATTTCTCACACAAAATCATATACGTTGACTTGTGAGAGTAATTTGTTAGGATTTATTTTGAATTTTCTACCTTATTTGGATTCTACCACAATTGTGTTTTAGTTTTAAAAGATTTTCCTAACGCAAAACGTTCTCTTGATAGAAAAGAACTCTTCTAGAGCTATACTTTTCTTGGAAGAGAAGTTTTGAACTTCTATAAATAGAAGATTTCTTCTTCTCATACACAACACAATAGCATCCACAATCTATAGTCATTAGAGAGTTTTGTTTAGGGGGAGATTTATTCTCTCAATAGTTTTAGAATATTCTTTATACTAGTAATTTTCATATATAGGTCAATTGACCAAACACATATTATAAAGTCTTTTGCCTTTCTTTATCATCTAATTTATGATTTTGCAACTATTAGGTTTCACATGACGCTCTGCCATTTCGATCCCAACATAATTAAACCAAAAAAGTCAGTTATGCTCTATAATATGTTTTTTATCTTGTCTTATTCAATATGAATGATAATTAAAGGCCTAAATCTTTAGGTTATAGACATAAGTAGTTAGATTAACTATTAAGTAAAGGAGTAGGTTTTAACTTAAACATGTTTCTTACTAGTTAATTTACTAAAGTACATCTTTTTGACGAGGTAGGCATTCTTTTATATCAGTACAATAATCAAGAATTTATATAAACTTGTTATTACACACGGAAGGTAGGTAAGTTATATAATAAAGAAAAAATTCTAAATTATATACATTGATCGTGTAAAATTTTTTTATATCATTGATAGATTTTAATCTGTTATAATAATTTATTTGTCATTTATTTTACGTAATTAATTATTAATTATGTTAAATAAATTTATTTAAAATTAATTTGTCATATAATCTAATTATATAAATATTTTTTAGGTCGCATAAGAACTGAAATTAAAGAAAATAAAAAGACCAAATATAAAACTCACCTACCATGACTTGAGTCCTACTAATTTCTTCGATGGACTTCACTCCATATCTCATTCTTTCCATTTTATTAAGTTTTTATTTGAATGAGAGATATGTGTCAAAATTATAAATTAAAGATTGAGATCTAAATATTTAAATTAAAATTTTAATCATAATTAGAATAATAAATATTTCTTTATTTACTTTGAAAAAAATAGTAATCCCAATATTTTGATACATTCTATATATTTCTAACTTAAAATTACAAAATAAAAAAAAATTACTTTCTTAAACTTGCTAATTCAAAATCAAAATATAAATTAAAATAAAAAACGTATTATTTAATTAATATAATATTTAAATAGAGAGTAGCGCTTTTATATTACAAAGAAAAAATAAAATACAAAACAACAATATCTATCCTTCGTCCTCTTTACACTCTATTGCATGTGGAAAAAATAAATGTCTAAAATAAAAAAATTATCTTTATAGTTTTAATATGCTCCACTCCAATACTTGATTCAGAAATATTTTTCAAAACAGTGATCGATATAATAAAAAACTGAAACTTGACAAGTTGACACATCAATATATATATATGTATGTATATACTTAGAGGCATGCTTATGTGGCATGCCTCTTTGAGCTCCATTCATATTTTTCTTTTTTTGTAATTTTGTTTTAGTATTTTTCTCCTTTTTTTGGCATTGTCATGAATAGTTGTATAAATTTTATTTTTCTATATAATCTTTTCATATTTCAGTCGTTATTAGTGTTCCTTTCAGCTTCCGCATTAATAATATATTTATGCAGCATTTTGACATTCTTAGTGCACTTTATAAAAACAAACAAAATGTGAAACTAAATCAGTTCATCATATTATAGTTTTATCTTCTCTAGTAGAAATTTTATTTTTCTCGTGAAACTTACTGCTCTTTTCATTTGGTATTTTTTTCTCAGGTATAAATTACAACACAACAAACAGGTAAATCAAAATTTTTAATTGTTGGGGAGAACTGAAAAATCACTACCATTTAGAATGTGTTGAATTACTTTATTATCTAATTTTATTTTAAAAAAGCAAAAAATCTTTGTTTACTAAGTTTTGTTGTGATACATTAGTATGACTCTTAGAGCTCACAGCTCCTCTTTCTTTAATTTTTCATGACTTGTATGGTTGTACTCTTATTATCATCCTTTATTCTTTTTTCTTGATTAGCTCCTTTCACTTTATATGAAACTATTGTAATTAAGATATGGTCTTATTTGATAAAGGATTTTGATTATTCTTTTTTTCCTTCATTAAAATCTCTTCTCTCAATCTTAAATTATTAAGTGTTAGACTGTTTTATTGGCATAAATTAACTATTACTCTCCCTCCTAATTTACAGATGAAAGAACTCATGGGTTTGAGTCAGATGAAAATCATATATACGTGAAAAAGTATTTAAATTTATTAATTATTTTGATGTCAACATCTCTCTCACAGTTAACTACTATTTCTTTGTAAATCTATATCATGAAATCGATAATGACTACTAGCCATTTTTAAGAAGACATATGTTGGTAGAAATTATACAACTTTTAGCAAATACTACACTCATTCGACAACTTCTTGATAGCAAAAATATAAATATATATTGTATACAGATTAAAAAATAAATTAACAAATATTAAAAAAATCGAAAGACGGAGAAATTTGAGCCATTCAAATGGCCACAAATAAAAAACTTTATTTAACAAGGTCATTATCTCATAAGGCCATTAATTTTCTTATTAAATGTATATCAAAGCTCAACAACATCCGTGAAAAGTCAAAAAGATGTAAATTATCCTTTCTAATATTTTCAATAATAAATTATAATTAATACAACAAAAGAATTATTTTAGCCATTCAAAAAAGTCATTAGACATTTACTTGAATTGTTAATAAATTATTTCAGTTATGAAACAATATGATTAGCTTATATAAATGAGTTTTAAATCAATATTATCTATTTGTATACTTATACAAAATTTATTTTCATCAAGTTTCATCCTATCTCACAAACTTTATTTAGATTAGCAGAGAGAAAAATGGTGGATGATAATATAGGAACTTTCTTGAAAAATATAGCGCAGAAGATATACCATTAAAGTTACAATTTTAATAGGTAAATTCATTTTCTTTTTGTTGCTTTTTATTAGTATTATCATATGTTGTGGTGGGATGACAAGTATCTTCTCACTCTTAACTTTTCAGGTTTGAGCCTTGAAATGAAAAGTCATTGGGAACACTTTACTTTTATAAAGTTGAGCTTTCTGGCACAAATTCGGATATCTCAAAACAAGTACAAAATATTGACTGAAAATAATAATAAAAAAAACCTCCTACGAGTATTCATCAAATGGTATATTGTTATTTATGCAGATTTATGTTAATTAAGAAGCACCCCAATTATTATTATTTTTCTTCAGTTATTATATGGGTTTTTGTAACAGTAATGAAATATTTGTAATTATTTACTCCTCATAAACGAAAAAAGAAATAATAGCAATCTTGAAGAATTATACGTATAAATACAAATTCTTGAACAATTGCACATATTAAGAGGAGCAACTAGGAGTTGTTTAGTTCTTTTGTCTTTCATGTCTACCTAAGTATGTGTCCAATAAAAAGTATTATTAAAAAAAAATTAAATAGAAAAAATAATAATCAAGAAAATAACAAAAGAAAAGAAAAGTAATCTAAAAAATATCAAAAGGTAATAAGATTTTTTTTTTTTTTTTGCTTTTTCTTAATTAAATTCTTAAATTTGTGAAACTGTTTTAATTTAAAGTATTACTAGAAATATTTAAAAAAATTATTACAAATAATAGGTTAAAATTACATGATTCTTAATTTGACATATGCAATTAGAAGATCAAAATTAAAGAAGATCATTTGTTCAATAATTGTTAAGTTAAATTTTCTTTATTGTTTGATACAAATCTTACACATGAAAAATAGAAAAAAATAAAATCAATTGATATGTAAAGATCAATATTTTTTATTAAAATTTTTAATAATTATTATTTTATTATAATTAATTTATTTTTTTAATAACCGCACAAATCACGAACAAATTCCCTAATTGAATGATTAATGACAACACTCAATGTACTAGATATATAAAGGGTACTTTACAAGTTGTCTTGTTTATTGAATTTGAGCCAAATCTATTAAGTTTTTGTAAATTCACACTCGACAAGTGAAATCCGCCCATGTGACTAATTTTTTAAAAATATGCTCATGTAATCAATTATGTTTTTCTCTTTAAACTAAGTAGTATTTTTAATTTGATTATATTTTTTAAAAAAAATATTTATTTTTTGAAAGTAAGATATATTTTTATTAATTTTTTTAATAAATATTTTTAAAAATATATAGTTTTTTAATAATTTTTTAATTATATAGAAAAAAAATTATTTAAATAAAAAAGTTATTATTATTATTTTCTAATAATGTAAAATTATTTATTTTAAAATAGAGGAAGTAATTTTAAAAGTATGCTCATGTAATCAGTTATTGATTGAGAAACTTTTCTAAATATGCCAAATTAAGGGCCTAACTATGAAAACTATTGGTAGTATAATATTTTTTATTCCTAACAAATTATTTACGAGTACAATAAAAGAAATGATATAAATATAAATTATTATAAGTAGAGGCAGATCTATGTATAAGTTTGAGAGTATCATAATATTGATGTTGGTTGAGAGTGTGTGTGTATATATATATATATATATATATATATATATATATATATATATATATATATATATATATATATATATATATATATATATATATAAAGCATGCCATCTAAAGTAGTTAATTATAGAGTGTCAATGATGAAGAGTTATGTTTTATTCTCTGGGGTCACAAGTTCGAATATACGAGAGGCTTTATTATTTATAAAAGTTTCATAGTTTAACAGAATTGAACACTAAATTTCTACTATCTATAAACTCAGACAAACCAACGATCAAAGCTCTCACTATTAACAAAATCAATGATAAAAGTCATAAAACCAATTAGTATTCTCTTATAGATCGTTATCTATAAACTTAGACAAACCAATAAGCCATGGCTTTCCTTTTTGACAAAATCAATGATAAAACCTATTAGTATTTTCTTATATAAATATTGAACAAAATCGATTATAAAACCTATTTACTCTTCCTTTATAAATATTAAAATCACGCTACTATTAAAAAGCGTAATATTCAAGATTTTAAAATTTTAAATTCGCTCATAATTATAAGTAGTGATTTTTACAAGTAACGTACTGCAATAAAAATTTTCGTTTTAAATATATATTTTGTGATCCACATATAATTATCCTCCAAATTTGGGAGGCCCCATTTTAGAAAAATAATAGATTGATAGATTTTCTTTATTAAAAGTATTTGAGTACTTTTTAGAAGGAAAAAAAAAGAGGAAAAGATAATATAGTGCCGGCTCCATACTGAAACAAACACTTGCTTTATTCTTCAAATTTGGGAGGCCCCCATTTTAGAAAAATAATAGGTTACGTTGATAGATTTTCTTTAATAAAAGTATTGAGTACTTTTAGAGCAAAAAAGAAAATAATATTATTATATTTGTAAATAAAATATTAATATCATATGATTATTATGGGATATATGAATATACAGTTGTAAATCTTTACAATTTTTTCCTTACATAATTCTTTTTCCCCCTTATTTTGTTTCTTCTCGAGTTTAAAAGTTCAACAATTTCAAAACTTTTAGTGGTAAAAATTTGAGATTATTAGATAACGATAATTTAAAAGAGATATTATTTTAATCCTGAATGTCTCTTAAATATAATAGTCACTTTAATATTGATGATTTAGATCTATTTTAAAATTAAAAGTATTAATGAAAATAGTATAAGTAGAAAATAATATTTTAATAAGTGGAAAACTTTTAAATTGAAAATTAAATTACTAAAATGTCCATAAAATATTAAACGATCTTTTAATTTTTCAACCAATCATTACTCCTATAATATTTTTATACAAAAATATAAATATGTATTTTAATTAAATACTGCTCTATCATATTTGAGTATTGTACAATGAATCAATCAATCATAAAATATATTCATCTCTTGAATATATCAAATATAATATTTAATGCATTTGATATTTTTTGTATTAATATCTGGTCTTAGAGCAAATTCATAAAATTTTATTCTGTTCACATTTCAAATAAAAATATGAAAGGCTATGTTTTGATGTCTGAATCGTTTTATAACAACAAAAAGCGGTAATTCTTGAACAACAAAATATCAAAATGCTTGGACTGCTTGTATTTTTAGACTTTTCTAATACTAATTTTCTTTTCTTATTTTAAGATAAGAAACACGAGAAAATTGAGTTAGAGGTGACAAATAAATCTTGAAATTAATAAAGATGAAGTTGACTTGGTCAACTATCATTAGTTAAAAAGTACATATAATTAGAGTAATTAAAAACTCTTGGGGGTAAATTAGAATTTTGAAAACTTTAAAAAAGAATTCCCTCATAAATTTTCAATTTCAAAATTTAAATTTTTCCTCTCTTTTTATCTTTTCATATCACTTTCTTCTTTCTCTTTCTCTTCTCTCTCCAGATTTCTCTCCTCTTCTCCTCCTCCTCCATCTATGTCGTTGTGGTTGCCTCCGCTGCCGCTACAGCCACCGCCACCACCATCGCCGTTGTATTCATCTTTTTTATTGTGTTATTATTATTCTCTTTTTTTTTTCTCTTATTTCTACGAGCTTTTTTTTTACTCTGGTCGTGAGGTTAAAAATATATATATTTTTTCAAGTCATTAAAATTTTTTTGCAGAACACAACAACTGCTGCAGTTGTTTCAGCAACTGTTGAAAAATATGCAACAGTTGCTGAAACAACTGCAGCAACTGCTGAAAAATATGTAGCAACTGCTGAAAATAGATGCAGCAACTGCTGAAAAATATGCAACTGTTGAATATGTTTTAGCAGTTGCTGCATCTATTTTAGCACCTACTACATATGTTTTTAGCAGTTACTGAATCTGTTGCAGCAATCAAAATCGAAATCCTACTTATGCCGCGATTGCGACAACAAATGAAGCGGAGGAGGAGTTGGTGGAGGTGGTGTTGTTGACAATAGAGAAGGAGGGGGTAGTGATAATGGCGGCGGAGGTGGTGGTGGTGGAGAAAAGAGAGGTAATGATGGCGGGGAGGGGGGAGAGGGGGAGGATGAAGCGGGGGAGGGGGGAGAGGGGGAGGATGAAGCGGGGGAGGGGGGAGAGGAGGGGTGGAGTGGCGTGGGTTGGGAGAGGATGAATACGAGTAGGGGGGAGATAGGAGCTTTTGTAAATAATAAAATTTGAGGGTTTTTAAAATTAGTGTCATTAACACTAATCTTAAATTTGTCACTTCTACTTAATAATTAAGACTTGTGTCACTATTTTTTTAGTTTTGAAACTTTTTTGTCACCTTTAATTCACTGGTCTAGATTCTATTTTAGCTTGTATATTTGTGATATGTGTTTAAAAATAAATTTAATCTCAACGAGAATAAATTAAACAAAATTCTATATATCCTCAATGGCAACAGTGCCTAACATGTTTCAGCAAAATGCTTGACACTAGTTGATTTTATTATTGATGGAGTGGTCATCAACTGTAAGTGCATGTTTGGATTAATTTATTTTAGATATTTTTAAATTAAAATAATTTTTGTAAATATTTAAATAAAATAAAAAATATTTTTAAAATAAAATAATAAAAATAAATTAAAATAATAAATTAAAAATCTTACTTATGATTTCCGACTCATAAATTATAATTTCATCCAAATCGACTCCAAATCAAGTTATGATGCATTAGTAACAGTTGGCAGACAACTTGGTGTAGACTTCTTTATTAATTTTATAAAAATTAAATACATAATGAATGACATGTATCCCAATAAAATTTTGAAATGACCTGAAAATCCAAGTGTGTTTTGTATTGAAACTAGTTAGGATAATTTTATTTTTGCGTTCAATACGAATAACATTATATTGTTTATTATATATTGTGTAATGAATAAATTAAAAATAGTTATTTGATATTATTTTGTTATTTTTGAAGTTTAAAATAAAAGTACTTATTTTTGTTTAATCTAGCCGTAATAGTTATTATTCTGGAACACTACAAACACTTTAATTATAAATACAATGTCCCACATGATCAATGCACAGGAAAAAAAAAGTAATGCCTACAAATTCAGAAAATTACTATATTTTAAAATGTGTGAAATTACTAAATAATGTCCCGTATTTTTAATTTTTTTTTACCTTTGACAACACACCAAAAAATACATGAAATGACCAAAATACTCTCACAATAAGCATGCACGTTGATGAAGACGTGTCTGCTTTCACCTTTATTAGATAGTAAAAAAATAAGTAATGTCCATAAATTTTAAAAATTACTATATTTTAAAATGTATGAAATTACTAAGTAATGCCCTATAATTTTTTATATTACATCAAAAAACTACACGAAATGATCAAAATACTATTACCATGATAAGCAGGCACGTTGACGGAGACGTGCCTGTTATTCACTCTTATTTATTATATAAGTAAAAAAAATAAGTAGTGTCCACAAATTTTAAAAATTACTACATTTTAAAATGTGTGAAATTACTAAGTAATGTCTCATAATTTTTAATATTTTTTACTTTTAAAAACACACAAAAAATACACGAAATAACTAAAATACTATTCTGAGATAAGTAGGCACGTTGACAGAGACGTGCCTGCTAACTCCCTCTTATATAATAAGAGATTTATTATATAGTAGAAAATAAGTAATTTTCACAAATTTTAAAAACTATATTTTAAAATGTGTGAAATTACTAAATAATGCCTCATACTTTTTTATATTTTTAAAAACACACTAAAAATACACGAAATGACCAAAATATTGTTATCGGAATAAGCAAACACGTTGACGGAGATATACCTGCTAACTCTTATTTTTTATATTTTTAGAAACACATCAAAAATATACGAAATAACTAAAATATTGTTATCGAAATAAATAGGCACATTGACGAACACATGCATACTAACTCTCCCATATATAAGAGAATATAACAAGATTTTTCCATGTATTTATTATGTGTAATAATGAGACAATTATTGACATATGTCCCAATAAAATTTTGAAATGACATGAAACTAAAATACCCTTATACCTAGTGTTACAAGTCATGAGCTGTTATAAAAGCCTTAATAAAATATATTATTTGAACAGCATAAATGGAAGGGAAGACTCGAAGGTGCTGCAGAAGGGATCAAGTATCTCACCGCCACATTCTCAACACTTTAGTCACCAACTCTATTGGTACAAAAGTTCGTATTCGTATCAAAGAGTGCAATAATATAGTATGAGTACACTCATATTCTATCTATTAATAAGTGAAAGCCTTTGGTTGTACCAAGGGCATTTGTGTCATTTGTGTCAGCTGAAACTCTTTAAATTCTTAGGTTAAAACACAGCTACCATACACCTCTTTCTGCTTCTTTTTTCATTTTACACAGCGCCTTTTCTCTTTTCTCTTTTCTAATTAACTCTACTTTTTTTTCCTTTAATATCTCTTTACCCCCCAAAATCTCCACTTCCATTTTCATTTTCCCCCCTCCTGAGCCAAAACCTGGCCGCCGCCTCATCTCCCTCTTCCCCTCTCCCCTTCTGCCATTAACTCCGACCAAATACCCTTCGCCCTCTTTTCGCCGACCACCACACTCCTTTCCCCTCTCTTCCTCCCCTCCGTCTTCTCTGCTCCAAACCGAAGAGCAGAACCACTTCGCCACCATCACCGGAAAAATCCGACCACCACTTTGACCATTAATAAGTGAAAGCCCTTGGTTGTACCAAGGGCATTTGTGTCATTTGTGTCAGCTGAAACTCTTTAAATTCTTAGGTTAAAACACAGCTACCATACACCTCTTTCTGCTTCCTTTTTCATTTTACACAACCCCTTTTCTCTTTTCTCTTTTCTAATTAACTCTACTTTTTTTCCTTTAATATCTCTTTACCCCCCAAAATCCCCACTTCCATTTTCATTTTCCCCCCTCCTGAGCGAAAACCTGGCCGCCGCCTCATCTCCCTCTTCCCCTCTCCCCTTCTTCCATTAACTCCGACCAAATACCCTTCGCCCTCTCTTCGCCGACCACCACACTCCTTTCCCCTCTCTTCCTCCCCTCCGTCTTCTCTGCTCCAAACCGAAGAGCAGAACCACTTCGCCACCATCACCGGAAAAATCCGACCACCACTTTGACCATTAATAAGTGAAAGCCCTTGGTTGTACCAAGGGCATTTGTGTCAGCTAAAACTCTTTAAATTCTTAGGTTAAAACACAGCTACCATACACCTCTTTCTGCTTCCTTTTTCATTTTACACAACCCCTTTTCTCTTTTCTCTTTTCTAATTAACTCTACTTTTTTTTTTTCTTTAATATCTCTTTACCCCCCAAAATCCCCACTTCCATTTTCATTTTCCCCCCTCCTGAGCCAAAACCTGGCCGCCGCCTCATCTCCCTCTTCCCCTCTCCCCTTCTGCCATTAACTCCGACCAAATACTCTTCGCCCTCTCTTCGCTGACCACCACACTCCTTTCCCCTCTCTTCCTCCCCTCCGTCTTCTCTGCTCCAAACCGAAGAGCAGAACCACTTCGCCACCATCACCGGAAAAATCCGACCACCACTTTGACCAAAAACCACCAACACTACACCAAACCACTGCCTCTCCTCTTCAAACTTCTTCATCGCACCAACCCCGGAACCAACCGCACCCTCTTCTCCTCCCTCTCTCCTCACCGGAAAACACCTCCCAACCGACGGATCCAGAGAGATCTGCGAAGACTTATCCGTAAATTTTTATTTTTATTTTTTTTCCTTCTTCTTCTTTGTTTCATTTATGTCTTCTTCTCCTTTATTTCATTTATGTATATATGTATATAATAAATATATAATAAGTATTTATAAATAATGTATATATAATAAATATGTATATATAAAATAATATATAATATAGTTTTTCAGTAATTTTTTTTAATGTTTTCCTGTGCTTTCTCAACAATGCAAGCTCTGCTTTCTTCTTCTTTTGGTTTATTTATTTAGGATGTTTGTGAATCTAATTTGTTTGCTTACGAAATGGTGGGTCTTGCTTTCTCAACCATGGAAAACTCTGCTTTGTTCTTCTTTTGTTTTATTTATTTTGAATGTTTGTGAATCTAATTTGTTTGCTTATGAAATGGTGGGCCACCAGATGATGCCATTGACAGTCGTTTAAGGAAGGGAAGATGCACGGTGCTTTGTCTTTTTGGGTTACTCTTTGGTGGAAAGAAAAAGCAAGAGTTTGCCTTCCAGTAAGCAACAATGGACAAAATGGTGGCGGCGTTAGTTGGATCCAACTGATAAAAGCAGGGGCGTTTCGATAAATTTATTTTATTTTTATGTTATTCATTTTGCAATTTGCTATCTTTGCTGATTTTTTAATTTTCTAACACGTGTTTTGCTGCATGTGTTAAGGTTGTCTGTTTTTTACACGTATGTTTTTGGGTTCATTCCCAGAATATAATCTTGTCTAATTTTGATTCTCTGGGTAATTTTGTACCTTATTCTGCATGTGATGAGTGCTTAATTTTCTTTCAAAGCTGGCAAGAACTTTTTTTGGTTTGCTTTGCCTTTTTGTTGATGTATTTTCTGCTTCTTCTTCTTAAACTTATAAAAAAAACAGAAATTATAGTGGTTCTGTTTTCACAGTCGTTCGTGTGTTCCGAAATTGATTTTGTGGCGTGTTAAATTTTTTATGGTTTGCTTTGCCTTTTTGTTGATGTATTTTCTGCTTCTTCCTCTTAAACTTATAAAAAAAATAGAAATTATAGTGGTTCTGTTTTCACAGTCGTATAGAAAATACAAAAGTTGTTCATTGTTGTCTTTTCAAATTTTTCTAATTTTGTTCCCTGCTGTATGCTGAAGCAGTAATTTTTTCCCCTTTTTTTTACCAAATTATATTGATGCACAACAGTCATTTCTTCCCTTCTTATTCTTAAAATTTTGCCGCAAAATTTAGCAGTTGTTCATTATTGTCTTCATTAGTGTTTGTTTTGCTTTCCAGGTGTTGCTTCGCTTGTCTATTTTGCTTCTCCTCTCTGTTTCTTTCAGGTAAGTTTTCTTTCAACTAAGTTCTTGCTCTTCCTTTGCAACTTCTTCGCACTCAAATGAAACATATCAAATTCGATAACTTTCAAAGCTCAAATCTTTAAATTCCGAATCCATCTTTATCGCAACCCAATAAGTTTGAAGAAAAAACAAAACAAAACAAAAAGAAAAATAGTAGTAGAAGAATGGTGTGAAAATGGGATAATCTTGACCAGAAAAATGGTGGGAATGAAGAGAAACAGTAGTAGGAGAAGCAGAAAAAGCGATTTTTCTAACAGGACTATTTCTTTGTTGTAAAAGAGGAACATGAAGTGCTCTTAATTCAATTGTTTTAGCAATCACAACTTTAATTTCTTGTCTACTAACAACTCCACCACCATCATTCTTGTTGTTGTAACTTGTAACTTCTTCTTCATCTTCTTCATGTTCTTGAAATTTTTGTGTTGATGAAGCAACATCAGCAGCTGCCATTTTTGTGTGTGTGTATGTGTGATGTTTCTTCATGTTCTTTTGTTTTTGCCTTTTGGGGTCTTAAGGAGGAAGAAGATGATAGATTATATGATATGTGAAAGTATTTTCTTTAGCTTCTTAAAAATTATTGTTAATCCCTAAAAACACTTATTTTTTCCAAAAGCTTGGTCAAATAAGCTGTAAGAAGAGTAAAATGAAAAAATACAATTAATTCTTTCTTAATTTCGGCTAAATATTTTAAAATAATTATTTTTAATATATATATGACAAATAAAATATATATATAAAATGAATCTGAATTTACAATATTTTCCCTATTTAGGATCCCAACTTTATAAAATTTCATTGAATATATGGATGTTGTCCTGGAGGACTCTAATGGCAAAAAGGAATTGAAAAAAAAAAATGCTAAAGCACAAAGGTAAGGGCATTATAGTCCAAACATAATGATTTCCCATTACCATTTTTAGGGTGTTTGTGGAACCTTTTTGGCCTTTTAGAAAAGCACCATTAATGAGTATGAGATAAAAAGAGTTTTAACTTGTTCAAAATCTTGTATAAGTTGATCAATTGCACAGCTCGAGAGAAAAATATATTAAACTTACTTTTTTTTGTTTGCAAGTTAATTTGTCCCCATTTGGATAAAAATTACTTTGTTTGATGGACGGCTGTTTGGTAAAGTGTAAAATTTGAACATAAATATTACTTCTTCCATTTAAAATTATTCATTGTCTTTTTTTGAAAAAAATAACTATCCTGAGTTATTTATCATTTTAAAAGTTAAAAAAGTTTAATTAATATTTTTATTTTATTTTTAATATAGTATTTCTTCAAGACTAAAAAATCTTTGATTATAGAGTGTTATTATATTTTGAAATTGTTAATTTAATTTATTTCTAGATATCTATTTAAATTATTTATTTATTTTTATTAATATGTATAAGATGACTTTAATAATTGAATACTTATTAATAAATCTATAAATTAAATAAATATTTTATAAAAAAAATTATAACTTAAATATAAATAAAATTAAAGTAATAATAAGTAGTTTGAGAGGGAGAAATGTGTAGTACCTCAAGGCATATGGCAAGAACAGTTGGTAATATTGAAAGGAAAAAAAATAATCTCAGTGACTTTATATTGTTCGTGTATTTCTGGTGCTTCTTATATTGTTATGTGCATTTTTTGATAGTTTGTTCAAAGTTGAGTTTCTCTTGTACCTACAATGGATGTGAGAAAATGAACTGACGGAATAGTTTTTGTCATGTTCGACTGTTAAACAATTTGCTCTAAAGAAGTGAGATAATATCACTGACAGGATACAGATAATAAGTATATGAAAAAGCACAATTTTCTTCTTAAAAATTGGATAACATTTGAATGGATGAAATCATTTAGATATAGAAAATAGCCTAAAATACATTGACCATATTATTTGTGTAGCAGATTTTACTGAGTGTATTTGATATAAAAATGGTAGAAACAAATCCACGATCCCTTAGGGGTTAACCTGCACTTAAAAGAAGAAGTAGAAAAAGAGATATATCATCCCCACAAAAGGCCATATAAATGTAACTGTCATCGGAATTCTATACAAAAGGACCAACAAGGCCTATTATCACAAACAACCAAACAAGACAAGTCTATAAGTTGATAATTTGATAATTTGATGTCATGTTTTATTATTTTATGTAATTTTTATTTTCTTAAAATACTATTATAAAGGATAATTAGTAAAGGAAAAAAATATTTACATACTTAGAATAATAATTATAAAATATATCAATATTTTTTATTTACAAAAAATTATCAAAAAAATATTACAAATCTATCAAATTAAATAAATTAAAACAAAATAAGACAAAATTATTATTCATAAATTTACGCAATCTAACTATTCTTCCTCGATTCATGATACTAATTTTACACCACATTTATATCTAAACGCTAAAAGAAAATTCTTTTCAAATAATTCGATTAATGGAAGTTGAGAAATTAAGGATTTTACTACTATCATGACACTTGCAACCACCTGCAACCTCATTACAGTGACACTTGATGCTTGCACCACTAAAAACATTTACTCCTTCCGTTTATTTTTATTTGATCCTTATATTTAAAATAATATATTATTTTTAACTCCTCCATTTTGATAAATTAAAAGAATTCTTTTTTTCATATAAATATTAAATAATTATATAAAGTAATACAATTATAATTTGGAATTTCAAAATATCATTAGTAAAACTAATAATAAAATAAACCTTTAATAAAAGGTTTTTTAAAAAAAGAATTATGTCATGTCAATATTGACAAAGTAAAATGAAATTGAGGGATAAATCAAGTTGTGTGTTTACAAGTGATTCAGCACCAATACTCCAAGAAATTGAAAATGTACAATATTGCAGGACAACACATTAACTTCCAAAGGTTGTAAAAATCAAAACAATATTACATATTTTAGTCTGATATAGAACAGAGCAGAATAATTTCTATTGTGGCTTAAGAGTTATTCCAAATTAGACCAGCTTGATTCGTATCAGCACACTTTGGGTTTATTTGGTACGAAGGATGAAAAATAAATAATTTTGAAATTAATTTTTTGATGAGTTTATCTCATTAACTTTAGATACCATTTTTCCGAAAAGAAATTTATTGAAAATGTGCTTGGTTATTGATTAAGAAAAAAGAAAAAGAAAAAGGAGTCTTTAAATATTGACTGGGCTAAATTAAACTGGGACAAGTATTATAAAACTATTTAGTGATTTACAAATACCTTTACTTGCACTGACCATAATAAATTCACTCTCATTTTACCAAAATAGTAACAAATAAAATGTTAAGATCCGTTAAAAGAAATTACACCCTCAAAATCCAAAAGGAAAGAGAGAGCTGATGAAAAAATAGTGGTATGTTAGAACTTGGGTTGAAACCCCGTTTTGTTTTGGATTTGGAATACCCTTTCTACGTCTATAGGCCCTTCACCTTCATAATTTGATTCATCCGTTGGGCTTTATGCAAGTGTAAATTTGGATCAAGAGGAGGAACTTAAGTTAGTCCCAAATGTTAATTGTGGCCATGGACTAAACTCCAAATGAGGTAACAGCACCACCTTCGGCCCATTCACTCAGGCACTGCACCAATATTAGCTTCTAAAAGATGGTTTTTACTACTTGCTGAAAACAACTATTTTATCCTTAAAACTTCACATTTTAAAAATAACAAAACTTTTTTTTTTAAAAAAAAAAAGCAATTTAAAGCTATTGAATTTGTCAAAACCGCACTATAGCTCCTTCCTGCTCGTGTGTGATGCTAATACGTTAATAAGAAGTTATTACCAGACATAATTAGAACAACCTACTTCTTTTTTCTTTTTTTTTTTTAAAATTATTATTACATTGAGGCAACGAAAAAAGAAACGAAGAGGGTACTACAAGATGAGAAATTGTCCTATAAATAAAAAGTTTAGATAATTAATCAAGTAAATTATTAAAATATCCTAATAATAGTTTTTTCAAAAAAATATTAGAACACGTTTAAGGTTTCATGCTTTTTAAGCAGCATGATGCAATGAAATAAATTCGTAAATAGTATAGAGACCATACAATTATTGGGAGCGGAAAAAATTAATGGTTGAATAGACATGTATGATGTTAGCACCAGAAATTCCTTTTCAATACTAATAAATAAAATGATGAGAATGAAAAAGGTATATATCTTCATTTGCTGTGGTATCCATATTAGATATTCAGTAACGGTAACAGCAATATCAGAGTCATCGTCAATGGACTCATCGTTATCAGAATCAATGCATTTATATATTTATAATTTTGTGTTAGAGAGTAAATTTGGTATTTTTTTGCATGTTAAATATTCTTCAATCTTGTGATTTAAAGTAGATATATTTCTTGTTAAAAAGCAAATATATATAATCTCCGTCTAACAAATGATACATAATTATTCTTTTGATGAACATACTTATATTTACTGTATTAAAAAATAAAAATAAATTTTAATTTTAAAAAAATTATGTCACGTACTATTACCCCTAATTACAGCCTTTTGCGAAATTAAAATAGCATTTAGTTGTCAACGTATTTCCTAATTATTGACAAGTTCATGAACTTATCCAACAAACATTAAAGTCTATAATTGGTAAATTGCTTCTTCTTATTAATCTGTAATTTCGTTTTCAACCGTTGCCTTGCATATAATTACACTTTTTCCACCGCTTTTCTTATTATTTGCTGACAGGTATTTGTCAAATTTTTGACACTGATGACAAATGTTTTAACACTTTCGCAGTTGATTTTACTTTCTAATTTCCTACTCTTTGTTCGTTTGGCTTTTCCTCTCTGTTTCTTCCAGCTAAGTAAGTTGTTCCTCCTCTTTTCCAGCCTTTCTACCTTCTTATATGTTTATATGTTAATATTTTCATTTACTATCATGTATATATTTTTATTTTTCTCCTGCTTCATATTCTCTCATGAAAATCAATAAATGCTATAGAAATGAACTAAATTTTGTCAACTTAGCAGAGATAATTTAACATAAAACAATTAAAATAGATGTCTGATAGAAAAAGACAGATGATTGATGACCAAATTGAGAAAAATCTTAAACGCCGTATTGCCTATAAAGAAATGCCTCCTGAACAAAAGGAAGAACTTTTACAACATCGTAGACAACAATATGCTGCCAGAAAGCAGGCTACCTCTGCAAAATTTCATGCTAGCATATCCAATCAACCACATGCTTCTTCTCAGCCTCAAATCGTTATTTCTGAACAAACTACTTCTTCTATTCAGGACAATCCTTCTACTTCCCGAAATGGTTAGTTAAATCAAATTTTATTCCTATTCCTCACATTCTTTTACATTTAACTCTTACATGTCTAAAATGTTGCAGGTCGTACACAAACACAAACAAGTTGTTGGAATATCAAGCAACTACCTTCTTGTCCAGCTACTTTAAAAAAAGTTTCTAACTGTAAAATTGCAAAGCCATAAGATTTCAATACGAAACTCCAAGTTTCTGCTGCAATAATGGTTCTATAAAATTAGTTTCACACCAACTACCTACTGAATTAAAAAAGCTTTATTCCGGCAACTGTGAAGAATCCAAACATTTTCGTACTTACGTTAGAACATACAATAACATGTATGCATTTACTTCGCTCGGAGTAAAGTACGATAAGAACTTAGCAACTAAAACTAAAGGTATTTACACATTCAAAGTTCAAGGACAAATGTATCATTTTCTGCCCAATCTTGCCACTTCAAATGACAAAACAAAAAATTTACAACTTTATTTTTATGACAATGAGACTAATATAGTTGATAAGGTTGCTTTTTCTGAAAAATTGAACAAATCTATTATTGCAAAATTAATAGAGATATTAAAAATTAATCCATACTCTCTATTTCTAAAATCTCTCAAACATATTCCAGACTTATCCAATTTTTATATCGTACTTAAATATGATTCAACATTGGACCAACGCACATACAACTTACCTGATGTTTCCGAAGTTGCAGCTATATGGACCAACGAAGAATTAGAAAATCCTTCCTCTACACCACATATTCGTATTTATACCCATGACAATTCTAACCAAATGGTTCACTATTACTATGGTTGTTACGATCCACTGCAGTATCCTTTGTTGTTTCCATTTGTTGAAAACGGATGGCATTGTGGCATTCAAAAAATTCCACCGAAAATAAACTTACCTAGAAATCGTTTTGTTTGCAAAAATGATCAACTTCCAAATGTAACCAACATGTGTACAATTGATGGACTTCTACATATTGAAGAAGAAATTTTGCAAAATAAGAAAAATAAAAGAACCACTGTATCTTGTCGTGAATATTATTGTTACAAACTTCAAATTAGAGATGATGAAGAAAATGAAATTTTACATTCGGGAAGATTATTCCAACAATATTCTATAGATCAATATATAAAGCTTGAAACACAAAGATTAGACTTCTTACTATTCAATCAAGATTTGTTTCGCACTGAAGTATTAGCAGGATTAATTGATCTTCTAAGACTAGGAGAAAGAGAAGTTTCAAATATTGGACGAAAAACATTCCTCC
This sequence comes from Datura wrightii, assembly GCA_035772735.1. Classification (NCBI taxonomy): domain Eukaryota; kingdom Viridiplantae; phylum Streptophyta; class Magnoliopsida; order Solanales; family Solanaceae; genus Datura; species Datura wrightii. The sequence continues at coordinate 190,115,845 of JASDFA010000018.1, read as the reverse complement.
CTGCTAGCTTTACAGGAAGTCCAAGAGATATGCGTCGTCGATATATGGATGCTATTGCTTTAGTTCAACACTTTGGAAAACCCGATATTTTCCTCACAATGACTTGTAACCCCTCGTGGCTAGAAATACAACATCTATTATTACCAAACGATGAAGTACAAAATAGACCTGATCTCCTAGGTAGAGTATTCAAAGCAAAAGTTGAAGAGCTAAAATCTGATATATTTAAAAAAAATATATTTGGAAAAGTGTCTGCTTATATGTATACTATAGAATTTCAAAAAAGAGTTCTTCCACATGCTCATTTTCTTATTATACTTGATGATGCTTATAAATTATTAACACCTGAGGCTTACGATAGAGTTGTCTGTGCTGAACTACCTGATTGTGACACAAATAAATATTTATATTCATTGGTAATTAAGCATATGATGCATGGTCCTTGTGGAAGTTTAAATCCTACAAATTCCTGTATGAAAAAAAAGGGCCATTGTAAATTTAGATATCCAAAAAGTTACTCCGCAGAAACATCAAAAGGCGAAAATTCGTACCCAATTTACAGGAGGCGATATACTGATAAATTTGCAAAAGTTAGAACTCAATATCTTGACAACTCATGGGTTGTTCCATATAATCCATATCTACTTAGCAAATTTAACTGTCACATGAATGTAGAAATTTGTGCAGATATTAAAGTTGTTAAATATATCTATAAATATATTTGTAAAGGTCATGACAAAATTGCTTTCGACCTACAAAATAACGATTCCAATTTAAAAATCGATGAAATCAAGGAATATCAATTAGGCAGATGGGTATCACCTCCAGAAGCTATGTGGCGTTTGTTTGCGTTCCCTATTAGTGAAATGAATCCCAATGTTTACAATCTTCAGTTACATCTTGAAAATCAACAATTTGTTTCCTTTAAAACAACTACAAATCTAAATTCAATCTTAAAAAATCCATCTAACGCCAAAACGATGTTGACAGAATTTTTTTCTATGAACAAAACAAATAAACATGCCATAGAACTTAACTTATTATACAAAGAATTTCCAGAACATTTTGTCTGGTCATTCAGTGATAAAATGTGGACACGCAGAAAACAAGGTTACGCTATTGGACGTATTGTTAGTTGTCATCCAACTGAAGGAGAAAGATATTACTTTCGGTTGTTATTGATGAACATACGTGGACCAAAGTCATACAAAGATCTTATGACTGTAAACGGAAAGTATTACGCCACATTTAGAGAATCTGCAGCAAAAAGAGGCTTGCTAGCTTCTGATAACAACTTAATTGAATGCATGTCAGAAGCTTCTAATTACCAGATTCCATATAGTCTTCGACGTTTATTTGCTACGCTATTAGCATACTGTAACCCTGCTAATCCAAAAGAATTATGGCAAAAATTTGACAGTCCCATGCCTGAAGATTTTACAACTATACCAAATATACAATCAAATAATGTTCGGTTGTTGGTTTTAGATCATATAAATAATATATTACTTTCAATGGGACAAAATATAAACGAATTTAAACTCATACCAGAAAATATTACACCTTCTACAGCTCTTCGTTTTAGAATAATGCAAGAGACTAGAGACATTCAATTAGAAAGAAATATAATTGTAACAAAAGAAGATTTGGAGTTATATAAAAAATTGAATCAAGAACAACAAAAAGCATACATGACAATTATAAATAAAATATTTTCAAACGAATCAGCAGCCTTTTTTATCGACGGACCTGGAGGAACTGGTAAAACGTTCTTATACCGTGCATTACTAGCAACAGTACGATCAAAAGGATTTATAGCTTTAGCAACAGCAACTTCGGGTGTTGCAGATTCGGTACTCCCTGGAGGACGAACTGCTCATTCTCGCTTTAAACTTCCTATTCATACAAGCGAAAACTGCAGTTGTAATATAAGTAAACAAAGTTCCCTTGCGTCTTTAATCCAAGATGCAAAATTAATAGTATGGGATGAGGTCTCAATGGCAAATAAAAAACTTATCGAAATTTTTGATTTAGTCTTGAAAGACCTTACAGGAGTAAATACACTTTTTGGAGGAAAAGTTATTATTTTCGGAGGTGATTTTAGACAGACTTTGCCTGTAGTAAAAGGCGGTACAAAGGAAGATTTTATTCGTGAATGCTTATTGAATTCAAACATTTGGAATCATCTTGAAAAATTCTATTTGACAGAAAATATGCGAGCACGAGAAGATCCTACATTTTCTGAGTACTTACTTAGAATTGGAGATGGAAAAGAACAGCTTAATGAACACAATAAAATTGAGATTCCAAAATCTTTTCTCATTCCTTTTACAACTGAAAAAGAATCATTAAATACTTTATTTAAAACTATTTACTCCGATCTAGACTTACTTACACATAACATATCCAATGTAATATCACATGTTATCTTAACAACAAAAAATGAGTTTGTAAACGAAATTAATGAACTGTTTATAAATCAGTTTCCCGGAACTTCTATGACATTCGTCGGCGTTGACGAAACTATAGAACCAAATGATCAAACCCAATTTGAGGACTTTTTGCATTCTCTAAATCCGGCGGGTTTGCCTCCTTATAAGTTAATACTAAATCAAAATTGTCCAGTTATCCTATTGCGAAATTTGAATCTTTCTAAAGGTTTATGCAATGGCACGCGCTTAATCTGTTCTGACTTCAAAACTCATGTTATTAGTGCTAAAATTGCAACTGGTGACTTTAAAAACAAACATGTTTTTATTCCTGGAATACCATTATTATGTTCACAAGACGAAAAATTGCCAATCCAATTCAAAAGGACACAATTTCCTATTCGATTATGTTTTGCTATGACTATAAATAAAGCTCAAGGTCAAACACTAGATTTTGTTGGAATTTATTTACGTGAACCTGTTTTTTCCCATGGTCAACTTTATGTTGCTTTATCTAGAGCAAAAAAAAAGAACTGTGTAAAAATGCTAATTCGTCCACCAACAGCAGACGACCCTGATGATCATTCTACATACAACATAGTATATGATGAAATAATTAAAAAAATCTCTTCTTGAATATATTATATCATCCCGTAAATGGCTCCTCATATTTACGTCCTAATATTATGTTATATAAGTTTCTTGTTGATTAATTCTCAGGCTACAAAAACATGGCAAAAACACTTGGTATACAAGCCATCACTCCTGAGTTACCAGACTGGACATGTAAAATACAAGTTGTGGATATTTGCAAGCCAGGAGAGAGCAAAGAACGAAAGATAAAATATCTGAATATGATCTTCCAAGACGAACAGGTACTTTGTTGTTTTAAAAAAATAAAATAAAAATTATCTACATATATCTCTTCTATTATTTATAATTACAAATTGGTTTCAGGAACACCAAATAAAAGCTATCGTATATGGTGACGATATACCCATTTATCAAGATATATTCAAACTATATCATACATACTTGATAACGAGTGCACGTATACAACAATCAAGCTTGAGATTTGAAAAACCTCTGCATACATTTGACTGGATCATCGACAAAAAAACCATAATTGATTTAGTTGACAAAGATGACCCAGATGAACATCAACTGCCACCACCCACAAAGCTTGACCTTACATCATTTCTCGATATCAACAATCAAGCTTCCAGAAACACAAAGGAACAACTTAGGAATGCAGAATACAGTATGACCGTTCTGCTAAATATATGACTAAACATGTTTTTCAACACAAATTATTAATTGTTTTCCCCGCCTATCTGTCTACTGCTTACAAATTATTTTGCTTACAGATGTGCTTGCAATTGTTGTCAACTGCTTTCCAGCCAGATATGTTACAAGTTTGCAGAAAAGATTACAAGAACTTATTCTCATTGATACTGAGTAAAAACATTTGCATTATTCCCTTAGCCTTGTTATTTATAACTTAAAGTTTTATACTATACTAACCATTTCAGTTAAAACAGGAAGCAAACTTTCATATTCACATTATGGGAAGAGTCTATTATTGAAGACGAAGGAAAAAAATTGCTTGCACAATTTCAGCAACGTCCAATTATCCTTGCTAGGCGTATTGGAGTATCCAAATACAACGGTAATCTATGAATAACAATCTGCATAAATAAAATATTTAATGAGTGTTACAAAAAATTATTTAATTTTTTGAAACAAAACCAGACAATTGAAAAATTCAAATATGAAAATCACTTGCTGCTTAGTTTTTTTTGGCATTTAATATTCAAAACCTTCTATTATTTTTGCTTTAAACTTCTTTTTCACTTCTTGAGTCATATAAACAATAGATTATGACAAATTTCTCGGTATGATTTCAAATTTCTCCACATCTTATTTCAAATTTTTCAACCAAAATTACTCACTTCTGCAATAAGATGTGTTAGATTACTGTTACTATGAATGAGTCAGTAAACATTTTATTACCTAAATCTGACTAATATTCAATTACATTGGAGGCTTCACAATTGAAGTTTTGTCCCTGAAACATCTAAACATATACATTTTGAAACTTTCATAGAATTTTACAGATTGAACCTAAAGTCATTTTCTTACACTTTTGCATAAATTTTTGAAATCAATAATTGCCCATGACGAAGAAAGATATTCACTTTTTGAATTATTATAATCTAATGTTAATCGTATTTTCGCTTGATCTTATTGACATTTCATTTCTATTCTTATACTTGTTTACTTTATTACTAAAACAATAATATTTTATCCTACGATATTAGTCAAAATAATCATTGTTCTAATAAATATAGGCACATCATTGACTACAAAATTTAACACCACGATCCAAATCAATCCGCCTTACACACAATGCCTCCAACTGCGTTCATGGTATGACGTTGCTGTTACATATATTGTATTTCTTTTTTCTTATTAATTATATAACTATTTCAAAGACTTTACCTTTTTTCCCACAAACAGGGCTGAAAAAAATACAGAAATGCTCAAGTCTTTTGCAATAAGAAGTACATCTCACTCTGGTGGTCTCATCTCTGTTCCGGTGGATGAAGAGATAGTCCCAATTGCAAACGCTCAATCGCAACAAGACGTAAGACCAAATTCTATTAATATTATTTTCATAATTTATATCGCTATTTATTCTTGTAATTAACATAATTACTAATCTAACTTTTTCTTTAAAAAGGGACATTCCTTTTCCATCGAAGCAAAAATATCTCTCTCAAATAGACTAAAAAATTGTTATGTTTTAATATGTCCAAACTGTGGACAAGAAGTGAGAAGTCCGAGGAAAAGAAAAATTCGTTGTATGAATTGCAATTAGGAAAACATGTTAGTCCCAAGGTATTTACACTCTAATTTTACGAACATATTCAAATACAATATGCACAAAAAATTGTCTTATAATGTTACTACAGGTGCCGATTTGACGTAAATCTGGAAGATGCTTCCGGCTCAACGACTGGAGTAATTATGGACAGAGAAGCCGAAAAATTATTATCTCTTACTGCTGCAGAGATTTATGATTTGGTTTCAGCTGAGGTAAATATTCTAACCAAATGATTTTCATTATATTTACTTTACAATTGAACTAACAAATACTTAAAAATATATTCTTCTCTAGAATGACTCGCTGCCAATGAAAAATATTCAAATCAAGCTGAAAGAAAACCTGTTCAAAATTCAAGTGAAAAAATCCTTTTCTCGCACTGTGGGATCAGCATCTGCAAAACTGTTTATTCTGTCCTGCGTTGAAAAAGAGAACAATAAAAGATCAAAAAAGGACTTCGCTTCTTCTGATGAAGAAACTGAAATAGCAACGACACGACATAACTTACTGAAGCTCAAACAAAAGCTGGAGCCATCAACTCCAGTGAAAAAAAAATAAAGGTTAACAAGAAATTCACTTTTGCACTTCAATTTAATAAACATTATTTTCCTTTTCGCCTTCAAATGTGTTACCCTCTTTCATACTTTAAGTTACATGCGTGTGCAGGTTAACCAACTTGCTTTTGCAATCACTTTTGGCTTTTTTGGTGGAACAAAGGTAATTCATTTGTTACTGTTTTATGTTTCTTTCTCTTGATTATGTAAATATATATGCTGTGCTGACACTGAAGTAAGCAATTCTTCTAATTTTAGTAATCCTATAAAGGTAAATATTTTCGGTATCCGATTTGCACATATTTATTAAAATAAACTAGAATGAGAACAAGCATTTGATAGTTGCCCAAAAGTTGTAAAGTATTTGATTAGAAATTGAACGTTAATTTTCCGTATCTAAAGTTAGATACTGATATCATTTCACGTATTGTCAATTTTTTCTATGTCTTCAGCTCACACAAAACTTACTACTTTTGCATTTCATAAACGTATTACAACTTTTCGTGACAGTTGAAGCTTTTGATCAATCTGGTTCTTTCTCTACTATACGAGGGATGAGTTAATGAGTTAATACGCCAAGGTGATTCAAAAATTTTATATTTTTATGCCCTCTTTCTCATCATCAATTTCTTTCTCGCCTCTGCTTATTGTATGTATAATTTTATCAATAAATATATCAATTTGTAGCAAAAAAAAAAGAATTTTATACTTTATAAACTTAACGTTGACTACCACCCGTTCTTGATACTTCAAGATTTACTTGCCTACTTTGGTTAAATGACTGAAACTGTTAATCATTTAATTATTAAATATTTCTTGACCGAAGACTGTTGTGCCTTTGAGGATTAAAAAATCGACTATTAAATTGTACATATTGATGTTACAGTGTTTAATATTTTAATTGAGGATCTAAAAATAAAGGATTTTGTAGGTTTTTCTTATTGCCCTATGATTCGAATATGATTATGCTGTCAAGAATTTACAGCTACTGGTAAAGATGATTGTACCTAGCTGTTTGGACAGTTTATTTTTACTACTGGGAAAAGAGATATGTTGAATATATGGTTTTGCAGCCATGATAGCCTTTAATGCATGACAAAATGGAGTGTCATTTACTTGACTTTATGGCTGATATGTTTGACTAGCAATTCAACGTTAATTTTTCATGTATAAAGTTTGAAAGACTTTCTATGGCTTAAAACCTTTTTTGTGTGTTATTTAGCCAAATTTATTATTTATTTTTTGACTAGGAATTCAACGTTAATTTTTCGTATTTAAAGTTTCAAAAACTTTCCATGGCTTAAAATTTTTTCTGTCTGTTTTTTACATTCTCTAGGTAACTAGGTAGCCAAATTTAGTATTTATATTTCCTAATTGATATATATATATATATATATATATATATATACGTGTGTATATGTGTGTGCGTGACTTGAAATCGGAACCTCACTGGGAACACAAAAGAAAAGAGCTTGTATAGCTGTTTAACCTATCATCCTCATGAGCACTTGATCCGTTCTTTCCTCGCCCTCTATTCTCTATATGTTTATGTGGTGTGGATGCAGGTGAGCAGTGAATGTAAGTGTGTATTTGTGTATATATGGCGTGTAAAATTACTTCCTTTGTTGATACTTCATTTGGTCTCACTGCAGCCATATAGTCCCTGAATATAGCTTTCTTGATGCTCGTGGACTGGGGGCGTATGAGGGGAAAAGTTTGGATACATTATCTGAAGTAAGATGCTTCCTTTCTACTCAATCATACAAGTATTGCTGTCTCTCATTCATGTGCTAAATAAACATTAATAAAGATATATATGCATGAAATGTATTATGAGTCCAAGGATTAATTTTCTGCAGCAGAAATAAACTTCCAATCCTAATGATAACAATACAAAGGGACAAGTGGAGTTTTTCAAATATGTGGGATCAATCCTCTAGAATTTCCTCCCAAAGGATCGACAATGAGTCATCTCAATTTTGCTCTAAACTAACTGTACTCTTGTATGCTAAAATATTCAAGAATCATTGCAACACTCCCAACTTCCCCTACCCTGCACCAAAATTTGAACATGGTCAAGAAGGAAAAGGGAAGAGAGAGAGAGAGATTTCAAAAAGCCATCAAGAACTAACTTATCCTTAAAACATGACCTGTTAATACAATAGTTCATGATATAAATTATAATGCTGCAGGTGTATGAATCTGATAGCCTATATGTGAAGTTGACTGAGTCGGAATATATGTGTGACAACAGGTGAGTGATGTGTGCTTCCAAAGAAAAGAAAACAGAGAGAGTGTCGGTGACTATATATTTGTGCTTCTGTATATAGGTGTATGAACATCCTAATCTCAAAACAAAAAGAAAGGGGGATATGGAAACAATTATTTTGTGTAATTTCTTGTTTCCCTAACATATTATCGTTCTTTCCTTTTGTTAGTTAACACTCATGTCCAGACACAACGTGCACTACGCGCTTCACCTGTCCCGTTCAACAACTCTTGTAATAATTTAATAACTTTTGGTCTGTATCTTATCAACGTAATACTTTCACTTTGTTCCACACAATAGAAAGCATGTATATTTATATCTTGTTGCTTAAAACTTTAATTGCTTTAATTCAATAATATTTGAAAAAAGGCCCGTGCACAGCACGGGCACACCCCATCTAGTATACTTAATAAGTATTATTAATCGCCCCAACAAGATATTAACAAGGTTTAACATAAAATAAAATATTTTGCTTAATCAACCTGTAAACGTAACAAATAATCTTAACATAAAATAAGCAATGACAACATTAGATAAGATGAATGAATACATCATAATCATATTCCACACACCCTTCAAACAACTCATGTGTCAAAATCTTCACAGATAATTTAGGTGTCATAACTACGTCTATGTATGACAATAAATATGTCAAAAGTTTTGTGCATATTGTCAAGTGCACGACAATAGTTAAACGCGTAATCCATATGTACATATAGCTCGTAATGTTAAACTATCATGAAAATGATTAGGAAATGACATAAGTACACTTTTAAACTATGACTATATTTTCAACTACATATTTTTTCTTTTTGGAGGTTCTATCATCTCCTTAAATTATTTTAAAATGGAATAAATATACACTTATGTGTTGATGTAGCAAAGAGAGTGTGCTCACTCTCTTGGAGGCATATGAGAATCCAAGAATAACTTAAAATTTAATTAATATGGACACATATATATATATTTTTAATTTGATACATTATAATTAATTAATGAACATAATTAATTAACATTAAAACTTAAACTAATATATTTTGATTTGTTTTTCTTTTTTTATTTGTAAAATATAATCAAATTTTATTATTTTCGTAATTGGTGCTACTAAAAAGTATCATAAATTAGACTAAATTTAGATTATCTAAAATAGTGTTAATTTATTATGAAAATTATAATTTGTAGTAGCTAGTGTTTTTATTAGTATTACTATCAACACATAGACGTATTAATATTCCTATAACAATTAATTTAATTTTAAAAATTCTATAAATTTTTATTAATATTATTATCAGCGCATGATCAAATTTATTATTGTTTTTTTCTTTTTTAAAGAATTAATGTTACTAAAGGCAAAGTTAACAGTAATGTAATGTTACTAGTTAAGAATTCTCAAAAATAATTTATCTTTTAGAAAATAAAAAATTTAAACACTAAAAATAAATTGAACCCTAACATTTTTAAAAACTAATTTTTTTCAAAAAGTATTTTGTTAAAACTAATTCAACTATGAAATTTGCTATCAGAATCAAACTTTTTTATGAAGAAAAGACAAAGTCAACAGTAGCGTCAATTACTTAAAAAATAAATTAAAAAAAGTGACTTTATTTCACAAAGAAGGAAAGAAAAATAATCTAAGAAGTATTTGCTTAAATTTCAATATTAACTAATTATGTGATTAATTAATTATAAAGTGTCAAATTTAAAAATGATACGTGTCCATATTAATTAAATCTTAACTTATTTTTGGACCCTCACATACATTTAATAGAGTGAGCACACTCTTTTTTGCCAAATCAATATCTAAGGGTGTATTTGTTCCATTTTAAAATAGTTCAGGAGAGTAATAGAATCGCTTAAAAGAAAAAATATATAATTGAAAATATGATTATAGTTCAAAAAGAATACTTATGCCATTTCCCAAAATGATATCTACAAAATAGACGTGGCACATTGTGTTACCCAACATGTAACTCATGATATATGCATATACGCTCCATCTTGCATATAACTTTACCTCATATGCATAACATATGACAAACAAATTAATTTGAGAAAAATTCCACCATTGTGGTATGTGTAAATCCGGAAAAAATAACAAAAAATAATTCCTTATAATTGAGAGTAGATTTAAAATAGTCCCTTTAATATGCACTCAGTAGTTTTTGTCTCTTAAATTTGTCACAAGTTAACAGAAATGGTCTCTTAAGTATGCACTTGATAATTTTGATTCTTTAAGTTTGCTGAAAGTTAACAGTTTTAGTCTCCGGTAGAATATTTATTGAACTCTATCAGTTAAATTGGATGAGAACTATGAAAAAATAATTAGCGAGATCTCACATTTAGAAGTACACACTACTAAAAGAAAGTTGAATCTTGAGAGACAAAATCGATGAACATCCCTCAATTATATGAAAAAATTGAGAAAAAACTAACAAACTTCGTAATGTCAAAATATAGTATCTCAAGACACAAAAATCAAGGGAGTCCATCAACTAGGTAAAATTCACTAATATCGATTTTTGTTGAAAAATAAATATAAAAATAAGTACTTTCATTAATTTTATTTATGTTCTTTAATTACAGTTTTTCACTTATAAAATTGACGTTCATCGATCAATTTTCATTAAAAACAAATTGATGGACACCCCTGATTTTCTTTTAAAACATAAAAACCAATCATAGTTTTGCGCCAATTTTGTGCAAAATTAACTAACGAACGTCTCAATTTATTTTTAAAAATAATTTATTATTTCAGTGCATTTTTTCGTGAAAAGTACCAAATAAATCATCCGTCAATTTTTGTAAAATAAAATTTAAGAAAAATTATTGATTATCCAATGGTGTCCCTCATTTTTCATTCATCGATTTTTCACTTATTTTTAGTAGTGAAATTTTTTATAGTTTCTGTTATTTCTAAACATTGGTGCAGTTTCTAATTGAAGTGTAATTTCTACTAATTCTTTAAATATTTTTTTTAATGTATATTATAGTTTTTGTGTTGCATATATTAAGATTTGATGTGACTTTCTTGATGTTTATAATTAAATTATTTATCATTGTTCTCGTCAAAGAGATAGCATGATAAGCAGATACAATAATATGAGATTGAACCAGGTTAATTGGTACTATTGCTCAACTCTAGACTAAAACTCTTCCTCCCAAAAAGATAATATCTAGATGGTCTGGACCATTTGAGGAGTCTAAGTAATATTTCAAGGGCAGTTGAGTGAAAAAGCCAAGAAAGAAGGACACGTTTCTAGTGAATGAGAAAGAGTAAAGCGATATGATGAAGACCAACTCACAACCTCTGTGGAGCTGCAAGAGGCATGAATTATGGTAACGTCGTGCCGTGACTTAAACTAAGACACTAATTGGGAGGTAACTCAAGCCTCAATGTGTGACGATGTTATCAACCGCAGGCAACCCAACCTTTTCATTTCTTTTGTAGTTAGTTTTTTTCTTTGTCTTTTTGTTCAAATTGACTGGTTATGTTATAAGTATGATGTGGAGGATTAGGTACTAAATGGGATGGGGATCAAGCTACAATTGGACAAAAGTAAAAACTGAGCGACTGAAACTAATCTGAAAAAAGCTAGAGGTCACCACAATGGGGTGCCCAATGCAACACCCGCTAGGCATGCCAAGGTAAGGGATGTGAAGATTTTGATACAAGTGTAAACTGGAGATTATCTATCATCTTTAGGGAAGAATAGTCATTTGGTTGTGTTTATGTTATTTGTGCCTCACAAGTATGTTCGATTTAAGTGTGGGGAGGTTGTATATAAAAGGAAATCGGTGATTGTTATTGAGGCAGATTGCCACAGCCTTGTGTGATGCTAAAAAAAGGAAAAATCTGATGTAACCTTCTTGGCAAGTTGCATCCATACTCATGGACTAAGTGTGGCATCATTCTAACATACACCTTAATTTGTTTTTCATTATGTTCAGTCTAATGATATCTTCTATTGCACATTAATAATGGTTACGACAATCCAAGCCCTAGCTCTGAAGGAGAAAACAGTAAATATGAAACCCTTATAACCTAAGGCATCTCGTGAAGCCCCGAAGGCTTGTATACATTTTGTTAGGGCTTGATACATACTTTGTATATATTTTGTTAAGGCTTAATATATAACCAATCCCTTGAAACTTGTTCCATTTAGACATATAATACCCCGGAAATCCCTTAGATCAGACTCGAGGGCTCAAACGGAGAAATCAAGAAATTTTGCACCAAGACACAGGATGAGTCGTCTAGTGACTCATGAGGAGACTTCACGAGTTGTTGAGTGACTCATGAAGTGAAGGGTGAGTTGGCGATGATTAGTGGTCTGGAGGTTACCACAAAGGGAGTAACGAGTCGTGCTCAGGATAACGACTCGTTAGGTGAGTCGTAGTCAAGATGGTCAATGATTCAGCGGTTGAGTTCCGGAGATAGCACGAAAGAAAGCCATGAGTCATGAAGTGACTTCACGACTCGTGGAGTTGTTTGTGGTCAGGAGCAGGTTTTGGGTATTGATTTTGGGAAGTTTTCACCACGGGTTGCACCTAACGAGTCGTATGATCATCATGAGTCGTGGTATCCCTCGTGGTGACTGGCAGTGTCTATTTTTCTTGCATTTAAGAAAGAGTGTTTTTGTAAATTCTAAGTCCCTAAATCCTAAACTACGTCGTTTTAAGCTTAGTTAGGAATATTTTAAGGGTACTTAACCTATTCTAACCCATTCCCTCCCCATGCATGCAAACTTAAGGTTTTCTAAAGGAAGAACAAGCCTAGAACTCTCCAGTTTCTTCTCCAATCCCTTTGGGCTTTCGAGGGAGAGTGTAAGATCAGATTACCCAGGTATGTAGGGTTGTGAATGAGAGTCCCTCTTTATTCTCATGCCTCAATTTCTCCCATGTTCATGAATTCAAGTATTAAAGTAAATTCGATGATCTTATAGGGTTTTAACCCCAAATTCATGGGATTCCCTTTGATTTGATTATGGGTCAATTCCATTTATGTTTAAATGTTGTTTTAAAACCTATGGGAAGATTTTATACTTAAATTGATTATAATTTTATGATTTCAAATCTTAGTCAATCCATGCCCAATTATCTAAAGTTTCATAAAAATCAAGGTATGATTCAATTATAATGATATGATTTCTCTTCAAATACTCTTCATGAATTTATGAATGTCAAGTACATGACTTTTCACAAATATGCGTGTTCTTCATGATTTATGAATTTCTGACTTTTGGCCGATTCATGGGCCCTTATTTATGGCTAATTATGTATTTCAAGTATGATCTAATATGTTATGATTTATTGACCATGAACTTCATGAATGATTCTACAATTTCTATATGAGCCCTCATGTGCATGTTTTTGGGAGTAGTGTCTAGCACCGAGTAGACCTGACGTTCAGGTAAATCCCGTGGTCTCAGAATACATGCCACCGTAGTATATGTATTCATGGACCCCCTTGTGATATCACGTCATGCATGTCCCTTTCCTGGAAAGCCTGAGACGGCTCTAACCACTTGAGCGAGATAGTTGGGGCATCATGTAAGCTCTATCATGATGGTGTTAGTTAAGATGAGTTCTCCTATTGTTCCTCATAATTTATGCATTGTCATGTTTATGATACTTTGTCTCAAATTATATTTTTATAAGATTTCTTTTATGATTATGACTATGACTACATTATGAATGTTTTGAGAACCTTAAGCCCTTATGTTTATATTATGATATTCACTCGATTAGACTGTCCTCCTCTTATGAACTCTTATGTATTGTTAACTGTCTGGTTTTACTTACCTTGCGTGATCAGTACATTTCAAGTACTGACCGCATACTATTTATTGTATCGTTTCATGATACAGGTCTGAGGGATTAGACTCAGCCGCACCATTAGTCCTGCTCTCCCTTCAGTCCTGTTTAGCCAATGTTGGTGAGTCCTCATCCTTCGAGGACATTCAGTTTGATCATTGTTATGTTATTTCAGTTACAGACTTTTGTCAAGCTAGTTGAGGATGCTGTCCCATCAGCTCATCAGTTATGTTAGAGGCTTTTCAGACAATATGTATAATATCAACTTGTTAGTGTTGACTCTGCTTTAGATTGACATGTATTCAAACTTCCACTTAAGCATGTTTTATTATATCAATTTTCACTTGATGTATGCTCGTAGCCGCTATGCTCATACCATGAGTCGACTTGGAGTCATTTATGGTTCTAGCTTCCGTGTCTAGATCCGGATCTATGCTCGGGTCATGACGAGATACTTAAACTAATGTCTGTCTCAACTGAACACATCATCTCCTAATAGAGTATTCCAATTAGAAACTTTTGAAGATATTGATTCTTTTTATTTTTGTATGTGTTTTTATTTGTATATTATGTAGTTAAGTTAATATATATATATATATATATATATATATATATATATTATACACATACGCCTCATTAAGCCATAAAACATCAGACATTTTCTACTTGAGGTTGATGTGTATAATTAAAGGAGATGACATATTTTATGTAGTTAACTTGACTATCCAGTAGACTAATGAAAATTCGCACAAAAATATTTCTTAAATTGAAAGTGTATAATTGAAATACTTTATTAGGAATTGAGGTATTCAATTGGAACAAGACATAATTCGAATTTTTAAGTGAAATATCCTGACAATTTTAAGGGGTTAAATATGTACTAAGCCTTTTTGTTAAACTATATTACTCTTATTTTATAACAATTGTTTCCTTTCCTTTTTTTGGGATTTTTTTTTCACTTGAATGTCAAAATCCCCAAAATATAAATACCTTTTCTGTTCTTTTTTTACCTGTTATATTATTTTACATTTCTCTTAAAAATTATAAATAAGTACATTTTGATTAATTTATCTTTATCTGTTTATAATAAACATGCAGTCGAATTATGTATTTTAATCATGTTACATAGTTAATATTATTTATTAAAAAATAATTAGTATTAAAGATAAAACGAAGTAAAAGATAATTTATTTTATTTTATTTTTAAAAAATAAGAGATATTTTGAATGAAGTATTTTAAATAACCATGGCAACTAAATTGAGGGAATACCATTCCCCTCAAACACTTTCTTAAGAATTATCACTGATAAAGAGAAATTTAAATTGAAAGTTCAATTTCTGGAGTCTTTTTCTTGTTGTATTTGTCAGAAAATGAAGTACCAGGTTTTAACTTTTTTTATATTCTGAATGATTGCTTAGTTTGGTTTTTAAAATCGTAAATAAAAATGCTATTATCAATAGTTTTCAATGTATGAAAACTTGTTGAGAGAAAATTATAAAATAAAATTATATTTTTTTTAAATAAAAATAGTATTAATTATAATTGGCTCGTGGAAGGATCGAAATTGAATTTGGATCATTCATATGAGTCAATTCAAATTCATATTAAAATAATAATCTAATAGTACTCTATATAAAAGAGACATAATGACAGAACTCTTTTTAACGGTTTCATCAATATTGTTCGATAAAAAGAATTCTTTTGTAGAACTTCGAGGAAGTTCTTCCCCTTCTCAATCAATAGAATGTTCTTTATCATTCCTTCTTAAAGAGTTCCTAAAATTTCCTCTCAAGAAATCTTGTGAACAATTTTTTGAAAGGCGACGAATAATATATGACAAGGTAAGATTTTAGACTGTAATATTATACGGTATAGTTCAACTTTATATGTGATTATATTGCGTAACTAGTATAAGATAATTCCAAAATTCATATTTCTTTGGTTCGCTGCTTTTTCTTCTTCGATAAAATTGTTAATAGCGTGAAAGAGATAATAAGCAGACAGCCTCTTCAGTTTGTTTGAACTGATAATAATTATGATAATAGATAATTATGCCTAAAATCTATGAGAATAAAAAATGACATGGTTAAAAGTTCTTTGAGGGTAATAAATAATAGAATTTTTATAAAAATTACTGTCTAATATTATATTTATATAGACCATATTTTTATTTTATATTTGCATAGTTTTTTTTCGGGCTTATACAACATTATACGTTTACTTGTATACAATATATAAACTATATAAAAATATATAATAGTGTATAAGAGGTGCTTATACACACTTTTACACCGTTATACAAATTTACATAACTTATACAAAAAATTGTCTTTGATCTCCTAGAAAATTCAACTACATAAACTCAATTTAAAATGGGTCAAATCTTCTTTAAATGACTTCAAATGTTGGTCATAACTTCAAAATGACACCACCAACGAATTACAATCATCAATTTGTTAAAATTTTCAATAAATTCAAAATCCATTTGTGAGCTTTCAAGTTTTCAAGAATTTCAACAATGAAGTTTTAAATTTTTAATTTAATTCACCTAACAGTTAATATTTAAATTTATAATGATACAAAAATATAAAATTTACATATGATATCTACAAATCTGAATATAAAAATTATGAAATAAGATTAAAAAAACAAAAGAAAAAAGCAATACAAAGAAACAACAGAGAAGAAGAAGAAGAAGAAGAAGAAGAAGAAGAAGGGGACTTTGTGTTATTTGGAGGAAACAGGTCAGGTAAACAGATCAGGTAATGGAGGAGTTAAAGGTCAGAGATTTTATACATTTAGGGGAATGAGATGTTAACAAACTAAAGGAAAAAATTTCAGTGAAAATGGTGAACTACATTGTGGAGAATATAAGACCAATAACTGGAGGGGAGAATGATAAACCATGGTGGATGGGGAATTCTAAAGGAATTTTTACTCTGAAGTCAGCTTTTGATAAGCTAAGAAGTAGAAAGGAGGAAAGAGAGTGGCACAAGAAAATTTGGGTGAAAGGATTGCCTTTTGTTTTTTCATGTGGAGACTATGAAGGGGAAGGATTGCCACAGATGATGTTATAAGGAGGATGAATATTCAGATTGCTTCTAGATGCTACTGTTGTGAGAATTATGAGATGGAGATAAGGAGACATCTTTTTCTAACAGCTCCCATAGCAATTAAGTTATGCAAGCAGTTTGCTAGTTTTGCAGGTTTATCAATTAATGGAAGATCCCTACATCAGCACATCAAGGATTGGTGGACCATTTCTGGCAGTCATAGCTTGAAGGAAATTTTTAAAGCTTTCCCATTAGTTTTATGCTGGGAATTGTGGAAGAGAAGAAATAATAGAAGGCATGATAAAAAGTGTAACTATTACAGGTTATTAACTCAATGTTTGAAGACTATTCATCAACTAGTCAAATTGATGCATCCAGGAAGTCAGATTCCCTATCAGTGGGAGGAGATCATTGAGTTCATCAAGAGTTGCGAGTTGGGAATTCATTATAAAATTCTTAAATGAGAAATGCCAGGAAGTGGATGGATAAAGTGCAATACAGATGGAGCAAGTAGGGGCAATCCAGGGTTTAGTGCCTATAGTTTTGCTTAAGAGACCAGTTAGAAAATCTCATATCTGCTGAAGCTGAAACCATTGGAATTACTAATAACATAGTTGCAGAGGCTACAACAGTAAGACAAGCACTTAAAAAATGCTTAGCTTTATAGGGGAATATAATTCTAGAGACTGATTCGTTAGGATTACAGAAAATGCTCAATAGGGAGTGGAAGATACCTTGGGAGATAGCTGATATAATGGAGGAGAATTGGGAGATGCTATCTAGATTAAGGGTTCAAGTAGTTCATGTTTTTAGAGAAGCAAATTAGCTAGTTGATAGCTTGGCTAATGTTGCTTTTACACAGGATGCTAAGCTAACATGCAACAATTTTTATCAGCTACCAAGTGAATGTAGGAAAATACTAAATTCTGATAAATCAAAAATTCCACAAATCAGAGTTAGATTCAAGAGGACAACTAGTTTCATACAACAACATCATGCACAGAGGTAATTACAAAAGCCCACAGTATTTGTACAGAGTATTAACAGTTAGTGGGTTAGCTATCTATTACTATGTACTGTAGCTACAAAAAGGGAAGAACAACAAAGATAGGGCTTCGTGAAGTTGAAGTTCACAAGTGAAGATGAAGAAAGAGGGACTGAGCAATACTTTTTCTCTACACCCGTCTTTAAGATCCTCACCCGGCTTGAAAGGAAGCTCTTATGACAATCTTGCGTCGCCGAGATTCACCTGGAAAACAAATGTCAGAGGAGGAGGAAGAAGGGTAAAGCGAAGGATATGATAGAAATAATACCTTTCTGAGCTACCATTTTTGGAGAAGAGGATCAGTGCAAATCCGTTCACCACCCAAAGTTGGAGAAGAAGGAAGTGAGGATTGAAGAAGAGAGACGCGGGAGGAGCGAAGAAAACTTCCATTAGAAGCGGC
The DNA here is from genome assembly GCA_035772735.1 of Datura wrightii. Taxonomy (NCBI): domain Eukaryota; kingdom Viridiplantae; phylum Streptophyta; class Magnoliopsida; order Solanales; family Solanaceae; genus Datura; species Datura wrightii. The sequence goes on along the minus strand of JASDFA010000018.1, from coordinate 190,097,393 downwards.
AGAGGAAGGGGAAATAGAGTATGGTTTCCTTTTTGTATTTAGATGGAAGACATTTATTTGTAGTTGCCTTATTTCTTTTATTATTAATGAAATGGCATAATTGTCACCGTATTTAACTAAAAAAAAAAAACATATAAAAAATCGTCAAGCACAGTTATGACTTAAAATTTAGAAATTTATTTTTGTTATAATAATATTACTAATAGATCATTATGAATTATGATTAGAATTTTATTTTTGGTAATGATAACATTAACCTTTATTTTATATAAAAAAAAAAAAGAAGCAATAGAAAAAAAGAAGAAAAAAAAAGAACGAAGAAGTAAAAGAAAAATAAAGAAGAAAACAGCAGCAAAAGAAAAATAACAAAAAAAAAATAATAAAGAAGAACGAAAAAGCAGAAAAAATTAGTAAAAAAATTAAGCTAAAAAAAATAATAAATTAAATCATACGTTAAAATAAATAATTATTTTATTTTAATATTATGTAATTTTCTCATAAATTAAAGCCAACGTGCCTTTACAATTTTTTTCCTTTTTTAATATTTGACAATTCTTCTTAAAATTTGTTTTAACACATGTCAATTCCTTGACCATTTTATAATCTCAACGGTAAGTACTTTTTTAGTTATTTTTTCTTTTGTCCACCAAACATGGAGAACATCCACGTTTTTCTTTTTTGGGACAAAATTTCCAACTTGTTGTGATCATACCAAAAAAACATAATTAAATCAAATATCCATCTTCAAGATAGTGACAGTGATGCATCCATAATATTTTAATAGTAACTACTTTAAAATTAATTAAAATTTTATTTTTTAAATTATTTTTATTTAAATTATATTTAAATTTTTAATATATAAAATTTTAAAATTTTAAAATTAATTACAATTCTGTTAACTTATATCAATTATTTACTTATTAAACTAACTGATTCTCCATCACAATTTTTTAAGTGTAGTTTTATTATGCAATAATATGTTGAATTTTTACTTCTTTTTTTTAAAAAAAAATATATATAATCGATTATATATATATAACATGCTTTAAGTTGTTACAGTTAATCGAGTGATCTTGTTATTCACTCTCTTTAGTTAAATTTATATTGTTTCTTCAATTTTAATTTAAGTAAAGATGTTTGACTAGACACATAGACTAAGAGAGAGAAAAAAAATTGAGCTAAAATGAAACTTTTAACATTAAGTTATTATTAAATATTTAAAGTACGAACGAAACTTCATCGCAAAGTACCATTCACTTTTTACCTTATCTTTTTAAAAATAAGTTCACACTTAACAAAATAGTTATTTATTATTTTTTCAATCTTTAAAAATTTTAAAATTAACTAAAATTTATGTATTAAATTCTTCCTTTGAAATATATAGAAAAATTAATATTTAAAAATTTAAAAGCGATTAAGATTTTATCTTTTAAAAAAATAATTATACATTGAATAAAATTATATTTATAATGCAAGTCAATCTTATATTTAGGATTTTTTAAAATAAAATTAAAAAAAAAAAGGAAAAAAGCTCAAATATGCCATCGAACTTTATGAAAAGGCTCATCCATGCCATCCATTAAAAGCTGAGCTCATTTATGCCACTGCCGTTACTCAAATGGCTCATTTATGCCATTATTTTTTAACAGATCTAATATCTGATTTTGCAAAACCGGATAGGACACGTGTCCTATTTTTATTCGGCCACATCAATTAAAAATTCACCTAATTAAATACCCATCCAACCTACCCATGACCCGTTCCCTCATTAACCCGACCCACGACCCATTCCCTAATATCAATTAGTACCCAATTTCCACCTCCCACTGAAAAAAACTCTACTATTTTAATGTAAGATAGTTTAATACAGCTCTTAAAGGATTATTAATTAAGTAATTAACATACTTCACACATTTTCTTTCTTCCGAGTAAAAAAAGAAAACCTTAAACAACGTTACAAATTCAGCATCTCCACTAACTCCATCTTGTTCTCTCTTCTTCTTTTCCGGCCAATATTCGCCGGAGCACCAGATTTTTGGGCATCCAACGGGAAATTAAGAATAGCTTTTCTTCTCCTCATTTCAAACGCCGCATAGTCATAAACTCTAGCAGCGTCCAGATCAGTATCAAAAGTACCCAACCAAATCCTCGACCCTTTTCTACTTGGATCTCTTATCTCCGCTGCAAATTTCCCCCATGGCCTTCTCCTCACCCCTATGTAATTCTTCTTCTTATTACTAATATTATTTTCATTACTACTACTCGTTGTGTACAATGAAATTGTATTAATGTTAGAACTGATGGAGCTGTCGAAAATTGGGCTGAGAATGGTGTCTGAATCAATCTTGAATTCAGGAAAATCGGTGTGGAGATTGAAGTAAAAGAAAATTGGTGAGTTGGGTGTGAGGAAGGAGAATTTGAGAGTGAATTTGAAGTAGAAGACTCTATTTTTACTAAAGTGAAAATAGGGGAAACGTCAGAGATATGATTAGAAAGACAAGAATTAAGGCTGTTGATGAATGATTCTGTACTTGTAAATCTTCAAGGAGGTGTTGTCGTATGAGAATACACGGGCAGTGGGGGTGGAAATTGAGTATTAATTGATATTAGAGAATGGGTCATGGGTCGGGTTAATGAAGGAGTGGGTCATAGGTAGGTTAGATGGGTATTTAATTAGGTGATTTTTTTTAATTGATGTGACCGAATAAAAATAGGACACATGTCCAATCCAATTTTGTAAGACCAGATATTAGATCTGTTAAAAAATAATGGTATAAATGAGCCATTTGAGTAACGACAGTGACATAAATGAGAACTTTTAACAGATGACATGGATGAGCCTTTTCCTAAAGTTCGATGGCATATTTGAGCTTATTCCCTTGAAAAAAGGCAGCCTGGTGTAGAAATCATTACGCGTTAACAGTGTCCGCAATAGGATTGCACTCGAAGGAGTGTAATATAGACAGTCCACCCTAATACAAGCATTCATGGTAGTTTCCACTAATTTTGATGAGTCTTTCTTTGTGGACGATCAATTACAAATAAATAAATAAATACATTTGTGATATCATATCAATTTATTAGTGCCAAAACAAGCCACTTTAAGTGCTAATTGCTTAAACAAGTATATATTCAACTCTATTATACAACTTTGTATTATAATGCATATTTGTAATGCTAATATCTATATTAAATATTAATCTATTAAAAGTGTAATAATACAAATTTTATATTAATTAATATGAAATATACATATAATACATGCATTTAAGTGCTCATGTAAAAGTTAATAATTTTTTTACCTTTCAATCAATTACTATTTGTATGACGTTTTTGTTCATTGAAATAAATATTAGAACGAACTGAAGAAAGAACTACTAGATTAGATCAAACTCTTAAATATAATTATTTATCAATTTGAAATTTATACTTTTCTTTCTAAATTCTTATATTGTTACACTAATATATTATTTAAATATTATTTATGCTATTTTTAAATATTTATTATTGTTAATATGAAGGACACATGCGATGCACGTACACTGAGACTAGTTAAATAAAATAAAATGAAAATTTTTTAGTAGTCTAGTAGATTGATTATTTAAATTTTCCTCTTGCTGATGAGGGTTTGAATTCTTATCTTATAATCCCTCCCTTCTCCTCCCCCTCCCAATTTTTTTTTTTTAAAAAAATATGGATAAAAATCATTTTCACCCTCAAATTTGCTTAAAAAATCAAACTCCCTTCTAAACTTTGATATACCCCCCCCCCCCCCCCAAATCCTTATTGGCTTTTTAAAATTTCTATTTTTCTATTATTATCAACTTTGTCTTCTTTTTTTTTTACTTCTTTAAAATCAGAATACATACATACATACATACATACATACATATATACATACATATATATATATATATATATATATTAATTTATGTAATAATTTTTAATTAATAAAATAAATATTAACTTTTGGAACAAAATAAAATAAAAATACTAATTGAGTATATCAGTTAATGACGTTCTATAATGAAGTAAATTAGCAGAATAAAAAAATAACTTTATAAATAATAATCAAAACTCTAATATTTATTTGTACAAGTGAAAATCAAAGGTAATAATAATTTTATAAATATATTTCAAAATGCATGAAATACAAAAATTTAATAAAATAAATATAAATTTAAAGGTTATCTTTTTATAATATAAATTAATTTTAAATTAACATTTACGAAATATTCTCTTGGTAACAATCAAAATTTTTTTATTTATAGGTCAAACACATACATAACCCTTTAAATTTATCTTTGTTTTTTATTTTGTCACTCCAACTCAGCCTTGTTCCATTTTAACCGTCCAACTCTAATTTTCATGTTCTATTTAAAAATAAAGTACTAATTTTTATATTTTTATTATTTTTATTTATGTCTTTCAATTGTAATTTTACATTTTAAAAATCGACGGACGTCCATTAGTTTTGTAAAAATAAAATAAAAAATTGGTGGACGTCCATCAATTTTTAATTTTTTTTAATAGTTTTTGCGCTTTTTTGTGAAAAAAATAATCGGCGAACATACGCCGATTTTCTTAATGTCCGACAATTTTCTTTTTTACAAAAACATTGACAATCCAACGGAGTCCCTTGAAATTTAGTATTTTATTTAATAGTGTTATTAATAATGATCACAATCTTTTTTATACCCATATTGAAGAAGAGTTCTTTTTACTCTTATTGGAGCGAGTTAAACATTAGAAAATAAAGTATTTGGGTTAAAGCCGGATGACTTGGATAATATAAAAATATACAAGATATTATTTAATTGAATATTTTATTCCTTTTTAAAAATATTTATTAACTCGGGTTGAATAGTTTACACTGAATAATATTCAGTATTTACACTCATTTTCTATTTTATCTTTACGAAAACTAACGGACGTTCGTAGATTTATAAAGTATAAAATTACAGTTGAAGAGTATAAATAAAAATATTAAAAATATAAAAATTAGTTCTTTATATTTAAATGGAACATGAAAAATAGAATTAGAGAATTAAAACAGAACAAGGCTGAGTTGGAGTGCCAAAATAAAAAAAGAGACAAGTTTAAAGGGCTGTATGTGTGTTTGGCCTTATTTATATAAACAAAGGCCAAATGCATACACAGCCCCTCAAACTTGCCATCATTTTTTATTTTGGTACTCTATGTTAGCCTTGTTTCATTTTACCCTTCCAACTCTATTTTTTATGTTTCATTTAAGCATAAAAAATATTATTTAGTATAAACTATTCAACGAATAATGATAAATATTTCTAAAAAAGTATGAAATATTTAATTAAATAAAGTCAAATATTTTTTAATAATATCATCGATCGAGGTCATCTGGGTTTAACCTAAATACCCGCTTTCTAATTTTTAAATTGCTTCAATAAGGGTAAAAAGAACTCATAAATAAAAACAAACTCCTGTTCATTTCTAATAACACTACTAAAATACACTAAAATTCAACAGACTCCATTGTATTGTCAATATTTAAAAAAAAAAACTGACAGACTTTAAGAAAATTGACGTACGTTCGTCAAGTATTTTTCCTGAAAAATGCGCAAAAACTAGAAAACAAAAACAATTTTTTTTAAAAAAAAATCGACGGATGTCTACTGATTTTTTATTTTCTTAACGAAAACTAATGGACATCCGTCGATTTTTAAAGTGCAAAATTGTGGTTGAAAAATATAAATAAAAATAATGAAAACATAAAAATAATATTTTATGCTTAAATGAAACATAAAAAATAGAGTTGGAGGGTCAAAATGGAACAAGGCTTAGTTTGAGTGCCCAAAATAAAAAATGAGGGCAAGTTTGAGGAGCCATGTATGTATTTAGCTTATAGACAATAGAGGATAAGAAAGAGGAGAAATATAAATACACACACATGCATGCAGATACATATATACACATTCAATGCATATTATATTTTAATAACAATAATAATAAAATATTAAATAGTATTAGATTTTGGTTATAAAGTTATATAAGTATTATTCTACTTATAATGTTAATGAATTTAAATAATAAATTATAAATATCTAGGTTAAAAAATAAATATTATATATAAAATAAAAAGCTATTACATAAATGGAGAATTGAAAATAACAAGGGTAAAACAGATATTTTAAAAAGTTAATTAGGATAAAAGAGGGAGAATATCTATTGTTCAAAGTTAAAGAGAGAGTTTGATTTTTAAAGCAAAGTTAAGGGATGAAAATAAATTTTCACCCAAAAAAAAAATTTATAATAACATGAAAATTGACAGCCGGATATGATTCCTATCTTTTTTAGGGAAAGTTACATAGATGCCCCAGCGGTCTAAAATATTTACATACCGCTACACCTTTACTTTCCCTATCCCCCTTATTATTTACAAGAAATAACCCCCCCCCCCCCCCCCCCCCCCCGCGCTTATATCAAATGGCATATGCTACTTCCCCAATTCAATTCAAATGGAGTTTTCCTTCAACTGTCAGGATTGCGATAAAACCATACCTTCCTTCCCCAATTCAATTTTAGGTTTGCCTCTCACAATTTCAATAATGAATCCAATCACGATTTTAGTTCAACATAAGGGAACTTGGGTTTCAAATCAACAATACGTCAATACTAGTTGACAGTACTTGCAATTTCACAAATTTGATTGAACAAATATCAACACAACTGAAAATTGATGCCACCATGAGCAACATTGAAATCAAGTATGCGCTATCACCTAGATTACCACCATTGAAAATATCTCAACTATATGAGAATGAAACTGTATATTGAATTGACGAAGTACAATCCTGCCATCACCGCATATCCATTGGCGATATCTTTCACAAACACGCCCATCTCCGTAAGCACGCAAATAATTGATTACCCTGAAAGATCATCAAAAAATTTACTGGTAATAAGTTTTACAATACATATGAGTACAATTATATTGTTGTTCCTGGAATTGATCATCCAGAGATCCATTGGAAAAACATAATTACTGACATATCCAAACAAGAAATTGAAGTTCACCATATCTACACTGACACTGACAAAGCACACTATCCAAAGATATACGACAACATTCAGTCCAAGAAGATTTTCAATATCGAACTCATAAGTATTGTAAAATAAGATACGAGACGTATTATATATGATCCAAAAAAGTAACATAAAGTAATGAGCAGGCCTTTAAATACACTCTCTTTCAATCATTCATGCTACCATCACAATATAGATATACTGTAATGGTATCATGAAGGATTGAGAGAGTGTCTCATTGGATGACTTAATCCATTCATCATACCATCATAGTATATGGATGATTGTGTCATAGTATATCTATATACTAGCATGACATCATTAAGAAATGCTCAATCCTTTATGCATACACTCCTAAAAAACCCTGCATGATATTATCAGAGTATATGCATATACTGGCATAGTATCATTCAAGGAACCACCAGTCCTACAACCAAACTCTCCTAAAATCCTGTATGATACCATCATAGTATATCCTATAAGTACATTTAGGTGTATAGATATACTGTGATGGTATCATTGAGGAATGCTCAATCCTTTATGCATACACTTCTAAAAAAAACCATGCATGATACCATCAGAGTATATGCATATGCTGACATAGTATAATTCAAGGAACCACTAGTCCTACAACCAAACTCTCCCAAAATCCTGTATAATACCATCATAGTGTATCCTATATGTACATTTAGGTGCATAGATATACTGTGATAGTATCATTGAGGAATGCTCAATCCTTTATGCACACACTCCTACAAAAACCATGCATGATACCATCAGTGTATATGCATATGCTGACATAGTATCATTCAAGGAACCACCAGTCCTACAACTAGACTCTCCTAAAATCCTATATGATACCATCATAATATATCCTATAAGTACATTTAGGTGCATAGATATACTGTGATGGTATCTTTAAAGAATGCTCAATCCTTTATGCATACCTCCTAAAAAAAATTCTGTATGATACCATCAGAGTATATATATATATATATGCTGACATAGTATCATTCAAGGAACCATAAATCCTACAACCAGACTCTCCTAAAAACCTGTATGATACCATTATAGTATATTATATAAGTATGTTTAGGTGCATAGATATACTGTGATGGTATCATTGAGGAATGATCAATGCATTATACATACACTCCTAAAAAAACCCTGCATGATACATCAGAGTATATACATATGCTAGCATAGTATCATTCAAGGAACCACCAGTCCTACAACCAAACTCTCCTAAAATCCTATATGATACCATCATAGTATATCCTATAACTGACTTTGTTTAGCCACATAGATAAACTGTGATGGTATGGCATACATTCCTAAAAAATACTGCATAATACCATCATAGTATATGCATATACTGGAATAGTATCATTCAGGAACCCTCAGTCCTACAAGCAGACTATCCTAAAATCCTATATGATACCATCACAGTATATCCATATACCATGATGGTATAATGAAAAGCTCCTTAAGTCATCCAATCAAACACTATCTCAATCCTTCATCATACAATTACAGCATACCTACATACTTGACTGTATCATTAATATACATATCAGTAGAGCGAGATATTCTAACCAAATGTATACAGGTATTTTGTTGTTTGTGTAACTGACAAATGTCATTGGACTCTTAAAGTAAGAAGCATACGAAAATAAAAAATGTTTCAAGTGGTTCAATTCAATGATGTACACACCTGCCCACAGAATGAAAGATCTTGAGCAGAGAGACATGCCACCACAACCTCTGTTAGTTGTATCATACAAGAAAAACTTAATGATCCAAAAGCAATGTACACACCAACAGATATATGATGAGATTTCAAAAATGCATATGGCATCAACTTGACCTGCATGCAAGCATGGCGGGCGAAGGAGAGAGCAGTTCAACAGTTAAGAGGGAACCCAACAGATTCACATACACACAATTACCAACATACCTATACATGTTGGAATATGAAAATCCAGGGATAGTTACAATACCAGACACCACAGAAAATGACTCTTTCTTGTATCTTTTCATAGCATTAAATGCACCAATTCAAGGGTGGAAGTATTGCATACCTACATTAGTGGTGGATGGGACCTTTCTAAAGGCAACATACAGAGGTACTATGCTCACAGCTGCCACACAAGACGCACAAGGTAAAACATGCTCATATATTGACTAGTTTATTATTTCAAGAATTTTTGATACACACAAAATATATAAACACACTAACAGAGTATCATAGAGTACAACTTTCATTTTATACTATTGTTATTTTTCTAACATTACCACACATTTTCACACAAGACAAATTGTACCTCTTGCTTATGGTATTGTAGATTCAGAAAATTATGCATCTTGGGAATGGTTCTTCAAACGTTTGAAAGAAATATATGCTGAAAGAGATGGGATGTACATAGTCTCAAATAGACATGAAAGTATAGCTAAGGCAGCTGCCTATTTATCCAGCAGTTCTTCATTGTGTCTGTATGTTTCATCTTTGGAACAACGTGAAGAGTAACTTCAAAAAGAATGCAAAAAACATCAAAGACATATACTATGCATTATCAAGAGCATACACTATTCAAGAATTCAACACCTTTACGGAAGAATTAGATGTTATTGATCCAAGAGTAAAACCTTAATTGACAACAAGTTGGATACCACAAATGGGCACGGTCACATTGTACAGTCAATCAAACAACAACAATGACATCAAATAGAGTAGAATCAAATGCAGCAAACAAGCACACAAGAGAGCTCCCGATTGTAGATTTGCTTAATTTTATGACAAACATGGTACAAAGATGGAATTACACAAATGGTATTGCTGCCAAATTTGAAAATACAAGACTAACGAACAAGTACGAGACCTTATTGAATGACACACTCGAAGCATCACAAGCAATATCGGTGAGATACTTTACCAAATCTAATTATACTTTCACATATGTTTACACCTATAATTTCAGTCAACTACTAATTTATATTTTTTTATGAAAATACAAAAACAGGTCGCGCCTTCAACTCAATTTGTGCATTCAGTCAATGATGGACATATCAAACATATTGTTCGCCTGCATGAAAAAAACATGCACGTGTCAAAAATTTCAAGTTGATGAATTCTCGTGTGCACATGCAATGGCAGTTTTGACAAAATTTCATCTCGACAAATACACCTATTGCTCTCCTTACTACACGAGGGATTTCTTAATCAAGACATATGAAACACCAGTGCATCCTATACCACACCACAGTATATGCCACATTCCTGATTATGTATCTTCATGTAAGGTACTTCCACCAAATGCCAGAATCCCACCAGGAAGACCTAAAAAACATAGAGTAAAGGGAGGATTTGAATATTATTTTGCTTCTACAAAAATATCATGCAAGCGTTGTGGAGGTCAAGGACACAACCAAAGAGCATGTAAAAAAATTTCAAAGAAAAATGGATATACTGCTCTTATTCCTTTAATAAAAATTAGCAAGACATTCTTATGTAGTACTCATATTTTAGCATATCAAAGGTTTTGTAATTGTTACTATATAATGTTTGCTTTATTATTTACATATGGATATATTCAAAATTCCATCACATTATATGCATATACTGTATTGGTATCATTACAATATATGCATATACTCCCAGAGTATCAATGAGCTACCGCTAGTCCACCACAGACACTCCTGAAAAATATGTGTGATACCAGCACAATATATATATATATATATATATACTGGCATGGTATCATGGAGGTCTGCTTAAAGTCTTCAATCCTTCTTGATAGCATCACATTACATCTATATAATGACATGGTATCATGAAGGTCTGCTTAAGGCATTCAATGAGATAGTCCTCAATCCTTCATGATACCATCATAGTATATGCATATACTATCATAGTATCATTCAGGAACCACCAGTTCTACAAAGCATACTCTCCCTAAAAACCTGTATGATACCATCATAGTATATGCATATACTATGATGATATCATGAAGGGATAAAGTCATCCTCTAAGATACTCTCTCAATCCTTCATGATACCATTACTTTATATCCATATATTGCCATGGTATCATTGAAATTTCTTCAGGAAAATTACTCAAATCCTCAATGATACCATCATAATATATGCATATACTATCATAGTATCATTAATGAACCACCAGTCCTACAAGCAGACTCTCCCTAAAAACCAGTATGATACCATTATAGTATATGTGTATATACTATGATGGTATTATGAAGGGCTTAAGTCATCCAATGAGATACTCTCAATCCTTCATGATACCGTCATATTATATCCATATACTGACATAATATCATCGAGATTTCTTCATGATACATTACTCAAATCCTCAATAATGTCATCACAATATGTATATACTACCAGAGTTTCAATCAACTACCGATAGTCCACCACAGACACTCCTGAAAAATATGTGTGATACAAGCAAAATATATGCATATACTGGCATGGTATCATGGAGTTCTGCTTAAGTCATCCAATGAGAGACTCCTCAATCCTTCATGATACCATCACAGTATATCCATATACTGACATGATATCATTGAGGAATGAGTATTTCTTAAGGAATACACTCCCTTAAAATCCTAGATGATGTCATCACAGTATATGCATATAATGTCATGGTATCAATGAACTACTACCAGTCTTTCACAGACACTCCTAAAAAATTTCTGTAGATACCATCACAGTATATTCATACACTGCCATGATATCATTGAGGAATGAGCATTCCTTCACAGATACATCCCTAAAATCCTCAATGATGCCATCACAGTATATACATATACTGTCATGATATCAATGAAGTACCACCACTCCACACACTCCTAAAAAAATACTGCATGATACCATCACAGTATATGTATATACTGGCATGGTATCATTAAGCTCTATGTGCAGTCATTCAGTGAGATACTTCGCAAATCCTTTATGATACCATATAAGTATATTTATATATTAGCATGGTATCACTTACTAAGGAATGAGTATTCCTTTAGGAATACACTTTGAAAATACTAAAATGATAACATAAAGGACATCTTTCAACATTAAAACACAATAAAATGATATGAATACTAAAAGACATTAAAAATAGTATCACATTCACATTGCATAAAAAGTAAAAAGCACATACGCATCACAACTTCAGTATTCAACTACCACTTACTACATATTTGTAACAATTTAAAAACATTTTTGTACTACTACAATCCAACATTGGAAAATACAAAAAATAATTAATTCTTGCGCTTTCTTCCACGTTTTGATTTCCCCCACCGTCCAGGATTCTCAGAATCACTGCATTCACCATCTTACCACTTTTTTCTCCCATAATGCTACAATAATATGCCATATCGTGATCGAATAGCATCCACATCAAAATTTTCAACGAGAATTTCGATGTTCTCAATAAAGTACTCAGCAAAACATGCAGTAAAAATGCCACAATCGTTGCGAAATAAAAAAAGAATAACATGAAGAAGATGAACAAAAATAGGAAGAACAAACAAAATCAATTTTTTTTTTAAAAAAACATACCTGTTTTTCTGTTGTGGAAGATTCTCAACCATTATAACATCAAGTTCATCATGTAGCTGATGAACCTAATGAAGACCATCTACTGTTACAATGGCATCTCTTTTACTATAGAATTCGATAGTCACCAGGAATATAGGTAACAACACACAATATGGATTTATTGTATTCCGAATAACTGTCGCATATTATGGACTATGCAGAGAATCATACACATAAAAACACTTATCATGGAATGATAAACACTCAATATCCAATGCCACTTACCACCCAAGTGAATTGGGAATAGGGCATGATCAACCTCACTCCATGGGGTACTGCAAAACAGCCAATAACCATACACATACTCCATGATATCAGTTGACTTCATAATACGATTATCTTGATTCTCGACAGACAGAAACTTGGAATACAATTTGCTAATATAATTATTAAAAAAATTATCTTTTGTTGTCTCCCTAACTGGCATCTGTCCATGTTTCACCTTCTTCCTCAGATAATAGAAAATAACATCCAAGTGCTATAATGAATAAAAAAGAAAAATAACTAACAGTCGTTAAAGTTGACAACCAAAAAAACAAAAAATATGACTAATCAGTCCTCACTAATGATACCAATACCATATATCTATATATGTACATGGTATCGTTAAGAAATAAGTAGTCCTTCAGTGACACAAAATTCAATCCTTCAAGTGATACCATCACAGTATATCTATATACTGGAATGACATCATGAAGGACATCTTAGCTCATGCAATAAGACAACACCATAATCGTTCATGATAACCTAATAGTATATCCATATACTAGAATGACATTAAGAAGGATTTGCTTACCTTATGCAATGAGACACTCCATAATCCTTCATGATACTACAAAAGTATATCCATATACTATAATGGCATCAGGAATGATGGCTTAGCTCACACAATGAGACACTTCACAATCCTTTATGACATTGTCATATTATACTATATACTGTGATGGAATCATGAAGAAATGCTTAGCTCATTCAATCAGACACCCCTCAAAACTTAATGCTACTATATTGATATATACCATATACTGAAATAGTATATAACACATTCAATATACATACATAACAAGATATTGGTCTGCCAGGATAGTTTAACGTGTGGAACCACGTCTTCTTTGAAATTGAAGACACTTCAAAATCATAAGACGACTCCAAATAGTCATCATCATCAGAATACACAGCCACACTCCCCCTACAAAGACATGAAACCTACACGATTATTTTACAAAAATAAAGGACAAAAGAAAATAAACATTGAATACATACATTTTTGTGATCATCCCTTCATCGACGAAACTTGAGAACGCCTGTTTAAGTCCATAGTCCACAGGGACTGTAATGCTTGGCATCAGTGGGGACCTTCCTTTAACATGCTTAATCGATACCGAATCAAACTCGCTAAGGCTAGATCCAGCAACAAACAGTGACTGTTGTGCCTTACCAGGACGTCTATTCCTAGTCCTCTGATAAACTGCAGGTGTTTTATCATCATCACTCGTCTCCAATACTATACTACCTAGGGGAATTCCACACTCGGGGGAGTCATGTTCAGACTCAGTAAAAGTATATCTCTCCCGAACAGGAACCTCATATGCAACCTGGCCAACCAGAGTAACATTAAGGGTGTTGTTTGGAGCAACTTTATGCGCATCTTCATCCACATCTATGCCCAAATCAGGAAAAACTGTATCACCACCCCTAGAGTAACAACGCTCATTCGTCTTTTTCTCCTGAAAGAGATATGTACAAAATGAAAACTATAAAAAATGCATAAACACACAACATGCTACATATCAAAGAAGGAAAAAACTTCTCACAAAACATACATGATACCCTCATAGTATATTAATATACTATTAGTGTATCATTAATAATGAAGGAAACCAATAGGGTATATCTTGTACGCTCACAGGGTATCATAGAGGATAAAGTTTTATTACCTTTGACAAACCTACTCCAGGCGCAAATCACAGATACCAATACACTAAGATTTTTTTACCTCTAGTTTCTTTGTCAAATGACCAAGAGCTTCAAGAATCTCTCCAAACTTAATATCAACATGAAGCCGAAAATCGTTGAGCTCCTTCTTCAAGTCAGCATTGGTAGATGCTCCATCAACAAAACTACTCTTGCCAATATCTACCTTTGGAGGTTGTGTGCAAAAAAATTCATCACTCAACCGTTGACTTTGAGAACCCATATAGGGACTTTCAAACGTTAAACCATCCAACTCTAATAAAACCCTCTCATTTGCACTTGGCAAAATATTACTCACCTACAAGTACAATTAACAAACTATAAAATGCATAAAATTGTCATCAGTTATAACAAACAAAACTAAAAAATAAATGTACCTGATCAGGCTGTAAGCTGAACATCCGCAAATAAACATATTCATGGCTTAACTGTTTCTCTATACTCTAGTTCAAAATACGAGGCACTTCAGAATCACTATACTCAGCAAAGCAACCTTTCAACTCAAGACAACATTCGTATAACCAAATTTGTAAAGCTAGTGGGAATCCACCATACCTATAAAATTCAAGTTTTGTCTTAAACTTGTTGGAGCACGATTCAGATGTTGCATGAAAAAATCAATTCCCTATGGATAACCATTGAAATCACCAGTCTCAACCAAATGGAAGTACGACATATCCATAACTTTGGTCTTCAACATAGAAAACAAGGTGTGTACAAAATACAGAATTGCTATCTTCACTGCATCAATATCAGACTTGAATTTTTCATTAAGGAAACAAGATTCAAGTTGGACCATGTTACAGTAGATGAACCTTTAAAATACTTTCTCACCAATCGATCCACCTCTGACGTCACCTTAATAGATGTACTACCCTTACATTTTAAACCAGTAATAAGAGCAAACTCACCCAAACCAAATCAAAGTTTTGTACCACTAACCAGAAAATGTAAAACTTCATTCTCATTGTCATGCACTTGCCTCATCAATAAGTTGTGCAAGGAACGTCCTTGCACCAAAATTGGGGGCAAATCTAGAAAATAACCAAAAATAAGTTTTTCTAAATAAATCAATCTGTTTCTTTGATAACTTGAAATGCAACTATTTAATAACAGAGCAATTGATGGAGCATTCAATCTTCGGTTTATAGTCAATATCCATTTTGACATAAAATTTCTCTTGTTGCAAACACAATGAGTATACAATTGATTCACCAAAAACAAGACCTAAAATAAAATAAAACTAAATTTCACTAACCAACATGCTAAAAATTTCTTTAATATAACCTAATGGTATATCACATATACTACTAGGATATCACAGAGGACCAAACACAGCTAATTACTAAAATTTATATGTATGATACTAGATTAGAATATTCAATATACTAGCATGCAAATAAATTTATAAATTACGTTCACTTTCATCGCCAACAAGCTCATCGGGGTTTTGACGAACTGCCTCAGATGCTGTTTGAGGAATCAATTCACACGGAGGATTCGGTGTATCGGCAATAAATTTCCTTTTCTTACTCACATTCTCATCAACTGAACAGTGTTCTTCCATTGTTGCTTCCCCTTTCAGTTTGATATTCTCATCAACTGAACAGTGCTCTGCCATTGTTGCTTCCCCTTTCAATTTGGTATTATCATCAACACCTTTATTAGGCAAAACCTTAACATCTGGTGCAATATTTGCATGACCAAGGTTTGATTCACCCTGACTAGGATTAGCACTACCAGCACAAACAGATTCCAACTCATTCCAAGCAAGGAGAAAGTTGGATCCGACATCACAGACGCAATAGACTCGTATTTACCTGCACAATCATCTGTCGAAATAGGCAAATTAAAAAAATCTAAAGGAAGATGACCCCACCATCGAATCTCTGCACGACGCTTGTGACCCATACTAAAAATTACCCAACAAAAATAAGCAAAAAAGATAGAACAACAGCAGTTGAAAAACAAAATAAGACAAATTTCTAGCCCTATATGCAACAAAACTTAACAAAAAATGAAAAAAGAAGAAACATTCATATACCCGTTAATGAAGTTCGGGTAAGGAGATAGGACTACCAACTCTACACTTTTCATTTACACTCAGCGACAATGGCGGAGAAAATTTTGCGCGAAAATACCCGCACAAAATCACCCACGTTTAAATTTCTGATGAGCCTCTAAGAATGGGTCAATTTTAGGCGAAAATAAACCTTCAGCATAAAAGGGGGTAAGAAAATCAAATATTTTGGGCTTAATGGGTATTCAGTGAATTACTATGAAAGGGGGTATTTTTTTGTAAATAATTTATAAAATGGGTCTAGTTTGTGTACTTTTCCCATTTTTCTATTGGTTAAAAATGGCCAGAATGACCTTATTATTAAACAACAAGCTAGTCTACAAAAAAATGGGCTTGGACCAACAGGCCCAAACAAAAAAATTCACCAAAAAAATAAAATAAAATACACAAACAAAATAATAAATATTCAGCGGGATTACAAAATCACCAGTTTCAAATTTTGCAAAATAAAAGAGGAGGGTAGACAAAAATATCCCGATGTTGATCCGACGCAACTTACCGGTGATAGTCGCAGCACGAATAGTTATGTTAGGTTAACTAAAAATTGAGTTACTTTATGGTTTGAGTTTTTAGAATGGATGGGTTGGATTAAAAGTTTAGGTGGACAAATAAGTTAAGATAACTTGTTACTCTTAATTAAATGACCGAACAATGTTACATCATGGTTCTGCTAATAAAGGAACATTGTTAGCTTTAAAAATAAGATTGAGGACATTTTAAATTAATAGGTAGGAGAAAGAAGTTTTTAAATCATTTTTAATACATTAAGGGAATTGTTTATTCTTTTCTATTTTAATAAGGATATTGTGTGATCAATATATATTACAAAGTATAAAAGTTGAAGAATAAATATTTTTTAAGAGAATAATTATTAATAAATTATGATTAAGATATAAACACTTAAGTGAGAAAAATGATAACATACATATTATGTATTTATCAGTTTATTTTTTAGTTACTAAATTTCAGATACTTTTATCGTCAAATACCTAATTAATGAGTCCAAAATCATGTCACGTGTCAAGTGACATGGCATCACAATCAAATTCAAAACCAATAAGATGATGCCACATGTTCATATAATGTGGCAATTCAAGTTAAATTCAAGAACCAATCAAAAGCAAGCTTATCGCATGGCATTCGTGATAAGCTTGATGACTTACATGAACTAATTAAAATTAGAAAAAAGAGTTCATCTTCACTTGGACTGCCTACCTTCTACAACTATAAATAGGAGGGTTACATAATTTTCTGAGGACATTCAACAAACATTAACTTCGATTATACAGTTCTTCAAAGGAGTGGTCAACGGAGTTTTTCCTGTAGATCAACCTGAAATAATAAAGTGTTGTCTGACTTCCTAGAGATCAAACACATTTTTTAGGACATTCAAATCATCCTGAAATTCAAGAGACACCCTATTGAAGGCCCTTGAATCACGAAAAAACTTAGAAGAGAAGAATCAAGAGAACAACAAAATTGTACTCACAAGATTCATCAATAAAATTATTTTCTTTTATTTATTTTGATTGCAACTATTTTTTCGGCATCTTTCAAAAATTTGTTGCAAATAAGTTTTGGCATGCCCGATGGGACCAATTTTGCTCTTTATCTCTTCCTTCTGCAAATCAAAAACTACAAAATTCAACTACTACAATAGCCTTTAGAA
The DNA here is from genome assembly GCA_035772735.1 of Datura wrightii. NCBI lineage: Eukaryota > Viridiplantae > Streptophyta > Magnoliopsida > Solanales > Solanaceae > Datura > Datura wrightii. The sequence continues at coordinate 190,078,989 of JASDFA010000018.1, read as the reverse complement.
AGACCAGTAATATTTCAAATAAGGATGCTACTGCTACCACATCTATTGATCTCAGTCATGTTGGCCCAATCACTCGACACAAGTTTAAGACTAGCGCTTTTGATGGATCTGAATACTTTACCTCTTTGAAGATGGAGAAAAAAATCAAATCTCATATGATGGCGATAACTGCAATCCCTGGGGGCAATCTTGCATCCATATTGTTGGATGAACTTTCTCAAACTAGCTTCAATCTTGGAGAATTTAAGGATTCAACAGACTCTCCAATTTCAATGAAGGTCAATGCTTTTGATGGTCGACACGATTGGCATGGATGAGAATTTTGCAATGATGGAACAAACTATTGAAGCCTTGAAAAAGTCTGTTGATGATGAAAATCTCCAAATTCTTCAACTTATGAACAAATTAGACGCCTTTGCACCTAGATAGTCGAGCTGCATTCCCAACTATTTGGATGACTTCACACCACGAAATAAGAACGTTGAGGAACCACCTGCTAAGTCCAAGTTCCAAAAGGAAAAATAATTTGCTTTGGTTGCGGCTTTATCTGTCCAACAGTTGCAAGACATGATAACAAATACTATCAGGGATCAATGTGGCGGAGCACCATAAAGTTCATTATACTACTCGAAGACTTATACCAAACAGATTGATTATCTACCTATGCCGATGAACTACCAATAAATCTGCAACAATTTGATGGCAAAGGAAACCCGAGGCAGCACATCGTCCACTTTATTAAAACTTGTAGCAACACTGGAACACATGGTGATCTATTGATAAAATAGTTTGTTCGTTCGCTAAAAGGGAATGCATTTGACTGGTATATTGTCTTAAAACTCAAATCCATTGATAGTTGGGATCAACTCGAGAAGGAATTTCTCAATCGCTTTTACAATACTTGTTGAACTGTAAGCATGATAGTTGACTGACACTAGGCAAAGAAAAGATGAACATGTGATGGATTACATCAATCATTGGAGATCATCGAGTTTGGACCGAAAAAATCTTCTTTTTGAAATATCTGTTGTCAAAATGTGCAATCAAGAAATGCATTGGGGCTTTTTCTACATCCTACAGGGAATCAAACTACGAACTTTTGAAGAACTTGAAACATGAGCACATGACATAGAGTTGAGTATCACAAGCCATGGGAAAACATCTCCTTTTACTAAGCTAACAAAAGAAAAGGAGTTCAAGAAAGCTACCTCAAAGATCCAAGATAAAGAATCTATGGCGGTGGAAGTGACTTTGGTAAAAGTGACAACCAAGAAAAAATCAAAAGAGGAGGAAGCCCTAAGTCAATATCCAAAGAACGGAAACGTTGTCCAACCTCGAAGGAGTTAAAGGCATAGGTTTACCCATTTTTAGATTCAGATGTACCCGTGATCCTTGATGAATTTCTAGCCAAGAAAGTTATTGATCTACCAAATCAAAGAGACCCGAGGAAATAAATGAATTTGGTGATCCCAGATACTGTAAATTTCATTGCATTATTAGACACCGACAAAAAATATTTCATCTTAAAGGAGAAAATTATGAGGTTAGTAAGTGAAGGGAAAATCAGCATTGACATGGATGAAACAGTGGAAGAAAATCATGCTAGCGTTGTATCTAAGAAAAAGAAGTGTTCAAAGACGTAGACTATGCCAAGCACTATCTTCCTGTAATTCGAGAGATACGCCATTGAAAGACCTTGAATCATGGAAAAACTTAGGAGAGAAGAATCAAGAGAACAAAAAAATTATACTCACAAGATTCATCAATAAAATTATTATTTTTATTTTGATTGTAGTTATTTTCTTTGGCATCTTTCAAAGACTTGTTGTAAATAAATTCCTGCAATTTGGGAGTTTCAATCTAGTTGAAGTCAATTTTCCAAGAAAAACTCTTGAAAGTTCACTAGAGATAGACAACAACCTCAAAGAAAATAAAGATGGCAGCTGGGCTCTAGTTACTCATAGAAAATAAAGACATCAAGTAGTTTTAAGGATATGACTTCCTAAGCCAAGATCGATGAAGAGAGATGTGGCCAAAAGTGCCAAATCTTATGCTAGAAAGAAGATCAATGGTTCTTTATCATAGAGGGTCCGATGTTACACCCCGTAAAAGTTGGTGATTAGTAAGTGTACGTATGAATTTGAGATAAATAAAGAAAGTACGATGTGTTTAGGAAAAGCCTCGAAAGTCAGGTCAAGCGAGGCCAGGCCGCAAGAGCCGGCGCGCACACTGGCACCTTGGGCAGCGTAGCGCGCCATCCCCCTTGGCGCATTGAGAGGCGCAAAGTAGGGCAAAGTTAGCGCGAGAGGCGACGTAGGGCGCCCCCCTGCCACCACCCAAACAAGTATATATAGGCCCCTTGTGTTATTTTACTTCATTTTCCATAAGTAACACGGCTAGTGAAAAGGAGAAATGAGAAATTCAATCAAAAATCATCTGTTTACGCTACGAAACGCCACCCGAATCTAAGTTAACTTAGGGTATCAAAGTTTAAGGCCGTAGGGAGAATTACTATAGAGTTAGTTTCACGAAAACCGCCCGGCGAATCGAAACTTCGCTGAGTAGAAGTTGTCAGAATTGCTTTAAACTAATTTCTATACGATCACAGGCTTCAAGTAAGCATTTCTCCCTTCTGGACTTTTGAGAAATTATGAGTTTTCAACCGTGTTCCATTAAATTGAAATATAGTTAATATTTATATATAAAGTTATTGTTTCATCGATCTTAGTACTGAAATTAGTCTTATTCCCTCAGTCATACAGTTTCAATTGAGAAAAGCTATCGAATATGAATCTGATACTCACCAGTTAAGCAGAAATCACCAATCCAGGTATGTAAGGCTATCCTTTCGGTAAGTTAATATTCGTTGTAAAGTTAATACGACTCGTATGTCTACAATACTTCTGAGTAAACCTATTGGGGTCAGCTATTGTAAACTAAATTGAGCCTATAGCAATGAAATAATAATTCTTGTCCGAGTAAGCCTAGCTAGAATGATCTTCCCCCAAAGTTGAATAGTTAGCTGTTATTCCATTTACTGAGGCTGTAAGGGTCGTATAAAGTTCCATTTACTAAGGCTGTAAGGGCCGTACTAAGTTCCATTTACTGAGGCTATAAGTGCCATATTGAGTTCCATTTACTGAGGCTGTAAGGGCCATATTGAGTTCCGTTTACTAAGCCTGTAACAGTCGTATTGAATGCCATTTACTGAGGCTGTAAGGGCCGTATTGAGTTTCATTTACTGAGTTTGTAAGGGCCGTATTGAGTTCCATTTACTGAGACTGTAAGGGTCGTACTGAGTTTCATTTACTGAGGCTGTGAGGGTCGTACTGAGTTTTATTTACCGAGACCGTGAGGGCCATAATGAGTCCATCATATTGAGGCCACGAGGGGGACCCCAAGTTACAGTTTATGCAAGAGTTCTTAGCGATCAGGTAAGTGGAGGGGATCTTGTTTGTACTTGTCAGGGTTTATGGGGGCCCAAGTAGGTTTTTCTGTATTGTTTGTACCTTCCAGGATTATGGGGCCCCAGTTAGGTTCTTGTTTGCATATATAGACTTCTTGTTTAGATAATTCAAATGGTACAAGTATTGCAGGTTAAATCCTTACTCTCTCTTTGAAATTATTACAGATCTACCAGCTTTTGGTTAGTTATTATCTTTCTGCCTTACATACTCGGTACATATTGTACTGACGCTCACCCGGGTGCTGCATTACTTGCTTGCAGGTGTAGAGAGATGCGGTTTGGGACGTTCCTAGCCTCCAGTTGAGGTCAACAGTTATTCAGCTCCTTCCCTTCGGAGTTGAAAGTTAGACAAGGTTTACTTTTGATGTACAGTTTTGGGTAGGTAGGGGCCCTGTCCCGACCACTACATCACTCCTAGAGGCTTGTAGACTGTTGCATATTCCCTGTGGTTAGTTTGTTGTTGGTCGTGTGGGGCCCATGCGTGCTTTATTTCCTGTGATGGTCGTCTGGGGCCTTGTTTAGTTGTTAGATAGCAGCCTTGTCGGCCATAGCATAGTTTAGCGCCTGATTTATGTTTCGGTTATAACTAGACAGCATGGCAGTCTTGTCGGTCGCATAGGATCCCTGTTATTGTGTTGCTCTGGTTAGCTGTATTCTTTTACAGGTGGCCTTATCGGCCAAGGGCTGTATTTGCAACCGAGATATAGCTCATTGGTTTCTTGAATTGGGTGGCAATGTGCACCAGTAGCGCACCAGTCCAGTTAGACTAGTTTAGACCCAGTATGGCACTAGGTACCGGTCATGCCTCCCAAGGTGGGGCATGACATCCGAAATCCTGTTACATTGTTTGAATTCTTTCCTGAAAATTTTCTTTAAGACGGTCAAACTGGTGCAACACATGTAGTTTGTATTACAAATGAAACAAAGGAAACCAAAGACGAGCATAAACCAACAATAGCCCAAAGCATCATGCTAATGAAAAAAGTCTCCACCCAATGTTTTGATGCAATATCCTTCACAGATGACGACTTATTGTTAGGGTCTAATACACATAACAGGCTCTATTGGTTGTAGGTGCTATTCGAGAATAACATCTCAATCGCATACTAATGGATGATAGTTCGGCAATCAACATTATGCCAAAACTGGTGTTAAAGAGGATTGAAATCTCCATTGATGAATTGTTCAAAAGTAGCTTAACAATCTAAGGTTTCAATCAAGGAGGACAAAGAGTTATAAGTATGATTTGCATAGGGTTTTCCATCGGTGACATGAAATCAAACACTTTGATTCATGTTATAGATACCAAAATATCATACAACTTGCTTCTAGGACGACCTTGGATCCACGAAAATAGAGTGGTGCCATCTACTTTCCATCAATGCATAAAGTATATGAAAGATGGTGAGGTAGTCAAAATTGACGTAGACATCAATCCTTTCAGTGAGATGGAGTCATATTTTGCAAATGCAAAATTCTACTTAGATTCTTGTAAATCAAATATGGAGAAATTCGTACCACCAACCCAACTGACTCAATTTAAAAAGAAGAGAATGAAGTTCAATGAGCCGCTATCAAGATGTCTAAGAAGAGAACTGAAGAAGTCAATTAAGGATTCATCATTTGAAGGAGACATGCAGACTAAGATTGATAAGGATTATCCAGTTTTTTTGCTATACTCCACGTGAGCAACGAAGAAAGGGACAACCCCTACTAGAGGAATGTGCTCATTAAGTTCACTCTCCATAGAAAGAAATGAGTGATACAGCATTCCAATATTTGAATAAGAATATGATTGACCCAGTTTCACAAGTCGCATCTATCACTTTTGAGTCTACTAGAGGCAATACTCTAGTCGATAAGATAAAAGGGCACTTTGATTAGAAGATCTTTACACTATTTGAAAAATCAGGTTATGACTTCTCTAGTCCAATAAGACTACGAGAACTCAAAGATGAAGTCATTAGGGGAAAAGGTACATGGCATTATAGACTTTCAGATTAAGTTCAGAAAGCAAGGACATTATGTCGCTACTCCTAAGTTTGGGATAGGATTCAGCTTGGTGAAGCCTCTTCGAATTTCCTTTTACAAGAATAAGGAGATGGATTTATCACATCACACCTCAATAGAAAAACCAAAGGAAGTTGAGGAAAATAAAACACAATAACATACTTTATTATTTTACTGCATAGGAAGAGCGACATATCAAGTCTTTGTATTTGAAAGATTGGGCTGCAAAGACGAATGTGAAGCCTCTGAACAGATAATAGGAGAGGTAACCACCTTGAATACCTCTGTCTTTCATTGCTCGGGGACCATAAGGAAGTCATTATCAGTAAAGATATTGTTGGACCATGAAAAATAATGTTCTTGTAAAGTGGTAGATGACAGAGAGATTCACAGTTCTTTTCCATCACGTATGAAGAGGAAGGTTATTTTATTAATAACCACAGATGGTTCTCTAAATGTGAGTACCATTTTCTTCACTAACTGGTTTCATGGAGAAACAAAGGAAGAGAAAGAAGAATTCTTCATGACCTTGAAATAAAATTGAGGGGAAGATTCAAACTTTGTGCAAACATTCTATCACATAACAGTGGAAGATAGTCCATGCCTAGACGATGTGGATGATGGTGTTTAATAGGCTCCCCCTCAACTCGAAAAGGGCGTATAATCAACTATAGATGAACTCAAGGAACTAAATCTAGACACTCTAGAAGACCTACATCTAACCTTCATTAGTGCGCTTCTTACACCTCAAGAAAATTGGGAATACCTCAAGTTATTGATTGAGTACAAAGACATCTTTGCTTGATCATACAAAGAAATGCCAGACCTTAGTCCTAGGTAAGTATTCATCATTAGAAATCAAAAGTGGAGCACTCCTTATAAAGTAGTCACAACATATGTTTCGCTCTGAGTTGGTAACTCAAATTTGAAGTAGAGGTCAACAAGATCATCAAAGCCGATTTATTCAAGAAGTGAAGTACCCATCATGGATCTCGAACATTGTATCTGTAAAGAAGAAGAATGGGCATACATGTCTGCATTTATTTTCGATACATGAGTAAGGCCTGTTTAAAAGACGACTTCCCACTACCAATAATTGAACTCATGGTTGATTCTACAACTAGGCATGAAGTTATGTCATTTATGGATGGATCTTCTGGGTATAACCTAATCAGAATGTTTCCAAAAGATGAAGAATGCACTATCTTTCAAACTCCAAAAGGAATATATTGTTACAAGGTGATACCTTTTGGTTTAAGGAATGTCGGTGCCACCTACCAATGAGCAATGCAAAATATTTTAACCGACATGCTTCATAGGAGAGTGGAATGTTATATCGATGACTTGGTGGTGCAGATGAAGCATAGACACAACTATCTTTAAGGCCTTTGAATTGTTTTTGAACAGTTAAGGAAATTTGATATAAGGATGAACCCACTCAAATGCACATTTGGAGTTACCTTAGGAAAGTTTCTTGGATTCATCGAAAACCACCATGGAATTGAAGTTGACCCCCCAAATATTGACACCATTCAGAAAATGCCTGAGCCCAAGAACTTGAGAGAGCTCTGCAGTCTACAAGAAAATTTGGCATTCATTCATGTCTCTAACCTAACTGGACAATGTCAACTATTCAATCATCTAATGAGGAAAGATGTTTTTTTTCACTGGGATGAATCATGTCAAATTTCTTTTAAAGGTATCAAAAGGTACTTGTTGAATCCACCTAGTTAGGGGCACCGATATATGGGAAACCGTTGATACTCTCCATCGTTTCACAAGAGTGATCACTTGGGGCACTACTAGATCAAGAGAATGATGAAAAAAAAGAATAGGCGTTATACTACCTAAGTTGAACTTTGATAAGATCTGTGTTGAACTATACCTCTATTGAGAAAATGTGTCTAGCGTTACTTTATGCGATAAAGAAACTAAGACAATATTTTGAAATATATACTATCAAGATAATTACTCGGGCTGATCTTGTAAAGTTTGTAATGACTCGACCAGTACTTTTTTAGCAGAGTGAGAGGTTTCAAATGAGTTTCTAGATGAAGATGCATTATTCATTGAAGAATTGCTAGGATGGACAATGTTCTTTGATGGAGCGGCATATCACGATTGTGCAGGGGCAGGTGTTGTGTTGATATCTCCAGAAAGACTAATTTTGCCATTTTCCTTTATTTTGGGTGAAATATATTCCAACAATGTTGTAGTGTATCAAGCTTTAATTGTTGGCCTTGAAATGATATCATGTATGAAGATTCTATAGTTGGATATTTATGGTGACTCTAAGTTGATCATTAATTAGCTCTTGGGAAGTTATGAGCTGAAAGAAGACCTTTTGTCATATCACCGATATGCTGCTTGTTCACTTGAAAGGTTCGATCAAGTGTTCTTAAATCACGTCCCAAGAGAAGAAAATCACATGGCTGATGCTTTGACTAACTTAGCCACAACAATGGCACTTGAAGAAAATGAGTCAACCAAGTGCGTATGTGTCATCGATGGGTTATTCCTGGATGTATGATCTCCAAATCAATGAAAGCCACCATACATATGTTCGAGTAATTAAAGGAGAAGATTGGAGGAAACCATTGATTGAATACCTCAAACATGGAAGGCTGCCCGAGGATCCACAAAAAAGGGTAGACATCAAGAGAAGGACACCACGATTCATCTTTTATGAGGAAATATTATTTCGTCGCTCTTATGAAGGACTACTCCTATGTTGTCTTGACAAAGGAGAAGCTCAACAAACAATGGAGGAAGCATATTCTGGCACTTGTGAAGTGCACCAATCAGGGCCCAAACATAATTTTCGAATCAAGAGGATGGGATACTACTGTTCAACCATGGTGATGGACTATCTGGAGCATGCCAAAAGGAGTCAAGCATGTCAATTTCATGCCAATTACATCCACAGACCTCCATAGCCTCTTCATCCAACTGTAGCTTCATGGCCATTCGACGCATGGGGACTTGATACTGTTGGACCTCTTCCAAAGTCATAAAAAGGGCAGATGTACATCCTGGCTGCTACTGGCTACTTCTCAAGGAGGGTTGAAGTTGTGCCATTAATAGAAGTGGAGAAGGAAAATATTATTTATTTTATCAAGTCAAAAATAAATTTTAAGTATGGCATACCAAGATACATAGTTACTAATAATGGAACGCATATTGACAACAAGCTCATAAGGAGTCTGTGCGAGAAGTTTAGTTTGAAGCAACATAAGTCTTCAATGTACAATGCACCTATCAATGGTCTGAAGCTTTTAACAAGACACTTAGTAACCTATTGAAAAAAGTCATTGCAAAGAATAAAAGTGACTGACATGAGAAAATTGGTGAAGCTTTGTGGGCATATCGAACAACTTTTAGAACTGCTACATAGAAGACTTCACACTCTTAGTATATGGCGTAGAAGCAGTCCTTTCACTGGAGCAACAAATTCTATCATTGTAAATGCAATCCAAGAAGGACTTACAGCGAAAACAATGCTCAACTTTGTCTAGCAGAATTTGTGGCATTGGATGAGAAAAGATTAAAATCACAATAAAGGTTGGAGTGCTATCAAGCTCGACTAGTTAGAGCTTTTAACAAGAAATTGAGGTCGCGATCATTTCAAGTGGGAGACTTGGTCTTAGCTGTTAGAAGACTCATAATCCTCGACAGGCCCAAGGGAGAAAAGTTCACAAAAATAATGGGACGGTCCGCATGTTATAAAGGAAGCATATTCAAGTGTAGCATACAAATTTTTTGATAAAGAAGGTTTAAGAGTTAGTCCAATCAATGAAAAATTTCTAAAGCAATATTTCTCATGAAAGTCATCTGCGCTCCTTGACTTACAAGCATAAACTGAATGTTACTCCTGGCCTGCTGAGTTTAAATTATGTACGAATCCAAAAAAATAAAAGACATAAAAATAAAATAAAAAGAGTACGCTAGGTTGAAACCCTCAAAAAAGGCGACCTAGGCAAAATTAGGACATAAAAAAAACTCATTTTTTCTGAACTACCTTATGACTTAATCCTCTTTACAAAGGTACATAGATAGCTTAAAATATTATTCTAAGTTCAGTCACATGAGTTAAAAAAAAGGGTACATCTTTACTTGATCATCATAATAGTTCTTTCAAGTGGTGTAGATACTCGCGATTTAAAGGTTTCTACGTCGAGTTATGAACTTTCTATGACAGATTTTAGTTCTGAAATTATCTTTCTAATGAAAGAAGCGACTCTTAATTTAGATGTTTCTACGCTGAGTTATGTGTTCTCTACCATAGGTGCGCAAAGCTGAAAAATCGAGCAAGGTAGAATTTGAGCTAACTTTGGAGAAATATATGTTCAAATCCAAAAGCTTTTGACTGGAATTTTTATACAGATTGTAGTTTTAAGAGTTATATTTCCAACAAAAAAACCGCCTCATAATTTAGATGATTCTATGCCGAGTTATTAATTTTCTACTAAAGATGCGCAAAGCTGAAAAATCAACTAAGGGAGAATTTGAGCTAATTTTAAAGAAATATCTGTACAAATCCGGAAATCTTTTCGATGTGATTTTTATAAATATATCTCTACGAGTTATGTTTCCATCAAAAGAGGTGTCTCATGATTTAAATGCTTCTACATCGAGTTATAAATTTTCTACTAAAGGTGCGCAAAGCTAAAAAATCGAGCAAGGCAGAATTTGAGCTAACTTTGGAGAAATATCTATATAAATCCAGAAAACTTTTGACTATAATTTTTATACGAATTATAACTGTGAGAGTTATCTTTCTAATGAAAGAAGCTTCTCATGATTTAGATATTTTACCTTGAATTATGTATTTTTTACCACAGATGTGGAAAGCTAAAAAAACAAATCAAGCAAGGAAGAATTTAAGCTAACTTTGAAGAATAATTTGTATTTATGATAGTTATATTTTCAATAAAAGAAGCGGCTTATTATTTAGATTCTTCTATGGAGTTATGAATTTTCTACCACGGGTGTGCAAAGCTGAAAAAAAAAATCAAATAAGCCAGAAGTTGAGCTGATTTTGAAGAATTATATATACAAATCTAGAAAACATTTGACTATGATTTTTATATAGATTGTAGTCCTAATAGTTATGTTTCCAACAAAGAAATCAGCTCATAATTTAAACTCTTCTACGCCAAGTTACGAATTTTCTACCACAATCATGCAAAGCTGCAAAGCAGGCATATCAGATTTCGAAATCAATTTAAGAAATTAGTTATGATCAATCTGGAAGGAATTTCTAACTGAAATATTAATATATTACATACCATTCAGTTCTGATTTTTTAGGATCGAGAAACCTGCAACTTTTACTCTGACAACTCGAGTTATGAATATCATACTACAAGCTCGCAAAGTTGAAAACTAATGTCACACAAAAAGATAATAATATGCACAAAAGGTTGTAAATCATATTTGATGTTATCAGATATAAATTATCAATAAGGTCTATTTATTATTTTATATAATGGAGGCAGATTCAAAAAAGAAGAGAAAATATTCAAATTTAAAGGCGGGACGATTCATATTGAAATAAAATCTTGCTCCAATAAAAAAATGTCACTATATCATAGTAATAAAAAAATTCTAAGCAAGAATCTAAACTATGAAAAAGGTTTTGACGCCTAGGATTTTCTAGCGATTCATCTCTCAACCGCCTCTTTCAATTTGGAAAATTTTTCTATTTCATCTTCAGATAGTGGACAGTTCTCCTTAATAGCACGAATCTCGCTTTCAAAGCCGATGATGTTCTCTTGATTTTTAGATAATTGTCGTCTTTGTTCATCTGTATGTGTCATGGTCTTCTTCCTATTCATAGACAAGGTCTTCAACTCTTTTTCAATTTTCGCAAGTGTAGCTTGAAGATCCTCCATGCACCCACTAGCCTTTGTGCTTTTCTATTTTGCATCAATAAAGCATTGTTGCACATCGGAAAGCGATTTATGGTGGCATTCTCTAGTTATTCCCTGGGATGAGGCCGATTCATTGCATCATACTCTTTGTATGTATCGAATAAAACATTAACAGAGCCCTCCAAAGTAGAAATGTCAAATGCATCAGTCCCTTTGATCTCTTTGAGAATCAAATTAACACCCACTTTCAACTTTGAAAAATTGTGGAAGGGTCAACAAAGAATCTCGTCATCCAGTCACATAATGCACCCCACATCTTGAAAATATAAGACATCTTAAAAGAATAGATCATCTCTTGTGGTTCAAAATTAGAGGCAGCAAGTGGCGACAAACATGATGGAGTTACAGAAGCTTTAGAAGACTTAACTCAAGCAAATGCAACTATTTCCTCATTTACCAAAACTTCTGTAGGAGGAGGAGGAGATATCTCAAGGAAACTTGGGCTTGTAGCACCATCCTCATCAAAAGTTCCATTAAACCTGTCAGTAGATGCGCCCTCGAAATCCAACTTCAAAAAAAAAAGGAGTAAAGTTAACAAGGTGTAAAGATGGCTATAAAAATAGAAGAAGAAAAGTAATTTTACTTGTTCTACAAGCTCACACAATGGCATAGTGGAGCTAGGATCACCAACAAAAAATATTTCACTGTCTATAGTAACAGTGTCCAAGTTGGTGAATCCGCAACTTAATCTTTTACCTTCTTCTTTTTGTGCTTCCAGTTAGGGGTGTTCATGGTTCGGTTTGGATCGATTTTTGATCAAAACCAAAATCAAATCAACTTAATCGATTTTTAAATTTCTAAAATCAAATCTAACCAAATAAATAAAAACTATCGATTTAGTTCTTGTTGGTTTGGTTCGATTTTTCAGTTTATAACTAGCTAATAATAAATTGATAATAGTAAAACAATGACGCATGAGATAACTATTTCAAATGAACAAAATGAATTAACAAATTTCTCTCTACTATCACAAGATGAATGTATCTGAATATTTTATTATTTTTCAACACTATTTCAAAGTTTTAACATGTTTAAGTTGATAACGGAAGAGGTTCTTCTACTTCACATGTTTAATATCCACACAAAAATAATATACAACTTTAAATAGAATGGTCAATCCTTCAAAAATCAAAGGGGTAAACGGTTGAATAATAGGTGGATGTCTTAGCAAAAAAATTAAAAATCGGCAATACACCACACCATATATAGATAATTAGACTTAGCGTATTGAGTTTGAACATATTTTTTAAGAAATAGAATTTAAAAGTATTATAGTTCATGTGAAATAAGTATACTAAAACCAAATTAATGATTAAAAGGTATAAAATATTTATAATTATTTATGAAAAACTAATATCATACATTCGAATAACTATAAAATTTATCGGTTTGATTTGGTATTTTATTCGAATTTTTTTTGTAGAACCAAAACCAAACCGAATATTATTGATTTTTTAAAATTTTAAATCAAACCAAATCAATCCAAATCAAATGTCAATTTTTTAATCGGTTTGATTTGAATTACGGTTTAGTTTGGATTTTCATCAAACCGTGAACACCCCTACTTCCAGTGGTGATCTTGGTCTGCATCACCCTCCGCGAGCTTGTCGCTTCGCTGTCATCTACAGCTTCGTTATCTGAGAGAGGAATTGGAGTCTTATCCTTGCAAAGTACTTCGGTTGACATTTGTCCATTGTCGTTCTCGAATGAAGTAGAAGGATCTTTTATCTTACAGGTGTTGTCCAACACCAAAGAAGGAGTAAAGCTCGGTTTTGAAGTCGTTGAAAGAGGCTTAGCTCCTTTTTTAGTTCACGCTGGCACGCCCTTTGAAGTTAAAGACTTAGGTGACGATTGACTCGCCTTTGACTTAACAATAGAAGAAGACTTATTTCAATCCTACGGTTGAGAGTGGTGAACTTTGGAAGGTGCATGGATGTCATCATGCTTCAAGCATTTAAACATAATTTTGTTCTTCCCAGTAGGGTTTACTTGACTAATTGACCACCAATCTACAATTGATGCATCATTAAAGGCCTATCAGGATGTGGTTGTATGATAACTATTGAAGAACTACTAAGACGAGTGCAAGAATCCCAAAGTCGTACCAACTCTTTTAGTGTGCCATTATATGATTGTCCGATGAGGTCATTAGGGAGGTCTTGGCTGAAACCAAACTGACGACTAAATCTATAGGGATTGTAAGGCTCAATAACAAGTTGGTTATCGCATCAGACTGTGAAATAATTCGAATGGAGGTTAATTAAGTAATCATTCCAAGAGCTAGACAATTCACTGTTATCCACAACAGACAACTCTTTAGACTGTATCAAGGCCAAATGGTGGAGATTGCGAATATCCACATCCTGAAATAGTCGTCGTGCACCTGGAAGGCCAAAGTACTTTGCCATCTTCTCTCCAACAATCTTATACATACGAGCGCCATTATAATGACGACTAGCTTGATAATAAGTGTGAAAATAACCACTAATCCATCCATAGAGGTACTGGATGGGAAAAATTATGTCACTCACGCCTAAGTTTGATGAAGTTGAGATCTCTTTCAAACCCTTACAGATACTTGCCAAGACTAGGATCGCTAATGAAAACTTCTCCTCGTGATCCATTAAGCTCGAAACCTTGAAGTCACTGGGAGGAATGTTGTCAAGCTTCTTGGTTGGAAAAACAAACTTACAAAATCAGCATGCAAGAAAGACAGCTAAATTCATCTTTTCTCTAAGAAAGTCTTCCACGCCTAACTTGATGAAAGGAGCATTCTCTTCCTCAGTCCGTGGTAAAAATGACATGTCGATATGACCCTAGGATTTTGTCTCGACCTTGGTTTAGCCCGTTGTTAGACACCCATGCTGGAGGCTCATTATACCTTTTTGGTCCTTTGAACCAGAAACTCATCCAATCACGGATGGAGGTCTTTGAAAGCTGATAAAATGCTGAAAATAAGTAGGCATAAGTTTAGGAAAAAATGGTTTCCCATGTTTATCTGCTTGAGTCAATTCTTGGGCCGAAAAACAACTTCATAGTAGAAAGCTCCATGAAAAGGAAGGCCTCCAATTATACGCATATCCCGTAGTGAAATAGAGAGCTCACCAATTCCACTACACATTATGTTAGTTGCTTAATGCCATAATTCACAAAAAGCCCGCAACACATTCTCGTTGATGTCGTATGGGAAGGCGAAAAAGGCATTATATACCTTAACACGTTCCAACTCCTTCTTGTTGCGGCTAAGAACATCCTCTACCATTCCCAATAGCAATATGTATATCGAAATTCACCGTAGATGAATTGAGGATACCTCCATGTGGCCAAACTTTCCTCTGAAACTTAGGGACAAGTAGTGGCAGCTTCCTCATTATGGGTAGATGATTTCAGTAGAAAAGAAGTCATGTTGAAAACCTTGTTTGAGTTGAGAACATCAATCTTCTCCTTTGCTAACCATTTGATTAGATGAAGAGATTCAGCAAGTGGTTCTCTGTCAAGAGGGAAGGCACCAATCACTGGAGGATGGACCTCTAAGTCAAGGATTCTAGCATGGGGATCTCACTTGTAGCTCACTATTTCAAATTGGGGATGTGGTATGTTGCTATCATATTGAAAGTTTTTCTCACTTACAGGAAACAGAAATTGTACCCTCTACACTTGAAAACCTACCAAGGGTATTAAAGAATAAGATGAAGTTCATGAAGCCATGCAAAGTTGATATAAGCAACAGATCACAATTCATAAGCCAAACTTTAGAAAATCGCCTAAGCAAATCTAGAAGTTATTTGACTGTGATTTTTGCGTAGGATGTAGCTTTTCGAGACTACTTTCTACCACCATAAGCCGTTCATTATTCTGATACTCCTACATCAAGATATAATTTATTTGATGAGCACACATGAATCTGAAACAACAGCTTATCAGAATTCATAAGCTGAACTTTGAAAATCACTTGAGCAAATCTAAATGCTATCTGACTGTGATTTTGCATACAATTTAGCTCTTCGAGACTACTTTTTAGCGCCATAAGCCATTCATTATTCCTATATTCTTACATCAAGATACAATTTATTTGGTGAGTATGCGCAAATCTAAATCAGCAGTTTATTAGAATTCATAAGCTGAACTTTGAAAAATCACCTGAGCAAATTTAAAAGTTATATGATAGTGATTTCCGCGTACGACGTAGCTCTTCAATACTTATTTCCAGTGCCGTAAACCATTCATGATTCTGATATTCTTACGTCAAGACACAATTTATTTAGTAAGCACGCGCGAATTTGAAGCAACAGCTTATCGGAATTCATAGGCTGAAATTTGAAAAATCACCTGAGCAACTCTAGAAACTATCTGACTGTGATTTTCACACACAATGTAGCTCTTCGAGACTATATTCCAGTGCCATAATCCTTTCATAATTTTGATATTCCTACATCAAGATATAATTTATTTGGTGAATACGTGTAAATCTGAAGCAACAGCGTATCAGAATTCATAAGCTGAATTTCAAAAAATTACCCGAGAAAATTTAGAAGTTATCGGACTGTTATTTCCACGTATGACGTAGCTCTTTGAGACTCTTTGCAGCACCACAAGTCGTTCGAAATTTAGATGCTCCCATGATACGTTATGAATTTTCTCTCGCAGGTGCTCCAAGCTGCAAAATAAGTTCTTTTTTTATTAAAAAAATAAAAGGGAAAGCACAAGATTAGTTGCGGACCATAGAAAGCAAAAAAAAGAAAGTTCAGCAATTATAAATAGGAGGGCTACATGAACCAATCAGAATGAAGCAAAAAAGTTCATTTACACTTGGACTACCTACTTTCTGCAATTATAAATAGGAGGGTTACATAATTTTCTGGGACATTCAACAAGCATCAGCTTCGACAACACTGTTCTTCAAAGGAGTGGTTAATAGAGTTTTGTCTGGAGATCAACCCGAAACAACTAAGTGTTGTTCGATATTCCTGGACATCAAACACTTTTTCTAGGAGGTTCAAATCATCCTGCAATTCGAGAGATACGCTATTGGAGGTCCTCGAATCACGAAAAAACTTAGGAGAGAAGAATCAAGAGAACAACAAAATTGTACTCACAAAATTCATTAATAAAATTATTTTCTTTTATTTATTTTGATTGCAGTTATATTTTTCGGCATCTTTGGAAAATTTGTTGCGAACACATAAATTTGGTAATATTTTAAATGTAAACTTGTGGTCATGAAACTAACAAACAAAAAAAACATTTAAAATTAACCAAGAGCAAGTCGAGCAATATAATTAACACGCTATTTATTTTCCATTCTATAGAAGAATTATCCATACTTCAACACTTTACTTTTGGGTGTTTTTCCCCATTGAGTTGTACCTCACCATCCATTAAACGATTTCAAAAGTCACAAGAAAATTTCGATTGCGAAGACGTAACAATTTGAATTAAAGTGTCACAATTTTGAATTATTGTCCAATTTGATTTTTATCTTCTTTTTTTTTAACCATGTAAAACAAAAGATTTTAGAGTACCTTTTTCCTTGTTATCTAAAAAGTTTGTAAACCCCTACTTTTGAACTTCCCTTTTTGTTTTTAGCTTTTTCCTCTTGTTCATGTTTTTTTTCCCTACAAACATCTTCTTATCCCACTTCTTTTTTTGTAGTATTTTGGGCCGTCAGAAAATGGAAATTGGTAACAAAGGCTTTGTAGACAAAAAGTTCATAAATTTAAGCCACTTATAAGTAATTGCGTTGAAAGATTCTGAAAAAAATTGACTGTCATTTTAGAGATCAGTTTATACCTTAAGAAGAAGAGGAGGTATGAAGTGTAGGACAGAATGCAAGAAGTGTATAATATAACAGATAATTTTAAGGAGTGACAATAATTTTCTTGATTGATCAACGTGAGTGAACCGTGCTTAGACATAATAAATGATATAATTAAAAAAATTTAAAGATATAATAATTTGTATTTATGTAAATTTCTTAAAGTAGTTTTAACTTTTTAAAATACTTTTTAAAAAAGTTGTATTTGTGTAAGAAACTCAAAGTTAATTAATACATCTTTGAATTGTGAAAAATTCATTCATCTTGAACCATAAAAAAGAGGGCCAGAAATTCATTTATTTTGAATTGAAAGGAGTAACTTTTAAAAAAAATGAAGAAACTAGGTAATACTTCCATTTTAATTGCAATATATACTAAAAATAATTGTTTCAAAATATTTACTTGTTTCAAAATTCAAGATATAATTGACCATGTTTTTTCTATTCTACCCTTAGTACTTAAAGTCATTCTAAAATATGAAGAGAATTATTATCCTATGTTTCAAAAAAATAATAGGTTATATTAGTCAAATTATCACCTCTATTAATTTTTTCTTAATGGGTGTGCAAATCTTATCCTGCCAATTAAAATAAAATAGTTGAGCGACTTTATTGTCATGAAATAATGAAAAATGACTTTACTAGATAAACTCATCGAATTGAGTGATCAATTCAGAAATTAACTCCTCCAGTTACTTATCAGGGACGCATGGTTATTAAAAATAATTAGTCCAAAAATATTTATTATTTTAAAAAATTAAAATAAAATTAATTTTTTTCTACCATTACACTTAATTTAACAAAAATGTGAAAATAAATTAATGTGATAAAAGAAAAAGTATAAAGGCGATTTAATCAAATTATTTTTTTAATTAGTACTTTTAAAAAAATATATAATAAATAAACATGAGAAGTAAAATAAAGCGGGAGAATAGCTACTTGTGATGTGATGGTAGCATTTTGGTACGGTGATGTTGTGTCTTTTGGGATGCGAACCCTTGTTCAAGCGGTTGCAGTTACACAATTATTTGAGGAAAAAATAATTTTTTAATTCTTTATTTTAAATAAAAAATAGTTTTATGATCTTTTTATAATGGGATCTTCATTTTTATACATAAAAGATCATTATTTTTATATATAAGAGATCTGAAAATGTCACATTTTTTATTTAAATTATAAAACGCTAAGAGATCTCAGTTTCACATTATTTTCTAAAATAAATAAAAGTAGAATTAGTTGTAGTCACCTTTTAGCTAGTTTTCTTTTCTCTTGTTGATGAAGTTTCTTTGAAAATAATATTTTTCCAATTGACTTTTGCTGGGATCTCCCCTATGTTTGGGCTAAGCTCAGGATTCTTTTGGACTATTGAATGAATAACATACTAAAAAAAGTTATATTTCCACCGGGAAAAAGAAAAACTTTTTCCTACATGCATAAGTTGATGAGAAGGTTCAATAAGCTCGTAATAAATATCATGATATTAAATATGCAACAATAATCAGTAGGAAGTGAGGTAGCAATAAATGCATGGAAATGTGAATCCAATTTCAACAGAAGGATGAAACTTTGGTTAATGCCTGGAAATCATGTGAGGTTCAAAACATAGAAGTGTACCAAATTTGGATAGAGAACAAAGGTTGCAGTAGGTTGATGATTTGCATTAAATAGTCCACATATGATTGATATAAATGATGCACGCAGCCGACTCCAACTAATTTTCAAGTGTTTGGAGCATTTTAATATTATACTATATTTTATTAAAACGTCTCACTAATGTTTAATTTCTCATATTTATTATGATGAATGTGACATTACTTTTCACCAACAAGCAGAGAAAAAGCCACTATTGAGATTAGAACTCAAACTAGGATCTAGCAAGAACCAAGAAGCCACAATGTGGTATCTTTATCCACCAAACACCAAATAAATTATTTGATTAGGACAAAACCAGTGTTTTCCTATGAACAAGAGAGTAAGGGAGTTGCCTGACATCTAATCTTAACCCAAATCTGAATGTTACCCTTAGACACCAAAGGGAAATGGCCAAGCTCACAAGAATTTTTCCTTAAAAGGCTAATCAAAGCAAAACCATTAGTATATCATCAACACATCTCTTTTCAAGTGCATGATGGAGTTATCACATTTGTGTATAACAGTTTCAAGTGTTGTTTATAAAGATTTATCAGAAACCTTCCAGACACTGATGTTTCTCAAAGTCTACTCCAAACAATCCATAGATTTGAACTGTAAATTTACCAATCTAATTCAAGTTTTTCAATAATAATTACAAGAAAAGTTTCTTCTTTGCTAGACAAGAAGTACAGAGCACAAGAAATGCCACTACTATTGCAAAGGATCCCTGAAAAATAAATCCAAATTGCAATATCTGAATGTAGGAGTTTTAAAGAGAACAAGATTAAATAATCAAAGCACACACAGCAAGAATAAATATCATAAGAAGTCCTACAGGTTACTGCTCCAGAAGTTGCTGGGTAATAGGGGAGGATAGCTCTCTCTCGCAAGCGAAGTTATCATCTTCTGGTTCGCTCCAATTTATATTGTTAGAGTTATTGTTGATACTGGGCTCTGAACTAGCATTGCTGCTTGTGGCTAGCGGAGAGTCAGAAACACTACCTGTCTTATTCTTTGTGGAGCTAGAACGGATACCGTTTGCTGAAGAAGCAGAGGCCCGTGTCAGAACTGGACGTAAGGTTCCATTAACACTTCGTCTTATATCCTGTTCAAAAGTGGACCATAAACGTAAATTTAGGAAATAGAATGTGTTACAATGCTTGTGATGCAGGTATGCTCGAGACTTCTTTAACAAGCACATTAGTAGTTTACTTTTAATTTGAATATTTATTGAAATTAAATGAGCATTAGAAGGTATGTACCATGTGCCGTAGAGCCATATCCAAAGACTTTTTGGAGAATGATCTTCCAAAGCCTGAATTTTCTCGGGACAGAGATTTCTTGGAGGGATTTTCATGAGATAGATTATCATCTTGCTTGGGGGGAGCTAGTTTCCTCATGTTTACTACCCTTTCAACCATCTGTGTGCCTATCAACACAGGGTTCACATCATCTTTCTCATTACCATATCCCCTACTCTTGGAAAGTAGAGCAGCTGCATTGCTCAAAATAATAGCAGTTGTTGCTCGTTGTCTTGAAGGAGAACAGGATCTCCGTCTGGGTTTCCCATCAACATTTGAATTAGTGGTAGAGGATCGTGCACCAGGTGCAGTTGGTCTTCCCCTAGATGCAGATGCAGGCCTTTTAGGCACTGATGTCTTAGAATTGATAGAAGAATCACGCGAAAGACTTGGTGTCTCCAAGGGTTTCAATGGCCTAGACTTCACAGTTGGAGATGTACCCCGAGATGGTGCAGTTTTTTTCAATGTTGTGGTACCCGTTTTTGTTGATGAAGAAGAGCGAGACCCAGAAACAGATACAATAGGAATGGACGATGGAGTTGATGGTCGACGAGTTGGTGTTGCCGACCTTGACGCTGACTTGGAAGCTGATGGTTTGGAGGATCTACTGGTTGGGGTAGAAGAGCGTGGAGCAGCTCTTGTTGGAGTTGAGGATCTTGCTGTTGAAGCAACAGGCTTAACAGAAGGCAATGTCGCTCTTGAAGTAGGAGTAGAAGATCTTGAGGGCTTGGATGCAGAAGCACGAGGACGTCCAGTAGGTGTCGCTGACCTTGTGGAAGTTTCCTTTTTTCCCCCTGATGATGAAGGCTTTCCATTTCCAGCAGAAGAGTTTTTGCTTCTGGACATAGCTGGCTGTCCAGTTGAATTAATCTTTAACGAGGGCCCTTCCAGTGAGTTTGCGGCCTGGAATATAAAGCAGTTCAGACTAACATATTGTTTTGCAATCCACCTCAAAATAGCTGTAACAGCATGCTAATAGAGAAGGCATAAAATTTCTTCAACTGAAAACACTGTATTAGCATTTAGTGGCAAAATTGAGTACACTATCATATCAGCATTCAATGAAATTGATCCACCTCAATAAATGTAACTGCATGATAAATAGAGAGGTAGAAAATTTCTTCAACTGAACATCATATCAGCATTCCATGGCACTAAAATGAGTATAATATCGTATAAACATTCAGTGGCACTAAAATGAGTATATTGTACCTGAGCTATATCCTGCCCGATGCTTATTTTGGATTCTGGTGCAGTTGTACTTGAATCTTTCTCAATTTTACAGTCTTGAGCAGTTGAACCAGAATTCGCCGCAATCTGGTGCACCGGAATATTCTGTTCTTCCACCTGAGGTGATGGATCTGAAGGAGACTGAGGTGGTGAAAGGAGCCTGAAAATCAAATTAGCAGATAAAATTTGACGTATAATGGCAGAACCATCACACAGCACCGTATTTTCATGAAACAACGAATATACAATTTAACCATGGTTCAGTACATCATGACTAACAGCCTCAGACCAAATTCTAGTAAGGAAAGCTGATCTCTAAAAGCACATTTAACCATTCAACCAGACTGTTAGACTTTGAAATAACTTTCCTTTTCTCAAGAACATGGAAACTGAAGCAGAATCAATATAGTCGCACACGATTTCTTTTCTCTGTCGAAGATCGTAAGTGTTTAAGCTTAAATGTACCAAAAGATAACAGTCCTACAGTGCACAAAATAAATCAGCAGAATCTTGGTTTAGAAGAATTGATAAGGTACTCCTTGCTCAGTCTTGACGTATGTGCTTGTTTGATCTGCTCTTGTTCATATTATCGCTTAACCTTAGAATGCTAAGGGAGCAACTTCTCTTGTTCGTCACAAATAGAAGATCTATTTAGACCAGATTTTAATTTAACAATGACTAAGAAGTTCCTTTATGCTGTGACAAGTCCCTTTGACAGTAATAAACTTCTATAATTCATCACAAAAAATTAAAACAGAAGTATGTTTTGACAGGGTTGAAAAAGAAAGGGAACAAATATGCAGCACCATAAATTTTTACTATAACAATATAGGAAAAAACAGTCATCAGATAGGCCAAGAAACAACATCACCCATAAACTTAGTCTTCTAGCTCTCAAAGAAGAATTAGGACAGAGAACTATTACAATGAGCAGAAAAAAGAAACTTAAAAATAAATATCCACTACCAATTAGTATATCCTTTGAAATATTTGACTAACAATGCTCCACAAAATTATAAAATGGAAGGCCACAAACTATGACAATGCTCAAGACAAAATTACCTCATGCAGTAATTAGTATCGACATTCTTAGATTTGTCTTTTTATCTTTTCTTTATTGATAGATAGCCTTCGTAGAGTCCAATGAACAGAACGTGGGTGCAAGTAAAGGCAAGTAAAATACTATAAAACTTCCAGAAAATAAAATCGCTACCACATCGTGACACACTAGACCTTTTGAACTCCCAAATAAAATGTCACTTACATACTATCAGTCCATAAATTGTTAGAGGCTGCATAAGCTATTCGGTTTCTTCTTTTAGCTCAAGACAATAAATAACAAGTAGCAAATCAAAGTAGAAGAAAGAAATGCAGCAACAGAAAGAGTCATCACTTGGCCAGCACAAAAATGTTATAGTAAATACCAGTCATAGTCATTCTTGTCATTCTCAGAGTTTAGAAGATAATCTTGATTAGCAGGCTTCATTGATGTCTCATTTGATAACAAAGAGAAGTCAACCTCTGAGCCTGCAATTAATAAAAATGCCAACTTTATACATATAAAAAAGTGAAAACAAAGAACATTCCAGGGCCAGACTCAAATATCTCAAAGTTGGTTGTACTCCAGATTTAAAATTAAAGAGCATGCATTTAATAACAATTTGTTGAAGTGGGGATGGGAAGAACCACCCAAATGACAGGGTACATTTATTTTATTCTATTTCTGGGAAAATTTTGAGACTAGAAATTAACGACGCTGGAAAAAAAGCATCTAAAAATCAATACCTAATTGCTGATCCAATTCCTCAGAGTTACATTTAGCAAGTTGATCATTCATGTCCTTTTCGCTACGACGCATCTCAAGAAACATTGCAAGGTCTTCATCTACCTCCTTCATCACCATTCCTAAAGTCCTTTCTTGTGGCCTACATTGCACTGATGTCTGCATTTTTGCATACCAAACTCATTTAGAATTCCAAAAATCCAATCTTTTAACAAAGAAAACAAATCAAAATCATATCTTTACAAAAATGAAAATACCATTTCAAGAACCTCTAAAGGATCTATTTCTAAATGAAAAAAATTCACATTAGATTCAGAAAAAGAGCAAAACCCATACATTTATATCCCTAATAAACACCCATTTCCCCCTAAAGCATACATTTCTTCAACAAAGTAACGACAAAAATCTTCAGTAGATCATTGGATCTGACTTGTAAAATGGACCCAATGACAAAAAACCAACCATCTAGATTACATAAATACCATAAAGCTCACATCTTTACTATCAAAAACCTTCAGCTGATTTACACTTAAGCCACTGCACTCACTAACACCCTCAGAAAATAAAAGAGACAACTAAGTTTATCAAGATTCAAGAACCATATACAAAACATTGCACCAGAAAAAGAAATAACAAAAGCAAAACAGTGAATCTCATAAAATCATTAGATATACTTACAGCCATTGTCACGGGAACAGAACTGGAAAGTTGTATTAATGGATTCAAAGCTCAGAGGAAGGAAGAAAGAAAAGAAAGAAAAGGGGGTGAAATGGCAGCTAGTATAAGTTGAGAAAAATGTCAGATGGTAAGCGAGAAGTGGGGGGGAGGAGGGGGGGGGAGGGGGTTAAAGAAAGTTAAAAACTTTAGAACATGAATGAAATCAAAGTGTTTTGTTGGATTCTCCCTTTGATAAGCAAGTCACGGTGTGTTTTCTTATGTGATGTGCACAAGAAAACAGAAACTCAGGAGAGAAGTAGAGTTTGAAATCAATACAATTTCTATTTCATCGATTCCCTAATATGTCCAACCAAGCTGGTATAATTACTTACCTGCCCTTATTTATTTTCTTCTCCATTCTAATTCAAAATTCAAATTTATAATAAATTAATAGGGTTTTAAATTTTGTTGTCCATAATTTTTATGTTGCACTCAACTTTTTAAAAGAATGCGTCTGAGTCCATTTTGGATCATCAAAAAATGCATTAGTTTTGGAAGACGCAACACAAGATGTAGCGATGTTTTTAAAAGCAACCGACCAACACATAGCATAATTGAATTGATTCTAACAAAAATAACAAAAACTCATATTTTTATCTGTTTTATTATTTTATCAAAATCACCAATAAAACTCAAAAGTTTTGGTTTATATCATCATAAATTGCCACCTGCAACGTTCCTAACCAACTTTCTTAATTGATATGTCGCTTTTTTAAAATCCTATTTGGAAATTTGTATTACCAATTTTTAATTAGATCAAAAGATTACTAAACTTGTTACTTGAGAAAAAGATAAAGGAGATCTAAGAGTGGTATGAAAAATCTTTAAGTTTGTAGTAACTATTTAGGTATGGCCAAATATGTAAGAAAATTAACATTTTATACTTTTGCTAGAATTTCTTTTTTATCTACTCGTAGAAATAAGGTATTTTATTAAATTTATAGTAGAATCAAAACATTAGTTTCTCAAAAGGGATCACTTTGCATTCACCATGCAATATTTGTTAGTTTGAAAGTCTTTCTGAATCAATTTTTTGTTACATATGTCAAAGGCTTATTTAGAATGAGCTTTATGAATACAATTACTGTGGATTATTTATATCATATAATCTTCTTTTAAGTTCTATTTACTAGTAAACCTTTTTAGATTTTGAAATAATTGCTGTGTGAACTTTTTGCCAAAATTAAGGAAGACATATGTATTAGGTGCATAATAAGAGGATCATTTCATAATCATATGTTAACTTTTTGCACTTGGGAGTACAATAAGTCATTTTTCAAAGTGAATAAAGAGCATTTGTCAATATCTCTTAGTCTGTGGGGTATCCATTTATTCCATTGCACATGTTTTGGGACAGAGGCTTCTTACTTTATAGTAAGTAAATTTTTTGATTGATTCATTTCATAACATAATTTCTATCGCCTATACTTTTTGTTCTCTTTGTTCGTTTACCTATGCCATTGTTTTTTCTAGCTCTTAATATCATATCTTGAAAATCCTTTTCTTTTGATATTATCAAACAATAGGAAAATTATATATAAGTTTATCCTAATGCATCAATATCAACCACATGTGTCTTTAACTAGTTAATTAATTTTATAACCTTGTATAAATTTTATTTTTTAGTATTACGTCTTTTTACTAGAAGTCTTTGTACAGGGGTAAAATTATACAGAACACATAGTGAAAGCAAAGTGATACCACATGGAGACAAGATGTCAACAATGAGGAATTGTTGAGTTTGTCAAGGAAAGAGCGAATGAGGTTCCGAAGGACAAGACCATCATTCGGAACCAAGAAGGCCAGATACACACAATTTAACCAATCTCATGTCATAAGCTAAATCAGATGATCCCAACGCCAGACCGACAGTGACTTTACTGCATTCGGCATTAGAAGCATCCGTCCATAGAGAGGTCAATTTGACAAACTTGGTCTGAAACTGGCGAAGTGATTTTATCAAATACTTGAAAAGCGACGAAACATTGACTGAACCTGACGCCTCATGTGCCCTTAAATGAGAGCTTTGCTAGATATTGCCTTGTGGATGGAAGCTTGTACAAAAAATCGTTCTCAGGCCCATTAGCAAGATGTTTGAATCTGGGAGAGGTCAATTACGTTTTAAGGGAAGTCAATGAGGGAGTTTGTAACAATCATTTCAGGACTGAGACTTTAGTGCTAAAACTAATCAGAGTCGAGTATTACTTGGCCCAAATGGAGCATGATTCTAGGGCGTTCTTATGAAAATGTGATAAATGCCAAAGGTATACCCAAATAGTTTACCCACTAGGGGAACTTCTGCACCTGATCACGTCCCCGTAGACCTTCATGAAGTGGAGAATGGACATTGTCGGACCATTTTCTTCGGCCCTAGGATAGGTAAAATTTCTTGCAATTATAACTAGCTATTTTTCTAAGTGGATTGAAGCAGGTGCTTACAAGACAATCTAGAAAGAGAAGTGATAGATTTCTTATGGGATCACATTATATGCCATTTCGGAATACCAAAAAATATTGCATGCGATAACATGCTATAATTCCTCGAGTCCAAAGCCACTAAATTCCTCGAGGGGTTGAAGATTAAGAGTATTACACATTCTCCTTACATCCAAACGCTAATGGACAAGTAGAATCAACTAACAAAATAATGTTGTCAATCCTTAAAAATAGGTCGGAATGTGCTAAAGGCATTTGGGTTGATGAATTTCCTGGAGTACTTTGGGCACATCGAACTACTCATAGATCTAGTACCGGATAAATACCTTTATCACTCGTATACGAAACAAAAGCCTTGATATCGGTAGAAGTTATAGAACTGAGTCTAAGATTTGGACACACAAATGAGGCTAAAAACAATGAAGCCATGTATATATAATTAGATCTACTAGAAGGACATCGAGAGATGACATTAATTTGAATGGCGAGCCAGAAATAGAGAATGGAAAGATACTACATTCGAAGGTCCAAACTCCGCCACTTTCAAATAGGAGACTTAGTCCTTTGAAAAATCGCTCTTAATAATTCAGATCCGAATGCAGGAAAGATAAATCCAAAGTAGGAAGGGATGTACAAAGCTATGAGTGTAGCCTGCAAAGGAGGATACCAGTTAGCAAACTTAGATGGGCTCCCATTACAAAATAATTGGAATGTGAGCCACTTGAAGAGATATTGTTACAAAAGAAGGTAATAACGAGACAACTGGGTTCAAAAAATACATGTTGCGCTCTTTTTCTTAGCACAATTTTTATCCAAATTGAGTTTTGTTGGCAAGATTTTAATGAGGTAGCAAAAACGTATTACGAATTCAAAAGCACCCGCACTATTGCCTTGAGTGAAGGTATCCAATATATATTCTTGATCCTTCACTCCCAGATACTAGGGGAGTAGAGTTAATAAAAGTGATTTGATGCACCACTATGAAAGGTAAAGACCCTGAGATGTGCGAGGAAACTAGGAGCTAACAAGAGTAAAAATCCAAATTTTTAATAAGAGAAAGACACTAGAAACTAACGGGGTAAAACTCTGAATTCCTGAGATAAGAAAACGCCAAAACTATCAGGGGAAAAATCCCTCCAATTATCTTGACCTAAGGACAAGGGACCACATCACTATGTCCCAAAAAAAACGAAAGCTATTGATTGACCGCTCAAGATGGCAATACAGACATACCTTATAGAATTATTAATTTTACACATGTAAAAGCTTCCGGCTCGCCCAAAAAAGCATACGGTCACATCTTGTGAATTTCAATTTTCATTCTTTGTATAACGCAAAGTTGTGAGTTAATGTAAATCTTTTTGGTGTATTTCACCTAATACTTCTAAGTCCTATTTTTAAGCCGATTTGATCTAATATGTGCCTAAGAGTGAGTGGAGATGTCCTATTCATAAGGATAGTTTAATTGTAAGGGGCATAACTCACAAAGTCGCATGGAGTCAAAATAACTCGAAAATAGGTTAAGGAAAGATCCCGAATAAAAGCAATGACAAAAATTGACTCATTGATGTCGTATGGACATCACCAAAATAAGTTGCACAAAAGAGGCCGAAACAAGCCCCAGATGGCAAAATCATAAACATAGGCAGCAAGACATTCAAGGAAAAAAATAGATTCAGATACGAACTACACCAAGAAACATGTTTATAAAACCAAAAAACGCAAAAGCCAAATAAAAGTTTTGGACATACATAACATAAGCTAAAAGGAAACAAGTAAAAGACTTTCTATTAATTTGGCTACTATAAGACCCAAAAAAGTACAATACACAAAGATGGAAAAAGGAACTATGGCTTATCCCATGAAGCTTCAATGCCTTGAGAAAGCTCTTGGAACTTGGAGGATAAGGAGGAAGGTTCCACGCTGGCAGGCACAATAAAGGCCATAGGGCGAGTCAGCTTTTTAATAGGTAATGCAGGAGGAATCTTGAGGTTTTCCTCTTCTTTATCTTTTTCATTCTCTCCAAAATCATAGTTTAAAAGATCATCATCAGAGGAAGAAACTAGGTCCTCTTGACCTAACTCTGGAAGACCGCTCATTGTAAGCTCCATCAGAGACTAAGCCTAAGAGATCTTCTCGTTAATGTCAATGGATTTGGCGTTGACCTCTTTTTTTGTATTTTGCCTTATGATCCAGGTGTCGCAAATGACCTAAAACTTATGCATATCCCTGAGAAAAGCAACCTTGACTTTTTCATCTTCCAGGCGATGCACCAACTTCAAATTCTATTCTTAAAGAACAAACATCTGCTCACTGTTAGTAATGTTAATAGCGCACTCCTGCTACACTCTGTTCTTATGATACTCAACTCGAGCTTCTAGTTTGGACATCCTGATATATCGGGACACAATGGTCTAATCTCGAACTCAAAGGTTTTCTTTTAGCAAATATTTTCTCCAAGAGGCAGCCTTAATAGCCTCTAGGTGCATGGCTTTCTCCCTCCAGAGAATTGCAACCTCCGAGCTTAAGTTGTTGGCCTCATAACTAAAGACCTCCCTCTCCTCCTATACCCGAGCCAATTTGACTTTTAAATCCTTGACTTTAGAAAGTTTCAACTTCAAGGCTCTATCTCAGTAAACTTGGCCTCCAGTTCAGCCATTTTCTACCTCAAATTCTCATTTTTGATAGTCAAGTCTTTCTGCTCCTTGAGCATCTATTGTATTCCTTCGGAGATTAGGATGTTACCCTAGTAGCAATAAACAAAATGTTTAGTATAGAAATGTTGAAAAAGGAAGAAGCTAAGTGGACAGTTAAGAAATATTTTTACTTTGGTATAAGCCTGAGCTGCTTCGTTAAGAATATATGTAGGAGAGACCTTTTACATCTTCTCTTGTTCTTTAGTAGTAACCATAGGATAGAGGTAATTGGCAAGGACAACTGGCTGGGAAAGCATATGCGACTCCTCGTAGATATTTATGGAGACTAACTTTTTCTTCTATGGATTATTTGTTGGAGCCGGGAGGACACTCGCCAATCCATATTTAGAAGCAGAAGGTTTGTGAGACCTAGATGAGCTTTGATCCCAAAGTCTCCCTTGAAAAGCTACGGAGAAAACAGATACTTTTGGGGGAGGACCCGATGAAGAAGGCATGACTTTGATTTTTCAAGACAGGGACAAAAAGTTAGGTGGTTTTTCGCTCTCTATACCTTAGAGGTGGTAATGGACTTCCATGCCCTCCCTTGGGAATCTAAAATGTTCAGGATGTCCTGAACCTATTTACTAATGGGGATATCCACCGAAGGCGTCCATTCAGGAGCTGAATGGTAAACTTGCAACCATAATTAGTTGTGAGATGTGGAGGGTCAGATGAACAAAATCAAATAAAAAAGAAAAAAAAATCACAAATATGAAAAACTTACGAGTAAGATTCCATAATTTCAGGATCAGAATACCCAAAATAAGATCTTTCTTACAATCATATAAAATCTTTCCATCTAACTCGGTCATAATCGTCATTGAGGTTGGAGAAAATGGTGTTATTCCTACGGTGTGTCAGTTTCAGGATCCCTCCCCAAAAGAAATGAGGAGAATAAAGAAGAATTAGGTTATATAGGAACAATTTTAGGTGGGCCTTATCCATCATGTGTCGAAGACAGGACACGACTCTCTTAACAAAAGGCTAACTTGCGCAGACAGATCTGGTAAATCTGAAAAAGTCATAGAATAACCGTGTCAATAGCCAGAGAATCGAAACTGAGAGTAAAGGGGTAAGTATTTATATATAAGAATGGTTCAATTTGTAAAAATTTATACTCTCAAACTTTTGGGGGGAAAATATCTGGAATTTTCCTAAGGGACATCCACAATCATCTCGTACGATTGAAAGATGAGCCTCGGTGATCAATGAGACATACTCACTAGAAAGTCTATCTCAGTCATTGGTCTAACCAGTAGAGGTCGCCCGAGCTTTGAAACTATTCTAAAAATTTTAAGATTTTAAAACAATCGAGTCTACAGTAGCTCGGGAGGAGAAACCTTGAGCCTTTTGCCTTTCTTTATCTCACCTCCAGTCAAGAAAAGTGAATTAGTCTAATTAATGATATTAGAGAAGGTCATGTTTAGGAAAAATAAAAATTTGGAGGAGATAAGGATGAAGTTTGAAAGAGATGAAGATGAATATTCGAAGGAAACCTGGCAAAGATAAAGGTGAATGTTTGAAGAAAATAATGGTAAAGACAAATTGTTACACCCCGTAAGTTCCTAACGTTTAGTTGACCTATTCATACGTTAGTCAAGAGTTTCAGAGTACGATGTGTACGAGAGAGGGCCCGAAAAAAGGTCGAACGAGTGCAGAATTGGGAAAGCGAGGGAGAAAGCCGGAGCAGGCTGCAACAAGGGCAGCGTGCCACAGACCTCGTCCCTCCGCGTTGGACGCCATGGCACGCCTGTAAATTGGCGCGACAGGGTCCATGCCACAGACCCCGTGTCCACCCGCCAAGTTATATATAAAGGTTCAATGTTTTCATTTGTTTCATTTCCAATTAACAGACCCGCGTCCAGAAGAGAAAGATACGTCATTTTCAGTTAATTTTCCTCCGTTTACGCTGCCAAACGCTACCCAAACTCAAATTAACTTCTGGTATCAGGTTATAAGCTTGCAAGGAACATTACTACGGAGTTAGTTTCTCAAAATTTGCCCGGTAAATCGTAGCCCCGCCGAGCAAAAGGTTGTTAGAATTGCTCCAAACTAATTTCTATATGATCACAGGCTTCAAGTAAGTAAGCATTACTACGGAGTTAGTTTCTCAAAATTCGCCCAGCAAATCATAGCCCCACCGAGCAAAGGTTGTTAGAATTGCTCCAAACTAATTTCTATATGATCACAGGCTTCAAGTAAGTATTTCTCCCTTCTGAACTCTAGAGAAATTATACGTTTTCGACCGTGTTTTGATAAGTTAAAGTATAGTTAATATTAGTATTAAAAGTTATCGTTTTTGCCAAATTTAGTACTGAAACTAGTCTCATTCTCCCAGTAATACGATCACAGTTGGAAAGAGCTGTTGAGTACGATTTAACTCGCCTGTTAATCAGGAATTGGTGATCTAGGTATGTTAAGGCAAATTCGTTCGGCAAGTTAGTTTCTTCAGCATTATGATTCACTTTGAATTCCAGTAAGAAAGCCAGAAGCTTATGTATTGTGATTAGCAGTTGTTATTAGCTGAGCGTATCCTGTGTGTAGTTTGGGATTGTCTTTTCCATGTATAACCTTCCATAACCAACCCCAGGATTACTAGCTGAGTCGACACCCGCCAGGGGTGAGATGACGTTGCTTCAAGGAGCGGTATGTCGTCCCCAAGGGACGAAGATGGGGTCCAAGGTCCTCATACAGTCCATTTCATGGATGGAATATTATATGTCGTATCGGCACCACACCCTCTGTCGAGCCTGATGCCCGGGGTGCAGATATCAGGAGTTCACCGTACTCAAACACAACTACAGCTCAGGGGCCGAGCGGGCTCAGTTGTATACCCAGGAGACTGACAGGACAACTATAGCCACTAGTTGACCTATTTTGACCTTGTTAGGGGTATATAGCTTGAAGTGCATTCATCAGGG
Organism: Datura wrightii; assembly: GCA_035772735.1. Taxonomy (NCBI): domain Eukaryota; kingdom Viridiplantae; phylum Streptophyta; class Magnoliopsida; order Solanales; family Solanaceae; genus Datura; species Datura wrightii. The sequence continues at coordinate 190,047,051 of JASDFA010000018.1, read as the reverse complement.
CTTATGGGGGCCCCGGGTGGGTTATTCTGTGCTGGTTGTACCTTCCGGCTTATGGGGGCCAGGTAAGGTTCTTGTTTGCAGTAGTTACTAATAGATTAGATAGCAGGAAGTTCAGCTATTCAGGTAGTATTTCTATCCCTTCTTTCCAGTTACTTTCAGTTTCATTTCACTTCATTCAGCTATATACAGTTACTGCCTTATATATCTAGTACATATTGTACTGACGCCCTTCTGGGCTGCTGCATTACTTGCCTGCGGGTGCCGATAGACGTGGACCAGGATCTTCTTAGCTTTCAGCCAGAGTTAGCAGGGTGGTCAGCTCCATTCCTCCGGATCTAATAGCTAGAAGGTCTACTTCTTTTTGTCTGTACAGTTCATGGGTAGGTCGGGGCCCTATCTCGACCATTATATCACTCCTAGAGGCTTGTAGATTGTTTCAGATTTCCTGTGGTTAGCTATTGATGGCCGTCTGGGGCCCTTGTATACTTTATCTTACATGTTGGCCATGTGGAGCCTTGTTTAGCTGTTAGTTAGCGGTCTTGTCAGCCATAGCTTAGTTTAGTACTGGATTTACTTTACAGTCATAACTAGAAATCATGGTGGTCTTGTTAGCCCGCATAGGATTCTCCGTTATTACCTATTTCTGGAGTTGTTTTCTTTTACAGGTGGCTATAAGGCCTTGTCGGCTGGGGGCTGTGTTTACAACCGAGATATAGCTCGTTGTCTTCTTGATTTGAGGATTGGTATTAGTTATGCACCAAAGGTGTGCAAGCTCTGTCAGACCAGTTCAAACCCTAGTAGGGCACCAGGTGCCAATCATACCTCCCAAGATGGGGCGTGACACAAATGATACTTATAGAAGAAAAAGCAATCATGATCTCGTTCAATGTGACACATCCAAGGTACGAATTGAACGGTGCGTGGTGGGTCAAATTTAATGAGATAAGATAGATGTCTTTTCAGCCAGCAGAAAATATTTCAGTTATTCTTTCTCGCCTGAAAAGTCTTTTTTTGTTTTTGATTCCCACCGAAGGAGGTTTCGATAACTTTTCCACTTCTCGAATACTTCTTGTTAAGTGTCCGAAGATCGGGGAAACTATTTGTATAGGGGTGAAACTGTACCAAACACATGGTAAAAGTAAAATGATGCTACGTAGAGATAAGATGCCAATAATAAGAAAATATCAAGTTTGTCAAGGGAAGAGGGAATGAGACTATGAAAGAATATATCCAATACCACCACCCGAAACTGGAAAGGCTGGATACGAGAGTAAGATTAGGTAAGATTATTAAGGAAAGGTAATGATTTCAGGTCCAGCATCACGGTTCGAGACTCAAACATACAATGAAAAGGAAAGTGATGCATATGCAAGATCATACAAGAATCTACCTATCATGATGAGATAATAGCTGACACATGCAAAGACAGTATGCAGCTCAAACATTTTTATTAATCTATGTATGATCCCAAATGGAGTCATTTGATTGGTCTTTGTACTATTATAAATACCTATAAATAAGTGCACTACTCACTTGTTAAGTATCAATTGATGAAAGATTAAATATACTATACTTTACTGCTTGCTCTCATAAATTCTCTCTTTAACTTGTTAAAAGCTCATTTAGAAGAAACATTCACGGGAGCCAGAATACGGAGGCTACAAGCAATTTTTTAAAGCTTTGCATTATAACTCTTTGCTCTGAATCTTGTTATTTCATATTTTTTTATCATTCCACATGCGTTGATTATATAAATATAATTTTATCAACTACAATTAATATCGAATTTACGAGCCAAAATATGTTACGAATCATTGACCTCGCTATAAATTTAATTGTATCAATTTCTTGATAAATAGTATCTATTTTCACACATAAAAAACCTGAAATAAGATCCCGCAACATATTTGCCGAGAAATTTTCTTCCATTCGAATTACAAAGAGTTATGTTTGGCATTCCACGGTCCAAAAGATAAAACTTATCATCGGATTATTCTTATTGTCCTAGATTTTGTTTATTTAGTTTATCAACAATAAAGAAAACAGTGTAACATGAATTATTGTCAATTACAGAAAGGAACTTTGTTAAAATGCTTGTCTACTATCAGTGGTACCCAAAAAAGAAAAAAGAAAAACTAGATCTCATGTAGCAATTCTAGAAGGTCTAAATCAAAATCAGCAGCACTGAAAAGCAAAAAAGAAAAGGTTTTATTTTAGTGATTGAAACTTTCTTCTTCTTCTTCTTCTTTTTTCTTTTTTCTTTTTTCTTTTTTTGTTGGGGTGGGAAGAGAGTGATTTAAATTCAAAAACAGATTACTAGCACGATGTTGACATGATGAATATTAAATTAAGAAATGTTCACAAGTTAAAGAATAAACAAATGTCACAAGGTCATTTATATATATTTGTAGATTACAAGTTTAGGCAAGGCAAGTATTCACACACTTTTGACTAAGAGGGCTGCTTGAGAATTTAGATTCAAGTGGGCAAAAAATGAATCTGATACTGAATTCAGCTGAACACATAAAATTTATTTTAAATTAGTTATTAACTATAAAAGAATAATTATTTCATAATCGATAAAGCAAAGTTTTAAGAGGCCCCACTTTCATTTGATGATAATGTTTTATGAGTTTGTAATTTACTTTGGCAACATTTGAGTATTTATTAAAGAGTTACAAATATTACCAGTGTTTGTCTATAAATCATAAAAATAATTTTTTTTTATAAAAAAAAAAAAAGCTTAAAACTGGATCAGGTTTAGTTCTTGATTTAGATTTTCAGTCTAATATTTGGAAAACTTATTTATTTGTCATTCCAATATGAAATTCTAAAAGCATTTTAAATGGGTTTACTAGTCACTAAACTTTTAACACAAGAAGAAAAGGATATGATGGAATAAGACAATCAAATTATTGATGTCAAGAATATTTTGAAAAGCTGCAAAAGGCCCTAGACTTAAACATGGGCTGTTTTGTGTTCTTTTAGGAAGTTATGGATATATAAGTTCTGTTAATTAATTTATATTTTATACATATTATAATTATGAATGATATGACATAGTTTTATAACCAAGAATTTCTCGTTTTGGCTTTTTTTTATATTCTTTCTTCTTTCAATAATTTCACTTTAATTTATTATTTATTAGTAAATTTATTTGCGCTTCATACCGTCATAAAAAATAATAAAATATCAATAATTTTATTGACTATAATATAGATAAAAAAAAGGTATTTACAATATATATAATCAAAAGAACTTATAGATTTATGATAATAAAAAGTTCATATAAATATAAAATAAAAAGAAATTATAGGGAGAACATTAAAAAAAAAATTTATGCAATATCATTCTTACAACCTTCATCATTACAAAATAGAAGAAAAAAATATGAAATCATTGCACAATCTTCTAAATTCTTGTCGACGTTCATTCTTACAAGCTGATCATCATTCAATAGTCTTTATCTTATTCTTCAAGTCAATCTAAAACATGAATATAATAAGCACTGAAAAACATAACAACTTAAAAGATTAATATAATCATTTCAACAAAATCTTACAATGCCTCTATTTATAGGACTATAATATATATATATATATATATATATATATATATATATATATATATATATATATATATATATATATATATATATATATATGAAATATCAACTAATGTCATGAAGATGACTATTAATTATTTTAGGGGTTATATAATAAAAAAATTGTGGAAGTAATAAAAATAAAGACCATTAAATTTTACATTAAACAAATTTAAAGAAACGACTTTTTAGTTTCTTAACATTTCATATCTAATATAATTAAGAGATTTAAAGAGTTATTTTTTAGTTTTTTTATTTAATATAGCACATTAATAAGAAAAAAAAATTGTGTTTCTTGACCAAAAAGATGTGTCACTATCACTTTTTCTATTCATAACTTTATTACTACTCTTAGTTAGTACTATACAGACACACACACTTAGAGAGGCATTTTATCTATACCTAGCTTTAATGGGTGTTGTTTATGTGTGTGTATATATTATTAAGAGCGGAAATTAAAGAGATGAATTATGAGTAGTTACTCTTTGTAAATATATTAAATACAAAAATAGAGAAATACTTAAAATGAAATATGTCACATCATCCTAAATAGAGTGAACTGAATGAAAGAAAAAAAAGTTGTGAAAAGAGCCAAAAAGAGTGAATTCTTGGCCAAAGAACTATGTCACATCATTATAGACATAAATATAAATATAAATACTAGTGAATTTGTCTGCGTTTTGTGTGGTTATAAAAGACAATAAAATACTAATAATTTTATTATATATAATATAGATAAAAAGATACTTATAATATATATATATATATATATATATATATATATATATATGTATGTATATATATAAAATCAAAAGACACTATAAACTTGTGACGGTTGAAAATTCATATAAATACGAAATAAAGAGAAATCATAGAGAAAATATGCAAAAAGTTAAAAATTCAACATCATTCTTATAACCTTAATCATTAAAAAAATAGAAAAAAATATATGAAATTAATGCACAATTTTTTGAACTCTTGTTGAGATCCACTCCTACAACCCGATTATTGTTCAATAGTCATCATCTTATTCTTTAATTCAAACTAAAACATGAATATAATAAGCACAAAAAATATTACAACTTAAAAGGCTAATGTTATCATTCCTACTAAGTCTTACAATGTCTCTATTTATAGGATCATAATATGAAATACCAAATAATATCATGAATATGACTATTAATTATTTTAGGAGTTATAATAATAAAAAGTTATGAGAAAAATAAAAATAAAAGTCATTAAGTTTTCTATTAAAGAAATTTAGAAAAATAAAATTTTAATTTCTTAACATTTTATACTTAATATAATTAAGAGAGTTTAAAGAGTGTTTTTTTAAATTTTTTTTTTAAATATAGCACATAAAATAAGAAAAAAAATAGAAAAAAAAAAAAGAAGAAAAGAAATTGTGCTTCTTGGATCAAGAAAGGTGTCACGTCACTTTTTCTATTCCTAGGTTTATTATTATTCTTAGTTAGTTAGTACTATATTATTATATAGAGAGAGGAAGAAAGTGTCCAAAAAAAGAAAAAATTTGGAGAGATGTCATATCACTTAGGCTGTAATATATATATATATATATATATATATATATATAAGTACTCCCTCAATTATGACCATATTTTGAACTACACACTTTTTCTTTTAAGAGATTCTATTACCTCTTGAACTACTTTAAAATGGAATAAATACACCCTTAGGTGTTGAGTTAGCAAAGAGAGTGTGCTCACTCTGCATGTGAAAGGCCAAAAGAAAAAAGAAAAGTTTAAAATCTGATTAATATGAATATATAATTCATTTTTTAATTTGACACTTTATAATTAATTAATATTAAAAATTTGAAGAAAATATTTTTTAAATTATTTTTTTGCTTTGTGAAAAGAGTCAAATTTTTTTTTGGTAATTGACATTAGTGTTGACTTTATCTTTTTTTTTTTTTTAAATTCTAATACCAAATTTAGCGGTGAATTAGTTTTAACAAGCTATTTTTTGAAAATTTTAATTTTTAGAAATATTAGGGTTTCAATTTTTTTTTGGTCTTTAAATTATTATTTTGATTTTCTAAAAAAATAAATATATTTTTTAAATTTATACATATTTGATTTTTTTTAAAATTCTTAACTAATAACATTATGATACCATTGACTTCGTCATTAGTAGCATCAATTATTTTTTTAAACAAATAATTTTGACCATGCGATGATAATAATATTAATAAAAAAATTATAAAATTTATAAATTTTAATACGCTATTATAGGAATATCAGTACGCTTATGCGTTGATAATAATATTATAGGAATATCAGTATATCTCCAATTATAATTTTTATAATAATTAATACTTTTTTATGTAATCTAAATTTATCTAATTTCTGTTACTTTTTAGTAGCGCCAATTAAGCAAAAAAAAATTAATTATATTTCACAAAATAAGAAAGAAAAATAATTTAAAAGATATTACTCTAAGTTTTAATGTTAATTATTTATTTATACTAATTAATTATAGATTTTCCAATTAAAAATGGCAAACTGTCGTATTAATTAAATTTTAAGTTATTTTGATCTCTCACATGACTTTAAGAGAGTCAGCACATTCTCTTTGTCAACTCAACACCTACGGGTGTATTTATTCCATTTTAAAGAAAAGGTGTGTAATTGAAAATATGGTAACAGTTGGGGGGGGGGGGGCACTTATGCCTTTTCCCTATGTGTGTATGTGTGGGGGGGGGGGGTATTATTAGGAGTAGAAATTGAAGAGATTAGAGTTATAAGTAGTAACTTTTTGTAAATATATTAAATACAAAAATAAAAAAAATACTTAAAATGAAATATGTCATATCATTCAAAATATAGTGAGTTTAATATATATATATATATATATATATATATATATATATATATATATATATATATAGACATACTTAAAATGAAATATGTTACACCATTCAAAATATAGTGAATTGAATGAAAGAAAAAAAGTAGGGAAAATAGTCAAAAAGAGTAAATCATTGGCATAGAACTATGCCACATTATTCTTTTATAGACCACAATTATAATCTATACTAGTGAATTTATCCGCGTTTCGTGCATTTTTTTTAAAAAAAATTAAATTATAACAAAGTAATTATTGTTAAAAAAATTTAATTAAAAATATTGATCTTTACTCATCGACCAATTTTATTTTTTGTCTATTCTTCATGTATAAGATTGATATCAAATAGTCTACTCTTCATTTTATTTTCTTATAAAAGATATGTGTTCTCCTCCCAAAAAGCAAAATGTACATGTTTTCTATTTATTTTTGGCATTTTATTTTTATTTTTTCTATTAAGTATATATTTTCTCCTCTTAAAAAGAAAAAAAACATAATCTCCTCTCGAAAAAAAAATGCCTAACTAGATATTAAATAGGTGATGTAGTACTCTCTTAGCCCATAATTGATATTTATCTTCTTTTTTCCAAAAAAAGAAATTTTTAAAGTTTTTTCTCTAATAGCATCTGTTTTCTGAGTCACTTGTTTCACGCTTTTCATCTCTTCTTTTTTTCTTTTGATGGAGATTTTTCTTTGATGAATGATTAATGCTTGAAACAAAAATTCTTCCTTGATTAGGATCACGACCACGACCATGACCAAGGCCATGCCCTTTTTCACGCCTTGAGGGGTAGGCGTACAACTCATTTACCTCAGGAAATGGTGTAGAGCCAGTAGGTTGATTCTCATGATTTTTCATTAGCAAATTATTATTTTGTTCATCCACGAGAAGATGAGAAATCAATTCAGAATATTTATTGAAATCTTTCTCTCAGTCTTGCTGTTGCAGGAGCACATTTAAGGCATGAAAGGTGGAGAATGTCTTTTTCAGCATATCATAACTAGTAGTTGTATCTCCACATAGTTTCAATTGAGAAATAATTCTGAACATAGAAAAATTGTACTCACAAATAGACTTGAAGTCTTGTAGCCTTAGATGGTTCCAATCATATCGTGCTTTTGGGAGGATGACCATCTTCAGGTGGTCATACCTTTCTTTTAAATTATTCCACAAAACAAGTGGATCCTTAACAGTGAGCTATTTAATTTTTTATTTTCATCAAGATGATGATGCAAGAATATTATTGCTTTAGCACAATCTTGGTTGGATGCTTTATTTGTTAGAACTACAAAATATTGAATCCATGTGAAAAGTTAGAGATCTGAAAATCCTTAAAGAAAGAAGAAAAGAGGAAAGAGACGAGAGAAACTTATTATATTCATATCTATCTTTTTCTCTCTCTTTATCTTCTAGAGACTTTCCTAGTTTTTAATAACAAAAATACAATGACTAAAAGATGAGGAAACAAATAAATGGACCGGGTCGACCCTAACTTGGGCCTGAATCAACATCTGAACAGATTGAGCCATTCTCAATGTCAACACCCCCCTCAAGCTGGAGGGGGTATGCATAGACAGCTTGCACAACATAGAATGACGAAGAGGACCTGGCAACCCCTTTGTCATAATATCAGCCAGCTGGTCAGCAGAGCGAACAAAATGAAGAGAAATGAGATTAGAAGTCAAACAATCACGAACAAAGTGATAATCAATCTCAATATGTTTCATGCGCTCATGAAAAACAGAATTCTTGGCAATGTGAAGAGCAACCTGACTATCGCAAAGTATCGGAACAAGAGAGGAAATAACCAGACCAAGGTCACCAAGAAGGTGAACAAGCCAAGCCACTTCAGCCACCACTTTGTGCAAGGCACGATTCTCAGCCTCAACGGAAGATAAAGAGATAGTATGTTGTTTCTTGCATTTTCAAGAGACTAGACAACCACCAAGAGTGATATAGAAACGAGTAACTGACTTGCGAGATAAGGGGCAAGCAGCCCAATCCGAATCAGAAAAACCCATAAGAGAAAAATCAGGAGAAAAAGACAGTAAGATCCCTTGATCAGGGGCTGTCATTAGGTAACGTAGAACATGAAGTCTAGCCAACATATGAGGAACCCGTGGAAAATTAAGAAATTGACTAAGATGTTGAACGGAGAAAGAGATATCGGGTCTAGTGTGTTGGAGAAAACTTAATTTCCCAATAAGACGGCGGTAAATAAAAAGGTCAGGCAGCAGATCACCAATGTCAGAAGACAACTTGACAGAAAGATCCAAAGGAGTGGAAACGGGAGTAAGATGAGAACAGTGAAACTCCTCCAACAAATCTAAAACAAACTTTTGTTGATTCATAAGATAACCAGATGGATGAGAAGTAATCTCCAAACCTAGAAAATAATGGTCTCCAAGTCTTTGATCTTAATTTGATCATCAAGAAAAGACTTAAGAGCAGTCATTTCAGCAATATCAGAACCAGCCAACAAAATGTCATCAACATACACCACTAGAACAACCAAAGAACCGATAGAAAACTTAGTAAACAAGGAACAATCATTTTTGCTAGAAGTGTAACCCCGGGACAAAAAAGCTTCAGACAATTTAGAGAACCATTATCTAGAAGCTTGCTTGAGGCCATAAAGGGACTTGCGTAGTTTGCAAACCAGAGATGAAGAGGAAGAAGAGATCTGGAGACCAGGAGGCACTTTCTTATAGACATCTTCATGAAGATCACCATGGAGAAAAGCGTTATTAACATCTAGTTAAAAAACAGTCCAGCGGTGCTTAACTACGAGGGAAAGAAGGAATTTGACAGTGGTGAGCTTAACAACTGGAGAAAAAGTCTCATGGTAGTCTATCCCTTCCTTTTGAGTGTCACCCCGAATAACAAGCCTGTCTTTGTAGCGTTCAACAGTACCATCAGACTGTTGTTTGATCTTGTAAACCCATTTAAAAGGAATGACCTTTTTTATAGAGACTGGAGGATAAGAAGACAGAGCAAAAGAGCAAATAAAGTCAACAAGATGGCCAGGTGGACGCTTTGGTCTGGTGCTCTGCCGAAGTGGAACAATAAGAGGAGGGGACACTTGGACGGGAGCAGGAACAGGGATTGGTATAACAGTAGGAGAAGAGGAAAGAGAGGGTATAGAATATGGAGCAGAAACAGGAGAAACAGCTGGAGAAGAATCCTCAAAAAATGGAGTGCAAGAAAATGGTGAAGAAGGAGGCTGACGATATGAAAAAATGTGTTCATGGAACACAACATCCCTAGAAAAGAAAATGAAAATGGAGGACAGATTAAGCAATTTATAACCCTTTTTATCACAGGGGTACCCAAAAAATACACTAAGAATAGATCTGGATTGGAACTTATCTAGCCCAGGCTTAGGTGTCACAACATAGCAAAGACAACCCAAAAGACTTCAAATTATCATATGTGGGAGAAGAACCATGAAGTTTCTCAAAAGGGAAAATATTAAGTAAAACAATGGAGGGTATTCGATTAATAAGATAAGTAGTTGTAAGTACACAATCTCCCCAATACTTCAGAGGAAGTTTGAACTGAAACAAGAGTGCCCAAGAGACTTTCAGAAGATGTTTATGTGTCACGCCCCGCCTTGAGGGGTATGACTGGCACCTGGTGCCCTATTAGGATCTGAACTGCTAGACTACTGAGCCTAAGCACATCTGGTGCCTAGCTGGCTCTAACTCAGATTCATGGAATCAACGGGCTATATAACGGCTATAAATACAGCCTCCGGCCGACTGGGCCTATAGCCACCTGTACTGTAATATCAGCTAACCAGAATCATACTCATATAGGGAAACCTATGCGGGCTGACACAATTTGTCACACCCCGCCTTGGGGGGTATGACTGGCACCTGGTGCCCAATTAGGACCTAAACTGCTAGACTACTGAGCCTAAGCACATCTGGTGCCTAGCTGGCTCTAACTCAGATTCATGGAATCAACGGGATATATAACGGCTGTAAATACAGCCTTCGGCCGACTGGGCCTATAGCCACCTGTACTGTAATATCAGCTAACCAGAATCATACTCATATAGGGAAACCTATGCGGGCCGACAAGGCCACCATGTTGTCTAGTTATCTCAAACTCAATAAAACAAATGCGGAACAGCTACGTGACCGGCAAGGTCACCACTACAGACTGGATAAGGCCTCACACAGCCAACATAGACAACTAAACATACACACGGCTCCACACGACTAGCACAACTAACCACAGGGAGATGAATATATACAGACTGCAAGCCTCTAGGAATACTGATAAGAAGGTCGGGACAGGGCCCCGACCTACGGTACTGTACAATAAAAGAAAATGAAATACACCTCTGAATATCAAGCTCTGGATGACAGGAGCTGATGACTCTATAAGCTGGCTGGAATCACGAGCGATCGCCTCCTCGTCTATGAGTACCTGCAGGCAAGTAATGCAGCGCCCCAAATGGGCGTCAGTACCACTGGTACCGAGTACTGAATACAACTGAATACAAATAACATAACTAGCAATTCTGAATAGCAGGAGATAACTGAATCTGTAAGAACTGATATGAACTGAATTAGACATTTTGTGCTGTGATAGGGAAGGAGCGTACCTGTAGGCGCGGCGGCCTGCTGTCTATTAACTAATATATAGCACATAAATACATATATATATATATATATATAACAAACAAGAGCCAATACCAACCCCCATAAGTCGAATGACGCCAAGCAAGCAAACAATCTATATACCCCTACCCGGGTCAAAACCAGCCAAAAATAAGTCACTCCACTTATCTGCTAACAACGAGCACCTCTGCCGGCCCCCTGGGTCTCTGGATCGGGCCATAGCCTCCGATATAAATAACCGTGTCTGAGTCCGGAGGACTCCTATACTGTACCTATAACTGTAACTATATCTGAATCTATTCCCTGGGCACTTGCGCACATCAGGGCTATCTGTACTGTAATGCTGATCAGCCTGATATGGGGAAAGCTTCATCCCATCTTCGTCCAAACTGGGGACAACATGCCACTCCTTGGAGTGACATAAACCCACACGCTCAGTGGGCGACACAGTTACCAACCCAGGGGAGGCGAGGACGCTCAAAAGGGTGCCCTCACGACACAACCAAGTCTCAACAAACAATAAACACATATATATAGCAAGCATGTTTAAACTGAAAAATACTATTTGAATTCTGATCTCTTTCTGTATTATACTGATTCTCATACTGCTTTTTTACTGAATCTGTGATCTTTATCTAACTACATGGCTAATCTGTAGCCAAGATACTATCTAACTGTATGGCTATACTGTAGCCAAGATATCATCTGTCTGTATGGCTAATCTATAGCCAAGATACTATCTGACTGTCTAATTTTACTTTACTAACTCTTATTCTGAATATCTGTCATATTTATTCTATAAACATGCTTGCTAATCACATACTGGGCTATACTGAGTCTGGATTGCTAACTTGCCATTTTGGCGCATGCTTTACTAACTTTCGGACTGAGTACGATATAACTACGCAAACCAGATTTACTAAACTTGCACAATACTCAATATTCAACTCCGGAAATTCTACTACGGAGTTTACTGTGCTGTACAAGGCTAAAACTACTAACTTGCCGAAGAAACTAGCTTTACATACCTTAACCTCGGTTTATCCGACTAACTGACGAAGCTCGGTCAGTACTCCAGCTATTTCTCCCAACTGCATTTACATATATGTCAATTAGAACTAAATACACCAATATTCTGAAAGAAAACGTCACTTTCGATATATTTATAGCCTAAACTTTGATTGATCGAAAGACGGTCAAAAACTTGCTATTTCTCGAAAGTCCAGAAGGGAGAAATACTCACTTTAGGGCCAGGAGTACACTGACACTAGTTTGGAGCAATTCCACTTACCTTAGTTCGGTAATTCGCCGGTCGAATTTCGTGAAACTAAATCCGTAGGAATGCTGCTTACTGCTTAATACCTTGGTATCTGGAGTTAATTGGAGTTTGGACCGCGTTTGACGGTGTAATCGGACGAATATTGGTAAGGAATCTTCGTTCTCCCCTGTTCCCCTACATTTTCTTCTGGAAATTATAAGAATTTTATGAAATAAACCGAAGTGAGGGGTTTATATACTTGAGCCTAGACAGGGCCAACGTGTCACGGAGCCAACGCGGAGGCTCCACCTCCATGACACGTCGCCATCGCGGAAGGGCTCTGCCCTGGCTCCTTCCGCGATGGTTCGACAGGTTTCTCGTCCGGTCTTTTCCCAGGCCTTTTTCTAGCATGTATGGCTTTCAAATACTCTTAACCAACATGCGAATAGGCCAACTATGTGTTGGGAATTTGACGGGGTGTAACATTCTCCCCCCCTTAAGCATATTCGTCCTCGAATGTAAACTTCTATCTAGAGGACTTCTCAACTTACTCAACTTGTTTCTAGAAAAATTTCGGCAGAGTTTCCCCTGTAATATGGATTATCTCAAAAACATGAAATGCAGAAAAGTCCCATACGGTACTCCATACAATACTATAGCATTTAAATGACAGATTAAAATAGATCTTCTCATTTATATGTATACTATAAGGCACTACATAAGATAATAATACTAACATACCTGTCGCCTGACTAGGCTTGAAATAAATGAGGGTATCTAGTCTTCATATCCTCCTCCGCCTCCCAAGTCATCTCCTCTCGGTTCCTGTTACGCCACAATACCTTGACAGACGCGATATCTTTAGTTCAATCTATGAATCTATCTGTCTAAGATGGCTACTGGAACCTCTTCATAGGCCAGCTCTTCCGTAACCTGGATATCCTAGACTGGGACTGCTCTGGATGGGTCTCCTATGCATTTCCTCAGCATAGATACATGAAAGACCGGATGAACGGATTCCAATTCTGGAGGCAAGTTCAACTCATATGCTACTCGGCCTATCCTTCGACGAATCTGATAAGGCCCAACAAATCTCGGACTGAACTTACCTTTCTTGCGAATCTCATCACCCCTTTCATCGGAGATACCTTCAGAAATACCCAGTCATTTATATCAAATTCCAGGTCTCTGCGTCGCACATCAGCATATGATTACTGGCGGCTCTGTGCAGTCAGTAGGCGTTCCCTGATAAGCTTTACCTTCTCCTCTGACTGTTGAATGATGTCTGGCCCAATCAACGCTGATTCTCCCACTTCAAACCAGCCAACCGGCGATCTGCATTTTTGCCCATACAAGGCTTCAAAGGGCGCCATCTGGATAGCTGAGTGATAGCTATTATTATAAGCAAATTCAATTAATGGCAAATGCTCGTCCCAGCTACCTCCAAAATCTAGCACACACGCTCGTAGCATGTCCTCGAGTGTCTGAATAGTGCGCTCAGCCTGCCCATCTGTCTAAGGGTGGAATGTTGTGCTCAAATTAATCTGCGTTCCCAGATCCCTCTGGAATGACTGCCAAAATCTAGTTGTAAACTGTCCTCCTCTGTCTGAAATAATAGATACCGGCACTCCATGTAATCTAACTATTTCTCTGATATATAATGCGGCATAGTCCTCGGCCGAGAAGGTAGCTTTCACTGGCAGGAAATGAGCTGATTTTTGTCAGCTTGTCAACTATTACCCAAATAGAATCGTGTCTATGTCTGGTGCGAGGTAATCCTGCTACAAAATCCATATTCACTGCTTTCCATTTCCAGAGAGGCACAGCTATGTCCTGAGTTAACCCGCCTGGTTTCTAGTGTTCCGCTTTTACCTGTTGGCAGTTAGGACATTGGGCTACAAATTCGGCAATTTCTCTTTTCATTCGTGGCCACCAATAATTCTCCTTGATATCATGGTATATTTTCGTCGCACCGGGGTAAAGAGAATAACGGGCGTAATGTACCTCGTTCATAATCTGCTGGCGGAGCCCTGAAACATCTCGAACACAGAGGCGGCCTTTACATAACAGCACTTCTTCCTCAATTATCTGAAAATCTAGCATTTTCCCTTGCTGAATTCTGCCCTTAAGCTAGACCAGGTCAGGATCTTCATATTGTCGTTCTTTTACCTCCACAACTAATGACGACACAGCGGTGTTCTGAATTACCGCTCTATTGTCCTCTGTGTCTGCTATACGAACGACTAGGCTGGCTAATTGATGTATCTCCCTGACCAACTCCCGCTGCTCGGCCTACAAATACTCTAAACTTCCCATGGATTTACAGCTGAGAGAATCTGCTACTACGTTGGCTTTTCCCGGATGATACAAAATATCTACATCATAATCTTTTAATAGCTCCAACCAGCGACGCTGTCGCAGATTCAACTCCCTCTGGGTGAAGATATATTGTAGGTTCTTATAATCTGTGAAAATATCCATATGGACGCCATACAAGTAATGTCTCCATATCTTTAAGGCGTGGATCACTGCGGCTAACTCCAGGTCGTGGGTAGGGTAATTCTTTTCGTGTTTCCTCAGCTGTCTGGAAGCATACGCAATCACCTTACCATGCTGCATCAACACACAACCCAACCCAACGCCTGATGCGTCGTAATACACTGAATAACCTTCTGTACCTTCCGGCAATGCTAACACTGGGGCGGAGGTTAATCTGTCTTTTAACTCCTGGAAGCTCTGCTCACATACCTCTGTCCACTAAAACTTCGCTGCTTTTTGCATCAGTTTGGTCAGAGGTGCCGCTGTAGTAGAGAATCCCTCAACAAATCTCTTGTAATATCCTGCTAACCCCAGAAAACTGCGGACTTCGGTTGGAGTGGTAGGCCTAGGCCAGGTCTTAACTGCTGCTATCTTCTGCGTGTCAACCTGTATACCAGCATCCAACACAGTATGCCCCAAGAAGGCTACTGAGTTCATCCAGAATTCACACTTGAAGAACTTAGCATATAATTGACGGTCCCTGAGAATCTGGAGCACTGTCCGTAAATGAGCCTGGTGATCTGCTTCAGAGGGAGAATACACCAGAATATCATCAATAAACACTATCACGAACAGGTCCAGGTATGGTCTGAAAATGCTATTCATCAAGTCCATGAATATTGTTGGGGCATTCGTCAACCCAAAGGACATAACTAGGAATTCAAAGTGTCCATATCGGGTCCTGAAAGCCATTTTGGGAATGTCTCTTTCACGAACTCGAACTTGATGATATCCGGACCGTAAGTCAATCTTGGAGAAATATCTGGCCCCCTGTAACTGATCAAACAAATCATCTAATCTGGGAAGCGGATACTTATTCTTTACTGTAACTTTATTCAGTTGCCGGTAATTTATACACATGCGGAGCGAGCCATCCTTCTTTCTCACAAATAGAACTGGCACACCCCACGGTGAAGTACTCGATCTGATAAAGCCCTTATCTAACAGATCCTTTAGCTGCTCCTTTAATTCTCTGAGTTCAGCAGGAGCCATGCGATATGGAGGAATTGATATAGGCTGAGTGCCTGGTAGTAAGTCGATTGCAAAATCTATTTCCTTTTCTGGGGGAATACCAGGTAACTCATCTGGAAATACATCAGGGAATTCATTCACCACCAGAACAGACTGAAGTGTCGGAGATTCTACCCGAACAACCTGAACCCTGACTAAGTGGTAGATACACCCCTTAGTTATCAATTTCCTCGCCTGAAGGTAGGAAATAAACCTACCTTTTGGAGTAGCTGTGCTGCCTTTCCACTCTTGCACTGCCTCTCCTGGAAAGTGGAATCGGACCGTCTTGGTCTAACATTCTACGTTAGCATAGCATGGCACCAACCAATCTATACCCATAATGGCATCGAAATCAATCATTTCTAACTCTACCAGATCTACTGTAGTCTGGAGACCAGCAACCTCTATTGTACACCCTCGATAAATTCTACTAGCTATAATGGAGTCACTGACGGGTGTAGATACTGAAAAGGGCTGTTGTAATAACTCTGGTGCGACATTAAACTTTCGAGCTACAAATGGGGTAATATATGATAGAGTGGACCCTGGATCAATCAGTACATAAGCAGGGCATGAACAGATAGTCATCATACCTGTCACTACATCTGGAGACGCCTCTGAGTCCTGTCTCCCTGGTAATGCATAGGTACGGCTTAAGCCCGTACCTGAACTGGAGGCTCCTAATCTACCTCAGCCTCTACCTGCTGTACCTGAGGGCCTACGCCCTGCCGAGGCTGTTGGAGCTCGTGGCCTTGCGGATCCCCTGTCCTGACTATCTCTGTTCTCTTGTCCCCTGTCCAGACAATATCTCATGCGGTGCCCCTCCTGCCCGCAAATATAACACCCCGAGGAGCCATATTTACAAGCTCTGATGTGAGGTTGGCCGCAATTAGGGCAGGGTGGGGGTGTAAATCTGCTCTGCTCTCCCCTTCTCTGCTACGGGGAACCTACTGTTCGAGAAGTGCCACCAGACTCTAACTACCCTCGACGAGCAAATCTACCTCGTTGCTGCTGCTGTGGTGGAGGTAGGGGTCTAGGGGGTCTGTCTGACAATCGGGGCCTGGGTCCTCTCTAAACCTCCCTCTATATTCCATCTGATCTGTCTCTGCGAAGCTGTTCCTAATTTGTCTGTCTACTGCCCTGTTGCCGCTGTCTAAGGTCCTCAATGGTCTGGGCAAAGGCCTGTACTCGGGCAATATCCATATCTTCTCGTAACGTAGCCGTCATGCAAGCTTCAATATATTTCGGGTTCAGACCCATAATGAACCGGTGGACTCTGGATGGCATAGTGTCCACAAAATCTGGAGCATATCGGGCTAGGGAGTCAAACTGTAGGGCATATTCTCGTACAATCCTCCCCCCTACTCCAAATGCAAAAACTGATCTATCCGGGCCTGCCGGATCTCCCGTGGAGAATAACGGTCCAGGAAGGCCTCCAAGGAGCTGGACCAGGTCAGAGGGGCAACATCTCTCCCTCGAGACCTTTCCCAACTCTCATACCATAATACAGCTATGTCCCGCAACCGAAACACTGTCAGCTCAACTGATTCTGTAAGGGTCACATGCATAACCCGGAAAATTCTCTGCATCTGATCTAGGAAATCCTGGGGTTCCTCTGCTTGATCTGACCCAGTGAACTGTGGGGGACCTAGTGCCAAAAACTCCCTGACCCTGGAACTACCTGACCCACCTGAAAGCTCTGCTGCTACAAGTGGCACTGACTGGCGTTGTGTGGCCATCATTTGTGCCAACATAACCACTACGCTCCGAACTTCCTGGTCTGATGGCGAAGGTAACGGAGCTATCGGAGGCAGTGTTGTGCCCAACGGCTCCTGATGTGAGGGGGATTGCTGAGAGGGCTGTGATGAAGCCTCTATATCACCCTCAGATCGGGCTGACTCTGAATGGAACTGAGGCATCCTGCTGGTGCCTTCTCCTGCTGTTGTGTCTAATCTTCTGCCGGTGGCAGGGTGACGCTGGTCTTCCATTCTTATCTGTAGACAAAGAATATGATAAGTTTTAGGGACCCAACCCTATATTGTACCGCTCTATAGCACGACTGAATGAGAAAGAAGAGTAACCATCCTATCATGCCTCGCAGCCTCCTGCCTATAGTATGTGGTGCACAACACATCCATAGACAAGACTCTACTTAGCATGACTTGCAGACTCCCTGGGACACGACCTGCTCTGATACCAAGTTTGTCACGCCCCGCCTTGGGGGTATGACTGGCACCTGGTGCCCTAGTAGGACCTAGACTGCTAACTGGTGAGCCTAAGCACATCTGCTGCCTGGCTAGCTCTAACTCAGATTTCTGGAAACAACGGGCTATATAACGGCTGTAAACACAGCCTCCGGCCGACTGGGCCTACAGCCACCTGTATAAAACTTCAGCTAACCAGAAACATACCTACAAAGGGGGAAACCTATGCGGGCCGACAAGGCCACCATGCTGTCTAGTTATCTGTAACTCAACAATAGAATACTAAATAACTACTTGACTGTCAAGATCACCACTACTATCAGACTATGGCCCCACACGACCAACATAATCAATAATGCTAAACAGCTAAACAAAACGCATGGCCTCACACGACCGGCACAACTAACCACAGGGAAATATATATAGACTGCAAGCCTCTAGGAATACTTATAAGATGGTCGGGATAGGGCCCCGACCTACCCATACTATACAATAAAAGAAAATGAAATACACCTCTGAATATCAAGCTCCGGATGACAGGAGCTGATGACTCTATAAGCTGGCTGGAATCACGAGGGATCGCCTCGTCGTCTATGAGTACCTGCAGGCAAGTAATGCAGCGCCCCAAACGGGTGTCAGTACCACTAGTACCGAGTATGCAAAGCAACTGGATACAACTGAATACAAATAACATAACTAGCAATTCTGAATAGTAGGAGATAACTGAATTTGTAAGAACTGATATGAACAGAATCAGAATTTCTGTGCTGTGATAGGGCAGGAGCGTCCTGTAGGCGCGGTGGCCTGCTGTCTATTAACTAATATATAGCACATAAATACATACATATATATATATATATAATAAACAAGAGCCAATACCAACCCCCATAAGCCGGATGGCGCCAAGCAAGCAAACAATCTATATGCCCCTACTCGGGTAAAAACCAGCCAAAAATAAGTCACTACACTCATCTGCTAACTACGAGCACCTCTGTCGGTCCCCTATGTCTCCATCTCGGGCCATAGCCTCCGATATAAATAACCGTGTCTGAGTCCGGAGGACTCCTTTACTGTATCTGTAACTGTAACTATATATGAATCTGTTCCCTAGACGCTTGCGCACAACAGGGCTATCTGTACTGTAATGCTGATCAGCCTGATATGGGGAAAGCTTCATCCCATCTTCATCCAAACTGGGGACGGCATGCCACTCCTTGGAGTGACGTAAACCCACCCGCTCAGTGGGCGACACAGTTACCAACCCAGGGGCGGCGAGGACGCTCAAAAGGGTGCCCTCACGACACAACCAAGTCTCAACAAACAATAAGCACATATATAGCAAGCATGTTTAAACTGAAAAATACTATCTGAATTCTAATTTCTTATTCTGATCTCTTTCTGTATTATACTGATTCTCATACTGCTTTTTTACTGAATCTGTGATCTTTATCTAACTACATGGCTAATCTGTAGCCAAGATACTATCTAACTGTATGGTTATACTGTAGCCAAGATATCATCTATCTGTATGGCTAATCTGTAGCCAAGATACTATCTGATTTTCTGATTTTACTTTACTAACTCTTATTCTGAATATCTGTCATATTTATTCTAGAAACATGCTTGCTAATCACATATTGGGCTATACTGAGTCTGGAATGCTAACTTGCCATTTTGGCGCATGCTTTACTAACTTTCGGACTGAGTACGATATAACCACGCAAACCAGATTTACTGAACTTGCACAATACTCAATATTCAACTCCGAAAATTCTACTACGGAGTTTACTGTGCTGTACAAGGCTAAAACTACTAACTTGCCGAAGAAACTAGCTTTACATACCTTAACCTCGGTTTATCCGACTAACGGACGAAGCTCGGTCAGTACTCCAACTATTTCTCCCAACTGCATTTATATATATGTCAATTAGAACTAAATACACCAATATTCTGAAAGAAAATGTCACTTTCGATATATTTATAGCCTAAACTTTGGCTGATCGAAAGACGGTCAAAAACTTGCTATTTCTCGAAAGTCCAGAAGGGAGAAATACTCACTTTAGGGCTAGGAGTACGTTGACACTAGTTTGGAGCAATTCCATTCACCTTAGTTCGGTAGCACGACGATTCGCCGGCTGATTTTCACGAAACTAAATCCGTAGGAATGCTCCTCACTTCTTAATACCTCGGTATCTGGAGTTAATCTGAGTTTGGACCACGTTTGACGGTGTAATCGGATGAATATTGGTAAGGAATCTTCGTTCTCCCCTGTTCCCCTACGTTTTCTTCTGGAAATTATAAGAATTTTATGAAATAAACCGAAGTGAGGGGGTTATATACTTGGGCCTGGACAGGGCCAACGTGTCACCGAGCCAACGCGGAGGCTCCACCTCCGTGACACGTTGCCATCGCGGAGGGGCTCTGCCCCGGCTCCTTCCGCGATGGTTCGACAGGTTTCTCGTCCGGTCTTTTCCCGGGCCTTTTTCTAGCATGTATGGCTTTCAAATACTCTTAACCAACACACGAATAGGTCATCTATGTGTTGAGAATTTTACGGGGTGTAACATTATGTTTTCGCTCTACTACCCCATTGTCACGCCTCGCCTTGGGAGGCATGACTGGCACCTGGTGGCCTACTAGAACCTGGACTGCTGGACTACTGAGCCTAAGCACTTCTGGTGCCAGGCTGGCTCTAATTCTGGATTTATGAAAATAATGGGCTATATAACGATTGTAAATACAGCCTCCGGACGACTAGGCCTATAGCCACCTGTAGGAATATAACAGTTAACCAGAACAACTGAGCATAAGGAAACCTATGCGGGCCGACAAGGCCACCATGCTGACTAGTTATCACTGAAAAGTATAATCAAGTGTTGAACTGATCTGTGACCGACAAGGTCACCAACTAACAACTGAACAAGGCCCCACAACCATCACATGCAAACTGAAACATACATACGGCCCCACACGACTGGTACAACTAACCACAGGGAATATACAATCCGCAAGCCTCTAATAATAATAAGATGGTCGGGACAGGGCCCCGGCCTACCCATACTGTACAAACAAAAAGGGAAGTAAACTTTTAGCTGTCAAGCTCCGGATGACAGGAGCTAAAGACTCTGTTCGCTGGCTGAAACTACGAGGGATCTGCTCCTCGTCTATGAATACCTGCAGGCAAGTAATGCAGCACCCCAAAACGGGCGTAAACTGAAGGAAATTTATGTTAAACCTTCATCCTCCTCTGTTCTCTGGTTGTTCACTGGAAATAAAATGAAAATATAACTTAAAAACGAAGTGGGAGGCTTATATACTTGGACCTGAACCCCCTTTAAGTCGCATTTGTCGAATGCGATTTATAAGTCGCATTTGCCTTGTGACGCTCCGACTTGGCGCTTGTCCGGTCTCTCCTCGGGCCTTTTTCTCGCACGTATGGCATTATAAAATACTTAACCAACATGCGAATAGGCCAACTAAGTGTCAAGAACTTACAGGGTGTAACACCCATTCTGTTGAGGGGTATGAGGAATGGTGATCTGGTAGAGAATGCCATTTGTAGAAAAGAATTGCTGAAGTTCAGCACTACTACCCAATTCATATGCATTATCAAATCTAAAAGTTTGAACAAAGGTCTAAAAATGAACTTTGACCATTACAATAAAAGCCTTGAGGACAGAAAGAGCATTGCTTTTGGAAGATAAAAGATGAGTCCATGTAACCCTAGAGAAGTCATCTACCAAGGTTAAAAAATGTCGAAAATCATTATAGGTTTGAGTAATATATGGACCCCAAATGTCAATATGTACAAGTTGGAAAGGAACCGAAGAATGAATAGTGTTGTCATGTAAAGGGAGTCTTTGTTGTCTAGCTTTTGGACATATATCACACATAAAATGTTGTTTGGGAGAAACTTTAATAGATAAGAAAGGTATAGAATTCATCATATTGTAAGGAATGTGTCCTAATCTTTGATGCCAAAACAAATCAGATTTATTCATTCCAGCTAATGGAGTACAAGGAATACAATGGGAATTAGGAGTAACATCAGAAGAAAAAGCATTACAAGACAGAATTAGAAAAATTTGAGAAGGATTGTGAGATATGTGAATTCAGAAAATATAACCCATTTGCAGCTCTACCAATTTTCAATTGCTTCCTCGGAGAAGGGCCCTGTAAAATGCAAATAGATTTGGTAAAAAGCACATCACAATCAAGTTGGGTCAGGAGTTTATATACAGAGATAAGATTGAAGTGAAAAGAAGGAACTAATATAACTTTGTATAAAGTTATATCTGGTCTAAGGTGTAATGAACTAGTAGATATAACCTTTACTTTTTAACCATTGGGTAGAGTGATTAAGAAAGGTGTAAGAAGAGGTGTAAGATTGTGGAGTAAATGTTTGTGAGGTGTCATATGACTAGTAGCACCAGAATCTATAATCCAAGGATTTAGTCCTAAAATTGACACTGAGTTAACATCAGGATGATTAAACACACCTGCAAAGCTGGCAAAACCACCATTCGTAGTGTCAAAACCATTAGAATTAGGTTTGGGAGTGATGTAAGACTGCTGGAATAATTGTTGAAGATGTTGATAGTGTTGATATTGTTCCTTGGAGAAGCTAGGAGCAGTATTGTCAGATGTGGAGGTGATATTAGTAGATTCTAAAAGAGGGACATCACTTTGAACACAAGATGCAGATCTTCTGTTCTTAGTAAACTTAAAATCTGCTGGATAACCATGAAGTCTATAACACTGCTCAATGATATGGCCAGATCTCTTACAATACTTGTAGAATTGTGTGGAAGTAGATGTAGAACCCTTCCTCTGATCAAACTAAAACCTTTGAGTGAAATTATAACTATTATGAGGGTTGTGAGAAGTAACATTGAAAGATGCTGATTCATTTGAGAAGCTAGGTACAGGTATAGAAGTTTCCTTTTGTTTCTCATCATGTTGAAGCATAGAATAGGACTTGATCAAAGATGGAAGAACTGGCATCACGAGTATGTTACTTTTGCAGGTAGAATAGGATTCATTTAGACCACTGAGAAACTGAAATAGTTTTTGTTCTTCTATGAACTTGTGTAAAGCACCACATGTACAAATTGATCTTACATAGGCTGTACTTAGTTCATCCCATAGACTACACATTTTGGTAAAATAAGAGGCAGTACTTGAAGATCCCTAGGAAGTTCCATTAATTTCCCTTTGAATCTGAATATATTTGGTCCTATTTGATTGCTTGAACCTCTCATTTATGTCAAACCAAATATCCTTAGTTGTGTCAAAGCACATAACACTACTTGCTATCTCTGTGGAGAGAGAATTGGTTATCCAGGCAATAACCATGTCATTGCATCTCAAGGAGATTCAGGTACTGGTTTAGGGACTCATCTCGTAACAAGTCCTAATTTATTTTTGGCAAAGAGTGTTGTCAACATATTTTTACGCCAAATCACAAAACCTGTACCATCAAATTGAGGTGATACTAAATGTGTTTCGGACTATCTGAAGGATGTAAATAGAAGGAATGAGTAGGAGAAATTGTGAATTCTTCAAAACCATGAGTACTGAAAAATATATCCATGGCTAAAACAAAATTATAGAATATTTCCTCGGAAACAACAACTAATGAAAATACAGTCATAAAATCAAAAATACGGAGATTCCAAAATAGATGAGAAGGACTGTTACCACCCTTCTTCACAACCTGAAGAAGCAAGGCCTTCGTATATAAGTGAGAATCAGCAAGAGAAGACTGAAAATAAACTCAAACTCCAGCGAAAACCAGAAAGTCGGTGGAACATTTTTCAAAAAAAAAACTTCTCGGGTACTATCGGAGCATAGAGAAGATCGAGACGAACAAGGAAATTCGCTCTGATACCAGGTTAGAACTACAAAATATCGAATCCATGTGAAAAGTTACAAATCTGAAAACCCTTAAAGAAAGAAGAAAAAGGGAAAGAGACGAGAGAAACTTATTACATTCAGATCTATCTTTTTCTCTCTCTTTATCTTCTAGAGACTTCCCAAGTTTTTAATAGCAAAAATACAATGACTAAAAGATGAGGAAACAAATAAATGAACTGAGTCAACCCTAACTTAGGCCTAGATCAACATCTGAAAAAATTGGGTCATTCTCAATGTCAACATTATTTTCATCCTTAATGGTATCTCCAAGACCCATTGCATCCAAATGGATTTCAGCATCCAACACCCATGAGAGATAGTTCTTGCTCGAAATATTAACGGCAACAAACTCAAGTTTTGTAATATTAGCTAGACGGTAGAGACTCGTGCTGATAACGTGTTATAAAATAATAAAGGAAGAACAAGAATATTATAAAGAAAGAAAGAAGAGAGAAGAATTATTTTTTCTCTTGAGGGATGAAATATAATGAAGTAGAATTCTTTTATTTAGAGGGAACAACTAACCCCAACTTTTCTCTAAAGAAACAAGATAGACATTCATATGATACAAATATACATTAAAAGCTTATCTGATTGCAAGCTTGTCCATTTGCAAGTTTATCCAGTTATAAATTTATCCAATGAACAACCGTAATATAATATATTTATAACAAGATATAAATATAGATATATATTATTATTCCAATTAATTTTACTTCAAAGGCCAGAAAGTCATGAAAATAGAACAATAATGAAACGGCTGCAACAATTATAAGTTATTTTTGGCATTTTATTTCTATTTTTTTCTTATAAAGGATATATTTTCTCCTCCCAAAAAGCAAAATGTATATGTTTTTTTAATTATTTTTGGCATTTCATTTTTATTTTTTATATTAAATATATATTTTCTCCTGTCAAAAAGAAAAAGTGCAAAACTAGATATTAAATAGGTGATATAACACTCTCTTAGCCATAATTGGTATTTCTTTTTTTTTTAATTTTTGGAGCTTTTTCCCTAATATTTTTCTCAAAATATTTAGTGAAAAATTATAATTGTCCACATTCATTATTCAATTAAAAAGGAAACACATTTTTTAAATATTAAATATTTAAATATCATCAACAATGTAGATTTTTTTTTTTAAGCTTGTAACGTTTCTATCGCTTTCTTCACAATTTAACTCATCATGAAACAACAACAAATGACTCTAACTTTTCCCCTTTTTTTAACTATTTATTTGGGATCGATTTAATAAAAAATACGCAAAGCTCGACGTATGCCTTTATGTGAGTCTCGTATCATAAATGGTATGTGCATAGAAAGAACCATAGCCAGCAATACATCTTATCGCGTAGTAGAGTTTTATTTAGAAAGTTTGTTTTGAGAAATCTATCGATTAATTTTATTTTTTTTTAAAACTTTTTTTTAATCGAGATGTATAAATCCCGCTTATAGATTAGCGAAAATGTGCAAGATTTAGCGTAGGATTCTCAAGATTGTAGTGTTTCCATATATAAGCTCCAATTTTCTCTTTTTGTGGAGTGATTAATAGTCAAATTATATCCAACAATATGATCTAAGTATATCTTTTAATGATTTTTATCTAAATTTTGTATATCCATAAATAAGATATGTATGGGTTAGATTTTTAATTGAAAAATAACTTTCTGATGTGTATTTGAATTCACAATTATGTTATCAAAGAGCATTTTCTATTTTTACTTGAAATTTGAAAAATATTATGAAGTTCCTGAGAGATAGAAGGTAATATACAATACTTTCATCGTTCTATTCTATTTTACTTTAGAGCTAAACTAAAGTTTTGAGAATTAGGTTCTGTTGATTTAACAAATCTCTGGAAAAATACCAAGTAAAGATTCATATTGTTTCCCCAGGAATAAAATTTTGAAGTTGGTTCAAAAGTCTCCCAAAATTAAGTTTAACAAATGAAATTGAGTCAAGGAACTTTTCATTAAACTCTTAGGTGTCTTCAAAATTGTGAACAAACACTAGTGATTACAAACTAGGTTGTCGTAATTGCAAATTATCAGACCACATTTAGTCTCACAATTGTGAACCAAAATCTTATATTTGCGAGATTCACAAGAAATCTCAGACATCGCAATTCGAACAGGCCTTGTAATTGCAAACATGTAACAAATGACAGAGATCAGCAGCCCCAAATACATGATTTCTCCGAAAGGATCCTCAAAATTCATTTGAAACCTCTCAAACACAAGTCAATGCTGCAAATTGATCATAAAATATATTTTGAACCTGTTGGAATCATCAAAGAGCAATTTCAAGCTCGTCTTTACAAAATATTTAACCGTGATTAACTCAAAATTTAAGAAATGCAAGAATTCAAATAAAGGATCCAAAACCCCCCTGAATGGCCCGGGACCCTTGCTAACCCTCCAACAAAGTCATAAATCACTCTCTATACCTAGTGGAATTACTCAAAACCCCAATCCAACCTTACCAACACCAAATGATAAATTTGGTCAAACTTCTCAAGTTCCAATCTCCTAAAATTGAAAGAAATTCCCTAAATCATATTTGATCACCTCGAGAATTGTGTCACTCATCCCTGTAAGTCACAAATAAAGTAATGAAGCCCCAAAGAGGGTCAAAATGGGGAAAACATGAATAAAGCTCAAAAAAAAACTATGAGAGTCGTTACATTTTTCTTAAGTGCAACATAGATTTCGAAATGGACTTGGTCCAGGACATTCATCCTATTTCTATCCCCCATGCAGAATGAAGTTAACAATGTTGAGAGATTAAATGAGCACTTGTAATAAATGTAGAGTAATGTTCATTATATTGAGTGTCTCTCCCAAGGGGTGCTCTTGTTTTCTTCGTGAAGAAAAAGTATGGGACTGTGAGGATATCTATTATCGGACTTTAAACAAGGTGATTATAAAGAACATGTATCAATTTTCGCATATTGATGATATAATTTATCATCTGTAGGATATAATGGTCTACTCTGAGATTACCACTTCAATGTTAGAGTGGAGTATATTTGAAGTTTGCTTTTAATACCCATTATGGGCATTATAAGTTTCTAGTTATGTCACTTGAATTAACCAATGAACCAAAAATGATAATAGACTTGATGAATGAGTTATTCTAGATTTATTGGATTCTTTCATCATTATTTTTATTAGTCACATCTTAATCTGTGCTGATTTTAAAAGAGATGCAACTTTCTTTCTAAGTTTCAAAATTTCAATCCTTACTAAACTCTAATGACATTTTGGGGGGGGCATATTGTGTCCATGGAGGATATCAAAGTAGTCATTAGAGCAAGTTGAGGTAGTTTAGAGTTGGTCTAGACCTACTACTCCAATAATGATCCAGATTTTCTTAGGCCTGATAAGCTATTACAGGTGGTTTGTATTGAGATTTAATCTATTGTAAGCCTATTGACCTAGTTGACTTAAAAAATGGTGCTCGTTCTGTATCATTTTAATTGTTAGGATAAGATTTATACATTCATTAAGAAAAAATTAATAGGGATGATAATTTCATTAATATAATCCTATTAATTTTTTGAAAATCTACAATAATAATTATTTTCACATTTTAGAATGACTTTAAGTAGTAAAGGTAGAATTTGAAAAACATGATCAATATATTATCTCTTGAATTTTGAAACTAGCAAGTATCTTGAAACATTTATTTTTAGTATAGCTAGCAATTAAATAATAATTTAGATGGTTGGATGAGCTGGAGACGAGCTTTCAAAAGCTCAATACTGATCAATAAAAAAAATTTCAAATTACTAAAATGATACCATTAAATAGAATAACCTAAGTTTAATTTTCAGGGTGATATCATTTTTTGTGTGCTATTACTAAATGATTTTAATAGTCATTGGAAAAATTTTCAATTTTCCAATGCCTGAACTTTTTTTCTTTTAAATAAAAAGTTGAAAAAAAGAGTAGAATTCTTACCTATTTTATGGTTTTGTCCCTTGAGTCAAGTTTGGTACATGCCCAAAACTTAAAGTAATTGATAATCTTGCATCAATCAATAATTTGCTTCTATGGAAAGAAAATAAATTACTAACTAGAAGGACTATAATTAACTAATTATAATAATTTCATTTTCTATTAACTTCTACAAGGACTATAATTAAATAAGGTGCAAGTATGATAAATTGAAAAAAAAAAATCATTCTTTTCTAGTGCTTGATAAGCTAAATTATTTTAAAATATAATAAAACTTACGGATCCTTAAAAAATTGAAATAAATAAAAAGAAAATGAAAAAAGTTATTACTTAGAGTATTTATCACGCAATTTTATTATTGGGGAAAAATATTTTAATTTGCTTATTCTATTCTTATGTTTTTTTCTACATTAGATTTTCTAAATTTTTGTATTGTTTTAACTATTCATATTTTGCCTATTAGAATGTCCAACATGCATATAAAAATACTCCTAAAATATCCTTATAGAGGACTAAAATTTTAATGTTGAAATGATTATTTTGTATAGTTCCCAGTTGGAATCATTAAAGGTTGACATTGCCCTTATCTCAAAGGGAACAATATCTGGTGAATGTTTATTTTTGTAAAACTTGTTGGATTGAGTTTTTCAATACAGATACACAGAAAAAAAAATTAAAATACCCAATATATTAGTTGGGATAAAAATAAATTAATCTTAACAATATACTTATCAACACAAAAGAGAATCACTTTATATCGAAAATATTGGTAAGAAAATTATTAGATGGTAATATAATGCGATGATGAAATACGAACAGAAAAAGAAAATAAAAAACTCCGACAGAAAAGAATGTCAATTACTTTCCAACTTGTTCGTAGATTTGTCACTCTTAGAATCAACACTATTATTTATATTTATAAACTTATCATATTATAGTATGCATAGGATCTAAAAGTGAAGGCAAGTGGTGCCTATAAATACTCCATAAAATTTATAGTACCGAAGTGCATAACTCAGTGTCTTCCTCCTCGTGCTGAATAAGTGATACAATTAAACTCAATTTTTCCTTAAAAAAGCTTTTGGGTTTTGCTTAATTTCAAATATTTCCGTGTTTGACGTATATTTTTTTTCTTATTCTTGATAATGTTGAGTTCTCACTCTATGTTGCTCCAATGCCCTTTATGTAATCGAACCATTCACTCTAATCAAAGCTTCATGAATCATGTTTAATCACATCCAATAGAGTTACAACAATAATTGTATGCACTTGCACTATCAGTCGGATCAGAAAAATTAACGAAAAATTAGAGACAGGTGCCTCAAGCTCAATTATTAAATCAACGCCATCCAATTAGAGGTAGGGTCATGGCCGATGCGTGCAGGCAAACTGTGGGAACATGTTTGACAATTAACAAGAATGAACAACATTCAGGTTCCAAATTCAACTGACACAAACCTGAATCAAATTCCTTATGAGCTCACGAGACCTTTCGTAGATCAACTGGATATTCCTATTCAACAGGCATATAATATTGATAATGATAATGAAAATAATGATTTGGACCTAACCTTAAGGCTTTGAGGCCAAGAGTAACCATGTTTGAAGATTCGGGATCTTCCTTTATTTTTTCTTGATCTTTTTTACTATTTTTCCCTTGTATTAGCCAAAGTGGTAGTTGCTTGACTGATTATTATAGAATAGCCTTATTTTACTTCTTTTCAGTTTTACTTTCTTTTCAGAGTGTTATTTACCTTGAAAGATACAAAAGTTTAGATTTTAATTTAACCTTTCTAACAATCATAGAATATTTTTTATCATCAATAACTTATATGTTAATACATGAATAAACTAAAAAAATAATATAATATATTGATTTTTATCATCCAATACTTTCACATGGTTGGATATTATTTTTGTAAAATAATTAAATTGTGATTTCTTCTTGTATATGCCGGAGCATCAAAATTTATAATAGAGGTGTATCTAAGACAAATTTAATGGGTTCTATTGAAATTATTATTTTCCTCTTGAAGAATGTATATATACTCAAAAAGAATTAATAATCTTAAAATTTAATTTTTTACATAAAATTTTTAAAATATACAGACTCAATCGATCAGAATATCAAAAAAAACTTGATGTGAGTGTATTTGAATAGATAAATTTAAATTTATAAGAGAGAAATAATTTCAAGCAACCTAACGAAATATCTAATAAGTCTATTAACCTCATAATCACATCAATTTTATTCTTTCGATCCATTGGATTGAACGGTGTTAACAAATTATATTATAAATGAGCAAATCATTTTCTGAAAATTTTGAAAATCACTCTAGATTTTCATCGTGATTAGCTTTCAAAATTAAATTTATAGAATTAGAACATTCATATATAATAAAATATAATGTAGGATTTGAATTTGTTATTAAAAAAATTAATGGTATGAAATGTTTTGATTTGGCGATCCACAACATAATATTTGACCATTGAAAAGTGAAAGAAAAGCAAAATCTTAAATCATGTATTCAAAATCGGACATTAAATTAATATGGTGAAATAATTTAACTATATGTCAGAAATCACATTTTTGGGAATTGGAAGATAAAAGTTATGCAACTCATGATTAAGACTAACAACACAAACCTCCATTTTTGAAACGCAATTAAGAGCTAAATTAAGAATCAAATCCCTCTTTTCAAGCACTTATGATTTGGGAACTTGTATTTGAAACTTGTTGGCAGGCAGTGTTTGGATTTGGAATTCGAGGGGGGGGGGGTTGATTCAACATTATTACTACTCGGCGGAAATGGACTGATCAACGTAACTGCATTCGCTCCCTATCCCAACAACTAGGAGATCTTAGTTTTTTATTTCAAAAGAGTGAAAAATTGAACCCAAATTTAGATATTAGTTTTTTGGGATATTTTCAAAAATATACATTTCATATAAAATATTACATCTATATACTCATATTTTTAATTTACACTCGCATAGCTTTAAAAAAAAAATATTTGCAACAGCGCTTATACATACGGCATACAACTTTATACAACATTATACATTCTCCGTAGATAATATATTAACTTTATATGAAAATATACAAAAATAACTAGTAGTGTGTACAAAGTATTTATACACACTTTTACATGATTATATAAAAGTATACAAAATTGATATATTATCGATTGATTCACTGTGAATAACTTAGTTTATACTTTTTTATGCAATACTATTTCAAATCAACAAAATAAAAAGATCAAGAAGTTAAAGAAACAACATTTAATTTTTCATTTTTATTTCTTTTCCCATAAATCTAAGGTTACGGGAATTAAGAAGCAACACCAACGAATCACAATCATCAATTTGTTAAACTTTTCAACAACTTCAAAATTCATTTGTGAGTTTTCAAGCTTTTAAAATTTCAATAATAAAGTTTTAAATTTTTTTAATTTAATTCACCTAATAATTACAATTTTAATTTATAGGTGATAAATAATATCAAATTTAACATAATATCTATAAATTTGAACAAATTATGAAAAAAAATAAAAGAAAGAAGTAATGGAAAAAAAGAAAAAGAAGGAAGAAGGAAGAAAGAAGAAACAGAAAAAAGCAATACTAAAAATAAAATTAAAACAATGAAGAAGCAGAAGAAAAATAAAGAAAAAAATAGCAGTAAAAAGAAAGTAACAGAAAAGGAAAAGAACAAAAGAAGAATAAAGAAGAAAAAAATATATAGTAAGGAAATTAGGCTAAAGAGGTAATAAACTAGAAAATGGGCTAGAATGGATAGTTATTTTATCCTATGTGTCATAAGAATAAATGATATTTAGTTTCCAAATAAATAATAATTTATTTGAGTTAATTAATAATAAAAAAATCCAGTTAGTTGCAATCTACCTAATAAGTAGAATCAATTTTAGGCATTTTGAAGCCAAACAAGCATATTGTTTAACAATCTCAGTACATATTTTCTTCCAGGTCTTGTAAGCACTCCCCACAACTCCCACTTGCAATTCTATCAATCAAAATGACTCTACTTGCACTGCTCATAAGCTGGTAAAACATACCAGAAATCACAAATACTTCTTGTTTTGAGGATATAATGAAGTTCAAAGTTGGCCAATATAAGATGGAAATTATGTACAGAACATAGAAGTCCCTATACTGCATGAATGTGATTGGCCAAGTTGGACTAACTTCTTTTCTTTGGAGAAAGATAAAAACTGAAAAGCTTCATAATCAATTGGCCAAGTTGGACAAACTCCTTTTCTTTGGAGAAAGATAAAAACTGAAAAGCTTCATAGTCACTTGAAGCCAAACCCATTGCTGAATATCAGATTTCTATCAAATCAAGTCAAAGCCTATAAGAGAAAGAGGAATATACCAACGCGGATGGAAAAACCAGATGACTCAAAGTACAGTAATTGAGCATTCTAAAATAATCCTGCAAAACTTGTCCATATAAGCTACTTGCATCTGTACTAAAAGCAATTTGAGATTGCTTGAGACAACGAAGGCAGGAAGTTGAGAGGATGTACAATTTTAATAGATCTTTGATTCTCAAGGGATAATGAATGGAGAAGCAAAAGGTTACTCAAGGTTCATCTGTATCACTTCCTCCAAGCTGAGCATCTTGAATTATTGAATAGCTGCTTCCATCTGGACTCAAGATCTTAAACCTACTTAGCAGGAAGAACACCAAAATAACTCAGTAGGCGTTTTGGCAATATTTGGTTGAAGCTGGAAAAATAATTACTTGAAGTTGAAGTGGTAAAGGAGTATTTGGATGATGAGGTTGTGTTCATGAATTTACTTTGGGATAAAAGTTGAAAAGTTTTGTAAGTGAACACCATTATTTCACTTGACATACTCAAACCAGTATTGATGGCCAAACCATTATTTGCAGCTAATAAAGTGAAATATCGTGTATCCAAACGGCTTGACAATATGATTAGACACCAAACTGAAACGTGAAAGAAACACAACAATACCTCTCAAGGATGAACCTCCCTTCCTTGTACTTTTGGCTTTTCTCCTGTGCAGCTTCCTGAAATTATTTAATCGCTGTTGGTACAACATATCATGGTAACTAGAGCAGAGACATAAAAAGTCCAGAACTATTGCAGAGTCGTGGAATAGTGAATAGGAGACTCACATATTTCCACCCCACAATAGAGCCACATCCCACACAGAATATGTCAACAACAGTGTGCATTCCAGTCAGCATCATTCGCTCTTCTTTCTCTCCAAGAGTAACATTCACACTGCAATACCAATAAATGAGCAGAACATAACATACAATCTTGCGAGCAGAAAGCATGCAATAGGATACAGGCACATTTTCTGCGATTCCTCAATATAGAATTCAAGAGATGAGTTTGGTTTTCTATTTGGGACAGGATAAGACATTCTAGTACTTCAAACACTTAAGGGTCGTTTGGTTGGAAATTAAATTATCCCAGGATAACTAATCCTGGGTTTAGTTATCCTGGGATTGTTATCCCACTCTCAATAAGGAATACTGGGGAAATAGTCCCGAGTTTAATTTTTAGATGGATTTATCCCACGTTTGGTTGGGAATTATCCTCGGATTATAGTGTTATTTTTATCCCATATTGAGGGTGGGATAACAGTCCTCGGATAAGTTATCCCGAGATTTTGTCCCAACCAAACGTGGGATAAACCCATATAAAAATTAATCTCGGGACTATTTTTCCCTTATTCCTCATTGAAGCTGAGATAACAATCCCGAGATAACTAAACCAGAAATTAGTTACTCCGGGATGACTTTTTTCCCAACCAAACGACCCCTTAGAGCAAAATCCCAGAAGAAAGAAGGAATAATTAAAGTAATGAGGAAAATATTTACACTAATTTACAGGAATTCAGTTTTCCAAATTTAATCTCAACCTTCAAAAGGCCCCCTTCATTAGCATTAATAGAGTTAAGAAAATCCATCTGAAACAGTAGGTTACGAACACTTACACTCGATCAAAGAGATAAGCCTTCCCATGCCTGCATTGAAATGTCTGGAGAAAAGGTGAAACGAGTTAGGACACATGCCTGAGGTCATATACAGCTAATCCATGCCAGAAAAAAATAGCAGTATAATCCAGCCAATTTCCAAATAGTAGCATGAGGACAACATATACCAGAATCCAGCAATAGTACCACTCAGACTATACAACATAAACCAGAATCCACGAATAGTACCACTCAGGAATAATTCACTAGGCAACCTAATCTGAAACAACAACGACAAGCAATTAACCAACCTTGGCTCACAGCAGTAATAGTCAACTCCACTAAGGCTGAGTTCAACACTTTTATATGAAATAGAAGATTGGTCTACTTATAATACAGAGAAAACGAAAAAGAGGTTGGTACATCTAATGAAGGAGTTTCAGTCTCACCAGACACATATACTAAAAGCAAGGTCATATTTCATCCATCATGTACAGTGTATTATAGATTTAACTTCTCAGAACAGATTTCCAGATTGCTCGTTTATTTAGCTGTTACATCTTGTACACGTCAGTCAGAAATTTGCATGGGTCTTCTACTGCAGTACATATGATGAAGTTCCACCAATAGAAAGAATGAATCTTAAAATAAGTTGGATATATACTACAGAAGCACCGAACATCCAATTCAGACCAAAATTTTCTTTTGAAGGATACAGGAACAAGGGAAGAATCATATAGCGGTACTGTAAAAAAACATTCTCTAACAATTAGTAACAAACTGAAAGTCCAGATCAGGACCTCCATGGTGCAAACTATGGCATGTTAGTGTGCAAACACTCATTATTTCTAGACAAACAACACAGCAAATTAATCACTGTCAATTTATAGTCTGACTGAAGAATTAGTCATTTATAGGAAGCAACAATCTGCAGCAAACTTATGCTAGACATCCTAGACCAACTAAACTGAGAGCAAGCTTTTCAACCATTGAAAGCTTTATTTACAAACTCCAGAGAAAAACATTAAACAAGACAACAGTCCAAATTTGACACCACAACACAGACTTCATGTAGGCCACCTAGCTTCCTCTTACTAGCTTTCATCTTCCTCAATGCTTGTTCTACATAAAAGGAATCCAGCTGAATATCATTCAGTTCCATCTACCAATTCGGAGTGAAAGAAAGGTATATACAAATAGCATGCATATTAGAAGTTTTTGGAATTTAAAAGTAAATAATCCTTCCAATCCATCTAATATGGATGTACAGTATTTGACTGCGTATAGAAATTTTTTAAATGGACTTTGCATTACAGTAATAATAGAGAAAGATATCAGCTTGGTAGAGAAAACATTACTCAAACTTTAATATCAGAAAAGGTAAATAAATTTGAATCTTGAAAGTTGTGAAAGTTGTAACCTTAACAACAATTGCAAAGTTGCGTAGGATAATATTATTAGATCAATTTGGACGTACGAAAATAAGTGCCGTAAATTTAGACAGCAGGGATAAGCTACTAGGATAGTTAAGACAATTAAGGTCCATGCTAAGCTGAGATCTATACACAAACATTAGTATGATAAAGGATTTGGTAAAACACATAATAAAAGAAAAGCAGGCACAAAGTACACAATTTCAAACACCAGAAAGATGATGGAGAAACCAGAAAGATGGATGATCATTTCTCCACGAAACTGACACCCATGCCATAAGGGAATAAGAACCCTTGTATATTTACTAGTAGAGTAGCTTGGCAAGTCATATAACAGATATTTTCCACTTGTGAGCAAATTGAAAGAACAAGTTTATGAACCACCTGAAAAGATTGATTACTCAGCAACCCGAATCACATATTTAGACGGAATACATCCTTCCAAAACCAGACTGAAGGATATCTCAGTAGACATGGAATAAAAGAGTTGACAAAACTGCAGACAGGAAACATCACTGCTTAATTAAGAATTTAAGACATTCCTTAGGCTAGAAAGCAGTAAATCTTTACCAGATGGAACATAACCTTGAGAAGGGATTAGTCCAATCTTAAACCACCCTCAACCAGCTAGTCATTTAATATTCTTATACTAGCCTAAAAATGAATGTAAAATAAAAGGAGTAGCTTAGAACCCCTCTAAAACTCAAGGCACTAGGAGGCCACAGTGGTGGGAGTAGTTAGGTACAAAGATACGCGAACTAAATAAGTATTTAAGCACTCCCGAAAACTGAATGCTACTAAGAGGGCGGGAATGAGTTCCATAATCATAACTGCTCCCCGCACTCTAGAGACCTAAAGTTCCCAGAAGTTCATGAACTGACTAAGTCCTTGATGACTGCATTTCACACTCACTGCCTCCATATAATCCACAGCTTAATGGAATAGCGAAAGCCGCGAGCGCCTGCTACCCTTCAATCTTAACCATGTTTAGCCCCCATTTTTCCCCAGTCCACACCCTGTGCCCTCTTTAGATACTGAGAGTTCCAAGTGGGGAGATATTCTATGTCAGAGAATTAACTTCTTTCTCCATTTTGCGACCACATACCAAGTTTCATGCAGCTAAATTAAGCTTTGTACAATGTATAGTTAGTCCGCAACCAGATAAAGAGAACAATTCAACTCTCACACATAAACGAACCAAATGTTGCAAAAATGAAGAACTCCGCCTGTGTATGATGTATAGCACAAAGTAAGATTACAGTAGGTTCTGGCAAAATCAAACAAAAATGAAGATGATAATCAACTGAGAATTATATGATTGAAATAGTCGACCCCAACTAATTTAGTACTTAGACCTAACCAAAAAAAGAAAAGCAGGACATCAATGTTATAATCATGTTCCTTCTAGCCTAAGATAAATGTCAATGTATAAAGAACATAAGAACGGAAAAATAAAATTAACAATTTCAAAACAGAACCCACAAGGTAAAATCAAATGAGAACTCCTCAGAGAAACACCACAGAATCACAAGACGATATGTGTAAAGTACAACAACACATACAGAAGCCTGTCATGCGATATATAGATAAACAGAAGATAGATAAAAAGATAAAGAGAGACCTTAGAAATAATGTGATCAGCAAGACCAAAATGGGTGTGACAGTGCTTGCATCTATAGATGTTGCCTTCA
Source organism: Datura wrightii (assembly GCA_035772735.1). NCBI lineage: Eukaryota > Viridiplantae > Streptophyta > Magnoliopsida > Solanales > Solanaceae > Datura > Datura wrightii. The sequence continues at coordinate 190,009,966 of JASDFA010000018.1, read as the reverse complement.
AGAGTGATCACAAAAAGCCTACCCATCGTCTTCTTCCTTTTATCTTCCGCGTATATACCAAACACCGATCAAACTATACCCTTCAAAAACACATAGAAAAAGTTCTGTCAGCAGAATCGAGAAAACCCCAGATTGAAGAAAGGAAAAACAGAATCGACAAACAATCGATTGAAACAAGAGTGACCCAGTATAATACAATGAACAAAAACACAAAAGAGACCAACCCCAGACGGCAATTGTCATTACCTTTTGCAGCAGAGGTGGAAGTAGAGAACAAGTAATCCGCCAGAACGGTTGAGCCATGTGTTATTCACGTATTTATACCTGCGAGGAACTTTTTCATAAGCCCAATAGGAATTGAACTCCTCTCTTTTTTTTTTTTCTTTTTTTTTTTAAAGCTTTTCTTCCTTGCAATTTGCATATATTTTGGGGTCGTTTGGCAGGAAAACAAGCTATTTTGGGATAATTAATTTTGAGTTGGAATAATTTGAGATTTTTATTATACCCTCAATTAGGAATAAGGAATAAATAGATTCGATATTAATTTTTGAATGAGTTTATCTCATGTTTTGTTAGGATAAAATCTCAGGATAAATTATCCCGGAATTAGTTATCCTGGAGTTATAGTGTTTTTTTAATCTCATCATCCTCAATGTAGGATAAATAATCTCAGGATAAGTTATTCCGAGATTTTATTTCAACCAACGTAGAATAAACTCATCGAAAAATTAATCCCGAAACTATTTATTTCTTATTCCTCATTGAGGATAGGATAACAATATTATCCCAAAACTAATTATCCCGAAATAACTTATTTCCCACTAAAACGACCCCTTAATATTTATACTTCAACCCGCTTGGTCTTTCTATATTAATAGGTGATATATTCGGAGTTCTAATAACCCCACTTGGAGTTGTTTACTTGTTTATGTAAGGGTCATCTGTGACCTTTAGGTTTTAACTACGTGAAAAAAATAAAGGATTACTTACACGAAATACACCTTATAATATGACAGTTTTTAATTTATAAATCTAACCAAAAGAGTTGCGCCTAAGACTCTGAAGCAGGAGGAGGTGGTCCCAAGCTCTTATTTTGGGAACACATCTACACTTATATTCTCCGTGAGATAATATTTGTAATTAAGTATATTCCAATATAAATATTAAAAGATAAATTAAAATTATAAATAAAAATTTTCTATGTATTTATATATTATGAAATCTAAAAAACAAGATAAATATTTTTGTTAAAAATCTTTTTTCACATCTTTGATTTAAAAAAAAGAGAATAAATATTTTGAAATATGGATCTTTTGAAATTATTGGTTAGCCTAAAATTCATTTATCAGGAAAATCAGTCAAATTTATGTATCAGAGTTCTTTAGCAATGGAATTAATCCAAGCTCGTTTCAGAAATCTATTATCTAAGATCTGAAACAAGAATGAACAAATAATAGCAAATGAGAAAGTTATAATAACACAAGTAATTAAGTAAAAAAGAGATAAGAAAGCTTATTCAATCTTTCCGTGACAGAGACAAACATCTTCGAAAATCAAAGAAAGTACACCAACACAATAAATAGAGAGTAATGAAAGTAGGAAAAATAATAGTCTTATATTGCTCAATATAATTTAATCCATACAAAATAGGAATTAATATAGTTCGACCTCCCTAACTAACTCCTTAACCCTAAGCATAATGTGATTGTTGTTTGCGCAAGAATTGTGGACTTCTAAAAAATGGGATAAGTCGTGATCCCCCAAATATCGAGATGCATGACTATCCTCAACTGCGGAGTTCCGGGTGCATGTGTTTACCGACTGTTTGACTCATATGCAAGATGTGTGTGTTTGTAATAAGGTCCAGGCTCGGATTTCACCCGTGAACTTATCTGGATATCACTCTGATTTTTCCACTGTGGTATACAAATTAGCCTAGACTGCCACGTGTATGTCTCCAAGTTCTTGTCATATTTTAGGCCTATACAGGTAATCCTCCCACTTCTAGGGTAAGTCTCAAGATTATCCTAAAAAGTGAAGAGTATTGCACGGGAAGTGGTTATGTTCTAAATGCATTACTGGCTCAAATGGGATTATATCAAAGTTATCACATCATTGTGTGGATTCAGCCAATGAACGTTGCCATTATTACAGTTCTCAAAATTGCCATCGCTAATTCCTTTTCAGTCGATTGTTCAAGGTATATGTTGCGTCATGATTGAGCTTGAATCTAGAGTTTTCCTACTACAATGATGACTCTTCTATCTGTATAAACCACTCGCAGCTCGATCAACTTCCTTAACTCTATCTTTTTTCACGATTTTTGTCGAGTTTTCAAGCTAAGAAGTTTGTATCTTCATTTTGTCCTTCTCTCTTTCTTTTCCCGGTCCTCTTCACGTTCTTCTTCAAATTCTTTCGCACGTAATCTATCATCGCCTCCTTCCACTGAAGATCTATTTAAGGAAGAGACTCTGAAATTGATGCACATCGGCTGATAATCGAGTGGCGCTGATGAAGAAGCCCTTGCTTCTGATATTATCCCTAGATTTATCTCCTACATCAGTGACTGTCAAAGTGGCAACCATAGAAAGTTAATGAATCATTATGAATCTTTAATTCGAAAGGGGAATTTTCCACGAGTTTGATAAAACTGTAACTAGTAGATAGTATGGCTATTATCATTATTCATGAAGGTATCCAAACTACCCATCATATTAAGGGTTTTTCCATGATATACACATACCCTTTCACCATAAAATTTGAGTTACTGATCTCAAATATTATTGAAGAGTTTTGCTGACGGTATTGGGTTTGTTTGGCTCAACTTGCGCCTAAGTCTGAAGGCCGCAGACTGCATTTAAGAATTTGCTATCCAAGCCGGGGTAAATTTTATTATGGCCTACTTGATATATTTGTACACCCTTAGATTATTCCAAAGGGATTTATACATTTAATCCCCTGGGGAAAACGGGCTTGGTCACCAGTACTGATGATGATTATGACTGTCGGTGATATGAGAGGTTCTTGGCCATTCCTATTGTTCATATTTATTACTCTGGATCCTTTTCATTCCTAGAGATATGGAAGTTCGAGCATAGAGATTTGAATTACTAGTCTTGTTTTATTATTTTTGTATTGTTATTATTTTATATATTTGTATGCACATGACAACAGCTTAGATGGTTTCATCAGTTGGTGTGTTTGACATTACTGAGTGAATGAGATCGATCCTGTACACCTCTAACAAAGAGGACAAGACCTGGAAGTCTATTGCTTCCTTAAAATGGATGGGTAAAAATCATGGTAATTCAGCCAATTAGTTTTACCTCCCCTCGCCCCCCCCCCCCCCCTTTTTTTTTATTTTTTTATTTTAGTACTTTTCACATAGTATGTTGCCTTTTATAGGTCTAATGGGGAAAAATTCTGTGGTGAAAATACCCTTTTTGTTTGGTGTTGTGGCTGCTAACATCTGAAATATTATGGTCGGGGTATTGGCCACATGAGAGAGTGAGTCGTCTTCATCCCCTCTGACCTTCCTTGTCCGTCTCTACAAAGAAGAGGAGAATAATGGATTCTAGTGGGCCTAGGGAGAAGGTATTACCTACCGGTTGTTGTGTTGTCAACAGGTGGATGAGATTTAGAAGGTGACAACCCGTATGGTAGTGGGAGTAGAAGATAACAAAGAGGATAATTGAATAAGGGAAGGTAGTGAGACCCCATAAGGGAGAAGTCCTTGGCTAATTTGATAATGACACTTGAGTCATCGAGTGTGGTTGAGGGCTGAAGGGTTACTGATAATCTAACTCTCAATGGGGAGATAAGTGATTTAAACATATTAGTGGATGTTGGGGCAAGGACCCCCGTGAATGGTTTGGAGTTGGCTAAAGAGCCTTTGGACACAGAAGGAATGGTGAGAAAGGTAATCATGACCCATGTTGAAGTCCCATGGACCCCTTAAGAGAGGTATTGCTCCAACCTCATAGGATAACTATTGAAATTATTGTAGTAGTAAACCTTTTGAGGAATCCCCTAGAGGCGGCTTAGTTCCTCGGGTGCTTACTTGGGCTAGTGGAAAGAGCTAGGCTAGGGAAATACGATTCACGAAGCAAAGTTACACAGTTGATCAGTTTCACCTTCTCGGTATGTCCTACTCCCTTTGACTTACCCTTGTAATTTTTCATTTCCTCTTCTTTGATCTGCACTCTTTCTTTTGCAGGCAATCTTCTGGACATCGTATCTTTAAAGGAAGTTCAGATCCAAATGGATGGATTTACTATCTTGTCAGGCGACGTGGAATACCTATGGGCTGATATGGGTGTGCTCTAGACCAACACAGGTGGAGTTCGGATAGATAATGTGAACCTCAGACCAATATTGAGATGTCATAGGTGGTGAGCGTCTCCCTAGCTCAGCAGCTTAAAGAGGTTTCCAGGTGTTGGGCAAGTTGCAACGGGAGCAATTAGAGTGAGAGGTCGAGTTGTCTAATTTTAAGGTCGCTAACAGAAATTTGAAAGTGGAGGCTTATCAAAGGGAGAATTTCCTTACTAGTATGGTTGAGGAGCATAATCTTTGTATCACCAATGAGACCCTACAAGCGAGTGTAGCCTATCTAGAAACTAACATGGCCCAAGTTCGTGAATTGCACCATAGGGATGATATTGATATTTCTCAACTTGAAGTCCAATGTAAGCTGCAGGTAAGGCATCATATTGATAAGTATGTGGATGAGCTAGACAAAACCGGATGGATTTAATGACTCAGTCGACACTCTTCATGAGCTTCTGAGTGACTCACTTGATCTCTCCTAAATTGTTGCAGAAGCCGCAACTGATGCCGTGAAAGGAGAACTTGAGCAAGCCCTTTCTAGGGGCTAAGAGTAGCGGTCAGATAATGATGATCCCATAAATGCCCCTGATGTTCCTTATACATCTCATGCTCCCCCGTCCTAATTATTAAGTTATTTTTTGGTGAACTCCTAGGTCTTTAGGGCCCTGCAATATTATGAATTTCACGAGCCTGAGAGTTTTTGTAATTTCAATTGGATACTTCTAATGCTTTAAGTTTTTTATCCCGTATTATTTATTTGTTTCTGAAAATGAAAATGCATCGGATGGTGTTTGGATTTTAGGCCTTGAAGTCATCCTTGTTGCAATTGAAATTTGTCGCATGCTTGAGTTAGCACTTTATTTAAGTACATGACTCTAGATTTACAACTTTTGCTTGAGTGTCTAACTTGCACTTCTCACATGTCTAATTTTGCGTTTCTCATATGATTGTCTGACTTTGCACTTCTCCGGTGAGTGTCTAACTTCCTAAATTCTTGCCTTTGAATTTGGGCTTAATGAATTTTAGCGACCCTATTAAGTAGTTTATGTTTGTGAAGAATGGCGTCTCATTTTTACTTAGGCATTTTATAGGATAATTATAATATTCAGACACATTAAGTAGTGTATAGAAGTGGAATGTGGTAATAATCCTATAATACATTAAGAAAGGTCATACAGACTTTGTATTATTAATTGATGGTTCAGAACTGACCAATTATATAATAGAATCTTAAGAGATCTAAATGTTACTGAATAGTACATAATACTTAGCTAAAGTATGAGTTTTTGGTAGCTTTTGGGTTAGTACATTTAGGTTTCAGGGACTTCTTTTTAAATGGCTAGGTTTGATTATCAGGTCGTTATTGCTCAAACAGGGATTTATATCTACCTTTGACCATTTACTCTCGTCTTGTCTGTCTTTAGTGTTTCCTTGTGGATTTATTTCAGTTTTACGAAAACTTTTAAGATGCCTCGAATTTTACCAGGAGTTTGATCCTTTTGCCGCTTCCATCCCTCAATGTTCGAGTGCAAGGCACAAGGACTCGGATATTTATCTTGTCAGATGAGGTGTATCTTTGATAGGTGTTTCAACAAGAGGTGTTCAGCTGTCGCGGAGGTCAGGTTGGCCCCGCTTCTCTCTAGTCCTCTGTTGTCGTCAGAACCTCGATTACATCTACATGATCATCTTAATTTAAGGTGTCGTTGATGTTTGGGATCTTAGCGACCTTAATGGCAGTTTGGAGAGAAGCCAATTGTTGTTCATCAACTATAGTCTTTCTTAAAGACAAATCAACTAAAAATTAAAAATAATTTGGTATAATGAATATCGCCAATGCGTTATAGTAGTTGTCTAATTGTTTAGCCTAAAATTCATATATTAGAAAATATCAATCAAATTTATATGTAAGAGGTTTTTAACAACGAAATTGATCCAAGTTAGTTTCAAAAATCTATGATATGAGGTTTGAAATAAGAAGAAATAAACAATAGAAAATGAGGTAGTTATAATAACGCAAGTAATTAAGTAAAAAGAGATAAGAAAGTTTATTCAATCTTCTGATGATGGAGCCCAACATCTCTGGAAACCAAAGAAAATACACCAAAACAATAAATATAGAGTAATTAAAGCAAGAAAATAATATAGTTGTATTGCTCGTGTAATTTGATTTGTTCAAATCACAGGTTAAATAGACTAATATAGTTTAATCTCCCCGACTAACTCCTTAACCCTAAGCATAATGTGAACATTAGGGGAGCGAGAATTGTGGACTTTTTGAAAATGGTAAGTCATCATCCCTCAAATACCGAGATGCATGGCTACCTCAACTGTCAAGTTTTGAGTGCATGTATTTGTCAACTATACGGTTCCTAAGCAAAAAGTGTGTGTTTTGAATGAGGTCCGGGACTGGATTTCAATCATGAAGTCCTTTTCATATCACTTCAATTTTCAATGCGGTCTCAAAATCTACCTCGACTACTAAATGTCCTCTCCAAGCACTTATCACATTTTGGCCAATATAATTCTTAAATAAAAATACTAACCACGAGATACGCGATGGAGTAAGCGACAGGCTAGAAGTTTGGAAACAGGCTCTAGAGTCTAAAGGTTTCAGTTAAGTACGACTAAATAGTACCTGGAATATAAGGTCAGTGACACAATACATGAGGCAGAGGTAAGAGTGAAGATCGATGCATAAATCATACCCAAGAGAGAAAATTTCAAGTACCTTGGCTCAATAATCTAAGGAGACGAGGAGATTAACGATGTTATCGCACATTGTATTTGAGAGGGATTCGTGAAATAGAGGCTCATCTTCAGTGTACTGAGCGATAAAAATGTATCACCGAAGCTTAAAGGTAAGTTCTACAGAGTTGTGGTTAGACCAGCAATGTTGCATGAGGCAAGATGTTGGCCAGTCAAGACACCCACGTTCAGAAGATAAAGATAGTGAAGATAAGAATGCTTAGGCAGATGTCTAAGTATATTAGGAGAGATATGATTAGAAACGAAGCTATACAGAGAAAGGTAGAAGTGTCTTCCATGGATAAGAAGATGAGGGACGCGAGGCTGAGATAGTTCAGGCATGTCAAGAGGAGGTACGCGAATGCGCCAGTAAGGAGGTGCGAAAGGTTGGTTGTAGCAAGAACTAGGAAAAGTAGGTTGTAAAAGAACTGCGAAAGGTGATTAGACAGCATGACACAACTTTAGCTTACTGAGGAAATGATCTTAGATAGGAAGTTAAGGACGAGGATTAGAGTGAAAAGTTAATAGGTTGCCGAGTATTGTCGCACTTTTTGTAGGAGAGATAGAGGGCTGGCCTCCACCTCCTCTCTTCTCCTTTTTAGTAGCATTATTTAATAATCATATAATCTTTTATTTTCAAAGCGCATTACTATTTATTGCTTCATTTGCTTTATATCTTGCTATATTTGCTGTCATTTTTATTTTATTTTTGCATAAATCTTAACCAATTAGTATTATGACTTGAATTATTTGAGCCATATAGATTCAGAGAGCTGTTAGGCATTCTAAAGAAAATTTACAAGATTTTAAGTTTATCCTAAACATCTGTCTTTTTATCTCACAAGGTAGGATAAAGTTGTATACACACCATCCTTTTTAGGTCCCACTTGTGGGAATACATTGAGTATGTTATCTTATTTATATATTTTTCTTGCATTCAGCTTCGAAAACTCTTCTTTTGAGCCAAGTATAATCTTACAAGTAGAATTTGGGAGAGTAGAATGTACCACCACAAATTTTACCTCTACATTTGTGGTTAAAGACTTTTTTGAATGGTGTATCTGAAAGTCTCTCCATCCCACAAATGTAGAGGTAAAATTTGTAGTACTTCCTACTCTCCCAGATTTTACTTGTAAAATTATACTGGTATGTTATTATTATTCTAGACCTCACTTTGTGAGACTACACAGGGTTGTTGTTGTTATTATTGTTATGAAAAACATATGTTTCAAAGAATGTTTGTGATCTTTTTTAATTCATGGCATGAATTAAAAAAAAATTCAACAAATATGTTTATTTTCTTTTTTGGAATTTTATCAAACTAAATATGTAAGTGTAAGGTTTTTAAAGTATAAGGGTGTATTCGAAATCCTGCTTTGCGTGGTCCAGTGGTAAAAAATTGCTTTAAGAAGCAATTTTGGAAAATAATTTTTTTTCTTTTTAAAAGTACATTCAGAAAAAAACAGTATTTATTTGGCTAATTTATTTGAAAAGTGTTTTTCTCAATATTTAATAAGGAGATTATATTTGGCTAATTATTTTTAGAAAAAATGTTTTTGTGTGTACGAAAAAGAATAAGTATCAATACACGTTTACCTTTAAGATTATTTTACAGAGAGAAATTATTTTAAATATTTATTGTGAAAACTTTAATTAAGTTTGTAATTTTTTAATTATGATAAAAAAACATATATTACAATTTCATTAGTATTATACATAAATAGATCAAAAGTATACTAAATATCTGTATAATATGAATATGTTGATTTAAATATATTTAAAAATATCAATCAATATAAATTAAAAGTAATTTCATAAATGTCATCTGAAGGACCGGAAATTGCATGGTAAATAGGGGGTTCCTATGAATGCCTTATTTTTCACTTTTCAAAATTTATATTATATAAATTTTAATCAAAATATAATATTTTAAAATATATTTTATATGAATTGAAAAAATACAACTTATAGTATTTTTTATATTATTTTTGAAAATCTAAAATTTATTTTAAAAATATTAAGTTGGTCCAAACTTTTTTTTCCCGTATGATGCAACTATATATTAACCATATTAGTAATAATACTTATTCTTTTAACAAATAAATAAATAAAATACGAAAAAAAATATCTTATATGAAATGCATGGATACTAATACTAAGAATCAAAAGAAAATGAGATATTCTTCTATTTTTATACACAAGGGAAATGCTTGTTTATAATTAAAAATTAATGAATTAATGAAAGAATATTATTGATAAATATGTATTTATGGTAGGGATATATTTTTTTCTTGGAAAAGATAATTTTCTGTTTTTGCTTTTTTCAAGAAACAGATATTTTTAGCTTTTTCTTCGCAGTAGAAAAATTGCTTCTACTACTGGGGATAACAACGGAGCGAGGCGGGAAAAGGGCCAGGCGGAGCGAGTCTGACTTTATGTGGATACGGAACGGATGCGATGGATTGAAATGGAACAGGTCGAGAGTTCTATGAATTACAAAAAATTACTTTTTACGTCCCTTCATAATGAGTTCATTTTTTAATCGCAAGGATATTAATCTTCACTTCAGATTTATATGTTTTACTTTGTTTGTCGTTTTTGTTGAAGATATTAGTTCATGCATGGCATTAGAAAAAACTTTTATTTTTTATTAAAAAAATACTCTTGAACAAAGTGTTGCCAGATGAGCATTAATTTTACAAAGATTTTAAGATATTACAGAGAAATAATAAGAATGAAATTTCTATGAATTTGACTTTCTAATCTCCAATAGAGTGAAAATAAATTAAGTTTAGCTTATATAACCATCACGTTTCCTCAACTTTGCATATGTAAACAAAAAGAAGCAAGCACAGTGATAATGAAATTTTTTTAAAGTTATGATACATTTTACATATGAGAAAATAAAAAATAATTTTATGAATTTCATTTTTAATATCAAATTAAGTTAAAACAGAAATTTTTGCTATGAAGGGTGAGTTGGGGTCTTAGCAGATTTACACGGGTTTGATCCGCTACCATTCGACCCCACACCATGTGGTATCCTTCTTTATTGTTGCTCAAAAACACTTTTACTTATTAATCAAATATATTAAATTTTCAAAAAAGTATTTTTGATCTCCGAAAAATTTGGCCAAACAGGCTCCAAATCATATTACAAAGACGTTCGTATAATATGATTTAAATGTAATCAAGATATGCATCAGTGATTAGAATAAATTATTTGTTTGTCCAAATTTTTAAAATTAGCTTATTTTACAAAGTGTTTTTCAAAAAGTACTTATATGAGATAATGTATGTGTTTGACCTGTAATTTTAAAAACGCTTTTGAGTAGCAATAATACTTAACCAAACTTTTTAAAATAATTTTTTAAGTATATATTTTTTTTTTAAAAAAAAAAAAAGCTTCTCAAAAAGTGTTATTAATTAATTTCTTCTCAAGCTTTAGCTTCTAATCAATGAGAAAACCGGGACAATGTCATGGTTACTCGCTCGATGACCCGGTCATTAAAATCACTTATTAATGTCTCTGTCTCAAGCTCACCATTTGAACCAACATGCTTCACACAAGAATCCAAAGACTCTAGGTGGCTCAATGCAATTATTGAAGAGTTTAATGTTCACCTATAAAATCATACATGGACATTAGTTAGGCAACCCGGCTTAGATTATACAGAGACTTTTGCCCCTGGGATATAGTTAAGCATTGTTCGTCTAGTGTCACCTTTGGCTCTTCTTAATAATTGGTGAATACATCAACTAGATGTATCTAATGCCCTTTTACCTGGAAAACACAATGAAGTTGTTTATATGCGGCAACCTAGAGGCTTTTGAACATTCTGATTATCCACAACATGTTTGTAAGCTAAGGCGTGCCATTTCTGCATATGTTGTGAATATGATATGATGGCTTCACAATTTCTACATCAACATCGACTTATAAATCTTGAGGTTGTTTAACCGAATCTTCATGCTCATGGGTTGCAGCTCTACAGAAATTCCTCCATCTCTTTAACAGTATTCTAAGGGTCGGACTACAAAGAAACAACCAACTGTTGTATGCTCAAGCAGAGAAGCTGAATATCGTGCCTTGGCTGTTGCAGCTACTGATGCTATATCGATACAATTTACCCTACGGGATTTGAGTTTTTATCTTCGCACTCCTAATACTTGCAAAACTTGATAATATTGGTGCCATCCATCCCCCACATAAATCTAGTCTTTCACTCCACATGAAAACAACGTCGCTTTGGACTATCGGGGTGACCTTACTATTTCTCATGTTCCCACTTCGCAACAGCTTGCAGACGCATTTACTAAAGCAGAGTCTACTATGCTACAAGATTCAAGGAGCTTCCTACCAATCTCAATAAACTCAAAACGGTTTCCTCATTATAACAATAACCAAGGTTTACAGGCTATTATACTTCGAATATGACTTGTTCGGTGAGCACCCAAAAGATTAGCTGTTACGGATTCCCTCGTCCACGAAATAAAAAAAACACAATAACCAGTAGCAAATAATAAAGAAATAAACTCATTAACAGAATGATTCTGTGCTATAAAGAACAGTGATTATGCAACCTATAATATTTGCTAGAATATTGATGACTGCCTGTCTTCCTATAGAGAAGCTGCCTGTAGGAGGCAACTGCGTAAGAAATCAATCAAGTTGAAAATTATAATATACTCAAAATACAATTAGAAAGGTGTTACGCTCTTTGGTGTCATTCTTTCAACTTTACCAACCCGGTGAGGAGGCCACACAACATGGGTAACCCTTCCACGAACCAAACCAAGCGGGATCTGAAAAAGAAAGCTTTTTCAAATCATCAAACTAATCAAATGAGCTGATTGCAAGCGCGGATATTGGCAACACTAACATTAAATCTTATCCTTGCTCTACAATGAATTCCATTTGGGACAACATCAAAATGTCACTATACACTAAAGAGTCTTCACTTTAATATAAAATGCACCACATAAGATCTAGCAATGAGTAATGACAAGGTATAATCTATGTTTTCCTTTAGAATCTCTAATGAACAAGTAACTTTTGGACAAAAGGAGTCCAAAAGATCAACTACTTCATATGCAAAAATAGGCATCATAAGTTTTCATCCATGAAGCTGTATTTTCGCAGAACACATAATCTCAAGACACACTTACAAAATGATTCATCAACAGTAGAATGAATATAGATATAAATCACTAACTCCTCGCACGAACAAGAAAAGTTTAACAATTCATATTAGGATCTCAGAAAAGTTAATTCACCCGTTCAATTTGAAATGTACCACATAAGATCTAGCAATGACAAGGTATAATCTATGTTACTATAGAATCTCTAATGAGCAAGCAACTTTTGGTCAAAAGGAGTCCAAAAGATCAACTAATTCATATGCAAATATAGGGATCATAAGTTTTCATCCAAGAAGCTGTATTTTCGCTGAACACATAATCTAAGGACATGGTGTAAAAAGTAGATAATACATTAGATTTCCTAGAAATGTTTTCTGCCACAGCTTCCAAGATTCTTCTCTCTCATCCCTTTTCCGGTACTCAATCGGAAAACTTCCTTCTCTCAGGCCAAGGCAAGACCTTTCTTTTTCTTCTTTTCCTTCTCCTTTCTTTATGGGGGAAGATAGGATATACACCGGTTTTAAGTCTTTAGACGTTTCAAAGGCAGAAAACTGGATGAGTGGACACAGTGCCACAGAAAATTTAATGAGGAAGGTATCCTTTAGTCTTAAAGTTATGAGATGGCTTCTCCACGTACTTATGGAAGCCTCGAAGGAACATTGAATGTCAGTCAGGAGATGGAAAAGAAAGGACCACTTTTCTGAGTTCTTTTGCACCCTTAAATACAATGAGCATGGTAGGTACATCAGTTTTATAGCACTACAAGGGGACAATAGATCTATAATAATAACTCCAGAAGTGTCGGCGAATGCTGGATGAACAGCTATAGAGAAGAAAATCTCAAAGTTCATAGGGGGACCAAAAAGGGAGGAGAAAGCAGCAATGAACAGAAAACAGCCGCCCAAATTTTTGTTTGTGAAAGCCATCGCAAGTAGCAAATGGTACAGAGGTTTCAAGAGTCCCAAAAACCACAGCAACACAGAACTACAGCAGCAGAATTAAAACCCACGGAGCCTCCAGAGATACATCGTTGGGAAGCTTACGAACCCAAACCTAGATACACCAAGTCTAACAACATATCGAGATGGGCGTACAGTACTTGGAGCTCTTCCCACAGAATCAATAAATATGCAATGAATGATTCCTAGTTCCTCTTCGACTCCCATCTAGAAAGGTAGCAGAACATTTCATAAATGGAGAACGGAGTTTGAAGAATTCCAAAGTATCTCCTGAGTGGTGGCCGCCACTGTTGGCTGCCGGCCAAGAAGTTATAAGAAGATGGGTATGGATCCGTATCTATGCTTTACCACTGAACTTTTGGTTGCAAGCCACATTCAGGCAGATTGGAGAGTTTTGTGGAGGATGGATTGAAACAGAGGAAACCATGTTAAGAAACCATCTGTGGTGAGCTAGGATTAAAGTTCAGGGTGATGAGTCTGAGGTCCTTAAAGAGGTGGAGATGGAGAGTGATGGCTATATCTCCAAATTGCCGATTTGGTGCGAAATTCCAGTAACTGTGAGAAGGGCAAAGATAATCGGAGTAGAGGAAGCCTTAGGACTGCGGGGTAAAAAGGGGAGTTCTATATCTGTCTGTGGAACCTAGTACCATCCTAATGGATTTCATGCCAACAAAATCTACAAGACACGTGGGAAATTTAATTCAGAAAAATTAACAGAGCTGTATGGAAGAAAATAACCTCATCCCTGCCACAAATATCCTGGATTGGTGATACACATCTACGGATAGAGATACATGCAAACCAACAGAAGACCACAAAGACACTATCATATGATGCAAAATCCTGGAACCACGAGTCAATCACACCGGAAACCACAAATGAAGCCATGGCAATAGAAGTACAACGTGAAAAAAGGGGAGAACAGTTTGGTTTTGGAGGAAGAGGACACTTCAGTTACGACTATAAAAACAACTCAAGAGGAAGGGAACAGGGTAGTGGAAGATGTGAAGCCTCTGCATGTGCAGCCACAAGATACTTTTCTGGATAAAGAAATGACATGTAACTATTTGGGTTCATCAAAATCTTATGAAGCTAAGTAATTGATAGGGGTGGGTTTCCAGGGTCACGAAGAGGAGGCACTGCAAATCTTGAGGCAAATAGACAGCAGTAGACAAGCCAGAAGGTGGAGCAGGAATTTAAGAAAACCAGATTCAAAGGTGCACAGGAACTTAACGTCCTGGCATCCTTTGATGTGAAATTTAAAGATAACGGTAAGAGGAACAGGGAAAGAGCTTTGGCTATAATTGTTACATGAATTCAATCTAGTTTGGTGGAAAGTAAGGGAATGATAGAGATATAAGGAGATTAGTGAAGAGTTGGGCTACGGAGTGGAAGGCAGATACCATCTGCCTCTAAGAAACCGAACTGGGATGGATATAAAGGACATAATAAGTCAAATTTGGGGAGGGAGATGGGTGAGGCACGCTTGTCTAGAGACTAATGGTACAAGGGAAAGAATCGTAGTAATGTGGGACAGCAGAAAGTGGAAAGGGAAGTGTTAGAAATTGGAACTTATACCATTACCTACAGGTTTGAAGCAATACTCCAGGATTACTCATGCCATATAACAGTAGTGTATGCTCCAAATTGCAGCACAAAAAGAGGAGGGGTAAGGAATGAAATTAGTGCAATCAGAGGATTGATGGAAGGAGCATGGGCTGTCTGTTGGGACTTTAATACTACTAGATTTCCCAGAGAAAAGAGGAACTGTAGGAGGAGATCCAGATATACGGTTGAATTCTCAGACTTTATAGAAGATATGAAGTTGATAGACCTCAACTTGGAAAGGGGAAACTGCTGAAACAGTTAGACATACACTGCAAAGTAACAGTTCAAGTTTAGAGGATGTTCCTGGCCATCAGAGGAATCACATGAATCATGCCAGAGATGGAGAGTCGTACCAGTGAACATATAGTGGACAATCAGGAAAGAAAGGAATTCTAGATGTTTCCAGAATAGGAGCAACTCAGTTCAGCAGATCAAAATGAACCGTATTTTGCTTTTTTATTTTTGGTGTAGTCAATCTTACTTGGGAGAAACTGAAGAAACTGTAAATATGGCTCAGTACAACCCCCCTGTTTGTTCCTTGAACATTTAAAGAAATATACAAGTTAGCAATTTCTTTTTTAAAAAAAGACATGCTTACAAAGTAATTCATCAAAAGTAAAATATTATATATATATATATATAGTACATAAAAATCACCAACTCCTGACAGGAAAGGGAAAAGTTTAACACTTCATACTAGGATGTCGAAAAGTTAAATTCACCCCTTCACCACAAGTGAGTAGGAGGCAGGATCAAAAGAATGCATGCATTTAGCAATTTATGCCAATATGATTGCCAATTCTACCGGTTTTGTATGTCACCTATATTAGCTAAAGTTTCCTAATGAAACCTTGTATTAACTTTACAAAATGGGATTCTTTCTATGTTAATATCCTTTTCATTAGCAAAGGGATATGGAGTAAAATGTAACGTACAGGGCCAAAGGATCTTGAGTCCAAGCTCCAAGCATGATTGTCGCCTTCAACCCAACAATGTCCTTCAGGGATAACTACTGCATCATAATGAGGGGTCCTTACCAAGTCACCTGGTAAGGCCGTTATTCTCTTTATATTTTTCTCTTTGTGATTTGTTGGAGAGCTGAAATGAATGTCAACCACAAATCAGATAATGGGTGCAGAAGATAGTTAAGGAAAATAGAATATATTTAAAA
The DNA here is from genome assembly GCA_035772735.1 of Datura wrightii. Taxonomy (NCBI): domain Eukaryota; kingdom Viridiplantae; phylum Streptophyta; class Magnoliopsida; order Solanales; family Solanaceae; genus Datura; species Datura wrightii. Next base: position 189,994,015 of record JASDFA010000018.1, on the reverse strand, counting down.
TCCAACCACAAAAGACAATCAACTTATTACAGACTGGCATCAGCTCTAATCTGGAAACAAGATAAGGAGGGTGTCCACATGAACCATATTATTAAATTTTGCTGGCACAATTTCACCACTTAAATTATAGAAGATAACATCTTAAAAGTATAATATCTAACGACCGGATATTAAGAATTTACCACTGGTTGAAAGTATAAGCAGGTCATTGCTTATCATTGACAAAAAGATTGTTTTCCAGGTCAAACAAGATCTGGCATTAAGCACAAGCTAATAGTGCACATCAACTGAAATGGAAGAACATCTGAACTGATATACTAAATTAACTGTCCTAAGGGCACCAAGAACATACCATTCAAAGAAGAGCAATGTGTGTTAAGAGGCCCTTCAAGTAACACGAAGTAGGGTTTCATATGTACTTTATTCTTTCAAGAATGAAGAATGAGTATTTCAACAAAAAACGTAATGAAAATAACAGAGAAGAGTGGACATTTCAATGTGATACAACCCTTTCGATTTTAGTTGGGAAAGAACAATGAAGTCCATACAAACCGTCTAATGAAGAATAAAAGGAGAGCAAAATGCCAATCTTCCTTTAGATTTCTTTTACGATAAGTCATACATAAACTCAATATATATGGATGTCTTTCCATGAATAACTTTTTAAAACCATGGACTTGCTTTAGTTACACTTGCTATGGATTCAAGAGCATAAACTCAATCCTAGGAACTTTTTTGTAGTAGGCGAAGTCATTGGAAATTTATTAAAGAGTCATGGGAGCTATGTCAGGTTAGTCAAACATAAAATATGATGGTATATTTTTTGTCATAGTGGCACTTATCATTAAGAGTAAGATATCAGAATCAACAAAAATGATATCAAAAGTTGAGTACTTTAATGTTCAACATTGGAACCAAGAATATTTATTCCATGTCAGATGCAGTATCAAACCTCTACCAGATGAGAAGTGTGGACCGAGTCAATTTCTCACTTAAATCAATACACACTTGTTTTTAAGGTCCAAAGGTCTAACAATCAAACTTGAAATTTGAATAACCCATTAAGATATCATCCAGACAAGAAACTTAAGTCATACTCTCATCAGGTTAGTGAATCAACAAAATCTCTAAATAAAATCTAGTCCAGGTGCTTGAGCCAGCAGAAAAAAAGACATGGACAGCTTTCAAGAGTTACCTGAAGACAACCACATCGCCCAGGGAGAACTTGTATTTTTCTAGGCAATGCTTCTCCACTATAACAAAGTCACCTGCACCACGACGACTAGCTGATAGTTTTCATCTTTGTTCGCAGCAGGAAATATTAAGAACTTAAAAGAGAGGATAAAAAGTAGTTACGAGTCAAGGTTCTCATGGAACTGTCATCGTGTGGATTAAATGTGGGAGACATCGAAATGCCACCAACAGGGACAATACTAGCATAACGATCAGAGACGGTAAGGCCTATGAGCCCAAAGGTGAAATAACTCTTAGTTAAATTCCAGATGAAGTTCGCAGTTCCCATATTTGAGCCACCTAAATCATCTACAAACACTGTTCAAAACCCAAGAAGCAAGTTTTAAAAAATCAACAAATAATGTGTTTCCAAAGTAAAAGCAAGTTGTCGCACCCCATTTTTCTCGCGAAAAGCGAAACAACCAATTAGTGACTTTGAAATCTCATAATTTATGATGATCTTATTGTTGAGATATAAGTCCTATAGGCGAATACTATAGACATGATCTCTATGGTCTTGCAAATGATATGCTTAAAATCAAATTGTTTTAGTTCTATGATTTCTAGCATAAATGATTTATGTATGTATTAGTCCCATCGACATGCTTTCTATATAAGATTACCCAATTAGTAGTCAAAAAACAAAAGCAGTAAAGAACATACAAACCCCACCCCCATGAGCCCCTTTTTATTATTATGAGTGTTTATTACAACTACAACCGATAAAAGGAAAATGAAATAAACAAATTACAAATGAAACATGAAAATAACATTATCAAATAGATACTAAGTCATCTTGTCCCGGTGACTCTTCGTTCCCATTTCAAGAAAAACCTGATAAGCAAATGATACAACAAGTATACATGTACAAACATACCCATTTTCAACTCGAGGGATCACAATTTAATTAAATTAGAAGAGTATTTAAGCATATGAAAGTATTTAAATGACAAATTTCAGATGCATATTAGTATGCACACAATCCCAAACATATAAAGAACATACAAAATATTAAAAGAAAGGAGCATGATGCAAGTAACAAGTTCAAGCCTTGTTATACAAAAGCAACACAAAGAAGTAAACTAACCTTTAGATGGCAATAAACCATAATTCCAGCAAACAAATGTCAAGTATCGGCAATTTTCACATAATATCTTGTCACAAATTGACAAAAAATTTCAATACATCAAGATCACAAGAATCTCTAGGATTCCGAGCAATGCTTGTATTGAGGACGGATTAGAGAAGAGCAGAAATAGTAGATGATTGCTTAGTGTAGCAGTAGTAAATAAAAGACGGGGGTAGTGGCTCAATTGATACTACTAGAAAGTAAAGCCGTGTTAGATTATTAAAAGAAGATCAATTTGTGTTGTTCAAGAGCCGGTCATGTTTTTTTTCCACCCTTCAAAAAGAGGATGCATACTTATATGGTGAGTAAAAAGGGTTAAAGGAAAGGAAAGTATTCAGAGATAAATTAATTCCTTAAACAATGGACAAAATCAATTAGGCCTTATAAGTCAAGGTTACCAAAATAAACAAGTAGTAAAACTGTTTCATTTTAGTATATGGAAAGGATACAATTAGGTATAGGACTTCACATAAATATACATGTCCCCACATTTATAAATGTTAATCAAGGGAATTAACAAAGGAAAACCATCAGTTAAAGAAATTTACAAAATTAATAACAAACTAACCATAATTACAAAGGTACTAGAGCTGTCACATAATTGAAGGGAACATATAAATTAACTATATATACTATTCTAGATATCACAGCTTCCAAAAATACATTAGTGGTAAAAAAAAACATAATTATTAAGGAGATAATTGAAGGAGGAAATAAATCATAGAAGATCTTCCATGAACAGAATAAGACAAATTACAAAGGTACTAGAGCTGTCACATAATTGAAGGGAACATATAAATTAACTATATATACTATTCTAGATATCACAGCTTCCAAAAATACATTAGTGGTAAAAAAACATAATTATTCAAGGAAATAATTGAAGGAGGAAATAAATCATAGAAGATTTTCCATGAACAGAATAAGAGAATCAATTTAGCATGAAATCAGTCAAGATTTTGCTAAAATAAGTAACTAACTTAGCTGTCTAGAGTTACTATATGTAGCGTATTATCTTCTCATTAAGGAGGGGGAATAAATCACTCAAAAGGGGCTAAGGGAGAAAGAGAATAGTCAAGACAAATCAATTAGGGAGTTGATTAGAGTAAATAAATCAAATGGGTAAAGAATAAAGAACTTAATCATAAATAAGCATGTATTAAACTGTCAAATACTTAATTAATAAATGGGAGTATGAAAAGATTTCTCTTGAGCAATCAGATCGGTTCCACATATATGCATTGAACTTTGCCAAATATAAACAAGTACAGGAATTGTCCTATACTTAACTAAAGCATGAACGAGAATGACGGAGTATTTTGTAGTATGTAAACACAAGTGGAGGAACAACACATTTCTTTTAGTGAATTAAATAAATTCAGCCTTATAAATAAATAATGTCAAGCATGCAGAGTATGAAAAATATAGAAATTGATAGCTTCCACATATAACATTCTCGACTCTAAAATATCCAGATCAAATCAAACAAATAAAGGTATTCATAACATAGAAGATGTACGGACATGGCGGTCTAACTACCGTAGTTTTAAACATGAATTAAAAGTAGACATAACTAAAGAATGTTAGTAGAGTTCCTGCACGTAGGAAACAGTAACAATAATTTCTAAAAGAAATCAGGCCAGATAGAGATTCTTATAAATCTGTTATAAAGCTCAAAGTCCCGAGATCGGGTATAAATCAAAGATTTTCTTTTAATTCCTAGTGATAACCCTAAATCAGTAATATTAGCTAAAATCACCAAATATATACATATGGGATACTGCCACAATTAGTACCAACATTACCATGTGAAACAAAACTCTAAAGCTGTCATGCTCGAGCTTGAGAAGGAAGAAACAATTTTAACTAAATGTGGAGTAAAACCTTATATTGTCATAATCAAACAAGTCCAAAGCTTCCATAGGTAAACGGCACTAAAGCTTTTCATAGTTTTGAGAATCAACTATACAAGTCCCGAATATCCATATTAACATAATCACACAAACAGATTTTATTAATTAAAAATTGTGAAGGAAAAATAACCAAAAACTACCAAAGATATTTAAAGGAGCAACAATAGAGAAAGTCTTTCAAGTTCAAACTTGAAGATGGACTTATTACTAACTAATACGGATATAATGAATTTGCCCTATTCAATGCTTTAAAATGAAGATTATTAAACTCATAGTAAACGCTTCGTTGACATATTTGAGGGCTCGTTAAAAGAGTGGACACTTATATACGAAGTTAAGGACATAACCACGACCAGCCAAGAGGAGAATATGAGCATAAATTGTAAATAAATACTATACCAATCTAAAAAAACAGAAATAAAATCTGAACATACATTTGACGTAACAGACCCCAAGCAGTGATTTAATACACTTTCAACAGAGAGGAGAGGGAGATCTGGTGGTACAGAGGTGATCGGCGATCTGGAGAAGAAGAACAAGAGGGAGAGGGGTCGGCGGCGTTAATGAAGGTCTATTAGGTTGTTGGTCTGGGGGTGAGAGGGAAGAGAAAGAAGAGAGGAGAGCAGAGGGAGGTCGGTGGTTTGGCTGTTCGGTGGTGTTGTGGTTGTTTCCGGGTCGTTGGTGGTTTTGCGTTTGGCAGTGAAGGGTTGCGGCTGCCAGCGTCACTGGTCGGAGAGAAAAAGGAGGCGGCGGCTGGAGCATCGAGAGGAAGAGCGAAGAAGCCTGGAAGGGGTCCGTGAGGCGGTTTCGCGATCTATGTATGTCGAGGGAGAAGAGGGAGACGGAGGAGAAGGAGAGAAGATGAGGCGACGCCGGCGTTAATGGAGGTTGGCGGCAGAGGGAGAAGGGAAAGAGGGAGAGAAGTTGGGTTTAGGGTTTGGGAGTGTAAAGGTTTTTTAAGGTAAGTATGTAGGGTTTGTTCGTGGCTGTTAGATTAGATTAGATAAACGGATAGAATTAATTCTTATTTTCTGGGTCGGGTTATAGATAGTTTAAAGGGTCGCAGATATTAAAATGGACAAAATTAAATTGGAATTAAATTGGGCTTTAAAACGTAGTTAGATTTAGTAAAAATAGATTAGAATTGAATGAAATGAATTAAAAAGTGGCTAGTTTCTAAATAAATTAGCTGAAATTGAAATATAGCTGCTATCAAATTAATAAAATACTATTCTTGTAAATGATTTAGTAAATAGGTAACATAATAGTTTAAATTAAGAAAAAATTATATAAACATTATTATCAATATAAATAAGTTATAAAATTGAATATACTCATGTAAATATTATATAAAATTATATTTTTTAAATAATGACTAGGAAATATAATTAATTTATCAAAAACTTATATAAACTTTATTATTAACATAAATAATTTATAAATTCAACTAATAAATTAATAAATTAAAATTAATACAAATTATAAACTTTATTATTAACATAAATAATTTATAAATTCAACTAATAAATTAATAAATTAAAATTAATACAAATTATATATACATTTACATATATATATATATATATATGTATATATATATATATATATATATATATATATCAATCAAAGTATTTATATTTCTAGTAAGGGGTTCAGTTATAAACTGAAAAGAAATCTTTTTACCCTTATAAGTAGCATGAAAACCTCTGTTATCAACATGAGTATAAGAATAAATAGCCTGTCTACATGGTATCAGAGCCTAGGAATTATTTTATGGGATTTAAAGTATGATGGGATTCAGCATAGATATATTATTATGAATATTGGAGAAAAATAGTATTAAAAATACTAGACTTGAAGAGGTAGATATACCTCAAAATCTTGATTTATTAAACAAGTGGACTATTCCACAAGTTCCTATTCATACAATTTATGATTATGGTTTCTTTGATAGATTATCTTCTAAACAGTTGATAAAAACTACTGAGCAGTCTCTTGCTTTAAATTCTTCTGAACAAACTGTTCGTTTATTGAATGAACGTGATATTATACTTTATAAAAAGAAATATAGTTTTATGCATATAGGCTTAGTTCAAATTGCTTTTAAGCCGTTAACCCTTAAAGGGTTACCTGAATCGTTTATGGCTGCTTTAAGAGATGCTAGAAATTTAAATTTTAGACAGTCTCTTATGGGCTCTATTGAATCTACGGTGGCATATGGTCCCGTATATTTCAATACTCAACCAAATTTGCAACTATCCTTATCTGATGTCAATATTCTTGATGCTTTAACATTAAATGTTAAGACTCGTGGTTATAACTATGCTCCTGGATCAGAACTTATATGTTTATCTTATAGGATTTACTATAAGTTTTTGTCGACTCTTACTCCTCGATGTAAATTGACAAATATGTCAAATGAGACTATGATTTTCGAAACAAATTTTGCTAAGTCCAAAGTCACCACTAGGAGACTTATTGGATGGGATGAAATTGATTTTCCTTCTACTTGGATTTTAGACTCTGTTATATCTCCGAGTCAACAATCTGATGATGTTACTAATCATGAATATCCGCATGTTAGTCAAACTCCTGAAGGTAGAATTTGCATTCAGTTTGAGGACAATAAGTCTTTAACACCTTACAGGCGTTCTTATACTGGTAGTAGAAGATTATCTACATCTGCAGGACATTCATATATTGATCCTTTAGAACCAATCTATGGTCCGGCCAGATTAAATCGTGCTGCCTCTCTCCATACGATAAACACAGCTGATGGTAATAAGCGTGTTGAACATATAAAGGTTTCTAACAATATTGTTAAAGATGATAATTCTGACAAAGATATTTCTACTTTATCCGATATGGATTTTGATTTTAATAAAACTTAAATGATTAAGTTCCAAATTGATTTTAGTCCGGGGTCACCGGCAAGAAAACATATTTTAAATGAATTTTATCAAGATAAATGAAAAAGTTTTAAAAACTGGTATACTGAATTTTATAGCATTGATGACAAAAGGAATATTTCCCAAGAGTTTTATGAAACTTGTGCTTTACATAATCAAATTATATATTTTGCTCCTTGGTTTATAACCACTTACATGCCTTTATATATTAAAGTTCTTGAAAGAACCTATCAAGAAAATAATGGCAATCTTATAACGAGTATTTATCCTCCACAAAATCCTTTTATTTTACCAAATAATACTGGTATTACTTTTGCTGCTTTTCAAAAATTTATTGATGATGATGTTGCTAGCAAAGGTATAAAGGAAATTAATAATTTGATTTCTCAAAATAATTATTTGTCTTTATATGTTAAAGTTTTGGGGAAACATATTAGTTCTCTTGATTCTAAGCTTGATTATTTAACTGAGCTGGTTAAGAAGATTGGTATTCCTTCTTCGTCTGACATGTCTATGGTGGTTCATTCTACTCACGTTATACCTAGTCAACCTGAAACTTCTACAAGGCTAGAACCTTCTATTCAGAGACCTCCAGAGATTACTGGATTCAAGATTAAATCTAGAGAAGAGTTGGAAAAGTTAGTCAATGAAAAACTAGCAGGTTTAAATCTTAAACCTTTGGAGCTCGCTTCTGAATTTGCGGAGAATATTTTAGACCCGGCAAAAGATTATAAGAAAGAAACCAGGTCTGAACTTAATAAGCTCAGAAAATTGGGAAAAAGATATGGAGATATGCCTAGAATGGATACTTATTATTATCCTAGACCGACACCTCAAGATGTTTTGGTGGAAGAAAGGGATTGGAACCAGACCAACACCAGTTATAACGGTGATGCCATCTACGAATGGAATTTAGATGGTCTAACGGATAGACAGATTAGTATTCTAGTGCATCGTATGCTGATGTATTCTACAATCTGCAAAGCTACTTCTGATAAGAATACTGAAACAGTAATTTGCAGAATGATAGTAGCAGGATTCACCGGCCAATTAAGAGGTTGGTGGGATAACTTTATGACAACCGAGGATAGAGCAGCGATCTATAACGCTGTTAAGTCTGAACCTGGAGTTGATAATCTAGGAAGAGCCTTAGTAGCGGGCAGACAGGATTGTGTCTACACCTTGGTGTTTACTATTATCGAGCACTTTAGTGGCAGATTCACCAATATGTACGAAAATATTCGTACCTTGTTGAACGGACTTAGATGCAAGCATCTAGGCGAATTTAGGTGGTATAAAGACACCTTTCTCAGTCGGGTTATGGACCTGCCCGAAAGTAATAGTGAACATTGGAAGGGTAAATTTATTGATGATTTACCACATTTATTTGCAGAAAGAGTAAGAAAAACTCTTCGTGGAAATAATGTCCAAATTATGTATAATACTTATACTTATGGACGTCTTATTGGAGTATGCACACAAGAAGGATTAAACTTGTGTAATGAATTAAAGCTGAATGCACAGCTTAAAAGACAGAGACTAACTGAAAAGAACCAGTTAAGAGATTTCTGTCAACAGTTCGGAATGGTAGGGGATACCACAACCTCTTCATTAAAAAAGAAGAATAGGAAAGATGATAAAGATGAATTTTACCAAAGGAAGGGTAAAAGACGACATCGCCGATCAAAAGAGGAAAGATATTTCCGAAGAAAACATCGCAAAGAAAAGAGATTTGTTAAAGACAGATCTGGAAGAGAGTTGAATGATATTAAGTGTTATAGATGCGGTCAATTTGGTCATATTGCCCCGAATTGCAAGAAGGAGCGAATCAAGGCTCTAGCCATGGATTTGGATGATAAATCCAAAGAATAGATTATGAAAATCATAGATGAAACTTCAGTCAGTGAAAATGAGAGTGATTATACTTCTTCCTCTGAGTCTGAAGCTTCTATTAAATTATTTGATTTACCTGATGATAATGGTTGTGATAAATGTGATACAGGTACAGGAAATTGTTCTTGTGACAACCTTGATTTTTATAAATTACAGTCTCAGTTTCAAAATAATTTTGAACTTAAACCTATCACTTCTGATAATATTTTAGAATTATTAAAAGAAGTCACTGATAATAATTTGAGAGAAAAAATTATCAGTATGACCTCTATTGCAAAATGGGCAGATAAGCCTATTCAAAAAAGAGACATTTTGGAGGAAGTTCCATATTCTATGGCAGAAGTTCAAAAAAGACTTTTACAAAAGAACTCGCCACAAAATATGAATCTTCCCAGTTATACTTCTTCAATGGATGATTTAAAATATGAAGTTGAAAAATAAAAAAATGAGATTAAATCTCTTAAACAAAATCAAATGATTTTAGACCATCGTATAAACCAAATTGAAAATACTATGAGCCATGATATTAAAGGAAAAGGAGTTTTATTAAATGAAATAAATGATTTAAACGAAATCTCTGATTTCACGAAAAGGGCTATTTCTTCCCCTAATGATGATTTATTTATAGGAATGATGCAAATAGTGACCTCTCATAGATGGTATGTTAAGTGCACTATTTTGATTGATGATAATTTTTCAATTACTGAAACTGCTCTTATTGATAGTGGAGCAGATATGAGCTGTATTCAGGAAGGTATAATTCCCACCAGATACTACCAGAAAACTTCTCATAAAATTAGTTCTGTATCTGGTGATAGAATGAAAATAGATTATAAACTACATAATGCTTATGTTTGCAAAAGTAAGGTTTGCATTCCGCATTTTTTCATTCTTGTCAAAGATAAAATGTTTCCTCCTATTATACTAGGAACTCCCTTTATACAGGCTATTTATTCTTTTACTCATGTTGATAACAGAGGTTTTCATGCTATTTATAAGGGTAAAAAGATTTCTTTTCAGTTTATAACTGAACCCCTTACTAGAAATATAAATACTTTGATTGATAAAAAAAAATTTCATATGAAATCTTTACAATATGAAATATATAGCATGTCCATTGATGATATTTTACAATCTTCAAAAATTCAAGAAAAAATTAAAATAATTTCTGAACAATTTGCTGTTTCTATATGCGCTGATCATCCAAGTGCTTTTTGGAATAGAAAAAAGCATGTGGTTTCTCTTCCATATGAAGACTCTTTTTCGGAGGAACATATTCCTACCAAATCTCGACCCTGTCAAATGAATTTGAAATTACTTGAATTCTGCAAAAAAGAGATTGATAATCTTTTACAAAAAGGTCTTATAAAACCTTCAAAGTCACCATGGTCTTGTACAGCTTTTTATGTCAACAATGCTGCAGAGAAGGAACGTGGTGTACCAAGATTGGTAATAAATTATAAACCTTTGAATAAAGTTTTAAAGTGGATCAGGTATCCTATCCCTAATAAACGGGATCTTTTGTCCAGATTATATGATGCCAATATATTTTCAAAATTTGATTTAAAATCTGGATATTGGCAGATTCAGCTTTTTAAAGAGCATACTTATAGAACGGCATTCAATGTCCCATTCAGGCAATACGAGTGGAATGTTATGCCTTTTGGTTTAAAAAACGCGCCTTCTGAATTTCAGAAAATCATGAATGATATTTTTAATCCATATATGGATTTTTTCATTGTCTATATCGATGATATTTTAGTATTTTCTAAAACTTTAGAATTACATTATAAACATTTAGATATTTTTAAAAGAATTATTATTCAAAATGGGTTAGTTATATCTAAACCCAAAATGAGTCTTTTTCAGACCAAAGTCAGATTTCTTGGGCATTATATTTGCAAGGGAAAAATAGTTCCTATTCAAAGATCTATTGAATTTGCTGCAAAATAATAATGCTGTTAGATTTATGTTTAATAAAGATTTCAAACATGATGCTTCAAAAATTATATTCGCTAGGTGGCAAGCTCAATTAGCCCCTTTTGATTTTGATATAGAATATAAAAAGGGGAGTGATAATTCCCTACTGGACTTTTTAACAAGAGAGTTCGTAAACGAAAACTAACAAAATCTGTTTTCACTGCAGAATGAGGCCACAATGGCCATCTCAATCTTCCTCTAATAGAGGAAGAGGAAGAAATCCAGGTCGATATAACGACCGAGGAGGATCGAATTATATCCCAGGAAGTTATACTTCTCGGAGCTCAACTTCAGGAAGTTATACTTCCCAGAATCCAATTATAAGGAGAGGAAATAGAACTCTCATCAACGAGAATCTTTCTCAGAGGGAGGAAATTTCGTCCCCATCAATTAACATGGAAGATATTCCAAAAGATAGCCCGTTATACGAGGCTTTACAACAGCACATAGCTAGCAAAAAGAAGCAAAGTAATACCTACGCTTCTATTGCCATGGAGACGGTAGAAGATCAGAAGAATTATGAAAAGGTCTCTAAAAGGGAAGTTATACTTTTCCTTGAAAACAAAGATATACAATGGAAAGATAATATTTGAGAGATAACCCAAAAATACTTGATGGAGAAATTATATTTTCCGGGTGAATCATATAAAACCCGAAGTTATTATGAGAATATTCTTGTCTCCACTGGAAGTGCAGAGATATCTCACTTCAGAGACAATAAAGATGAGACTGTTTATAACTTCTCGAAATTTTTTATAAAAAGGATTATATCCACAGAAGAGTGGGGTATCTCCACTATGAAGGAAAAACAAGTTATACTCGAAGGTGGAAGGATGAATTTCACCAACTGGGATTATATCCAGGCCTTCTCATACGTTTTATATTACAATAATGATAAACACAAGCATACGTGGTTTATAAAAGTATGCTCGAAAATATTTCAAAAGGTTATACCAAATTGGTTCTTGAATTGGTGGACATTCCACGGTCCTTCTATCAGGATATTACCTGAACAGATTAAAGAATTGTATGACTCTTGGATACAGGTGTCCCCTGACTTGGATCGGTTATACCGAGAAGAACATATCGGCTGGCCAGAAAACATCAGTCAAGTTATGTTCTTTATAGAATTCTCTATTCCTTGGATCCATAAATGGATTCCCGAATTCGATTATACCGAAGAAAAAATTCCTTGTATATATAGGACCTATTATAACAATTTCTGGGATAAAATGTTAAAAATTGACCCAGTAACTAAGCAGATTTATGGTCAAGAGACCATTAATGATATTAACAAAACTTTGAAGAAATATCAAAGTAGGGGAAAAATTGAAACCATTGATGACAGTCCCCTAAAACATATTGCGAGACGGATAGCTTATCAGCCGGGAGATAAAACCCAACAGATCGAAGATTATCTAAATCTCGTAAAGAAAAATCTGCTGGAATCATTCGAACAAATTTCCAGCAAGTCCGATACCTCCATGAAGAGTCAATCAAATTATGAAGACTCTCAAGCGGATGAAGACACTGACACTGAAGAAGTGTTAAAAGAAGCAGAAAGGCTTCTACAACAAGATAAACTAGAAGATGGAGATAGTGACGAAGATTTCGTCCAAAGAATGATGAACGCACAAGGGAAAAAGAAGATCGGATAAGATCAAGAGACCCTGTGGACCCCTTGATAGAAATATTTGTCACTGTGCGATGATAAAGCACAATGTACAAAGATTCTTTTTCTTCTATTTAAAGAGGCCTTTGCCTCATTTGTATCATATCAGAAAATTTTATTTTCCTCTCTCTCTCTCTAGGTTTTTGCTCTGCCTTCTCTCTAAAAAGAAGACACAACTTTTTGTAAATCCTCTCTTGTAATTTTACATTTTGTATAGAAAAACCAAAAATCGTCCAAGCTTTGGACACAATTTTTGGCCTCAAGGTATTTTATTTTCTTTCTGTTTAATTTACTATTTCTCTGATGGCCGAGCTTATAGCCGGCTAAACATCTATCTATGTTGAATACCATACTGCTTGAATCCCCATAAAGATGAACTAGACTTTATTAAAATCAAGAGATTTTATTATATGAACTTTAAAGATTTAGTGTTAATATTAATAGCTTGGTTCAGAGATGGTGGTATAGTCGGCAAGAATACAGTTGCCCGGTGAAAAAGCCCGTTTATTGGAGTTGTTTAGGGCTGTTGTTATCCCGGAGAGCCCCTAAAAAGGTATCCTGTACACATGGTCTCAAGATCCGGCAGTATTCTTTGCTCAGACAGGCCCCATGCTTCGGTGAAAAATTACCATACAGCTATTAATCTATATACTAAATTTTTATACAGATCAGATAATAATCTCTCTTTGTTTTGATTCTTGTTTGAAGACAAGGGTATTATTGGATAAGGTCTATCACCGTCGAGCGGACTACCGCCGGCATCGAAAGATCCTGTCTACATGGTATCAGAGCCTAGGAATTATTTTATGGGATTTAAAGTATTTATCTAATAAATTAATAAATTGAAATTAATACAAATTATATATACATTTACATACATATATATATATATATATATATATATATATATATATATATATATATATATATATATATATATATATATGCAATTTTAAAATGATAATTAATTATTTTTAAAACATGAATGCAAGCCGAACAATTGCGTAAAAAGGTAAATAAAATAGACATATATAAGCAGTTTATGCGGGGCGTGGGGAGGTCAAAATTGGGTGTCAACACAAGTAAAACTATACATGTTTTTAATCAGATTTTCAAAAATATGCAGTGTGATCTGTTTGGGCCTATTTCATCCCACCCCACATTGTCAAAGAAGTATGTTTTTTTAATAATTGCAACAACGGTAATGTAGCATCTGCAACATAATTTGTATCCAACAAATAGGAGTCTGTGGTATCTGCTCTGTATCTAAGCATGAATTTAGTGCTAGCCAAGATAATAAATCGCTAGGAATTGAGTAGACTCGTCAATTTAAGGAAAAAAGAAAAATTTGCAGCTATTAACACAAACAAGATTTTTTATTTGTCCTTTACGCTCGGTAACAACTTTAAGAGCTAGTAGTTCTTGAATGCTTTACTGAGGGTCAGCTATATGACTCATCGGTATGCACTCCGCTCTATCTAAATTAGTCTTTCTAGAACTATTATTGCAAACATCTCATAAAAAATTCACAGAGGGGAAGTGAGATTTATTTACAGAGTTCTAGACAATCCAGAGCGACTTGGAGCAGAGAGAAAATGAAAATAGAAAGAAGCTCATGCAATCGCTGACGAAGAGTGATGTTAGAATGATAGAACGATGTGAGCTTATTGTGGACTCTAAATGGATCTGCAAAAAAACAGTAGATTGGTTTGTTGGGCTTGAGTCAACAAGACATATTTTTTCAACGTTCAACAAGCAAATCAACTAACAATCTCAACATTGAAGTAAACGGAGAAAAATAGCATCAGCAAAACCCGTGTAAAAGGAGAAAAATAGAAGTTAAAAAGTAAATAACTTGTAATTAATATGTAGTATAATTACTTCTAGCTTAATATACTTGGGAAAATAATTTTTCTCAATTATTGGTCCAACGAAAACAAAAGACCGAGCAAAAAATTATGTTTGACCAGTGGAAGGTGTTAGGCACACTAAGCACATATTGCTTATTGACACACATGCTGAAGTCGCCCCTAGTTTATACTTGAGTCTAACCATCTCCACCGCTATGATATCATTGTTCTTCTACGCGAATCTTAAGGACAAGGTTCTTATTCAGGATGGGGTTATTGTTGTGAATGGGACAAATCAAAATAAGGCAGTTGGGCCTAACAAAGGTTTATACGGGACCCTAACGATTAAACAACCCAAAATAAGGTTATTGGAGTACCATTGTGTGAACACCAAATTTTTTACCTAAGATTTTAGTTTTAGTTTTTTTAAAAATTTTAGTTTAGATTAAATATTATATATATATATATATATATTATTTTTTAAATTTTATTTTATTTATTTATTTATTAATATTACTTTTGGTAAGCTTATTTAAAAGAGTTGAACACCAAAAGAAAAAAGTCATATTTTAGAACAAGTCTTGTTTTTCTATATTTGAAAAGAAAATAAATAAATAAATAAATAAATAAATAAATATATATATATATATATATATATATATATATATATATATATATATATATTCTTATTGATATTATTATTGTTATATTAGTATACAGTTATTCAATTAATTTACATATTTGTTATTTAAATTTTAAAAAAAGGAAGCTAAATGGTTATATATAAAAAATAATTTGAAGAAAAAAGACGGCTGAATGTTAAAAAAAAATATTAAAACACTAGTTTAACCAACTAACCTAGTTTAACTCAAAAACCTCTCCAACAAATCTCATTCCCTCACGTCTCTCACCCCCACACTCCTTCTTCCTTATTTTACTCACCAGTACTCCACTATCCGCTATTTTTAGACACAAGAAAAATATAAAAATAGAGATACACGGTAGAAAGAGAGGACCGAAAAAAGAACACAACCAAAAAAATACAAAGAAACGAAAGAGAAGAGAGTCAAGGTTTTGTTGCTATTTTTACTTGGACTGGTGCTGCGGTATTCGGTTAGTAAAAATTTCATTCTTATTTATCTATGTCTTTTATTTATAAGAATTTGTTTATATTTACATCTTCGGTTTCAATTGAATTATATTATTAATCAGTAGGCTATTAAATCAGGTTCTTGTGTTTATTTATTTATATCTTAAATTAGCATATTTAGATGTTGATTTAAATAACCAGATATTTGATTTAATTAGATAAATAAAAAATAATTTTGCATCTAGAAAAATTAATAGTGATCCTTTCTCATAAATTTCAAGATTATCGAATTATATGGAACATAATAATTTTAATTATTAGTAAAATTAATATAAAACTAGCAAGATTTAAATTTCAATTGACTAATTATTTTGTTGATATTTTTATGACAAAACAAATCTGGCCAAAAATCTAAATAAACCAAAAATAAAGAAATAAACAAGATAATAAATAAACAAAAAAAAAGAAAGAAACGAAGGGAAACAAATGAAAAATAAAAGGGAAACAACAAGTATAAAAAAAATAAAAATGTAAGTTAAAAAAAAAAGTAACGCAACAAAAATAAAAAAGAAATGAAGAAGAAGAGATAAAAAAAACAGAAAAGATTTTTTTAGAAAGGAGAAAGAAAATAAAAGAAAGTGTTGTATGAAATTTAACGAGTTTACGTAATATTTTCTCGGTAACAAAGGTTGATATTAAATTTTTTTTTCTATATTAAAATTCATCTCTTACTTTTGTTGTTTTAACGATGATATGATAAAATGCAATTTCTTTTATGTTTCTTTGCTAGTCCAATGTGATTTTATTATTATTATTGTTATTATTATTATTATTATGAATAGGGACTTAGATGTGACCAAGGTGCTTGCAAACTTAGGGTTTATTTTTACTATTATTATTATTATCATCATCATCATCGTTGTTGTTATTTATTTTCGATAACATTCGACAAATTCTAGGTCTGCTTATGTTTGTAAAAATAGGTTTGTGATTATGCGTTTTGACCTAAATATTTTGTTTTAAAATATTAATCTTTAGTTCATAATTTAGGTGCTATACGCAGTCAGGGTCGTAATTATACGTCTTGATCAGTGTATGTCAGATTAGAGGTCGCAACCTTGCGTCTCAATTAAGAATAATACTAGATGGTGTGTGCACCTTTTTTCAAATATTGTTGAATTAAAGCAATTAAACTTTTAAGCAACAAGATATAAATATACATGTTCTATTGTGTGGAACAAAGTGAAAGTATTACGTTGATAAGATACATACCAAAAGCTATCAAATTATTACAAGAGTTGTTGAACGGAACAGGTGAAGCATGTATTACACATTGTGTCTGGATATGAGTGTTAATTGACAAAAGGAAAGAATGATAATATGTTAGATAATATATGATTTGTTAAAAAAGAGAAATTAGAAAAGGAAACAAGAAATTAATTACTTATGCAGATGAAGAACACTTCAGATAAGATAAAAATGTTACCTTAATATTAAATCATCTGGAACTAATGTTCCACTAAAAAAATCATACGCAATTCCAAAGTACTCTTCGTTACATTTACTATAAGCGCAGGTATGACAATACTTGCCATCTTGATGCACTTGTTGCTTGCAAATAGTGCACTTTGTATTTCCATAAGGTGTCCACCTGCAATACAATCAGTTCCTTAGTAAGAGCGTGTCAAAACGATGACAGATACACAGGATGAACCATAATCAAACTGCATTTGATATCCCAACAGATCATATAAATTATTTCATTCGGTATAACCAAATAGTGAAAATGGATGCAGTCATGCAACAACCAAAAAGATACCCTAGAACATCAACTTCAGTTGTCAACTTATTACTATCTAGTTTGTTATTCTAAAGTCTACAAGAAGGATACTGTAGCCAATATTCTTGGGTAAGTGGTAAATTGTATCGTGTCTACTACTGTTTTTCTTTTTGTTTTATTTTTTCTTGAAACTTATTGGGTTGCGATAAAGATGGATTCAGAATTTAAAGATTTGAGTTTTGAAAGTTATCGAATTTGATATGTTTCATTTGAGTGCGAAGAAGTTGGAAAGGAAGAGCAACAACTTAGTTGAAAGAAAACTTACCTGAAAGAAACAGAGAGGAGAAGCAAAGCAGATAGGCGAAGCAACACCTGGAAAGCAAAACAAACACTAATGAAGACAAGAATGAACAACTGCTAAATTTTGCGGCAAAATTTTAAGAATAAGAAGGGAAGAAATGACTGCTATGCATCAACATAATTTTGTTCAGACATGTATAAATTTTTCCTCCAAAAAGTGGCATGCGTCTTACCGAGTGATTTGGTAAAAAAAAGGGAAAAAATTACTGCTTCAGTATACACCAGGGAACAAAATTAGAAAAATTTGAAAAGACAACAATGAACAACTTTTGTATTTACCCATAAAAAATTTAAGACGCGACAAAAATCAATTTCGGAACACATGAACGACTGTGAAAACAAAAGTGATTCTAGCAACCTCTATAATTTCTGTTTTTTTATAGGTTTAAGAGGAAGAAGCAGAAAATACATCAACAAAAAGGCAAAGCAAACCAAAAAAAGTTCTTGCCAGCTTTGAAAGAAAATTAAGCACTCATCACATGCAGAATAAGGTACAAAATTAGCCAGAGGATCAAAAGTAGACAGGATTATAATCTGGGAGGGGTAAATGAGAAATGAACCCAAAAACAGACGTGTAAAAAAGAGACAGTGTTAATACATGTAGCAAAACAGTGTAAGAAAATTAAAAAATCAGCAAAGATAACAAAGATAATACAGAGAATTGCAAAATGAATAACACAAAAGTAAAATAAATTTACCGAAATACCCTTGCTTTTATCAATTGGATCCAGCTAACATGGCTGACCTTTGACCTTATTCTTGAACCGATTAAGCTCCAATTTGGTTGGATCCGACCCGTGAAGAGGGTTAAAGAATTCATCGGCGTTAAGGCCTAGCCTCATCACCGCCGTCCTTCGCCGTCAACTTTTTCGGTTCCTTAAACGACGTCGACAGTGTCAACGGCGTCGTCTCGCGCACATCGCCGCCACCATTTTCTCCACTGCTGGTCTCGTCACCGCCGTCCTCCGCCGTCAACTCTTCCCTTCCTTAAACGACTGTCAATGGCGTCGTCTCGCGCACATCGCCGCCACCGACACAATCTAAATAAATAAAACAAAAGAAGAAGAAAGCAGAGTTTGCCATGCTTGAGAAAGCACAGCGACACAGACCCACCATTTCGTAAGCAAACAAATTAAATTCACAAACATCCTAAATAAATAAAGCAAAAGAAGAAGAAAGCAGAGCTTCCATAGTTGAGAAAGCACAGGAAAACATTAAAAAAAAATTACTGAAAAAGAAAGGAACTTACCTGGGAGAAAAGAGAAAAGAGAAAAGAGAAAAGGGGCTGCCACCTAGCAAGTGTAAAATGAAAGAGTTGTGTTTTAGCTGTGTTTAACCTAAGAATTTTATTATGATTGGACACAAATGCCCTTGAGCATACCAAAGACTTTCAGCTGACACAAATGACGCAAATGCCCTTAGTACAACCAAGGGCTTTCACTTATTAATAGATAGAAAATGTTTAACAATATTAAAGTGAATTCATAACACAATTGACATATACAATATTCAATAATTATTTTTAGCCGAGTATAAGTCAATAAAGCAACCGTGCTAGAACCACGGGGCTCGAGGGATGCCTAACACCTTTCCATTGGTCAATAGAATTCCTTACCCAAATTTCTAGTTCGCAGATCAAACACTTTAGAGTCAAACTTTTCTTTTGATTAGGGAATTAGCACAAGTAACTTGGAACATGAAAACTCAATTCCAAATGGCGACTCTGTAAATAAATTATCCCTTTTCAAAATGTCACTTTAATTGGAAAAACTCTTTTCAATACCTTCCTTTAAGCGGGAACAACAGAGAAAAAAAGGGGTGTGATATATGGCGACTACGCTTGGGATAATCAGAATTCGAGCTTTGTTAAATTGACTCATACTTAGCTATTATCATTATTATTATTATTATTATTATTATTATTATTATTATTATTATTATTATTATTATTATTTTACTATTATTACTAATGTCATTGAATATCTTGTATATGTTGTCCTACTGTGCTACACGTTTGATTATTTACCGCTTTAATATTGTTGAATTTTGATATAATTGTCTTCTCACGCGCACCCAGTCTTCAATAATACACTTTGCACACAATCACAGAAATTGCGACGACGCACCCCAATTCTATTGAGATAAAGTCAGTGGGTCTTTGGTTCATGGTGAAGAACTTGTAGTCACATATGATTAGGATGGAGGACCCACAACAAAGCCGGAAAGCACTACTACCGGTACGTTGCCCCTCCCCGACCCGAGTTGTCCGCTCGTTTTACAGCCAGTCTAGATATTTTTTTCGATCAGAATCAACCTTAGTATAACTTGAAACACAGACGTGCTGTCTCTAGTAGGATCCACTTTATTTGCATTATCTGCATTTGACTTAGCGAGGCTCGGCAAGGGGGTCGGGCCCATCTAGAACAGGTATCCTAATTTTTATGGACCAACATATGCATCCTATGTGCTATTTATAATATTATTTGGAGTGACTTATTGTGGACCGACTGTTAGGGCAATTAACGAATTAAAAGAAAATTTATTCCTTTTTTTATAAACAATCAGATAAAGGTTCCAAACTTTTTCCTTCCACAAAAGTGTTCTTTAATAAGATTAAATTTTCAAAAAAAAAAATGTTTTTGTTAAACAAAAAAATAATAATAAGTTATACATAAAATATATACAAAAGAGAACAAGAAAGTTTTATGGCTTTTTAAAAAAGAAAAGAAAGCTTCTATTTCTTATTTACAAAATAAATTATTCAGTGTTTCAAAAAAAAGGTGGTAGCCCTTTTGTACTCGTGTCTGTCCATTTTATTCATTACTTAGATAACCTAAATATTGCTACGAAAAAAATAAAATATATCTTTATCCCCTTTATCAAATTTGTCTCTCTATCTTGTCATTTTGCTGAGACAGCCTACATTTTTCTTTTTGAAAATTAATGAGGATCATTTTTGCAAGAATGACCCCTTTATCCCCAATCGAACCTCATTATTATTGTTGTTATTACTTTATATAATAATAATAATTATTATTATTTTCATTATTTTATTTTCTCCCGCTTTCTTTTCTTGGTTTATTTTTAAATATGCATGAAATCTTTTCCTCCGAGAGTCTAATTTTGGCAAACTTTATTTATCCTTAAAATCTTCAAGAAGTATTGAAATTTTTGCGTCAACAAGCTAAATTAAATAGGGTTTTAATTTTGAATTTCCCGAATCAGGAAAATGAAGCCGATGAGATGTGATAAGAGACCAAGAGTTGAAGCAGTTGAAGAGGTTAATGAACCCCTCAAGTTCGTGGTTGTTGACAAAAATCCCCCATTACTCATAGCTTGGTGGAATGACATGGATCATTTTAAGCAAGTCGAGATACACAAACATCTTGTATTCCTCACAGATATCATGAGTTTTAGTCCAGACAGAGATTTAATAGAGACTTTAGTTCCATTTTGGGACTCTACAAACAATGTCTTTCGTTTCAGTGACTTCGATTTGACACCCGCCTTGGAAGAATTAGGTGGTTATACGGGGCTAAGCCATAACCTCCATAAGAAAATACTTCTAGCTCCAAGGAATGTTAGTGGAAACAAATTCTTAGAGCAAATGCATATCAAACATCCTCCTACGGCCTGTTTGGTTAATGGATGGGTTCTGTTGGATTTTTTATATTTTAGATATGGAAAGAAAGAAGGTTTTCTGGAATATAGAAAACAACTCAAAAATGGACAACATATCCCAACATGAGAACTGCATAGGGTAGAAGCATTCATAGTAGCATTCTTGGGAACCATGATTTTCCCAAGACGAGACGGAAAGATTAATATTCGTTTATCTGAGATAGTCACAACCATGATGAAGAGAAAGAATTCTACTATCTTGCCGATGATTTTAGCTGACATTTACCGAGCCTTGGCCAAATATGAAAAAGCTGAAGATTATTTAGAAGGTTGTAGTATTTTGTTGCAAATGTGGTTCCTAGAGCACTTGTATCGCCACCATTATGTGGCCCAATTCAAATCTAATTGGAGTAGGTATATTTTAAGTCATCCAGACAGAATGCAACAGTTGAAAGACAAATTGCCCAAGGGTGTAAAGGATTGGAGAAAGTATCTACTCAAATTGACCGCGTCTGAAATCACATAGAACTATCATTGGTTTCCTTCAAGAGAGGTGATCTTTATGTCTTCTTATCGCCCATTTTTTGTTCTAATGGGCCTTCGGGGTTTTCAGCCGTATACGCCTCTTCGGGTACTACGCCAGTTAGGCCGAAGGCAACTTCTACCCATGGTTGAAGATACATGAGGTTTCATATGGGAGGTGACCTCCGAATATCCACACCGAGAATCAGAAGCTCAGAGAATTTGGGGTGGTAATCGGGTTTTAGGTTAGAACACTATGATATAGGACCGAGATTGTAGAGAAATGGACCCATTATACCTCCATTGGTTCTTCAATCAAGCCCTCTCTAAGATCAGACCTAAAGGATCTGTACAAGAGGTAGCAGACCGGGAATTAAAGATTGAGATGAGAATTAAGAAGGTTCAACTCGAAGTTGAAGGAAATTATCAGCCACTCTGCATGTCTTGAATGAAGATCTAAAAAGTGCCAGGGAGACTTTAGCCCAGATGGAAGCAAAGTTGGAAGCCAAAGTTAAGTTAGCCCAAAAAAGGGCTGAGAAGAACCATCGCTCTACTATTCAGACCTTATATGAGGATTTAAGCATCGTCACAAGAGCTATGGATCAACAACAGATAGAATTCGATGAGAAGAGAGACCACTTCAATAGAGAGAAAGCTTGATTTGAAAACGAGAGATCCGAGTTTCGAGCGTTGCAAGATCAATAATAAGAAGAGTTTGATAAAGAAAGAGCTCAGTTCGCTGCAGAGAGGAACCAATTAATGATTGATCGAGCAAGAGTTCAGAATCAGCTTGAGTTAGCATTGAACCGTGAGACAAGTACAAGGGAGATAGCCCTTACCCGCCAAAAACAAATTCAAGACTTAGAGAATAACTATGAAAATATTAGAAAACAGGTCCACGACTTAGTTGTTGATACTGCCCGAAGTTGTGTGTACTATCAGGGAATGGGTTACGAGCAATTTGCTACAGAGGTACCTACCCTCATATGCTTTGAAATCGTTTTGAAAGTTTTAAGATATGAACTATTATGTCTACGGAGAGTTCGAAGGAGGAATTTCAAGTTTCTTGCCTTTCTTCATCCCCTTACTAGACAAACAAGACAAACTAAAGAATCTTAGTAGCTCAGTTGGTCGTTTTGCCACGAAGCTGGAAAAGATATACCACATGTTAGGAGGTCGACCTTGGCAAGAAGCTCCATGAGCAAGCTGGCAGTCGGTTTACATGAAAGATTAGATATTTTTCGGGATTGAAGTTTAGGAATTAGTTCAGCAATTACATTTTTAGTTTGATTTCTTTTCATGTTATTTTTTTAAAATTTTATTTTACTTATTTCATTTGCGTTAGTCTTTTCGAGTCTATGGAGTTTCTCTGTTTAAATATTTTTTTGTGTCTTTGTATCAAAAAATTTTAATTGATGAAAATATTTTTGATGAAATTTCGAATGAACTACGTAATGATCTGATTTATGTTTAACATGATATGTAGGCAACCCTTAATGGGCTCGATCGAAATACTTCCAAAACCATCAAATGAAATAATTAATTAATTAATTAATTAATTAATAATAATAATAATTCAAACCCAAGCCGGGATGACACATCAAAAGCCTTCCAAGCTCATTCTAGAAAAGGAAATAACTTTATGGTCATGACATACAATATGTGACTAATATCTATGAAATATTAAACCCTAACACATTTTTATTTTGTCATAAACGATTCGCTAAAAGGTGGTTGGTTTGTGGTTAAACTGGCGCCTCACCCATACAATACAATATCGAAAGGAAAAGGGACAATGACTCGCAAAGATGGAATAGAGTCAGATAATGAAGAAGTTCCAAATCAATTGGTTCGGCAAGAATCAGCATCAACGGAGGAAGTAAGGATATTGAGACAACAAATGATTGAAATGTACCAAGCTTGGATAAATGGACAAGCTCCACCATCTTCAATTCCTGAATTGTCGGACGTGACCATGTCTATTCCCTTTTAAATCCCGATAAGTGACCAACTTTACCCCCCTGGGTTTGACCCATATGATAACACATCCAACACCATTGGACAATCCACGATACGCCCTCTGAATGCACCCCTCATAAGTAACCCACTCTTTATGACCGTTATGTCAACTAATACAGTCCTCCAACCAAAGGTGATATAGAAATCCAATAATGAGCCTTCGGCCAAGGTGAACCATGATCAATATAATCCTCCTGAAGTGATTCTAAGAGTCCTAGGATCTTACCACCCCACTCCTCATTATAATTCCCCGATCGATATTGAGAAAACTACCAAGAATGAGGAACAAGAAGAGATGGCCAAGAAAATGAAAAGTCTGGAGCAAAATATAAGGAATATGCAGGGACTAAGAGGGCACAAGAGTGTCGCTTTCAAGGATTTGTGCATGTTACCTGATGTTCACTTGCCTCTAGGGTTCAAAACCCCAAAGTTCGATAAGTATGATAGACACGGTGACCCTGTGGCTCATTTGAAGAGGTTCTGTAATCAATTAAGAGGAGCAGAGGGGAAAGAGGAATTACTTATGGCTTATTTTGGAGAGAGTCGGATGGGGTAGCCTCTAAATGGTTTATTGATCAAGATATTTCTCATTGGCACATTTGGGATGACATGACTCAGGATTCTGTCCAACAATTTCAGTACAATATTGATATTATTCCCGATTGCAATTCCATCGCTAACATGAAAAAGAAACCAAATAAAAGTTTTCGAGAATATGCCATAAAATGGAGAGAGCAGGCATCCAGAGTTAAACCACCAATGAAAGATCATGAATTGATTGACGTTTTTCTCCAATCCGAAGAACCTGATTATTTCCATTACTTGCTCGCCACAGTGGGTAAGCCTTTCGCCGAGGTAATTAAAATTGGAGAAATGGTGGAGAATGGTATAAAGTCAGGAAAATCGTGAGTCAGACAACCCTCAAGGCCACCACACAAGCAATTTAGAACTGTTCGGGTGGTTTTGCAAATCAGAAAAAGAAAGAGAAAGGATCCATGATGGCATCAGGGTCACGGGCTGTCCACAGGAGGACAGACCACCCTCATGCACAAGTACAACAGGGGCAGTCTAGCTCTCCTAAACATTATTACCCTCATTAAAATGCCCATTACTCAGTTGCTCCGTCCCAGTATACGGTCTTTAACACACAGGCATATGCTCGGCCTCCTCAACGCCCACAATGGCGGGCACCAGCTCCACAAGGCTTTCGTCCCCAACAACAAAATCTGAAGCATCATATAACACACGTCCAAGGACAAATTACATGAGAGAGCAAGGACAGAGGGAAAACTTTACCCCGATTGGGGAATCATATACAAGTTTGTTGAGAAAATTAATACAGTTGGGTTTGGTTCGAGTTGTCACTCCATATTATGTCAATCCAAATGCAAAAGGTTTTGTACCAACTGTCAGGTGCGAGTATCATTTCAACACCCAAGGTCATAGTACAGAGAATTGTGGGACTTTGAAGAGAATCATTGAGAAGTTAATTGATGATAAGACAATTGTGATACATAATGAGGAGGCAGCAAACGTCACCAACAATCCACTTCCTGCTCACAACAATGCACATGTTGTTGGTATGATATCCGATGATAGGAAATATAAACAAATGGGTGGAATGATAACGTCACTTAGCTCCTTAGAAGAAGGAATGAGTATGGACTTAAAACCCATACGAAAGGCACCTTTGATTGTAAAAGGCGCAAGTTTAGGTTCAAGTCCTAAAAACTCACCGAAACTAATATTGTATGTCCCTATGAAGGAAAAGGAGGTACTGATGACTGGACCAAAATTATATGTTCCTAGTGGTTTTCCAAGGTTTGGTCGAAATCAGAATAACTTAGGAAAGGTGATAGAGTCAGTTGTGATAAAACACAAAACATAAATTCCCATAACAAATACAAAAACCGTCCCGTGGAACTACAACAAGACCACTGTTACTTACAAGGGAAAAGAGATTATTGAAGATACGAATGAAACATGAGGTTTCACTCGTTCTAGAAGATGTTACGCTCCAGAAGAATTAAGAAGACCCAAACCAGTTAAGGAAAGTCAATGGCCAGTGAAAAAGCCTGTCACTGAGGAAGAGGCAGAGGATTTTCCGAAAAAGATAAAAGTTCAAGATTATTCCATTGTTGATCATGGTATAACAAGTCTTTTTTCTCGAAAAATTTCTCTCTAAAAAAAAAACCTAGCTCGTTCGATGGTCGGCGGCCAACCACCACTTGGGGCTGGTTTGCCCAACAAACACCTTGAAACACTAGCAAATTATATGACTGCTTTACATGGTTTTCTAGACCCAATTACAACGATGAAACTTAAACCTATTACGTATTTGCATGGCAAACCCATGATCACGTGGACTAAGAAAGAGTTTGATCGGTTATGCATTCGACAAAATCTACAATATGCAATGGTAGAAAAATTCTCGTACAGGAGTCCAAATTTGAATTCTTTGAGGAAGAATATGCCATTACAGCTGAAAATTAAAGGAGAATGCAATATTGGGTACTTGAAGGAAAGACATGTTTTGATTAAACTATCATTATTGAAAGATTACGCTGCGTTAATGTCTAGAGCATAGGAATTACATATTCAAAATAGGTATTATCCAATATGTTTCTTGAAGTGGGATCTGTGATTTAATCTGAAAGAAGAAACTATAATTGCAATAGCATGAATATCGTTTCCTGGATTACCTACGAATTTGTTCGACATAGAATCAATTTTTCCATGGCCAAAGTGGTTGGAACCCCTCTAGTTATAGATAAAGTGACTAACAATCAAACTAGACCGAGTTGTACAAGGGTAAAAGTGGAAGTGGATTTGCTGAAAGAACTACCTAAAAGAATACAGATTGTTTGCATAGATGAAGAGACAGGAGAAGTTAAATCAAAGTGATAAAAGATCCAATATGATTATCTGCCAAAATATTGCAATCACTGTATATTACGAGGACACGATATGACAGGATGCTAGAATGTTCACCCAGAATTTAGACCCAAAAAAGAGAATGTGGAGAAGCATCCTCGGACTGTAAAGAATATGCAGACATTATAGGAATACAAGGAGAAAAGGAAGGTTGTGGATACTTAAAATAATACAACACCGGGAGTATTGACATCTGGGAGAAATGTGGGGAATAA
Source organism: Datura wrightii (assembly GCA_035772735.1). Classification (NCBI taxonomy): domain Eukaryota; kingdom Viridiplantae; phylum Streptophyta; class Magnoliopsida; order Solanales; family Solanaceae; genus Datura; species Datura wrightii. Next base: position 189,966,895 of record JASDFA010000018.1, on the reverse strand, counting down.
GAATGAACAAAACCAACATAATATGGTTTAACACAAGAAAAATCAAATTAAGCAAGGGGAAGGGGAACAACATGAAGGAGAGAATCACAATAAGGAGATTACAAATAAAGAGAAAAAAGCTGAAAAACAAACAAATTCAATATTCTCCAAAATCTAGAGAAAGATAGTCAATCAATAAAAGAGATCACAGGACAAGTGCATGAGGATATACAAAAACACCAAGAAGAAACAACAAAGCGTTGGATAGAGCCTCGCTTGGTAGCCACCAAGACAAAGGAATTGAAATCAAGAATAAGAGTATAGCACTAGAAGATGAGCAACAAGATACCCTAGAATAGAGGGAGAATAATATCAGACAATATGAAGAACTAATGGTCAAGAGTAATAATGAAAAGGAAGAGGTCAGACAAAAAGAAAAATAACACATACAAGGGGATAATACGCAACATGAAAAGTATATAAAAAATGAAGATGCTAGTGTGAATAATGATAATGAGAAAGAAAGAGATAAGATACCTGAGAATAGTCCATTGGAAGAAACAGATGTAAAAAAAGAGGCTATTCTTGGGAATGGTAATGAAAAAGAGAATACAAAAAGGCAAGCACATATAACAAAGAAGAAATCACATGATGAGTCTCAAGAGATGTCACAAAATAATAACCCTGAGCCATACAACTTGTAATTAGGAGCAGATTCACACAGAAAGAAGGATAGGGGGATAAAGTCTAAAAATAAAAAAAAAGATACATAAAAAATGGAACAACAAGATGAGAGAATTCCTGAAACACATATTGATATTGGTGAAGACAATGAAGAGGTGCACAGTGATGAGGTGCAGATCGAAGGAACAAGAGATAATATGGGAGACATCTTATCTAAACACAATGAAAAAGCAAAAAAAAAAGGAACTAGACAATCAAAAAGCAATAGAGAAAAAAGTGTGCCTCCAAAATTAATCAGAGGTAGACAAACAAGGTTAACTACAGCCAAATCAAGTCATCAACGAATCACTCATTAATTTGGAATATAAGGTCTGTGAATACCCAACAGGCCTTTGAGAGAGTAGCCATGTTGAATAGAAAAAACAGTTCATATTTATAGCACTAGTGGAACCATTCCAACATATTAGGCATGTTTACATATATAGGCAATGGCTGAGAATGGGAACAACCTGGTACAACGATAATGAAAAGATTTGAATTTTTGTAAAAGGTGAGTTTCAGGTGGACACACTCATGGACACAAATCAAATGTTAACACTAGAATTGACAGAAAGACATTTCTTCTTTTCAGAAAAGTTTATTTAGTTATATTTCCATAGCTTCCGTTTCTATTCAATTCAGTATACCGGCGTGATGTTAAGCCATGAGTTAGCTTGGGGTCACTTGCGGTTCCAAGTATTGTGTCGCGTCCACGGTGTAGACTTGGGTTGTAACAAGATATGTTGCTTGCACTAATATGGTGCTAATTCCAAAGAAGAAGAAAATCGTGACATTTCTAGACTTAATACCTATAAGCTTGAGTAATTTCACAAGAATTTTTTTTTCTAGAATCATACATGAGAGGTTGGTACAACTGCTGCCAAACATTATTTCACCACAAAAAGATGGTTTAAGCATTGTGTAAAATATTTTGCTAGTATAAGAGATTGTACATGACATCAGAATTAGGTGAAAACCAGCTAATGTGGTAATCAAACTGGATATAACAAAGGCATATGATAGAGTCTCCTGGTTATTTTTGACCAAAGTGTTAAGGAAAATAGATTTTAGAGAAAGGTTTATTGATATGGTATTCAGAATAGTTTCTAACAACTAGTACTCTATATTAATTAACGGACAACCACATGGTTTCTTTAAATCCACCAGGGGAGTGAAATAGGGTGAGCCACTATCCCCAACACTGTTCATTATAGCAGCAGAGTGCATGTCAAAGGCTTTGAATATACTCCAAGGGATGAGAAATAAAAAGGATTTGGCCTGCCAAAATGGAGTCCATATATCACCATTTAGCATATGCGGATGACACTATCATATTCACTACAGCTAATGAATATACATTAAAGCTAGTGATAGTAAGCATGAGCAAGTTAGTGGTTAAAGGGTGAATAAAGTGCAGTGTATATGCATGAGAATGTAGTTGATGAAATTGATGACTGAGATCACATAGATTTCAAGAAAAGAATTCCCTTTCACATATTTAGGGATGTCGATATACTACAACAGAAGAAAGATAATCACTATAATAAAATCTGTGACAAAGTAATGAATAGGTTGTTCTCATGGGCTGGAAAATTATTATCCATTAGAGGAAATATTACCCTAATAAAAAATATGTTGCAAAACATGCCTATTCACTTATTGTTAGCTTATGATCCTCCTGCTGGAGTACTAGCTAACTTACACAGGTTGTTTGCTAAAATTTTTAGAGTAAACTAAGTAGAAAACTCTAGCAAATACTGGACTAATTGGACAGTCCTATGTCATCCTTATGATGAAGGGGGAGTAGGTTTTAGAAGTTTACAAGATATATCCAAAGCTTTATTTGCTAAACTTTGATGAAATTTTAGAACAAAGCAGTCACTATGGAGAATGTTTCTAAGCAATAAATACTTGAAAAAGGAACATGCTATTCTAGTTGAAAGGAAGATTGAAACATACAGCTGGAAAAAGATGTTACAATTGAGAGACTAGGTTGAGTAGGAATCTTGCTCCCATTGGACCATTTGTATCTATATGCATCAGGATTCGATTCATGGATCTCTCGGTTCGAGAAACCAAAATAAGAGGCTCAAACCATTGGTGAATTAAGGCGAAGGTACAGAAAGAGAGGGATTAAATATGGTGGCAGCAAAAACAGGGTCAATCACATTTTTGGCTAGATAACTGGACTGGTCTAGGTGCACTATATTTTGCTATAGGTTCAAGACATGAATGTGACAGAACAATGATACTAGTAACTGACACAGTGGATGAAGGGAGATAGAATGAGATACTGTTAAAAGAAATACTCCCTCATGAAATTGTAGAATACATTATAAAGGAAATCCCACTATCAGATGACAATGAGAGAGTAGATAAGCCATATTGGAGGCTAACAGAAAGTGGAAAGTTCACAATAGGATCAGTATACCAATTGGTTAGACAGAGAAAGGACACTAACATGTTTCCTGTGGAGATTTTGGAAGTTCAAACTATCTTTGGACGATGCAGTAAGGAATTGGGGTATTCAGTTCCCCTCTAGGTATTATTGTTGTCTAAAACCAGCGATAGAGAACTTTTCACATGTTTTCTAAATTCACCAGCAGCACAGTGTGTATGGAAACATTTTTGTGGTCCTATGAAAATAAGCATATGAAATCTACAGATCACTCAGGTGATTAATTTGTGGTGGAGACCCCAGTAAACCCACAAGCAAGAAATATATGTCAAGCAATCCCAACAATCATAATATGAGAGTTATGGAAGAGAAGAAATGCTATTATACATGGGGGAAGCTGTCACATGGAAAACTTATCTATCAGGTTATTCATACCATTGTTAGGTTCATGAAAGCAAGAAGGAAAAAATTCAAGTATGTGCTTACAACTGGATGAAGATGGTGCAAATCTTCCAAAATTATACACCAACAATCAGGGAAAAGCAAGTGTTATGAACATTACCATATAATAGATGAATCAAACGCAATACTGATGGTGCATCAAGGGGAAATTCAGGAAGAAGTTCATGGGGTTTCTGTGTTAGAAATGCTGGTGGAGACATAGTGTATGCACGTGCTGAGGAAATGGAAGGTGCATATTATACTAACACATAAGCAGAAGCAACGACCATATTACAAGCACTGAGATATGTGAAAGACAATGAGAAAAATTAGGTGATTGTAGAAACTGCCTCAATGTTGATGGAAAAGGTAATCCAGAAAGCTTGGGAAGTACCATGGCAAACAGTGACAATAATTGAGGAGATTTGGGCCTAATGGCTAGTAGAAACATAATAGTGGTGCATATTAAGAGGGAAGGCATTAAACTAGCTGACTACATAGCTACCAGAGCACTAGAGCATGGGAGAGTTTTGACTCATTCATTTCAATAATTGGAGAAAGAAGGGAGGCAGGTTGTTAACAATGATAAGTTGCAGCTCCCATACCTTAGGAAGAGCTTATGCAGATAACAAGGATATACTAACTAATTGATACTATGCAGATTCACAGGTCAAGGAAAGATAAGCAGTAAAGACATAACACACAATAGTGGCAATTCACGATTGAAAAGTTAATACGATATCACTAAAATAAGGACCCAAATCGGCTGAATCAAATGTCACAATAAGAACAGTGAATGGAGTACAAGAAACCCAAAGGATATGCAAGCATACAATATCAAGTAAAACATGTAGAGGGGAAAACAAACAATACAAGCAAGTAAATTACAGAAACATCACGATTCTGGAGTTCAACAACTACATATGCATGAACCTGGAAAAGAAGGGTAACATAATACAACTACCACAAACCTGCATAACCTTCTAGATCCAGATCGAAACAAAAGAGGTGAGAATCTTCTAGAGGAATCTAGATTTGCAACAAGTATTAAAATTGGTGGTTAAGATAAGGATAGTATAAGCAAAGTAGGAGCAGATAATATGCAAAGGATGAACACTTAGCTTGCAGTGGAGGAGAGGTCTGCCGAAAAGAGCAATGGAAGATTCCAAATCTGCTAGCGGAATCCTCAAATCAAAGCCATAAGGACTATATAAAGCAACAACAAAGTTCTTTAAAAAACATAGTGAGAACAAGGAAGAAGCAGACAATACAAGAAGGAATTACTTAGCTCAACAATAATGCATGAGTGGCTGAATTGAAGGCAACAGATATTATCATCATTTTCCATTAACGTGGAGCTTGAACTTGGGAAAAACCCTAAGAGAAGAAAATCAGCGAGAACAAAGAAGAAATGGCTAAAGGCATCTAGAACTCTATGGAAATGGACAAGGATAAAGGGAATAGGAATTACACGGACGGGCCTCTTAGATGGGCTGGTCCAAACGACATTTATTTTTTTTAGAGTAATTTTAGACTAGATTGCTTTTTTCTTTTTTTGTTATTTGTTTTTGAACTCTTATTTTGATTAATAAAAAGTTAAAATTTTGCTTTAAAAAATCTTATAGCAAGTTATATATGTATATATATAAATGCACTTACAAATAAAAGAAAAAAGAAGACGCAAGTACTAATAATAAACTTGCACTTAGTTATATAACATAAAATTAACTCTGCTAGGAATTAGAAGAAGTTGAAATTATTTTCTTCATCTATATTTTCACTCAAACAAGTTCTAAAAAAAGTTTCTTGAATGATGGATTAGAAAAAAAAAGATTTAGTTTTGAGCAATTCAGCGACGAAGTTCGTAGCTAAGTCCATCTTTTGTTTATAGTATTTGTTGTCAAATAAGGTACACGCTCCTGTCATATGCAAAACGCATAAACTAAACTAGAAAATCAAAGCTAAACATAATAAAAATGACTAAATACTACTTTAAACTTTTGAAAAGAGGGGTTTACAACTCTTGTGTTCAACCAACCTTTTTATCAGTTATATTATTTTTTTATGAAAAAGATGAGATTAAAAAATAAAATAAAAGGAGGCAAAACTTTCAGCGAGAATGAAACTCCATACTTAAATGATGCAGGAAAATAATTATTGAATTGCAATTTCAATCATCACTCTTACAGTCTTACTAGTGTCAATCTGAATGCATATTATTTAATATTCAAGAGTAATTTTAGATCAAACTACATAAAATCGTTATTATTGACCTAATACTGAACTTAAATCTAAACAATCATTAATCTTATAATCTTACTTAGCTTGTGATGATTACTTGAATAAGACGAAATTGATCGATTTACATTGAAATACCATATCAACTTTATCTAATCCTAAAATATAAAGAACCTAGTCATCTTTAGTTAGTGACAGTTCTCACATTTTGGTATACTGTGTTGTTCATAAATATGTTAAAGAAATTAAGAACATCATGTGATCTTTATATTATCGAATCTTCAATTGTTTCTGCCAATTCCTTATATATCTTATTATGAATATTGAAATCGGAAAAAAAAAAAAAAGAAGTAATGAAATATGTGAGTGATATTGAATAATAATAAGATCAAACTTAGATTGACAATAAGTCTGATATAGCCTTCTCCCTGAAGTGTCAAAATGTTACAATTTTTACAAGATGAAGATGAATATAAGAGTAATTAATATACGTGAAAACGGTCCTTAATAATAACTCTTTAAGAGAAGAAGCCGAAGGTGTCGAGAATGGTAGTGTGAAGTGGGTCACTCAAGTGGGTAGCCCAGTTGTTAAGTGGGCCTTTTCCAGTGGCAGCAGCTTGGACAGCAAAGCCCAGGAAGGCAACCATGGCTAGGCGGGCATGCTTGATCTCAGCTAGTTGAAGGGTGGCTTTTTTCTCTGGGTCAGCAGCAAGGCCCAATGGGTCGAAGTATGATCCACCTGGGTAAAGCCTCTTTTCTGGGTCCAGCTCAGCGTTCCTTTGGAATTCGATGTATCCAATTACAAGGACCTCAATCCAGATCAATGTTGTAATGGAGAATGGGAGTGGTTGCCCCAAGTAGGATGATCCCTCAACCAACTCAACCTATTGCCCAATCAAATAAAAAGTTTCTATTAGGGATGATAGGTAACAAGTCACCACAAGTTAATTGTAAAAATTCTTTGTACCTGTATCTTAGAGTGACGTGATAAAAAATACATTTAAAATATTACAATTTTTTGAATTTTATATTTAAACTATCAGGTGTGTGAGTTTTATACCTGAACTATCACCGAATGTTTAACATAATACACCTCAACTATTAATTACTCACTTTTTTCTACCTGAATGATGGTGATATTTCAAATAGAAAAAAGTGCACAATTGATAGTTGAAATGTGTTTGATAAATATTTGGTGATAGTTCATGTAGGAAAAATAAACACCTAATGATTTAAATAGAAAACTCAAAAAATTTGAATCCAACAAGCATTCTAACTTCTTTTTTGACTTCATTTTTTCCTCTCATGATTTATTGGCCAAACCATTTTTTCGGAGAATAGTATCTCTCGGGGCAACAAGGTCACAAATTGAATATTACTTTTACATAAAAACATATTTCCGCCCGATATTTATATCAAATTAATTTTTGCTAACATTATATGTGCTTGCATATAAATTTTTATTACTTAAATAATGATAATCAATATATTTATTCAATTCTCACCTTATTAAATCATTTAATCATAATAAATTAATATTATTTTAATATAAATATCGAGCGCAGACAAAATATATATATATATAGGAGTGCTTAAACAGCAACTCTAGGCTAAAAAGCTTGATTTTTTTTCCACTCCACTTTAGGTTTGATTGAGTGTAACTTTTAAGTGGCCGGTTAGAAACTCTGTTAGGAGTACCGCTTCTTTAATTTGTTGATCTATTTTTATCATCGATCTCGAGCCTATTTGCAGGTAAGTTTGCGCTAATCTTTTCATAAAAACTTGTGCTACTAAATTGAGAGACGTTTAAATTATGTTTTCCAAATAGCTACCAGGATGGAGTTGTAATTCCTTATACAGATTTTGAAATATTATAAAATATTTTTATATTTCTTAAACTTTATATCAATTAAATAAATTGTGACATAGTAAATAGTATTTTATTAAACATCCATTGCATACAGGATATATAATTCAGAGGAATGCAGTACCACTACGTGTTGCATTAACATGGAATGGACTTAAAGCTCGGTTGGATTGGTCTATTCTAAGTATTTTAAAGTTAAAATAGCTTTTATGTACAATTATTTTTTTATTTTTATCAGTAAAATTATGGGTTTTAGCTGGTTACCCGTCTTCACTGCTAAATTACTAGTTTCATTATTTATTTTTAAAAAGTATTATTGAATGGAGTGTAAAAGTGTATAGTACCTTTCCAGCGTCTTGCCATGTAATACCAGTGAGCCACTCAACAGTGAGTGCACCAAGAGTAGCCAACATAGCCCATCTCCCATGGATCAGTTCACATTCTCTGAACCTCTGCAGTCCAAACACTTCACTGTAAGGCTGGAACGGTGTGGATTTCACATCAGCAGCCTCAGTCCTCGTCCCAATAATTTCACCCGCCAAATTCTTCGCCAAGTTCTGGTCCAACGAGTCCAAATCGAATTGCAAGTACTCAGCCGGTTTCCCCAAACCGAACGGGTCGAATCCGTAGTCACCCACCAGGCTCCCGTCCAGATATTCCGGTGCCTTTGCTCCTGGGTACCATAGAGGTCTGTCTGGGATTTGCTTTTTTGCAGCCTTCTTGGGTGCCGCCGCCTTTTTGGGTCCGAATCCGAATCGGGCTTGGACTCTTCCGGAGCCGGAGTGGATTTCCGGCAGCCTTGTTCCGATGAATGAGGATGTAGCTGCGGCGGTGGCCATGGTGTGGCTAATTTAATTGGGGAGCTAGCTAAGGGTTATTGGAAACTCGGCAAATTTGATGTGGTGGAATGTGGCAGAGCCTATACTGATTATATTGGTGAACATGGTACTGATTTTTGATATATGGAGGAAGGGATTTTGACCGTCAGATGAGAGGCTGAATTGATCTGACGGTCGAAAGAGTATAACGCCTTATCTGATTCTTATCGGGGTTGATTTTCAGGGGTGTGTCTGAAGGACACGTAAGATTTGAAGTCTTGTGGTTGACATGTAACATTGGAGATTAGAGTTCACCGAATATCTTCAATTTTTTGGGACCATGTAATGAAACAAGAGCCATAGATTTGGTGGCCTTCTGATTTTTCATCTTAGTAAGATTGAGGAATAAGTAGTGCGTTACTTGCGGATTCCAAGGAATTTAATATTATAAGATTTATTGAATATGTATTATAAAGTTGATGATAAAAAAATTAAAATTTATAAAATTTAAATTTTGACTCTAATAATAATTTCAAACTCCATAAATTTTAAATTTTAATTCTATTTTTGATTATTGATGAATTATCATATATGCAGAAAAGAAAAAAAAAAAGAAAAGGAGACAAATTCTTGTCATATAGCTGCCTACTTAGTACTATGATCTTTAACTATGGCATAATATAATCATTTCGGTGTTTGATTTATTAGCTTGTCGCTAATTTACTTGCCCAATTCCCTTTACAGGGTAGAATTTAGCTTTGCTCAATTTTTCTTTTATAAAAAAGGTAATTTTATTAGAATTAACCAGTACCAAGAATTTAAGGATTATAGAAGTAGGAACTTTAATTAATCAAAGTGGATGGATTAGATCTAACAATTAATTTAAGTTCATAGTTGATCCTTTGTGCAATGTTGCCTTATTTTGCAGCTGAAGATTTAATTTTATAGAAAATGTGAATTTACAAGAAAGATATTAGAAGAAGGTGAGAGTTGAGAGTTTAACCTTTTTGTAGAAGCATTGTAATAGATCTAACTACTACATGCTATAAGCCGGATTTCTAGTAGTTGTGTGTTGAAAAAGTTGGATAGTACTTTAAATTATGAAAGATCAAATTAAACTCTACAAGAGTTTTATAAGCATAATTAACTTTTGAATTTGATGTTAGACATTTAAACAAAACACAGAATGTCTAAACACACAGAGAGCGAAATCGCATCGGAATAAAAGGATTGACGTACCTCCTGCCATTGTTATCAAACAATGTCCATGTCGGTGTTGACTTTCTTCAACTTCGGTGTGTCTTCTAAGCACTCAACCTCACTATTAGATGGTGTGAAATTTCAGAGGAGAATGTGCTTAGAGACCTTGACCAGATTATGTCATTTATATTGTTTTACCATCAAGAACAGTTTTTTAACTGTTATAGTAGTGGCAAAGTGGTCTGGTTATTTATGACTACTTTATTTGATAGTTTCAAAGAATATGGAGAAATGGTTTAACTGGTCCAAGAAAATAGATGGACCATATTTTATAACGTTCAAAATTGAACTAATTACCAACATTCTCCCACTTGGTCCGTATATCTAATACCCAAAGTCAACGTACTCATAATTTAAAGAAAATCATAATACATGAATCATAGCAATATTTTCTCTAACAGCGAGTAATATTTTCTATGTATCACAATGTATTATGCCTCTAAACTTAGCCCATGATTACTTAATGAGTAAACATAATGTTTATTCTAGGTCCATACTTTAGCGATATTACTCAAATAAAACAGAATGTGTATACAATAATAATATGAGAAATATCATATATTATAGAGTTTCATCAACATTCGTTGTTACAACGAGAATTTACATAGTAGAACTAAGTCCCATTGTGATAACATGATCCTTAAATTCTACAGGTGGCATGCCTTTAGTTAAGGGATCAGCTAACATAAGTTCAGTGCTAACGTGTACTATAACTACTTTATTATCTTTAACACATTCTCTTATGGATAGATACTTGATGTCGATATGCTTGCTTCGACTTCCACTTTTTTTATTCTTAGCCATAAAGACAGCAGCTGAATTGTCACAATATAACTTTAATAGCTTAGAGATAGAGTCGACAATTCTAAGCCCAGATAAAAAACTCTTCAACCATACACCATGTGAGGTAGCCTCAAAACAAGAAATGAACTCAGCTTCCATAGTGAAAGTAGTAATCAGAGTCTGTTTGGCACTTCTCCAAGAAATAGCTCCACCAGTTAACATAAAAATATATCCTGATGTTGATTTTTTTGAATCAATACAGCCAACAAAGTCTAAATCAAAGTAGCCAATGACTTCCAAGTCATCTGATCATTTGTACATAAGTATGTAGTCTTTTGTTCCTTGAAGACATATTAAGACTTTTTTTGCAGCTCTCCATTGATCAAGACCTAGATTACTCTGATATCTTCCTAACATTCCAACAACAAATGCTATGTCAGGTCTTGTATAAACCTGAGCATACATCAAGCTTCCAGCAGCAGAAGCGTGTGAAATATCCTTCATTTGTTCCCTCTCAAGATCGTTCTTCAGGCACTGATTCAAATTGAATCTATCACCCTTCACAATAGGAGCTACACTTAGTGAATAATCTTTCATCCGAAACCTCTCTAAAATTTTATTGATATAGGCTTCTTGAGATAGACCTAGGGTACCTTGATGTTTATCTCGATGAATCTTAATGCCAATAACATAAGATGCATCACCCATATCTTTCATATCAAAACTTTTAGAGAGAAATTGATTCACTTTATGCAACATTCCTTTATCATTGGATGCAAGTAAGATATCATCAACATATAGAACTAAGAAATAAATTTTACTCTCACTAACCTTCTAGTATATACAATAATCCATAATGTTCTCAACAAAGCCAAATGAAAAGATAACATTATAAAATTTTAAATACCACTGACGAGAGGCTTGTTTCAATCCATATATAGATTTATTTAGCTTGCATACCAGTTGCTCACCATTACTAGAGAAGAATCCCTTATGTTGTTTCATATAAACTTCTTCTTCTAGATCACCATTGAGAAATGCGGTTTTCACAACCATCTGTTGCAATTGTAAGTCAAAATGGGCTACTAATGTCAATATGATGCGCAAAGAATCCTTTTTAGATACAGGAGAAAAAATCTCTGTCTAGTCTATTCCTTTCTTTTGAGTGAATTCTTTAGCAACAAGTCTTGCTTTATACCTTTCTATATTTTCCAATGAGTCTTTTTGGATTTTAAAGACCCATTTACATCTAATGACTTTTACACCATTAGAAAACTTGACAAGATTCCATACTTCATTACTTTTAATGGAATTCATCTCTTCTTTTATGGCATTGTACCATAATTCCGACTCTTTACAACTCATGGTTTGTGAAAAAGATTCAGGATCATTTTCTACTCCAATATCAAATTATTGCAAATACACAACAAAATCACTAGGAATTACTGATTTTCTTTCTCTGGTAGATCTCCTTAATATAGTACCAATATTTTCTTGAGGATCATGTTGCTCAACTGGTTGTTCAATAATTTCTAGAATTTCTTGAACAACTTGATTTACTGGAACATTTTCAGCGGTTTGTGAAATCACATTGATTGGTTGCTCAACACCCAGTTGGAATTGAGGGGTATTATGTACCACAATCAATCTTTCATTTGAAGTGGAAGGTCGATCTCTTATAGAACCTGTATTTTGAAATTGATCACTCCCACTAGTTAAATCATTCTCAAGAAATTTTGCATTTTTTGATTCCACAATTCTAGTGTTATTAGATAGACAATAGAATCTGTATCTTTTAGACCTTTCAGCATATCCAATGAAATATCTACCCTAGGATCCAGTTTCTTTTCTTGTGGATTATAGATTCTAACTTCAGATGGGCATTCCCATACACGTATATGTGTGAAACTCGATTTCCAACCTTTGAACAACTCAAAAGGTGTCTTTGGGACAACCTTGGTTGGAACTCAATTTAATATATGAACTGCCATCTTAAGAGATTCAGTCCACAAGGACTTAGGTAGCTTATAGCTACTTAACATACTACACACCATGTCTAATAGAGTTCAACTTCTTCTTTCTGCTACACCATTTTTGTCTGGAGAACCAGACATGGTGTATTGGGCAATGATCCCATTTTCTTGAAGAAATTTCGCAAATGGACATTGTGCTTGTCCATCCTCAGTGTATCTACCGTAATACTCAGCACCTCTATCAGTCCTCACAATCTTAATTTTCTTTCCTCATTGTTTCTCTACTTCGGTCTTAAAAGCTTGAAAGGTTTCTAATGTTTCACTTTTATTATGAAGCATACAGAGATATATATAGCGTAAGTAATCATCTATAAAAGTGACAAAGTATTTCTGACCATATGCATCCATGTATGGACAACATATATCTAAATGTATGATTTCTAATATGGTCGAACTCCTCTTAGCACCTTTCTTTGACTTGTTGGACTGCTTTCCTTTAATGCAGTCCACACAAGTCCCGAAATCAGTAAAATCTGAAGCACTAAGTACTCCATCATTTACCAATCTCTTAATTCTATTTATGGAGTTATGTCCCAATCTCCGATACCACAACAAGGAGGAATCTTCATGCATAATACATCGTTTAGTACCAGCTTGGACATGCATAACACTATGGGTGGAATCATTTTGTAAGTTAAGAGAGAAAAGACCATCAGACAATGTACCAATTCCAACAAGTTTAGATTTATAAAATAGATTGAAATAACCTTCTAAAAAGAAGGAATAACCCAAAGGTACAAGTCTTGAAACTGAAATTAAATTCCTAAAAAAATTAGGAACATAAAAGATTTTTTCTAATTTCAAAATGAAACCACTAATAAGAACTAAAATGCATGTCCCAATAGCCTCCACATGTGACTGCATCTTGTTTCCTGAAATATGCTTCGCTCAGCTTCCACTGGCTTCCGCAGATTTCTTAATTCCTGCAAGGAATTCATAATATGGATTGTAGAAATAGAATTAATCCATCATGTATTATGATTAACATCAATCATATTAGCTTCATAACAAATAAGAGAGATTAAAGTACCTTTCTTTTTAAGCCATCATTGAAACTTGACACAATCCTCCTTTATGTGTCTCTTCTTTTTACAGAATCGACACTTGAATCTTTCTTGATGTCAGTTTTAAGTGGTGCCTTTCCTTTCCTTCTTTCCTTGAGTAGTCATGAATGCACTTTCTCCTATTTCTATCAGCAGTCGATCCTCCCTTTGAACATACATGGCCATAAGTTCATTAATAGACCACTTATCTTTATGTGTTTTATAGGAGATCTTAAAAATGCCGCGCTTAGGAGGCAAAGTATTTAAATATAGTGCACAAGAAAAGTTTCAGACATTTCAACCTCAAGATCGATCTTTAGTTGAGCATGATAAGTCTCGCATTTTCATGATGTGCTCACGCACACCTCTCACACTGGTGAGTCTCATTGATGAGAATTTCATAATTAAGGTAATGGCAAGTGCCTTATCTGAAGTCTCAAACTATTAATCAACAACCTTTAGTAATGCCTTGACGTTGTTATACTATTCGACAGAACCATGAGTACCAGCAGAGATTTTGGTGTTAATGAATATAACACTCAAACGGTTAGAGCGTTCCCATTGTTCATGAAAAGCAATCTCGGCTTGAGCGCTGATTTCATTAATAGTTGTTTCATCTTTCTTGATAGCATAATCAATGTCCATACACCCAAAGTGAAAAAGAATCCTCTCCTTCCAGATCTTATAGTTCTCACCATTCAGTTCGGGAATATCACAAATATCGAAAAAATTTGTAGGTTGCATAACTGCAAAAAATATATTTACATGCTTAGAAATTTGAGGCAGATAATATAAAATTGAATATACTGGCAATAAAATTATCTGTGGGCTAAATTTTTAGTTCAAATAAATTCAAACTTTATGATAGAATTATCCTTTTACTAGCATAATATTCTAGCTTTACGATAAAACTATTAAATTCTCATTTATAATTCCTGTGGGTAATTATGAAAAATATTTAATATTTTATCCTAATTAATTATGCAACCCAATAATAAAGATTCTTGAGTTATTATATCATGCATAATCAATCACAATTCTAATGTTTAAAATTTCTTTATATGAACCTTAGCTTTGAAATTTTATTCAACTAAAGATGTTGTGGCTAATCTTCAATCAAATAAAATTATAAATCACTTAGACATCGATCCTTGTTTAATGTCTATAATTTTCTTATATGATCCTAAACATAATATATAATTTTATTTAATCAATATTGTTGTGGCTAAATCTTCATTAAATAAAATTATATGGATCACTAGACATTAAATCTGAAAATTAATTTGAAATCTATTGCTAACACTTAATGCAATAAAAAAAGTCACTATAACAATAGCATAGTGTTATACGTAAAATAGAAACAGTGAATAATTCACATATAACACACATGATAAATACAAAGCATTCCAATATTAAAGGCTCTTTGATTAATGTTATGACATTTACAAAAGAAGTTCTCTGTTAAAAAAAAAAAAAATTTGTATAGTAAATGAGGCCTTAAATATTTTCAATTTCTTTGACTAGAATATAGAGAAAATAGGAAGATGTCCAAAAAGTGATATAATTTATAATAGATTATAAAAAGGTGTCAGCATGTATTATTGAATTGTGTCTCTGCAATTGACTATGAAGCCCAATCAAAAATGAGAATTTATTTACTCTCTTTGATAAAAGTAATACTATTTTGTCATGTCAGGCAATAAAAGTTGTTTTATGTCAAGTCTAAACCCTTTATTTAATTTTTATTTAATTAAAAAAATAAAACTAGGAGAGTCATCTTCAACCTTTGATCTGGAAATTTATTTCAACCATTTGCAGGCCCAACAAATATTTACTGTTATAGTCACTCATAATATTTATGAAGTCATAAAAGTATTATAAAGTCTATTTCTTGTGCTTTCTAACACTAGTTTGCATCAAAAAGTCAAGGAATTACAGATCTAAAAATCAAGAGACACCATTTTGAACTGACTTGAATGATCCGAAAAATAACAAGATACAGGTAAACGACATGCTCTGATACCAAATGTTAGACATTTAAATAAAATACAGAATGTCTAAACACATAGAGATTGCGCGAAATCGCAGCGGAATAAAATGATTAATGTACCTCCGGCCATTGTTACCAAACAGTATCGATATCGATGTTGACTTTCTTCAACTCCGGTGTGTCATCTAAGCACTCAACCTCACTATTAGATGGTGTGAAATTTCATAGAAGAATGTGCTTAGGGATGACATGACCCGAGCTAGACCCGGATTGTAGACACGGGACAAGGGACCCCAAGAGACCCCAAGTCAACCCATGGCATAAGAATTCACTAACGCATTCAATAACATGAAGAATAAACATAATTATAAACTCAGCGAGATTCGAACTTAATATAACGACATCATAAATAACTGAAGCTGAATATACGTCTAAGTCTGATAAGCCTCTAATCTGGATGAGCTGATGGGACAACACCCCTAACTAGCTCAACAATACTGAAACTGAAAAGACATCTGAAACAACTGAAAAGCTAGTCCTCGAAAGATGAGGACTCACCAATAAATGGGTGCTAACTCTGAACAGCAACTACGAACGGGGTTGAACCTGACAACCGGATCCTGCATCATGAGATGATACAGCATAGAAAGTACGCGGTCAGTACGTGGAATATACCGAGTATGCAAGGTAAGTAAAACCGCTTAAGTAATATAAATCATTTAAAGCAATTCATACATATCATAAGGTTTTAAGTACAAGTAGAAGGCTACATGCATTCATTCTGAAATCATACTATTATCATAACATGATCATGCATAGTTTTAGAACACCATGACTAACTCGAATAAATCAAAGCTGAAACATAATATTTATATTAAAACTTAAGAATGAGTCAAACCTTAGTTCTTGAACATGCATGTGTAAGTAATTATCATGAGTAATGAATATTCAAATTTGAATGATATAGACAGTGGGAGACTCGTCACTTAACCGACATACCATGATAGAGCTTACGTGGTCCCAACTATCACACTCAAGTGGGTAGTGCCATCCATAACCTTGCCAACGCGATGGACAATACCATGATATCGATATCAAGCTCAAGGGCAAATCGGGTCGCGGATAGCTCACAAGGGAGGTCCAAATAATATAGTAGTATCAACCTACGTTGGCGCATAGTCTGGGGCATAGGGTAATCGATCCTTAACCTGCTCGGTGCTAGACTCTTCTCCCAAAAACATGCAATGCTTTACATCGCATATAACGAAGCTCAACATTGCCTATTGACGAAGCTCAACATCATCTAATGATGAAGCTCAATATTAAATCATGCATAGACTAGACATCATATAAATATGAAGCTCAACAATATCCTTTGACAAAGCTCAAAATGAAATCATGCATAACTCAACATCGTATGAAACGAAGCTCGACATTGTCTATCAGCAAAGCTCATACTGAATTCATGCATAGAGTCAACATCATGTGAAAATGAAGCTTAACATTGTTCTTTGACAAAGCTCAATAATGACATACATATCAATTATGAATTTATGCATATAGGAGGCTTTATTTTGAAACATACGAGAAACTCAATCATAGGCGGGGGCATCTACTCCAAATCATGTGGTAAGCTACATGTAGAAATATTTACTCAACACACCACAAGCTAGAATTTATAATAAAAATTGGAAAATTTCCTTTCAAATAATGTGGTAAGCTTATGTCGAGGAAATCATCACTTTAAATCAACATGTGGACATCACCCAAAGCTTTATCACACATGGATCCAATTAATTCATTTTGAAAACATCAACATAATCATGGGTAGTTTAAGAAACATGCTTTTCATCATTGATTTCATCATCATCACACGTTTATCATAAATCACCTATTTACGAACTATTCACCCATGGGCGTTTTAGATTCAAATTTTAGAAAATAATTTTTATAAGAGAAAATAATTTAGAATCCACCCAAGGTTCGTAAATCACCAATATAAGTACAATCTAATCATACCCATGTATAGAGATTGAAGAATCATGTAATTGGGTAAAACCCCATACTTGATAATAGACTATATAATCATATTTTGATAGGGATTGGGCATGGGTGTGGAAGAAGACACCTACTCATGGCCTTACATACCTGAGAATGATGAATTCTAATCACCCTCTAATTGCCCAGCTGAGATTCCAATTGGAAACCTTCAGACTTGCATGCATGAGAATGATAGCTTAAGATAGGTTTTCCCCTGCTAAAGCCCCACTAAAACGAGCCCTAAACGACGTAGTATAGGCCCTTAGAACTTAAGAATTACGGAAAAGCCTTTACTGAAATTTTTGAAAAACACTGTCAGGTGACCCTAATGGGTGACCTGACAATTCGTTAGGACGGGCAATGACTCGTCGGGTCGCTTGTCAAGTACACTGGTTAACTGATCTTTTGGGGCTCGTAACGGGAACATGATGACTCGTTCCTCGAGACCACAACTCGTGGTCACCTTCCGTCAGGTACACTACCTTACTTTTCAACCTGCTTACTCATGACTCACCTCACGAGTCGTTGGGACTGGCCACGACTCATGGGGTCCCATCCGTTAGGTACATTAGACATCCTCCTGAATTTAATTCCACATCACCCCATGAGTGACATGAAGACTCGTGGTGGCTGACCACGAGTTGTTACTTCACCGGTGGGGACCCAAATCCTGAATTTCCGCTGGCCTTCCCACGAGTCTCCTGACAACTCATGGGGTCTCCTGACGAGTCGTTGACGACTCGTCCTGCAACTGCAGGGCCATTTTCTAGCTTTTCTTCGTTTCAACTTCCGGATTCGATCTTTGAATTCTTGGGGTATAACAATATGTCCCCCTTGGGAACATTCGTCCTCGAATGTTAGAAATTAGCAGAAAGTAGTAACATGTAATTATCATACTCCAATATTGATTATTTTAACCAAAATTTTCCCGGAATAACTACCTCCGAAAATAACCACATAGCTGAACTGAATTCAGATTTCACATACACATTCATACACATAAAATAAATTCGAACTCATTAAATGAATAGGAATTTAAATAGAATCATAGGGCAAAACCGATACCTCAAGTCAGAACTGAGCCGGTATAGAATAAATATGGGTATTTAACCATCATATCCGCTTTGGCTTTCCATGTAGCTCCCTCAACATGCTTATTTCTCTATAAAACCTTAACTAAAGCTACTTCTTTTTTTCTTAACTTCCAAACCTGACAATCCAAGATTCAACGATAATTTCTTCATAACTGAGGCTGTCTTTTACACCAACGCTGTCTACTAGTACAATTAAGGCTGGATCACCCAAACACTTTTTCAAAAGCGATGCATGAAACACCAGATGTACGGAAGATAATTCTGAAGGCAACTCCAACTCATACGCCACTTTTCCAACTCTCCTCACAATCCGGTAAGGATCAACATAGCGGGGACTGAGTGTCCCTTTCTTTCCGAACTACATGACTCCCTTCATGGGAGATATCTTTAGAAATACCCAATCATCCACCTCAAACTCCAGGTCCCTCCTCCTTACATCTGCATATGATTTCTACCGAGTCTGAGCGGTCTTCAACCTGTCCCTTATCAACTATACCTTTACCATAGCCTCATGAACCGAATCAGGCCCTATCATAGCGGTTTCCCCAACTTCAAATCATCTGATGGGCGATCTACACCTCCTCCCATAAAGAGCCTCAAACAGTGTCATCTGGATGCTAGGGTGATAGCTGTTGTTACAAGAAAACTCGATCAAGGGCAAATGATCATCCCAACTACCTTTGAAATCCATAACACATGCCCTCAACATATCCTCGAGGGTCTGAATTTTTCGTTCTGCCTGGCCGTCTATTTGTGGATGAAAGACTATACTGAGCTTAACTTGAGTCCCAAGTCCCTTTTGAAACTAACGCCAGAATTAAGAGGTAAACTAGGTACTTCAGTCTGAGATAATAGAAAAGGGTACTCCATGAAATCAAACCAACTCCCGAATATATAGTTTGACATAATCATCTGCTGAATCAGTGGTTTTGACCGGTAAAAAGTGTGCAGCCTTGGTTAACCTGTCGACCGCTATCCAAATGGAGTCGTATTGCCGGCAAGCACGAGGTAGACCTGTAATGAAATCCATATTAATCTCTTTCCACTTCCAAGTGGGAATGCTGATATCCTGAATTATGCCTCCCAGCCTTTGATGTTCAACCTTCACTTGTTGACAGATGAGACATCTGGCTACGAATTCTGCAATATCCTTCTTCATACCATCCCACCAATAGATTTCTTGCAAATATCGATACATCTTCGTAGATCCCTAATAGATAGAATATCTAGTACCATCTGCCTCATGAAATATCCGAACTCTCAAATCCTCAACGTCTGGGACACATAGTCGACCCTGGTATCGTAGCACACCATCTCCCCCTTGGGAGAAAACCTCCACCTTTTATCTCCGCACTGCTTCCTTCAGTTTTCTCAAAATTGGATCTTCATCTTATCTAGACTTAACATCAACCACCAAGGAAGATTCTAACCCGTTTTGCACCACAACGCCGCCATCGATCGAGTCGATCAATCTAACCCCCAACCTTGCAAGTCGATGGACGTCTCTCACCAACTCCTTATTTTCCTAGTCCATGTGGGACACACTCTCTATAGAGAGCCTACTAAGTGCATTTGCAACCACATTAGCCTTGCTCGGGTGGTAAAGGACACTCATATCGTAGTCCTTTAGTAACTCCAAGCACCTCCTTTGTCGAAGATTTAGATCTTTCTGTGAGAACACATATTGCAAGATCTTGTGATCCGTGAATACATCCACGTGGACTCCATATAAGTAATGTCGTCATATCTTCAATGCAAACACCCCGACCAACTCAAGATCATGGGTCAGGTAATTCTTTTCGTGAACCTTTAACTGTCGAGAGGCATATGCTATCACCTTCCCATCCTGCATCAATACACATTTCATTCTGGCTCTCGAAGCATCAGAATACACTACAAAGCCATTCGTACCCTCGGGTAGAGTCAACACTGGTGCTGAAGTGAGTTGGGTCTTCAATTCCTGGATGCTTTTCTCACTAGCCTCCGACCATTGGAACGTCACCTTCTTCTGAGTCAACCTAGTCAATGGGGCCGCAATAGATGAAAATCCCTAAATGAATCTCCGAGAGTAACCCGCTAAGCCCAAAAAACTCTTGATATTTGATGGATTTACTGGTCTGGGCCAATTCTTCACCGCTGCAATCTTTTGAGAATCTACTTTTATACCCTCACTTGACACCACATGGCCTAGGAATGCCACTGAGTCCAAC
Source organism: Datura wrightii (assembly GCA_035772735.1). Lineage (NCBI taxonomy): Eukaryota > Viridiplantae > Streptophyta > Magnoliopsida > Solanales > Solanaceae > Datura > Datura wrightii. The sequence continues at coordinate 189,945,978 of JASDFA010000018.1, read as the reverse complement.
CAAAACTCGCATTTGCTAAACTATGCATACAACTGTTGATCTTTGAGGGTCTGAAGACTACTCTCAAGTGAGCGGCATGATCCTCCTCGCTCCGAGAGTATATGAGGATATCATCGATAAATACAATCACGAACATGTCTAGATATGCCTTGAATACCCTGTTCATTAGATCCATAAAAGTTGCAGGAGCATTGGTTAGTCCAAAAGACATAACAACAAATTCATAGTGACCATACCGAGTCCTGAAGGCGGTTTTTGGGATGTCACCCTCCCGAACTCTAAGCTGGTGATATCCGGACCTGAGGTCAATCTTGGAGAAACACTTGGCACCCTGAAGCTGGTCAAACAAATCATCGATTCTGGTTAAGGGGTACCTATTCTTGACCGTAACCTTATTCAACTACCGATAATCAATGCATATGCGAAGGGAACCGTCCTTCTTTCGAACAAATAATATCGGTGCACCCCATGGGGACTTACTCAGCCTGATAAACCCCTTGTCCAACAAATCCTTCAACTGATCTTTCAACTCTTTCAACTCACCTGGAGCCATTCTGTAGGGAGGAATAGATACAGGCTGTGTGTCTGGAAGAAGATCTATACCGAAATCAATCTCCCGCTCGGGAGGTACACTTGGCAAATCATCAGGAAAGACCTCCGTGTACTCACGCATTACTGTAACTGACTGTATGGTCGGGGTCTCGGACTCTACGTCCTTAACCCTAACTAGATGGTACATGCAACCCTTAGAAATCATCTTCCTGGACTTAAGGTAGGAAATGAATCGACCTACAGGCACAACTGAACTACGCTTCAGTTCTAAGACTGGTTCTCCCGGAAATCTAAACTCTACTGATCGGATTCTACAATTAACTGAATCGCAGCATGCATATAGTCAATCTATACCGAGAATAACATCAAAATTGGTCATGGCTAACTTTATCAAATCTGCTGAGCTGGCCTTGTGAAGAACTGAGACTGAGCAATCTCTATATATAGTGTAGCTATAACTGAGTCACCTACTGGAGTAGAAACTGAGAAGGGATCTGATAAAACATCGGGACTGACTCTGAAGCTACTAGCTATATATGGTGTCACAAAATATAGGGTAGCCCCCGGATTTAGCAAAGCATACACATCAACATGAAAGACTTTCAACATATCGGTGACCACATATGGTGAGGCCTCCTGCTCCTGGCGAGTGGCTAAGACATAGAATCTGTTCTGGCGCTGCCCGCCAACTGTGCTAGTAGATGCCCCCTGATGTGTTATGCGTAGGGGAGGGGCTACTGAGCTGGAAGCTGGGCCTCGGCCCCCAACCTGGTCTTGCCTCGCAGCTGGACGATCTCTGAGCATATGTCTAGGTTGTCCACATCCAAAACAAGCTCATGATCCTCCCAAACACTGGCATGTGTGCCCTCGGCCACATCTGCGACAAGTTGGAATGCTAGAATCTGCGGGCCTGCTGCTATGACCCCTCGAGCCTGACACTCGCCTCCTCTGATCACGTCGGGGCCTAGATGGCACACTCACGGCTGATGATGCTGGGGCTAACTATATCTGGTGGATCTGTTGTCGATGCCCACCACCGGACCTCTACTAAGAGAATCTGTGGTCCTCAGTCATGGCCCTCTTGGCCTCCCTTTCCCTCGAATGTGCTGCCTCTATCTGGTGGGCATACAACACTATGCGAGGGAAGTCCATGTCCTGGTGGATAATAGCTGTCCTGCAATCCTTGTCCAAATATCCTGCTATACCATGCACAAATCTGCTCACCCGTGCCCGCTGGTCGGCCACTAACTCCGGAGCGTATTTGGATAGGCGGGTGTACTCAAGGGCGTACTCCTAGACAGTCATACTCCCTTGCCTTAGGTTTACAAAGTCATCTACTTTTATCTCCCTCATCTCTCGAGGGAAGAACCGATCGAGGAATGCAACTTGAAACTCCTCCCATGTGATCGGACCTGCTCCGACGACCCTGCTGTCTTTCCACTGGCAGAACCAAATATGCGCACCCCCCTTCAACTGGTAGGAGGCCAACTCTACGCACTCAACATTGCTCACCCCCATAACCTAGGTGATCTTGACAATTTCAGCAATGAAGTCATGCGGGTCCTCATCTACCTTGGACCCTAAAAACTCTGGCAGATTCATTCTCAAAAAGTCCCGGACTCTGGTTGCCGCTACATTGCCATTTTAAGGGACATGCACAACGGCCTGCTGATTGACCTAAGCGGTCAAGGCCTGCACAAACATCTGGATGGCAGCTCGGAACTCAGCATGAGCAGATGGCTCCGGTACTTGAGGCTCCTGAACTGGTGGGGCTGGCTGATGCCAAAAACCGTTTCCCTCATCGTGGCCTTCACCACCTCCATTCCTCCTTCCATTCATCCTCCTTGGAGCCATGATTCTGCAATCGTGAATAGCACGAATTAGAAATATAGAAAGACTTTTTATCGCACAACATAGATCATGAAAGAAGGGAACATTTTCTAAAACGTCTAGTAGCCTCTTCATCAGAAGTGTGGCGCGCTTCACACCTATGAAAAAGACTCTACTAAACGCGGCTTTCAGACTCCCTAGGACACTTAAACCTACGGCTCTGATACCAAGTTTTTCATGACCTAAGCGTAGATCCAAATTGTAGACACGGGATAAGGGACCCCGAGAGACCCCAAGTCGACCCATGGCATAAGCATTCACTAACGCATTCAATAACATGAATAATAAACATAATTATAAACTCAGTGGAAGTCGAACTTAATTTAACAACATCATAAATAGCTGAAGCTGAATACACGTCTAAGTCTGATAAGCCTCTAATCTGGACGAGCTGATGGGACAACACCCCCAACTAGCTCAACAATACTAAAACTGAAAAGACATCTGAAACAACTAAAAAGCTAGTCCTTGAAAGACGAGGACTTACCAACAAAGCTGGTGCTAACTCTGAACAGCGACTACGAACGGGGCTGAACCTGACAACCGGATTCTGCATCATGAGATGATGCAACATAGCAAGTATGTGGTCAGTACGTGGAATGTACCGAGTATGCAAGGTAAGTAAAACCACTTAAGTAATATAAATCATTTAAAGCAATTTATACGTATCATAAGCTTTTAAGTACAAGTAGAAGGCTACATGCATTAATTCTGAAATCATATTATTAACATGATCATGCATAGTTTTAGAACATCATGACTGACTCGAATGACTCGAAGCTGAAACATAACATTTATATTAAAACTGAACAATGAGTCAAACCTTACTTCTTGAACATGCATGCATAAGTAATTATCATGAGTGATGAATATGTAAATCTGAATGATATAGACAGTGGGAGACTCGTCACTTAACCGACATTTCACGATAGAGCTTACGTGGTCCCAACTATCACACTCAAGTGGGTAGAGCCATTCATAACCTTGCCAGGGCGATGGACGATACCATGATATCGATATCAAGCTCAAGGGACACTCGGGCCGGGGATAGCTCACAAGGGAGGTCCCAATAAAATAGTAGTATCAACCTACGTTGGCGCGTAGTTCTGGGGCATAGGGTGATCGACCCTTAACCCGCTCGTTGCTAGACTCTTCTTCCAAAAACATGCAATGCTCTACATCGTATATAACGAAGCTCAACATCATCTAATGACGAAGTTCAATATGAAATCATGCATAGACTAGACATCATATAAATATGAAGCTTAACAATGTCCTTTGACAAAGCTCAAAATGAAATCATGCATAACTCAACATCGTATGAAATGAAGCTCGACATTGTCTATCGGCAAAGCTCATAATGAATTCATGCATAGACTCAACATCATGTGAAAATGAAGCTTAACATTTTCCTTTGACAAAGCTCAATAATGACATACATATCAATTATGAATTTATGCATATAGGAGGCTTTATTTTGAAACATACCAGAAACTCAATCATAGGCGGGGGGCATCTATTCCAAATCATGTGGTAAGCTACATGTAAAAATATTTACTCAACATACCACAAGCTAGAATTTATAATAAAAATTGAAAAATTACCTTTCAAACAATGTGGTAAGCTTATGTCACAGAAATCATAACTTTAAATCAACATGTGGACATCACCCAAAGCTTTATCCCACATGGATCCAATCAATTCATTTTGAAAACATCAACATAATCATGGGTAGTTTTAGAAACATGTTTTTCATCATTAATTTCATCATCGTCACACATTTATCATAAATCACCTCTTTATGAACTATTCACCCATGGGCGTTTTAGATTCAAATTTTAGGAAATAATTTTTATAAGGAAAAACAATTTAGAATCCGCCCAAGCTTCGTAAATCACCAATATAAGTACAATCTAATCATACCCATGTATTGAAATTGAAGAATCATACAATTAGGTAAAATCTCATACTTGATCATAGACTATTTAATCACATTTTGATAGGGATTGGGCATGGGTGTGGGGAAGACACCCACTCATGGCCTTACATACCTGGGAATGGTGAATTCTAATTGCCCAGCTGAGATTCCAATTGGAAAGCTTGAGATTGCACCTTGAATCCTCTATTCAAACCTTCAAACTTGCATGCATGAGAATGATACCTTAAGATAGGTTTTCCCCTGCAAAAAACCCACTAAAACGAGCCCTAAATGACGTAATATAGGCCCTTAGAACCTACGAATTATGGAAAAGCCCTTACTGAAATTACTGAAAAACACAGCCAGGTGACCCTAACGGGTGACCTGACGATTCGTCAGGAAAAAGCAACGACTCGTCGGGTCGCCCGTCAAGTGCACTGGTTAACTGATCTTCTAGGGTTCATAACGGAAAACATGACGACTCGTTCCTCGAGATCATGACTCGTAGTCACCATCCGTTAGGTACACTGCCTTACTTTTCAACCTGCTTACTCACGACTCACCTCACGAGTCGTTGGGACTGGCCACGACTCGTGGGGTTCCATCCATTAGGTACAATGGACATCCTCCTGAATTTAATTCCACATCACCCCACGAGTGACGTGACAACTCGTAGTGGCTGACCACGAGTCGTTACTTCACCCGAGGGGACCCAAATCCTGAATTTCCCCTGGCCTTCCCACGAGTCACCTGACGAATCGTGGGGTCTCCTGATGAGTCGTCAGACGACTCGTCCTGCAACTGCAGGGCCATTTTCTAGATTTTCTCCGTTTCAACTTTCGGATCCAATCTTTGAATTCTCGGGGTATAACAAGGGACCTTGGCCAGATTTTGTCATTTATATTGTTCTACCATTAAGAACAGTTTTTTAACTGTTATAGTAGTGGGCAAAATGGTCTGATTATTTATGACTACTTTTTTGGATAGTTTCAAAGAATGTGGAGAAATGGTTTAACTGGTCCAAGAAAATAGATGGACCATATTCTATAACGTTCAAAATTGAACCAATTACCAACATTTGACTCTTAGCTTGTTGCACCAACAAGTTTTTACTAATTAGCATGCTATAGGGTTTTAGAGTAGTTAATCTATCTTTACTCATAGATTAAGAAATAGCTTTTCACTGATGGATTAATTGCTACGAGTGCATTGACAAGTTAAGGAAAACTTGCACACACTTTTTGCACTGTTACAGTCATCAACGACTTGATATCATGATTCATAATCCTTGTGAATAGTGTGTCATGAAATGCCCGCCGTTACTCCTCCCTACCCTCCCCTTTCTCCGTCGTTACCCCCTTCTTCCCCACCCTCCTTCCCCTTCTTTTTTCCAAATTTATATCGATGTTCATACTTTTTATATATAGTGACTATCTTAGTCATTGAGGTGGTAGACTTCAAAGAATTTTTCTCACATGATCTACTACTTCAACTTCTTTCTCAAAACTTTAAGTTCTCCAATAAATTTGCTCAATGGAGCAAATATGCTTTCAATAAATTCACCTTCATTCATTTAAAATAATTCATAATCATACACAAGAAAGACAAACTATGATATTTTTGACTTGTTAGTTTTCTTATATGTGACTTCTAGTTTATCTCACACTAGTGAATATATTCGTGCTTCGCGCGATAATAAAAGTATTATTGAATCTACCAAATGATTAGCAATATAATTATTAATTTAGATATTATTTATCTTTTCTATAAGAAGAAAAAAAATTCATAACTACATATGATTTAATTTTTATATCCGGATTAATTCAACCATTTGAGTACTTAGAAAAGATTCAAAAGAATCACTTTTTTTTCTGTTCTTGAATACGTGCATGATGTGATTCATATATAAATGAGGATTTAAAGGTAATTTTAAAGCCTATGTAACGCTATTCTTTAAATGTCAAAATTAAATATTTTAAAAAGAGATTTCAAGTCTTCAAATTCAGATAAATTTAATTCAAAATTTATTAATTTCTTTTTCCTCATTGAAAAATTTAAATGTAATCAAACATTTCTATTAATTTTTATAGGTGGAACTGCATTTCTATAATTTTTTTGACTTCTATAGAAAGAAGAGAAACATCATTTTTCTTATTTTTTTTTAAATAGGTAGTTTATTATTTTGTATTTATATTTGTTAGTTTTTCTTAACGAGGTAGTTAGATTTTGGTTCATAAATATTATTTAGAAAGAACTCAAAATTAAAATGAAAAAACACATATAATAATAATAATAAAAAATCTTCAGAGACAACCTTTAATTCAATTAAAATACTTATTTTCTTCTTGGTAGTATATTAAGTACTTTTCTCCTCTTTCAGGTCTTCCATGTTAGTTCGAGAAGGAAATAAAAAATACAATAATTTAAAACTGCAATCATACAAAAATTCTACTGAATAACCTGTAATAAATCAAATCAGAATAATATTACAACTGAAATAACAATACAGGAAACAATAATTCCAATAAAAAATAAATAATATTATTCCCTCAAATCACTGGATGAATAAACTATAAAAGAACATAGTATTACCTAATATGCAAAATTTAATTGGTGTGAAGAAAATGAAGTGGGAGATCACTTCAACCTTCTGCTTTCACATTTATATAGAAAAATCATTAATTTACTTTATTGATTAAGAGAGCCAAAAGTTATCGGTGAGTTTATTAGGGGAATTAAGAAAACAAACATAAACGGCTATTATTATTAATAATAACTTAATAAGGAATAAGGGGAAGCAAATAGGGAAAAAAAGGGCTGCCGATGAATTAATCAAAGATAGATTATACTTGAGTTAAATATTAGAAAAAATAAAGACTAAAGTAATTAAATATTTATAAAAAATATTAAATATATATATTAAATAATTAATAATTTAATGAGAATGACTTTTGGGCTTTCTAAACCGAAAAAGAGATGAATAAGTAAAAAATATATATAATTAAGAAATAATTAAATAATTTTAGATTGTTATAAATAGGAAAAATGTCAACAAATTGAGAAAAAAATAAATAAAATTTGTGTATTAGCAGCATGCCACATTATCACATTCATATTCTTTCTTTATATAAGTACAACAATACATACATACATACATACATATATATATATATATACATACATACATATATATATATATATATATATATATATATATATATATATATAGAGAGAGAGAGAGAGAGAGAGAGAGAGAGAGAGATGGATAGATAGATAGATAGATAGATAGATAGATAGATAGATAGATAGATTTCTTTTGCAATTTTACAACTAGACATTTTTTCATATTCTTCATCATTGATAATGTTGCATAGAAGGTTTCTTGCCTTGAAATTTATCTGAATGATGATTCCCATATGTTTATACCATTATAGTTAGAAAGATTTGCTAATTCAGATGCTTGACCATCTGCTTTCTTTACTATCAGATTTAGAAGATGGCGTATGAATATCTCCCAGATTGATGACTCTCCATAATTTCACATCGTAGAATTTGATGTATAGACCTATTCTTATTTTCCAATGAGAAAAATATTTGCCCATTGAAATATAGAGGTCATATTTGAGATATTCCTTCCCGAAATGGCGAAACACGAAACAAAGCTCCAACAGTAATGTAATTTGAAGCAACTTTTTACATCCCTAGTCCCCTAAAATAGGAACAATTAAAGCAACTAAGGGGGTATAGAAAGAAAAAGAAAGATCAGGCTCTTAAAAAATGAACCAAAAATCAACCAAGGGATGCCAGATTTGTGCGACTGATCGTCATTCTCTAATAACTGTACAACTCAAGCAGCAGTAGAGCCAAAGAGACTCCAGTCATCTTGCGAAGAAGCCCGTGCTTCTTTTGTTGAAATAAGGACAAATAGTTTGATTCGACATTCCTAAGAATCAACTTAGTGAAATCCCCTATTTCGTATATCGGAAAAAGGAATGATCCATCGGGGTCAGGATTGCTCTTTGATAATTGATCAGATTGTACCAATCTCAACCCCTTTTCTTCCATTTATTACTATTCCAAGGAAAAAATTCAACAATCTCTTAACCAACCTCAAGGAACTATTCATACATTGTTGAATAGAAATAAGGAATGTCAGTCGTTTATAATTTTGTCAGCAGCCAATTATTCTCGAATGGGGCCATTCAAGGATGTAAAATATCACAGTGTGATAAAAAAATCAATTAAAAGAGATCCCCTAATTTCAATTAGGAATTCATTGGGCCCTTTAGAAACATGCCTTCGCAGTAGAGCCAAAGAGACTCCAGTCATACACTTTGAAACTAGAGACTGCAAATTTAAAAACCTCCGTCATTGGCATAACTCCTGACTGTGCAGCAAGTACATCCACGCTTGTCCCGAGTGCATTAGCACTCTTACTCAAAGGGCTGCAATCACAAAGGTAGACAAAAGGAAATGTTAAATGGCAATCTTAGTTGACTATATAACTTTAAGATCTAGCAGGTGTAAACTGAGTTATGTCGCAAGAAACTAAATCCTCTTTTGAAACATGAATTTTCGAACATCTTTCATATAACATGATAGAGGAGCATTATTCCTAAAACCTCCATGTGCATCTTGCTGAGGTCACTTAATGAAACCATTACATATAAAAAAACAAATAAAAGATGAACAAAATGTCAAGCTGATAGAGGGACCAAGCTCATCTACCAATTGTATTCAAAGCAAATACAAGTCATGAACACCATGAGCCGTAATTTTCATAAACTTTAATTTCACACATGGATCTACCAACTTTTTCAAGAAAACTACAAATTTTAAAACCTGTTTCATATAGGAGCACAAAGTACTACTATACGGAATTTAAAGAAATTTGAGGTTTTTAGGATTTCTAAAGAGGCAAATTAATGGTCGTTAAGCAAACATGATGCTTCTGTCTAGTGGTATATGACCTCATAGTAACTTACCAAATTTCAATTGGTATCTTATTTCTATACACATGAAGATCCATGGAAATAATATACCAATTGAAAGTTGAGATCATACATAAATGTCGAACACTTCTGAAATAACACTAACATACAATTTTTCTGACTTGAATACTTTAAAAATTGCAACTTAATTATGATCCTTCTCGTCTAACTTTTGATTATTTAAATTTAAAATTTAAAATATTATATTAAGCTAATCTGATTCTCAAATTAGATTTGTAAATTAATCAAATTAACTTTCAGAAAGTAAAAAACTTAGACTTATTTTGAGACAAAGGAATTATAATTTAAACAAAACAAATTTGAATAAAATATTTAGAAGAATAGAAGAAGAAACACAAATAGAAAATAAAAATAAAATAAAAACAAAAAATTTCATCAAAGATTAAAATTTTTAGAGAGAAAATTGTAAATGGGGTGTCTCTAATTCGATCAAAAGTCGAAAAGAAATAAAGCCATAAACCCCGGTGTTTAAGGCAGAAACTCGTACTGATAACATGTTTGAAATAATAATGAAATATCAAGACAATAAGATATATAAACAAAGAATTTGGAGAAGAAAAAAATATTTTATTTCTCTTCAAACTGATATGTCATATGAACGGAATTAACTTTCTATTTATAGAAGAATAGAAGCTGCTTGCGCTCATCTGATTGCTTAATTAATTGTAAACTTATTTAATTGCAAGTTTATTTAACTGAAAGTTTATCTGATTGCAAGCTTATCCAACTGAATGCTTAACTGATTGCAAGATTATTCGATTGGATGTGTATATAAATGAACATTCATAATACAATGTATTTATAACAAATAACTTATTTCTTTTTATTGCTGATTTTGAATTGTAATCGGTGGTTGCAACTCATAATAAATTTTTGTACATCGCGAATAATTTATCTCAACAAATTAAATCATCTTTACCAATTATTAGTACAATTTTGTTTCAGATGTTTACAGAATATTTAACAAAATTTATATATTAACTAAACTAATTTATACAATATTTTATGCCTTTTTATGTATTTAATAAATATGCAAAATACTTATAAGTTAAGTATTTTTATTTCAAAATTAATCAAAAGTCATAAGTTGATCCTTTCTAATTTATGACTTTTCAACTTATAAATACTTTTAATTTGATAAAACTTTTAACTTTTTATTCTTAATATTTTTTTAATTCTTAAAATAACTTTCTCAAAATAAAATTAGATACTCTCTCTTCACCCCGTATTCATGATTCCTTCTTTTCTCTATAAAGATATTTTTATATTTATTTTTTAATTAAAAATTCTAAAAATATTTTAATAAAAAAATAGCTTATTAATTAAATATTGCATACCATCTTGGGCCAATATACATGAGGTATAACTAAAAATATTCTCTACATTTGTTCCCATTTTTTTTTGTTTTAAAATGTCTTTGATTTTAGTGGATTTCAACGGGGGATCAAAAATTAAAAGAAAAAAAAAAAGGTAATCGTTGCCCCTTAGTCATCTCCAACCCACAACTCTATTTTTCACTCTAAACTTTATTTTTTTAGAATTAAAGACAGAGTTGAACAAAATCAACTCTGATTCACTACTCTATTTTTTTACTCCAAAAAAATATTCTTATTTTATTCTTCTCTCTCTTTAATATTATATTATTATATTTCATTTATTAATTTTTCATAATTCATAAAATAAATTGTTTTTTTTTCTACATAATTATCGTATATAATTTTATCTTTTTCGTATCTAATCATTTAATATAAAATTATTTTATATTCTATATTTTTAAAATAATATAAATTGCAAATAAATAATATGTATTATACATATTAATAAAAAATTTAAATAAAATAGAAATTATTGATAAAATATAATTAAATAGATAGTACATCATGATAATATTTATTTTAATTTCAGCGTAAACATTCAACTTTCAAGATTACTACGTTGCTCCGATAAATGCTCTATTAATGCATTACAAAGTTCAAAATGAGCATCTTTATCCTTAATTTTTTTAATATCAAGTTAAAAATTATTCAAAGCAATAATTTTCATCTACTACCAGTTCTTCAGTTATTTATTAACAATATATTATATTTGCACATTTTATTTTATTGTGAATATATTTTTTTTATACAATTATAAATTATAAATTAAATTAACTTACATTTTAAATAAAATATTGTATATGAAAATTAATTTATAAAATTATACATTAATTTAAATTTAAAATTAATATAATAAAAATATTACGAATATTATATACTTAATTAATGATCTATAATCTATCAAATTAAAAGTGTTAATCATAAAAATAATAATATTATATTTATGTAAAAAAATAGAGTTGATAATAACACAAATTTATACTATTTACCCTCTATTTTTTATGAAAATTTTTCATAAATAGCAATGCATACTAAAATAATTACATAAAATAACATGATTTATTAAAATTACATAAAATAACATATTTTTCTATTTTCAGATACAATTTACTGTAATTATTATGACTGGATCTAAATTTCAAACCTTGCAATCATTCCTTAATTGGTCCTGTTTATTATTTTTTAAAGGGAAGTTGCATATTTAATAGGAGTAAATCACTCTTTTTATGATCTTGGACATTTTTTTTCTTATTTAAAATTTTACATCAAAATTTCACATTTGTGTAATTTCTAAATCTGAAATCGCATATTTTGGAGAATTTTTTTTCTTTGGTGTATTATCGTTGCAGATTTGAAATTTTTTTTCAAATTTGTGACGATACATGTACGTATCAAAAGCTCATCTATCTAAATGAAAATTATGTGTTCCACTAGAAAAATTGATACATACTAATAAGCATAAAAAAAGTTGATACATATACAAATATAATACATAAATATAGTATCATCAGTTTCAACAGTAATTTTTTTTTAAAAAAACAGATACACAATTAAAGAATCTATAATCTGCAAAAGTTTATAACATTAAATGTTTTATGAAAAATGATTCAGTTGTCATACATTGATAAATATGAATGGGTAATTTTCAATTTCTAATTTATTCAAGATAATATTGATACATGGGCAACAAGTTAAAAAATTGACAAGCATTTTATAAATTGATATACAAAGCAATATGGGTATTTTATATTCATATATCATTAAAAATATTGATACACACTAATAAAAAATTGGTACAATATACTGATACACACAAAGCAATACATTGGTACATAACAATGCTAAAGTTATATATATCAAAAATCTAATACTAATACATGTATCAATTCCATCGTTAATACACAAAGATAAAAAAACGTGAAAACATTTTAGTGTATCAATTTTTTCATCTTGAGAAATTCGGCAATATTATTGTTAATAAAATCTTCTGCTTCGATTTCTCTTTGAATCTTAGTTTTGACATTGTCAATGGTGTCTAAGCTCTCGATCTCAAAAGTGATGATCTTTCTGGTGAGTGTCTTAACAAAGATATGCATCTGAAATATATTGAAGCACACAATTGTCACAACTTCAATTAAAAATCAGGTCAAAAGGAATAAAAAAACAAGCAGCTCTGCAAAATAAGAAGGACAATAATTCAGATCTATAATTTTCTACATCTTCTTTGCCAAAAAGTTCAAATTCTTTTTTGCTTTCTCCAGAGATCTGCAATTCTCTGCATACAAATCGCCATGGCTGAGAGAGAGAGAGAGAGAGAGAGAGAGAGAGAGAGAGAGAGAGAGAGAGAGAGAGAGAGAGAGAGAGAGAGAGAGAGAGAGAGAGAATCGACAGAGATATTGAAAATTTTGGAAGAGGGAGAAACGGGCATAGAATTAGAGAGAAATTCTGGTAGTGGATTGGAGACAGAAGATAGAAAAATTGATACATATGGTAACTTGTTGTTTTTGTAATTATTTTGCTAATTTTTATAATTTTTTAAAAATGTTGTTATATATTGTAAATAGGTAGTAAGATTTGCTTAATTATGTAATTTTTTCTATTTTTTATTCTAAATTTAGAGTTTAGAGTAAGATTTAGAGTAGTGAGAGATTTAGGCCTTATTTGTTTGCACTTAATGGAGGTTTGAATCTGAATGGTTCAGACCTTAGACCATTAAGTGCATTTGTTTTCATTAAGATTTAAACACTTATTTGATTTGAATAGGTCTTAATCAGTAATATCTGGAACAGAGTCTTAATATCATTAAGAGGTATGTTTGTGTGGATAATTTTTACCATCATTACGTCTAAAACGACCAACTATCACCACTAACCACCTACGTCATCACAACTACCACCACTACTATTACTGTTGCTGACCACCATCCGCCGCCACCGACCACATTTGCCACCATTGTCAATCACCATTATCATCATTAACCACAATTACTATCAGTCGTTATCACATACACCACCTCCATCATTATACTTATATCTATTGCCGACATCATCATCGCCGCCGCCACCACCTTTATCACACCTATCTGTCACTGCTGCCACTAATCAATCCCTACTACCAACCACCTCCATCATCACAACTAGCATCCCCACCAACTATACCATCAGCACATCATCAACTACCACACATTCTTCATCTATCACCATCAATACCGCCAACTATTAACATCAACCAACTTTATCATCAGAACCACCACTACCAACCCCTACCATCACGCATGCCACTACCACATCAATCACCTCCATCATCACAACTATTACTCGTTGCTATCACTGCTGCAATTTTATTACCAACACCACTATAAACCATTACTAGCAAATATAAATTTCTTATTTTTTTAATCAAATAATAAATTTATTTTATTAAATTGATTGTTTCTAATATTTAATTATTTTTATTTAAATTATATATTTAATTTATTTATAAATAATTAAAGTATGCATATTTAAATATTAAAAAATAAATAATTTTCAGTATTCAAATCTAAAAATAATATTAATTATTTAGATATATATTTAAATTGAGACGTATTAGTTAGCCCCTCTTCGCCTGCCTTGTGAGTTGCGAGTACCCAGACCATTTTCTAATGAACCCAATCTGCAAACTCTCGTCGACCTTTCTCAAAAACCCCACCTTCTCCACCGCCGGAGCCGCCGTCCGCCGTTGTTTGTCGACCAAAAGCGGCAACGACGAGTGGAACGACGCATGGGAAGCTGCGTGGCTTCCTGACGATCTTTCTGGAAAGAATCGAGCTCCATGGGAAACCGACGTTAATTTTGCACTTCCCGACGACAACAGCAACACTGCCGAAAATACCAAAACTGAGCCTGGGTTTCCGGAAGTTGATGCGGAAACTAAAGCTTTTGTGGAGGACATGAATGAGAACTGGCACTTAAGAAAGGGCAAGCAGCAGAAAAATAGTAGTAATAATGAAAATGGTATAAAAATAAACGAAATTGGAAGTTCTCTTTACAGTTTGGAGAATATAAAGAGGGATTATAGGTTGAAGAAGCAGAGAGTACATGCGGGTTTGTGGTTGAAGGAGATTGAGAAGATGGAAGAGGCTAAGCTAGGGGATTCTGTTGGTGGTAGTGGCAATGCTGATGATATTGAGAAGCTTCTCGATAGCTGCTCAGAGTATGCTCTCCTTGTTTTTGTTCAAGTTGGTCTTTTTGAATTTTATGTTGTATTTTGGTTTTGGGTTAGAAATTCATGAATATATTTTATAGTGGACTATGCTTATGGACATGGAGGATACATAGTCTGCGACTAGTTTGGAATTGAGGCATAATGGGCCATTAATTGATATAATTGACTGTGTTTATGGGATAGAAGAGTGATATAACGGACTCTGACTAGTTTGAAATTTAGGCAGAGTTAATCATTGATAAAGATAATTGACTGTGTTTACAGATATAGATGATTGATTATGCAAGGAATGGGGCCTGGTTGATTGTTGATTGATAAAATTGATTTTACTTATGGATATAGAGAACTCATAGCCTAATAGCCGACCCTGAATAGTTTATGATTGAGGCATAGTTGTTTATCCTTTTTTTTTTGGAATTAGTAGGGCATAGTTCATTGGTCATTGACTGTGCTTACGGGTATAGCTATTCATATATCCGTCCGTGAATAGTTTGGATAGAGGCATAGTTGATTGTTGATTGATATAGTTGATTTTGCTTATTTGATGTGGATTTGAATTGATTCCTAACCGGATCATTAACTAGTTTGCATGTGTTGTGAGTTTAATAATTTTGGTAGAGGTGGATCTAGAATTTAAAATTAGTGGATTTGGATAAGTTGAAGTCTCTGATATGTAGACATTTTTGAAATCTTTTGCATACATGTACTGTAGAACCATTTGGTTAAACACTTAAACCCAATGCTAAGGGTATATTTCCTATTTTGGACCTTTTTTCCGACATAAGAAATCTAGGCACTTCCCAAGGGAAACATAATACATTTTGGTGAGAGAGAGACAATTCTCAACTACCTCTACTAAAGCATTATTGTTGAAAGAAAATGATGATTAAAGAAAACCATAAGTAGTAGACTTGCAGCTATATCACTTGATTATGTGTTAGTATACTACTACAACAACAACAATAACCCAGTGTAATCCCATCAAGTGGGGTCTGGGGAGGGTAGAATGTATGCAGACCTTACCACTACCTCGAAGGTAGAAAGAACAACAACCCTGTGTTAGTATACTATTTTCAGAAATTTCCACATTTTAAGCATCTTCTTGTTTTGGTAGAATCTTGAAGGCAAAATAGCTTGATAGATCCTTGTACTTATTCTGGTTTGTCATCTCGGTCCTTGTACTCTACGAAGTTTCATCTATACACTTATAGTTGTTAAAACACTTTATTTTAAACCCCTCTGACCATTGACCGAATATATGTGGCAACTCGATAACTGAAGTGGACTAAATATGTGCATTTCACATGTATAACGAGTGTGAGTATGAAAATTAAACCAATTAATAATTAAAATATTAAGAAAAAATATTTTAAAATAAATTAAAAAAAACAAGACAAATATCTCGGAGTTCTTTCCGTCTAGTCTGGTTTGCTTCTTTGCGTTCACTCGCGGAGTTCTAGTTAGGTGAATTCTATGCATCTATCAATCAAATGAATGCTAAAATTCTCTCACCAACCAAGCTATCCTAAGCTGATTTGGCTAAAAAAAGGACTTGGTGATTAGTTGCTGGTTCAACAAGAGCAATTTGATCTTATTGGTTTGCTTATTCAACTTGTTTGAGTAAAACCCCGCATGGATTGGATAGAGTCCCCTGATCTCGACATCAAGCACGAATCCCTTGAGCGCTTCGGCGGCGGATAGCAGCATGGGCAAAGCACTCTGCTGCGGCGAGCAGCCGGTTGTCGGCCCCTAGGGCACTATTCGCCTTGGGAGTGGTTCGGCCATCAAGCTACTTTGTGGGGTAGGGGACCAGACTGGTGACTGCTGCGGTTGTTGTCTGCAGGGTGCGTGAGACCCCACAAGTTGACTAGTGATGAGCCAGGAGATTTTCCTTTGGATCGTTACAACGCTCCTTGAACGGTTCAAGTAAGTGAATAGGTAAGAAGTAGAAAACCCCATATCAATCCATTATCAAAAGTCCCCTTCTATTCTTCAACCACCTGCAATGTCCTGCCCCCCGATTTGGGATGTGATACGGTTCTAAAGGATGAACCAGATATGGACAGTTCCAACAAGAGTCCATTCTTGAACAAAAATTCATTTTCCTTTTAAATCTCCATGAATGTCACCTTGCTAGTGTTGGTCTTGATGCGGAACAGGCTGCTAATGGTGAATCTTTTAGGAACTTTGCAAGAGAGAGAAATGTGTGGATGAAAGAGATTGTTGTTAAGTTATTCCAGCTAAAATTCATTTCTAGATCTGTCTTTGTGAACTTTTACTCGCATCTTTTTAGAGGAAAAGAATTTCTGGTACCGAGGAAGAGAGATGAAAAGGGGTGGTGACCAGCCATTGGTGGGGCTGGTGGCTATGGAGTTTGGATGGAATTAAGCAATTAAATGTCTCTGCCCAAAGGAAAAAAATCAGTTCATGACTTCCCAAGTAGAACTGAAGTTTCCTATCATTGAGAAAGCCAGATGGAGGGTGGTGGCGATAAGGGTTGGATGGAACCCTGGAAGGGAAAGAAATGAAAAAGATGAAGAGGCACGAGGAAAGAGAAAATGGAGTGCATTTCAGTTTTTTCTTTTGAAGATAGTTTCTGTCAAAAATTCCAGATCTCACTTTGTGGGATTGTGCTGGGTTGTTGTTATTGTAGTTTCTGTCAAAACTCAAAAATAAATTTCTTGTAATAATATAAAATGATGTGGCATATTTTATCTGATGTGGAAATATATATCAGCGTAATTGAGCAACGTGCAGGGTTAGAGGGGTTTAAAATAATGTGTGTTAACAATTATAAGTGTCTAGATGAAATTCCGTAGAGTACAGGGACCGACATGACAAACTAGAACAAGTACAAAGGTCTACTAAGCTATTCAGCCAATCTTGAATATGAATATGGAATTTCTGAACTTCTGTGAGCTGGTGTGGTGAGTACTTGCTCTCCACGTTATTGAGAGTCTGATTAGACATAGACTTAATTTGATAGTTTAGATGAGTAGCGTGGCATTAAAGCATGCAAATTTTATGTTCCCTATTCTGTTTCTTTTAGATCTACTATTTGCTCAAATATAATGATGATTTCGAACATACAACCAAGCAAGATGGTGTAGAACTACTTCTTACTAATTCGTCCAAAAATATGTTTTTCTTACTATGTTGTTGGTTGATATAGGTACTGATTTTGTTTCCTGTTTTCGGTCTGTATTGCCTTCCACTTCTCTCCAGGATGGGTGTAACATCATCGTAGTTTGATGATAAATAACTTGTGAGGCTAAGATTGATACCATCACCATGAGCACCTGCCATATCTTGTTATTTCACTTTGTTGTGTGTATAAATGCAGGATTTTTGATTCACCTAATGATGATTTAGGCAATTCAAACACGACTTCTGAGTTCAAAAACAAACCTGATGGCTGGGAAACAACTTCAAAAACGCAAGATGGGAATATATGGGAGATGTCACAAAGAGAAGAAGATATCTTAGTCCAAGAATTTGAACGGCGAATTGCATTCAACAAATTCCAGGTTTGTGGAGAAAATCCGATTTTATAAATTCAAGCTTGATTGCTGAACAGACTTGTTGTTAGGTCTGGTGAACCAGTAAGCTCTAGTTTAGACATATGTCTTTGTTCCAAAAGCAGATTAGTTTGCGAAGATCTTCGTTTTTTTCTTTCTTTCGTTGTTTTCCCTTTTATCTTCTTCTTTGATAAGAAAAGTATCAAGATCTTTTCAACAGCATAGACCAAGTGGGGCAAGATTGTGCTACTTATTGGCAAAACAGCTAGCTTTTCCAAAATTTTACAAGAGTTGAACTAAGTGTATTTTTCTGTTGAGGATCCAGGACTTGTATTCGCCGAAGACATTGAACCTAAAGAAGCTATACAATTCAGTCATTAGCCATCTGCAATAATTTATGAAATGGAAAAAGAAGAAAAACCAAGCAAGACAATAAGCTTATAACAAGCTTACCTTCTCCTCTACCATGCGCTCATTAGTTCTTGGGGCAAGGTATAACTTACTGTTCTATTAAAATCTTCTGGTATACAAAACGTTGGAGAACTTCCAAATATTCTGCCTAATAATTTCCCAGCAGCCATTGATGTAGGCAAAAAGAAAACCATGGAACCAATACTGCATCTTCCTCTGAGATTGGCTTTTCTAGTCACACAGGCTTTTTCTTGCAAAGGGATTGGGATACCTTTACGTGGTGGTCTCTCAATGGATCTCTCTGCATAGAGTTTTCCACAAGTGCACTACCACATTCTTGGTCTGTCTTCCTCTCTTACTAGTTCCCTCTTATATGGATGTCACCAATGTGATATGTCCTTTGAGCAGTGTACATTTATGGGGGAAATCCTTTTGTTCTCATCTCCTTTCATTACCAGTGCAGTGTAGGCAAGTTCCCTCAACAAGTCTCTTTTGCCTTACAGAGCCTCTGAAATCCCTTCCTATTCATCTTCTTTAGAGGTCCACATTTCTGGTGGCAAACATTCTCTTTGGAGCTGGTCATTTCTGATGGCCAGTCCATGGTCTATTCCTAATACATAGTTCATTGAGTATGTTTACCTTGCCTTATAATCCTCATATATTATTGATCAATAAAATCAGTGGCTGGTGGATACCTTGGTCAGTAAGCATGATGGCTTGGCGCCTTCTGTCTTTCTTCATAAATATTCACTATCTAACAATATATACTAGCTTGAAGAGATACTCTATTCTCCAATTTCATGTCCTCGAAGCTCAATTCATCACATTCTGTCGGTTGCACAATTCCAGGATTTTATGGTACTTGATTATGACTTGTGAGTTATTTGTAGACAGGAGTATAGCTACATGTTTCCCTTATGGCTGATAGACCTCATTTTAAATAATTTTTGCCCTAGCATCCAAGGGTGTGTGGCCTAGTGGTCAATGAGGTGGGTTGATAATCATGAATCTCAAGTTCAAATCCTAGGAGAGGTAGAATTCTAGGCGATTTCTTCCCTCGTTCAAGCCTTGGTGGACAGAGTTATCTGGTACATGTACTGGCGGACAGGAGGTAGCAGGTGCCCCTTGGAATTAGTTGAGGTGCTCGCATGCTAGCCCGGATACTACGATTGTAAAAGAAATATCTTTTGACTATGCTAAGCAGTTCTTTTATGTAAAATTTCTATCTTTTAATGTGTTCATTTTAAGATGTACTAGCTAATCCTCTGTGATTCTTTTCACTAGATAATAATAATTTAGTAAAAGAATATTAATCTGATTTATAAGGTTCTGACATTGGATAGTGAAATCTATTGTGTGGTCTTGTTTCTAATTCTGCATAAGTGTTCATTATGCAGATTGCCAGTTTTATTAAAACCCATATATTTAGTCGGAGGAGGCCTATAGATGGTTGGAAGTATATGATAGAGGAGATCGGACCAAATGCTAGAAAAGGGAAGGGCAGTGTTTCAAGGTTACCTAGCATAGCAGATGCATCAACTCGACCTTTCAGGGAGGAAGACACATCGTCCGACACTACTTTCCCCTCTAATCGGGGGAGGACTGGAAGGTAACATTTTGTAAATTCTTGTTCTTAGAACAGAGTGACATTGTGAAATCTGGGTATCAATGTTGTAATGTTAGTATTGAATTTGTAAGTTTTATTGACTTCACAGTATTTTCCTTAGGCCCTATTGGAAAGTTATTTTCTTTTCCATCTAGATAGGTTTTATTGAATTTACATCAGTCATGTGCCTTTTTAGGTTGGGGATAATCACATACTGTCCATTGTTCTGGCAGTCAGGAGCATTTGAGCTTGAGCAATATTCAGTTTCTTCTTTGAGATAGAAACCTTTACTCTTAGCATGTTAATATTCAGGAAGTCTCATAGACCACCTTTAAAAAAAAAATAGATCACATTAAAATGTAATAAACAAGTGAGACGTTTCACAAGTAAAGCATGAACAATCATATAAAATTTGAAAACTGGTATAAGCTGAAAATTGAAGTTGGTACTGAAGACTAAATTATTTTAAGATAAAATAATTTTTCTGAAAACAGTTATACATAGTAACAGCATGCACATGAGATTTGAGGACACGCATGGGGGAGTGTCATCGTATCTTCTAGCAAACAATAGTCCTTACAAGCATGAAATAGCTAACTCTTAACCCTCATGACACTCGCACAAAGGGAGTTCGGCTTAGCTCTGTCGTCTAAATGTCATCGCATGAATAATGACTTAATATGAAATGAGCATGCATGTATATAACAAACGATTGCACTTAACAAATAGCAAAAAATCAAAAACATCTAAAAGCTGAGTCACGTAGCATACAAATCACACTTAGTTAAACATTACACATTTATTACTGCTATTTGTTGGTTTTCACTAAGACTTGATATAAATAGGGTGGAATAAACACTTACATTACAAAGATTAGTCATTGAGTTTTTTTTTTTTTTTTTTTTTTTTTTTAAATCGAATTCATAAGTTACATACTTACATAGGTTTGACTAAAACTCTACTTTTAGTAAGTAAACCTAGCTTACCTTGGCTATAGCACAAATTCCATTCCTCCAAAGTCTACTGTCGGTAGTGTCGGTAGAGTGTGGACAATCATTTTTTTCAGAATTAATTTAATCGAAGGTGCAAGTCCAAGATTTTATCCCACTTTTCAAATTTTTAGGTAGGTTTGGCGATGGGCAGGACGGATACGGTGCCGGACGAATTTTATGTTATGCGGAGCGGAGCAGATTTTAGATTATGTGGGTGTAGAGTGGGTTGAAATGATTTTTTAAAGAATTGATGCAAGACGTGGCGGCTTGCCGGTCTATACGGGTTTAATAATAATCTTTTTCAAAAATAATTTTTGTTCTTGACACAATAGAGCTCTTATTTTAAAAATATGTTTCATTTGATTATCAGTCTCTAAGAATTTATTTTTCTAGTTTTCTCCCATCTAAATTGTCGTTTCTTTTTATCTTATGGTTTTTCATTAACGGTGTGCTCAGTGATTAAAAATTTTAAAAAATATTTTCTTTAGGAAAACAAGTTTCTTGAAAATATATAAGAAAAATGATTTTCTCAATATAAGTAGGGAACACAAGTCACATTGTCTTCTACCTACCCTCACAACCATGCACCCCATCCCATTCTCATAGTTTTGTCTTAGATATTTGTAAATATTTTTTATTTGTATACTGAACACAAGAAAATAAGTAAGAAAATAACTTGTTTCCCTAGAAAATGTTTTCTTAGAAATATTTTTCACGGAGAACATTTTCCTTCGGACCAAACACACATAAATTATGTAATAACAAATTAAAAAACAATCACTTTTCTGTATATTTTTAATTTTGACTATATTTCTTCTAAAAAAATTGGCTTAAACATATACACAAATTAATACTCTATAGATGTATATTTATATTTTTTCCTAAATAAACAAATACAAGTAAAGTGAACAGCAAATGAAGACGTGAGAAGCAATAAGCGAAGCACTTTAATGCAAATTGTTCTGTGATAAAGATGAGATAGTATTCATCAAATTTACTATTTTACAATTTGTTATTTCATTGATGGGGCCAGATTACCTCTTGAAGACTAACTCTATCATTGAAGAACAAAGTTTCTTTCCTTTTTCTCCTTTAGTGTTTCTTTTTCATCTAATAGTGTAGCAAATACAGTTTTTTTGTCGGTGTAGTTCTCATTCTTGTTGCCTCCATGTAAACACCTTCTCTTGCAATAATAAGGATAGTGTTGCTGATATACAATCTTGTTTGTGTGATGAAAAGTTAATAAACAATGGGAGATGAATGAAAAGTTAGAAAAAGAAAATAAAATAAAATACAGTTTTAAAAATATAAATGTACGTTTTACTCCTCAGCATAATGGAAATCGGTGCCACAATTAGTTGGTTTATGTGGCCTAATTGATTTTCGAGGAGGATTTGGTGCTGCTTCTATATTAGCGGGTTGAGAATGTATAATATGAATGTGGGATGACGAAGCCTGTAATAACATCTTGTGATGTTAAACATGTCATAAGGAAAGTTAAAATTAAAGAGTTTATAAAAAAGGAAAAAGGTCTTCTTTTTGAAACGAACTAAAAAGAAAAATAAGATAAACAAATTGAAATAGAGAACGGAGGTAGTATATGTTAGCATATTATGTTGCTGGAATAGTAAATGAAATTGAACAAGTTTCTTTGTAAGATTTACATACATTGATTTAAGTAATTATATCAAATGAACCCCTTAACACTGGACTCACTTTTAATTGTTTTAAAGGATGTACATTTATACATATATCAAGATATTTAATTTTCCGGCAAAAATGTTCGATTTATAACCCTTTACTTAAATTTAGCTTCACCCCTGCATTATGTTCTCCACAAGAAAGAAATTCAATTGCTATATGTTTTCGTCAATTTTTCATAGACTTTTCATTTTTACCTCCAAGTTGGAAAAAAATAGGTTTCTAGAATAAAGTAACAACATACAATGGACATGAAAGAGTAACTTAACGAAAAATACTTTCACCATATCTGTAAAAACGATAATGAGAGGTGCAATTATTGATCCACCATTAATACTCACAATAATTGAGTATTGTGGGTCTGAGCTATCTTAACCTGTCATATTATTAGTATTATTGTTATTATAGGAGCAGGTGAAGATTGTGATGCTTGCTTGCTGAAATGGAGAGCGGCGTGAAGCAGGTGGAGATAGTCATGTCTGCTCGCTGAAATCAGCTGTTTTCAATATTCTATAATTTCTACTATACTATATAAGAAAAAATTATTTTATGCCTCACACAACTTTTTTTATTTCACAAGTATTTGGACCCAAAATATTGTACCATATTGTTAAAAAAGAAATATTGTGTGCCTCACATAATAACAAGTTAACAACTCATAATAGTTATATGAGGCCTTTTTCGTTCTCACAAATATGTGGATCCAAAATATGCGAACTAAAAAGTAAAATTTGAGTTTATCCATTTGTGAGACAAAAAATTCCTCACACAATTATATGTTATCAGCTGTGTGAGACATAAAATAATTTTTTTTTATATTGTGTTATATAAATGTATACTTTCGTTGTTGAACAAGAAAATCAATCCATATTGGTTTAATTACTTCTATGCCATTGAAAAAAATTATAGTATCCAGGGAATTTTTGATCGAAATGGTGATGATTAAGAAAAAATTCAATAAATGAATTTTCAGATTTTCATTGCCAAAATGAAAAAAAATGCTTAGGTGGTGGAGCACCTGTGAAAACTTTTACATCAGGAAACAAATGACGCGCTAAAAATATTTATACTACTCTATTAATCATGAGCCTTAAGTGAATATTTTAAATTTTAAAGAAAAGTCATACCCTCTAAAGCACCTTCAATGTTATTTTAAAATTCAGAGAATTTAAAAAGGTTATCTTTCTCTGCAACTGAAGTGATGACTGGGGACAAATTTTTCAGATCTTAAATGTTCATGTCTACTAAGGCGCCTTCAACCAAATTACAAAGACGCTCTTGTATTAGGAGTCTTTTCCATAAATGATTCTTATAATTCAAAGAGGATGCAACAAAATTCAAAGAGGGGAATTTTAAATTACGTGTTGGCTCAACAAGATCCAATACTTTTGTTTTAATATACATATCCAACAAATCAAGATTCATCATATAACACACTGTATCAGGTGCCAGCATAAAATCTTGTAAGGCTCATTATCAAGTATGAGAATTTAAGAATAACGATCATTACCTTGAATAGTGAAAAATGGTCATCTACCCAAAATAACAAGTCTTAACCCTTTCGGATTAGTTTTTATTGTAATATGCAAGTTTCTAACTAATCAATCATACTCAATATTTAATGATTGTTTAACAACTGCGTAAGCATCATAACTATATCTAACTGTGTCATATTCATATATAATATCGATATCCCAATACAACACAATTTTAATACGACGTTCATTCAACATTTTTGGACCTATAAAAAATCTCAATTATTAATAAGTTATTTATTCAATATAAAGAGCAATACACTATGAAAAGTCGCTAACTTTTTTTTTTTGGCCAATTCAATTTGAAGGATGCATTCAAGCGCAAACTATATATATATATATATATATATATATATATATATATATATATATATATATATATAATTATTTATTTTGAGACGTGAAAGTTACATGCTAATAATATTTCATCACCCACGCATTTTCACTATTTTAATTATAAAAAGTTAAAAACCCAATTATTAGACATGTCCTTCTCTCATCACCATTTTGATCCAAAAGTCATACCCGTGAGCCCCCTCTTGTCTTTTCCATTCCAGACAAAAATATTCAGGTTTCCCTACACTTGTGGGCCCATTTGACAATACAGTTTCTTACCTCTCTACATTTGCTTCTTACTTTTTTTATTGTTTATTTTTTTTTATTTAATATATTAAAATTAATATTTAAATATATTTGGGAAAAACCTAGAAAGAGAGATCAGAATTAGCTAAAATAATTTTAGATAAATTTATTTTATTTTCTCACTTTTACTTGTCGTTTTGGAGGACTGGTCTTCTAAAATTAAATAATTTTTTTAGATTATTTATATTATTTTTATGTTCTTTTTGTGTGTGAAAATAAAATTTCCTTATGAAGATACAATAAAATTATAAATGATTTCGTGAACAATTACAAACAAATTGATCTATAGTTGGGCCCGTACGGGTCAGTGATTTTCTTGTTATATTATATTATACATTATATATTTATATAAGATAAATAAGGGAACAATCAAAGTTATAACAATAATTTTAAAATTATTAAATAAATATATTAACCCGAGGCCATTAAATCTCTTCCTGTCGATCCCATTTTTAATTCAATCTTCATTTCTTTTTTAAATATATTATTTTTCACCGTTACTATTAAACAAAAGAATTTTTTAAATTAATTGTCTCCTGTAATATTTTTAACTATAAATTATTTTTTTATAATTAAAGGGGTGTAAAGTTTAATTTGGACAAATAAAAGTGAATAAAGAAAGTATTTATAAAAGAAAAATCTTATGTACTATTTTCTTTGTTTCAAAATAAGTGATGTTTTTAGCTTGGGCACACCCCTTAGGGAAACTACTTATTTCTAGACAGAAAAATATATTTTTATCCACTTATCCTTAATAAATATCTTGAAAAAGATGTAACTCTTTAATATTTTCTTGATTATATAAAACTCTCTCCACTTAAGTAAGAGTAAAATTAAAGAAAACATCATTAATTTTTTCTTAATTATATAAAATATTATTTATTTTAAAATAAAATTTTATGAAAGCAATGAATGGAAGTGGCGGTGATAAAGGATGAAGAAGAAAAGAAAGGCAAAAAATAAAGAAAAAGTCAAAAAGGGTGATTTTTTGTTTTTTATATAAATAAAAATAATATGTATATTTTTATTTGATGTGGATTCTAATATCAATGCGATTGTGAAACACAGGTCATTAGAGAGGTTTGAAATATTTATTTTGTATATGGTCAGAGATTTGGATGAGGTCTCGTGGAGTGCGGAGATCCAGATGACAATCCAAAATAAATATAAAGGTCTCTCAACTCATTCTGTCTAAATATATTATTTATTTAAGATAATAATTATTATTATATGGTCATTCAACTATGAGTTATTTTTATGAGAAATAAATTATATCTATAATATGAAATTTAAAATATTTTATAATACAATTTAATAATTGTAACACGAGTGTGAAGTAACTATAATTTTATTTATATCATTTAAAAATATTTGACTGAGATTTCAGTAAAAGAAAATGATCATTTGTTATACCTACCAACCAAATGAATTGTTTTATAATATTGAATTAATAAGAAATGCATTCAATAAATATAAATTTATAATAAAAATATTTTTATTGTGAAAGAATAATGTTTTATTTCTAATTCTGATTTTTCAAGAAGAAGAAAGTTTAGCAAATTCTCAACTGCCAAACAATACTAATGAAGAAGTGTAATTATTGATTTCACCATTAATAATTGGGTATTATGGGTCTGAATTGTCTTAACTTGTCGGATCTCCCATCGTTATAATATGTTCCATTTGCCATGTCATTTTTCACCATGTTTCACGCGTGACTATTTATATTTTATTAATTGATTTTAATATGTTTACGAAATTACCCCTTTAAGTTCGTTTTTGCAATACTAAAATCCATTATATAATAAATTAATCTTGTTAATGTTTCTATAAATATATTATTTATTGAAGACAATAGGGATTATCAGATGGTTACTCAAAAAGAAAAAAAAAGAGATCATCATTGAAGAGTTATTAACATTTTTTTAATTTCAATTTTTTTAATTAAAAAAATTAATAACTATTAATTAAATGATCATTTTGAAGATTATCTATTTTTTTTTTCACATTCCAGCTGCTTGTGTGTTACTCCCTCCAGAGGCTCTACTTCATATTAACTTAATTTGTGAGCCCATTTTTCAATATTCAAAATAAGTTGATTGTTTAATTTTTAAGAGAGTTGTTGGAAATTTCTTTCATTTTTGCCCTTCATTTACATTTTCTAGGTGATGAGTTGAAGAGACTTAATTGCTCATAGTTATGATTTTACTTTGAATTATTTCAATGTGACTTAAATTTCCTAGAAAGGAATAACTATGCACTTTATAAATTCCATTCTTTTATCTCATCCATCTCCATATCATTTTAAAAAAAAATTATAACTTGAAAGTGAATTAAGAAAGTTAAAATTTTGTGCATTTTGATGTTGAAGACTAGATTGAAATAGTTCGCGATACTATCTTGAATGAACACTTGGTTGAAATAATTCAAGACACGATCATTGAAGACTAGGTTGAAAAAGTTTGAGACACTATCGTTGAAGAGTTAGTTGAAATAGTTCAAGACCCTATCATTGATGAAGACTCAATTGAAATAGTTCAAATCATTAAAGACTCAGTTGAAATGATTCAAGATACTAACGTTGAATATGAAATTTTCAATTTAATTTGGCTCCAATTCAACAAATTTTTTAGTATGAAGCTAATGTCAAATTTTAGCTCCAAAAATTTGGTTTCGATTGAAAAACTTAGTCATCACTAAGAGTCCCATTTTGGATTTTATCTCTATTTTTAAGAATAGCTTAAGAATAAATAAAAGGATAAAAGTGAAAATTGATGTCGAATTTATGTCCTAATTTTTTTTCTTAGTATGTGTGCATTACTTCATAAATTAAGTCAATATAAGTAATTAATTAAGTTAATATAAATCAAAGGGATCGGTAGTTAAGGCAGATTTCAGCGCCACTTAGCTGAGGTTTACTATTAGTTGAGTCTTTTGGAGAATAAAAGAATGAGCTCGGAAAATGAAGTGAACAATCTTAGCTTTTGAAGGAGCCTCAATTTGGCGTTGAAGCTATAATATATTATTGTAAAGATGCAATGGAATGGTTTCTTAATCCATGGCTCTTGGTTGCATTATTCGAGGTCGAAGTTACTATTTTTTGTAGTCATTGTTACGTATATTTATTTTCATTGTAAATTCAATTTTAGGCATATTTTTTGCTTAAAGTTGAGTTTAGGAGTTATTATTTTTTGCAAGGTTTTATTTTTGTGGTTACATAAGAGACAAGTTAGGTTTGAATTATCTATGGCTGCCAGAAATTAGTCACGACCAGTGATTGACCGGATCTCAACAACAAATTGTGAAGCATGTGAGAAGAGTGATAACAATAACAACCCCACTTGCAAAACCCCGTATGCTGATATAATTAGACTAGTGAAAGCTTTGACTTAGAATCATAATATAGAGCCTATTTCAAGGAAACTAATTATGATGGTTGATGGTCTTCCTTGAATTAGATGAACAGAAGCAGAGGTAGACCAAATGAACATCAAGCAGAATCTAGCGTTTGCAGTTATTGGTAAATTCTCGTATAGTTGGCTAGAGTTAGAGATTTTGAGAAAGTCAATCCCAGTCCAATGTGGGATCAATGGGTAGTGCCTGATAGGCCTACTGCGAGATAGGCATGTTCTTATTCGTCTATCATCTATGGAAGATTTCATCAACATTATTTCGAAAGGGATATATTACATAAATAGTGATGGTGGATCGTACGTAATGAGAACATTAATATATGACTCTAGGTTTATGGTGGAGGAAGAAACATCCAAATCTATGGGTGGATATCTTTCCCGAACCTGCTACCAACTTTCTTTGAGAAGGAATCCCTTTTCTCGTTGGCTTCAGCAGTGGGAATTCCTTAGCAACTAGACCAGGAAACAGTTGACAAGACTCGACCAAGCTGTGCAAGGGTGAAAGTACTAGTGGATCTCCGATCATAACTGCCAAAAGAAGTGATTATGGATATAGAGAATGAGAAAACGGGAAGTTTACATTAAATATGACTACATTCCTAAGTATTGTGAGGAATGCAAATTATAGGCACATAATGAGACAGACTATCATGTGTTAAATCCATATCAACAAACTTTAAAAGGCATAGAATGGAAAGCAGACGGAACAAGACAAGGTGATAGTGAAGATAATGAAGAATGGAAGGAAGTCACCCGATATCATCAAATGGAAAAAGGTAAAGCAAAAATTCTGTCCAGTGGAAGGGTGGTGGTAGACCCAGGTGAATGGAAGATTCTAAAAGATGGTAGGCAGTCCCAAGCCTCCTTGGGTAATAATAGAGAGTTTCCTATCTCTAACAAATTTGAGGTCTTAAATAGGGAGGAAGAGGCAAGTATTAATGAGAAAGATCAACAGATAGAGCCCATGTCAATAGGTGAACAACAAAGGGAAACAAATACTGACAGGTCAATGCAAGATATAATGGCAACTAAGGAGTCGGTGAGCACAGTTGCTTAGAATAAAATGACAGAAATGGGGCCCAACAATAAAGAAGCAACATCTTTAGTGGTGTTTATTTCACCATAAAGAGAAGAAGAAGTATCAATAGAGAGCATGGAGTTAGTGACAGTGACTAATAAGGTGGAGAAGTGAAGCACATAGCCTAATGGGTGCACAAAGCAAAGAAAAAACAGTTGTAGTATTAGGAAAAATGTTCAGAATTGGAGACGTATGTGGGGGATGATATCTAGCAAGGGGACAACAATGATGAAGGCTTGATAATGCAAGAATATAGGTACAAGGATAATATGGCATTAGTTGTAGTTCCTACAACAGTGAAAACAGATGAGTCGAGTTTGTTGATGTATACCGTGTCTCCCAACTCAATATTGCATAACATTATCACCCACAATATTGATGACGTACATACAAGCAATATAAAAGTGGAGGATGTGGTTGATACTAATATCATAGAAGGAAATAAGGAGCAGGAGAGAGAGAGAAGGCAGAGAAACATGCAGGGGGTAACAAAACAACAAAGTCAGCAAAACAAGGTAAGAAGCAAGCCACTGAGGAACCAAATCAGGCTATCAGAGTGCAACCAAAGAGGAATGTGTTATCCCAATATTCTAGATGACGATCAAGACTTTAATATGGAATGTTGAGTCAGTAAAGTCACAAAAAGCTTTGCAAAGAGTACAGATGCTGCACAACTATCAAAAGTTTATTTTTGTGGCTTTATTGGATGGAACCTTTTCAACATATTAGACATATCAACAAATATATAAGGAGACTTAAAATGCCTACGGTTCAACATAATTGTAATAGAAAGATATGAATCTTTATGAATCATGGGTTTGATGTGATTGTGATAAGTAACTAAGATCAACAGATGACTATATTGGTACATGATTAGGCAAAGAATAGAAGGTTCCATATTACTATTGTCTATGCCAAGTGTGACAAAGCTTAGAGATTGGAGCTATGGGAAGATATGTTTACTAGCAAATGTAATGACTGGCTCATGGATTATAGGGGGTGATTTTAGTGTAGTATATGGATGGGATGAGAATATAGGAGGCCTTCCAGTGCTAGATGCTAATATAGAAGACTTTAAAACTTGTATTGAATCATGTAAGTTAACACAAGTGCTGTACAAGGGCAGTCCATTTACGTGGGGGAATGGAAGAGCAGACATGGATTGCATTTTTGAAAGATTGGATAGAATTTTAATGAATTTTGAGATGC
Source organism: Datura wrightii (assembly GCA_035772735.1). Classification (NCBI taxonomy): domain Eukaryota; kingdom Viridiplantae; phylum Streptophyta; class Magnoliopsida; order Solanales; family Solanaceae; genus Datura; species Datura wrightii. The sequence goes on along the minus strand of JASDFA010000018.1, from coordinate 189,914,919 downwards.
TAAGTGGATTCTCACATGTAGAGGTGGAACACCTTCCAAGAACTAGATCTGATCATACACCCCTGCTACTCACTTGTGAAAACAGGTCAACAAGCTATAAAAAATCATTAAGGTTTCTTAATTTTTGGACAGAATACCCGAATTTTAAAGAGGTGGTGAGACAGAATTGGGACATCAATTGCTCGTCATACCCATTCTTGAATTTTAAGGAGAAGATCAAGAAAGTTAAAACAACTTTAACTCTCTAGAGTAGGGAGATATTTGGGGATATATTTCAGCAGTTGTTCATCAGGGAGGAAATTACAAGAATAAAGGAAAAATTATTTGAAAAACAACCTTCTGCTCAGAATAGAGCTGTAATGCAGAGGGCAAATGCTGGATATAGTAGGTATTTATACTTTGAAGAAGTTTTCTGGCAACAAAAGGCAGGGTATGAGTGGTTTGCAAATGGAGATAGAAACACAAATTTTTTTCATAGTCTTGTAAAGGACATAAGGCAGAAATTAAAAGTAAGTAAAATTCAAAACTCACAGGGGGAGTAGCTAGAGGAAGAAGGCAGAATAGCAGAAGAGGCTATTCATCATTTCAGAAATATTTTGAGAAGGATAGGGATGCTACTAGTTTTTCTCTATTATCACACATCCCAAAATTGATTACCATGGAAGAGAATGAAGCTCTGAGAATCAGTACTAATGATGAAGAGATGAAATAAGCGATTTTCAAGTTGACTGGTGATTGCACTGGTGGCCTAATGGACTCACTGGTAAATTTTTATAGTCTTGTTGGGAAATTATTGGTCCTGATGTTGTTAAAATGGTGAATGACTTTTTTGCTAGATGTACCCTTCCAAAGTCCATTACCCATACCAACTTGGTGCTTATTCCTAAGAAGAATAATGCTCAAGCTTTCACAAATATGAGACCTATCAGCTTGAGCAACTTCATGAATAAAATTTTATCTTGAATTATTTATGATAGGTTCAAAGGTATTTTGACAAAATTGATATTTGCTAATCAGTCTGGATTTGTCAAAGAAAGGAGTATTATTGAAAATGTACTGTTAACATAGGAGGTGATAACATATATAAATAAAAGAGGGAAGCCTGCAAATATGGTTATAAAGCTGGAAATGGCCAAAGCATATGATAGAGTATCATGGTTCTTCCTAATGAAGGTGTCGAGGAAGATGGGTTTCGCTGATTACTTTGTAGATGTCATTTGGAGATTAATTTCCAATAATTATTACTCAGTGCTGATCAATGGACAATCCTATGGTTTCTTTCAATCCACTAGGGGAGTAAAACATGGAGACCTACTTTCTCCTGCTCTATTCATTCTTTCTTTAGAGGCTCTCACTAGGGCTCTTAACTCTTTATTTGAGGATAATCAGTATGTTAGATATGAGATACGAAAGTGGACTGCTAATCTAAATAATCTCTCTTATGATGATGATACTATTATATTTGCTTCATCCCATGCAAAGTCTTTGAAGAAAATCATGGATACTTTGAAGGAATATAAGTAGCAATCAGGACAGAAAGTAAGCAAAGATAAAAGTTTCTTTTATCTTTATCACAAGGTGGATGCAGGAATTTCCCAGAAAATAGAATAGGAAACAGGGATGAAGAGAGAAAATTTTCCTTTGAAGTACTTAGGGTGTCCAATTACTTACAAAAGGAAGAGAAAGGAGCATTACTTAGAGCTTTTGGATAGAAAAAAAGGGAAACTTCAAGCATGGAAAGGAAAGATGTTGTCTTATAAAGGTAAAGAAGTGCTTATTTCTAGTGTTCTACAAAGCATACCTATTTATACTTTATCTACTATAACCCCTCCCAGATGTGTTATAAAGGAGATCCATAGAATTCTAGCTAATTCTTTTGGAGCAATAAGGAATTCGGTAGGAGTAAACATTGGGCAGCTTGGAACAAATTATGTTTTACTAAATAGGAAGGATGATTGGGTTTTAGATCTATGGATGATGTCTCACTGGCCATGTATGATAAATTATAATGGAGGTTTAGGACCATAATAGCCTGTGGTCCAATTTCTTATGGACTAAATACTGCAAAAAACAGATCTCAACTCTAGTTAAGTGGAAAGGGGGTTCACGGATCTGGAAACATATGTTACAAAACAGGAAAGTTATTGAAAAATTATTATGGTGGGAACCAAAGAGTGGAACCTGTTTAATTTGGTACTATAACTGATCAAATTTGGCTTTTATATTTGCACCAGTTAGAGGTGCAAACATGCTACCCTTTGAGAGATATTGGAGAATTCTTGACAGCAGAAGGTTGAAATTTTGAAGACATGAAAGATTCTGTTCCTGATTATGTGGTGGAACATATTAAGCAGACTATAAATAATGCCTAGATTCATGAGCAATCAACTAAATCTTGATGGACACAGACTAGCTCTGGTAGGTTCAGTGTAAAAAGTGCTTGGAATTTGTTGAGGCAAAATGAAGTTATTAATGTAGATGTGAAGCAGTTATGGGTGAAAATGTTACCTTTCAAATTTTCCTTTCTTACTTAGAGGGTTTGACATGGTATGGTTCCAATAGATGCACTATTACACTCATGGAACCTAACCATATCACAATTGTGAAAATGTTGTTTTTGTCCACAGGTGGAAACTGTTGAACATCTATTCTTAAATGTGAAGTGGCAAAAATTGTACGGAACTATTTTCTAAGATCAGCTGGCAACACAGACCCATTAGTGTAGCTCAAGCAATCTATAAAGAAGTGGTGGTCTGAAAGATGTAACTCTAGATTGATGGTTGTATACTAGGCTACTCCAATTGTCATTCTTTCGTTTCTATGAAAGAGGAGAAATACCATTTTACATGGAGGAACTTATACAATGATAAGGTGATTTTGGAGATTACAGATGTACTGCAGAAATTGATTAAAGTAAGTTTCAAATGGGAGCTTGGTGTCAAAAACTGGCCAAGCTTACTAGCAGAACTAGAAGGTTATAGGGCCAGTTATAACATTGGAATTGTGAGATGGAATTTTGCCCCAACTAATTGGTTGAAATGCAATACGGATGGAGCTTCTAAAGGGAACTCGGGACCTAGCTCTTCTGCCTTTTGCATTAGAGACTAGAATGGGAATGTTTTGGTTGCTAAAGGAGTGAAAATGTTGGAATCCAATAATCTAGTGGCTGAAGCAAGGGCTATAAGAGAAGGATTAAGCTACTGGAATGAAAAGGGATTATCTAATGCTATCTTTGAAACGGATTCCCTTTTAATGGTAAATATTTTAGAAGGGAAATGGGAGGTTCCTTGGTGTGGGAAAATGGAGGTCAAAACCATTAACATGTTGAGAAGGAGGATTCCTACAACAAGAGTATGACATTCCCTCTGGGAAGGCAATACTCTTGCTGATTATTTTGCTAACTTGGTTTTCCATTTTGCAAGTAATTTCCAATTCAATAAATTTCAAGACATACCAAGTGAAGGCAGGACAATAATTAACTTAGAAAAATCTAGAACACCTTACTTAAGGAGCAGAATTGTAGACTAACATAAAAGTCATTCAAAAATAGAAGAAACAAGATATAGAGCAGATTAGTAAAAGGAAATCGACAGTATAAAGAAATCATCCTATGAATCTATCATATATCAAATTCTGAAGCAATTTCATTTGGATAAAGTAAAATGCACCTAGTGAGAGCTTTGAGGTGTTTAGGTGATACTAATCTAGGAATTTGAAATGGAATTCGGGAAAGATGACTCTTGTTTGCCGTTTTTAAATCCTGCAAAGTGAACATCCAGAGGAAGATTAATCTCTAAAATTGGTTGTTTTTCCCTAAATTTGTAGGTCAGATGATGGTATCAACCTCAAATGAGGTTCACTCCAATAATTCCAGATAAGGGGAAAAATAAGCGATTTAAAGATAAACAAATAGATACTTAGCTGTCATCGAAGCTGGTGTGAAGGCTCTCAGTGAAACCATCTACGAGAAAACAAATGAGAACATCAGAGGTCTGTACATCTACAAAAGAGAACGAAGAGGAAATCTCCCGACTTACCTACTAGATGGGAAGAAAAGACCCATCCGGAAGAGGTTGCTTCCATGGACCTGATCTTCGGTGAGAGGAAGGATTCACTTAGAGAGTTCGAGACAGAGTCTCCATGGACTTCGGCAAGAGGAAGAGGTGAGGAAGATGAAGAGATAAGGAAGTATCCAGAAGTTTAATACTTTCCTATTTCCTTAAATATTGACGGCTGATATTATTGTTTTGGACTGGGTCATTTTTGGGCCTGGTCCTTTAATTGTAGCTGAACCAAATTTTTTTAATTAAATTAAAGAGACATCCCATCTCACTTTGTTTAAAAAAAGTTAGGTTTGAATTTTTATTCATAAAATTATTCGCTAAGCTTGTTATAAATAAAAAAGAAATATTGCTACATACAGCTAAACCTTGTTATAGTAAACTATCAGAATCTTCTTGAAAAATGAAGAAAAAATATTATTTATACTAAGCCTCGAAAACCCTAATTCATTTAAAATTGAAGGGTCCCAAGTGTGCAGGGACAAATTGTCCTTTCAGTCGTCACTTTAATTTGGATTCTGTCTGGCATCTGTCCATCCTTTGATTGATGGACCGTCTTTGTGAAAGACGGACCCTCCTTTGACTCCGATGGTTTTCAGTCCAGTTATTTGTCTTCTGAGAGACAGACCATCTTTTGAAAAGATGATTCGTCCTTTGTCTCTTTGATTGCCAATCATATGAAAGTGGTATCTAGATCTCACAGGCAATGTTGGACTTTTGAAAATACAGACTATCCTTTTAAGAGACGGTCCGTCCTTTGCACTATTTTTTGGGTAGACTAGTGACTTTGGTTCCTCCTTTCTTTATTTCACTTCGGTTCCTAAAACATAATATCATAAATTTAGTTTTTACTTAGATTAGAACTTAAATACATGAAAAACTCTATGAAATGAAGTAAAGATGTGTCGTAAACTCCCGAAATATCAGAAACTTTTATATTTATTTTGGATTGTCATCCCAATTTCTATACGTTATAACATTTCATCCAGACCCATGAACATGTTCAGAACTTATATTTTAAACCCTTTTGATCATTGACCAAACTTATGTGACATTATAGTTGAAATTGATATTTACATGATTTACACACACATTTGATGCGTAAAAGAATGATTTCACTTTATTAAAAAATAAAAGAAAAATTAGAAAAATCAAATGCCCTCCCTATACATTTTGCGCCCCCCCCACCCACATGACTCTCTATTCCTCTTCATCGAATCCCCTCCTTCCTTTCCCCGCTCCTCTCTTCTTCTTCTTCAGATCCCCCCATCCCTCCTTTCTCTCTTCTTTTTCATATCCCCCTTTTCCCTATTTTTCTTGTTCTCCTTTTGTTTGCTAATCCTTCTCTTTTTTTCTTCCCCTCCACTCAAAATTACAAGCAAATTTAATTAAAAGCGAATCAAAATTGAATAATAAAGAGATTAAGAAAAAATCTAAAATTAATAAAGCATTCTTCGGTGATAAAGAGAATTTTATGACGAAAGCAACGGTGGATGTGACGATGATAAGGTTGGAGAAGAAATAAAAAGGCAAAAGATAAAGAAAAATCAAAAAGGGCTACTTTTTATTTTTTATAAGAATAAAAATGACCATGGTATATTTTTATCTAATGTGGTTTATGATATCAACACGATTATGAAACATATTTTGTTAGTTTCATGATTCGAGTATAGACCCTGGACGCGACATGGGACCTAGAGCCACAAGTGGCTTCAAGCTAACCCATGGTACAAGCATAACATCATAATACACAAACAACCTGAGCGGAAGCTAAAAAATGAGATATATAATAAATGGAGTAAGTCTAAAATCTCAACAAGTGTTAATCTGGAACAACATAAGCCAACATGCCAAACATGTAAACATATCTGTCTAAAAGCCTCTAAAATCTCATGAGCTAATGAGATAGGTCCCCAACTAGCTCTATATAAACTGAAAACTAAGGTAATAAAAAAACATGAAATAAAACTCTAGTCCTTGGATGATGGGGATTCATAATTCTAAGCTTATTAGTGGCTAGAACATAGTTAACAACGGGACTAAGATTGAACATCCGAACCTAAATCACGAGACGATATAGCACAAAATATGTGCTCAGTACTTTAAATATACTGAGTATATGAAATAAGTAAATCATGAGGGTAAGGACATTATTCTAAGAATCATAGTCATGCTATAGTCATAAAATGTGAGATTTATAGTAGCCTAAAGTATAGAGACCCGAGGTTTAAAACATAAACATAAAGTTGAGCATGCCTGAAATCATAAAGCAAGTTCATATACTGATCAATGGACCATGTACAAACTATAGTAAGACAATGCATAGAAAAACATGGGGGTGGGAGATTCTCATAACTGACATACTCCAAGTGAGCATCATGGGCCCAACTTGTAACCTTGGTCTGGGGGGTATTCGTACCTTGCTAAGGGTAGATACCATGAAGACGTGAATTCATTCATGAGCCCATTCGTGCGAGGGAGACACTCTCAACTAGTGAAGATCCCTCTTTCCTACGGTGACACGTAGTTGTGGGACTTGGATTGTCTGAACTCGTATCTGCTCGGTATTGAATACTACTCCTAAAAACATACATAGGTGCTCATAGTCATATCTGAAATTTGGTAGGCTTTATGTAGACTAGTTTAAAATCAAGTAAATTACTATATTTCTTGAAGTATCGAACTAGTCATGCAAAACTGTGCTGATTCTGTAGTCATAATTATTAGCATTGAAAATCATGAGAATTATACTTATTTTGAGCAAAACATGCTAAATTAAATATGGAGATACGTAGGGTTTTTTAGAGAATTTAACCCAACATAATTGTATAATAGATGTAGGAATTATGAGAGAAACATATCATAAGTGAATTTAGATTTTATGCATAAGAGAGTTCTAACCCTAGAAATCATATAATGGAACAATCACATTGGAAACATGAATTTGGAGCTTGGGGTTCGGGAATAAGGGTGAAAGGAAATCTTAATTGAGAATCCCATATACCTGGACTTGATGATTCCTTGATTATTGCTTGAGAACCAAGAATTGGAGAAGAGAACCCTAGGTGCTCTTGAGAGTATGAGAGGTGGAATTTCCTTGAATGATTGTTGATATGAGGAGGGATGGGGTAATAGCCTATTAAAACCCCTTAATAAAACCCAAAACTACCAAGTGTAGGAGTTTGGAGCTTAGAAAGTTACGTACCCCTAAAAAACATACTGAAAAACTGCCATCCAGTCCTGATGATTAGTACCATGACTCATGGGGTCCCACCATGGCTCGTGTGTCTATTCATGGTTACTAACACCAACTTGATTAGTTTATGGAGCTCACACTACGGGTATTCAGGACGAGTTGGTCTAGGTGACCACGACTTATGGTCTTTGTCCATGGTCACTAGGAAGGATTTGAATAGTTTCTGAACCTCTTACCACGACCCCTCAAGATGAGTCCTCCTATGCTATCATTAGTCGTCCTTTGACTCGTGGTGTTTGGGATGACTTGGGTCATGGAACTCTTACTGTGACCATGACCCCAAACCCACTAGTCGTCCTTCCCCACCATGGCTTGTGGTGTGGGTCATCCCATGGGGAATTTGTCCACTTCCTGCTGATTTTTTGCTTCATCTCTAAGATTTGATCTTAGAGACTTTTGAGATGTTACATTATCTCCTCTTGGGAACATTTACCCTCGAATAGAGACTAATAAGACTAAAAAGATAGGGGAAAAACTACATTCCCAAAATTGAGTGCTAAACACTGAATACTAATAGAGTGACTGACTTCGGACTGAGATACATATGTTGAACTGATTTTATGAAACATGCATGCATATTCGGACATGAAACTGAGTAGAATAGTAGGGAGGAAACTATTACCTCAAGCTGGAACTGGACTAGAAGAAAAGAGGTGAGAGTACTTGGCCTGCTTCCTAAGTAGCTGCCTCTACAAGCTGATTCCTCCAAAGGAATTTCACTGAAATGACTTTCTTATTTCTCAACTTACGAACCTGATGGTTAAGCATCTCAATCAGAACCTCTTTATGAGAGAGACTATCCTTCACACTAATACTCTCTAAAGGTACAACTAGAGTCGGGTAGCCAATGCACTTCTTCAATAAAGATATATGAAAAATTGGATATGCTGATGCTAATTTTGCAGGCAACTCCAACTCATAAGCCACACTGCGGATGTGCCTCAGAATCCTGTAAGGACAACATATCGAGGACTGATTTTCTCCTTCTTACCAAACCTCATCACCCCCTTCATGGGTGATACTTTCAGAAACACCCAATCATCCACTGCAAACTCAAGCTCTCTCCTCCTTACATCCGCATAGGATTTCTGATGACTTTGAGTGATTTTCAACCTCTCCCTAATTAGTTGAACCCTCTCCATAGCCTCATAAACTGAATCTAGTCCTATTAGTGTAGTCTCGCCTACCTCAGATCAAACAATATGTGATCTACATCTTTGCCCATAAAGCTCTTTAAATTAAGCCATCTAAATATTGGAGTTAAAGATGTTATTGTAAGCAAACTCTATGAGATGCAAGTGATCATCCCAATTACCCTTGAAGTTAATCATGGAATCTCTCAATATATCCTTTAAAGTCTGAATGGTCTGCTCAACCTGACCATCTGTCTACGGATGAAAATATGTGCAAAGCTTAACCCGAGTACCAAGACTCTTCTAAAACAACTTTAAAAATTGTGAGGTCAACTGAGTAACCCTATCAGAAATGATGGAAAAAGGGACTCCGTGCAATTTGACCAACTCCCGAATGTAAAATCTAGCATAATTCTCAGTTGAATCTATAGTCTTAGCAGGCCGAAAATATACTGACTTAGTCATTTGGTCTACAACCACCTATATAGAATCATGTTGTTGACGTGTATGAGGTAAACCCGCAATAAAATCCATATTTATCTCTTTTCACTTTCAAGTAGAAATGCTGATATCCTGAGTTATACCTTCCAGTCTCTAGTATTCAAGCTTGACCTACTGAAAATTTGGACACTTAGTCACAAATTTTTTGATATCTCTCTTCATGCCATTCCATCAATAGACTTTTCATCGATCATGGTATATCTTAATGCACTTGGGTGGATAAAATACTGAGAGCTGTGAGCCTCTCTCAATATCCACCGTCTTAGATCATCCACATCCGAAACACAATCGACCCTAATAGCAGAGAACTCCATCCCCCCCCTTAGGAGAAAACCTCTAGTTTCTGATTTCGGACTGCTTCATAGGATTCTCATATTGTTTTTCCTTAACTTCCACTACTAACGAAGAATCCAAGCCATTATGAACAGTGACACTACCATCTGCCGAATCTGTAAGGTGAACCCCTAAGCAAGCAAGCCTGTGGAGCTCTTTAACCAACTCCTTTCTTCCATTAACCACATGAGCCACACTCCTATGGAAAATCTACTAAGGGCATCAACCACCACATTAGCTTTACTTGGATGATAAAGAACACTCATGTTGTAATCCTTGAGAAGTTCAAGTGATGTCCTTTACTGAAGATTCAGGTCCTTATGACTAAACACATAATGAAGGATCTGATGATCTGTGAACATATTAACATGCACCCCATATAAATAGTGTCTCCAAATCTTCACGGCAAAAACTACTGCTACCAACTCAAAGTTGTGTGTCGGGTAATTCTTCTCATAAGCCTTAAGCTATCTCTAAGCATAAGAGATGATCTTTCAATGCTGCATCAACACACATCTAAGGCCAACTCTTAAGGAATCACAATAAATTACAAAGCCATCAGTGTCCTCCTGCAGGGTCAAGATCATAGCAGAAATGAGTTGAGTCTTTAACTCTTGGAATCTCCTTTCACAAGCATCGGGCCGCTGAAACTTGACCCTCTTCTAAGTCAATCGGGTTAGAGGTGAAGCAATGGATGAAAATTTTTCTACAAACCTCTTGTAGTAACTATCTAAACCCAAAAAGCTTCTAATGTCGGTGGGGGACAGGTCTAGGCCAGTTCTTCACTACCTCTATCTTTTGAGAGTCTACCTGAATACCCTTCACTGGATACCACATGTCGAAGAAATGCTACTGAATTCAGCCAAAACTCGCACTTACTGAACTTGGTAAATAGCTAGCGGTCCTTAAGAGTCTTCAAGACAATTCTCAAATGGTCAGCATGTTCCTCCTCACTCCGAGAGTATACAAGGATATCGACTATGAAGACAATAACGAACATATCTAAGTACTGCTTTAATACCAATTCATCAAATCCATAAAAGCTATAGGAGTATTTGTTAGTCCAAAATATAACTACAAGTTCTTAGTGACCCTACTGAGTCCTAAATGCTATTTTCAAAATGTCATACTCTCTGACTCTGAGCTGGTGATAGCCGGATCTGAGACTTATTTTTAAGAAACAACTAGAGCCTTGAAGCTGATTGAACAAGTCATCAATCCTAGGCATGAGATACTTATTCTTGATTGTGACTTTGTTCAATTGGCGGTAGTCGATGCACATCTTGAGAGAGCTATCGGTCTTTTGCACGAAAAGGACTGGGCACCCCATGGGATCTTACTGGGCCTAATAAAATATTTATCTAAGAGATCCTTCAATTTTTCCTTCAACTCCTTAAGCTCAGTTGGAGTTATTCTATAAGGAGGAATGGATATGGGCTGCGTATCAGGGAGGAGTTCTATACCAAAGTCAATCTCTCACTCGGGAGGGACTCCATGTAGATCATTTAGGAACACTTTTGGAGATTCACAAACAACTGGGACTAACTGAAAAGTTAGGTGTATGGACTTAGAATCCTTCACCCGAACTAAGTGATATATACAACCTTTAAAAATCATCTTTTTGGCCATAAGGTAGGAAACAAAGCAACTTATAGGCACTATGGAACTACCCTTTCATTTTAGGACTGGTTTACTCGAAAATCGAAATTCTACTAGTCGGGTCCTACAGTTGATTGAAACATAACTGGAATACAATCAATCCATGCCAAGGATGACCTCAAAGTTGGTCATGTCTAAGTCTATAAATCAATTGTGGTGACTTTTTGGATAACTATGACAGGTAGTTTCTTTATATCCTCCTTTCTAAGATCAACTCCACGGTAGAAGTAGAGACTGAGAAGGATTCTTATAGGATTTCGGGACTAATATCGAAGTTTATGAAAAATATGGGGTCACGAAGGATAATGTGACCCTTGAATCTAATAATACATAAACATCAAGGTGAAAGACTCGTAACATACTCGTTGGTGAGGGAAAGTGCATAAAAATGGTTCTGGCACTGTCTACCACCTGCACTAGATGAGATGCCCTGCTGGAATGCATGAGATACTGAAGAGATAGCTTGGGTATGACCACTGGCGCCACCCAGTCTATCTCATGGAAAGCCTTGGAGTCTGTGACCGAGCTTACCATACCCAAAACAAGCGTCCTTACCAATCAAGCATTCTCCAGGATGGTTCTTTCCACACTTCTTGCAAAATCCTCCAGACGTGCTCCCTTGAGAATTAGAGCCTGGTGATCTACCTCTTTGATCACCTTTGGTCCTGGGGATGGGACGCTAGTTAACGAAGGTGCTGGAGCTGATGACTTCTGTTGGGACTGTGAGCGACTCCCACCACCTGTCCTTTGCTAAGAGAATCCAAAGTTTCTAGCCTTTATGTAATACCACAAAAGCCCTAAGATCAAACCACGAGGTTCAAAAAGGAGAAAATAGAATTTTCTGCACCAGGTCACAGGATGAGTCGTCCAGTGACCCATGAGGTACACCAGGAGTCGTTAGGTGACTCATGGAGTGAAGGGTTAGCTTGGTTGGATTTATTGGTTTGGGGGCTGACCACGGGTGAGGCCACGAGTCGTGGTCAGTACCACGAGTCATCATGTTAGCCGTGGTCAGGAGTTTGACTCGAAGGTTGAAGGTTGGACAGTGCTCTTAATGACTAGTCACCACGAGTCATCAGATGCACCACGAGTCGTGGTGTCCCTTGTGGTGACCAATGGTGATAAGCCTCCAATGCTGGAAATGAGAGATGACCACGAGTCGTGGTTAGTGACGACGAGTCATCCAGTACCTCATTGGGACTGGCAATGTGTTTTTTCCTGCGAATTTATTAAGAGATTTTTTCTGTAATTTCTAAGCTCTGAGGTCCTAAACTACGTCGTTTTAAGCTCACTTAGGATTTTTTTAAGAGGGTTTATCTCATTCTAAATTACTCTTCTCCATGCATGCAAGAATAGTAGTTTCTAAGGGTGATGAAGCTTAGAATTCATCTTCTTCCCCAAATTCCTTTGGGAATTCAAGAGAGTTGTGTAATCAAAATTTTTCAGGTATGTAAGGTTATGAATGGGTGTATTCATCAACTCCCATGCCCAATCCCTCTTCAATTTCATGTGATTTCTAAGTTGATGAATCTATAGGGTTTTAACCCAACTTGTGAATTCTCTAAGTATTCATGATGGGTATTCTCTATGTGTGTTTCTAATGTTGAATTATGATTCATGGGCATGTTTTATAATGTTTTCAATTACAAATTATGATTTCAAATTTTTACAAATAAGATGCCCATCTATGAAAGTTCATGAAAAGATGAGATTATGATCTATGCTTCTAGTTATGATGAGATGTTCATGATGAAAGTATGATATCAAATTACCTATGCCTATGTTCATGTTTTGAGTAATCAAAGTCTATTTCAAGCATGTTTAAGTATTGGGCAAGCCCATATGATCAAGTATGTTTTATGATTTATCTAAATTTCATGTTATTAGCTTACCACATGATTTTGAAATCTAGACTCCCACTCTTGTTCAGCTTGTAGTATGGTTTGAGCCAAGGCTCTTCATGTTATGTTTTTAGAATATGTAGGTCATATCATGATTTAGCTTCATCGAAAACGATGGAGAACATATGCATATTTTTGGGAGTAGTATCTAGCACCGAGTAGGATAAGGGTCAGTCAACCGTATGCCTCAGAACTATGTGCCAACATAGGTATGTTCAGATTATTTGGGAACTCTCTTGTGAGCTTCCCTTGCCCCCAAGGGGCCTTCAGGTTGATATCGATATCATGGTAGTGTCCTTAGCCCTGCAAGGCTTTGGACAACTCTGCTCACTTGAGTGTAATAGTCGGGACCACGTAAGCTCTATCACGATAATGTCAGTTATATGATGAGTTTCCTTGTTCCTCATGATTTCAGTTATGCATGTTCAGTAGTCATGCTATTATGTTTCAACAGGTTTGACCCAATGTTCGGTTTTACTTATGAATAATTAGTTTCAGCTTTGGGTCATTCGATTCAATTATGATATTCAGTTATGTTCAAGTCATGTTTTTAGATAATAGCATGCAAGCCCTACTCTTAGAATCTTATGATGACATGTTTTATGATATGTATGATTTCTGATTTTTACTTACTTAGCGGTTTTACTTACCTTGCATACTCGGTACATTCCACGTGCTGACCGCATACACTATGTTGTATCATTTCATTATATAGGCTCAGCCCTGCCGTTAGCAGATCCTCAGTATTAGCATCTCCCAATCAGAGTGGGTGAGTCCTCATCTTTCGAGGGCCCTTTTATCAGTTGTATTAAGTATTTTCACTTTCAGTCATTAGTGAGTTAGTTGGGGTCTTATCCCATCAACTCATCAGAATGTAGCAGCTTATCAGACATAGTATGTTCTCATATTCAGATCACTGTTATGTATTCAGAAATTCGATGTTATCATATTTTCAGACTTACGCTATTATATATGTTAGATTTCTGCATTATTGTGTTGAGATTTAAATGTCATTTTCATGCCATAGGTCGACTTGGAGCCTCTCGGGGTTCTTTGACCTACATCTCGATCTAGGTCTATGTTCGGATCATGACAAACTTGGTATCAGAGCATTAGGTTTTGAAGTGTCTTAGGGTGTCTGAAAGCCGTGTTAAGAAAAATCTTTTTCATGGGTGTTAAGTGCGCTACACTTATTACGAAGAGGCTACGAAACATTGAGGATATGTTCCCTTCTTTCATGGTCTATGTTGTGCGAGGAAATGTCTCTCCATCCTTCTAACTCGTGCTATACACATTTGCAGAATCATGCTCCTCGCCGAGTTAATGGAAGAAGGAAGAAATTGAAAACGACCACGAGAATGGCAATGGGGGATGGGCGCCAGCAGGCCCCGCCAGCCCCCGAGGATCATGTACCCGAACAAGTTGCCCACACAGAGTTTAGGGCAGTCATATAGATGCTCGCACAAGGTTTGTCCGCTCAGGTCAACCAATAGGCAGTAGTGCATGTCCCTCAGAATGGGAATGCGACACGGTGAGAGTCAGAGATTTTCTGAGGATGAACCCTCCGGGGTTCCTTAGGTCAAAGGTGGATGAGGATCCGCACGAGTTTATAGACGAAGTTCGGAAGTGTTATACCCCGTAGGATTCCCGGCACCTAGACGACCTATTCGCACGTTGGTTAAGCATATTAGAAGGCTATACGTGCTAGAGAAAGGCCGGAAAAAAGATCGGACGAGAAACCCGTCGAACCATCGCGGGAGGAGCCAGGCAGAGCCCCTCCGCGATGGCAGCGTGTCACGGAGGTGAGGCCTCCGCGATTGCTCCGTGACACGTTGCCCAGGTTCAGGCTCAAGTATATAAAACCCACTTCGGGTTAAAATCATTTAATCCTTAAAAATTTTCTAGAGAACAGAGGCATATGCTGAGAAAGAAGAAAGGAACGAAGAAATTAAATAAATTTCGTCCGATTACGCTGCCAAACGCTGCTCAAACTCAAATTAATCCCAGATACCGAGGTATTTAGCAGTAGAGAGCATTCCTACGGATTCAGTTTCGTAAAATACGGCCGACGAATCGTCGAGCCACCGAGCTAAGGTAAGTGGAATTGCTCTAAATTAGTGTCTATGCGTTCCTAGCTGTGAAGTGAATATTTTTCTCTTCTGGACCTCTGAAAAATAGCGAGTTTCTGGCCGTCTTTCGATAAGCCTAAGTTTAGGCTATAAACTATATCGAAAGTGACGTTGCCTTTTGAAATAAAGTTGTATTTAGTATTGATTGACATATTTATGAATGCAGTTGGGAGAAAACAGTTGAAGTACCGGCCGAGCCTCGTCCGACGGACGAATAGACAAAGATAAGGTATGTAAAGTTAGTTTCCTCGGCAAGTTAAGAAATCTTGATACAGTATAGTAATTTAAAGGCCAGTAGATTGTCCAGAAGGCATGTGTTACATTTGTTACGACTGTTGGTACGATATTGAGAGTATCGAGTTACGTTTTGCGTGAAATTTGCTAGTATGAAAGAGATTCTAATATAAGTATTAGAAACTGCACAGTATTCTCAGTGTGCGATGTTACACAGGATGTTAGTATATCATTGTGCTCAATCGAAACTCAGTAGAGCAAGTAGTACCTGTAAGGCAGCTCAGAAATAGAATGACAAGTTAAAACGAAGTTAGAAAGCATGTTAGGAATGGTAAGTCATGTTACTATAGAAAATCAGTATACAACATAGTTTCAGCAGAAGGACTATAACATGTTCAGCGTTAGCCTCAGTACAGTTTGGCAGAAGACCATATTCGTATATACATATATATTATTTCTAGCCTCAACATGTATTAAGTATGTACATATTTCTATCATTAGTCCAGTATATAGCGTATACAGAAACTTAGTAAACAGCAGAGTTTTCAGCAGAAATATTATCTTATATAGCATTGCCCCAGTACAGCCCTGCAGGAGACTATATTCATACTTATACATCTTTACCTACCTCAGCACGTATTAAATACGTACAGATTATTATCATTAGTTAGCATGTAATATATGTGATACTTTACCCCTGTTAGCCTCAGCATGTGAGATACGCAGACAACATGACTAGTTGAGACTGTTGTATTGTTTGGGGTTGGATTACCCAGCATCCCTGACCACCCCAGGGTTAATAGCTGTATCGACTCGTCCGCCAGAGGATGAGGATACGTCACTCTACGGAGTGGTATGCCGTCCCGCTAGGGGACGAAGATGGGATGCCAGTTTCCCCATATGTTTATGAACCTAAGGTAGGGTAACATGATGTTTCATCAGGAGTATGCTTTGGAGATCACTCACTTGTCCAAGTATGCACCTAAGATGGTGGTAGACTAGAGGGCTCAAGTGAGTCGATTCGTGCATGGGATAGCAGACTATTTGGTCAAGAATTTCCAGACTGCGATGCTTCATTAGGACATTGATTTCTCACAGATAGTTATATATGCCCAACAGATGGAGGCGGTGCATCTGAGAGAGAGAGGGGCCAAAAGGGAAAGGACAGACAGTTATGGGTTCTCTTAGAAGAGATTGGGAGGTGGATATCGTCAGCAGTCCCACCAGAGATCATCAGCCCCAGCGCCGTCAGCTATAAGTGTGCCATCCTGATCTTGGCGCGATCAAAGGGGATGAGCATCATGCTCTTGAGGTTGACTCGCAGATTCCAACAACCCAAAGTGTGGCAGGTGTGGATGGAGACACACGAGCCAGTGTTTAGTTGGTTTAGGTGCTTGTTTCGGGTGTGAGAAGCTCGTACATATGCTCTGAGATTATCTAGTAGCTAGAAAGGTCCATGAGAGGGGCCGATGCCCATCCACTAGATCAACAGCCCCACCAACACGCCCAACTCAGCAAGGTGTATCCACTAGTGCAGGTGGTGGGTATGAATGGCCTCCCGACTAAGTTTAGGTTGAGGTCCATGTGTGCTAATATGGGTATGTTGGTTATAACAATCTCCCACTGTTTCTCATGATTTATGCATGCTTATAATTACGAATCTTGGCTCAAGTAATGTTTTATGATGTTTTCTCTCATGTCTATGTTTATGATAAGTTTGCGAATATTTTGAAAACCTTGAGCCTTATGTTTTATTTATGATTTCTGTATTATAATCATGTCATCCTATTCTCATGAACTTGAAGCATTTAAATGTTTGTTTTAATTACCTTGCATAGTAGGTACATTCCCTATACTAATCCGCATACTTTCTATGTTGTATCATTTCATGATACAGGACCTGACTCTCAGGCTCATCCTCGTCAGTAGTCCATTCAGAGTTCGTTATCAGCTCCTTTTTGGTGAGTCCTCATGCTCTGAGGGCCATATGTTCAAATTTTGATGTCCTTTTCAGTTTTCAGTATTGTGGGGTTAGTTGGGGTGTTGTCCCATCAACCCGTCTATTATGGTTAGAGGATTTCAGACTATTTGTAGTACTTAGCTGCCATGTATGGATTTTGTGTCGCTTTTCTATATTATGCTATGACTTCGTTTCCACCATGATTATATGTTAAGTCTTCCGCTTTCCTTGAATGAATTAGATGTATGCTCATGCCATGGTCAGCGCCAGAACAGATTCTATGCCCTAGCATCTCATCAGGAGTAGGAGGTCTCTCCAGATGTAGTCATTGGTATGCTACGAGTATTACACCTTGATGTTTATGTATTTGTTAGATCCAAGGGCTACTTTATCTTTTGTGATGCCCTTTGTTGCTAGTAGTTTCGGAATCAGTCCCAAAATCCTATCAGAACGCTTCTCAGTCTCTACTTTGATTGGTGATTTAGTTATAGCTCGATAGGTATATAGAAATTTCCCTATCAGAGTCCTTTAGAAAGTCACCTCAGCAGATTTAGTAGAGCTAGCCATGACAGAATTTGATGTTATCTTTGGCATGGATTGGCTACATGCATGTTATGCCTCAGTAAATTGTAGAACCCGTGCGGTAGAGTTACGATATCCGGGTGAGCTAGTCCTAGAGTAGAAGGGTAGTTCAGTTGTACTTGTAGGTCGCTTCATTTCCTACTTTAAGGCCAGAAAGATGATTTTTAAGGGTTGCGTGTACCATCTAGTTAGGGTTAAGGATGCTACATTCAATATCTGAAACCTCGACTATCCAGTCAGTTTCCATAGTGCACGAGTATCCAGAAGTATTTCCAGATGACTTACCGAGAATTTCTCCTGAGCGGGAGATCAATTTTGGTATTGACCTTCTTCCCGATACGTAGCCTATATATATTCCTCCTTACAGAATGGCTCCAGCTGAGCTAAAGGAGTTGAAGGAGCAGTTGAAGGACCTCTTAGACAAGTGATTCATAAGACCAAGCAAATCCCCGTAGGACACTTCGTCCAGAAGGATGGCTCAATTCAGATGTGCATTGATTACCGGCAATAGAACAAGGTAACAATCAAGAACAGGTATCCACTCCCTAGAATTGATGACTTGTTTGACCAGCTTCATGGTGCGAAGTGTTTCTCAAAGATAGACCTTAGATTCGGGTATCATCAGCTTAGGGTTTGGGAGAGAGACATTCTGAAGACAACCTTCAGGACTTGGTATGGTCACTATGAGTTTGTAGTTATGCCTTTTGGACTAATGAATGCTCTTGCAGCTTTTATGGATTTGATGAATAGGGTATTCAATCCATACTTGGATATGTTCGTGATTGTGTTTATTGATAATATTCTCATATATTCTCGGAGCAAGGAGGAGCATGCCGTTTATTTGAGGATGGTACTATAGACTCTTAAGGATCACCAATTGTATGCTAAGTTCAACAAATGTGTGTTTTGGTTAAACTCAATAGAATTTTTTAGTCTTATGGTGCCAAACAAGGGTGTACAGGTGGATTCCCAAAAGATAGAAGTGGTGAAAAATTGGCCTAGACCAGTTAGTCCTTCGGATATCAGGAGTCTCACTGACTTAGCTAGTTACTACCGAAGGTTTGTTGAAGGGTTTTCATCCATTGCAACACCATTGACTAAGTTGACCCAGAACAAAGTTCAATGGTCAGAGGCCCGTGAGAAGAGCTTTCAAGAGTTGAAGACTCGACTCACCTCAGCACTGGTGATGACTTTACCTAAGGGTACAAATGGGTTTATGGTATATTGTGATACTTCGAGGATCGGTTTTGGTTGTATACTAATGCAACACGGTAAAGTTATAACTTATGCTTCTTGGAAGCTGAAGATCCATGAAAAGAACTATCCGACTCACAACCTCGAGTTGGCGGCGATAGTATTTGCCTTGAAGATTTGGAGAAACTATTTGTATGGGGTCCATGTAGATGTGCTTATGGACCACAAAAGACTACAATACATGTTTACCCAAAAGAATCTGAATCTACGTTAGAGGAGGTGGTTGGAGCTTTTGAAAGATTATGATACGAGTGTCCTTTATCATCCAAGAAAGGCTAAGGTGGTGGTAGACACTCTTAGCAGGCTTTGTATGGAGAGTGTGACCTATATAGATGAGTAAAGGAAGGAGCTAGTGAAGGATGTGCACCGGTTTGCACGACTAGGAGTTTGTCTTGTTGACTCGACGAATGGTGGTGTCATTGTTCAGAATATGTCAGAATCTTCCTTGGTGACCGAGGTCAAATACAGACAAGAAGAGGATCCTATTTTAGTAAAGTTGAAGGAAACCGTTCGAAATTAGAAGGTGGAGGTGTTCTCCTAAGGGGGAGATGGCGTGCTACAATATCAGGGTCGTTTGTGTGTACGGGGAGTTGATGACTTGAGGGGTCGGATGTTGCATGAGGATCATGGTTTCAGATATTCTATACATCCCTGTGCCACCAAGATGTACCGTTACCTACGGGAAGTCTATTGGTGGAATGACATGAAGAAGGACATAACAGAGTTTGTGGCTCAGGTGAAAGTCGAGCATCAAAGACCCGGAGGTGTGCTTCAAGACATTAGTATTCCTACTTGAAAGTGGGAGGAGATCAATATGGGCTTCATTACTAGGTTGCCTCATACTCGCCGATAGTACGACTTATTTGGGTGGTCATAGACAGGTTGACTAAAGCAGATCATTTTTTTACCAGTTAAAACTACCGATTCAGCGGAGCATTATGCTAAGTTGTATATTTGGGAGTTAGTTCAGTTGCACGGAGTGCCCTTGTCCCTCATATCAGATAGAGGTACTCAGTTTACCTCCTAATTTTGGAGATCGTTTTAGAAGGGACTGGGTACTCAAGTCAAGCTTAGCACAACATTTCACTCGCAAATAGATGGTCAGGCTGAAAGGACCATTTAGACTCTCAAGGATAGTTGGGATTGATCATTTGCCTCTCATTAAATTAGCATATAACATCAGCTATCATTTCAGCATTTAGATGGCTCCATTTGAGGCTCTTTATAGATCACCCATTGGTTGGTTTGAGGTCGGTGAAGCTACATTAATAGGACCAGATTAGGTTCATGAGGCTATGGAGAAAGTCCAACTTATAAGGGAAAGATTGAAAATATCTTAGAGTCATCAAAAGTCCTATGCGGATGTGAGGGGGAGAGATCTTGAGTTTGAAGTTGATGATTGGGTGTTTCTAAAGGTATCTCCCATGAAGGGAGTGATGAGATTCAGAAAGAAAGGGAAGCTTAGTCCCCATTATGTTGGCCGGTACTAGCTTGTAAGGCGTGTTAGCAAGGTGGCTTATGAGTTGGAGTTGCCCTCCGAATTGGCTTCAATGCCTCTGGTGTTCCATGTGCCTCTTTTAAAGAAGTGCATAGATGATCAGGCTTTTGTTGTTCCGGTAGAGAGTGTGGATGTGAAGGATAGCCTTATAGGAAGTTACAGTGAAAATACTTGATCGCCAGGTTCAAAAGCTAAGAAACAAAGAAGTAGATTTAGTGAAGGTGCTGTGGAGGAACCAACATGTTGAGGGAGCTACGTGGGAGGCCGAATTGGATATAATGGCTAAATACCCGCATCTATTCCCTTTCGGCACAGTTCCAACTTGAGGTATTAGTTTTCTCCTAAGTACTCTATTCAGTTTCATGTTCAGTTCATGTGCCGCAGTTTCTTTCATGTCAATGCGTGAATTCAGTTCAGTCATGTAGTTTAGTCTAGAGTCAGTCACTCCATGAGTTACTAGCTTTAAATGTTCAGTATTTTGTATGATGATTGCATTTCTCAGCTTTTCTGTATGTTTACCCATATTCAAGGACGAGTGCTCCCAAGAGGGAGATATTGTAATGCCCCAAAAGCCCTAAGATTAGACCATGAGGGTTGAAACATAAAAAATAAAATTTTCTGCATCAGGCCATAGGACGAGTCGTCCACTAACCCATGAGGCGCACCACGAGTCGTTAGGTGACCCATGGAGTAAAGGGCGAGCTTGGTTGGATTTATTGGTTTGGGGGCTGACCACGGGTGAGGCCACGAGTCATGGTCAGCACCACGAGACGTCACATTAGCCGTGGTGAGGAGTTTGAATTGAAGGTTGAAGGTTGGACAGTGCTCCTAACGACTAGTCACCACGAGTTATCAGGCACACCACGAGTCGTGGTGTCCCTCATGGTGACCAATGATGAGGAGCTTCCAGTGCTAGCAACGAGAGATGACCACGAGTCGTGGTCAGTGACGATGAGTCATCCAATCCCTTGTTGGGACTGACAGTGTGTTTTTTCCTGCGAATTTATTAAGGGCTTTTCCATAATTCCTAAGATCTAAGTCCTAAACTATGTCGTTTTAAGCTCAATTAGGATTGTCTTAAGAGGGTTTAGCTCATTCTAAATCACTCCTCTCCATACATGCAAGACTAGTAGTTTCTAAGGGTGATCAAGCTTAGGATTCATTAAGTTCTTCCCCAAATTCCTTTGGGCATTCAAGAGCGTTGTGTAATTAGAATTTTACAGGTATGTAGGGTTATGAATGGGTGTATCCATCCACTCCCATGCGCAATCCCTCTTCAATTTTATGTGATTTCTAAGATGATAAATCTATGAGGTTTTAATCCAACTGTGAATTCTCTAAGTATTTATCATGGGTATTATCTATGTATGTTTCTAATGTTGAATTATGATTCATGGGAATGTTTTATAATGTTTTCAATTACAAATTATGATTTCAAAGTTTTACAAATAAGATGCCCATCTATGGAAGTTCATGAAAGATGAGATTATGATCTATGCTTCTAGTTATGATGAGATGTTCATGATGAAAGCAAGATATCGAATTACCCATATCTATGTTCATGTTTTGAGAAATCAAAGCCTGTTTTAGGCATGTTTAAGTATTTGGAAAGCCCATATAACCAAGTATGTTTCATGATTTATCTAAATTTCATGTTATTATCTTACCACATGATTTTGGAGTCTAGACTCCCACTCTTTTATTCAACCTATGGTATGGTTTGTGTTATACCTCATAGAATTCCCGGCACTTAGATGACCTATTCGCACGTTGGTTAAGTATATTTGAAGGCCATACGTGCTAGGAAAAGGTCCGGAAAAAGATCGGACGAGAAACCCGTCGAACCATCGCGGGAGTAGCCGAGGCAGAGCCCCTCCGCGATGGCAGCGTGTCACGGAGGTGAGGCCACCGCGATGGCTCTGTGACACGTTGCCCAAGTTCAGGCCCAAGTATAGAAAGCCCCCACTTCGGTTTAAACTCATTTTATTACTTAGCAAATTTCCAAAAACGTAGTGAACACAGGGAAAACGAAGGGAAATTATAATTATCATCCAATTACGCTGCCAAACGCTGCCCAAACTCAAATTAATCCTAGATACCCGAGTATTTAGCAGCAGAGAGCATTTCTACGGAATTAGTTTCGCGAAATACGGCCGACGAATCGGCGAGCCACCGAACTAAAGTAAGTAGAATTGTTCTAAATTAATGTCTATGTGTTCCTAGTTGAGAAGTGAATACTTCTCCCTTCTGGGCCGCTGGAAAATAGCGAGTTTTCGACCGTCTTTCGATAAGCCTAAGTTTAGGCTATAAACTATATCGAAAGTAACGTCGCTCTTTACAATAAGGTTGTATTTAGCATTGATTGACGTATTTATGAACGCAGTTGGGAGAAATAGTTGAAGTACCGGCCGAGCCTCGTCCGACGGACGAATATTCAAAGACAAGGTATGTAAAGTTAAGTTTCCTCGGCAAGTTGAGTAACCTTGAAGCTGTATAGTAATTTACAAACCAGTAGCATATTTAGAAATCGATTATTGTGTTATTATGAATATTGGTGCAATATGAGAAGTTTTGGGTTGTAACGTGTACGATACCTATCCGTATGATATAGATTCGCTTGTAAGTGAATAAGATTGCCAGTATATTCAGTATGTAATATAGTATGCCATGTTATGATATTGTTGTGTTTAGCTGAAACCTCGCGAAGTAGTACAGTATCCGTGAAGCATTCCAGACATAGAATAGTAACTAAATAAGGTTTAGAAAGCATGTTAGAAATGGGGAATTATGTTAATACAGAAACTCAGTAAACAGTATAGCTTTCAGCAGAAACACCTTCTTGTATAACCTTTGCCCCAGCACAGTTTGACAGGAGGCTATATTTATATTTATACTTACCTGTCCCAGCATGTATCAGACACTTACAGATTACTATTATTAGTTCAGTATGTGATTTATATGATACCTTACACCTGTTAGCCTTAGCTTATGAGATACACAGACAGCATGATTAGTTGAGACCGTTGTATTGATTGGGGTTGGATTACCTAGCATCCCTGACCACCCAGGGTTAATAGCTGTATCGACTCGTCCGCCAGAGGACGAGGATACGTCACTCTACGGAGTGATATGCCGTCCCGCAAGGGGACGAAGATGGGATGCCAGTTTCCCCATATTGTGCCTTGGTCGGCCCTTATACACCCCCGTCGAGCGGGTACGCCCGGGGTGTTGATTTGGAGTCCTTCGAACTCAGATACAGTTATAGTCAGGGGCTCAGCGAGCCCAAGTGCATACCCAGGGACTGGCAGGATGCTTACAACCACTGTAGGAGATGGGATGACCGGGGTAGGGGCATAGATTCTGTGTTGATTGTACCTCCCGGCTTATGGGGGCCGGGTAAGGTTTGTGTGTGCCATGTTATGTTATGTATGTTCTGCTATGTTATATTAGACATGAGTAGATTAGTAATAGGACGATACGTCTCCAGATATGACATCTATTCCTCCCCGTATGATTGAGAACAGGTACGACTTACATCTTCAGACAGATAATTTGGTTCTTCTTATTCCAGTTTCGTCAGTTATGTTATTGATTTCAGATATCTATCTTTTTCAGTCATTGCTTTACATACTCAGTACCAGCAGTACTGACGCCCGGTGGGGCACTGCATTACTTGCCTGCAGGTACTCTTAGACGAGCAGGCGATTCTACGTGACTCCCTGTCAGCGGTTGAGTATTCAGCTCCAGTCATCCAGAGGCTGAATTTCAGAGGTGTAGTTCAGTTCCTTTTGTTGTATATAGTACGGGTAGGTCGGGGCCCTGTCCCGACCAGTTCTAGTACTATTCCTAGAGGCTTGCAGTCTGTATGTATTCCCTGTGGTCAGATGAGCCGGTCGTGCGGGGCCGTGCAGTTGTATAGTTGCCTTTACTCTTTCTTTCTTATGTTGGCCGTGTGGGGCCATAGTTTATTAGTAGTGGTGACCTTGCCGGTCACGTAGTCTTTTTGGTATGTTACGTTTGAGTTGCAGATAACTAGACAGCATGGTGGCCTTGTCAGCCCGCATAGGTTCCCTGAATTACTATGTTTCTGATCAGCTGTTAGTACAGGTACAGAAGGCTATAGGCCAATGGGCCGGGGGCTGTATTTACAGCCATTATATAGCCCTTAGGTTCCAGAAATGTGAGTTAGAGCCAGCCAGGCACCAGATGCGCCCAGGCTTAACAGTCCAGCAGGTCAGGTCCTAGTAGTGCACCAGGTGCCAGTCATACCCCCCAAGGTGGGGTGTGACAAACTTGGTATCAGAGCAGGTCGTATCCCAGGGGGTCTGCAAGCCGTACCAAGTAGAGTCCTGTCCATGGATGTGTTGTGCACCACATACTATGGGTAGGAGGGTGCAAGGAATGATAGGATGGTTGTCTTTTATTCTGATTCAGTCGTGCTATAGAGCGGTACAATATAGGGTTGAATTCCTAAAATCTTACCATTTTCTTTGACTACAGATAATGTCAGATCAGCAACATCCTACCACAGGTCGGAGCTTAGACATTGCAGCAGGGGAGGGCACTAGCAGGATGCCTCCCCCTCATTTGGAGACAGCTCGATCAGAGGGCCCTACAGAGGCTTCATCCCAGCCTCCTCAGCAGTCTCCACCACGCCAGGAGCCATTTGGAGCGACAGTATCTTGAGCAGTCCCTATACCGACACCTTCCGACCAGGAGGTTAGGAGTGCTGTAGTTATGATAGCACAGATGATGGCTGCTCAGCGTCAGCAAATGCCATCCACAGTTGCAGAAGCATCAGGAGGGACCGGTAGTTCGAGGGTCTGAGTGTTTTTAGCCCTGAATCCCTCACAGTTCACAGGCACAGACCGAATAGAGGACCCTCAGGATTTTCTGGACCAGATGCAGAGAATCTTCAGGGTTATGCATGCTACGCCTACTGAGTCTGTTGAATTGGCCGTATTCCGGTTGCGAGATATTGCGGTGTTGTGGTATGAAAGCTGGGAGAGGTCCCGAGGGAGAGATGTTTCCCCTCCCACCTGGTCCAACTTTTCGGGAGCCTTTCTAGATCATTATTTGTCGTGGGAGATCCGACAGGCCCGGGTAGATCAGTTCCTACATCTAGAGCAGGGGGCCATGAGTGTTCGGGAATATTCTTTGCGGTTTGGCTCTTTGACTCGATATGCACCAGCCTTCGTGGATACCATGGCATCCAGAGTGCACCGTTTTATTATGGGGTTGAACCCAGAATATGTTGAGACCTGTATCACGGCCACACTGCGAGAGGACATGGATATTTCCCGAATCCAGGCATTTGCCCAGAATATTGAGGGCATCAGACAGCGACATCGGGAGATCAGAAAGGTCAATCAAGAGCAGCGTCGCTGGGATAGGCCAGCTGAGTTACAGAGAGAGGCCCGGGGAGGACCCAGGCCACGATTGCCAGACAGGCCGCCCAGGCCCCCGCCTCCGCCACAGTCACAGGGAGGTGGATCCAGCCGCAGAGGGCAGTTAGAGGCGGGTAGAGGCTCGCAGACGGCAGACTCACCATTACAGAGGAGGGCGGAGCAGAGTAGGTATACCCTACCACTTTGCCCTATATGCAGTCGACGTCATTCTGGAGCATGCAGGTATGGTTCCACCGCATGCTATATTTGTGGCCAATAAGGCCATTTGATGAGAGATTGCTCAGCTAGAGGCCGAGAGGACCGGGATAGACAGGATAGGGCATCAGCAGGATCGCGAGTTACAGCATCCCCAACTGGGCGCAGGCCCCCAATTTCAGCAGGCAGGGGTCGGGGTAGGTCAGGGGCCTCCAGTACAGGTGCGGGTCCAAGCCGCACATATGCCTTACCAGGGAGGCAAGATTCAGAGGCATCGCCTGATGTTGTGACAGGTATGCTAACTATCTGCTCACACCCTGCTTATGTGCTAATTGATCCAGGGTCTACTTTGTTCTATATTACTCCATTTGTGGCACGGAAGTTTAGCATTGTACCAGAATCATTACAGCAGCCCTTCCTAGTATCTACGCCCGTTGGTGACTCTATCACAGCTAGCTGAATTTACCACGGGTGTACAGTAGAGGTTGCTGATCGTCAGACCACAGTAGATTTGGTCGAGTTAGAAATGATAGACTTCGATGCCATAATGGGTATGGATTGGTTAGTACCATGTTTTGCTAATGTTGAATGTTGGACCAAAACGGTCCGATTCCACTTCCCGGGGGAGGCAGTACGGGAGTGGAAAGGCAGCACCGCGATGCCAAAAGGTAGGTTTATTTCCTACCTTCAGGCGAGAAAATTGATATCTAAGGGGTGTATTTACCATCTTGTCAGAGTTCAGGATGTCCAGGCAGAATCTCCAAAACTCCAGTCTGTCCCAGTGGTAAATGAATTCCCAGATGTATTTCCTGATGAGTTACCTGGTATTCCCCCAGAAAGGGAAATAGACTTTGCTATCGATTTGTTACCAGACACTCAGCCAATATCAATACCTCCTTATCGGATGGCTCCTGCAGAACTCAGAGAATTAAAGGAGCAGTTGAAAGACTTGTTAGATAAAGGTTTTATCAGGCCGAGTACTTCCCCGTGGGGTGCGCCAGTCTTGTTTGTGAGAAAGAAAGATGGCTCGCTCCGAATGTGCATAGATTATCGGCAGCTAAACAAAGTTACAGTAAAGAACAAGTATCCGCTTCCCCGAATTGATGACTTATTTGATCAACTACAGGGCGCCAGATACTTTTCTAAGATTGACTTGCGGTCCGGATATCACCAGGTCCGAGTACGTGAAAGAGATATTCCTAAGACAGCATTCAGGACTCGATATGGGCATTTCGAATTTATGGTTATGTCCTTCAGACTAACGAATGCCCCAGCAGTCTTTATGGACATGATGAACAGTATTTTCAGACCTTTCCTGGACTTGTTCGTGATAGTGTTCATTGATGACATTCTGGTGTATTCTCGCTCTGAGGCTGATCACCGGACTCATTTGCGGACAGTGCTCCAGATTCTCAGGGATCGCCAATTGTATGCTAAGTTTTCGAAATGTGAATTCTAGCTTAACTCAGTGGCCTTTTTAGGGCATATTGTCTCATACGCCGGTATACAGGTAGATAAGCAGAAGATAGAAGCAGTCAAGTCATGGCCTAGGCCTACCACCCCGACTGAAGTTCGTAGCTTTCTGGGGTTGGCAGGATACTATCGGAGGTTTGTTGAGGGATTTTCAACCATTGCAGCACCTTTAACCAAATTGACACAGAAGGCAGCAAAGTTTCAGTGGACGGAGGCATGCGAGCAGAGTTTCCAGGAACTGAAAAACAGATTAAGCTCCGCCCCAGTACTAGCACTGCCGGAAGGCACAGAAGGGTATTCAGTTTATTGTGACGCGTCAGGTATCGGATTGGGCTGTGTGTTGATGCAGCATGGTAGAGTAATTGCATATGCTTCCAGACAGCTGAAGAAGCACGAAAGGAATTACCCCACCCATGATCTAGAATTGGCCGCAGTAATTCATGCCTTGAAAATGTGGAGGCATTACCTGTACGACGTCCATGTTGATATTTAAACAGATCATAAGAGCTTACAATACATTTTCACTCAGAGGGAGTTGAATCTGAGGCAACGTCGCTGGTTAGAATTGTTGAAGGATTATGATGTGAACATCCTGTATCACCCGAGAAAAGCTAATGTTGTGGCAGACGCCCTGAGCCGTAAGTCGATGGGGAGTTTGGCGTATTTGCGACCCGAGAAACAGAAATTAGTTAAAGAAATTCATCAGTTAGCTGGACTAGCTGTTCGAGTAATGGAAACAAAAAATAATGGGGCCGTAATTCAGAATTCTGCAGTGTCCTCATTAGTTGCAGAGGTAAAAGAACGACAGTATGAGGATCCCGATTTAGTCCAGCTCAGAGATAGAGTTCAGAAGGGTAAGGAGCCAGATTTTCAGATAACCGAGGATGGTGTGCTACGCTGTAAGAGCCGCCTTTGTGTCCCGAACGTCTCAGGCCTTCGTGGGCAGATTATGCACGAGGTACATTACGCTCGCTATTCCCTTCATCCAGGGGCGACAAAAATGTACCACGACATCAGATACATCTACTGGTGGCCAGGTATGAAAACTGAGGTAGCCGAATTTGTGTCTAGGTGTGCTAATTGTCAGCAGGTGAAAGCAGAGCACCAGAAACCGGGTGGTTTGACTCAAGAGATAATGATACCTATGTGGAAATGGGAAGTAATAAACATGGATTTTGTAACAGGGTTACCTCGCACTAGACGCAGAAATGATTCCATTTGGGTAATAATTGATAGGCTGACAAAATCAACTCATTTCCTGCCAGTAAGGGCTACTTTCTCAGCTGAGGATTATGCCGAATTATATATCAGAGAAATAGTTAGATTGCATGGAGTGCCGGCATCTATCATTTCAGATAGGGGAGCACTGTTTACAACTAGATTCTGGCAGTCATTTCAGAAAGGCCTGGGGACGCAGATTAATTTGAGCACAACATTTCATCCTCAGACAGACGGACAGGCTGAACGTACAATTCAGACACTCGAAGATATGCTACGAGCGTGTGTGCTAGATTTTGGGGGTAGCTGGGATGAACACCTTTCGTTAATCGAATTTGCTTATAATAACAACTACCATTCAACTATTCAGATGGCGCCTTTCGAGGCATTGTACGGGCGAAAATGTAGGTCGCCGGTGGGCTGGTTTGAAACAGGAGAATTAGTATTAGTTGGCCCAGACATTGTTCGGCAGTCCGAGGAAAAGATAAAGCTTATCCGAGAACGTTTACTGACTGCTCAGAGCCGCCAGAAGTCATACGCAGATAGGCGACGCAGAAATCTAGAATTTTCAGTAAACGACTGGTATATCTGAAAGTGTCCCCGATGAAAGGGGTAATGAGGTTTCACAAGAAAGGAAAGCTTAGCCCAAGATTCATTGGGCCGTATCAGATTCGGCGAAGAATAGGCCGCGTAGCATACGAGTTAAACTTGCCTCCAGAGTTAGCGTCGGTTCACCCAGTATTCCATGTTTCTATGTTAAGAAAGTTCGTAGGGGACCCTTCTACAGTAGTTCCAGTCTAGGATGTTAAGGTCACAGAGGAGTTAGCCTATGAAGAGGTTCCCGTAGCCATCTTAGACAGACAGATTCGCAGGCTGAGAACTAAAGATGTTGCATCTGTCAAAGTATTGTGGCGTAACAGAAATCGAGAGGAAATGACATGGGAGGCTGAAGAAGATATGAAAATTAGATACCCTCACCTATTTTAGGCCTAGTCAGATGACAGGTATGTCCGTATCATTATTTATACAGTACCTGACGATTGTATGTTTGTAAATGATAAAGAAGAAGTGATATTTAGTTGTCCAGCGAATCTTAGAATATTGTGTGCAGTGCCTGTGTTGGACTTTTCTGCGTTTCAGGTTTTTCCGATAGTCCATATTATAGGGGAAACTCTGCCAAAATATTTCCAGAAAGTAAAGTAAGTAGTCCTCTAGATGACAGTATACATTCGAGGACGAATGTTCCTAAGGGGGGGAGAATGTTATACCTCGTAGAATTCCCGGCACTTAGATGACCTATTCGCACGTTGGTTAAGTATATTAGAAGGCCATACGTGCTAGGAAAAGGTCCGGGAAAAGATCAGACGAGAAACCCGTCGAACCATCGCGGGAGGAGCCGAGGCAGAGCCCCTCCGCGATGGCAGCGTGTCACGGAGGTGAGGCCTCCGCGATGGCTCCGTGACACGTTGCCCAAGTTCAGGCCCAAGTATATAAAGCCCCCACTTCGGTTTAAACTCATTTTATTACTTAGCAAATTTCCAGAAACGTAGTGAACAGAGGGAAAACAAAGGGAAATTATAGTTATCGTCCAATTACGCTGCCAAACGCTGCCCAAACTCAAATTAATCCTAGATACCCGAGTATTTAGCAGCAGAGAGCATTTCTACGGAATTAGTTTCGCGAAATACGGCCGACGAATCGGCGAGCCACCGAACTAAAGTAAGTAGGATTGTTCTAAATTAATGTCTATGTGTTCCTAGCTGAGAAGTGAATACTTCTCCCTTCTGGGCCGCTGGAAAATAGCGAGTTTTCGACCGTCTTTCGATAAGCCTAAGTTTAGGCTATAAACTATATCGAAAGTAACGTCGCTCTTTACAATAAGGTTGTATTTAGCATTGATTGACGTATTTATGAATGCAGTTGGGAGAAATAGTTGAAGTACCAGCCGAGCCTCGTCCGACGGACGAATATTCAAAGACAAGGTATGTAAAGTTAAGTTTCCTCGACAAGTTGAGTAACCTTGAAGCAGTATAGTAATTTACAGACCAGTAGCATGTTTAGAAATCGATTATTGTGTTATTATGAATATTGGTGCAATATGAGAAGTTTTGGGTTGTAACGTGTACGATACCTATCCGTATGATATAGATTCGCTTGTAAGTGAATAAGATTGCCAGTATATTCAGTATGTAATATAGTATGCCATGTTATGATATTGTTGTGTTTAGCTGAAACCTCGCGAAGTAGTACAGTATCCGTGAAGCATTCCAGACATAGAATAGTAACTAAATAAGGTTTAGAAAGCATGTTAGACTTGGGGAATTATGTTAATACAGAAACTCAGTAAACAGTATAGCTTTCAACAGAAACACCTTCTTGTATAACCTTTGCCCCAGTACAGTTTGACAGGAGGCTATATTTATATTTATACTTACCTGTCCCAGCATGTATCAGACACTTACAGATTACTATTATTAGTTCAGTATGTGATTTATATGATACCTTACACCTGTTAGCCTTAGCTTATGAGATACACAGACAGCATGATTAGTTGAGACCATTGTATTGATTGGGGTTGGATTACCTAGCATCCCTGACCGCCCAGGGTTAATAGCTGTATCGACTCGTCCGCCAGAGGACGAGGATACGTCACTCTACGGAGTGATATGCCGTCCCGCAAGGGGACGAAGATGGGATGCCAGTTTCCCCATATTGTGCCTTGGTCGGCCCTTATACACCCCCGTCGAGCGGGTACGCCCGGGGTGTTAATTTGGAGTCCTTCGGACTCAGATACAGTTATAGTCAGGGGCTCAGCGAGCCCAAGTGCATACCCAGGGACCGGCAGGATGCTTACAGCCACTGTAGGAGATGGGATGACCGGGGTAGGGGCATAGATTCTGTGTTGATTGTACCTCCCGGCTTATGGGGGCCGGGTAAGGTTTGTGTGTGCCATGTTATTTTATGTATGTTCTGCTATGTTATATTAGACATGAGTAGATTAGTAATAGGACTATACGCCTCCAGATATGACATCTATTCCTCCCCGTATGATTGAGAACAGGTACGACTTACATCTTCAGACAGATAATTTGGTTCTTCTCATTCCAGTTTCGTCAGTTATGTTATTGATTTCAGATATCTATCTTTTTCAGTCATTGCTTTACATACTCAGTACCAGCGGTACTGACGCCCGGTGGGGCGCTGCATTACTTGCCTGCAGGTACTCTTAGACGAGCAGGCGATTCTACGTGGCTCCTTGTCAGCGGTTGAGTATTCAGATCCAGTCATCTGGAGGCTGAATTTCAGAGGTGTAGTTCAGTTCCTTTTGTTGTATATAGTACGGGTAGGTCGGGGCCCTGTCCCGACCAGTTCTATTACTATTCCTAGAGGCTTGCAGTCTGAATGTATTCCCTGTGGTCAGATGAGCTGGTCGTGCGGGGCCGTGCAGTTGTATAGTTGCCTTTACTCTTTCTTTCTTATGTTGGCCGTGTGGGGCCATAGTTTATCAGTAGTGGTGACCTTGCCGGTCACATAGTCTTTTTGGTATGTTACGTTTGAGTTGCAGATAACTAGACTGCATGGTGGCCTTGTCGGCCCGCATAGGTTCCCCTGAATTACTATGTTTCTGGTCAGCTGTTAGTACAGGTACAGAAGGCTATAGGCCAATGGGCCGGGGGCTGTATTTACAGCCGTTATATAGCCCTTTGGTTCCAGAAATGTGAGTTACAGCCAGCCAGGCACCAGATGCGCCCAGACTTAACAGTCCAGCAGGTCAGGTCCTAGTAGGGCACCAGGTGCCAGTCATACCCCCCAAGGTGGGGTGTGACAGTTTGAGCCAAGACTCTTCATGTTATATTTTCAGAATATGTATGCCATGTCATGATTTAGCTTCATCGAAAGACGATGGTTCAGCTTCGTTGAAAAACGATCGAGAGCATATGCATGTTTTTGGGAGTAGTGTCTAGCACTGAGTAAGCTAAGGGTCAGTCAACCCTATGCCTCAAAACTACGTGCCAACGTAGATATGTTCAGATTATTTGGGACCTTCCTTATGAGCTTCCCCCGCCCCTAAGGGGCCTTCAGCTTGATATCGATATCATGGTAGCATCCTTAGCCCTGGCAAGACTTTGGACAACTCTTCTCACTTGAGTGTAATAGTCGGGACCACGTAAGATCTATCACGATAATGTCAGTTATATGATGAGTTTCCTTGTTCCTCATGATTTTAGTTATGCATGTTCAGTAGTCATGATATTATGTTTCAGCAGGTTTGACCCAATGTTCAGTTTTACTTATGAACAATTAGTTTCATCTTTGGGTCATTCGATTCAGTTATGATATTCAGTTATGTTCATGTCATGTTTTCAGATAATAACATGCAAGACCTACTCTCAAAATCTTATGATGACTTGTTTTATGACATGCATAATATGTGATTTTTACTTACTTAGCGGTTTTACTTACTTTGCATACTCAGTACATTCGACGTACTTACCGCATACTCTATGTTGTATCATTTCATGATACATGCTTAGCCCTGTCGTTAGCCAGATCCTCAGTATTAGCATCTTGCAATTAGAGTGGGTGAGTCCTCATCTTTCGAGGGCCCTTTTATCAGTTGTATTCAGTATTTTCAGTTTCAGTCATTAATGAGTTAGTTGGGGTCTTGTCCCATCAACTCGTCAGAATGTAGAGGCTTATCAGACATAGTATGTTGTTAGTTTTAAATCGCTGTTATGTATTCAGACATTCGATGTTATCAGATTTTTAGACTTTCGCTATTATATATGTTAGATTTCCGCATTAATGTGTTAAGCTTTAGATTTTATGTTCATGCCATGGGTGACTTGGAGCCTCTCAAGATTCTTTATCCCATGTTTCGATCAGGGCCTATGTTTGGGTCGTGACACCTGACCCTCTTCTTTTCCTTTTCTCTCTCCTTCAACTTCTCTTCCTTAATCTGTTGGGCCTAAATCATGAGTCAGGAGATTTTCATATCCCCGATAAGCATAGCGGTATTGCACTCCTTGACCGCCAAGTTTGACACTCCTGATACAAACTTACTCATTCGAGCCCTCGGCTCGGCAACCATCTCCAGAGTATACTTAGACAGCTGGGTGAATTTTAGGATATACTCCTTCATTGACATGGAGTTCCTTCAAATTAATGTACTCCTCAACCTTCGCCTCCCTCAACTCACGAGGAAAAACTTGTCCAGGAAGTTTGTCACGAACTCATCCATTCAACTGAAGCTGTACCTACCCGATGACCTTCCTTCCACTGCTTATACCATAGATAAGCTACCTTTTCAGCTGATAAAATGTCAAGGTTGCACTCTCCTGTCTGGTAATACCCATGATCTGGGCGATCTTCTAGACCTCATCAATGAAATCTTATGGATCCTCATTCACCTTCAAACCATGAAACTTCGGCGGGTTCATCCTGATGAAATCTCGCACCCTTACAATTGTAGCATTCCGCTAGTATTCATGGGTGCAACCGCCTGCTATTTGACCTAAGCGGTCATGGCCTGTGCTAACATTTGGAAGGCAGCCCTAAACTCTACATACATAACTTGCTCATTCAGAGGGTCTACTGGAGACGGTGGAGCTGACTGGTTCCCATTACCATTTTCCTTTTTGTTGGCTCTTCTGGAGGCATTTTTCTATAAACGCGTATAGCAAGAATTAGAAGAGTAAAGTGAGTTGGACTTTATTGCACGACATTGAGCATGAAAGAAGGGAAATTTTCTAAGAACGTTTCGTAGCCTTTTCCTCATAAGCGTGGTGCGCTTCACGCCTATGAGAAAGACTCTACTTAAACTGGTTTTTAGATATCCTACGATGCCCTTGAACTTGATGCTCTGATACCAAGTTTGTCATAACCCGAGTATAGACCTTGGATGTGATATAAGATCTAACACCCTACGACACCCTTGAATCTGATGCTCTGATGTCAAGTTTGTCATAACCCAAGTATAGACCTTGGACGCGATATAAGATCTAGAGCCACCAGTTGCCCCAAGCTAACCCATTATACAAGCATAACGTCATAATATACTAACAAACTGAACGGAAGCTAAAAATGAGATATATCTTAAATGGGGTAAGTTTGAAATAACAACAACTGTTAATTTGAAAAAACTTAAGCCAACATGCTGAACATCTTAACATATCTGTCTGAAAGCCTCTAAAATCTGATGAGTTGAAGGGACAGTTCCCCAACTAGCGTTACATGAATTGAAAACTAAGGCAATAAGGAAAACATGAAATAAAATTTTAGTCCTCGGAAGATGAAGACTCACCAGCTCTAAGCTGATCAGGGGCTGGAACATAGCTAACAGTGGGACAGATACTGAACGCCCCAACTATATCATGAGACGATATAACAAAAAATATGCAGTCAGTACTTTGAATGTACTAAGTATGTGAAATAAGTAAATCATGAGGGTAAGGACATTGTGCTAAGAATCATAGTCATGACATATTCATAAAATGAGAGATTTAAACTAGACTAAAGTATAGGGACCCAAGGTTTAAAACATAAATATAAAGCTGACAATGTCTGAAATAATAAAGCAAGTTCGTATACTAATCGATGTGCCATGTACAAAATAGATTAAGACAATGTATAGAAAAATATGGGGATGGGATATTCTTATAACTGACATACTCCAAGTGAGCATTGTGGAGTCCAACCTGTAACCCTGGTCTTGAGGGTGTTCATACTTTGCCAAGGGTATGAACCATGAATGCTTGAATTCACTTATGAACCCGTTTGGGTGAAAGCGACACTCTCAATTGGAAAGGACCCCTCTTACCTACGGTGGCATGTAGTTTTGGGGCTTGGGTTACCTTAACTCATATTTGCTCGGTGTTAAATAATACTCCCAAAAACATACATATGTGCTCATAATCATATCTGAAATCTTGTTATACCCCGTAGAATTCCCGGCACCTAGACGACCTATTCGCACGTTGGTTAAGCATATTTAAAGGCCATACGTGCTAGGGAGAGGCCCGGGAAAAGATCGGATGAGAAACCCGTCGAACCATCGTGGAAGGAGCCGAGGCAGAGCCCCTCCACGATGGCAGCGTGCCACGGAGGAGAGGCCTCCGCGATGGCTCCGTGCCACGTTGCCCAAGTTCAGGCTCAAGTATATAAAGCCCCCACTTCGGTTTGAAATCATTTAACACTTGCAAAATTCCAGAAAAGTGTAGAAAACAGAGGAGGACGAAGGAAAATTAAATATTTTCGTCCGATTACGCTACCAAACGCTGCCCAAACTTAAATTAATCCCAGATACCCGAGTATTTAGCAGCAGAGAGCATTTCTACGGAATTAGTTTTGCGAAATACGACCGACGAATCGGCGAGCCACCGAACTAAAGTAAGTAGAATTGCTCTAAATTAATGTCTATGTGTTCCTAGCTGAGAAGTGAATACTTCTCTCTTCTGGGCCACTGAAAAATAGCGAGTTTTCGACCGTCTTTCGATAAGCCTAAGTTTAGGCTATAAACTATATCGAAAGTAACGTTGCTCTTTACAATAAAGCTGTATTTAGTATTGATTGACGTATTTATGAATGCAGTTGGGAGAAAATAGTTGAAGTACAAGCCGAACCTCGTCCGACGGACGAATAGTCGAAGATAAGGTATGTAAAGTTAGTTTCCTTCGGCAAGTTAAGTAATATCAGTATAGTGTAATAAATTACGGACCGGTAGAATGTTCTGAAGTCGAGTATTGCGTTATTATGAATATTGGTACGATGTGAGAAATATTGGGTCGTAATGTATATGAAACCTATCAGTATGATACAGATTCTAACGCAAGTATTTGAGATTGCCCAGTATACTCAGTATGTAATGTGATATGCCATGTCAGGATATGGTTGTATTCAGTTGAAGCCCCGTATAGTAATGCAATACCCGTAAAGCACTTCAGAAATAGAATAGCAGACTAAAATGAAGTTCAGAAAGCATGTCAGGATTAGTAAATCATGTTACTATAGAAAGTCAGTATACAGCGTAGTTTAGCAGAAAGATTATATTCGTACATACATATATAGTACTTCCAGCCTCAGCATGTATTAAGTATGTACTTATTTCTATCACTAGTCCAGCATATAGTGTATACAGAAACTTAGTAAACAGCAGAGTTTTCAACAGAAACATTATCTTATATAGCATTTGCCCAGTACAGTCCAGCAGGAGACTATATTCATATTTATACATCTTTACCTGCCTTAGCACGTATTAAATACGTACAGATCACTATTATTAGCTCAGCATGTAATATATATGATACTTTACCCCTATTAGCCTCAGCATGTGAGATACATAGACAGCATTACTAGTTGAGACCATTGTATTGTTTGGGGTTGGATTACCTAGCATCCATGACCGCCCAGGGTTAATAGCTGTATCGACTCGTCCGCCAGAGGACGAGGATACGTCACACTATGGAGTGGCATGCCGTCCCGCCAGGGGACGAAGATGGGATGCCAGTTTTTCCCCATATTTGTGCCTTGATCGGCCTTACACACCCCAGTTGAGCGGATACGCCCGGGTGCAGATTCAGGAGTCCTCCGGACTCAGATGCAGTTATAGTCAGGGGCTCAGCGAGCCCAAGTGCATACCCAGGGGACCGGCAGGATGCTTACAGCCAGTATAGGAGATGGGTTGACCGGGGTAGGGGTATAGATTCTGTGTTGATTGTACCTCCCGGCTTATGGGGGCCGGGTAAGGTTGTGTATGCCATGTTATGTTATGTATGTTATGCTATATTACAGTAGATACGAGCAGATTAGTAGTAGAATGATACGTCTCCAGGTATGATTCTTATTCCCTTCAACATGATTAAGAACAGGTACGATCTACATCACCAGATAGTTAATTTAGTTCTTCTTATTCCAGTTTCGTCAGTTATGTTATTGATTTCAGATATCTCTTTCAGTTGTTTCTTTACATACTCAGTACCAGCGGTACTGACGCCCAGTGGGGCGCTGCATTACTTGCCTGCAGGTACCCATAGACGAGCAGGCGACACCACGTGATCCCCATCAGCGGTTGAGTATTCAGCTCCTGTCATCCGGAGATTGAATTTCTAGAGGTGTAGTCCAGTTCTTTTTGTTGTACAGTACGGGTAGGTCGGGGCCCTGTCCCGATCATTTCTATTATCTTTCCTAGAGGCTTGCAGTCTGTATATTCCCCTGTGGTCAGTTGAGCCGGCCGTGTGAGGCCGTGCAGTTGTTAGCTGTTAGTACTCTTGCTTCTTTTATGTTGGCCGTGTGGGGCCATAAGTTTGACAATAGTGGTGACCTTGCCGGTCACGTAGCCTTCTAGTATTTTACCGCTGAATGCAGATAACTAGACAGCATGGTGGCCTTATCGGCCCGCATAGGCTTCCCTATAGTTGCTTGTTCTGGACAGCTGTTATTACAGGTACAGGAAGCTATAGGCCAATGGGCCGGAGGCTGTGTTTACAGCCGTTATATAGCCCTTTGTTTCCAGAAATGTGAGTTAGAGCCAGCCAGGCACCAGATGTGCCCAGGCTTAACAGTCCAGCAGGTCAGGTCCTGGTAGGGCACCAGGTGCCAGTCATACCCCCCAAGGCGGGGTGTGACAGATAACCCCTCCATCACAATCTCGAGAAAAGTTGCCTCCACAGGGTCATTTGGCCCTCATAGTGTCACGACCCAAATGTGGGTCCGGATCGAGACACGGGATAAGGAGCCTCGAGAGACTCCAAGTCAACCTATGGTATGAACATACCTCTAACTCAATAAATTAAAGCGGAAGACTTAACATAATAAACATGGCAGAAATTCAAACATAACATAACAATCTGAATATACAACCCAAATCTGAAGCTGAATACAATCTATTGTCTGAAAAGCCTCTATTCTGATGAGTTAATGGGATAAGACCCCAACTAACTCTCTAAGTCTGAAATTGAATACACGAGGATAACTGGTAACAAATGGTCCTCGAGAGATGAGGACTCACCAATAGAGACTGGATGCAACCTCCAGAAACTGGCTAGTGATGGGGCTGTATCTGAAGATTGGAGCATGTATCATGAAATGATACAACATAGAGTATGCGGTTAGTACGTGAAATGTACCAAGTATGCAAGATAAGTAAAACCGCTTAAATAAGTAAAATCATTTAAAACATGCATAATATTAAACATAATCAAGAAAAGAATCTGAGAATAGGGCTTGCATGCTACTTTCTGAAATCATGATCTCAACATAACTAAACATCACAACTGAATCGAATGACCCAAATCTCAAATCTGATAATCATAAGTAAAATTGTATATTGGGTCAAACCTGCTTTAGAATATATATATCATGAATGATAACATGTATAACTGAAATCATGAGGAATAATGGGAGACTTGTTATATAACCGACATTACCACGATAGAGCTTACGTGGTCCCAACTATCACACTCAAGTGGGCAGAGCCGTCCAAAGCCTTTCCAGGGCTAAGGACGCTACCATGATATCGATATCAATCTCAAGGCCCCTTGGGGAAGGGGAAAGCTCACATACGAGGTCCCAAAATAATCTGATCATACCTACGTTAGTGCATAGTTCGGAGGCATAGGGTTGACTGACCCTTAGCCTACTCGGTGCTAGACACTACTCCCAAAAAAACATGCACATGCTCTCTATCATTTTTCAATGAAGTTCACCATTGTCTATTGACGAAGGTGGATAATCATGCATATATATAAATCTGAATCATATATACATGAGGAGCCTTGACTCAAACCATACCACAAGATGAACATAATTGGGAGTCTTGACTCCAAAACCATGTGGTAAGCTAATTAACTTGAAATCAAACATCATACTTAAAAATATGGGCTTGCCCAATACTTAAAACATGCTTGAAAATACTTGATTCACTTGAAAACATGATCATAAATATGGCAACTTGAAAACATGCTTTTCATCATAAATATCTCATCATACTTGAACATACATCATAAATCTCAACTTTCATGAACTTCTCATGGATGGGCATTATAATTTATAAAGCTTGAAAACATGATTTATAATTGAAAACAATGTAAAACTTTCCCATGAATCATAATTCAATAATGGAAACATACTTAGATCATACCCATGGTAGAAACTTAGGAAATTCATGCATTAGGTTAAAACCCCATAAGATAAATATATAGATTTTCATGAATTAGAGAGGGCTTGGGCATGGGTGTGAATAAATCACCCATTCATAGCCTTACATACCTGGGAAAATCAGATTCTACCACTCCCTAAATTGCCCAATGAAGAATTGAAGAAAAACTTGAAGAAATTGAACTTGATCACTTCTTTAGCTCTCTAAGTTTCCATGCATGAATAGGAATAACTTAGAATGAACTTACCCCTCTTAAAACTCATTATTCATAACTTAAAACGATGTTGTTTAGGCCATACAATTATAGAAATTACGGATAAGCCTTTACTAAATTCACAGAAAATAACTGACTACCAGTCCCCTTGAGGGACTGGACGAGTAGTTACCCCAGACCACGACTCGTGGTCTCCTGTCGTCATGTGCACTACCAAAATTCATCTAGGGCTCATCACGGGGGACCTCACGGGTCGTTACTGGTGACCATGACTCGTGGTCCTCACAGCCCAAAAATCATCAACTCTTAGCCAATCTTGACCACGGCTGACTCAACGAGTCGTGGGGTCTGACCATGACTCGTGGTCATGCCCGTGGTGACTCCAAATTACAAATTTCCAAAGTCAAGTCCAGCAACTCACCACGAGTCACTTCACGACTCGTGGTCTACCCCAAGGGTCACAGAATGACTCATTCTATGACCTGGTGCAGAATTTTCAATTTTCTCCGTTTCAACTCCCTAGTTTGATCTTAGAGTTTTCAGGGCATTACACATAGTCTTATGCCTTAATCAGGATCCACCGATGGTGATACGTGTTTTAACTCTTATTTTGCTCCCATATAGATAGTCCCTTCGTCTTTTGGTGTGGCGCTCTGCTGCTCTCGAAAGACGGAAAGAAAATCGAAAAGAAACTCCCTGCAGACCAACTGCACCTTATTTCTGGCTTAAGGGAGTGAAGCACTGCGCTCTTCTATGACTTATTTTCACACCACGTGTATGGTTCGTACGCAACATTCTGCCCTAATTGATGCTCGGTAAATCGACCTTTTCTATAGATATTACAACCGCTCTTCTTTTTACCCATTCCCACTTCATAGCAGTTACCCGCGATCTTTGAAAATTCTAATTGCCCTAACTCCTTCACCTGCCACTCTCTTTCCTCCATGTATGCCCCTTCGACTAGTTTCGCCTCTTTGGTTCCAAACACTGGGGTAAACTCAAGAAAGAAGAAAAATAAACCCCCTCCTGAGCCTTCCGTTTATGAAATCATTCCCTGCTCTAACAATTTCAATTACGGTTTCAAGATCCAACCTTGCAGTGACAAGAGGAGCCGACCTGTGGGTGAGTTAGGTTCTTTGATACGAGAGGCTAACATCAATATAGTCCTGGTGGACTATGGTTGGCCTCCTCAAGAGTTCCGTGTGGAGGCTCCTAGCGCCTTCAAGAGCATTATATCTTCACGATCTGACTACATCTTTGCCTACACTTACCCGTTCAGCATGGGTCTTGGTAATCCTATTGATGAGGTGATCGTCTCGTTTTGCAATACCTTCTAGATATGCTTAGGCCAACTTAGCCCGGGAGTATGGAGAGTCGTTGCTTACCTTCATGCATTGACCACCTTAGCCGGCGAGGGATTTTCTCCGGAGCACCTGCTTTTTCTTTACTCACCCCTAGTCCGGAGAGGGATAATTCAACTTAATAAGCGTCGTGGGAAGAAGTCATTGTTGGATGATTTGGAGGACATACACCTCTTGGGCTGGACTGACCAGTTTGTGGCCATAGCTGCTTAAAAATAGGAGCACTGTTTTGCAAAATAATGAGTCCCATATAACTTTTATAAATTTTTATCTTTTTCCATGTAGGAACTCGTATTATAAGGCAATGAAAACTTAAATTTCACTTTCTGTCAAGTGAAAATTTTACAACTTTTAGCCAATGCATGAACCTAGATCTTCATTTTGCATTATAAACATTTCTTTTTAGAATAGTATGACTACTAGTAGTGGTTGAAACATAATTGCATAGTACGACTGCTAGAAGTGGATGAAATTAAACACAACTTGTAAGGGACATGATTAGGATGTTTTACCAGTTCTAATATTAAAAAAACTAAAAATTAAAATTAAAATAAAAGGGAAAAAAAGAAAACCTCCCCCTTGCCACTTCTAGTCTATATATATAATTGAATAACCATCGTAAAGGATCAACACTTCTCCCAGAGTCTTTAGTATTTGGTTGCAAAGAAATGGGTCTAAAGTCGGTGTTGTGTGCCCAGATAGAAGTGAAGGCTGACAAGGATGTGTTTCATGATGTCTTTACACATAAACCACACCATCTCTCTACCATTTGCCCTTTGCATATACAGGGTTGTGAGCTTCTTGATGGTGTCTTTGGAACTGTTGGCTCCAAACTTTTTTGGACATACAACCTTGGTAAGCCAAATATCAATTTTTGTGCTGTAAAATAAGTTTTTTTTTATAATAGAAAACTATGTGTCATCACAAAT
Organism: Datura wrightii; assembly: GCA_035772735.1. NCBI lineage: Eukaryota > Viridiplantae > Streptophyta > Magnoliopsida > Solanales > Solanaceae > Datura > Datura wrightii. Next base: position 189,872,465 of record JASDFA010000018.1, on the reverse strand, counting down.
TAGCATTTAATCATCAAAAAACAGTGGAATAACCCCTACGCCTCTGAGATAGGGGTAAGGTTATATTTATGGAGTGCAACAGCCTCTCTGCCTCCAAGAAAGGGGTAAGATATGTGAACAGTACTCTAACCTCCCCATACTTAGTTGGTAGGACTACACTGGGTATGTTGTCAAAAATATCTTAAAATTTTCAAACAAAAACATTTTTCATCAAAAAAAGGAGAAATGACTTTCCATTTATGATTATGAAATTATTTTCCTTAAAACTATGTGAGCGTCACATTAATTACCTGCTCCAACTAACAATTAGATATTACTATTATTAGTTTTTAATATTCAAAAATATCATAAGAAGAAAAAACTCTCAGAGTTGCTAATTTTATTATCAACCTTCATATATGATATTTCTACTCCATCTTTTCCAACTACTCATTTTTTTGGTAAGGCAGAAGGGCAAAAGAAGGTTTCCAAGCAGATAATTGAAGCTATAGATGAGGAAAAAAAGGTGATCACATTCAAAGAATTTGAAGGAGATCTAGTGGATAAATATGATAACTGGAAGGCAACTCTTCATATTGAAGCAAAAGGAGAAATCGATTTAGTAAGCTGGACAATGGAGTATGAAAGGCCAAATGAGAATGTCCCTGAACTAATAAATTTGCTGGACTTCATTGTTGGCATGACCAAAGCTATTGATGATCACCATGTCAAGATTAATTGATGGAAACACATATAAATAATACTATACTAGCTGTGTGCTTGAAAAACCTCATGATGGTTCTGCTTGTGTCCGTTCTGGTTGGTTTTATCTTCAGGGAATTTTGAGTTTCCTTGTGTCTGCCCATGTAAGTGATAAGTTATCAGCTATATGTATTGTCAACCTATCCTTTAATAAAGACATGGGTATCAAGTTTATATATTGCTCTTTCTCCTCCTCCTCTTTTACGGTCAAAACTTCATACACCAGTTATTCATTATAATCGCATTTCATTATAATAATTTAATTTTTTGTGAAATCAATTTTTCATATTATATTTTAGTTTTCTATAACATCATTATACGTATAACAGTAGTGACGTTCAGTATATCAATACACTATTTGTGAAATAAATTACCTCTCTATAACAGTCATACTCAAATATTGTACAATAGTATACCATAAGAAAATATACTATGTATAAAATTAAATATTAAAATATTTATGGTAATTACTATTAATGTCATGCACATAGTAAATTTCAAGCACATATATCTAAAAGAAAAAAATTATATTAAAATAGTGTCTAGCAGTTATGGTCGTAACTGTTGCAATTGAAATAATCAAAGTGTCATGCGAAAACTAATAATTAATTACAGAAGATAAATCGGATGATAAAGAAAATCTATAAAAAGCTTTATGATATGAGTTTGTCAATTGATCATAACATTAATATAAAAAAAAATATTTTAAAACTATTGAGAGAATAAATCTCCCCATAAATAAAAAATTTTAAACGACTATATTGTGGATGTTATTGTGTTGTATATGAGAAGAAGAGATCTTCTATTTATAGAAGTCTAAAACTTATCTTCCAAGAAAAAGGATCGGATAACTATTGTAGAGTCCTTTTCGATAAAGAAAACAATCTTTACCATGAAATTCTCTATGAAATAAAACACAATTATGATGTAGAATCTACTTAGGAAATTCAGGTAAAGTCTAATAGTAACTTCACGAGGAAAGGCCAGATGTTTGTCTTTTTTATGTCCACACTTTTTCTATTTTTGGGTTAAATTAGTTAACAAATACATTTCTTCTTGATATATAAAAATATTAAACTAGATCCTTGCGTATTTTTATTTATAACAGCTAAATGAAATCTAAACGTCAAATGTCAATATACATATATAACAGCATATCACTATAACACACATATATTTTTCAGACATATGCTACCACTAATCACTAAAATTTGACTGTATGTAGCGATATTTCATTTTTATTTATAATGAGCTTAGCGGATAATTTTATGAATGAAAACTCAAACCTAACTTGCCTCTTACATAACCACAGGAATTAAACCTTGCAAAGATAATTACTCCTAAACTCAACTTTAAGCATAAAAATATGCCTAAAATTGAATTTACAATGAAAGAAAAATATACGCAACAAATGACTGCCAAAAATAGTAACTTCAACCTCGAATAATGCAACCAAGAGTCATGGATTAAGAAATCATATTATTGTAAATATTTACAATAAGATATTATAATTCCAACGCCAAATTGATGCTCCCTCAAAGCTAAGATTGTTCGCTTCTTTTCCCGTGCTCATATTCTTGACGCAACAAATAGTAAACTTTAGCTTAGTACCGCTGAAATCTGCGTAAAATAGTGATTCCTCGGTTTTATTTTAATTATTAGAATAAGATATGCGCACTCATTAAAAAAAAATTAATAGAAATAGTAATTTAATTAATATAACTCTATTAATTTTTTGAAAACATACAGTAATAATTCTAGATCTTTTTACATTTTAAAATGACTTTAAGTACTAAGAGTAGAATTGGAAAAAAACAGGATCAATTATTTCTTGAATTTTGAAACTAGCAAATATTTTGAAACAACTATTTTTAATATATCTAGCAATTAAAATGGAACGAAGGGAGTAACACACAGTATGATAAAAAATTAAGGTTGATTTCTGAGATAATCATCCAGTTAATAATTACTTTTTATATATTAAAAATATTAGAATTAAAGAAAATGTGACTTAGATAATAATTCTTGTGTGGCCATTTTTTTTCTTTTAGACTGATTATTTGATAATAACTATTGTCTTCAATAAATAATATATTTATAGAAACATTATATTTTCTCTATTCTTCTTTACTTGTTAGGATAAATTTACATATTTTTTAATAAAAAATTAATAGAAATTATACAATAATAATTATTTTTATATTCTAAAGTAACTTAAATATTAAAGGCAGAATTCGAAAAAAATAATTAATTATTTTTAAAATTTTAAAATTAATAAATATTTTAAAATAATTATTTTTAGTAAATCTTACCTTCAAAAAGAAACAGAGGGAGTACAAAATTAGTTTATTTTATAATGGATGTTTGTATTGCAAAAGCCAACTTGAAGGGTTATTTTTGTAAACATTTTAAAATCAATTAATAAAAGAATATATCGATACATATAAACATATAGTCGCGCGTGAAACATGGTGGAAAATGACATGGCAAATGGAACATATTTTGATGATGGGAGATCCGACAAGTTAAGACAATTCAAGACCATAACCCAATTATTAATGGTGAAATCAATAATTACACTTCTTCATTGTTATTTTCACTGAGAGCCTGTTTGGCAGTTGAGAACTTGCTAAAAATTTCTTCTTCATGAAAAATCAGAATTATTTTTTCACAACAAAAATATATTTACCATAAATTTATATTTATCGAGTATATCCTTCATTAATTTTTAATTATAAAATAATTCATTTGGTTACTATGTATAGCAACTCATTATCTTTTAGTGAGATCTCAATCAAATATTTTTAAATGATAAAAATAAAATTATAGTTACTTCATACTCGTGTTACAATTGTCAAATAGTACTTTTAAATATTTTAAATTTTATATCATAGATATAATTCATTTCATGAAAAAATAACTCGTAGTTGAATGATCATATGATAATAATTATTGTCTTCGATAAAATAATATATTTAGGCGGAATAAGCTGAGAGACCCTTATACTTGTTTCAGATTGTCATCTAGGTCTTTGCACTCCACGAGATTTCATCAAGACCCCTTAACATGTTCAAAACAAGTATTTTAAACCACTCTAACTGTAACACGCCAAAAGTCCCTAAAATCAGAGCCTAGACATGAAGCAAAAAACCAGCAGGAAGTGAACAAATTTCCCATAAGACGACCCACAACATGAGTTGCGGTGCGGAAGTCGACTCGTGGATTGGGATCGTGATCACAGTAAGCAATCCAAGACCTAAGTTAACCCAGACATCACAAGTCAAAGGACGACTCGTGGTAGCATAGGATGACTTGTCACGAGGGGTCGTGGTAAGAGGTTTAGAAACTGTTTAAATCCTCCCCAGTGACTACGGATAGAGACCACGATTCATGGTCACCTAGGATGACTCGTCCTGAACACCCGTGGTATGAGCTTCAGAAACTAGTCAAGTGGGCCTTAGTGACCAAGAATAGACATCACGAGTCGTGGTAGGACCCCAAGAGTCATGATACGAACGATCAGGACTAGACAACAGTTTTTCAGTACGTTTTTTCAGAGATATTTTCGTAACTTTCTAAGCTCCAAATTCCTAAACCAGGTCGTTTTGGGATTTATTAAGGGGTTTTAACAGTCTATTACCCCATCCCTCCTCAAAACAACGATCATTCAAGGAAATTCTACCTCTCATACTCTCAAGAACACCTAGGGTTCTCTCCTCCAATTCTTGAGTTCTCAAGCAATAGTCAAGGAATCATCAAGTCCAGATATGTGGGATTCTCAATAAGGGTTTCCTTTCACCCTTATGCTCGAATCACAAGCTCCAAATTCATGTTTCCAATGTGATTGTTCCATTCAATGATTTCTAGGGTTAGAACTCTCTTATGCATAAACTCTAAATTCGCTTTTGATATGTTTCTCTCACAATCCCTACATGTTTATACAATTATGTTGTGTTGGATTCTCTGAAAAACTCTTATGTTTCTCATAAATAAAATTTATCATGTTTTGCTCAAAATAAGTTAATTCTTATAATTTTCAATGCTAAGTATCATGACTACAGAATCAACACAAGTTTGCATGACTAGTTCAGTACTTCAAGAAACATAGTAATTTACATAATTTTAAACTAGTCTACGTAAAATCTATCAGATTTGTAACAGCCCAGGTCGCCGCTTGTAGATATTGTCCGCTTTGGGCAGCTCGCCCCTCACGGTTTTAAAACGCGTCTACAATGTAGAGGTATCCAAGCACTTATAAAGCACTCTTCGTTCCCCTCCACCACCGATGTGGGATTTGCCTAAGTAAACCAGGCGTTACGTATCGCCGTCCCTGGTTACTCTGTAACAGCCCAAGTCACCGCTTGTAGATATTGTCCGCTTTGGGGCTCGCCCCTCACGGTTTTAAAACGCGTCTACAATGTAGAGGTATCCAAGCACTTATAAAGCACTCTTCGTTCCCCTCCACCACCGATGTGGGATTTGCCTAAGTAAACCAGGCGTTACGTATCGCCGTCCCTGGTTACCCCCCGTAGGGACTCAGCGTCCTTGCTGAGGTTTGCCCCACCACCGGCCGGTACCGGCTCTGATACCACTGTAACAGCCCAGGTCACCGCTTGTAGATATTGTCCGCTTTGGGGCTCGCCCCTCACGGTTTTAAAACGCGTCTACAATGTAGAGGTATCCAAGCACTTATAAAGCACTCTTCGTTCCCCTCTACCACCGATGTGGGATTTTACCAGGGACGGCGATACGTAATGCCTGGTTTACTTAGGCAAATCCCACATCGGTGGTGGAGGGGAACGAAGAGTGCTTTATAAGTGCTTGGATACCTCTACATTGTAGACGCGTTTTAAAACCGTGAGGGGCGAGCCCCAAAGCGGACAATATCTACAAGCGGTGACCTGGGCTGTTACAGTGGTATCAGAGCCGGTGCCGGCCGGTGGTGGGGCAAACCTCAGCGAGGACGCTGAGTCCCTACGGGGGGTAACCAGGGACGGCGATACGTAACGCCTGGTTTACTTAGGCAAATCCCACATCGGTGGTGGAGGGGAACGAAGAGTGCTTTATAAGTGCTTGGATACCTCTACATTGTAGACGCGTTTTAAAGCCGTGAGGGACTAGCTGCCCAAAGCGGACAATATCTACAAGCGGCGACCTGGGCTGTTACAGTGGTATCAGAGTCGGTGCCGGCCGGTGGTGGGGCAAACCTCAGCGAGGACGCTGAGTCCCTACGGGGGGTAACCAGGGACGGCGATACGTAACGCCTGGTTTACTTAGGCAAATCCCACATCGGTGGTGGAGGGGAACGAAGAGTGCTTTATAAGTGCTTGGATACCTCTACATTGTAGACGCGTTTTAAAACCGTGAGGGGCGAGCCCCAAAGCGGACAATATCTACAAGCGGTGACCTGGGCTGTTACATTATCGTCTTGTATGAGATAAGGATCATGGAGCCATCACTCTGGTGAGATGGTGTAAAATACAAGTAGGGAATAAGAGAATCAGAGTACTCAGGTGCACGGATGAGCTTGTACGGATCTGCATAAGATAGGGATATTGGCTTCTACTTCCCAAACTGTTTGGACGCGTGGCGCAAGGCTATAGGGTGTATTACTTTAGGGCTCCCGTGGCATTTCCCTATTGGCTTAGGCTTAAATTATGTAGTCTATAAATAGTCGATCCTCCTCTCTTGTAAAGACATTTCAGACTCAATTCTCTCTAAAGCAAGTATATCGACAATACACTATTTTCTTAAGCTCCAAGCATTTTCTTTTACTTTGCCTATAGTTGGCTTAAGTTATTTCGAGTAATCATTCTTGAGTCAAGGGCGACACTCTCTGGATCCCTCATGCTTGTACTGGGAGTATCCATATTCGCTTCTTTTATCCTTTATCTTACTAATTTATACAATGCTTTGCTTGTTTTCATCATATACTACTAACTAACTGCTAGTGAATCGGATATAAAACAAGGTTGAATATTAACGTGTGTTCTTGAATTATTATAAATTCAACTAGATCGATTTTAGAGTAAACAGTTTGGTGCTCACCGTAGGGATAGAGCAACTGTGTGAGTCTAACTTTATTTTTTCTTGCTAGCTTGGTTGTGTTTTACCTTGGAGGTGACAGGTTATGGTTAATAATGGAGACTGAATCACGGATCTGCTGTTGACAATGCAATGGTAGATGATGCATTGAGGCCTTTGCCTTCATGGTCGAGGGCTCCAGCGAGCAAACCCACTGGAACAAGGAGGTTCATCTCCAAGATATTGCCACGTCAAACGTGAACACACAAAGGAAGGATCGCAGGTCTACCACCAGAATAGATGAGGAAAAGGCAGAAGTGGTTGGTGTGGAGGACCTCTCGAGGACCCTCAAGGATTTCATAGATTCTTAGAGGTATCTGATGGTTAGGATAGAGACCCAAGATAGGAGGATGATGAGCTCCAAAATAATGTGGCTCAAGTCATTCTAAACGCCTTGAGGGGAAACGAGAGAGATCCTTTCAATGAAGTAGAGCCCGATGATAGATCGATTGAGGATGCCATCACCAAAAATAGGTTCAAAATCCCTATGGCCGCTATGACAACAATGATGGAGCTATTAAGAAAAGAGATGAAATCCAAATACGCGGAGCTATAGTTGTGCATGAATCGCATGCGAGGGGCACCACCCATCATAAAGAGGTTGGACTCAAAGAGTTATGTGAAGGTGCTCTACATGGCCAGCGCGGTAACTAAGCCCATCCCCAAGAGGTTTAAAATACCTGGTATCCTCAAATATGATGCAAACACTTACCTTTAGGAGTATTTGATTTTCTTCACAACAGTCGTCAATGACAATGACGTGACAAAGGAGGAGGCCGAGTTCGTGATGGTGAAATTTTTTAGAGAAACCCTGTTAGGAGGAGCTTTGGTATGGTATTCTCTACTACCCGATAATTCAATTTAATTCATTTAACATGTTGGTAGATAGTTTCTCAAGGCTCATGGCAGAACAAATAAGGTACAACCCCAAAGAGCGGACATTTTTAAGATAGAGCAAAAAGACAAGGAGCTTCTTTGGGAGTTTGTTGCGAGATCCCAGAAGGAGAGGATGTTGTTGTCGATGGTTCCAGATGATTGAGAGGTATAAGATTTTACTAAGGGGTTGAATCCCGAGAGTTTGATCATCTCTTTAAAGCTAAAAAAAATCCCGATCAAGTTTAAGGCCACGACTTGGGCAGATATTCATAACTGCTATGAGTCAAAGATTAGAATTGAGGATTACTACCGAAGGGTCATTGACAAGATGCCTCAAATGTGGAATAAGCCAAAATCTACAAACCCATTCACGATGATTTGACCTAAAGGCCGAGGGAGATATGGTCCGGATACAAAAATACTAGCATGACCCAGTTTTCTATATCAAATTCATGGATCATTTGAGAGTGCAGCAAGACAAGAACATAAATATTCCTGACTCTATCACTAATGAGTGTGATATTTTTAGCGAAATTACTGATGATGCATCTGATCTCATTAAATAAAATATCAAAACTAGAGTCATATAGTTGGCTGATGCTCAGCAGATTGTATTTGAGAGCATCTACTAAATATACTTTAATTAAGTCATATGATGGAGTAATGATGATAGATCCTACTCCAATGACTTCTCCTTTTGCATTGTCCTCAAACCTGGCATGGCCTCCATCAATTTTCTTAACTGAATTGAAGTTTTCTTTCTTTCATGTCATGTATCTAAAACATCCAGTATCCACAACTTACATACCTTTCTTGTAAGATTTTCGGGATTGTTCCCGCAAAATATACAATTCAAATTTCTTTTAGGTACCCAAATTTTCTTGGGTCCTTAAAAGTTAGTACGTGGAGTTTCTTGAGACTGATCCTTTTGTCTTCAAATCCACTTTCCTGAGTTGACTCTTGAGTACTTACAATTAAATGATTTATGACCAGTTTTACCACAAGAGAAACAAGTGGGATAAATAAATGAGTTTGCAGAAAAGAAACTATTTGACGAGGATCTAAAGAATTTGAATATTTTTAAAAGAATTTATTTGAGTCGACAGATCTATGACTAGGTGATTTTTTAATGGTATTTAATTATATTTTTATATCACATAGCTCCTTTTCAGGAAGGTCTATTTCAATTTGACTTGCTTCAACAGAAATTTGCTAGTCCTTTTTTTCTTTAGCTAATTTATTATATTCATCAATAATTTTTTGAAGTTCATCGGTGACAAGATCAAGAGATAAACTGACAATTTTTATAGGTTTGAAATCTTACCTCACTTGATTCTTCATTAGCCATAAAATAAATGTTAAGTTTCATCTTGTTCTTCATCAGATGTATCTTCATCGCTTCAGGCTCCCGTGGATTTTGAATAGTTGTGTCTCCTGTAATTCTTTTTCTTCAGATATGGACATCTTGATTTTATATGACCAGGATTACCACAGTGATAACTTCTTTCATTATTCTTCTGATTTTCATATTTTTGTATCCTGATTGAGGTATTTGTCTTCTTTGCATAGGGATATGTCTAACTCCTTGGTTTATCAAAGCTAGTCCTTCACTATTTTCTTCATCTTCTTCTTCTTTACTTTCATGAGTAACAACATTGAATGCCACCATTTTCTTCTTTTCTTCCTTAGAATGTCTATTAATATGATTTTGCTCATAAGCCATCAGATTTCCTCGTAGCTCATCATATGTCAGATTTTTCAGATCTCCATCTTCAAGAATTGTGGCTTTTGTTTCCCACGCTTTTGACAGACTTGGAAGAAGTTTTCTCACTTGTAAACCATTTGGATAAATCATTCCCAGTAACTTGAATTCTCCCACTATTTTGCTGAATCATGAAAACATAGATTCAATAATTTTTTCATCAGTTATTTTAAACAGTTCGTGCTCATTTACCAGCGCATTGATCCTTGCTTCCTTCACTTTGGTAGTGCCTTTGTAGGTTACCTTGAGTTTATCCCACATGTCTTTTGTAGTATCACAAGTAGATATTTTATCATATTAAGATCTGCTCACTGCAAAGTAAAGCAAAATGATAGATCTAGTGTTAGTTTGTATTATCTCTTGTTGTTCTTTTATGCATTAAAGATTTCCCAATTAATGAAGAGATTCCAATTGGTTTTAGCCCCTTCTTGATCAGTATCCACGCTTGAAAGACATTTGCCTGAACGAAGATTCTGAATCTTTCTTTCTAATGGGAGTAATATTGTCTATTGAAGTAAGGAAATCTATTATAGGAATGACCATCTTGCAGGATTGCATCAAAAATTTGATAAGTATTGGATCTTTTTCTCATGTATTATTAAGCAAGTTGTAGTGAGACATGCTCTGATACCAATAGATAAACAAGAGGGGTTGGGGTGGGGGTGGGGGGTTGAATTAAACTTTTTTAGATATATAAATAATGAGTAGTCGAATGTTGTGTTTTCAGAATAGACTATTTTCCTGTAGAAGAGTTAGTAGCAGTTTAAGCAATAATAAATACAAAGCAGAAAGTAAAGCCACAAAATGTTTATACTAGTTTGGATCATCAAAATAGGACTTGGGTTATAAGGGTTCTCTTAGAGTTTTGTGGAGTGTTAATTTACAAAATAAGTCACAAATAGTTGAGTGAACTGATGTGATTTCAGTTCTATAGTTGGTCACAGCTCTACTCGTATTTCTACCTAACTTTTCTTTCTTTTGTTTTCACTAGAAAAAAATTACAAATTACAGTGATTGAGTAAGATGTAGAAAAGTCAGGATTGTTCAAGTGAAGTTGCACATCTTCATTCTGGAGAGGAACTTTCTTAAGTAGCTTTTCATATATGCTTAAATAGGTAAGAGATCAATTCCTTTGATCTCATACAATTTGCTCTAAGGTAACCCAAGGGATTTCTCAATTGATTGGATATTTGATTGAGAACTTGATTTATGCTTATCATCAATCTTTCTAGCTTTGTGATGATATGATTTCTTTCTTGAGATGCATGATGCTTATTTTATTCGACTTCTATCGTCCTGCTGAGTCGACTTGCCTTCTTTGAAAGTTTGATTGATTTGCTTCCTTGCGTTTCTTGATTGATTATTGTGTCTGCTGAATTGACTTGCCTTCTTGGGATATAGATTGATTGATTCCTTTCTGCCGCATACTGTTCTGATTTGCTTCCTTTGTGTGAAGAGTAAATTTGATCCTTTATGTATTTGTTTCTTGATTCTATCTTTGGGACATAATCCTCAATTATTCTTCTATTCTTGAAGGATTTTGATTCTTTGTGCTCTAAGAGCACAAAGCTTCTCCTCTTATTTCTGCATTGAGGATAATATTAATGTCATCATTAAAATATTTAAGGAGTGTTAAAGCTAATACTACGAGTAATAATTACCGGTTAATTAGCAATCATTGATAATTTGGTTTAAGAAGAATTAGTTCAAGAACTCAATAAAATTGGTTAACCAACCGCAACCCCGAAACATTCATCTCATTGATAATATAGAACTTCGTTCTTTCTCGGTTAAAGTTTATTATTTTTAATTTTTATTAGTTTATAATTATAATTTTGGATTTTATCACTTGAATAAATAATTAATTTTAATTTAATTTAATTGATGGTTAATCATACTCTTCGTGGATTCGGCTCTCAATTCATAAAATTACTATATTACTTGTACGACCACATACGTTTACATAGACGCAAGAAGCAAGTATCGTGGAAATTATTCATTAAAATTTAATCAGTAGCTACTAAAATACCAGCACTTCATCTTCTTAAAAAAGGCAGAAATGAAAAGAGAGTTACGGCAGAGTCTAATGCCATAAGTGTGCTAACATAATTCATAACATTGCCCAGAGTCTTATATCGTATCTGGAACTGTTTGAGTCTACTTCAACTACAATTGAAGCGCTTTTAAAAAATCTATATCCTGAATTTCGTCGAATCTTTTAAGTTATCAATTTTCATTTATAAAGTTGATGGATCCTCAAAAAAGCCTCCACACTAGGACGATTAGTTCACTTAATGTTATTTGGGTACTAAGTGATTTTAGGTGTTTGTTTTTACTTTGTGTCAATTGTCCGATGATATCTTCAATTAATGTAAATTTCCTTTAGGTAAGCTTGTGCTTCAATGGTTGATTGAAAATTTCATCACTTCTTTACTAACTATGACTGCATATGTTTGGGAATGGAAAAGAACCTTTTATATTGCGCTTCAAGTGCTTGGTTTTTTAATCTATTACGGCTAAAAACATGGGTAAGACATTTGATATGACATTTCATGTGGTAAAGTAGTTAAGTTATCTTAGGAGGGAGAGGATCAGAAATGACTATATCATGGCTAAGGTGGGAGTGCCTACGGTGGAGGAAAAGATGCATGAGGCAAGGCTGAGGTGATTCGGGCATGTGACGAGGAGATCCACGGGTGTCCCAATGCGGAGGTATGAGATGTTGGATATGAACAATTTTAGGAGAGGTAGAGGTAGACCGGAGAAGAAGTGGGGAGAGGTGATTAGGCATAATATGACACAGCTGCAACTTACCGAAGACTTGACCTTGGATAGGAAAGTGTGAACTGTGAAGGACATAAACTAGGGTAGCAGGATAGTAGGTAGCAGTGTGTTGTCTTGCTTTTGCATTCTCGGCATAGTATTGTTTATATAGTTTCTTGTCTTTCGATTTCTATTACTATGTGTTGTTTCTCATATCTCGATTAGTGTATTGTTGTTTGTCATGTCATGATTAGTATTTTTTTATTATTATTGTTTTTCTTTTCTTTTCTTTTCTTTTCTATTTTCTTTTTCTTTCCTTTCCTTTCCTTTTCATTTTTCTTTGTTATTTTATATTTTTATTCTATTTTATTATTATTACTGTTTGTATTTTTTATAAGTCGAGGATCTATTTGAAACAGTCTCTCTACCTCGGTAGGATATGATCAACGTATATTCTACCTTCCTCGGACTTTATTTTGTGAGATTACACTGAGTTGTTGTTGTTGTTGCAAGTAGTTAAGGTATCATTGAGGAAATAAGTTCGTGCCTTTATCACATATAGATATATTTTACGACGTGGTAAGTTTTTGAAAATTTTACAGGAACAACTAAAATAAATTCTTAATGTGGGCATGCGCCCATAGCACTAGCACAAACCATCTAATTATATATATTAAAACTTAGTATTATGTTTTAGGGACTTTAAATTTTTGAACCTAGCGCTCTAGTTTTAATTGTTTCGCCATCTAGCCGGCCTCGCATCTTCACCACCACTTTCCAAAATTAGCCACAAGGACTGAACTTCATAATTTGATGATGGACAGATGAAGATTTTATGTGCCAGGAAACTTTTTCCAATACTCATAATCTGAATTGATTGGACATGTTCTCTCAATGACATTAACAAAAGGATGAAATCTACCCATGCAGAGTAATGGCGTCTTGGTTAAATTACTCAAGAAGTGCATTAAGTTTTTTGGGATTTTTAGATGCAATGAACTCAACGGGAGATAAATTTTTGGTAATTTAAAACTAAAGCTTGTAATAGGGACACACCCTCCACCACCCATCTGAAGGTTGGGGGTTCGAACCGCCAAAAGAAAAATAAAATAAAATGAGAACTCCTACGAAAAATAAAAAAAGCTTGTAATATGTAAAAACTTTATTCTGCAACTAGCATTTATGCAACTTTAATGACCACAATTTCAATAACTTTAGAGTTGTGTTTGATACGAAGAGAAATAAATGTTTCTGTTACATATTTTTTAGTGTTTGATTAGTAAGGAGAAAAAACTATCCAAAGAATATTTAGGTATAATCTAGACAAATATCATAACACCGGACTCGGAGCGTCACCCTTTAACACTACCTGGATCCCTGTCCCAACCTGAGACCCGATCTTACGCCGACCCAGGAACCAACCTCGCCCCCCTGACTCTGGGGTCTGAAGTCAAGTCTCGGCTCAGGATTCAAAGTCAGGTCCCGGGTCAGTCTCAGGGGCTAGGATCAGTCAGGAGTCGGGTCTCGAGTCTTAGGTCAGTTCCTGAGTCACGAGTTAGGGTAGAGATTGTGAGTCCAGTCCCGAGTCGAGATCGAGTTTGGGTTCCGAGTCCTGTGCTGGGTTTTGAAATGAGGTCTCAAGTTCCAAGTCGGTGTCAGGACTCAAGTTCCTAATTAGGGTTGGGAGTTAGGTCCCAAGTCGAGGTTAGGTATCGAATCCCTGATCGAGATCGAGATTTGAGAGTCAAGTCTCAGGTCGGGGTTTGGAGTTAGGTCAAGTTGGGTTTGGGTGTTGGGTGTGGATGTTAGGTCAAGTTCAAGAATTAGGTTAACGTCTGCAGTCAAGTTTAGATCATGTCTCAATTTAGGATCATGGTTGCAATCCTGAGTTCAGTCACGAGTAGGTGTTGAGGTCAGTGTTAAGTCCCGGGTCAGGATCGAATTTAGGTTTTAGGGTGGGGGTACGTGGAGATGAGGGAAGGCAAAGGCCTGGGCGATAGAGTGAGAAGCGAGTGGTGGATTAGGGGAGCAGGTGTGGGCCTGAGTAAAAGGCGGGGTGGGAGTACGTCGCACGATGGGGTGGTAGGTTGGGGGGCTGGGATCAAGGGTTGATGGCATGTGGTCTCTAGGTTGATTAGATGGTGGTGATGAGAATAGTAAGGTTGAAAGAGAATTTTGATTTTTTTTTTTAATTTTAAGTAAAAAAAATTAATTTTTTTAAACTAGTAAACAATATTTTTAATAACATTTAAGTCAACTAAACATGCAAAAATTTTAAAAAATATTTCTGACGACCATTACCAAGTAAATTCAACAGGTGTAACTTGTAACCGTGCGTTTCATTAGTCGAATTTTTGTAAGGGTCACATTCATTATGTGAATAAAGAAAAATAAATAGCCAAATTGTTATGAAATAATAAAGAAAGAACAAGAATATTGTAGAGAAAGAGAGAAGGAGAGGAGTTCTTATTTCTTTTGATGGGATGAAATACAATGAAGGAGAACCCCTCTATTTATAGGGACAATTTCTCCTAACTTTTCTCCAAAGAATAGACTTTCACTATAATATAAACACATGTATCCACTACAATACCAATACCTTTATGGACATTCACTATAATACAAATATGTTTATAACACTCCCCCTTGAATGTCTATTTGATAGATAATGTGCCTCGTTAAAACCTTACTAGAAAAAACCCAGTGGGAAAGAATCTAGTGAAGTAAAAAGAGTACACATATCTAATAATACGCATTTTGGTTGTCTCTTTAAAAACCTTACAAGGAAAACCCAGTGGGATAAAACCTCGTAAGAAAAAAAGAGTACAACGCGTATTAACTCCTCCTAATTAGAACATCCTTGAATCTTTGCATCCCGATCTTGTGCACCATCTTCTTGAAAGTTGCAGTTGGTAGAGATTTGGTGAATAAATCAGCCACATTATCACTTGAGCAAATCTGTTGCACATTGATATCACCATTCTTTTGGAGCTCATGTGTGAAGAAAAACTTTGGGAGATGTGCTTTGTTCTATCTCCTTTTATGAATCCTCCCTTTAGTTGTGCTATGCATGCAACATTATCTTCATACAAAATTGTGGGTACCTTGTCACAGTTCAAACCACATTTTTCTCTAATGAGATGTATCATGGACCTTAACCACACACATTCTCGACTTGCTTCATGAATAGCTATTATCTCAGTATAATTTGGTGAAATAGCTACGAGAGACTGCTTTGTAGATCTCCAAGATATGGAAGTACCTCCACATATGAACACGTAGCCAGTTTGAGATCGAGCTTTGTGTGGGTCAGATAAATACCCAGCATCAGCATAGCCAACAAGATCGGGACTGCAATTATTAGAATAAAATAAGCCCATATAGGTAGTCCCTTTTAGATACCGCATTATGTGTTTTATCCCATTCCAATGCCTCCTAGTAGGAGCAGAACTATACCTTGCTAACAAATTAACCGAAAAGGCTATATCAGGCCTTGTAGTGTTAGCAAGATATTTTAGTGCACCAATTGCACTAAGATATGGTACTTCAGGACCAAGAATTTCTTCATTCCTTTCTTGAGGTCGAAATGGATCTTTATTCACATCAAGTGATCGAACAACCATAGGAGTACTTAATGGATGTGCGCCATCCATATAAAATTTTTTCAACACTTTTTCTGTATAGACAGATTGATGTATATTTATATCGTCTGCTAAATATTCAATTTGCAGACCAAGACAAAATTGTCTTTCCCAAATCTTTCATCTCAAATTCTTTCTTTATATAATCAATTGCCTTTTGAAGCTCTGTTGGAGTTGCAATGAGGTTTATGTCATTAGCATAAATAGCAAGTACAACAAACTCCGATGTTGTTTTCTTATTTGCTTTTCCTCATATAAGAATTATGAAGAAGTTTGTAAAAACTTGTAAATGCTTCAGGCATTTTGAATCCTTCATGATTTTCATATAAATTTTATCAAGTGATAACATTCATTAGTATTTAAATGCGTGACATCTTCTAGTGTCTGGACTACAGGTCCAATAAGCTTTACGCTTATCAATACGCATCATTTCACTTGATGATTATTTCTACATCAACATGGTTTAATAGACGTAGAATTCAGATCCTTACAATCTTTTACAATATTGCACGCTATATTGTATCAAAGATATCGTCGACGGTATATCATTTATATCGGTTTGCAATTGGACATAACTCATTGAGATCTCATCACTTTCAATGTATTTCTTAGGTACCTAAACCTCTCATGAGGTTTCATGAAGTGTTATATCGTAGGCTCTTCAAGAGCACATTGCCTCCTTATTATGATTATTTGCTCCATTCTTTTTTTTTCCAAAGATTATTGCAAAAGAAACCAATTGATCTACAATGCTTCATGCATACTGTAGACTCTGTCCTTCGGGGACATAAATTTAATAGGAGCTTTTGCAGCTGGAATATAAAAATAATTTTAGGTCAGCAAATGCTTCAGGCATTCTGATTTGAATTATTTTGAAGGAGGATCATACTAATAATAATTCACAATATATTTCTTAACTGCTTATTTTCTCCTCCTCATGTTAGAAAAACTAATATGCATTCCCGATCTTCTTTGGGGAATTCATCTATGTGTATCATGATAGATTCATTAACCATATATTACATATCAAAAGTTATTAGATGAAAATATTTGGTTCCTGACCTAGAACCAATTGATTGGAAGGAGGATTAATCATAATTTATTGCTCAGCATACAAGTGTTATTGTATATAATATATCATATGATAGACCAACTCACTAAGTTTTGTTCTCATAAGCAATGGTTTAACTATTTATCGAAGGTATTTAATGTCAAACCAGCTTATATATAAACCAACATTATCAAGATAAATTTTCTTGATTACACAATCTGAAAATTATACTTTTAACTCAATTAATATTGAGTAAGTATCTTTGTGAATGTCAAACTACAGGTTGACAATAAATGCACATGTGACCATCTTATAGATGCATCAATTTAAGACATCACATGGCAGGTGAATGAGCCCATATTCACCATTTACACTTTTCAGAATTTAGGGATTCAGTCCCAATAATAGCTGGTATAATCAACTTGTCATGAGAACAAACAACACAAAAAGATTTCTTGAAGAATCTTCTAGTTTTTCAATATATATTGCAATACTCAATTAACACATCATATCAGGATGATCAAAATGGTAATGTCAATTGATAATAATCCATACTAGTAAACTTCAGGTTTACCATGACATGTATTATTTATTTTAGTAAATTCAGATTTACTATGTCATGAATTTCACATCAATAAACTTCTGGTTTACTATAGCATGTAATTTCATCATGCATATATTTGTAATACAAATCGGATAACCTTTCCATGGTACTTTTGGAGATATTTAATCTCCCAATCATTTGTAGTCTCAATATGATAACCATTTTTATTGTTGGTAAACTTCAATTTTACTACAATTTGTGTTTTAATCATAACAACTTTGTACTACAATAAGGGATGAAGACATAATAATAAATAAACTCTTCAGGAGCTTTCAATTTATTTTTCATAATATTATTTGGACACTACTGGTGTCATGATTCTTGTTGACAAACAATCACGTTCTTTTGCAGACCTTGATCATTAACTTACACTATCTAATATTGCTTAGATACTTCTAGTATCATGAAAGCAAATTCAGACACTGCAGGTGTCAAGAAATAAATAGTAAATATTGAGTTCTAAACTTTATTATTTCAAACTTTTACTGCTTCAAGAGTAGATTGCAAGTTTTACTACTTCAGGAGTAAATTGTAAGACAGGAGTAATTGTAAGATTTACTTTTGAAGAGTCTTACTACTTCAGGAATAACTGTTTAATTCTTACTACTTCAGGAGTAAATTTCATATTTACTACTTTGGAAGTAAATTTCACATTTACTACTTCGGGAGTAAATTTCAAGATTTTATTAAGTATTGTTACATTCATTTTCAGGACTAGATCTGTATTAGATCTATATTTGTAACATTTATCAAAAGTTCTCAATTTCTCATTCTTCAGGAATGAAACACGATCATCTAAATATGCCTTAACCACATAAGGTATGATAGCTTAAAACCTCTTTTAAGATATTGCTACTTCGGGAGCAAATTGAGACATGCATATATTATAGATGATTTCTCTTACATATTTTCAACTTAGAAACAATTTTGAATGTTGATGAGCTATACTCATGAACAGACTTATAGTCTTGATGGATCCAATCAAATCGTGTCATTGGGTGTATGACCATCTTTAGGTGGTCATACCTTTCTTTTGGGCTATTCCACAAAACAAGTGGATCCTTAATCGTGAGATATTCAATTTTAAGAATTTCGTCAAGATGATGACGCAAGAATATCATAACCTTAGCACGATCTTGATTTGATGCTTTACTTTTAATGGTGTCTCCAAGACCTATTGCATCCATAAGCTTATTATAATTACATGTGAAAATATTATCACTTCTAGTGATCATATATATATATATATATATATATATATATATATATATATATATATATATATATATATATATATTGTTCTGTTGGAACAAATATATATCCACAATGTTTGTTCTTCTGGACAATTATGAGGCATGAATTACCAAGTGAATCAATAAGTCGTTCTCAGATCCATAAACAAAATCGATATTCTTATTAGTAAAGACATAAATATCAAGAAATACTAACCTTTATTTTTCAAAGAAACTTTGATTTTCTTACCTCAAGTGAGTGCTCAAGGCAGAGATTCGTGCTGATAACGTGTTATGAAATAATGAAGAAAGAACAAGAATATTGTAGAGAAAGAGAGAAGGAGAGGAGTTCTTATTTCTTTTGATGGGATGAAATACAATGAAGGAGAACCCCTCTATTTATAGAGACAATTTCTCCTAACTTTTCTCCAAAAGATAGACTTTCACTATAATATAAACACATGTATCCACTACAATACAAATACCTTTATAGACATTCACTATAATACAAATATGTTCATAACGCAAATAGAATAATGAGAGGAAGAAGCAAAAAAATGATGAAAGGGATAATAACCTTTTTGGGCCACTCTACAAAATAATAGGGGGTATATATATATATTAGAATAATGAGAGGAAGAAGCAAAAAAATGATGAAAGGGATAATAACCTTTTTGGGCCACTGTACAAAATAATAGGGGGTAAATATATATATATATATATATATATATATATGTTTTGTACATTGAGTACAAATATACATATTATATATATAAAATCAATATATGTGTTTTGTATATTTATACTAGGGCACATAATTAATTTCGGCCAATGGGCCAAAAACAAAAACAAAAAAACGGAAGACAAATATTTTTCTTAAGCCTAAAAAGGTATCACATCACCTCTCCTTAAACAAGCTTTATATTGATTAGGTAGGTACACTAGTTTTCCTCAATTTTACACAAAAAGAATACTTACATAATTTATCTCTCATAGTCTTTGTACCTCTTCTCTTTATAAGAGCCTTCAAAAATTCCTCTCAATATCATCAAGTTCACAGGAGCGGCCCAAAATTAGATGCCCCTCACTTGATTTTGACTTAATTAAGGTTTTACAAGAGATGCTAGAAAGAATTTAACATATTGGAACTCAATGAATCGATCATTGCCGGTTGTCTTGGTGCTGAACTCTAGCTACTTGAGTTTGGATGTGTGAGAGAAGCCTCAATATCTTTGTTTTGAGAAGAATCTACATACTTAAGGTATTGATCAATATGTTTGGTATCTGAGCTACCAAGATACCATTTTCGAGTTGTTTTTGGTCTTTTGCTGATTGCAATGGAGATGTCATTGGGAAATAGGTCTCTCAGAACAAAAGCATGAATGATAGTTGTCACAAGCAGTCCTGTTACAGTGAGTGTAGAAAGAGCACAGAGTATGATAGCTAGGCACTTTGTCACCAGGTTGGTTACTACAAGTGAGTACCTGATGGTAGCAATAGCAGCTCCTGTCATAGGGAAAGTGTAAGCCCACCACGCCAATGAAAACCTGCACGCGGTTGAGTACAAACTTTAATATCACGACAAAGATTTGTAGGAGGAATTTAAGATATATAGGCTATTTTACATACTTGAAACCTCGGAAGAAGTTAATGCGAACAGCCTGAAAAGCAACAAGAAAGAATGAAAATATGTTACTGGTGTACTAATTTGATTCTAGATGTAGTTAAATGCAAAAAAATTGACGAGACATACCAGTGAAAAATAGAGGAATAAGGCAATGAAGTAAGCAATCTTAGATCCATGATCGAAAGACCCTTGGATCGTTGCCCATGCCATAGAAGCGACACTAGGTGCAGCAACAAACAGA
Source organism: Datura wrightii (assembly GCA_035772735.1). NCBI lineage: Eukaryota > Viridiplantae > Streptophyta > Magnoliopsida > Solanales > Solanaceae > Datura > Datura wrightii. Next base: position 189,851,843 of record JASDFA010000018.1, on the reverse strand, counting down.
AAGAAGACCGGGTGAAGTTCCTTTGGCAGTGTCTCGTTTGTTGGAAGTCTCTGGTAGAGTGTTACAAACATGACTATATAATGAGCCAATCCAACAGCAAAAAAGAATATTGGCCCTTCTGTTAGTCCCATGGATGCACCAAGCAATGCACCCACGAAATTCCCAACAATTGAGAGATGATTCGAGGGATTTGCTACCTTTGAGAGTCTTCGTTGTCCTCCAGACATCCATTGTCCATAGAGCTTTAGCTCTAGACAAAAGATTGGGGTCATAAGAATGTACCATAAAGATGTGTGCAGGTTTTGAGTGACGGATGCTGGAACTCCAAGTGCTAAGAACAGAAGTGCTATCCAGGGTGCAAAGAAGAAGTTAACACGAATTGGATGGTAGTACTCCCGACGAACAGCTTCAAAGTAGAAAATGAATTTCAGAGCGTAGACGAAAGAAATAATGACCATAAGTGCAGCAGATATGCACCATAGGCCAAGATTTGCTTTCAAGCTTACGTGCAGGAATTTTGTCGAGGCAGAAGTGGCCAGGTTCTTCCACATTATAGCTTGACTGCTAACACCTAGACAGATACCGAAGGAAGAAATAGGGAAACGAAGAAGAAATGGCCATTTTCTGTCTTCTGGAAGAATGATTTCCTCAGAAGCCTGCAGAGGGGAAAAATAGATGCTAATTAATGATGAAAAATAGAAGTCTCCATATATCCACAACTAGATTTATGAGTGAAAGCAAGTATACCCTTAAGGTGTCCAATTCTGGGCCTTCCAGGGCATCAAAATATCGATCGACAGGAATAGTTTCTATGTGATGACTTGGTTGAGAAATAGGCTCTTGTTCCTTTCCACGCAAAGCTGATATTTGTCTCTCCAGTCTACCAGACCATGTTTTAAAAGAGTCAAACCTTGTATCCTTTAGCTTATTATTATTATTATTAATTTTGGGATTCCTCGATGGAGTGCTAGGAAATTTTCCACTTGCAGGAGACTCCGGAAACACTGTACCTCTAGGCGTTGACGCCTGAGAATAAGATAATATTCGCTTATTATTATTCTGTGTGGTAGTACCTCTAGGCGTTGATGTCTGAGAATGAATCTCATTGAAGCAAGGAGTGGGTGGCATACTAATGGAAATACTGGTGTCACTCTGTTGTTCAGCAGCAGCTTTACTTTCCTGAGAAGAATAAAGTATTAGGCCAAATTGTGTTACACAGAAACATCAGAATTAATCATCATATATTCCAATTGAATGCAAGATATGTACCAACTTTCAACAGACAGATCTTAATAGGGGAGATATATATTTATTAGATATTATGTAGGTGAGTGACATATATACTGGAAAATAGGCAAAATTTGCATCTAAGTTACCAGCATAAATATGGAAATTACATTTATACGAAGTTCAATTTTCTAACGACTTACTGTGGCTAGTGAATTTAGAGAGTGAGAGCGGGTTGCCTCAAGCTGATAATTAGTAAGATCTGCATCCTCTAAAATGCTATCAAAGCGCTTCATTTTATGAAAAGTTATAGTTCTGGACATTGATGGAAGCTTTTGCACAGAATCTTCTTTTGTAGAACAAGTTGTTCTGATCATGGCTATAACAACAGGATCTGCAAGTTGAAAATTGATGTTAATTAGTACATATTTGTTACGAACACAGGATCAAGAGATACATCAAAACCCAAGTGAGCTGATTTTACCTTTCAGAGGACCAACAGTAAGGCCAAGCAGATTTTGAGTAATACTGTTGTTCGGATGGAAGCTGAACAGAATTCACACCAGCGGTGGAGTAAGCAAGTGAGGTGGAGAGAACACAGAGGAAGACATCAGTATAAAAAGGACTATTCATGCAATGTTCTTGGAAACACACATCAGTCACAATTACCAGTATAATACAAGCTGTCATGCATGAAACGACAAAACCAAACCATCCAACAAAATAAAATATATACTCTCGATTTCAATTTATATGATATATATATATTTTTTAGTTTATCCCAAAAAATAATAACACATTTTTATATGTAGTATTAATTTAATTTTAAAATATTCAAGTCACCTTTAATAAAATAATTTATAGACATACAAATATTCATAACTTATTTTAAATCATAAATTTTAAAAATATTTTTTTATTTCTTAAATTACGTAATTAATCAAACTATATCACATGAATTTGTACCGGAGCACTTGTTTTCAGGAAGCAACATTGGAGGTTCTCAACAACAATAAATACTCTTAAAATAGAGATGCTACCTGGTCGATACTAAACAATTTAGTCATATATTCGTCAACATGAGTTGGCTATTGGTGAAGAAAGAAAACAATCAATTTTATAAAATTGAAAATTATTGGAGAATAGACAGGCACGCAAATGCAGAAATCAACCAATGCATGTGCGTGGAATCAAATTCAGAGGGATTGGGTACACTAAGTACTGAACAAAATTATTTTTGGGTCAAACATGAGATGTACAATAGTCATATTATATTCCCTACGCACACCAAATATATGACAGCTTATAATAATACCCCCTATATAATATTATTGGAATAAATACGTTCCTTCATGAGCATCCGATAAAATTTGAATGAAGATTGAATTTAAAAAATATATTTTGTCAATTTTGATTAGTTTGGTGTAATTAAGTTGGACAGGGAGCTTAAAAGACAAAAGAATTAACTTAACTATGTAATAAATCTTTATGAATATTGAAAGTATATAAAATTAATAATAATAAAAAATTTTAAAGTTAAATTATAAATATAAAAAGATATTTGTTTTTCAGAATATATTAATAAGAAAATAATATCACATTAATAAAAAAAATATCAAAAATATTTGGAGCATAGAGTTTATAATTTTAAACATATCGTGATAGTTTTATATGTATAAAAGTAGCCAAAACATAGGGAGTACTTTATCAGTGATTCTTTAGTATAATATTGAAGTTCATCATTCAGTGGAATAACATTGAGGGTGTTTGAATGCTTATAAGCTAGATTAATTGATTTATAAGTACTTTCTATTTTAGTTACGTATTTGATAAATATTAAAGTTTTTATAAGTCTAGTGCTTTTAACTCAAAATTAGCTAAAAGTCAAAAGCTAGTCATCCCAATTAAAGAAAAAAAAGAAGGAGAAAAAAAAATTCTCTAGTCCACCATAACCCTAATCGAAAACTTCCGACTTTCGCCTATATATTAATGGCCAATATGATTGGCGGGCAACCTCCTCCTGAGGTCACTCTACCGATTACGATATATATATCTCCAGCAAGAATGGCGACATATGCTGGAGCTCTAAATCCATACATGACAGCCACAACCATGCAACCTTTAGATTTTAAATATCTCTTTTTTTAGAAAAAAATTAAAATTAGTGAAATGGCTAAAGGACAAAATATATAAAATAATTAACCAAAAATAGAACAAAATCTGGCCCAACGGACCCAACACAATGACCCAAACCGGACCGGCCAAAAACAAAATCTAATAAAATAAAACAGAAAACAAAGGAGCTTATACTAAGACTTTTCCTAAACGAAGCTTCTAGACCACTCAGACATCTTCTCCATCACGTAAGGGTGACCGTGAATCCATGGCCATGCAACCACTTATTCTTCGAAGCACCGATGATCTTGAAGTATCTATAGTGTCTGGTAGAGAGGTCAAAGATAGCTACTACCATGTAAACACAAAGAGAAAGACGAACACATCAAAACTTTATTGATTTCACTTTAGACATTCAAAATTCTCACAAATATCGTGAAACCAATTCCGATGACGAGTTCTTCAAGAACTTGAGGGTTTCTTTCATATTGTGTATATCTAAAGTAGTAACATCAAACATATATTGTCTCAATCATCTAGGTATTCTAGATCTGACTAAAATTCTTAGTTTCTTTCAACAGAATGACCTTTAGAGAAGCTAATACCATAGTCAAGGAGAAATTTCATAATATTTAGGGTGTATTCCGTAAATAGGAAAATACTTTCCTATTTTTTCTTGTTCCGTTGTTTAAAAATTTTGAAAAATATTTCTTTAGGAAAATAAATTCCATGAAAGTAAGAAAAATTACTTCCATAATAAAAGTAGGGAAAACAAGTCACATTATCTTCTCCCACCCTCACAACAATCCACCACAAACCACCCCCCACCACACTCCCCTACCCAACAATCCCCATCACTACCCAGCCAACACACCCACTCGCCCCACCTCCACCACTACCCCCACCATTCGCCTCCATCTATCCCGCCTCTTACATCCAACCCTTGCCAGTCCACCCACCTAACCTATCCCTACCTTCACCCCTACCTCACCATCCTGCCCCACCACCACCCACCCCTAACCTCCATACCCCTACCCCACTCACCCGCCCCACCACACCCATCCTCATCTTCATAATTTTATCTTGAATATATACAAATACTTTTAAGATAATATTTTTTTACTTGCATACTGAACACAAGAAAATAAGTAATAAACAACTTATTTTTCATGAAAATATTTTTCTACATGCCAAACACATCCTTAATGCTATTATAGACCCCTGATAATGTTTATAGCAGTCTGTAAACTATTTTGGATGTAGACCTTCCAATATTGCATGTAGACTGAATTGTGTCGACTTGATATTTATCTTGAGCTTTTGTTCTTGTACAATATTAGCTTCTTTTATCCCCTGTACTTGTGTCTATGTATCCCTTGGTGTTGTTTGTATCTTGAAACTTGTGTTTTGATATCTTTTTTTATCTTGAGATCTGTTGTTTTAGATATATCTAGATTTAGTATCCTCCTGCCTTCTATGGGTATCTCCTCACAATTGTTAAAAAATAGCGCACCTGCAAAATGAACAACTAAGTTGGTAAAATAATCTGCCAGCTAGTTGCCATCTCTATACACATGTTTTACTAAGACGTTGTCATTCCTCCTTAGCATGTTAGTGCTCTTCACTTCCATGATAATACTCCAAGGAACCTCCAAAATCCCATCTAGCACATTCTTCATGATTAGAGAGTCAATTTTCATCACTATAGGAGTTAGTTGATTGGAAATGCAAAACTCAAGTCCAGCCCTTATAACTCTAGCTTCAGCAGTTATATTAGATACATCAGGAATCTTCCTTGCCTCAACATATTTTAAATTGCTAGCACAATCTTTAACACAAAAACCTATGGCACTAGGCTCTGGATTTTCTTTAAAAGCACAATCATCGTTACATTTATAAGTCCCACTTTAAGGAATTCTCCAATACATAACATTGCAGTTAATAGTGGAAGAATACTCTTCAAGAAATCTTATTAATAAAGGCTAGTGCTGAGGAAGGTATTTCAGCTAAGGGTATCTATTTTTAGCAAAAAGGTATAGGCTTCTGTTAATCTCCACCAACACTTTAAAGTATGACATAGTTTCCTCATCGATAATTGCATTTCTCCTCTTCCAAGTATATTCCATAGGATGAAGGTCGATACTGCTTTATAAATAGGTTTTAGTTTAGTTGCACAGTCCATAGACCACCATTTGTCTAGTGTATCTTTCAACTGAAGAAAAGAATTTTGAATTCCAGTAGCTGAAGCAAAAAACCTGCCAAATTCTAACTAGAAAAGGGCAAGTTAGAAATAAATAGTCTATAGTCTCCTGGCATTCATTCTCACAACAACAACATAATAGATTGTCCACTAAACCCATTCCAGACAGAATCTCCCCCATAGGCAATCTCTGTTTCCACACTATCCATAGCAAGAAATAAACTTGAAACCCTTTTTATCCAGAAATTTAAATAAAATTTCTGTTTTTTCTTCAGCGTGCCTTAAGATCTCCCATGCACGGCTGATAATGAATCTTCTATTCCCAATAGGCATTAACATATTTTATCCCAGTCTTCTGTTACTTCAGTGAAGTGTAGCTCCTTGAACACATGATCAACTATGTGTTGGGGCATGGTCTGTTATAACTTGTCATTGTTCCATGTGCCTTGGTTCATGAGTTGTTTTACATCTTTCACTGACCTATCAAAGTTGAAAGTTGGGGCCAGTATAGTGTAAGGCCCCAAGTTTGGTCCAATTCTCAAACACACATTAGAGTGACCACATCTAATTTCCCACTAAACTTCCTGGTCAATACAATCTCTAGCTTATAGGATGTATTTCCATAATTGTGATCCTCCTTTCCACTCCACTACCTAAGGTATGTGCCTCTTGCGATACTTGTTCTACATACAATTGGTCCACATTTACTTTTTGGTTCAGAAAATCCACTAAAACTTTGCAAATTGTGCCTTAGATACATCAAACAAGGATCTAAAACTCGACCTCCCTCTTCTTTAGGTAGACACATATTACTCCAAGACACCCAATATTTTTTCTTTCGACTATGTTGTTCCGTAGGAATTTAGTAAACAATTATGAATATCATGGATGACACACTTGGGGGAATTTACTATTGATAGCAAATAGATGAGCGTACTTTTCAATACACTTGTAATCAGTACAACTTTTCCCCTAAATGATAGTATGTTATCCTTCTAGGCTTGCAACTTATTCTTAACCTATTTGATTATATCATTGTAATAGCTTTTCCTTTTCTTGGTATGGAACATTGGGCACCTAGGATACATAATAGGAAATTTTCCCCTGGAAAGTCTAGTCATCTCTTCAACCTATTGAATAAGATTGTTAATAGTTTAGTTGTAAACACAAAAGGAGCTTTTTTCTTTATTAATCATTTGGCCATATTGCTTCTCATATTCTCCCAGTCTTCATAATCGATTCCAAAGATACTTTATCTGCAAATGTAAAAATTACTATATCGCCAACATATGATAAATGATTCAATGGAGAATTACACTTAGGCATGAAAAAGATTTTGAACAATAGGGTTGCGGTAATGAATTAAGAGCCCTAATAATACTTTTACGGTAAGGATAAATAGGGTTGCGGATAGAGGTTCACCCTATTTTACACCAATAAAAAGACTGAAAAAATCATGTGCTTGACTATTGATCAATACATAATACCAATTATTAGCAACAAGTCTCTAGATCATATCTATAAAATATTTACTGAAACTCATTTTTTGTAACACACTAATAAGGATCTTCCAAGAAATGTTGTTAATCCTTTGACTATCTAACTTAATAAACACATTAGCAATCTTACTCATTTTTCTTATATTAGTTGTGATATTTTGAGAAAGAAGGATATTTTCTATGATATTCCTTCCCTTAACAAAACTTGATTGGTTCTGTGAAATCAGAGATGGAAGAAACTTCTCAAGTTTATCATGAACAACCATGGAGATTCACTTTATTTAAAAAATTACTCAAACTATTTGGTCTTAGATTAGATAAAGTTTGAACCCTATCCTTGTTAGGGATTAAGACAAAATTAGTGTGAGTAATAGATTTAGAAAGTGTATGCCCATTAAAGAAAGCCTTGACTTTATCCAACACATCCTCTCCAACTATGTCCCAACAAGTCTGATAGAAACAACCAATCATACCATCTAGGCCACTGCTCCTATCTCCATTAAATTCAAAAACTACCATTTTAACCTCTTGTACTATGGGGATGCCAGTTAGCCTCCCATTATCCTCTTGATTCACTATCTCAGGAACATTACTGATTAGTGAGAATTTTGCTCAGAAATTATCTCCGATGAATTGATTTATATAGAAGCTAATAGCTTCTTCTACCACCTTATAACTATCTTCCACCAAATCCCGATTACTATTTTAGATCCTATTAATAGTAAGCCCTTTTCTCCTCCTATTGACTAGATTAAAGAAGAATCTAGTATTTCTGTCACCTTCTGAGAACCAATTGGCTTCTACCTTTTATTTTCAATACTCTATTTCATAGTGTAAATATTATTTTATTTCAGTTTGTGCTCTCTGTAGAAAAGTTCTATTTTCTACTGTGAAAATTCTTCAAATAAACTCTCTTTGACCCTAATTATATCTTCCTTATTTCTAACTATTTAAAAATATCTTCAAAATATTCTTTGCTCCACACTGAGAACGTTGTCATGGTATTCTTCATCTTCTATTTCATCCTTAGAAAAGCATTAGTTTCTTCACTAGTATCCCAATTCTCCTTAACAACTTTCAAAAAGTTGATATGTTCAATTCAATATTTTAGAAACTTAAAAGGTCTATTGAAGTGAGTAAATTGTCCACCACAAAATAAAATAGGGGTACATGATCTGATCTGCTCCTAGATAAATAATTCACCTCCACAAATCCAAACCAATATTGAAATTTATGGTTAGCCATTAATCTGTCAAGTCTCTTAAAAATGCACTCTTCATCATCCCTTCTGTTCTACCGAGTAAATGGACTTTCTTTGAAATTAATTGTATACAGTTCACATGAGTTTAAAAAAAAATAACATCTTTATATTTAGATAGGAAAATTGAAAGCCCTCCTAACTTTTCCTCTTCATTTAATATGACATTCAAATCTCTCCCAACCAGCCGAGGGAGATTCATGTTATTAGCCATAACATAGATGTCATGCCACAACTCCAGTCTTTTTAGTGCTTTGCATTTGACATAAACTAAAGCAACAATAGTAAATCAACCATTATCCTTGAAGTATTGACTTAACTGTAAATAACTGAGTAGTGTCTAGTAGAGTTTTCACTGATATTTCCTTCATCCACAAATATCCAGATCTTATCATTTTGGTTGAAATTAGAATACTTCATACCTAGTCTCTTTTTATATTTTTGGACATGCCTTTATTCTTGGAAAGGTTCTATTAATGCAATCATAAAAAAATTGTGATGTCTGTGTAACATTTGAACTCTGTGAAATGCCTGTTGAGTATTAACTGACTTGATATTCCAAAGTAAGGTTTTTAGCATCATTTAACAGTATACTTGGCTACCCTTTTTTGGAACTACTATAGTATATTGTAGTGCTTCCCACCCTTGCCTATGTTTCTCCTTCCTTTAGGGTGAATAACCCCTGCTTCTCTTGTCATTTGCTCCAAATTTCTTGGATTGTCTCCTTCCTCCTCGTCTTCCATATATTCATCCTCCTTATCCTCCTCTATGTTATCTGGTTCTACTCTCTAATGTGAAACTATAAGATGTAGCTTGTTAAGAGGTTTGTTCTTTATCGATAACAATAGGCTGATTCTCTAAGTTGATCACTATCGCCAACCTACCTCCTAATATTTATCCTGGACAATTAAGAGGATATCTCTAAGTGTCATAGCATCCTAACCTGTGTCTTCACCACTTCCCTATATTTTAGTTGTACAATGTATTTATTCTAACTTGTGCTATTTTTATTCCATCATGTGTAGCTAATTCCTTTACTAAGATTGTGAACCCAATAAGTTTGCGAAACTGAGTAATCTCATCTTGATTGTTGATAGTGAATTCAAATATATTTTATTAGGCTTTATTTTTCATTAACAGTTGATGGTTGCAAACATCAATTTACGCCATATAACTCTAATAATACTTGAAAAAGGTAATTAAGGCTTGGAAAGATTAATTATCAAGAACTCGAGGTATTAGCCCTCATTTGATAAATTCGCTTAGGAATAAGTTGAATTTACTTGGCAGAGAATAATCGTTTTGAATTCAACTCTGATTTGTTCGGAAGAATCAACTAACAGAAATATCACTTACATGTTGGAAAACAGTGAGTGACCATTTACAGATTATCTTCATATGAATACAAAGTCGTTATCAGTATCTTGATTGAGAGACTCAAGTAGAGTAGTCTTTAATGGAAACACAACCTTAGTTCTTTAATATATTGATTAACAACAACTTAATTTTAGAATATTATTTAGTTTATAAATTTCAAATATTTCAACATTAATGAAATAGAATCTTAAGAAGACAAATCAACTATTTATTCACATCAATAACCTTTTCACGCCTATTCCCTCAGGGATTCAACCCCTACCTAGTCGGGTTATTATATTTGCATACGATCATTTTACATAGTATTTTAGGTGTAATTTGAGCATATTATAAACCTTCCAAAGATCTACCCACAATTGGGTGGGCTTTTATATCTGGAACAAAAAGTTCATCCCGTGCTCGCGACGTGATCTCCAAGATGAGGAGAGGCCTCGTGATGGTCTTCGCACCACAAGGCCTAGCTTGGCTCCATACTTAGTAAATTACAGCCTTCTTTTATGGCCCCCTTGCGGGGTGAGCTTCATAGTGAGGAGTTATTTTGCCTTCAGCCTCGCAAACTGTCTCCATACTTAGCAAAAATCACATTCTAGGCCTCGTAACACGAGATCCATAGTTATATGGGAGCTCTCTTTGAGCTTCGCTCTTCAAGGCTCCTGACAACTTTCATACTTAGTCGATTTTTTTCCTTTTTTTCTTCTTCTGTGCTTATCTGGTATGCTCCAAAGTGAAGTTTAAGCTTGCCTTGAGTTGTGTTCCTCATGGAACATAATATTCCTTCACACTTATACATTTCTAGAGGGTTTTACTTGGAATATAGACAACACACTTTTCCTGAAGCAATAATTAAGCATAGTTAAGTGTATTTAGCTTCTTTTATCTTTGAACAAGACACAAATATGAATAAAATATGATTATTCCATGTGTAAATACACCAAACATTATTTGGTCAAGAGGGAATAAGTGAAAAGGACAATGACGTATCAACCGAGCCATACAAATGGTCTACACATGATGGTAAAATAGTAGATGTCATTTATAACGACCCTGTACTAAAGTCATGACTATCCCTAGAGTACGGATAGGCCAGCTAGAGCTCTATGATTTGCATTAGTACTCTTGTAAAAAATTTTAAGTAGACACTCTCTTTACTTGTAAAGATGATGAGTGAACAATGAAATATACTATCTCTACCCTCTAACCATCTATTGCTCTGACTTCTCTTGTTTCTTTCTATTTGTATCTGATCAGGCGTCCGACTAATTTTCATTAAGGTTCTAAAAAGTCATATCAGTTAACCTGAGCAACTCCAGAGAATGTTTACTTTTCAATATATATTATCTTCTCTGTATGTGCTTATTTATTGAGAGAATATATAAAATCCTCCTTGTACTTATGCCTTATTTTTAAGAAGCCACTTTAACATTGTCGGGTTCCTATTATCCCTCCTAAACTAATTCAAAGGGAACTAATCACCCTTTTAAGCTCAATATCAATCTTAAAGAAGAGTGTGTACATCACACTCCATTCGTATTTTGACTCGCCGTTTCTTATTTTTTAATCATTTTTGCATTTTTTTCTTATTTATTTTTCGTTGCTATTTTTTTTTCTTTTTTCCTTTATCCCCATCTCTCGAGAAGTTTAGGGACTTCATTTCCTTACTTCTCCCACATCATTCTCTCTTTTCTTTTCTTCTATTTTTCTTTAGAGTCAAATTAACTATTGGGTTTGATAAATAAAGGAGAGAAATGAGTAGGATGCGAGTTATTTTATTTACCGAAAAAAAAGTTGTCGGTATTAATTATTTTTTCTGGCGAAGTGGGTATGTTTTCTTCTAACACACTAGTATAAATACTTTTCTAGATCTTTTCTTTGTAAACTCAAACTCAATCTCTAATAGAAGAGACTGAAAATATCATATCTTTACGAAAATATTGACTGTCAATTAACTTTTTTTTGTTAGATTTTTTTTGGTCGCCGGTGAAGAACAACAGAAAAATTTTGTGGAAAAAACTTGTTATTTTTTGGTATAGTAATAGGTAAGAAAAGTCCAAGACATTGTATGTAAGGAAGAAATCAAAAGTGAATCTCCATGTCTATAGCTCGAAAGCGTCTATACAACAATGGATATTGAGGTTCTACAAATATGAAGAAGAAAAATAAAGGAAAAAGAAAACAAGAAAAGAACAAAATCAGAAGAGAAATATGAAAATTAAAAGAAAGAAAATACAATTAATAAAAAAATATTATAAAAATAAAATTTTAATAATGTTTTCTGCTGCTCACTCTCCTAAAAGAGAGTGACTCACACGCTCCATGCCAAGTAGTTAAAAGGGATTATTAATTCCACTTTAAATTAGTTTAGGGGTGTAATAAGATCCCCGCAAAATTGAAGTGTCTTCTTAAAAATATGGTACAAGTTCAAAGATGACTTATGTATTCTTTCTTTCTTTATTACCTATTTTAATCATTTCTAACCATCTCTATCGATATTGAATTATTGAGTTAATCAGTATTGCGTGTCCTTTACCTCATAATAAATTTAACCATACTGATTTCATTGATAAATAATATTTGAATCTCGTTAATAAAAATCTTGACTCTGTTACTACCCTCGCTAAAACGTTATGCATGTAATTCTATATAAAAGACATGCATAGTTATTAAATAAAATGAAAGCTCGAGTTCCAGAAGAACATTAAGGAGTATTTGACATGCGGGATGAGATAAGTAAGGATATTCTATCAGATTATTATATGTTGAAATAATAATTCAAAGTTGTAGGAAGCCAAATTTTTTTATGATTTTGTATTTGATAGTTTATTTAATTCATGTCTAGTTAGAATTTATTTGTTAAAGTATATAGAAATAAGTTTTCCTGTTTTGAGTTAAAATAGATTTCTAGTGTTATAAATAAGGGTGCTATATGACGTATTTTCTTGTGGCAAGAAATAATAAGATATGGCGGGAGAAATTGTGAATATTGTAGAGAGTATTCAAAGATTTGTTAGTTTATGAATAAAATATTTTCCTCCAAATTGGTATCGAAGCTTCTACGATATATCTTGGTAGAGTATCAAATAGCTTCTACCGCAGGGGGGCGGCACTAACTAATGTGTGTTGCCCGTCTAGCCAATGATTGTGGTAAAAAATTATCTGGCCAGTGATTATGTTTGCAAAAGTTAGGTTAACGATGTATGCATGAAAAACAATCATGCTGAGAAGGATTGATGAAAAGATTGCAAGTTTAAAGAGGTGAAAGCAAACATGGAACAACAAGAAGAAGCTTTTCTCTAAAAGGTGGAGACAAATAGTTGACATTTAAAAAAATGAAATTTGATTACAAGTGATCAATAAAATTGGGTATTGATGACAAAGTGCATCAGCGGGTGTTGGAGAGAAGTGCTCTAATAATTGAAAGTTGAAGAGAAGTATTTCAATAATTGAATGTTGATGAGAACTGCATCAACTATCGGAAGTTGGAGAAAAATTCTCCAACACAATCAAGAAAAAAAATAACGGGAGTTGGAGAGAAGTGCTCCAACAAAATTGAAAGTTGGATATAAGTGTTCCAACAATTGAATGTTGAAGAGAAGTATTTCAACACAAACAAGAAACAGGAAGATTGGAGAGAAGTGTTGTTACACCCAGTAAAAGTTAACGACTAATAAGCGTACGCGTGGATTTGTGATGAATAAAGAGAGTACGACCCGTGAATAAAGTCTGAAGTGGGTTCGGATGAGGTTAGACTGCGAAGGTGATCTTGGGCAATTTTATATGCCCAAGTGATACTCAAAAGTACCATTTTAGCCTTGTTTATCTATCAATGTGTATACATTCTCATGTAATTGGTAATAAAATGTGAATTTATACTAACTAACATGATTAGCATTATTTTGCAGGTAAAATGTAATTTCGGAAAGCTAAAATGCATGTTGGAGGATATCGGGGTTGGACTTGGATGCGAGCAAGGGACAAGACATTGGACAGCATGAAATAAACGGGCTCCGCGATGGAGCCGTGTCACGCTGCCATCGCGGAGGCCTTCTGCTTGGATAGGGAAATTTTGCCCAAATTCCAGAGAGGGTCCGCATCCGGTCCGTGGCACGGTGGCTTGGCTCCGCGTTGCACGCCGTGCCACGTTGAGCTTTAATTCCCGGACCCCCAGTTCCAGTGAAGGTCCGCGTCCGTAGCGTGTCACGGAGGCAGTGCTCCGCGATGCACTCCGTGACATGTTGCTTCTTTCTTCTTTAATTCAATTGCTTGTATGATTAACACTCATTTAAAGATGTTTAATCCACAAATGAGTGGCTAATTCCTCTTCTTGCTGAGGTTATGAACAATTGTGATGAAATGTGATCATTGATTCTTTGGTTATTCATCTTTTCTTCCATGGTTGTTCTATTAATTCTTGTTCTTACTGCATTAATGTGTGGCCTACGTTAATGTATATCTAAAAAGTTCGGTTTCACTCGAGAGAGCAAGAAATTGGAAAGTTGTGAATTAATAGGATATGATCTTTACTTGGTTTGGAAAAACTGAGAATTGATTTACTTTAGGATAGAAATATACCTGAAAGTCGTATTAGTCAATTTAGGAACCGGGTTTGTATGGCTAGAACATGAATTGCATTTAATCACAGAAATGTAGGTGGATGGTTCATGATTCTTAAGTGAGGTTAAATACGAGAGTTTTAATCTCTTGGCAATAGTTCTTGGCCAGCAACCGGAGGAAAAGATTAACCAAATTATGATGATAATTAATTTCATTAGATGTTCGTTTAACCTCAGCATGCTTTCATTCATAGTTCAGACTCAAAGTAGATAATTGTTTTAGCTTTAGCATAAAAATTATAAAACAAAATATCAAACTCTTGGTTACACTGTTTTCTGCATTTTTAGAATTAAAATATAGTACACTTGATCAAATTGCACTTCATCCCAGTCCCTGTGGGATCGATACTTGGCTTACTAAAGCCACTTTACTACTTGTTCGACCACGTGCACTTGCGTGTCGTTTTATATACCCCACAAATCACGCGAACAAGTTTTGGCGCCGTTGCCGGGGACTTGGCAATTGGTGAATTTGTTTTAAGTGTTAATTTACTATATTTTTATTTTCTTACTGTTGACAACTTGGTCTTAGCCTGTATTTTGTAGACTTAATTTCTGTTGAACACTGGCAAGAGACAAGGAGATGGTGGAATCGTATATAGAGCCAGAAAGAATATTTCACAGTAAACGAAGAGAAGCTCTACAAAGAAAGCTGCAGTTGCTCAGATAGACGATCATGGAGAAACAACAGAATCCACCGGTAGTACAGGCAGTGTTAGTGCCCGAAGAAGTAGCAGCTCGGCTGATTCGCTAGGTGGAAATCCCATATGCTAATAATGTCACATCTAGCATCGGCAAACCTGATCCAGGAGGGAGGTTTGAACTTAAGCAGAATATGGTGCAATTGTTGCACACTAGCGGGCAGTTTACCGGTCTCCCTCATGAAGATCCACAGCAGCATCTCCAAAATTTTTTGGAGATAAGTGACACTTACATCCCTGCTGGAGTGTCATCAGATTATGTCCGGCTTACATTGTTCCCATTCTCACTATTGGGAGAAGCCAAGAGGTTGTTGAAAGCTGAGCCACCGAATTCTATTTCTACGTGGGATGATCTTGCAAGGAAATTTTTGATATGGTTTTTTCCCTCCGGTAAAACAGCAAGACTTAGAAGTCAAATTCTACGTTTCAAACAAAGAGAGGGAGAGAATTTATATCAGGCCTGGGAGAGATTTAAGTCCATGTTGCGGGATTGTCCTCATCATCATCAGTCCAATGATGTGCTGGTGCACACTTTTATAGAGGGTTTGGAACCCCACACCAAAATATTGCTAGACTCGGCAGCTGAAGGTCAAGCGCTGGAGAAAACTTATGAGGAGCTGTATACCTTGTTGAACCGTATTTCGCAGGGCAATCCAAAATGGAATGCTGATTCATCAAGAGGCGGGACAAGGAAAGCAGCAGGAGTGCTAGAAGTGGATGGGTTTACAGCTATTGCTGCACAGATAGCTGCATTGCAAAATCAACTTAACACCCACTTCAGCAACATGACAATGAACCAGCCTCAAGCCCCAGTTAATGCAGTGCAGCAGATGTGGTGTGAAGTGTGTGGAAGCAGTGAGCACTCAGCTGAGTGTTGTGGAGCCAATCCTGACTCGGTAAAATTTGTGGGAAATGCGCAAAGGAACCACCAACAGTATGGTAATAGCTACAATTCCAATTGGAGGAATCACCCTAATTTCTCATGGGGTAGCAACAACCATCAGGGGCAAAGTTCGGGTCAGGGTGTGCAAAGGAACCAAGGATGGCAGCAGAATTATCAAGCACAATTCAGAAAAACCAATGCACTTCCTCCACCACCATCACCCAGCATTGAGGAAATGTTCAAGACCATGATAGCTAACCAAGCTCAATTGCAGGCTGACTATGTGAAATTGGCAGCTGAAGTGAAAAACAACCAGTTAGCTACCAAGGCACTTGAATATCAATTTGGGCAATTTGCTGGAGCCCAAAACACAAGGCCTAGAGGAGGACTGCCGAGCGACACGGATCCCAATCCCAAGCAGGTAAATACAGTGACCACAAGGAGTGGTTTGCAACTGAAAGAGGTGGAACCAGAAAGACCACCTCAGCAATCGGGAGTAGCAGAAGTTGAGAGGGAGCAAAGTATTGAGAGGGGGAAGACTAAGGAAGCTGAATCAGAAATACCTCCACCCCCGTTCCCTCAACGATTAAAGAAACGCAAGGAGGAGGCATGTTTCACGAAATTCATGGAGGTGCTGAAACAGGTACATATTAACTTACCTCTTGTTGATGTTTTGCAGGGAGTGCCAAAATATGCTAAGTATATAAAGGACATCATGGCAAACAAAAGTCAGTTGACTGAGTATGCTACGGTGGCTCTAACGGAGGAGTGCACTTCCTGGATTCAAAATAGACTGCCCACAAAGCTCAAAGACCCTGGGAGCTTTACTATCCAGATTACTATTGGGTAGAGCATCCGAGCTCGTGGATTGTGTGATTTGGGAGCGAGTATAAATTTGATGCCGTCATCAGTATTCAAAAAGTTGGGTCTAGGGAGTCCTAGACCCACAACAGTAATCTTGCAATTGGCGGATCGATCCTTAGCCAGACCTGATGGAATTGTGGAGGACGTTCTGGTGCAAGTTGGCTCCCTAATATTTCCGGTAGATTTTGTCGTGCTGGATTTAGAACCAGACGCGGAAGTCCCATTTATTTTGGAACGTCGTTTCTTGGCAACCGGGAAAGCACTAATTGACGTAGCTGCGGGGCAACTAACAATGCGAGCACATGACAAGGTGGAGGTGTTCGATGTGTACAAGGCACCCAAGCTCCTGATGGTGCACGAAGAACTCTCGGTGATCAATGTGATTGATCAAGGCGATGATAAGCAGATTAAGGATTCACGGGAGTTAATGGGAAAACCACCGGATAGGTGTAAGCACTACTGGGGGGAGGACGGTGATCAAGAGAAATCGTCCATCACCCTAGAGGACAACTGAGCTTAACGACGTCGAGCCGTGGCGGTAAACCAGGCGCTGCACGGGAGGCAACCCGTGAAAATTTTTTCTTCCTTTTTGTAAAGTGTAAATAGATTTTTCTTTTCCTTTTTCTTGATTTACTACAAAATTTTTCGTTTTTGTTTTTGTTTTATTTTTATTTAGAACGAAACCTATAAGTCTAACCAATTTTGTATAGTGAGATGAATTTCAGGTCAAACGGAGGAAAATATGCACGGAATCGCAAAGAAAAAATTGAGGTATGAAAATTAACAAAAAGTGGCAAAACAGTGAGCTGGGGCGATAGCTTCGTGTCACGGAGGTGGACCTCCGCGTTACCTCCGTGACACGTTGAGGTATAATCTAGATTTTTTAAAAATTTTCAGAACAGGCTCGCGATGGCTCTGTGTCACGGAGGCAGTGCACCGCGATGCACTCCGTGACACGTTCCTGTGTATATCGCGACGGGTCACACCGGGTCGCCGGGTGACCCGCGCGATTTTACTACTTTTTAACCCCGAAAAACCCCTTCCTTTCCTTATTTTCAATCACTTCGCAACCAAAACCCCCCAAAACCCATGCCCCTTCAACGTGACATGGAGGAGGCGTAGAAAATCGTCAAATTTGCGTAATTTCTTCAACTTCAAGGTATGTTCTTCGATTCCACCTCAATTTCTTGTCGATTTTCTTCGATATTGAGCATGTGAGGTGAGCTAAATTGCCTTAAGTAGAAATTGATCATGAATCCAATTTAATTGTTGTTGATGAATGTTCGGAATGTCGTTATGATTGCTTGAACTCGTTAATTGCATAAATTAATCAAATTTGCTTGATAGTATCATTTCTAGGGCTTGTTTTTGAATTTGAAGTTGAAAATGTAGTGAACTGGTGAATTTCATGCTGGGATGTACATGTTGAATGAGATGAGTCGATGTACTAATTGTTAGGATGTTAATAGAACGACGGATTCTCGGGTTAAGGGAATGTTGAAAGTTGTAAGAATTTGGTTGGTTGTATAGGTTCGTGTAGATAAATTTTTGTTGTTGTTTTCGTTTCTTTGTTTTTCCTTGCTAAGTGCGATGGGTAAAATGTTAGTGATGGTAGTGATTGTGATTGGCTGTACGAAGTCTGAGTAGTACACAGAAGATATACCGTCGAATTCTTCGAACGCACTAAGCATGATTGTATAGTTGGTTATTGTGTGTAAATAAAGATAATCTTACCGTATTGTTGTAACTGTAGCTAAGGACTAAGTGTGGGGTAACCTAGCTTAACCCGACCTTAGCCGAAGTTAATATCTGTTAGCTTAACATTGATCTTGTCTACTTGGGTTGATAGGTAAAATGGCAAGCAGGCAAGAGAAAGGGAAAGGCGCATCAACTTCGGGCACCGGAAGGAAGCGAATCAGACTGGGCACAGCAGTCCCAGCAGCACCAGCAGTTCCACGCGGCCAACGCCGCCAATACGGAACAAGATGGGTGACTGATAAGGGGAAAAAGTGGTACGCAAAGCACAAAGAAAACAAATATTTCCCCGAGGAGCATATAGCACGTGAACCATTGGCACAGGAGTTCCCTAGGATGGTCCACTGGATCGAGGCAGCTGGGCTCAACTTCATCTTTGAAGAGCCCAAGGAATGTAACTTACACCTGGTTCGGAAATTCTATGCCAACTGGAACCCGACGATCAGAAGTCACACCATCAAAATCAGAGGACAAATAGTCACTTTGGAGCCCCACCACCTCAATGCCATCATAGGAGCGCGAGACACAGACGCCCACGTACTCCGACAGCTGAACATTACCCCACCGTATGCGGACATCAGACGCACATTGTGTGGGACCCGATCTACAGCTAGATGGAGCAGACACAAAGAGAGGGGCTACCACCAAACTTTGCCCTATTCACAGATGAATAGGGAAGCCAGAATATGGCTGAAGATT
The DNA here is from genome assembly GCA_035772735.1 of Datura wrightii. Taxonomy (NCBI): domain Eukaryota; kingdom Viridiplantae; phylum Streptophyta; class Magnoliopsida; order Solanales; family Solanaceae; genus Datura; species Datura wrightii. The sequence continues at coordinate 189,832,655 of JASDFA010000018.1, read as the reverse complement.
GTCTGTTCCTGCCTCATCCCGGGGGTACATATGACAGATGTAACCCGGGATCGTGTATGCCTGGTGTACGCCCTGATGAAAGGGCTGGAGATCAACGTGGGGGCGGTGATTATCTCCGCCATGAAGAGAGCCCGGTTGCATCAGGGGCACAGGTATGGTTTTGGTGGACTACTCACCACCTTCCTCAGGGGCCTAGATGTAGAGGAGGAGGCCCTTGACTATATCCCGCAGATGGAGCGGCGGGCCTTAGATGTTACTAAAACTAAGGCTCCCAACACCACCCACGGGCCAGTGCTTACACTTGGCGAGAGACACGCTCGTGATGATCCGTATATGGCTCGAATGTATGGGATGCAGCTGCTCCAGCTGAGGATAGGCGGGAGGCCGGCGACAGAGGAGGAGCTATGGCAGCTCGAGCTAGACTACCCCTTCGGCGAAAACGCCAGGGCTCTATGCCGAGTGGGGCCAGCATTTGTAGAGCCCATGGATGATGATGTCCCCATAGACGAGGAGACACGTCGGGAGGACTCCGATATGGAGTCCGATGATGACGACGGGGGCGATTCAGACATGGGAGATGAAGCAGCAGCACTCGACGAAGAAGTGGAGCACTTTGATTGATCAGGGAGTTCCACCACCCGATTTTGTGCTATTTTAATTTTTGTGAACATTGGGGACAGTGTTCGAGCTAAGTGTGGGGTGGTAGTAGTTAGGTGCTGGGCTGTGCTATTATGTATGTATGCTCTAATCTGTTGTCGTGTATGTGAAATTTTGTTGTTCCCTGTGAGTTGTGAATTGTTAAGTTGTTGTTCTGTATTGTAAATTTATGTGAAATTGATGTGTGTTGCTGAATGTTGCTAGCTGATTCTGTACATATTTTTGTTATTGAAATGATCGATATTTTTAAAATTTAAAATATTTTGAACATATTTTTTTCTATCGAAATGATCGATATTTTCAATATTTTTTTTACTTCTTGGATTTCTCGGCGTTTGTTTTTTATTCTTTTACCAAGAATGGTTCCATTGAACCGAAGTCATAGTAGTGACCGTTCCCTATGATGGATGGATGACGACCGTCTTAAGGGAACTGTAGTTGTTAGGAGTAGTTTTTTTTTCTTTCAATTATTTTTCAGTTTTTTTCTTTGGTGGGTTGCATCTCAAAACCTGTAATTACTGTATGGTTGCGAAATTTTGGTTGCGTGTTGTACATGATATTTAAAATGCAAAGGTGATTCGTATGAAAGCATGCAACTTTGTAAATATGTTGAGATACCTAGGCCATAGAGTTCGATTCAGTGTGATTGAGGCTTAATGTTTGAATTCCTGTAATTAGCTGATTGAAGAGTTTGTGAATACATCTTGAATTGAGCATGTGCAAAAAGTGTGAAGTGAGGTGTTGTTATTCCATGCTATTGTGAAGTGTCTAGAACTTGCCTGGTGTGTGTGCAAAACGAAATGAAGTAGGTGTATTGTAGGAAAGGATTTAGGCATTTCTTTGTTTTAACCAAGAGTTTCTATTTTTCCTTGTTGTACCCACCTTGATTGTATACCCTAGTCAACCCATTGAGCCTTTAGCCTATTATTTTTTTTGTTTTGTCAAAAAGTGTAAACCGAGCTTAATCCCTTCTTTTCATTAGCCGTAAAATCGATACAAAACTCTTAAGCGCTTAAGAAGAGAAAATCATTTTCCCGAAGTGTCAAAGAGTGAGAATGGTGAAAAGAAAAAGAAAAGCAGAGTGATAGAAGAAAAGAAAAGGTTGAAGGTGCACTTGCTATAAATAAACTATAATAAAGGTGCATGAATAATTTTGTTGTTGTGTCAAGTGTGCTTAATACGATGGGCCCAACTAAAGAAAAACATCAAGAATAGGATGATGAAAAAAGAAAAATTGTCCATGAGTTGATGGGATGTGTTGAAAAGGCGCTTAAGGATGCTAGTGGCTATTATTGGCTAACCTAATATTTACTAGTTCCGTAGCTTCCATTACAACCAGTTAAAGTCCTACGTGATCTTACATCGCACTTCTTTATATTAGTGGAGTAATACACTAAGGGAAAGCTTATGGGTCATGACATGATGCATGTGAATTCTTTTGGGAGGGAGAGCGAAATTGTGTTTACATGCCCCTGCTTGAATTTTTGTGAGTTCGTATGAGCAAAAAGGGGGAGACTCTCTTGTGTTGTGAGGGCACATGCTTGATGAAAGATTAATTTTCGTGTCGGATATCTTGATCAGCTGATTTGCATGAGTTTTCCAATATTGAGTCGATTCTTAAAGTCTAGGAGGTCTTGAGGTATTGAGGGTCATTGCATTTATAGGACCATGCATGTTTTCTTGATGATTTGCTGTATTGAATAATCGGTACGACCGTAGCCTAAAATGTCGAACCAAAGTAGCGAGGTTGGGATGTAAATTGCATGAAGTGTAGGATTGTTGTTCGAGGACGAACAAGGATTTAAGTGTGGGGTAAGTGATCTTGGGCAAATTTATATGCCCAAGTGATACTCAAAAGTACCATTTTAGCCTTGTTTATCTATCAATGTGTATACATTCTCATGTAATTGGTAATAAAATGTGAATTTATACTAACCAACATGATTAGCATTGTTTTGCAGGTAAAATGTAATTTCGGGAAGCTAAAATGCATGTTGGAGGATATCGGGGTTAGACTTGGATGCGAGTAAGGGACAAGACATTGGACAACATGAAATAAAGGGGCTCCGCGATGGAGCCGTGTCACGCTGCCATCGCTGAGGCCTTCTACCTGGATAGGGAAATTTCGCCCAAATTCCAGAGAGGGTCCGTGTCCGGTCCGTGGCACGGTGGCTTGGCTCCGCGTTGCACGCCGTGCCACGTTGAACTTTAATTCCTGAACCCCCAGTTCCAATGAAGGTCCGCGTCCGTAGCGTGTCACGGAGGCAGTGCTCGGCGATGCACTCCGTGACACGTTGCTTGTTATTCCGGGAAAAATTTCCAGCAGTATAAATAGAACACTTAGGTTCATTTTTCAATATTCTGACTTGGTGGAGCAAGAACGTGGGTTACAGGCAGTTGAGGGGACGAAAATATCAGGGTTTTTCTCTCTTTCTTTCTTCTTTAATTCAATTGCTTGTATGATTAACACTCATTTAAAGATGTTTAATCCACAAATGAGTGGCTAATTCCTCTTCTTGCTGAGGTTATGAACAATTGTGATGAAATGTGATCATTGATTCTTTGGTTTTTCATCTTTTCTTCCATGGTTGTTCTATTAATTCTTGTTCTTACTGCATTAATGTGTGGCCTACGTTAATGTATATCTAAAAAGTTCGATTTCACTCGAGAGAGCAAGAAATTGGAAAGTTGTGAATTAATAGGATATGATCTTTACTTGGTTTGGGAAAACTGAGAATTGATTTACTTTCAGGATAGAAATATACCTGAAAGTCGTATTAGTCAATTTAGGAACCGAGTTTGTATGGCTAGAACATGAATTGCATTTAATCACAGAAATGTAGGTGGATGGTTCATGATTCTTAAGTGAGGTTAAATACGAGAGTTTTAATCTCTTGGCAATAGTTCTTGGCTAGCAACCGGAGGAAAAGATTAACCAAATTATGATAATAATTAATTTCATTACATGTTCGTTTAACCTCAGCATGCTCTCATTCATAGTTCAGACTCAAAGTAGATAATTGTTTTAGCTTTAGCATAAAAATTATAAAATAAAATATCAAACTCTTGGTTACACTGTTGTCTGCATTTTTAGAATTAAAATATAGTACACTTGAGCAAATTGCACTTCATCCCAGTCCCTGTGGGATCGATACTTGGCTTACTAAAGCCACTTTACTACTTGTTCGACCACGTGCACTTGCGTGTCGTTTTATATACCCCACAAATCACGCGAACAGAAGGGCCAGTGCAACGCGCCAGCCGACAAGGCACCAGCCAGTGCGACATGCCAGGCCACTGGCGCAAGGGGAGGCGCGACTCGGGGGGTCCTCTGGCGCTATGGCCAGCATGGGCACCCCCCGCCAACCGACCTCACTTATATAAAGCCCCTCCTTTTAATTCCAATTCATTTATAACATTTATCCTCAGTCAGAGAGAGCTTAGAATGAAGGTTTCAATCACTTTTCACTCGATTACGCTATCAAACACGACCCAAACTCAAATTAACTTCACGTATCGAGTTCTAAGCCTACAGGGAGCATTAATACGAAGTTATTTTCTTGAAATTAGCCTGGAAAAGTGGAACCCTGGCAAGCAAAAGTTGTCAGAATTGCTCCAAATTGATTCCTATACAGTCACAGGCTTTAGATAAGCATTTCTCCCTTCTAAACTCTCGGGAAATTATAGGTTTTCGGTCGTATTTTGTGAAGTTGAAGTATTATGGTTATTAGTATCAAAAGTTATCAATTTAAGAAGAATTTGGTATTAAAATTAGTCTCCTTCTCCCAGTATTAAGATTATAGTTGGAAAGAACTGTTGAATACAAGTTGAAACTCGTTGGTTATTCGGGAAACGACAATCGAGGTATGTTCAGGTGAATTCCTTCAGCAAGTTAGTTTTTATAGAATTATAATATAGTTTGAATCCTAGTAAGGGAGCCAAAAATATTATTGTTATGAATAGCAATTGTTGTTAGCTGAGACCAGTACTTATGTTTAGTTTGGGATTGACTTTCCCCTATATAGCCTTCTATGACCAACCCCAGGTTTACTAGCTATGTCGTTTCCTGCCAGGGGCTATATAAAGTCACTCCAAGGAGTGGTATGTCATCCCAAGGGACGATGATGAGGCCCAAGGGCCTTATATAGTCTATTCCATGGTTGGACTACCAGTTCTATGCCGTATCGACATCACACCCCCTTCGAGCCTGGTGCCGGGGGTGCAGTTATCAAGAGTCCACTAGACTCAGACACAACTCCAGTTTAGGGGCCGAGTGTGCTTAGTTGCAGACCCAGGGGACTGGTAGATGGCTATAGTTTCTAGTTGACTCATTTTGACCTTGTTAGGGGTATAAAGATTGAAGCATGCTTGCCAGGGCTTAAGGGGGCCCCAAGTGGGTTATTTTGTGTTGTTTGTACCTTCCAGCTTATGGGAGCCAGGTAAGGTTCTTGTTTGCACTATTTACTAACAAATTAGACAACAGAAAGTTAAGTTATTCAAGTTATGCCCCTATCCCTTCTACTCAGTTACTTTCAGTTTCACTTCAGGTTTATTCAGTTACTTTCCATTACTGTCTTACATATTCGGTACATATTATACTGACGCCTATACTTGGGGCGCCACATTACTTGCCTGCAGGTGCAGGTAGACATGGATCAGGACTTTCTTAGCTTTCAGTCAAAGTCAGCAGTACAGTTAGCTCCCCTCCTCCGGAGCTGATTACTTAGAAGGTTTGCATTTTTTTATTGTACAGAATATGGGTAGGTCGGGGCCCTGTCTCGACCATTATTCCACTCCTAGAGGTTTGCAGACTTACAGTCTCCCTGTGGTTAGTTTGTTGTTGGCCGTGAGGGCAGGTATATGTTTTATTTCGTGTGATGGCCGTGCGGGGCCTTATTTAACTATTAGATAATGGCATTATCGGCTATAGTATAGTTATAGTTGCCTGACTTTCATTTCAGTTATAACTAGACAGCATGGTGGTCTTGTCTGCCCGCAAAGGATTCCCTTTTATTGCTTGTTGTTGGTTAGTTGTTTTCATTTACAGAGAGCTATAAGGCCTTATCGGCCGAAGGCTGTATTTACAGCTGAGATATAGCTCATTATTTTCTTGAATTGAGTTGCAGGCATGCACCAGCCGTGCAAGCCTAGCCAGGTCAGTCAGATTCCAGTGTGGCACTAGGTTTCAGTCATGCCTCCAAAGGTGGGGTGTGACAAATTTTGTATCACAGCAGGTCGTATTCTAGGGAGTTAGTAAGCCATGCCAAGTAGAGTGTTGTCTATGGATGTGTTGTGCACCACATTCTATAGACAAGAGGCCGCGAGGCATGTTAGAGTGGTTACTCTTCTTTCTCTTCCAGTCATTCCATAGAGCTGTACTATATAGGGTTGATTCCCTAAGCTTACTATATTCTATTTTTGTTTAGGGAAATGTCGGACACGCGACAGACCACGACTGGCAGGAAGCTAGACATCGCAGAAGGAGAAGGCACTAGCAGGTTGCCCCAGTTAGAGCCAGCCCGATCTGAGGGCGACAGGGAGACTTCATCTCGGTCTCCCCAGCACTCTACACCACGCCAGGAGCCGTCCAGAGCGGCAGATGTGTCGGCACCACCTCTAGTAGCTCTTATATTGACACCATCAGACCAGGAGGTCGGAAGCGCTGTCTTCATGCTAGCTTAGATGATGGCTACGCAGCGTCAGCCAGTGGCACCCATGGTTGCTGAATCTTCGGGAGGACCTGGTAGTTCAAGGATCCGAGAGTTTCTCCCGCTGAGTCCCCTACAGCTCATGGGGACGGACCAAGATGAGGACCCTCAGGACTTCTTGGACCAGCTGCAGCGAATCTTCAAGGTAATGCATTCCACGCCTCCAAAGTCGGTTATGTTAGCAATATTTTGGTTGTAGGACATAGCAGTGTTATGGTACGAGAGTTGGGAGAGGTCCCGAGGTAGAGATGTTCCCCTTCCAACTTGGTCCAGCTTTTCAGAGGCCTTCTTGGACCACTATTTGCCTTGAGAAATTCGACAGGCCCGGGTAGATCAGTTTCTGCATCAGGAGCAGGGTTCGATGAGTGTTTAGGAGTATGCTATGGGTTTGACTCCTTGGACCGGTATGTACCATCTTTCGTAGACACTATTTTAGCCAGGGTGCATCGGTTCATTATAGGGTTGCTTCCAGAGTACGTGGAGACTTGTGTTACAGCTTCTCTACGGGAGGACATGGATATCACCCGTATTTAGGAATTTGCTCAGAGGATTGAGGGGATCAGGCAGCGACAACGAGAGATAGAAAGTGCAAATCAGGAATAGCGCCTAGGGCTAGACCTAGCGACACTCAGGATAAGTTTTAACGTGGACCTAGGCCATGAATATCAGGCAGACTACCCAGACCCCCACCTCCACAGCAGCAACAGGGTGGTAGGTTAGACCACTGGAGGTAGTCGGGACCTGTTGAGAGCTCACGGCCATCGGCTTCGCAGCAGCAAAAGGGGTTAGAGCAAAGTAGACTCACTGTGCCACCTTGCCCCATTTGTAGTCGATGCCATCTTGGGGCATGCAGGTATGGTTGTACTACGTGTTACACCTGTAGACTAGAGGGTCACATTATGAGAGAATGTCCAGCCAGGGGTCAGAGTGATTGGGACTGATAGGACAAATCTTTAGTAGGGTCACGAGCCCCAACATCTCCAGCAGGACATAGGCCCCCAGCTCCAACTGGCAGAGGCCGAGGCAGGTCAGGGGCATCGAGTTCAGGCACCAGTCCAGATCGCACCTATGCTTTACCAGGGCGATAGGAGTCAGAGTCATCACCGGATGTTGTGATAGGTATGCTGGACATTTTTTATTATTCCGTGTATGTTTTAGTAGATCCAAGTTCCACTTTGTCTTATGTTACACCATTAGTGGCTCAGAAGTTCGGTATAATGCCAGAATTTCTTCAGCGGTCCTTGTCAGTGTCCACGCCTGTAGGTGATTCTATTATAGCTAAAAGGATCTATCGGGATTGCACACTAGAGGTTCTTGGTCTCCAAACTTCGGCAGATTTAGTGGAACTAGAAATGATTGATTTTGATGTAATTATGGGTATGGATTGGCTAGCACCATGTTATGCCAACGTAGAATATAGGACCAAGACGATTTGATTTCACTTTCTAGGAGAGTAATACAAGAGAGGAAAGGCAATGCAGCCACGCCAAAAGGTAGGTTTATATCCTATCTTCAGGAGAGAAAGTTGATAGCAAAGGATTTCATCTATCATATTGTCAGGGTTCAGGATGTCCAAGCAAAATCCCCGACTCTTCAGTCCATTCAAGTAGTCAATTAATTTTCAAATGTGTTCCCAGATGAACTTTCTGTTATTCCTCCAGAATAAAAAATCGATTTTTCTATCGTCCTATTACCAGGTACTCAGCCTATATCCATCCCTCCGTACCGAATGGCTCCTGCTAAGCTTAGAAGTTGACAGAACAGCTGAAAGATCTGCTTTATAAGAGTTTCATCAGGCTGAGTACATCACCATAGGGTGCACCGGTTTTGTTTGTAAGAAAGAAAGATGACTCCCTCCGCATGTGTATAGATTACCAGAAGCTAAATAAAGTCACCATCAAGAATAAATACCCACATCCCAGAATAGATGACTTGTTTGATCATCTACAAGGGGCGAAGTATTTCTCTAGGTCTGGGTACATCCCAAAAACGACTTTTAGGACCAGGTATGGCTATATTGAATTCCTAGTCATGTCCTTCGGGTTGACAAATGCTCTTGCAGTGTTCATGGGTCTGATAAACAACATTTTTAGGCCATATCTGGATTTGTTTGTGATAATATTCATTGATGACATTATGGTGTATTCCCGCTCAGAAGTAGAACACAGAGATCATTTGCGAACAGTGCTCCAAATTCTCAAGGATCGCCAATTGTATGCAAAATTTTCTAAATGTGAGTTATGGCTGAATTCGGTAGCCTTTTTGGGTCATATTGTGTCAAATACTAGTATCCAGTAGATTCATAGAAGATTGATGCAGTAAAGACATGGCCTAGGCCTACAACTCCAACTGAGGTACGCAATTTCCTGGGGTTAGCTAGGTATTACAGAAGATTTTTAGAGGGGTTTTCTACCCTATCAGGGCCCTTGACCAAATTAACTAAGAAAGCAGCTAAATTTCACTAGACTGAAGCGTGTAAATAGAGTTTTCAGGAGTTGAAAACAGATTGACATCAGCACCAGTACTAGCTTTGCCGGAAGGTTCAGAGGGTTATGCAGTGTACTGTGATACTTCAGGCATCGAGTTAGGGTGTGTTTTGATGAAACATGGTAAGGTTATTGCTTATGCTTCAAGGAAGTTGATGAAGCATGAAAAGAACTATCCCACTAACGACCTAGAGTTTGTGGCAGTAGTTCACGACTTAAAAATCTGGAGACATTACCTGTATGGGGTGCACGTGGACATTTTTACTGATCATAAGAGCCTCTAGTGCATCTTTACACAAAAAGAGTTGAATCTACGATAGCATCACTGGTTAGAATTATTGAAGGACTACGACGTGAATATTTTATATCATCCAGGGAAAACTAATATTGTAGTAGATTCCCTTAGTCGTAGATCAATGGGTAGTTTGGCACATTTGTGGCTCAAACAGTGGGAGCTGGCCCGAGAATTGCACCAGTTAGCCAGTTTAGCCGTCCGAATAGTAGACTCGGGAGACAGTGGGGCAATGATTTAGAGTACCTTAGTATCATCCCTGGTTGTAGAAGTAAAAGAGCGGAAATATGAAGATCCTAACCTGGTACAGCTCAGATATAAAGTTCGGTGAGGTAAAGTATCGACTTTTGAGGTAACTGAAGATGGGGTTTAGAGATTGAGGGGTCGCCTTTACGTTCCAGATGTGGCAGGGCTTTGCCAGCAGATCATGACAGAGGTATATTATTCCTGTTATTCTCTTCACCCAGGTTCAACAAAGATGTATTATGACATAAAAGAGATTTACTAGTGGCCGGGAATGAAAACGAGTGTAGAAGAATTTGTAGCACAATGCCCTAACTGTCAGCAACTAAAAGCAGAACATCAAAAATTCGGCGGATTGACACAGGAGATAGAGGTGCCTATGTGGAAATGGGAAGAAATCAACATGGATTTTTTGACAGGGTTACCCCATACCAGGCATAATTTTGATTCTATTTGGGTGATTGTTGACAGATTAACGAAATCAACTCATTTTCTGCTAGTCAGGACCCCTTTCTCAGCCGAGGACTATGTTGAACTATATATTAGAGAAATAGTTTGATTACATGGTGTCCCGACTTGTATCATTTCTGACAGAGGGGCACAATTCACAGCTAGATTTTGGCAGTCATTTCAAAAAGGCTTGGGAACGCAGGTTGATTTGAGTACAGCATTCCATTCTCAGACAGATGAGCAGGCAAAAAGTACAATTCAGACGCTCGAGGATATATTGTGAGCGTGTGTGTTAGACTTGGGGGGCAGTTGGGATGAGCATTTACCCCTTATCGAATTTGCTTATAATAACAATTATCATTCGGTAATCCAAATGATGCCTTGTGAGGCCTTATATGGACGGAAATGCAGATCCCCTATCGGTTGGTTTGAAGTAGGGGAGTCAGAATTAGGAGGACCTGGCATGATCCACCAATCAGAGGAGAAAGTAAAGCTTATTAGAGAGCGCTTGCTGACAGCTCAATGTTTCCAGAAATCCTACTCTGATGTATGACGTAGAGACCTAGAATTTAGTGTTGGTGATTGGGTGTTTCTGAAAGTTTTTCCCATGAAGGGCATGATGAGGTTTGGTAAGAAAGGAAAGCTTAGCCCTAGATTTATTGGCCCATATCAGATCCTTCGAGAATAGGCCAGGTAGTATATGTGTTAGACTTGCCTCTAGAGTTAGAATCTGCTCACCCGGTCTTCCATGTATTAATGTTGCGGAAGTGTATAGGGGATCCATCCCGAGTTGTGCCAATTGAGGACGTCCACGTTACCGAGGAGTTAGCCTACGAAGAGGTTCCAGTAGCCATATTAGATCGGCAGGTTCGTAGGTTGAGAACAAAAAATGTTGCCTCTGTTAAAGTATTATGGAGGAACAAGAATAAAGAAGAGATGACATGGGAAGCTGAGGATGACATAAAATCTAGATATCCTCACTTGTTCCAAGATTGATTCAGATTATGCAGTTAAGGTGAGGTTGTTGTTCAGTTGTTATTTTACTGCTTATGTTATGAATACTATTATTTAGCTACCCCTTATTATTGTATAACGTCCTACGACGTGCTTGTGTTGGACTTTTCTGTGTTTCAAGTTTTTGGATAGTCCATATTATAGAGGAGACTCTGCCGAAATTTTTCTAAATCCTGGTTAAGAGAGTTAACTCCTTTAAGCCTGAGAATGACATTCGAGGAAGAATGTTCCTGGGGGGGGAGGATGTTACAACCCGTAAAAGTTAACGACTAATAAGCGTACGCGTGGATTTGTGATGAATAAAGAGAGTACAACGCGTGTAGAAAAGCCTCAGAAGAAGGATTGGGCGAGGCTAGGCCACGAAGGGCCAGCGCGACGCACCAGCCGGTAGGGCATCGGCCAGCTAGGCGCACTAGGCCACTGGCACGACGCAGGGGCTCCTCTGGCGCTATGGCCAGCACGGGGCGCCCCCCTGCCAACCGATCTCACTTATCTAACATTTAGCCTCGGCCAGAGAGACCTTAAAATTAAGGTTTCAATCACTTTTCACCCGATTACGCTATCAAATACGGTCCAAACTCAAATTAACTTCAGGTATCGAGTTCTAAGCCTACAGGGAGCATTACTACAGAGTTATTTTCTCGAAATTCGTCTGGTAAACCGGAACCCTGCTGAGCAAAAGTTGTTAGAATTGCTCCAAATTGATTCCTACAGTCACAGGCTTTAGGTAAACATTTCTCCCTTCTGAACTCTCGGGAAATAATATGTTTTCGGCTGTATTTTGCAAAGTTGAAGTATTATGGTTGTTAGTATCAAAAGTTATCATTTTAAGCAGAATTTGGTATTAAAATTAGTCTCCTTCTCCCAGTATTACGATTATAGTTGGAAAGAACTATTGAATACAAGTTGAAACTCGTCGGTTATTCAAGAAACGACAATCGAGGTATGTTCTGGTGAATTCCTTCAGCAAGTTAGGTTCTATAGAATTATAATACAGTTTGAATCCTAGTAAGGGAGCCATAAATATTATTGTTGTGAATAGCTATTGTTGTTAGCTGAGACCAGTACTTACATTTAGTTTGGGGTTGACTTTACCTTGTATAGCCTTCCATGACCAACCCCGGGGTTACTAGCTGTGTCATTGCCCGTCAGGGGCTATATGACGTCACTCCAAGGAGCGGTATGTCATACCAAGGGATGATGATGAGGCCCAAGGACCTTATACAGTCCATTCCATGGCTAGACTACCAGTTTTATACCGTATAGGCATCGCACTCCCGTCGAGCCTGGTGTCCGAGGTGTAGTTATCAGGAGTCCACTGGACTCAGACACAACTACAGTTCAGGGGCCAAGTGAGCTCAGTTGCAGACCCAGGGGACCGGTAGGTTGTATATAGTTTCTAGTTGACTCATTTTGACCTTGCTAGGGGTATATAGATTGAAGTGTGCTCGCTAGGGCTTATGGGGGCCTCGTGCAACAACCCGGAAGGGCCTACAAATAGACCCGCGAGTTGAAGTTGAAAACTGCAGAAAAACCTAGAACTTGCACCAGTACGACTCAAGGTACGAGTCTTGGTGTGGACCTATGACTCGTGACTCGAGTCGTGATGAAATTAGGAGCTTGAGGTTTTGGTATGGGTAATCCTACGAACCGTGGTGAGAAGGTATGACTCGTGGTTAGGAGTCATGATGAATATCTCAGTGGTGCCAAAAGTGAGTCATCACAGGTCATGGTACGACTCGTAGGATGTAGCAACCACTCGTGGTGAAGGGTTGTGGTTAAGTCGTAGTAGTTTTGGTGGATGGTGCCATAGTTGACAGTACGAGCCATAGGATGGTGGTACAAGTCATGGTCTACCAGTGGTAGGCAAATTCAGAAAGTTGTGAAAAAGGGTGAAGTGACCATGAGAGGTAACCACGAGTCGTGACATGGTGGTACGACTCGTGGCAAGACTCGTGGTGGGGGCCAGACCTTCTTTTCGGGGAAATTTCAGCAAGGGAAATTTCGACTTTTCTATGCTTTTGAGCCCTAAACCATGTCATTTTGAGGTCGAAACAGGGTCTTTAAGGGATAAAAACTCTTTTTAAGTTTATTTTAGCAATTATAAGTGTTAGAGAAGAGGAGTGGGAAGGGTTTCAAGCCATTTTCTTCAAGTTCTTCAAGCTTTCACTTAGGGTTCTTCAAGGGAGTAGGGAATCACGAAATTTCCAGGTATGTGGGGCTTGAATGGGTAGTTTGGTCCCTATCCATGCCCATTTCATCCCTTTTCCTATGTTTAATTTTCTAAATTCTTGCGGGTCTTAACCCCGTAGCATGATTCCTCAAAAGCTTACATGAACTTGTGATATTATGTTAAATTTGCGGGTTTGAAGTGTTTGGACTTATTCTACTTATATATATATTTTATATTTCATGATTTAAATCTCTAAAAGTATGGATTCCCAATTATGGGAAATTTTTAGTGAATTTCATGGTCAAGATGATTCCGAAAAGCATGAAAGAATTTCTCTTAAATTTCTAAGCATGTCTTAAAGTTTCGATTTTTCATGATATCATGATCGTTTTCTTATGAATTTAAGCATGTTAGGTATGTTTGGAATTATGGGAAATGCCCACATGTCGCTTATGAATTACAACTACAATTTTGGCCAACTCACGGGCCCAATTCCATGGCTAGAATCACAAACTCTCATGTATGTTATGATTTACATGTTTTCACTAACCATGCATGTCATGTTATGAATGTTATGAGCACGTTGCATGTTTTGGGAGTAGTACCTAACACTGAGTAGGTTCGGGGCCTAGGTTACGCTCCGAATCTCAAAACTACGTGCCACCGTAGGATTATGCTTGGGACCTCCTCAGTGACTGTCCCATATGTCCTACGGGGCTTCATGAGTGATATCACGCCTTTCATGGTTCATACCTTTGCAAGGTATGAACGGCCTCCCGACTAGGGGTACAAGTCAGACTTCATGTGTGCTCATGTGAAGTATGTCGGTTATAGAAATCTCCCATTGTTCCTCATGGTTTTGAAATAAGTATGATTATGTTCTTTTGGCTAAACTTATGATTTATGAAATATTTTCCCCGCATGTTATAACTTTGATGAGTATTTATGTAAATATTGAGCCTTACGATATACCTACGATTTCAGTTTTATGATCATGATGTCCCACTCCTATAACTTTCATGTTTTTAAGCATTATTTTGCATACCTTACATACTCAGTACTTTCCAAGTACTGACCTACATATTTTTAGGATCTGGTTTGCAAGTTCAGCATCATCCCAAGTTTGCCCCTAGTTCCGCTCAGTCTCCAGTGGTGAGTCCTCCTGATTTGAGGGCTTTATGTTCAGACCTTGTTTATCTTATGTTTTCAGACTGTTTGGGTTACTTGGTTTCTTGTCCCTTTAACCCGTCTTTTATGAATAGAGGCTTTTAGACTTATGTGTAGTATTCAGTCGTTTATGATTGGATCTTGTATCATTGTTTCCTTTATCTATCATGATATGATTTTCAATTAGTTTACAATTTATGAGTTAAGTTTTCCACTGTATATGAATGAATTAGTGTTATACTCATGCCATGGGTTGACTTGGGGTCTCTCGAGACTCCTTGTCCCGTGTCTACTATCCGGGTGTACTCTCGGGTCGTGAGAAACTTGGTATCATAGCAATAGGTTCAGATGTCCTAGGGAGTCTGAGAGCCGCGTTAGGTAGAGTATTTTTCATGGGTGTGAAGTGTGTCACACTTATGACGAAGATGCTACTAAACATTTTAGAAAATGTTCCCTTCTTTCATGATCTATGTCGTGCGGCCAAAATCTCTCCATCCTTCTAATTCGTGCATTTCTTGATTGAAAAAAATTTATGACTCCCAAAAGGATAATCAGGAGGAGGAACATAAATGATGAAGGCCACAGGAGTGGCAATGATGGTGGGTGTCAGCAAGCCCCACCTATTTAGGAGCCCCAGACACTCGAGCCAGTTGCCCATACCGAGTTTCGGGTGGCTATCCAAATGTTGGAGCATGCCTTGACTGCTTAGGTCAACCAGCAGGTTGTTGCGCCTATTCCTCAGAACAACAATGTAGCTGCAGCCCGGATCAGAGACTTTTTGAGGATGAAACCTCCCGAGTACACAGGGGCAAAGGTGGACGAGGACCCACACGAGTTCATTGAAGGGATTTTGAAGGTCACTCAGGTCATGGGAGTAACAAGTGAGGAATGTGTTGATTTGGCCTCTTATCAGCTGAAGGAGGTCGTTAAATTTGGTTCAAGCAATGGAGGGATAGCAGGGCAGCGGGAGCAGGCCCTATCAGTTGGGATGAGTTCCACATAGCCTTTCTCGACAGGTTCTTCCCTCAGGAGATGAGGGAACTAAAAGCAACTGAGTTTGTCAACCTTAAGAAAGGAAAGATGAAGGTGCTGGAATATTCACTTGAGTTCACTCGCTTGTCAAAATATGCCCCAGAGTTAGTGATAGATCAAAGGGCGCGAGTGAGCAGATTCGTGCAGGGAGTAGGTGAGTATCTGGATAAGGACTGCAGAACCACCATGCTTCATCAGTATATGGACTACCCACGGATGGTCCTCTATGCTCAGCAAATGGAAGCAGAACATATGAGGCAGAGAGAGGCCAAGAGGGCTAGAACTGATAGCCATATATTCACCCAGCCTAAGCGAGGGGTGAATTTCACCAGCAGTCCCAGCATAGGTCCTTCGCACCAACACCATCTTCAGCTAGTACTCCATCTAGGCCACAGGATTGTTAGAAGATCAGGGCCTCAGGTTCGAGGAGTCAGAAAAGCATGCATACAGAGCGCACATTCCCATCTTATGCTACTTGTGGCAAGAACCACCCAAGGAAATGTTTGGTGGGTTGAGACGCTTGTTTCGGGTATGGCAAACCCAGACACAGACTTAGGGATTGCCCTGCAGCTAGGTTAGGGGGTAGTGGAGCCCGCACTTCAGTAGCCAGTTCAGCCGTTCCAGTAGCACGTCAGACTCAGCAGGGTGCTCCGAGTGGCTCAGCTGGTGACCAGTGCCAGAACCGGTTTTATGCACTTGGCTCTTGGTAGGAACAGGAGACTTCTCTCGAAGTGGTTACGGGTATGTATCGAGTTTTTCACATTGATTCTTATGCTTTATTAGATCCGGGAGCCACACTATCTTTTGTGACACCTTACATTGCTAGTTACTTTGGGATCAGTCTTGAAATCTTGTCCGAACCATTTTTTTTCTCTACCCCGGTTGGTGATTCAGTCGTAGCGAGGCGAGTATATAGAGGTTGCCCTATTACAATATTACATAAGGTTACCTCTGCAGACTTAGTAGAATTGTCTATGACTGATTTTAACATCATCTTAGGCATGGATTAGTTGTTTGCATGTTATGCTTCTGTTAACTGTTGAACTCGGGTAGTGGAGTTTTGGTTTCCTGGTGAACCGGTTTTAGAATGGAGGGGTGGTTCAGTGGTACCTGTAGATTGCTTTATCTCCTATATCAAGGCCAGAAAAATGATTTCCAACGGCTGTATTTACCGCTTGGTTAGGGTTAAGGATGTCACGTCTGAGACCCCGAACATTCAGTTAGTCACGGTGGTGTGTTAATATCCCAAGGTATTTCCATATGACTTACCAGGTGTTCCTCCTGAGAGGAAGATTGATTTTGAGATTGACCTTTTACCCGACACGCAGCCCATATCAATTCCTCCTTACCATATGGACCCAACGAACTAAAAGAGTTAAAGGAGCAGTTGAAGGATTTGCTAGATAAGGGTCTGATTAGACCGAGTAAGTCCCTATGGGGTGCTCCAGTGTTGTTTTTCTGGAAGAAAGATGGGTCCTTGCGGATGTGTATTGACTATAGATAGTTGAACAAGGTCATCATCAAAAATAGATATCTCTTACCTAGGATTGATGACTTATTCTATCAGCTTCAGGGTGCCAAATACTTCTCTAAGATAGATCTCAGGTCCGGGTATCACCAACTCAGAGTCCGGGAGAGCGACATCCCAAGGATTGCTTTCAAAACCTAGTATGTCCACTATGAATTCGTTGTTATGTCTTTTGGACTAACCAATGCCCTGCAACTTTTATGGATTTGATGAAAAGGATATTTAAGGCATATTTGGATATGTTCGTGATTGTGTTCATCAACGACATACTAATATACTCCCGGAGCAAGGAGGAACATGCCGCACACCTGAGGGTAGCACTCCAAACCATCAAGGACAACTAGCTATACGCCAAGTTCGGCAAATGTAAATTCTGGTTGAAATTAGTTGCATTCTTGGGACATGTAGTGTCAAGCGAAGGTATAAGGGTGGACTCCCAAAAAATAGAAGCAGTTAAGAACTGGTCCAAACCAGTAAATTCTTTGGAGATCAGGAGCTTTTTGGGCTTAGCAGGTTACTATCAGAGGTTCATGGAAGATTTCTCATCCATTGCAGCCCCACTGACTAGGTTGATTCAAAAAAAGGTGAAGTTTCAATGGTCGAAAGCTTGTGACAAGAGCTTCGGGGAATTAAAGGCCAGACTCACTTCAGCTCTGGTGTTGACTTTACCGGAGGGTACCGATGGCTTCATTGTATATTGTGATGCTTTGAGGGTCGGATTGGGATGTGTATTGATGCAGCATGGGAAAGTTGTAGCATACGCATCCAAACAGTTGAAAGCTCACGAGAAGAATCACCCGACCCATGATCTTGAGTTGGCCGCGGTGGTATTTGCTTTGAAGATATGGAAAAACTACTTGTATGGGGTTCATATAGATGTATTCATAGACCACAAGAGTTTACAATATGTGTTCACACAAAAGGAGCTAAATCTTCGGCAACGAAGGTGGTTGGAACTATCAAGGACTACGACATGAGTATTTTTTACCACCCAGGTAAGGCCAATGTGGTAGCAGATGCCCTTAGTCGACTTTTTATGGGAAGTGTGTCACATGTGAGTGAAGACAGGAAGAAGCTGGTAAAGGAGGTACATCGACTTGCACAATTGGGATTTAGACTAGTCGGCTCGATCGATGGTGGGGTAGTAGTTCAGAATGGGTCAGAGTCATCCTTGGTAACAGAGGTAAAGGCTAAGCAAGATGAAGACCCAATATTGGTAAAGTTGAAAGAAGTTGTTCAAAGTCAGAAAGTAGAAGTATTCTCCAAAGGGGGAGATGGTGAGCTTTGGTACCAGGGTCATTTATGTGTTCCAATCGTGGGGGATTTGAGGAGTAGGATGTTGCATGAGGCTCACGGGTCCAGATGTTCTATCCATCTAGGTGTCACCAAAATGTATCATGCCTTGCGGGAAATCTACTAGTGGAATGACATGAAGAGGGATATTGCAGAATTTGTAGCCAAGTGCCCGAATTGCCAACAGGTAAAAGTTGAGCATCAGAGATCGGGGGTGTACTTCAAGACATCAAAATTCCTACTTGAAAGTGGAAAGAGATCAACGTGGACTTTGTAACAGGTTTGCCCCCCACCCATAGACAGTATGACTCCATTTAGGTAGTGGTGGACAGGTTGACCAAGACTGCTCATTTCCTACCGGTTAAAACCACCGATTCAGCAGAAGATTATGCAAAGTTATACATCTGAGAGTTGGTCAGACTACACGGAGTGACCTTGCCCATTATATTAGATAGAGGTACCCACTTCACCTCTCAGTTCTGGAGATCTTTTCAAATGGGACTCGGCACCCAGGTCAAGCTTAGCACGGCATTCCATCCGCAAACAGATGGTCAGGCGGAGCGGACTATCCAGACTCTCGAGGACATGTTGAGAGCTTGTACTATCAACTTCAAGGGTAGTTGGGACGAGCATTTGCCTCTTGTCGAGTTCACTTACAACAATAGCTATCACTCCAACATACAAATGGCACGGTTCAAGGCACTTTATGGGCGACGGTGTAGCTCGCCCATTGGGTGGTTTGAAGTCGGTGAGGATATGTTAGTGGGACCCGATTCAATCCATGAAGCTGTCTAAAAAGTTCAATTGATAAGAGAAAGGTTGTGAATGGCTCAGAGTCACCAAAAGTCTTATGCATATGTGAGGAGAAGGGAACTTGAGTTCGAGGTCGATGATTGGGTGTTTCTGAAGGTATCTCCCATGAAGGAAGTCATGAGATTTGGAAAGAAAGGAAAACTCAGCCCCCGCTATGTTAGCCCATATCGGATAGTGAAGCGAGTGGGTAAACTAGCCTATGAGTTAGTTACCTTCAGAGTTGGCTTTGGTTCACCTCGTATTTCATGTATCGCTTTTAAGAAAGTGCTTAGGGGACCCAGCCTTAGTGGTTCTGGTGGAAAGTGTTGGTGTGAAGGATAGTCTCAATTATAAGGAAATTCCTGTTGAAATCTTGGATCGTCGGGTTTGGAGATTGAGGAACAAGGAAGTAGCCTCAGTAAGGTGTTTTGGAGGAATCGACATGTCGAGGGAGCCACGTGGGAGGCTGAAGCGAATATGATGGCTAAATAGCCCTATTTGTTCCCTACCAACTTAGCTTCAATTTGAGGTATCAATTTTTGCCCTAAACTTCTTTTCATTTTTCATGTTCTATTCATGCGTATAAGTTTGTTTTATAATATAATGAATGTATGTAGTGTCTGAACTTAGACCATCTATGTGGTTCTTTTCGGGGGTAGTCGTTCCGTCAGTTTTAATCTTGAATGTCAATGATTAGCATCTATATATAGTGATTGTATGTTTCTGTTTGCTACTTGTTATCCTACATTCGCGGACAAATGTTCCCAAAGGGGAGATATTGTAACACCCCCGAAGGGCCTACGAATAGACCCGGGAGTTGAAGTTGAAAACTGCAGAAAAACCTAGAACTTGCACTAGTACGACTCGAGGTATGAATCATGGTGTGGACCTACGACTCATGACTCGAGTCATGATGAAATCAGGAGCCTGAGGTCTTGTTACGGGTAGTCCTATGAATCGTGTTGAGAAGGTACAACTCGTGGTTAGGAGTCATAATGAATATCTCAGTAGTGCCAAGAGTGAGTCGTCACAAGTCATGGTATGACTCGTAGCATGTAGCAACGAGTCGTGGTGAGGGGCTGTGGTTAAGTTGTAGTGGTTTGGTGGATGGTGCCACGGTTGACAGTACGACCCATAAGATGGTGGTACAAGTCATGGTATACTAGTCGTGGCCAAATTCAGAAAGTTGGGAAAAAGGGTGAAGTGACCACGAAAGGTAACCACGAGTCATGACACGGTGGAATGACTCGTGGTCGGGGCCAGAATTGCTTTTCAGGGAAATTTTAGTAAGGGTAATTTTGACTTTTCTACTCTTTTGAGCACTAAACCACGTCGTTTTGTGGTCGAAACAGGGTCTTTAAGGGATGAAAACTCTTGGTAAGTTTATTTTAGCAATTATAAGTATTAGAGAAGAGGAGTGGGAAGGGTTTTAAGCTATTTTCTTCAAGTTCTTCAAGCTTTCACTTAGGGTTCTTCAAGGGAGTAGGGAATCACGAAATTTCCAGGTATGTGGGGTTTGAATGGCTAGTTTAGTCCAAGCCATGCCCATTTCTTCCCACTTCCTATGTTTAATTTACTAAATTCTTGCGGGTCTTAACCCCGTTTGCATGATTCCTCAAAAGCTTACATAAACTTGTGATATTATGTTAAATTTGAGGGTTTGAAGTGTTTGGACTGATTCTAATTATATATATATATATATGTTATATTTTATGAATTAAATATCTAAAAGTACGGATGCCCAATTATGGGGAAATTTTTAGTGAATTTCATGGTCAAGATGATCCTGAAAGCATGAACGAATTTCTCTTAAATTTTTAAGCACGTATTCAAGTTTCGATTTCTCATGCTATCATGATCATTTCATTATGAATTCAAACATGTAAAGTATGTTTTAAATTATGGTCAATGCCCACATGTCGCTTATGAATTATAAAGACAATTTTGGCCGACTCACGGGCCCAATTCCATGGTTAGAAACACAAACTCTCATGTATGTTATGATTTCCATGTTTTCACTAGCCACGCATGTCATGTTATGAATGTTATGAGCACGTTGCATGTTTTGGGAGTAGTACTTAACACCGAGTAGGTTCGGGGCCTAGGTTACTCCCCGCATCTTAGAACTACGTGCCACTATAGGATTATGCTTGGGACCTCCTCAGTGAATGTCCCCTATGCCCTATGGGGCCTTCAGTTAGTGATATCATGCCTTTCATAGTTCATATCCTTGGAAAGGTATGAACGGCCTCCCGACTAGGGGTACAAGTCGGACTTCGTGTGTGCTCATGTGAAGTATGTCGGTTATATAAATCTCTGATTGTTCCTTATGATTTTGAAATATGTATGATTATGTTCTTTTGGCTCAACTTATGATTTATGAAATATTTTCCCCGCATGTTATAACTTTGATGAGTATTTCTGGAAATATTGAGCCTTACGATATACTTACGATTTCAATTTTATGCTCATGATGTCCCACTCCTATAACTTTCATGTTCTAAGCATTGTTTTGAATACCTTACATACTCAGTACTTTGTCACGCCCTCCTGGGGAGGCATGACTGGCACCTGGTGCCTTACTAAGACTTAGACTACTGGATTAACTGAGCCTAAGCACTTTTGGTGCCAGGCTGGCTCTAATTATGGATTCAAGAAAATGATGAGCTATATAACGACTGTAAATACAGCCTCCGGCCGACAAGGCCTATAGCCACCTGTAGGAAAATAACAGCTAACAAGAACAACTGAACATACGGGAACCTATGCGGGACGACAAGGCCACCATGCTTACTAGTTTATCTGAGAAATGAAAACAAGTACCAAGCTACTATGTGACCGACAAGGTCACCACTACCAACTGAATAAGGCCCCACACGGCCGCTGCACACAACCGAAACACACAAATGGCCCCACATGGCCTACACAACTAACCACAGGGAATATATATAATCTGCAAGCCTCTAAGAATAGCAAGATGGTCGGGACAGGGCCCCAGCCTATCCAAACTGTACAAATAAAAGGGAAGTCAACCTTTGTCTTTCGAGCTTCGGATGAATAGAGCTGAACACGCTGTACACTG
The DNA here is from genome assembly GCA_035772735.1 of Datura wrightii. Taxonomy (NCBI): domain Eukaryota; kingdom Viridiplantae; phylum Streptophyta; class Magnoliopsida; order Solanales; family Solanaceae; genus Datura; species Datura wrightii. The sequence continues at coordinate 189,810,738 of JASDFA010000018.1, read as the reverse complement.
GCTGGAACTACGAGGGATCTGCTCCTCATCTATGAGTACCTGCAGGCAAGTAATGCAGCGCTCCAAAACGGGCGTCAGTACCACTGGTACTAAGTATGCAAAGCAATAACTAAAAATACTGAAACAATAATACTGATAGATACTGAAGTGATAGGAGACGGGCTGAGACTGACTGAAAAGAGCGTAACTTTACTGAAGAGAGTAAGAGTCATACCTGATAACATGGCGGTCTACTTTCTATCTATTAATAACTAACACAAAATAGCATACAAGAACCTTACCAGCCCCCATAAGCCGTAAGGTACCAACCAGCACACAATCTATATACCCTTACCCAGGTCATACCATCCACCTAGTAACTATGAGCATCCCGTCGGCCCCTTGGGTATGCAACTTGGGCCCGCTGGGCCCCTAACTATAGCTGGATCTGAGTCCGGAGGACTCCTGAAATCTGAAATCTGAAATCTGTAATCTGGAAACTATAATCTGCACCCCGAGCGTAAGCGCTCGAAAGGGTGTGTAGTATAGCGTTGATCAGCCTGCTATGGGGAATCTGCATCCCATCTTTATCTGCTGGAGGACGGCATGCCACTCCGTAGAGCGACGTATCCTCACCCTCTTGCGGGCGAGTCGACACAGCTATTAACCTTGGGGCGGTCAAGGAAGCTCTAAGGGTGCCCAACACAGAACGGTCATGTCTCCAAAGATAGCAATACGCACATGTAATATATATAACTGGATCTGATAATAATATTTATGTTCTGGTATTCTGTTCTAAATCTCATATTGAAATATACTGAATCTGTAATAATATTTCTGGAATATTCTGCTGGGACTTATATTGTTTTACCTAATTTCATACTGAACACTGTATTATATTTCTAACATGCTTACTAAATTTCATACTGAACATAATATATGACTTCTGAAACACCCTACTGAAATTCGTACTATTTTGCTATACTAGAACTACTGGGTGCGCTGGAACCCCGACCCGCTCGTTGCTATGTTCTACTCACACTGGAAAACCTAAACTGAACTACTAAGCTAATAGCTCAAAACTGGGGTCCAAGACTAGTCAGGGACGTATAACTGCACCAGATTCTGAAACTGAGTTATAGACTAGTCAGAGCTGCTTGTCTGGAAGCGTCGTGACTGTCTAAGAACAAGCTATAACTGAACTGGGGTCCTGGGGCTGGTCAGAGCTATATGCTAGAATGTCACGATCTCCTAATGGACCAAAAACTATAAATCTGAGTCTGATTTTGATAACTAAGAGGCACCACTGACACCTCAAAATAAGACTGAAGTCAAATTGATCAGTTGACAATTTTCTAAAAGATTCTGAAGAGATTCTATGTTCTAACTGGTCTGAACTACTAGCAGCTAATAGAGAACTCAACTTATCCCAACAGCATGGGAATTTCATAATGTGGCAACAGTTCAAAAATCAAAGAAATCTCATCTGAAAAGGCTAAATCATTCTTATCAATGAAATAATTTCTCAACAAACATATAGTAAGAATTTCTAGGAAATTTAGCCCAAAACATTATTCATTCACTAGATGGGATTTAATAAGCAAAATCATTACTCAAAAGTTAGGGCTTAGATTCACTATTTCAAGAACCTTGATAATTTAAGTAAAAATTGATGGGAATCATATCCACGACAAACGAGAATATCATTCTATGGGAAATTAACGAAGTATAGCACGCGATTTGCTTGTATTTGAAAACTTAGGGCTAAAATTTATAGAAAACTAGTAGAGGGTTTCGGGGGACACAAGGGAAGAACAATTCCCTTTGAATTCCCACATACTTGATGAAGAAGCCTGAAGGAATTGCTGGAGAATTGAAGAAGAAGGATCTGCCCTAGTTTTAAGTTCTGAACTGCTTTGAGAGGAACTCTGCGTTCTGTTTCTGAGAAGTTTGACTGGGGAATGAGGAAAAGAACCCATTACCCCCACTAAATCATTTGAAACTAATGTTAAAATGACATAGTTTAAAGCTTGGGAGGGTAGGGAATTACTAAATAGCCCTTAGAAATTCGCTAGGGAAAACTGTTAGGTGTCCCTAACGGGTTGTGGTGACTGACCACGATTCCTGGTCACTCCCGTCAGGTACACTACCTGGAATCCTCAGTAGGTCACCATGAGGGACCTAACGAGTCGTGGTCACTAGTTGTGGACCACACAGGATCACTACTGAAGATTTAACTCTAGATTAGGAAACGAGTCACTTAACGAGTCGTTGCCACATGTGACAACTCGTTTCACCCACTCGTCAAGTACACTGGGCAACTAAAAATATTCTGCTCTCAGGCATGACCACGAGTGACTGAATGGGTCATGGTTAGTGACCATGACTCGTGATGTCCCTCATTGGGTACACTGCTTCTCATTTTCAAAACCCACTCCTTCTTCGCACGACTGACCTAAAGAGCCATTGGGTCTCATGACGACTCGTTAGGTGGGTCGTCCTGAAGTATTTCTGCAGCTTTTCTAGATTTTCTGATTTAAGTCCCGGATTTGGATTTTGAGCTTTCAGGACATACAATTCTGCGTTACTTTCGCGGTACACCTGATGTGGGGTTTTTATCAATAAGTCCTATGATTTTTCCCTTCAGGCGTATTGTGATAGTGATTGGGCATCTTTTCCAGAATCCCATCGTTTAGTTTTTGGTTTTTGCATCCTTTTTGGGGGTAGCCTCGTTAGCTGGAAGTGTAAGAAATAGGTTGTTGTCTCTATGTCCTCTGTTGAGGCAGAGTATCGTGCTATGAGTAAGGTTGTAGCTGAACTCGTTTGGCTGGTGTATTTGTTTGCTGATTTTGGTCTCCCTTTTTCCTCCCCGATTCCGATGTTTTATGATAACTTGGCTGCTCTCCATATTGCCAAGAATCCGGTGTTCCATGAACGTACCAAGCATATTGAAGTGGATTGTCACTTCATTTGCACCAAGCTGGCTGATGCTCTTATTTCTCTCTATCATACTCCCACTTCTTCTCAATTAGCTGACATGTTTACTAAGTGTTTGACAGGGAGGCACCATCGGGTCTTACTTGGCAAGTTGGGTGTGCTTCCACCCTCCAACTTGAGGGAGGATGTTGGAGTTACTTAACTAGACCTAAGTTGGGCTTCAGCCCAAATTGCCCATATATTTATTTGTATCGGATTAGTTTAGGCCTATAGTTACTTGTATTTGGCTGTTTACATTTTCTTTCCTTGTATTATCCAGCCCACGTGTATATAAAGGGTTGCTCTCTTGTAGACAATATTTTTTCTCTGAGAAAAATAAATGAGAAAATAAAAATATCCCGAAACCTCTCTCTCGTTCATTCAAGTTCCTCTATGACCTATCTAATTTTTCTGTTGATCGAATTAATTGATGATGTTAACACGGGAGAATGTTAGAATAATAATTCAAAGTTACAGGAAACCATATTTGTTTAGAATTTTATATTTGGTAATTTATTTAATCCATGTCTAGTTAGAATTTATTTGTTAAATTATATATGAATAAATTTTTCTGTTTTGAGTTAAAATAGGTTTCAGTATTATAAATAGGGGTGCTACATGACATATTTTCTTGTGGCGAGAAATAAGATGTGACGGAAGAAATTGTGAATATTATAAAGAGCATTCAAGGATTTGTTACTTTATAAATTTTTCTTTCATTATATTTTATTTTACTTTTTATATTAAATAGCAATCTCATCATTTTATTATAAATAAAAAAAATATTAATTTTCAAATTAATTAATATCTCAAATTAAATATAAAAAAATTAATTATAAATTTTATTCTGAAATAATTATTATTATCTGACGTACCAAATCATGTCAATTAAATAAAGATACAAAATAAAAAATTAAAAAAGTAAATATTAAAAAGTAGAAAAATGCTTGTACAGAAAGGTTAATACTTAAAACATAGAAATTCGAATCTGACACAACTTTAGTCGAAGTATCTGATGAGCTCGATCCGGGACCAGGTGTGTACCTTTAAAATATGCCACAAAATATTTGTCTTGTCCTAGCTTGCATGCACCGCTCCCTATGTTTTGTTTTCACTTGTAAATTCTGCATTGTTTAAAAGATTAGAAAAGGTAATCCCATTATAAAAATTTGCATAATATAAATGTAATATTTGATTGAACATATTAAAAAAAATAATCTAGTATTTGATTGGCTGTAAAATAAATTAGGGGAATTTCTTTTTTAAAAAATATTCAATTCTCGTAGTCGGTTTCAATTTACATATGTACAGGCGATACTTTTTCAATTACTGCAGTCTTTATCACCATTGTATATTACATTATATATCTATATGAATATTATATTTGTCTGATATAAAAAATATATAAAATTTATCTATCTTATATAAAAATATGTAATAATATAAAACAATGCATAAGACGTTGCTAATAGACAAACTTACATTTACAATTTCCAATTACATTTTTTGTTAAAAACGACTTCAAAATTTCAATAAACGGACTTCAATTTTTCAATAAACGGACTTCAAATTTCATAAACACCCCTCCCTAGACGATCTTTAACGAGTCTACAAAATATATCTTGGCATTTCTATAAAAAGATCAAATTTGAAATTCAAATTTTAAATTTATTTTTCATGTTTTTTAAAATTTATTTTTAAAAAAATAACATATTTTATTAGTGGATAATTATTTAATAATATTATTAATATTTTATTTATATTAAATTCTTTTTATTTTATAAAAAATCACAAAAGATGTATCGTTATATTTAAAACTTAATTTATTGTAATGTTATATGTGAAAAATTATAAAATATTTTAGTATTTTTTAAATTTTGCATTTCGAAACTACATCACATAAATTAAAATAGAAAATATGTATTATAATATTTATATGATTGTAAAATTTTTTATTCTTCTTTTTAGATTTCTCAAACAGTTAAATAAATTAGACATGAAAAAATAAGTTTTTTTCCCCAATTGCTTAGTTACAACTTTTCACAATTACTTATTTAAAATAAAAAAAATTAAAATTTAAAATCTGCAAGCAAACAACTAAAATTAAATGACAAGTTTGCCCCCGATCTACAACAGGCAAGTCGACAAATTACAAAATATTCTTATATTTTCTTAGATACTATACCAATCAAACTACATTACATAAATTAAAATAGAGAAGCTATACCACAATATTTATATGGTTATAAAGTTGTAAGTTGTTAATTATTGTGATTTCTAGTATCTTTTACATAATTTTTAAATAATATATATTTTATGTCGATAATCAATCACAAAAGCTTTATTTCGTTAAATATTTTAAGTTATTAATTATTGTGATATGTAATTACTTTTTAGTTATTTTCAAATAATATATTTTATTTTTTTTTATCTCAAAATTTATGTGGCACAGATAGAATTCAAGAGTCAATCAATTTTCTTTTATATGTCTTTAAATTTTTTTAAGTTGTTAATTTATAGTTATATAATTTTTAAATATAACAGATCAAAAGAATAAGATAAATAAATTAAAATACAAAGTAAAAGTTTATGAAGTATCAAGAAGAGCCTGGTAATTAAGTAAACTGACAGGACAACCTACTGCTACTTGCTTCAGGACTTTTCTATATATTAGTAAAATATATTTTATAATATAATATCGATAGAATATACTAATTATTTTATAAATTTGAGAGTGGATTTTATTTAAATATTTAAATTTTATTTATTTTAATTGAATATCTCAATATATAGTTAGATATTTTTATTGAATATTTTTTATTTAAAATTTTAAATAAGTTATTGTGTTTATATTTCAATCGCTAAAGAGATATATTTTATGTGAAATTTATATATGTAATGAGACGTTTGCAGATGTGCAAAAACTTTTTGAAACTATGAATTGAAAATTCTCGAATAAGAATAATTTATTATGTATTTAAGTATTTAATTGAAATAAATTATAATTTAAATATTTAAGTAAGATTTATTAGAAATTCTAAGGGGTTACCATGTACACCGCCAAAAATGTACTTATTAAAGGAGCATATTCGTATTAGTATACCAAATAAGATCCTACTGTAGGGAAGTAACCGGAAGGTCCGGTCAGTTTACTTTCATGTTATTCGGTCATATTAAAGTCGCTTGATTCTTCTTTCCTTCCCTTTTGGCTTTGATTTGTTTTCTTCACTTTCCCTTCTGCCCACAGTTTCTTATCTTCCTCTTCCTGGTACTCGATTTTCCCTTTTCTCTTCATATTAATTAGTAATTAATACTTGTTGCTTCTGTAGATTACAGAGTTCTTGTATTTTGCTTAATTTGATCTTTTTTTTTAACTGAGAAAACTTGTAGAAGCACTAATTTTAGTTCAATTTCCCGTAACTAGGTTTTCAGAAGTAGTAATTCCTTACTTGGGTTTAAATTTCTTTTATTTTTTTAATGTGATTAATTAAGTTTGATGCTTTCCTTGTTTCTGTTCTACTGTTGTGGAAATGAAATGAATTTGCTGATTTGGTATTCATCGGAAGGTTTATTTGTTCTTCAAATAGGGTTTTTTCTTCTCCCTAGAATTGGGTATATAAGAAATCTTGCTGATAGATCCTTTGCTTTTTATTTATTTTTATCCATTTTTACATGTTTTTTTTTTGGGGAATCTCTTTCTGAGTCTTTTGTTCCTATTTATTGAAGTAGTTTTGGTTTTAGTTGCTTCTGCAGTTTTACTTAAAATTGGTATTGTGAAATCTTGTAGAGAGATGTAACATAGATACTTAAGTTATTTCGAAGTAATTGAATACTTTGATGAGGAGTTTTAATGAATCAAAATCTAGTCCTCTGACTTTGATGGATTCAACCTTAAAGGGTTCTTAATAGTGAACTCATTGCACTTTTGAATTTATGGGTTCAAAATTTAATGTTTGTTGAATTTTTAGTACTTTTTCGCATATCTATATTCCAACACGAACATAAGCTTCATCGTCCTCTGTCATGAACAAGATATAGTGTCGCCATGAAAAAAAATGTCAATTCTTTAGTTAATTATAGAAAAAAATCATAATACCTTTGGTTAAAGAGTCAGATCTTTTCAGTGAAAGCCAAATAGAATGTAGGGCAACTAATTGTTGTGTTCCCTTCCATTTCTTCTGTGTTGTGTTCCCTTCCAATTCTTCTGGTTGTTTAGTAATGGTTTTTGTGCTTAATGAAGCATTATTCGTGCTTTTATTTGGCACCATTCATATTGGCTTGTGCATTGATTCTGGTATATCGGAAATGAATTGTAACTTCCTAATTTATATCACATTGCTCAAAGATAAAATGCACAATGACAGGGTTTTCACTTAGGCTGCTCTTTTTTTATTAGGCAATTCTAAGTTACAATGAAGGGTGGAAAAGGAAAAGGGGCATTGAGAAAAGAAACAAAGTCGGCACTGAAGCCTGTTGAGGACCGGTGAGTACCGTTTTGAAGTTTGTTTGTTATTCTGGATTTATATGTGAGTAATTTCGGTGCTGCATAGATCTTTCTGAAATTTAATTGATGCTACCTTTTGGGTTACGGAAATGAAGTTTCTCCAATTTTACTTTTGATGCTGTGGCATAGTGATAAAAGGAGTATTTTAGTGATGAATCATGTCTGTCTCTTATTTTCAGAAAGATGGGGAAGAGAAAAGCCACGTTGAAGGACGATAAAAGGAAGGTCACGAAGAACAAAAAGGCCAAGAAAGATCCTAATAAGCCTAAGAGGCCTCCCAGTGCCTTCTTCGTATTCCTGTAGGCTTCATTTTTCTTTTAATAATTAAATTCTAGATTCCGTGGCATATCTATTGTTGTGTGCTGTAACCGACAATTGATCACGCATGCTATTGCAGTGAAGAATTCAGGAAGACATTTAAAAAGGAGAATCCTAATGTGAAGGCTGTTTCAGCTGTAAGCTTTTGATGATTATTTCATTTGCATTGCTTCATCTAATAGTTGGTTCTTAGAAATTGATTTTTTCCTGGCTTAATGCTATAAATAAAGGTTGGGAAAGCTGGAGGTGAAAAGTGGAAATCTATGAGTGCAGCTGTAAGTAATTCTTCATCTCCTAAAGTTAGTGATCCAAGGAGCCAACTTGGTGCAATGACCATTTTATACATATCGGACTGTTTTTTTTTTATACAAGTTAAAGAGTCTATTAGCATTGGTGAATTAATTTACTGGGCGGTGGAAATATTAGCATTTATTTTGCAGGAGGAGGATTGATTTGTTACTTTCTTTTTTATGGGACAAAATCTACATATTTATGTAATGAGGTCACTTATAAGGCTGGTTCTACCTGTTGAAAGGAAAAAGCACCATATGAAGCCAAAGCTGCAAAAAGGAAGGCAGAGTATGGAAAGCTCATGAATGCTTACAACAAGCAGCAGGTAATCTTTCCTATAACTTGTTTTCTTTTCAAGATCCGTATGATCTATGCACAATATTAGTCAATCATTATAAAGCTAGAAAGGGATGTTTCCTATGTTCTCACGTCATCAATGGAATTAGCCGGAAAGCTCGGACGATGAGGGCGAAGAAGAAGAAGAAGAAAGGTCAAAACCTGAGGTACATGATGAAGATGTGGAGGACAGTGGGCAGGTATCAATAGCTTTTGTAATTCTAGTGTGTTTTATTGACTTGATGCTTGTATACGTGCATCTAATAGACTTAAGTTCATGTTGACAAAACTGTTGTGCCTCACGGTTCCCCCTTCTCTGGGGGTGTTAAAACAAGAGTGTAGTCGCTTCACAGTTCTCCCATCCTTAAGGGTGCTAGAGAATAGGTTCACTGATCATTGTAGTTATTTCTTTAGGCCCTTTTCTTGGGGGTGGGGAGGGAGGATGCCCTTTTTGTCCTTACTGATGCATGGAGGACACTTCTGGTTGCAAAAATTGCCGAGGGAGCTGATGTTAAAATGTTAAACTTTGGATGTTAATGCTTCATCCAGAATGAATCTTGTATACTCTGAGGGACATTGAAAACTAGAACTTGTGCCTGAAAAGGCAAGTTATGATAATTATCATAGATTGCAGGTGGTTTTCGACAAAATTATTGCTAAATTCATAATAAAATTGATTCAAGTTCTGTGATTTGGTCGTCTGCTCAATAAACTTTGAGAAGGCAAGCAATATAGTGCATTACCTATGATGAAGCTAGTTAATTAATGTGTAAACATTTCTACATTGTCCATTACCGGGTGATATGCTGCTTTAATTGGGAAAAAAAAAATTGGTTTCAAGTAGACTCATTTGTCAGAGTGGCTGCATTGTTTTTCTATGGGACTTACTAGTGCTTCATAATCCGTAGGGCGAAGAAGAGGAGGACGACGAAGAGGATGAAGATGAGGAAGATGATTGAAGCTATGTGATTGATGGCTTGCACCGTTTCCTTGGTCCATGACATGCATGCTTCAAACATATTAGTTTTTGTACTTCTGCCATCTATCTAATATGGGTCGGGTAAACACGTGTTTTTGCTGTATTTTCTGTTACCTAGTTGAGTGCAGTTTGCTGAAACTTGACCCTATGAACTTGTATATATAATGACGATACGTGATATATGGCATCGCTGCCATCACGTCGGCTTTGAAGCAGCTGCATGGTAACTTTTTGTAGATGTGGTTTGGTTATTACCGTCTTTATCTATTAACAGAAGGTATACAATGGAATACACCTCAGATACTTAGAATAGTCGCCCGCCATTTTTTCAATATTCTCGGTTTCTGTTTAAGCTTAGTAAAAATTTTGGTGGATCGACCAATGATTAGATCGTTGATGATGGATTCAGCAGGCCAGTCACTGGACAAAGCGTCAAAAATTGCATCGATGAAATGATGAGCCTTTTCTTCATAAATATTAGCAGAAACATTAGCTTGCAAAATACTAGTGTTACAGTTAAGTAATCTCAACTACAAGGTCGTCATAGAAGAAAATAATTATCATTAATCAGTACTCCAATCAATAGATTTCTCCATTACAGCCCTAGTTGGATTTAATCAATAGGATCATATTATAACTCTTGATGTCTCAATTTTTTTTAATCCCCTGGACAGGGGTGCGGATTAGTTGATAACTTCACCTTCTAAATTTAGAACCTAATCCGTATGGGTTGATGGAGAAAGAACGAACTTGGAACGTTTGTCATGCAGGTCCACGTTAATAGAATTTATACCTGTATTTTAGACCAGTCCTTTAGGCTTTCAGATATTGATAGATAGATAATATTTAGATTTGGTCAGTCCTTATATATGTTTTCAGATTTGAACACTTTTAGATTCAGACTTATTCGGTTATGTAATTGTGAATCATTCTAGCGTCCGCCAGTGGGGCGGTGAAACGCGAGATCGGAAAGAACACTCAGTTATTCAGTATTTGTTTAGTGTCATGTTAGTATCATGGATTAGCTTGGGGCCACTTGTGGTTCTATGTACCATGTCACTTCCAAGGTCTAGACTCAGGTCATGATAAATTTGGTATTAGAGTTAGGTTTAAAGTGTCTTAGGGTGTCTGAAAGCTGCTTTAAGTAGTCTTTTTCATGGGTGTGAAACAAGTTATACTTATGAGGAAGAGGCTGCAAAAGATTCTTCGGAAAACTTTCCTTCTTTAATGTTCAGTAGCATGCGATAGTGTTCAACTCTATCATCCTTCTAACTCATGCTCTACGCGCTTACAGAAAATGCCTCCCAGAAGAGTGAACGGACGAAGAAACGGGAACCAGCCAGCACCACTAATACCTGCAGAGCACATGAATGATTAGGTCATTATTGCGAAATCTAGGACTGCTTTTTAGATGTTGTGCAAACCTTGACCGCTCAGGTTAACCAGTAGGCAGTTGCATGAAATGGGGCAGCTGCTAGGGTTTGAGACTTCACCAGATTGAACCCGCCTGAGTTCCACGATTCGAAGGTCGATGAGGATCCACAAGATTTCATAGTTGAGATTCAGAAGATCACTCAGATTATGGGTATCACTGGGACAGAAAGTACAGACTTAGCCTCCTATCAGTTAAAGGAAGTAGCACACATGTGGTTCAAGCAATGGAAGGAAAGCTGTCGTAAGTGTGCAACTTCAGTTGACTGGGATGAATTTTTGACAACCTTTCTGGACAAGTTCTTTCCTCGCGAGTTGAGGGAGGCAAAGGTAGAAGAATTTATCAACCTAAAGCATAACTCTCTAATCAGTTAAGGAGTACGCTCTTAAGTTTACTCAATTGTCCAGGTATGCTCTAGAGATGATTGCTGAGCCGAGGGATTGAACAAGTACGTTCATTTCAGGTGTCTCAAATTTGGTGGTCAATGAGTGCAGGACCACTATGCACATTAGGGATATGGATATCTCCTTACTTATGATCCATGCTCAACAGATCGAGGAAGAGAAGTTGAAGGAAAAAGAAAGGGAGAATAAGAGAATCAGAACCGGTAACTTTTAGTTTTCTCAGCAAAAGTTAGGTGTAGGTAATCGCTCACAGTTTCAGTAGAGATCATTTGCTCCAGCACCTTCTTCGTCTAGTGTTCCATCTCCTAGATCTAGAAGGGGATAGAGTGGTAGAACATCAGGCTCTAAGTCCCAAGGGAACATGTCCGGAGGCTGTTCTTTTCCAGTTTGCAAGAAGTGTGGAAGGAACCACCTCGGGGAGTGTTTGATTGGCAAGGATGTTTGCTTTGGGTGCGGTAAGCGCAGTCACAGACTCCGAGAAGTCCATCAGCCAAACAGGGGGACATTAGTGGTCATACCCAATCCAGTAGCTCGCCTATCTCAGCAGGATGCCTCATCTAGTGTAGGTGACAGATAGCCTCAGAATCATTTTTATGCGCTTTCATCATTCCAGGATCAGGAGAACTCGCGAGATATGGTCACGAATATGTGATGAGTCTTTCATATTGATGTTTATGTGCTATTAGAGCCAGTGGCCACATTATCCTTCGTGACCCCATATGTTGCAATAAATTTTGGTGTCAATCTTGAATGCCTCTCAGGACCCTTCTCAATCTCTACTCCCGTCGGTGAATCAGTCATGACAAGAAGAGTATACAGAAATTGCCCAGTTTTAGTTTTTCAGAAAATCACCATAGCTAACTTAGTAGAGTTAGAGATAATTGACTTCGATATAATTCTTCGCATGGATTACTTATATTCCTATTATGCCCCAATGAACTGCAGAACCAGAATAGTAGAATTTCGGTTCTCGGGTGAATCCGTCCTATAATGGAAGGGTAGTTCCACAGTGCTTGTAGGTCATTTTATCTCTTACCTTAAAGCTAGAAATATGATTTTCAAGAATTATATACATCACTTAGTTTGGGTGAGGAACACTTAGTCTGAAACCTCAACTCTTCAGTCAGTCCCAGTCGTTTGTGAATTCCCAAAAGTGTTGCCATAGGATCTGTCTGGAGTCCCTATCGAGCGGGAGGTCGAATTTTGGATAGACCTCCTTCCAGATACTAATAATGTCCAAAAACACTTCTCTAATAAAGGAGGTGGCTACTGTCATTGACAAAAACAAATTTTTCAATGAGTATCGTCGGGGTCGAATCCCACGAGGATTGGGTTAGATTATCCAAATATCATAAATCAAATCACACAAGTAAATGACATGCCTCAATAATATTAAGTAAAAATTGGGGGAAATGAGTAATCAAGTATTGGATTTCAAATTTAGAACAAGACAAGGGAAAAGTTACTTGTTGCAATCAATGAGAGAGACTAGGGGTGTGCATCCGATGGGGCGAGGTATTGATTAAGAGCCTTAGACTTGATTAGGGAATGATTAGCCTTGGTTATGGATACACCCTATGTTTTTCAATCAAAAGGTTGAGTATAACTTGAGTTTTCTCAAACCCGAAAGCCATAATCACAAAACAACCAATAAGCTTGAGGAAGGATTAGACTATTTCTAGCTCTAACCCTTTAATAGAGTATGGATTTGTGTTTTGACTATTTCTAGCTCCAACCCATCTATCCAACACTCCAATTCCTCACTATTGAATTCTTACCCAACTTTACTCCCCCCTTTCAAGAAAAAGAAAGATTAGAAAGCTAAATTAATATTTGCAATCATAAATTATTGAATTAAAACTTGAATAAAACAATAGAACTATCCTTACTAATCAATTTTAAGAACAAATAATCAACACCTAATCAAGTCTAGACACCTATCGTGCACATAAATCTCTAGCAAGAAATTTAGCTACTCGTAGTAAAGAGAGAGAAATTACACACATAAGAAATTTCTCTAGGCACATCATATTAAGTAATTAAATCTCAATTCAGCTCAAGGTCTGCAATAATGGTGGTTTTCCTAATGAAGAAGAAAACAAAAATATAATCTAACTATTTGTATGAAGTACTCTCCACTTTATTCTCTATTGTCTCTAATGACATGTGTATGTACAATGTGGGATAAAAATCTCTGAAATTCTTTTTTCACAGCTTCTAAAATTTCCCTTGGAAGCTTCTAAGGTACACTTGTGCATTTTTGGACGAGATTGCCTTTCAGTAGTAACACGACTCACTTTCGTTTCGCAAGTGCCCTTCTGCGACTCACAGATCTCCTCTCAAGCTTAACCATAGACCTTTTCATGTTGTCTGCATTAAGATCTACGGTCCACAGATACAGATCTGCGGCTCGCAAGTTTGTTTCACCTGATCTTCCAGTGTCGTCTACTTAGCACCTGCATTTCACAGTTGCCCATATGCACCACACATGTCCTTATTTCTTCCAGCAGATTGCTTTTAGTTCAATTCTTTCATTTTCTTTGTCTAAGTTAAATGCCTACACAAAACAAGATAAAAGTCATAAAACCTTTCTAAATCGAGTGAAAACAAGGCAATAGCCCATGCTTAAAAGCCTAATGAGTTGGTAAATTACCAACTCATCAAGCCCCTAAATTTGAACGATTGCTTGTCCTCAAGCAAAGTATTCACTCACAAATAGAATCGACTTAAGCATATCACATCATGAGAGATACACACAAGACCATTAACAATCAAGACAACCCCAAAATCACACATAGACTCAAAAATTAAAAAGATTCAAATAAGTGAACAACTTTGATTGTCACCATCACAAGCACTTGGCTCTATCATTATAATTCTTTCAATTCAAAACAGGGGACATTTTCATTCAAATCAATGTTGATAAGCATATTAAGTCATTGACAATCAACATTCAAGATTTTTCTAGAAGTTTACTGCACAACTCGTCGCATTTATACCTCTCAATTGAAATTACAATTTTAACATTCACTTCAAGGATGTAACTCCACTCACCAGAAGAGAGAATCCCACTCACATTCATGCAACTCACAAAAATAGGGATTATAAGATAATGCAAAGACACTCACTCTCTCAAAGACATTCAAGTGCACACACATCGAGCCATAGGCTTGCCCTTCATGTAACTTTATACTAATGTAGAGTTTCCAAACTTGGAATCACTAAGGACTTGCAGGTCATAATGAAGACTAGAGGTAAAGGTAGGACATCATTTAGTTCAAGTGATTAGAACCTCCCTAATGCCTTTGTGACAGCATTCAAACTGACACATAGAGAGTCAACTCCATCTTATCTCTCCCTTTTTCACCGTCCAGATCTTCCCAAAGAGACACCCTTGTAGCACCTTCGGTTTCTATGTCAAGCCTTTTCTATACAAGAGATAGCACCACCCAGTTCTTTTCTTCTTTCTTTTAATCAAAAGGTTTTTCAACCATTCATTTTAATTTTTTTACGCAAAGCAATTGGTGTTACCTCCCATTGAAGCACAATCCTCTTTTTCCCTTTTGGTTACATCCCCAAACTTAGGCTTTTGCTTACATCACATTTCATTTTTTTATTCTTCCCCAAATCTTGGGCTTCAATCCCCCACTTTTCTTTTGTCACTAGCAATTAGAGAGGAACGGGTGCCAAAATAGAGGATTCAAAAAGACTTAAGGCTTGAATGTGGTTTTCAAAAAAAAAAAGTTTAAGGATAAAAAAATTGGTTAGCTAGGATCAATGTTAAAGGAAGGCCTTGTTTCCTATGAAGTGACTATCCAAAAAAGGTCTAAGGTCATCTTCTAAGATCAACTACCTCTAGGATTTTTTCTTGAATCACATTCATGTCAAGTTCTAGATGAATATGCATACACAGAAATCAAGCAAAAATCTTACCACATAAGGCATCACACTCCAAGGAGTTTCAACCATTCATAAGATCAATTAAAAAGACATGACTTTTGACAAGCTATTTCGAGTTTTGCACACTTGTCTTGTGAATTAAGAAGTCAAACAAAGGATGTGGACATCATGATAAGAGAATGCTCTTTCCAAATTTATTTGTCCCTTTTTATCTCAAAAATCACACATTTTGCCAAGTAAAAATTTTTGGTGGTGCCGCTCAAAGCAACAAGGACTCAAAATTGACGCTAAGACTTTGCATTTTTCCTTAAGAAAATCTCCTCTCAATCCATCATAGGGAAATGTCACCCAGTTTGACACAAAAATAAATTAAAAAAAATTTACTCCTTGAGAAAGAATTGTGGTATAAAGAAAACCCTCGGAGTTTATTTACTAACTACTATCGACAAAAGTGATAATTAAGTACGGGTCGTAGAACAATTGGCATGTAAAATCAGCCCGACAATGGCAACTCACATCATATCACAAGAACAATTTAAGTTCGGCAAGAGTTAAAATTTAAATCAATTCAAATATGCCCAACAAGGGCAATACTTCATTCAAATCAAACCATTTACATACATGCCCCACCCCCAACAAAAATAATGCATTGTCCTTGAGGCATACCAACAGAAAGAGCGAGAGACTAGGAGAACTCCCTGTACTAATAAATATTTAGAATGACCTCCTTATGAGAAATCCTTGAAGCAATGTCAGCAATGGAAGGCATCAAGGGGTCTGGTGGGAGAGACAAGTCTATCGGCTAAAGGTGAATTAGATGTGTCTCCTGACACTTCGGAAATGCAGAGGCACTCAGTTTCGTAGTCAACTTTGGCTTTTTGAAAGCTGGAGCATCCTTGTCCTTATTTGTGGCCAAATCAAAGACTCCCTTTGTTCGTTGCCTTTTGTACAACAGTAAGGGCAGCCGACAAGTGACCTGCTGTCGGGCCTTCTTGTTAAACTGTACAACTATGATTTTCCCCCATATTAATACGAATACCAGTCATGATGCATGCTATGAGAATGGTCATTTTAATGGGAACATGTGTGGCGTTCTTGGAGGGTATAAGATGGATACACACCAGGTCAAGCCATATCCTAGCTTCAAATTTAAGATTTTGGCGATGAATATCTCCCTTCATAACTGCTCAAAGAGGCTGACCATCAGCAATAATGCCTGTTACCCATGCATATTGGTCATCTTTCGCTGCAATCCTCCTTGTAAACCCTATGCCAGGACGTATTTGATCCACCCAATAAATGTAGTTGATTGTTTCAGGGGTGATATCTACCTCTTTGCCTTGTATTAACACAGATGATAAATAAGGCATCTTGTCCACGCGGGCCCTGTATTTCATAGGGTCCTATCGAGCTTTATAAGAGGCCTAAAACTCTCGCAGCAACTGTGAAAGGTAGGGGTCCAGGGTTTTAGTGAAAGGCTCCAAATCCCAGATCTGAAATTGTTTTTTTAATATTAGGGAAGTAGGCTTTGAAAGATTCGACATCAAATTGGGCCTCTTCTGTAATTGACCGCTTCTCTTTGAATCCGAGATAGTAAACCTCCATCCCTTCAAGACCAAATTGGAGTTGTGCGACCCACATGTCCTCATCTCGATCGTCTTCTTGGGGTGTGTCCACCCCTATAGGGGATTTCCCTTTATCTCAGTGCCTGACTGAAAATATGTTCCTGCAAAACAATGTGAGTGTCACAAAATAGACCACACTATTTTTATTTTTCTCTGATAGAAAATCAGAGAAACATCTACACTAGACTAAAAAAAAAGGAATTGGATTGATAAAGGAAAGAAGTTGCAATGGGTAGACTGCTTGTGTCTGTGAGTTATCTGCGTCTCGTAGGTGAGGATCCACGGCACACAGATGAACCACAGGTTCAAGGTAGAATCATTGACCGTAGATTGGCCATCTATGTTTCATTTGCATTTCGTAGATTAACATTTGTGGCACATAGGTGTGATGCAGTGATCCTATAGCTTATTACCCCCGCCTGCATTCCACAGAGCAAGATCTACGGTACACATATGCTCACAGTGCCATGTACGGTTTATTCACAGGTTCTAACTCAATTTTCAGGAAATTTAAAACAATTTTAAAATCTAACGGGCACTCAAAACTTCCCTGAAAGATATACTAACCATTTTAACACCAATTTGACCATGACTACTACCCAACGACTTCTCTTAAGAAGGACATTACCGCATTTATCATCAGAAAACGTTAAGTGACCATTCCTACCAACATTCATCCTTTCATTTTCAACAACTCAACACACTCACTAGGCATGATCATATTTCATCCACATTATCAAACTAACAAGAAGTAATGATGATTTCCCTTAAGAAAGACGTCACCCAATCTATTATCGGTAAAAATCAATTATCACAAGCAACTGGGTTACTCAGACTTCACCCTCAACAAAAAATTCATGGTATAAAGCATCATATTCAGGCATTCAAAGTTACAAGAAACAAGAATTCACAAGACATTTTGCAATTTCAAGGCTAACCATATATACCCACCAAAATCAATTTCAAGATAAATAATGGGGAGCACATATTGGGGTAATGGGGGAAATAGAGAGTGCGGAAAAATCAATATTATCATGCATGTGATACAACACATCATCTATCATAAAGAAATGAAAATATAAACCAAGAAGCATATCAAAGTAAAGTGAGTAGAAATGAGGAGTTGAAACTTAAAGCTAATCTTAAGAGGAAATGGTGATGGACGACCCAAGCTCTGCTCACTATGGTATTTTGAAGTTTTGTGATGAAAGAAAATGGAAGGAAATGGTGAATTTTATAGGTGAAGGAAGGTGAAGAGTTGTGTGGAGTTAATGGGGAGTGGTTGGGAGTTATAAGGTGGAGAAAATGGGGTTATGGTGCTGAAAATTGGTTTTTCAGGAAGTGGGATAGAGGATGAAAAGTCATGGGTCAAGCCTGGGTCGAGTCAGTCAAACGGGTTGGTCAACTTTTAAAATTCTTCGTACCTGCACCTGTGCTAAACATGCGGCCGTAGATTGGGATTTGCGTGACGCATGTCTATCGCAGGTGTATCTTAGATTGCCAGTTCATTAATTTGGATCCGCATTACACCTGCATGTCGCAGATTCGTGTCTGCGTTTGACAGGTGAGGCATAGTTCCTTGCCTTTGAATGTCCTATTCCTAGGTATTTAATGTCTCCCAAATTACACCTCATAATTGAGATATAAGCGGTCGATTGTCAAATATAGAACCCAACAAAGATTGAGGTTAATCCCACAAGGAATATGGTAAGAACTTAAGTTAATGCAAATAACTATTATCATTGAGTTACTTATTTCCGAAGGAGGGAAAATATAGAATAATAAACAAAAGTAAATCTATTGAATGCTTAGATCAAATTCAGTTTGTATTCAATTAATGACTTGACTAGGATTGTGTTCCCCAAGACTTCAAAACCACAAGATTTATACTAGTGATCTATTCTGGTGTTTAACATGAAATATTGGTAAGTTAGATTCACCTAGATGGTTGGTCCCCTATCTAGATGATTATCACCACGCAACTTGGTCCGTATACGGGTGTACTTTAGTTGACCCTTACCCTTAATATCGGATTAGCTATCCCCGGACAAGTTCAAGATATTAGACGAGGGTTGGTAGCCTCAAATCTCCGTTGTTAATCCCTTTTCCCATTCATTACCTCCTTGGTCCGGTAAGTAAGAATAAGGAAAGTCCTAACATTTGCAACCATCAAGAAGCAATCAAAACGAAGGGAAAAACAATACATGCATAAAATCCCGTTCAAGAATCACTAAGTATTTTACCTATGTGTGTTAATTCATCTTGGTCCCCACAAACCTAGTTATGGTTTTAGCTACTCATGCTTGTATTATCGCAATTACAAAATATTGAATAAATCATAATTGCAACTTACAAATTGTCGTAGAAGAAAAACCACGTAGATTGAATAAAACTCCAAAATTAATGAATAAATTCCAATGTTGCTTTTGATCCTCAAATTCAAGAACAGAATGGTAAATCTCGTTTCTTGATTCAAGATTAATCAACCAACAGCAAAATCCTACTTTAAAACTAATAAAATCGACTCTCTAAATTATTCTCCAACTGTAACTAATTGTCCTACAAAAATACCTAAACTGTGTATTTATAGTTCCAAGAAATCCTTTTCCTAATTAAAACTGGAAACCAGGTCGGCAGTGGCAACGGGCTTGGTGACGATTCGTTCCTTGCTTAAAACAGTCGTCCTCAGCAACGTACCCAATTGTGGCAACAGGTCACCTAAGGACTCGTCGTGCTTGAGCACGAGTCGTTAGGTCCCTCGTGGTCTAATTCCTCCAAAAGTCCAGTGCACCTTACCGTTGGTCCCAATGCTCTGCCAACGAGTCGTTTCTTCATGTGACGACTCATTATGTCTGTTGTTAATTACACTGGTCACTTTGTTAAGATTTTCTCTCTCAGCCTTCATGATTGACCTCATCACTCGTTACACCTGGTAACGAGTCATTTCCTCAACTCGTCAGGTACACTATCTTGCATCTTCAAAATTCATCTTTTGCCCATGCCTTAAGCAATGAGTCGTGCCTCCTGCTAACGACTTGTGAAGTTCCCGACAGTCACCCTTTTAGTTATTTTCAGCATAAATTCACCCAGTTCACTTTTGAAGCTGTTTCATTGCGACATTGAGCACAAAACATATCATACCTATATAAACATACCTGGAATGTGCATAATTTCTTGATTTTAAGCAGCGAAAGTGCCGTTAAATCACGGCACATCAATACCCTCAACTTAGAACTTTTGCATGTCCCAGGCAAAAACAAAATAAAATAAAACAAACTAAACTACTTCGACGCTTCAATCAAAAGAACTATAGGAAACTTACAACAGTCACCTTTATACATCAAAATCAAATTTTCTAACCCCTCCCTCATCGTATCAACTCAAATCACTATGTATATGGAAACTTTCAACCATGACACAGAGGAACCAAAGCATGGCAAAATACTGTCACTTGCAACCACGCACATAAATCTATAACACTAACCCAGACAATTTGCATATGATTTCTTTGACCAAATGCTCTCACCTCAAAGAAGTCCCATACTCACACATGTGTATTAAATTATTCTCGATAAATGTCTCTTGGGACTAGGTTAGATTCACTCACTCTCACAAATAAATTCAAACTGTGTGCACATAATCCAGATGCTTGCCTTTACTTTCAATACTTCAATTTTCGGACAAGTAACCAGGATCACTATAGGACTTTCTAGGATTGTAACGTAGGCTCGGGCTTGGGTATGGTACATATGTAATTAGTAGCTCAACCCTCCTTAGCACTACATACCTCTTGGCTCCACTTTTCACCTTTTTTCCTATTTTATCCCTTTTTCCCTTCAATCGCTTCTTCTTTTCTTTGCTTTAGCAACTATGAATGCGGTTTCTCTTTATTTCAGCTTTCATTGATGTCACACATTTTTTTTCTTGCTTTTTGACAACAATTTTTATTTCTTTCCATTATGCATACTGCACCCGCTCTTTTCCTTTTTCATTACCCAATTTTTATTCCTCCAACTCTTCTTAATCACCCCTATAGTAGCCACCCTCAACTTAGGCGATTTGCCTGAGTTGAGGTTCACAATGTCCAAGGAGGGACCAGGGCCAAAACAGGTTCATTCTTAATAAAATCAGGCAAGTGAATTGTTGTAAACAAAAAAAAAGGTCAATTTAAGCTCAAACATTTGGATCAAGGGATTTTTATTCTCTTTTGGTAGGTCTTTTAAGGCTAAAGTGGACTCATAAATCAAAAACGGCCTATAATACTTTCCTAGTTTCCTATCCTCTATCTCGGTACGACTGACCAGACAAGTTCTAGATTGACACACACAACTGAATTCAGTTATGGAACCTCACTCACACATAACACAGGTCAGTATCATCACTTCTACTAATTGCTAGTTCAGGTATATCCATAAAATGGTAAACATGTTCACAGTTCCAATGCCATGCAAAGATTCACAAAAGTTATACTTGTCAACTTTCACATACACATATACAAATTTTTCGGAGGGGTATCAAATTATTAATCAACAAAAAAATCAAAAATTTAATCTCTTGAATGCCTTCAGTTTTTCGAACTTTCTTCCAACTAACACACACAAAAAAAATCCTAAACATGCCGGTTCTACTAGATATGGAACACCCGAGGGAAAAGATATCCGACAAGAAAAATCCTCGGGTTATGTTCAGCAAAAATAATGCACAGATATCCCTCCCCACCCTAATCAAGAAAGCATGCGTCATCCTCGATGCATATATATATACCAAACAAAACTAAGAAAATAGGGAACATACCTGTGCGACCTAGGTGTCAGCTACCTAGTTAGTGGAGGGTGTAGATACACCTCCAATGTCATCACCAATATTACCGGTTTGAACTGGTGCATTCTCAGATCCAACAAGCTCGTTCCTTCTCCATGAACTGTCACTGCCTCAATCTTGGCTCTCTGTCGAGCCTCCTCTCTCGATTCATGCAGCGCTCTCTCCATCTCACTCTGCTCTCGTTTTTGCTTATGGATCAGAGAAGCATCATCATCAAAACTTGCCTTCTCATGAGGCCTCTTCCCCTTATCATGTGCCACCAGCTCCTCCATGATAAAGTCAAAAATCGGTGGAAATTCTTCTTCAAATTCATCATCTATCACGGGAAGTACCAGTGGAGATACTACAACTACCTATCTGCGGCCAAGTCCTACACCTCGGATCATAGCGCTCTGTTACACCCCATAAGTTTCTAGCGTTTAGTCGGCCTATTCGCATGTTGGTGGAGTGTTTTAGAGTGCCATACATACGAGGAAAGGGCCCGAGGAAAGGCCGAACGAGTGCCAAGTCGGGATTTCGCAAGAGGAGGCCGAACCAAGCTGCCTAGAGGGGCAAAGTGGCATGGAGCTACTCCTCCGCGTTAGCCAACATGGCACGGAGTAGAATCAGTGCATTAGGCAATGTGCCATGTTGCCTTGTCTGTTGCCTCAAGTATATAAAGGCCTCACACTTAGATGTTAAGTCATTTTCATAAATCCTCGACCAGCATAGATTAGAGACGAAGGGGAACTATTAAAAATCATCCGATTATGCCACTAAACGCCATCCAAATCTAACTGCAGAGCATCATTGCAGGGTTATTTTCGTAAAATACTCCCGGCGAATCGTAGTCCCTCTGAGCATAAGTTGGTGTAATTGTTTCAAACTAGTGTCAATACGATCACGTGCCTAAAGTAAGTATTTCTCCCTCCTAGATTCCCGAGAAATTACGAGTTTTTGATCGTCTTTTGATAAATTAAAGTGTGTATATATTAAGTTATTGTTTTCTTCAAATATAGTAATGAAGTTATCCCTATTCTTCCGTTAATATGATTACAGTTGGGAAGAATAGCTGAATACCAGCCGAACCTCGCCAGTTAATCGTTAAATAGAGAACGAAGGTATGTTAAGGCATTTTCTTTCGGCAAGTTAGTTTCTTCAGTATAGTAATCCAGTATGAATCCCAGTAAAGCATATCAGGAGTATGTTATCATGTCTAGTTGTTATTGGTAGTCGAGACTCGTAAATTGTATTGTTTTGGGCTGGATTATACCTGTATAGCTTCCGTGACCACCCCAGGGTTAATCGCTGTGTCGCCGCCCGCCAGGGGCGAGGATACGTCGCACTATGGAGTGGCATGCCATCTGCAAGGGATGAAGATGGGGATCCAGATCGTCATATTTTCGTGGTTGGCCTTATACACACCCCCGCTGAGTGTTTACGCCTGGGGTGTAGATATCAGGAGTCCTCCGAACTCAGGCACAACTATAATCATGGGTCGAGCGGGACCAGCTGCAGACCGAGGGAACTGGCAGGACGCTTATAGCTGGTAGTTGATTCAAATATGACCTGGATAGGGGTATATAGATTGAGATGTACTCACTAGGGCTAATGGGGGCCCAGGTGGGTTATTCTGTGCTGATTGTACCTTCCGGCTTATGGGAGCCAGGTAAGGTTTATGCTTGCTTTAGTTACTGATAGTTAGACAGTAGGATGCCTCATTTGTCAGGTATGACCCTACCCTCCTTATTACAGTTATGTTTAGTCCTGATCACTACCTCAATCATCTTCAGTCCATTTTCTTTACTTCAGTCACTGTTAGTTCTATTTCTTACTTTCAGTTATTTAAATTTACTGGTTTACATACTCAGCACCTATGGCACTGACGCCCTCTTCTGGGGTGCTGCATTACTTGCCTGCAGGTACAGATAGACGAGGAGCAGGTCCCTCGTAGTTCCAGTCAGCTGTACAGAGTCGTCAGCTCTCTTCTTCCGGAGCTTGTGTGATAGAGGATTACTTCTTTTGTTTGTACAGTATGGGTAGGTCGGGGCCCTGTCCCGACCATCTTATTACTCCCAGAGGCTTGCAGATTGCATTACTTCCCTGTGGTTAGATGATATCGGCCGTGTGGGGCCTATATGTGTTTTTGACTAGGTGTGTTGGCCATGTGGGGCCCTATTTAGCTGTTGGCGTGTGGCCTTGTCGGTCATAACTTAGTTTAGCATCGGCTTTTACTTTTCAGTTATAACTAGATATCATGGTGGCGTTGTCGGCACGCATAGGACTCCCTATAATTGTTTGTCTCTGGTTAGCTGTTTACTTTCACAGGTGGCTATAGCCTTGTCGGCCAGGGGTTGTATTTATAGCTGCTATATAGCCCGTTGTTTTCTTGATTCTAGAGTTAAAGTCAACCCTTCACCAGAGGTGCTTGGGCTCAGTCAGCTCAGCAGTTCAGGTCCTAGTAGGGCACCAGGTGCCAGTCATACCTTCAAAGGTGGGGTGTGACAACCTTGGTATCAAAGCAGGTCGTATCCCAGAGAGTCTGCAAGCCGTGCTAAGTAGAGTCTTGTCTATGGATGTGTTGTGCACCACATACTATAGGCAGGAGGCTGCAAGGCATGATAGGATGGTTACTCTTTCTTCTTATTTAGTCGTGCTATAGAGCAGTACAATATAGGGTTGAGTCCCTAAGCTCATTATACTCTTTTTTTTACAGAGAAATGTCGGACCAGTGACACCTACCATAAGTAGGAGGTTAGATGTAGCAGCAGGAGAGGGCACTAGCAGGGTGCCTCATCCTTGATCAGAATCGTCCTGATCTGAGGACGATACTGAGGTATCATCTCGACCTCCCCAGCAGTCTCTACCATATCAGGAGCTGCTTGGGACGGCCAGTGTGATGACACCGCCTTCGACAGTTTCTATACCCGTACCATCCGACCAGAAGGTCAGGAGCGCGGTGGTTATGCTATCACAGATGATGGCTGCTCAGCGCCAGCCAGTGCCACCTACAGTTGTAGAATCTTTAGGAGGGCCTGGTAGTTCGAGGGTCCAAGAGTTCCTAGCACTAAGTCCCCCGCGATTCAGAGGGACAAATCGGACTGAGGAGCCTCAGGACTTCTTAGACTAGATTTAGAGGATTTTCAGGGTGATGCATGCTACACCCACATAGTCAGTTGAGTTGGCGGTATTCCGGCTACGGGACATCACTGTGCTGTGGTATGAGAGTTGGGAGGGATCTCGAGGGGGAATTGTTTTCCCTCCGACCTAGCCCAGTTTCTTAGAGGCTTTCTTGGAGCATTACCTACCATGGGAGATTTGACAGGCCCGGGTTGATCAGTTCCTACACTTGGAGCAGGGGTCGATGAGTGTTCGAGAATATGCCATATTGTTTGATTCCTTGGCTCGTTATGTGCCAGCTTTTGTGGTCACAATGCTAGCCAGGGTACACTGCTTTATTATGGGGTTGAAACCAGAATATGTTGAGACCTGCATCACAGCCACACTGCAAGAGGATATGGATATCGCCCGTGTGTAGGCTTTTGCTCAAAATATTGAGGGTATTAGACAGTGGCAACGGGAGATTAGGAGGATAAGTCAGGAGCAGCGCCGTAGGGACAGACCGGATGAATTCCAAGAGGAGTTCCGAGGAGGACCTAGGCCACGGTTATTAGATAGGCCGCCTAGACCCCCGCCTCCACCACAGCGGCAGAGGAGCCGGTCTAGTCACCGAGAGCAGCCAGAGTCTGGCGAAGATTCGTGACCAGTAGGTTCACAACAACAGAGGAGAGTGGAGGAGAGTGGGTTTATAATACCACTTTTCCCTATTTGCAGTCGACGCCACTCTAGAGCATGCAGGTATGGTTCCACAGCATGCTACATTTGTGGACAGGAGGGTCATCAGATGAGGAATTTTCCAGCTAGGGGCAGGGTGACCGGGATCGACAGGATAGGTCCTTGGAAGGATCACGAGTTCCAGCATCCCCAGCAGGGCGTAGGCCCTCAGTTTCAGCTGGCAGAGGCCGAGGCAGATTAGGGGCCTCCAGTTCAGGTGCCGGCCTAGACCGTACTTATGCACTACCGGGGTGACAGGAGTCAGAGTCATCACTAGATGTTGTGACATGTATGTTGAACACTTGCTCTCATCCTGCTTATATGTTGATAGATCCAGGATCCACCTTATCCTATGTTACACCGTTAGTGGCTCAAAAGTTTAGTATTATTCTGGAATTACTTCGACGACCTTTCTCAGTGTCTACACCCATTGGTGACTCTATTATAGCCAGAAGGGTCTATCAGGGGTGTACAGTAGAGGTTGCCAATCGTCAGACTACGACAGATTTGATAGAACTAGAAATGGTTGATTTGATGCCATTATGTGTATGGATTGGCTAGCTCCATGCTATGCTAATGTCGAATGTTGGACCAAGATTGTCCGATTCCACTTTCCAGGGGAGGCAGTATGGGAGTGGAAAGGTAGTACAGCCACGCCAAATGGTAGGTTTATTTCCTATCTTCGGGCGAGAAAATTGATAGCAAAAGGGTGCATTTATCATATTGTTAGAGTTCAGGATGTTCGGGAAGAGCCTCTGACCCTTCAGTCTATCCCAGTGGTTAATAAATTTCTCGACATATTTCCAGATGAGCTTCCTGGTATTCCCCCAGAAAGGGAAATTGATTTTGCAATCGATCTATTGCCAGGCACTCAACCTATATCTATTCCTCCATATCGGATGGCTCATGCTGAACTCAGAGAACTAAAGGAACAAATGAAGGATTTGCTAGACAAGGGCTTTATCAGGCCGAGTACCTCACAATGGGGTGCGCCAGTTCTATTCTTGAGGAAGAAAGACGGCTCCCTCCGTATGTGTGTAGATTATCGACAGCTGAATAAAGACACTATCAAGAATAAGTACCCGCTTTTCAGAATAGATGACCTATTTGATCAGCTACAGGGAGCGAGGTATTTTTCTAAGATTAATTTAAGGTCAGGATATCATCAGGTCCGGGTTTGTGAAAGAGATATTCCAAAGACTGCTTTCAAGACCAGATATAGAAACTTTGAATTTCTAGTCATGTCCTTCGGACTGACAAACGCCCTAGCAGTGTTCATGGACCTGATGAACAACATTTTCATACCATACTTTGACTTGTCGTGATAGTATTTATCGATGATATTCTGGTGTATTCCCACTCAGAGGCAAATCACCGGGATTATCTACGGATAGTGCTTCAAATTCTCAAAGATCGCCAGCTATATGAAAATTTTTCTAAATGTGAATTTTGGCTGAATTCAGTAGCCTTCTGGGGCCATATTGTATCAAATACTAGTATACAGGTAGATACGCAGAAGATAGAGGCAGTGAAAACATGGCCTAGACCTACCACTCCGACTTAGGTACGTAGTTTCCTGGGGTTAGCTGGGTATTACAGAAGGTTCGTGGAAGGATTTTCCACTTTAGTAGCACCTTTAACCAAACTGATGCGAAGGCAGCAAAATTCCATTGGACTGAGGCATGTGAGCAGAGCTTTCAGGAACTAAAAGACAGATTGACATCGGCACCAGTGCTAGCATTGCCAGAAGGAACAGAGGGTTATGCAGTCTATTGTGACGCTTCGGGTGTTGGGTTAGGATGTGTATTGATGCAGCATGGTAAGGTGATTGCCTATGCTTCCAAGCAACTGAGGAAGCATGAGAAGAACTACCCTACCCATGACCTGGAGTTGACTGCGGTGATTCATGCCTTGAAAATATGGAGACACTACCTGTATGGCGTCCATGTAGATATTTTCACTTATCACAAGAGCCTGCAGTATATTTTCACCCAGAAAGAGTTGAATCTGCGGTAGCGTCGCTGGTTGGAGCTGTTGAAGGATTATGATGTGAATATTTTATATCACCTAGGAAGGGCCAATGTTGTAGCAGATGCCCTTAGCCGCAAATCCATGGGAAGCCTGGCATATTTACAGCCCGAGCAGCGGGAATTGGCCCAAGAATTGCATCAACTAGCCAGTTTAGCTGTTCGTATAGTAGAATCAGGAGACAATGGAGCGGTAATCTAGAATACCACAGTGTCATCATTGGTTGTGAAAGTGAAAAAATGATAGTATGAATATCCTAGCCTAGTTCAGCTCAGAAATAGGGTCCAGCGAGGAGAAGTGATAGATTTCCAGGTAACCGAGGACGGAGTTTTGAGATATAGGGATCGCCTCTGCGTGCCAGACGTGGCAGGGCTTCGCCAGCAAATTATGGGCGAAGTACACTATGTCGTTACTCTCCATCCAGGTTCAACAAAAATGTACCATGATGTAAAAGAGATTTATTGGTGTCCGGGAATGAAAAAGGGGATAGCAGAATTTGTAGCTCAATGTCCCAACTGCCAACAGGTGAAAGCTGAACATCAGAAACCAGACAGACTGATACAGGATATAGCCGTTCCTTTATGAAAATGGGAGGCAGTTAATATGGATTTCATAGTACGGTTACCTCATACCAGGCATAAATATGATTCTATCTGGGTAATTATTGATAGGTTGACAAAATCAACTCACTTTCTGCCAGTAACGGCTACCTTTTCAGTCAAAGATTATGCTGAGTTGTATATTAGGGAAATAGTCTGATTGCATGGTGTTCCCTGTCAATTATCTCTGATAGAGGGGCGTAGTTTACAGCTAAGTTTTGACAATCTTTTCAGAGGGGCCTGGGGATGCAGGTTAACCTGAGCACAACTTTCTATCCTCAGACAGACGGGCAGGCAGAACGTACAATCCAGAAGCTTGAGGATATTTTACGGGCGTGTGTACTAGATTTTGGAGGCAGCTGGGATGAACATCCACCGCTTATTGAGTTTGCCTATAATAACAGTTATCATTTAGCAATTCAGATGACGCCTTATGAAGCGTTATATGGGCGAAAGTGTAGGTCTCCAGCTGGTTGGTTTGAGGTAGGAGAATCAGCATTGATTGGGCCAGATATTATTCATCAGTCAGAAGAGAAAGTAAAGCTTATTAGGGAACGTTTACTGATAGCTCAGAGCCGCTAGAAATCTTATGCTGATGTGCGGCGAAGAAACCTAGAATTTAATGTGGGTGACTGGGTATTCCCAAAGGTTTTACCGATGAAGGGTGTGACGAGATTTGGTAAGAAAGGAAAGCTCAGCCCGAGGTTTATTGGGCCTTACTAGATTCGCCGAAGGATATGCCAGGTGGCTTATGAATTGGATTTACCCCCAGAATTAGAATCCGTTCACCCAGTTTTTCACGTATCAATGCTGAGGAAGTGCATAAGAGATCCCTCCCGGATTGTCCCAGTCAAAGACTTCCAAATCACCGAGGAGTTAGCCTATGAAGAAGCTCCAGTAGCCATACTAGATCGGTAGATCCGTAGACTAAGAACTAAAGATGTTGCTTCTGTTAAAGTGTTATGGCGAAATAAGAACCTAGAGGAGATGACTTGAGAAGCAGAAGATGATATGAAAACCAGATATCCTCAGTTATTTCAGACTTAGTCAGATTGTGCAGCCAGAGGTATGTTGTTATTGTTGTTTCATAAGTTGCATTATATACATGTATATGTGGAGTAGTTGACTTCAGTATATTGTGAAATGAATGCCATAGTCTTGTGTGGAGTATATGTATTGGACTTTTCTGCGTTTTAGGGTTTTTGGATAGTTTATATTACAGGGGAGACTCTGCCGAAATTTTTTCAGAATAACTAATTGCAAGGTTAAGGTTCTTGCAAGTAGAAGTTAACATTCGAGGACGAATGTTCTTAAGGGGGGAGGATGTTACACCCCGTAAGTTTCTAGCATTTAGTCAGCCTATTCGCATGTTGGTGGAGAGTTTTAGAGTGTCATACGTATGAGGAAAGGACTCGGGGGAAGGCCGAACGAGTGCCAAGTCGGGATTTCGCGAGAGGAGGCCGAACCAAGCTGCCTAGAGGGGCAAAGTGGCACAAAGCTGCTCCTCTGTGTTAGCCAACGTGGCACGGAGTAGAATCAGCGCATTGGGCAACGTGCCACGTTGCCTTGTCTGCTGCCTCAAGTATATAAAGGCCTTACACTTAGATGTTAAGTCATTTTCATAAATCCTCGGCCAGCAGAGATTAGAGACGAAGGGAAACTATTAAAAATCATCTGATTACGCCACTAAACGCCGTCCAAATCTAAATTAACTCTGGGTAGTGAAGTATAAGCCTGCAAAGAGCATCACTGCGGAGTTGTTTTCATAAAATATGCCTGGCGAATCGTCGTCCCGTCGAGCCTAAGTTGGTGGAATTGTTTCAAACTAGTGTCAATACGATCACGTGCCTAAAGTAAGTCTTTCTCCCTTCTAGATTCCCGAGAAATTACAAGTTTTTGATCGTATTTCGATAAGTTGAAGTATAGTCAGTATATATATATAAAAGTTATTGTTTTCTTCAAATATAGTAATGAAGTTAGCGCTATTCTTCCGTTAATATGATTACAGTTAGGAAGAACAGCTGAATACCAGCCGAACCTCGCCAGTTGATCGGTAAATAGTGAACGAAGGTATGTTAAGGCATTTTCTTTCATCAAGTTAGTTTCTTCAGCATAGTAATCCAGTATGAATCCCAGTAAAGCATGTCAGGAGTATGTTATTGTTGCGCTCCAATGTACGCAACTGCACGTGGTCGTACAAGTAATATAGTGGCTTTCTTTTCAAGTCGGATGTCGAACCCACAAGGACTGTAGCGTGGCAATAAATTTCTTACTTAAGTAGTCACAACGTCTTTATACAAAATATAGAGAACACCGAATGAGAATTTTTTAAACATTAATAGTTAATGTAACGCTAGTTGAAGTAAAAAATGTGAGTTAAGCAATAGCACGAGTAATCTAAGGTTAAGGCAAAACATGCAGGTATGCGTAATGTGTATTATATTTTATCTAACCATTCTCTTAGGTTGATGATCAGGGATGGCAGACCCATGGCTTGGGTCTTTCGAACCTCTAGCCAACTATAGAATGACGAGCCTTACGCAACACATTTCTATGAAGCAAGAGCTCATATTCTAACGAATCACAATAGTTTCCCTATGTAACCAAATATGACGTTACAAGTATATTTTTATCCTGCACGTGAATCTTACCCTTAATCCACATCAAAGACAAGAACATATTCCCCTACTCCACATCTATCCTAATTATTTTCCTTTCAGAAACAAAATTAGGATTCTAAGTTGTACGTTAATGATGGCTGAACATTAACAAAATGAAAAGCAAGAATAGCATAACAACCTTTCTTAAGAGAAGAGAATTAAGATGAATTAATAATGAATTACACACATTTGCAAATTGCCTCAACCTCAGACGGAGGTAATTTAGGCACTCATTTGTTGATTAATCATCTTCAAACAAGTATTAAGCATACAAACAATTGAAATTTGGAAGAAAAGAGAAGAGAAATACCCCTAGGATTTTCTTCAGCTCAACTGCCTCCTCCCACGTTCGTGCATAAAAATGTCTGATATCCAAATAAAAACCTA
This sequence comes from Datura wrightii, assembly GCA_035772735.1. Taxonomy (NCBI): domain Eukaryota; kingdom Viridiplantae; phylum Streptophyta; class Magnoliopsida; order Solanales; family Solanaceae; genus Datura; species Datura wrightii. The sequence continues at coordinate 189,779,686 of JASDFA010000018.1, read as the reverse complement.
AGTGTGGTATTTATACAAGTGAGAAATTTCCCGGAATAAACTGGCAACGTGGCATGGAGGCCATCGCGGAGCTCAGGCTCCGTGCCACGGAGTGGTCGCGGACCCTCACTGGAATCTGGGTGCACAGAAACTTCTTCCCAACGTGGCACGGAGGCCATCGCGGAGCCTAGGCTCCGTGCCACGGACCTGTCGCGCACCTTCACTGGAATTTGCTCAAAATCTTCAATCTCGGCAGAATGCTACCGCGATGGCAGTGTGAAACGGCCCCTGTCGCGCAGGGCTAGTTGTTACATATTTTCATGCCGACTTCTGCGTTTTACTTCCGAGTCCATTCCTTTACTTCACCAACTCGTAGATTAGTTCCCCAAATTCATTTTAGAACTGCAAAAACAAGAATTAATCATGTTGGTTAGTATATATCCACATTTACATAAAATCACATGAGAATGTATACATATAAGTAGATAAACAAGACAAAACTAAGTAATAAAGTATCACTTGGGCATGCAATTCTGCCCAAGATCACCTACCCCACACTAAAAGCCTTGTTCGTTCTCGAACAACTTTTACATCTCATGCAAATGAAGACTTACAAATAGCTAATTTAGCAAGACAATTGGAGCTATGACTACAATGATTGTTTAAGATAGCAAGTAAAAATTAGTGCATGCAAGATTTAACCATTAAAATCAAATTTAACTATGTTAACACTCCCTATCCTCAAGATTTGACTCTCAATCTCAGCAAACTCATGCCAATCAACTGATCAAAAAATCCGACATGAATGTTATCCCTCATTAAACATGTGCCCTCACAACAAGAGAGTTACCCATTTTTACTCACGAATTTTCAAATCACAATATGTATGGGTATATGAATAAAATTACGCTCGCTCTCTCAAAGAATTCGCATCATAAGCTTTCCCTTAGTGTTGTACTCCACTAATTTAAGGATGTTTGAATGTAAGATCAAGTAGAACTTTTTAGGTTGTAATGTAATAGGATAGGTAGGTATTCTTCAATAATCATAACATTCTCCCCCAAGCGCTTTTAATATATCACGCCTTTATTAGGAGTATCTCTTCTCTCACTTTACCCTCCTTTTCGCTTATCCTCTTCTTGTTCCCATTTCCTTAGGCACACTTAGCTTATCGGTAAGGAGTACTTAAGCAAATTTTCATTCATTATTTTCTTACTCCCTACCAATATTCAAGCATTTTCAAACAAGTGCACCTCTAAGTTATTTCTTAACTTCCACAACTGCTATTTTTCCTTCTTTTTCTCGATTCTCACTCCTTCACTCTTTTGGATTTTCACTTAAGCGCTTAGGAGTTTTGGATCAAATACAAGGATAATGAAAGAAAAAGGATTAGACTTATGTTGTAGCTATCAAAAAAAATAGGCTTAAGGCTCAATAGGGCTCACTAGAATTCAACATTCAAGGTAGGTAAGGCAATGATTAGATATTTGGCTTATTCAAAGAAATGCCTAAATCATCTCTTACACTCTACATCCTTCATTTCGTTTTATATACACACCAGGTAAGTTCTAGAACTCCACAATGGCACGGAATATTTGAATAACTTACACTCACTGCACATGCTCAATTCAAGACATATTCAACAGACTATTAACTCAGCTAATCACAAGAATTCAAAAATTAAGCTTTAATCACATCGAGTCAAATTCAAGAGCCTAGGTGTCTCAAACATATTTAGAACACTTGCATGCTTCAACACTAACCATACTTGCATCTTACAATCATGTATAATACATAACAAGAATATCAAACCATTAATTAGCTACAAGTTCAAAAATCAAAACCTACTGACTAAATTTCCCTTAAGACGGTCGTCATCCATCCATCATAGGGAACAATCTCTAACTATTACTTCGGTTCAAAGTGACTATTCTCGGAAAAAGCACCGAAAATAAAAATTGAGAAACCCAAAACAAAAAATTAAAAATAGAAATATCAAAAATATTTTAAAAATTTTCATCACATCACCTGAACAAATAATTCCACAATAATTCATTACATCCACAACACAAACGCAATTTCACATTCAACCACTCAAACACAAATACAACACAGTCTTACTACAATTTCATGCTTCATGTTCCCCCCAAATGAATAAACACAGAACCTAACCAAAATAACTCGCACCCCACACTTAGTAGGAACACTATCCTCAGTGTTCGCATATATGTAATTAAAAGCTAAGTTTGGGTGGTGTAAACTCCCTGATCAATTAAAATGTTCTATTTCTTCATCTGATGCCATTTCCTCGGCACCTGGGTTTGAGTCTTCACCTCCATCTTTATCTGACTCAATGTCTGAGTCTTCACGGCGTGTCTCCTCATCGGTGGGTACATCATCGTCCACCGGCTCTACAAAAGCTGGGCCAATTCTGCACATGGATCAAGCATGCTCATTCATTAGGTAATTTATATCCACCTGCCACAATTCATCCTCTGTTGCAGGACGTCCACCTATCTGCAGTTGTAGCATCTACAGTCCAAACATCCTGGCAGCATAACAATTATCACAAGCGTGTTGCTCTGCTAATGTGAGCATAGGGCCATATGTGGTGTCTGGTGCCTTAGTCTTAGTCACGTCTAAAGCATGGCGATCGAACCTCGGTCGGTAGTCTAGAGCCACTTCTTCAATGTCATGGCTGCTGAGTTAGGCAGTGAGTAGACCATCAAATCCATACCTGTGCCCCTGATGCAGTCTGGTCTTTTTCTTGGCTGATATGATCACAACCCCAACATTAATTTCTAAGCCTTTCATCAGAGCGTATACCAGACAAACTCTGTCGCGGGTGACATCTGTCATATGCACCCCAGGGATGAGGCAAGTGCACACAATCTTCAACCAAATTCTAGCTTCCCTATTCATCTGTGAATATGGCAATGTTTGGTGGTACTGTTTCTCCTTATGACGACTCCACCTGACTGTTGATCTTTGTCCACATAATGTGTGTCGTATATCAGCATATGGCGAGGTGATGTTCAGCTGGCGAAGAGGATGTGGATCTGTGTCCGGTGTCCCCAAGATGGCATTTAGATGGTGTGCTTCCAAAGTTACCACCTGCCCCCGAATCTTAATGGTGGTTGCGTTGAGTAGGGTCCTAATTCGCGTAGAATTCCCTCACCATGTGTAAATTACACTCCTTGGGTGCCTCAAAGATAAAGTTCGTACCCAAGGCATGTATCTTGTGCAATATCTGGGGGAAGTATTGTGCTAAAGGTTACCTCTCAATTTGCTCTTTAGGAAAATACTTTGACTCCTTATGTTTTCCATACCACTTTTTTCCTTCCTCCACTACCCATCTAGTACCAAACTATCTTCTCTGGCCCCTGGGAACTGGTGGGGCTGCTGGAACAGCTGAGCCCACTCTGTATCTTTTCCTGCCTGTGCCAGAAGTTGAAATACCTTTTCCCTTATCTTGTCGAGCCGACATCTTTCCTCTTCAACAAAAACAAACACTAACACTATCAGTAACAACATGGCTAGCTAACACTAAGGCCATGCTTTAGTTGGTCACCCCACACTTAGTTGCTAGCATGGTTTCACGAGTCATAGTTAGTCGGGTACTCAGACTTCCCCTTCTTCACAATTCCATGCTCGATACTCCCACAATTTATGTGAATCTCAACTTTGAAAAGATAAGATGGCACAACATTATCTAGCAACTACCAATAGGGTGCGTTACATCAGTACATTTTACAGGGCAATTTCTTGTACTACTCAGACTTTGTACAATTGAATTGTTATGTTTGTAGTCTCGCAATAATGTTGCTTGACTCAAAATTAATGCAGTTGATAACTCACCCTAGTGAATAGTAGTCTTTGGGACATGCTCCCCTTTACAAAGACCATCCTGGCAACCATCCTCTCCACAAATTCTAATACCTATTCTAATTATACAAGAATTAATGTCCCCATTTCTAATTTCCTATCTTCTTCCTCTTCATTCAACTCAACAAGCAGCCCTAACCTTTAGATACTTATGAAATGCAACCCTAATCAAGAAATTATTGAGTTTACAAATCGAATATCATCCTAATTGCATTATTGACCCATAAAAACTTGATTAAACAAGTTTCTAGGACCTAGGGCGGAATTTTGTCTTCCCATAGTTCATGCTAAGAAATTTTGCATAAATCATGGAAGAACAAACCTTAAACATACCTGTTAATCTTAGTTGTGAAGGAGGGAGGAATATTTGGGAGAGCTCCGGCGTGGCACGCTGAAGGAATTAGGGGGAATGGGGGTTCTGTCGCAGAGGTCTTGGAAAAATAAGGGTGATTGCTGTTTTTTTGGTTTAAAAATAAGGGCTTTTGGCCGGGTCGACCCGATTCTTTAATTGAACTGGTCGTCATTATAAGGGAAACGTGGCACGGAGGCTATCGCGGAGCTCAGGCTTTGTGCCACAGAGCCAACGCGCAGGCTCACTGGATCTTGTCTTTATTTTTTTCAACATCTTACCTTGGCTTGCACGTCCGCAATTTTGTTTGGCTCCATACCTCTTGCAAATCATCCAAAACCACCCATTAATTAGAAAATAGTGGGTTGCCTCCCACCGAGTGCCGTAGTTTTAGTCATGGCATGACTCTTTTTTTTTCATAATTTCTAATATTACATTACATTCGCGGGTTGTCTCCCGTGCAGCGCCTGATTTACCGTCGCAGCATGACGCCTCTCATCTTTATTCATCCGCTAAGGTGATGGACGTCTTTTCTCGATTCACGCCTTCACCCCAGTAGTGTTTACACCGCTGACCGTTTACTAAAAATGTGGCACTTTTATCTTCTTTCCACAATTCAACAGCCCCGTACGGGGTCATCCTTACCACCTCAAACGGTCCAGACCGCTTAGAGCGGAGTTTTCCCAGGAATAACTTCAACCTGGAGTTGAATAGCAACACCATCTGGCCCGGCTCAAATACTCAATGCACTATATGCTTGTCATGCCACCTCTTCGTTTTTTCCTTGTACAATTTTGCACTCTCATATGCATGCCACCGAAACTCATCCAACTCACTCAATTACAACAACCGCTTTTTCCCAGCTAACTCAGGATCCATGTTCAGCTTCTGCACAGCCCAATAGGCTTGATGTTCAAGCTCTACAGGTAAATGACACGCTTTCCCGTAAATTAACCAATATGGTGAAGTTCCAATTGGCATCTTGTACGCAGTTCGATACGCCCACAAAGCATCATCTAATTTGCTTGCCCATTCCCTGCATTGAGCATTCACTGTTTTCTGCAAAATTTACTTGATTTCCCAGTTCGATACTTCTACTTGCCCGCTAGTTTGGGGGTGATATGCTGTAGCCACTTTATGTCGTACCCCGTATTTAGCCAACAACTTTCGGGACCAGGCATTAACAAAGTGTGATCCTCCATCACTGATAATTGCTCATGGAGTGACAAATCTGGTAAAAATCTATTTTTTCACAAATCTATCCACCACCTTGTTATCATTCTTGGGACAAGCCGCTGCCTCAACCCACTTAGACACGTAGTCCACTGCTACCAAGATGTATTGATTACCAAACCATGGTGGAAATGGGCCCATAAAATCTATCCCCCACACATCGAATACCTCAACTTCCAAGATGTGATGCAATGGCATCTCATGTCTCCTGCTGATTGCTCCCGCTCTTTGACATTGATCACATGCTTTGACATAAGCTGCAGCATCTTTGATAGTATGGGCCAAAAGAACCCGGATTGCAGCACTTTGTGAGAAGTACACTCTCCTCCATGATGACCTCCACACGGTGATGAATGAAAACTTCTTAGCACCTCTGTTGTCTGATTTTCTGGAATGCACTGCCTCATTACTTGATCTGGTCCTTGCTTGAATAAATATGGCTCATCCCACATATAGTACCGGGACTCATGCTTCAACTTCTTCCTTTGTTGAGCAGTTGTCTCTAGTGGGTATACTCCACTCACTATCTGGTTTACTATATCTGCATACCATGGGAGTTCTACCTCCTTCAACGCCAAGAGTTATTCATCAGGGAACTCTTCTCAGATGCGCTCACCCTCCTTCACATGTGACCGCTTCTCTAGTCTTGACAGGTGATCTGCAACCTAACTTTCACTTCCCTTCCTGTCTTGGATCTCCAAGTCAATCTCTTGCAGCAATAATATCCACCTGATTAACCTAGGCTTTGCATCTTTCTTGCCAAATAAGTATTGAATTGCAGCATGATCCGTGTGTACCACCATTTTTGCCCCAACCAGATAGGATCTAAACTTGTCAAATGCATAAACAAGTGCCAGCATCTCCTTCTCGGTGACTGTGTAGTTCACCTGCGTAGCATCCAGCGTTTTTCTTGCGTAGTAGATGGAATGAAAAATCTTTTTCCTTCGCTGACCAATACCGCCCCCACAACAATATCATTAGCATCACACATTAGCTCGAAGGGGTGTTCATAGTCAGGAGCAGTGAGAATGGGAGATTCCATCAACTTCTTCTTCAGCTCCTCAAATGCTTTCACACACTCCTTGGTAAACTCAAACTTTACATATTTTTCTAACAATCAGCATATTAGTCTGGAGATCTTTGAAAAATCCTGAATGAACCTTTTGTAAAAGCCAGCATGTCCTAAGAAACTGTGGACACCCTTAACCGATACTGGTGGTGGTAGCTTCTTGATTACCTCTACCTTTGCACAATCAACCACCAAACCTTTGTGCGACACCTTATGGCCAAGAACAATGCCCTCCTTGACTAGAAAGTGACACTTCTCCCAATTTAGCACCAAGTTTGAGTCTTCACACCTAGCTAAAATCCTGTCTAAATTCTACAAACACATAGCAAACGAGTTACCAAAAACAGAAAAATCATCCATAAATACCTCAACATAGTCTTCCACCATATCATGAAATATTGCCATCATGCATCGCTGGAAGGTGGCTGGTGCATTGCATGATCCAAAGGGCATCTGTTTGAAAGCATATGTCCCATAGGGACATGTGAATGTGGTCTTCTCTTGATCTTCTGGGGCTATAGCTATTTGATTATAGCCAGAATAACCATCCAAAAAGCAATAATACTCCTTCCCTGCCAGTCTATCCAACATTTGATCAATGAATGGTATAGGATAGTGATCTTTACAAGTGGCTTCATTGAGTTTCCTATAATCCATACAAATCCTCCAACCTGTGACTGTTTGCGTGGGAATTAACTCGTTCTTCTTATTAGTGACCACTGTCATCCCCCCTTTTTTGGGACACATTAAACCGGGCTGACCCACTCGCTGTCTGAGATCGGATACACCACTCCTGCATCTAGCCACTTAATCACTTCCATCCTGACTACATCTTTCATCACCGGGTTCAGCCTCCATTGATGTTGTACAGTTGGCTTAGATCCTTCCTCCATCAATATCTTGTGCATGAAGATAGCTGGACTGATTCCCCGAATGTCTGACATGTGCCATCCCATCTCTCTCTTTCGCCTCCTCAAAACCACTAACGCATCTTGCACCTGTGACTCTGTCAGTTATGCTGAAAGAATGACTGGCAATATGTCATTTTCTCCCAAAAATACATACTGCAGGTGTGGAGGCAATGTTTTCATCTCCAATTTGGGTGCCTCCTCTATTGATGGCTTTGGTGATGGTTCTAAGGACCGCCGCAATGGCTCAAACTCCTGCTTCCGAAAGAACATTTTTGCCTCATTCAGAGTTTGCACCATTTCATATGTTGCACCATCCCCTGACTGACCATGTACCACCAATGCTCTCTCCAAGGGATCCTTTGGGCCCATAAGCTGCAGTGTTGACTCTTGATCTACAATAGTGATGGCTGATAACTCTTCATAGATGGCAGGTAGCTTCATAGCCTTGTAGACGACAAATACTTCTACCTTATCATGAGCTCTCATGGTTACTGCCCAGCAGCTACATCGATCAGTGCTCGCCTAGTTTCTGAAAAGGGACGTCCCATAATAAATGGGACTTCCAAATCTAGCTCAAAGTCAAGAATTATGAAATCCACCGAGAAAATAAGGGAGCCCACTTGCACTAGTACATCCTCCACAATTCCATCTGGCAGTGCCAATGAACGATCGGCTAGCTGCAAAATTACTGTAGTGGGTCGGGGACTACCCAACCACAACTTCTTAAATACAGATGTAGGCATCAAGTTGATACTTGCTCCCAAATCACACAAACCACGAGCTTGAATTGACTGCCCAATAGTAATCTGGATAGTAAAACTTCTCGGATCTTTGAGCTTTGTAGGCAATCTATTCTGTATCCGAGAAGTGCACTCTTCAGTAAGTGCAACTGTAGCATATTCCATCAGGCTTCTCTTGTTTACCACAATATCCTTTATGTACTTTGCCTACTTAGGAACTCCTTGCAACACATCTACCAAAGGAATATTAATGCGCACCTGCTTCAGCACTTCCATAAACTTCTTGAAACATGCTTCCTCCTTATGCTTTCACAATCTCTGTGGAAATGGGGGCGGTGGTCTTTCATTCTCTGCTACCTTTTCACTCCACCTCACATTCTCATTCTCTTCAGCCTGTTCTGTTGCTTCAGCTTGTTGTGGTGTCTTTTCGGGTTCCAACTCCCTCAGTTGTTGTCCACTTCTAGTTGTAACTAAATTCACCTGCTTGGGATTTGTATCTATATCACTTGGCAATCCACCCCGAGGTCTAGTATTCTGTGCTCCAGCTAATTGTCCCAACTGAAACTCTAAAGCCTTTGTGGCTAACTACTGGTTTTTCATGTCAGCTGTCAATTTTACTTGATCAGCTTGCATCTGAGCTTGGTTAGATATAATGGTCTTCAGCATGTCGTCGATGTTGCTAGACTGAAGCGGTGCTGTATTTCCTCTGAACTGAGACTGAAAATTCTGATGACCCCCTTGGTTCCTGTGCAAGCCCTGATTTGAACTTTGCCCCTGATGACTATTGCTACCCCAGGAAAAATTCTGATGGTTCCTCCAATTCGGGTTGTAATTATTGCCATACTGATGATTGTTTCTCCTTTGCGCATTACCAACAAAATAAACTAAATCTGGACTGGCACCACATACATCAGTTGAGTGTTCATCGCTACCACAGACTTCACACCATACCTGTTGGACTACATTGACTGGAGCCTGTGACTGACCTAAGCTCATGCTACTAAAATGGGTGTTGATTTGATTCTGCAGTGCGTCTATCTGTGCAGCAATAGTTGTGAGTCCATCTACCTCCAAGACCCCTGCCGCTTTCTTCACCACCCCTCGGGTTGTGTCAGCATTCCATTCAGGATTACCTTGTGAAATACGGTTCAATAAGGTATACAGCTCTTCATATGTCTTTTCCAGCGCTTGTCCCCCGGCTGCAGAATCTAACAAAATTGTGGTATGAGGTTCCAAGCCTTCGATAAAAGTATGCACCAACACATCATTTGCCTGATGATGGTGAGGGCAATCTCTCAACATCGACTTGAACCTCTCCCATGCCTGATACAAATTTTCACCGTCTCTCTGCTTGAAGCTTAGAATCTGACTTCTAAGCCTGGCTGTCTTCCCTGACGGAAAGAATCTAATTAAGAACTTCTTTGCCAGATCATCCCATGTGGTAATAGAATTAGGCGGTTCAGCCTTTAACCACCTCTTAGCTTCCCCCAGCAATGAAAATGGAAACAATGTAAGCCTCACATAAGCCGATGATACTCCAGTGGGTATGTATGTGTCACTGATCTCCAAAAAATTTTCGAGATGCTGTTGTGGGTCTTCAGGAGGGAGACTTGTGAATTGTCCGCTGGTATGCAATAACTGTACCATGTTCTATTTTAGCTCAAATCTACCTCCTAGATCCGGCCTACAGATGCTAGATGTCACATTATTTGCATGTGGGATAACCACCTCGCATACCGGTCTTGCAGCCATCACTCCAAGCACTAACTCTGCGTGTCCCACTGGTGGGTGCTGTTGTTGTTCCAGAATTTCCCTCTGTAACAACTGTAACTTTCTTTCTAGAGCTTCCCTCCTCTGCAAATGAAACTGTCTCTCAAGCTCCAAAAATGGATCCACCAATTCCTTATCTCTTGCTAGCGTTCAGAAAAGACTTAGTACCTGCAAGAGTAACCGCTAAGATCAAGTTGTCAATACTTGTATAGATCTTGTTAACTAACACTAAACAATTTAATTCACCAATTACACCAGTCCCCGGCAACGGCGCCAAAAACTTCTTTATCTCGTAGCAATGATCTAAGACAGCCAAGTGTACTGCTGGATGCACTCCTGGCTATTCGACTTCTTGGTTTTGACTTTCTTCCGCTCATATAGCCTATGGTCGAACTCGACTGTGTTCATCAGAGCATGATAGTCCGGCCCATACAGCATCCTGGAGATTGTTCACTCAGGGATATCTACCGGAGTCTCTCGCACCAGCGCCTAATTTAAGGCAGGCCTCTTTTTCCAGTCTTGGCCCCCTAATGCCATCTGCTGCAATATGGCCACATATGCTGCATAGAACTCTCAAACTAAAAATGGGCTATAGCTACCTGATGGCTTGGTTAACCACCTGAACCTGTATTTATCAAACACTGCCTATAGCTCTGGAAGGTCTTTCAACCCTATCAACCTCAGCTCCTCATATATGCTCCTCTTCAGATTGCCTTTCTCATTAAGAGCAATATCTCTGTTGTATATAGCCCGCATGCCATGGACACACCATCTTCGCACATTTCTTGGTTGCACATATGATGTGTCTGAGGTCTCTGCCAGCTCATTATTAGAGTTCCCTCACTGAGCATGTGATTGATCAACTCTCTCTGTGTTTTTCCCAGCCGTGGGAGCCTCAGGAACAAGTGCAGCTGCAGCCCTAGCATTCTCATCAGTACGGCTGGGTGGATCCCTTGCCAGTGAAGTGGGAGCATCCATCAGGGCTGTCGGATTTGAAGTTTGTTAAGCCCTAGCCCTGGTGGATATACTCACTAATTTCTCCTCTAATATGTCATACTCTTCCTCAGATCCACTTGACTCTTCAGAGGAGGACAGATCATCACGCAGTCTACGGTATGAAGGTTGACTGCGCTCAAGTGTTTGTTTCTTTGTTGGGCCCTTCTTCGGTGTACCTCTTGGAGCCATTGTACCTATGGTAATATCGTTAGTACGCAAGATGAGATGAAACAAAAAATATTTTTGAGCTGATTCTCAATGGCCCTGATGATTGTCAAATATAGAACCCAACAAAGGTTGAGGTCGATTCCACAAGGAATATGGTAAGAACTTAAGTTAATGCGAATAACTATTTATTTATTTCCAAAGGGGGGAAAATATAGAATAATAAACAAAATTAAAACTACTGAATGCTTAGATCAAATTCGGTTTGTATTCAATTAACGACTTGACTAGGATTGTGTTCCCCAAGACTTCATAACCACAAGGCTTAAACTAGTGGTCTATTCTGGTATTTAACATAAAATATTGGTAAGTTAGGTTCACCTAGATGGTTGGTCCCCTATCTAGATGATTATCACCACGCAACTTGGTCTGTATACGGGTGTACTTTAGTTGACCCTTATCATTAATATCGGATTAGCTATCCCCGGACAAGTTCAAGCTATTAGATGAGGGTTGATAGCCTCAAATCTCCGTTATTAATCACTTTTCCCATCATTACCTCCTTGGTCTGGTAAGTAAGAATAAGGCAAGTCCTAACATTTGCAACCATCAAGAAGCAATCAAAACGAAGGGAAAAACAATACATGCATAAAACCCCGTTCAAGAATCACTAAGTATTTTACCTATGTGTGTTAATTCATCTTGGTTCCCACAAACCTAGTTATGGGTTTAGCTACTCATGCTTGTATTATCGCAATCACAAAATATTGAATAAATCATAATTGCAACTTACAAATTATCATAGAAGAAAAATCTCGTAGATTGAATAAAACTCCAAAATTGATGAATAAATTCCAATGTTGCTTTTGATCCTCAAATTCAAGAACAAAATCGTAAATCTCGTTTCTTGATTCAAGAACAATCAACCAACACCAAAATCCTACTTGAAAACTAATAAAATTGGCTTTCTAAATTATTCTCCAACTGTAACTAATCGTCCTACAAAAATAAAACTAAACAGTGTATTTATAGTTCCAAGAAATCCTTTTCCTAATTAAAACTGTAAACCAGGTCGGCGATGGCGACGAGCTTGGTGATGATTCGTTTGGCCATCTGACGAATCGTTCCTTGCTTAAAATAGTCGTCCTCAGCAACGTACCTAGTTGTGGCAACGGGTCACCTAACGACTCTTCATGCCTGAGCACGAGTCATTAGGTCCCTCGTGGTCTAATACCTCTAAAAGTCCAGTGCACCTTACGGTTGGTCCCAATGCTCTGCCAATGAGTCGTTTCTTCATGTGATGACTCATTATGTCTGTCATCAACTACACTGGTCACTTTGTTAAGATTTTCTCTCACAGCCTTCACGATTGACCTCACGGCTCATTACCAGTTGTAACGAGTCATTTCCTCAAATCGTCAAGTACACTGTCTTGCATCTTCAAAATCCATCTTTTGCCCACGCCTTAAGCAGCAAGTCATGCTACCTACTAATGACTCGTGAAGTGCCTAGCAGTCACCCTTTCAGTTATTTTCAGCATAAATTCGCCTAGTTCACTTCTGAACCTATTTTCCTGCAACATTAAGCACAAAACATATCATACCTATATAAACATACCTGAAATGTGCATAATTTCTTGATTTTAAGCATCGAAATTGCCGTAAAATCATGGTACATCAGTATTCTACCTCTAACCTACACTACACCTGTATGTCATAGATCCATTACTGCATTTCATAGGTGAGTCACTTTTTAACATTTTTTCTCAGGCATTTTGGACCAGACTTGCGAGACACCTGCATTCTGTAGATTGGGACCTGCATTTCACAGGTCAGCGCAGATGTTCCACTCTACTTACTTCAACTTTATAAGAATCCAACATCATAAAACATCAAAAACAACAAAAAGGTGAAGCAATAAAAAGTTTAAAATCATTTGCATTGTCTCTGAAGAAGCACTTGATTTAACATCGTAGCTCGACGATATCACCTTATTTATCAACTTGAGTGCGAAGGCTCAACCTCCTCATACAGAACCTCCACCAATTCGTCTGTTGCATCTATCTTGGCCACCACTTTGCACTCATCTTGGGGCTTCATTAGCTTGCACACATTGAATGTAACCTCATCGCCATCGACTCAAAATATGAGCTCACCTAGATTGACATCCACTGAAGCACATTCGATGGCTAAGAATGGGCACCCTATGATGATCTCAAGGTCTACATCACAATCTAACTCCACAAAGTCCGTGGGGAGTATGAATTTCTCCATTTTAACCAACACATCACAAAGGATTCACACCGGATATTTGATGGAGCGATCGACCATGAGCAACCTCATAGTGGTAGGTTTGGGATCTCCCAGTCTAACTTCTTAAAGATAATGAAGGGAATCAAGTAAATACTAGCCCCCAGACATAGGGCCTTGTTGAATAAATACACCCTAATAGTGCAAGGAATTGTGAAAGCTCTGGGATCATCTCTTTTTGGGGCTAAATTGCTAGCTATGACTGCACTACAATGATATGACACCTCCACTGTGCCCACATCGAGCACTCTCTTCTTTCTCAACAGCTCCTTCATAAACTTTGCATAATCCAGCATCTGTAACAGGGCATCTACAAGAGAAATATTCACGGATAACTTGTTAAACATGTCAACAAATTTTTTGAACTTGTTGTCTTCTTTCTTTTTCATTAGTCGTTGAGGGTAGGGAGGTGTACCCTTAGGCACCTTGCCTTTAGCACTTGAGGCCTCCTTTCCCTCGTCATCAACACTCACCATTTGAGGAGGAGTATCCACCTCTTCCTCCTCCATGATCTTCTCTCTATCAACAACAATAGGTGCACTCGGCACCCCATCATTCAACTCTTCATCATTTTTCTTTGAACCAACATCCACACTGGGTTTACCACCCGCATTTGCAACTACCTTTCCGCTCTTAGTAATGATTTCCATGCAATGACCATCATTCTTCGGGTTTGGTATAATGTGACTAGGGAGAGTGCCCTTCATTCGAGGGATCATTTGAGCGTATAATTGGTTCATTTGAGTCTCTAGGTGTTTGATGGATACCGAGTGAGAGCTTACTATTTGGGAAAGGTTGGATACCCCCCTTTCAAATCTTTTATACCATTATCCATTAATTCTACCTTGTTCAGCAGCGGAGCTAGCATGTCCTCAATCTTGAATTTAACGGGTCACTAACACATGGCATTGGCATTATGTCAGCCTTTTAAGGAGGGATGTATGGATTTCAACATCGATGATTTTACCTATCCCCTTCTTTTTCGATCTCATGATTTCTCCATCAATTGTCCCTTTCTCTCTCTAACCTTGGTCTTCCCGATCTGTCCAACCTTGGTTTCCATCTCGAGGATGCCAAGGGCCTTGATTGGCACCTTGGTACCCAGGATGATTTTCACCATTTGGCTCATTATGTATTAGCATTCTTCATCGTATCTAGCTTGGGAAACATCTTCCTCAAATGATATGCCTCCTTATGCCCCAATAACGTTAACACTTTTGGTTCCGGACCTTATCACATGTTTTTCAAGCAACTCAACTTGAGTCATCATCTTAGCCAATGGTTCATCTCTTTATTCATCTCTTCTTCAAATTTCGGTTGTTATATGGTTGGAAGATGCACTTGGGGACACCTCTGTCTCTCTGTTGTGCTATGCTCAGTTGGTTTTAGTCATTTGATCCAAGAGTTCCTTGGCAAGTCCGTAGATCTAGTCCATGATTGAACCACCAACCAAATTATTTGCCACTGACTTGTTGATTGAATCAAAGGACCAATAAAAACTTTAGAGAAGTACCCCATCAGGCAGTCCATAATTTGGATAGTGGCCACTTTCTTCTTTAATCTCAGCCAGACCTCATGGATTGGTTCTCCCGGGAGTTGCTGGAAGTTTATGATTTTGTCACGTAATTGAAGTATCCCAGAGGGTGGGAAAATCTATCGGGAGAAGCTTTAGTCAACTCGTCCCATAAAGTGATTGATCTGGGAGGTAACTCCTCCAACCAAGCTATGGTGTTCCCTTTAAGAGAGAAGGGAAACAACCTTAATCTAATCGACTCTTGGTTGATGTTGGTAATGTTGAACAGTTGACAAATCTCGATGATATTCTGGAGATGTCGATTAGTATCCTCGCTCGCCAAGCCACCGAACAACCTCTTCATTTGAATAATATGTAACATAGTGCTTGTCACATGAAACACAACCTTCTCTACCTAGGAGGTAGGCAAAGAGCACCAGCTACATCATGAGCTACTAGCTCATCTTCCACATTCATGAATCCATCCATGCTACCAACATCACTAGTGTGGTTCGTCTTTCTCCTTTGTAAATCAACAAAGACAAACAAACAAAGAAAAAGCAAAACACAACGTAAAACAAGTATGGATCAAAAACAACAAATGGCAATCACAAGCCAATCCCTGGCAACGATGCCATTTTTTTGATAACGCCTAAAAATACTTCTCCAATAAAGGAGGTGGATAAGGTCATTGACAAAAATAAATTTTTCCAACGAGTGTCGAGGTCCAATCCTATAAGGATTGGGGTTGGATTATCCAAATGTCATAAATCAAATCACACAAGTAAACAGCATGCCTCAACAATGTAAAGTAAAAATTGAAGGAAAAGAGTAATCAATTATTGGATTTCAAATTTAGAACAAGACAAGGAAAAAATGACTTGCTACAATCAATGAAAGTGACTAGTCATGTGCTTACGATGGAGTGTCGACTAGAAAGGGATTGATTAAGAGACTTAGACTTGATTAGAGCATGGATAGCCTTGGTTATGGCTACACTCTATTTTTTTCTACCAAAAGGATGTTTATAATTTGGGTTTTCTCAAACCCCAAAGCCATAATCACAAAATAACTAATAAGCTTGAGGAATGATTAGACTATTTCTAGCTCTAATCCTTTAATGGAGTATGAATTTGTGTTTTGACTATCTCTAGTTCCAACCCATCTATTACCCCAATTCCTCACTATTGAATCCTTACCTAATCTTACTTTCCTCTTTCAAGCAAAAGCAAGATTAGAAAGCTAAATCAATGTTTGAAACCATCAATTATTGAATTAAAACTTGAAGAAAATAATAGATTCATGCTTGCTAATCAATTTAAAGAACAAATAAATCAACACCCAATCAAGTCTAGACACCTATTATGCACACACACTCGCAACAAGAAATTTTGCTGCTCATAGTCAAAGAGAGAGAAATTACACACATCAGGAATTTCTCTAAGCTCATCATATTAAGTAATTAAATCTCAATTCAAGCTCAAGGTCTGCAACAATGGTGGTTTTCCTAGTGAAGAAGAAAACATTAATGTACTCTAGCTATCTCTATTATGTACTCTCCACTCTATTCTCTATTCTCTCTAATGACATGTATATGTAAAATCTGGGATAAAAATCTCTAAAATTCTTTTTGTGCAGCTCCCAAAATTTCCCTTGGAAGCTTCTAAGGTACACTTGTGCATTTCTTGAGGAGATTGCCCTTCAGGAGTGACGTGGCTCACAAATGCAGGTGCCCTTCTGCAACTCACAAATCTCCTCTCAAGCTTAGCCAGTGACCTTCTCATGCTATCTAGGTTAGCATCTGTGGTCCTCAGATATAGATATATGGCTCACAGGTCTGGTTCACTAGATCTTCCAGTATCATCTACCTGGTACCTGCATTTCGCAGTTGTCCATGTGCGACACACATGTCCCTATTTCTTCCAGCAGATTGTTTTCAGTTCAATTCTTTCATTTTCTTTGTCTAAGTTAAATGCATGCACAAAAAAAGAGAAAAGGCATAAAGCCTTTCTAAATTGAGTGAAAATAAGGCAATATCTCATGCTTAAAAGTCAAATGAGTTGGTAAATTACCAACTCATCAGATACACAACTGATATCCATTCCTCCTTACAGAATATCTCCAGTTGAGCTTAAGAAGTTGAAGGAATAGTTAAAGAACCTTCTAGATAAATGTTTCAATATTTTCCCATAGGGTGCTCTACTCTTTTTCGAGTGTAAGAAGGACGGTTCTCTCAGATTGTGCATCGATTACGAACATAGTCACAATCAAGAATAAGTATCCCACTTCCAAGATTGATGACTTATTCGATTAGCTTTAGGGTGCTTGTTGCTTCTATAAAATAGACCTTAGATCCGATAACATCATCTTTGAATCAAAGAATGTGACATTCCAAAGATGGACTTTAGAGCTTCGTATGGTCACTATGAATATGTAGTTATGTCTTTTGAACTAATAAATGCTTCTGCAACTTTTATAGATTTGATGAATGGAGTATTCAAGCAGTACTTGTATATATTGGTTATTTTCATCATATATGACATCCTTATATACTCTCGGAGTGAGGCGGATCATGCTGGTCATTTGAGAATTGTACTGCAAACACTTAAGGATCATTAGTTCTTCATAAATTTCAACAAGTGTGAGTTTTGGCTCAAGTCAATTCTTGGACAT
Source organism: Datura wrightii (assembly GCA_035772735.1). NCBI lineage: Eukaryota > Viridiplantae > Streptophyta > Magnoliopsida > Solanales > Solanaceae > Datura > Datura wrightii. The sequence goes on along the minus strand of JASDFA010000018.1, from coordinate 189,762,094 downwards.
GTGGCGTCTAGCAAGGGTGCTCAGGTAGATTCTCGAAAGGTAGAATCGGTGAAGAACTGGTCTAGACCCATCACTCTCTCTAATATTAGAAGCTTTTAGGGTTTAGTTGGTTATTACAAAAGGTTTGTAGAAGGTTTTTTTTCTATTACTTCTTCTTTAACCTAATTGACTCAAAAGAAAGTCAAGTTTTAGTGGTCCGACGCTTGTGAGAGGGGCTTTCAGAAGTTAAAGTCTTGACTCACTTCTAATTCAATTTTGACCCTACCAGAGGGTACATATGGTTTTGTAGTATATTGTGATGCCTCCAGAGTTGGCCTTGGGTGTGTGTTGATGCAGCACGATCAGTTCATCGCTTATGCTTCTAGACAACTTAAAGTCCATGAAAAGAAGTACCCGACCCATGACCTTGAGCTAACAACAATAGTTTTTGCCTTAACAATTTGGAGACATTATTTGTCTGCTTCCCATATTGATGTGTTCATTGACCATAAGAGCCTTCATTTCACATTTAGTCAGAAAGACCCGAATCTTCTACAGAAGAGATGACTTGAACTTCTAAAGGATTATGACATGAGTGTTCTGTACCATTTGGATAAAGCCAATATTGTGGTTGATGCCTTTAGCAGATTATCCATGGGTAGTATGACTCATATTGAAGAGGTAAAGAAGGAGTTAGTTAGAGATGTCCACATACTTGCTCATTTAGAGGTTCGCCTTGCAGACTTAGCAGATGGAGGTCTGACTGTTCTTAATGGTTCAGAATCTTTGTTAGTGGTGGAAGTTAAGGAAAAAAAAGATAATGATCCTATTCTGCTAAAGTTGAAGGAAGATGTCCACAATTAGAAAGTGGAGGTATTCTCTCATGGGGGAGATGGTGTGCTCCGATATTAGGGTTGATTGTGTATTCCGGATGTGGATGACTTAAGACAGTGGATGCTGGGATAGGCTCACAACTCAAACATTTTGTTTTACCCAGGTGCCACCAAGATGTACCATGATTGATGGAAAGTTTACTGGTGGAATGGTATGAAGAGAGATGTCACAAAATTCGTGGCTAAGTGCCTAATTGCCAGCAGGTTAAGGCAGAGCATCAAAGATCGGGAGGGATGACTCAGGATGTCAGTATTTCTACTTTGAAGTAGGAAGTGATAGACATGGAGTTTATTATAGGGTTACCTCGGATGCATAGACCACATGATTCTATTTGGGTGATAGTGGACCAAATAACTAAGTCAACCCATTTCTTACTACTCAAGACTACAAATTCAGTGGAGGACTATGCTAGAATTTACATTTGGGAGTTAGTTATGTTGCACGGAGTCCCTTTATCCATCATTTCAGATAGAGTTACTCAATTCACATCTCATTTCTGGAAGTACTTCTAGAAGGGTCTCGGTACCCAGGTAAATCTCAGCACAGCTTTCCACCCGCAGATAGATGGTCAGGCGGAGCAGACCATTCAGACCTTAGAGGAAACGTTGAGGTCTTGCATGATCAACTTCAAAGGTAATTCCGATGGTCACTTACCTCTCATAGAGTTTACTTACAATAATAGTTTTCTCCAGTATTCAGATGGATCCTTTTGAGGTGCTTTATGGGAGAAGATGTAGATCACCTATTAGATGGTTTGAGGTAGGTGAGACTGCATTGATAGGGCCAGATTCATTCCATGAGGCAATGAAGTTGGTTCATCTAGTTAGAGAGAGGTTGAAAACCGCATAGAGTTGTTAGAAATCCTATACAGATGTGAGAAGGAGAGAGCTTGAGTTTGCAGTTGATGATAGGGTGTTTCTGAAGGTCTCACCCATAAAAAAGGTGATGATATTTGGTAAGAAGGGGAAACTCAATCCCCGGTATATTGGTCCTTATAGGATTCTGAAGTGCATTGGTAATGTATCCTATGAGTTGGAGTTTCCTACAGAGTTAGCATCAGTGCATTTGTTCTTCCATGTGTCCTTACTAAAGAAGTGCATTAGCGATCCATCTCTAGTTGTACCTTTAGAAAGTGTTGGTATGAAGTATAGTCTTTCTTACAAAGAGGTTCCGGTTGAGATTCTTGATCGTCAAGTTCATAAGTTAAGGAAGTGGGAAGTTGCTTCTATAAAGGTTTTATCGAGGAACCGGTTGGTTGAGGGAGCTACTTGAGAAATTGAGGTGGATATGATGACCAAGTACCCTCATTTTTTCTCTCCTAGTTTAGAGCCATCTTGAGGTAATAGTCTCCTCTTGTAGTGTTCTTATCAATTTTATGTCCCTTCACCTGTCCTTAAAATCCTTAGTATGCATGAATGTCCCATGAATTTAGTTGAGTCTTACTCTTAGTCAAATCAGTTGTCATATCAGTAATTTAGATCTCATGAATCAATTTCGGGGTTAGTAGCTTCTTCCCTATCAGTTCAGTTTCAGTCTCCGTTCGAGAACAAATGATCCCAATAGGGACATAATGTAACACCTCAAAAGTCCCTAAGAATATATCGTAAAAATAAAATAGAAAATCAATAGAAAGTTAAACTTTTCCGCTGGAACAACCTAGACCACGAGTTGTGGTGTGAGGCCCGAGTCGTGGGAAGGCTCGTACTTAGCAGCATGGCCAGGGTCTGTAACTTTGCAATTCTTCCTAGGGACCATGAGTCCTAACCACGACTTATAGGGTAGGATCACGAGTCTTGGGAATTTCCCATGGTTACCCTACCAGTAAATGTCCAGGAAACCATGACTTAGGCCACAAGTCGTGGTATGCGAACATGACTGATAGGAATGAGTCGTGGTGCCTAATTTAGTAAAGTGTTCACGTTAAACTCAAACACCACGAGTCAGGGCATAACTCGTGTTATCAAAGGATGACCACGTTGATCTTGGGCAGAATTATATACCCAAGTGATGCTCAAATGCTCTATTTCGTCTTGTTTATCTATCGTTATTTGTACATTCTCATGTGATTTGTAGTTAAAATGTGAATTTATAGTAACCAACATGATTAGTGTTGTTTTGCAGGAAAAATGTAATTTTAGGAAGCTAAGTTGCATGTTGGTGAAAATCGGGAATGGACTCGGAAGCGAGCAGTGGAAAAGGTCAAGGAAAAGCAGCAAACAAAGGGGCTCCGCGATGGAGCCGTGTCACGCTGCCATCGCGGAGGCAGTCTGCCTCGGATGAGTTATTTGGACAAATTCCAGTAGGGGTTCGCGATGGCGCCGTGGCACGTTGGCCAAGCCCCGCATTACATGCCGTGGCACGTTGCCCATATTTACTTGGAACATAAAATTCCAGTGAGGGTCCGCGTTTGCACCATGTCACAGAGGCAGTGCTCCGCGATGCACTCCGTGACACGTTGCTTGTTATTCCACGAAAAATTCCCACTAGTATAAATAACACACTTAGGTTTATTTTTAATTATTCTGGCTTAGTTGAGCAAGAACGTGGGTTACAGGCAGTTGAGGAGACGAAAATCTTAGGGTTCTTCTCTAACTCTTTCTCCTTTATTTCAATTGTTTGTATGATTTATACTCATTTGATGATGTTTAATCCACAAATGAGTGGCTAAATTCACTTCTTGCTGAGGTTAAGAACATTTGTAGTGGAATGTAATTTTTTGATCATTTTGGTTTTTCATCTTTTCTTCCATGGTTGTTCTATCAATTCTTGTTCTTACTGCATTATTGTCTGGCCAATGTTAATGTATATCTAAAAAATCCAATTTTATCTTGAAAAGGAAAGAAATTGGAAAGTTGTGAATTGGTAGGATATGATCTCTTCTTAGTTTGGGAAAATTGAGAATTGATTTGAAATATATCTGAAAAATTGTATTAGTCAATTAAGGAATCGGTTTCGTATGGCTAGAACATGAAATTCTTTTATCACAGAAATATAGGTTGAAGGTTCATGATTCTTAAGTTGGGTAGAATACGAAAGTTTCTCTCCATAGGCAATAATTCTTGACTAGCAACCGAAGGAAAGATTAACCGAATTGTATCGATAAATTACTTCCCTGCATGTTTGTTTTAGCCTCAGCTTGCTCACTACTATAGTTCAGACTCACTTTATAATTTTGTTTTAGATTAGTATAAATTAGGAAACCAACTCTCAAAATCTTCTTTAAATTGTTGTCTACATTTTTAGAGTTAGAGTTCATTAACACTTAATTCGATTATTACCTTGGTTCAGTCCTTGTGGGATCGATACTTGGCTTACTTTAGCCATTTTACTACTTGTTCAACCACGTGCACTTGCATGTAGTTGCGAAATAGTCCGAACACACGTCAGTTTGGGTTTTGTTAAAGGGAAATTAAGGGGTTTAGTCGACTAACATCCTAGTCTTTCTCATGACATTGAAACTTCAAGGAAACAATAGCTCTTAGACCCCCAAGAAAGAAAATCTAGGGTTCTTCTTCTCCAACCCTTGGATCATCAATAAGGGTTTTCTTTCACCCTTATGCCCAAAACTCAAGCTTTAAACTATTTTTCCAGAATGATTGTTGAATTCATGATTATAGGGTTAAAAACTCTTTATGCAAAAGCTATAGATTTTCGTGTTTGTTATGTATCCCTCATGATTCCCTCATGATTTCCACATGTATTTTACAGTTGCGTATGAGTTAAATTCTTTGAAAAACCTCTATTTATCTTCATAATCAGAACTTAACCATGATTTCCTCAATTTAAACATATTTCAAATGATCCATGATATTATGAATGTATGAATTTATGATCAGTACATCTTGCATGAGTAGTTAGTATTTCAGACATTTATGTAAACAACATGATTTTTAACTAGTCCATGCAAAACTTTTCAAACCTCAGCTATAGTTATGAGAATGTATATAGTTTTAGGAATAGTATTTAACACCAAGAGGATGCAGGTTCAGATAACCCAAGTCCCATACTATGTGCCATTGTAGATAAGGGGTCCTCACTAGTTGAGAGTGTCTCCCTTGCCTGAATAGGCTCATGAGTAAATTCACGCCAATCATGGTTCATACCCTTGGAAAGGTATGAATATCCCCCTGATCAGGGTTACATGTTGGATTTATGTTTCTCACATGGAGTTTGTCAATTGAGAATCTCCCATAATATACAATTTTTACAGTATTAGTACATGGCCCATAGTTTCAACATATAAATTTACTTTATGACTTATAGATATGTTCCGCTCTATATGTATGTTTTGTGTTTAGGTCATTATGCATCAACTTACGTTATTCTCAGATATTATACTTATGTCGTATAACTTCAATATAGTTTCCCTATTACACTCACGTTTTACTTATCTTACATACTCAGCACATTCAAAGTACTGATCACATATTCCATGTGCTATCGTCTCATAATATAGGTTCATGTACTCAGTAATTAGACATGCTTCAGCACCAGTCCAGCATATGAGTGGTGAGTCCTCATCATTCGAGGACTAGAGTTTAGTTTCCTTTTTCCTTTATTTATTTCAATTTCAGTATTTTGAGCTAGTTGGGGACCTATCCCTTTAGTTCATCAGTCGTAGAGGCTTTCATATATTGATAGATAGATATTCAGCTTTGGTCAATCCTTATATATGTTTTCAGATTTAAACACTTACTTTTAAATTCACACTTATTCAGTTATGTGATTGTGAATCATTCTAGCTTTTGCTAAGTTATTCAGTATAGGTTTAGTGTCATTCTAGTACCATAGGTTAGCTTGAGGCCACTTGTGGTTCTAAGTACTGTGTCACTTTTAGGGTGTAGACTCAAGTCGTGAAACTTTACCATATGTCTTTATTTCTCCAGATGGAACCACTGGTACAAAGACCACAAAATGGTCAACCAATAGTGTAATGTCAATAGAGTTATCAACAATCTCACTGCTTTCAGTTTGTGTTGTGTCTTCTGAGATCTCAGAGAGCTGGTCTGGTAGTTGTGGATTCGATACATCGTCATTTGACTAAAGATCCAATGATATCTGAGGCTCTTCCTCCTGACTGTGAGTTGTATCTAGGAATAATGGTTCTTATTTATGTTGCAATTTCTTAAATAGAAACACCTCCTCCTTAAACAGTACATCTCTACTCACAAGAAGCTTTTTGTTTGTCAAATCATACAATAAGTAATTTTTTTGTGTCACAAAATGTCCCATCATGACACAAACACTATCCCTAGGAGATAGCTTATCACTCTTGACAAGCTTGGTAGAATAAAATAGGCAACCAATTATCCTTGTGTGATTAAGTTTGGGTTTATGCTTGTGAAATAGTTGACAAAGTGATCTCCCCTTCAACATAGGAGTTGACAATCTGTTGGTCAAGTTCACAACTGACAAGACACGGTCACCCTAAAATCTGAAGGGGATAGTACTGCCGTAAATCCTTATAGCTCTTGCCACCTCTAAAATGTGTTTGTGCTTTCTTTCCCCACTTCATTTTTTTGTGGAGTATGTAGACAATTATTTTGATGAATATTTTCCAACACTTTTCATACTTTGTTAAAGAATTCACTACCATTGTCAAATCTAAATATCTTTAGTGTACAAAACAACTGATTCTTAGACATCAACAAAAAATTTCTTATTATTATGATCACATCTTTCTTCAATCTAAACAAATACAACTAGGTCATCCTGGCACAATCATCTACTAAACTTGAAAAATATCTATTACCATTATGAGTTGTTATTCTATAAGGTCCCAAGATATCCAAATTTACCAAATCAAAGACACTAGTGCTTCTAGTTATTCTCAAAGTAAAAGGAAATCTAGTTTGGTTTTTCGAACAACAAACTTTGCAGTCATTATTGCTACTACTGCTAAAACTTCCTTCAATTATTGGCATCCTTCTAAGAATATTTTCTGAAGGATGCCACAGCTGTTCCTCAGTTTTTCCAGCTTCTACTGAAAGCAACTTTATTGCCTTATTATTTGTCTTCTCAGGGTTTCTATCAAATAGGAGATAGAGATCTCCAATCTCCTTAACAACCCCCTTCACTGTCTTGGTGGACATGTCCTAAAAGACATAGAACTCAGGAAAAGATTAACTAAACAATACGACAGTCTAGTTAACTATGAAACATACAAGAAGTCATATCTAGAATTAGGTACCACCAACACATTTGTTAGTCTTACCATTTTTACATTTATAACTTCCTATGCGTGTGATTGATTTATACTATCCATTAGACAAGTGAACTTTCTTCCTATGCTTTTCTTGCACAATATAGTGTCAAGTAATAGTTCTATGTTTGAGGTTATATTCTCAGTTGGCCTAGAGTTGATTATCCATCTTTTACTTTTACTAACTATTGTAGAAGTTTTAGCAATATCTGCCATAATGGCTGCTTCAATACATGCCATGTTGACTACATTACTATCAGCTTCTTTGTCATTTAACATCCTCACAATCTAATTATACTGTTCTGATATGAAAGTAGGTTGTGGTGTGAGAATTGTATCATGTTGTTGTCCCCTTACCTCAGCATTGAATTGATATATCATTCCCACAACCTTCACAACATTTGTTGTCCTCTTTCATATCCCAAATTTCATCTTATGCTTATAGCCGGTGGATATGCAATGCCTTAAGGTAGTCTGTAATGCCTCGGAAACTCAAAATCTAATTTCGAGACTCAAATCAGAAAATCTGAAAAACTGCAGAAATATTACAGGACGGCCTACCTGATGAGTCGTTAAGCAACCTCAAGACTCGTTAGGTGAGCCGTGAGGATGAGGCAGGTATAAAGTAAATAAGGGAGGTAGTGTACCTAACGAGGGACGTCACGAGTCGTGGTCACTAACCACGACCTATTAAGTCATTCATGGTTAGGTTTGAGTTGGGAATATTTTGAGTTGACCAGTGCACTTGACGAGTGGGTGAAACGAGTCGTCATCTGTGGCAACGACTCGTTAAGTGACTCATTACCTAGTCTAGAGTTAAATATTCAGTAGTGAACCAATATGGTCCACGACTGGTGACCACGACTCGTTAGGTCCCTCATGATGACCTATTAAGGATTCCAGGTAGTGTACCTGATAGGAGTGACCACGATTCGTGGTCAGTTACCACGACCCGCTAGATCACCCTTAGGGACACCTGGCAATTCTTCCCAACGAACTTCTAAGGGCTATTTAGTAATTGTCTACTCTCCTAATCTCTAAACTACGTCGTTTTAAGCATAAATTCAGACGTATTAGAGGGTTGGGATGGTTCCTTCCCTCATTCTCACATTATTTCTCATAAAATCATCGAAGGTTCTCTCAAGAAACTCTCAACCAAGCTTAGGGTTCTCATCATTCGAGGGCACTATTTTCCTTCTTTTAGTCATGTATTAGTTTCAGCTAGACTTAGAGTTAGCTGGGGGCTTATCCCAACAACTCCTCTATTAGATGGCTTTCAAATAGACATGATTTTCAGATTTATCAATATTATTCAATTGTTTGAACTTTATGTTTTTAGACTTATCTCTCATAAATATTTTATGATATTATTTCAAAGTTCTGCTGTGTTTGTTTACTCAGAATGCTAGCAACTGATAGACCAAGGGTTGACTTGGGGTCACTTGTGGATTCAAGTACCGTGTTGCGCCCAGGGTATAGGCTCGGGGCATGACAAACTTGGTATCAGAGCACTAGGTTTAGAGTATCCTCGGAATGTCTGAAGCCGCATCGAGTAGAGTTCTTTTCGTGGGTGTGAAGTGCGTCACACTTATGACAAGGAGGCTACAAGATGTTATTAGGAAAATTCACTTTATTTTATACTCCCTATCATGCGTTAAAGTTCAATTCCAGAATTATCCTTCTAACTCGTGCTCTATTTCATTTCAGTTAAACCATGCCTTGCAGACGCGCTAATGGAAGAAGGGCCGAAAATGCTAACAGACCTTCCCCACCAGCTCCAGTACTCCTCTTAGGACGACACAGTGTCCACTGCTGAATTCAAGGCGGTAATTCAGCTGGGACAAGCAGTGAAAACCTAGCTGCCATGGTGAGCTGTGTCATCGGAGATCACCAGATATCTTTCCGCATAGAAAAACATCCATTTGAAGGAACAATGCATAATAGAGATTTGTATGTCACTATCAAATACAGAGGCAAAATTATCTCTCGAGTATTGATCGATGATGGCTCAGGACTCAACATTTGTCCAATGGGGACCCTTATGCAGTTGAGTTATGATGTAGGCAAAATTCGCCAAAGTCGTATGAATGTGAGGGCATTCGACGGCACTCAGAGTGGAACTATTGGCGAAGTGGATTTAAATATCCAAATGGGGCCAACCGAATTTGTCACCAAATTTCAAGTAATGGATATAGAAACAAACTACAATTTACTATAGGGAGGCCTTGGATTCATAGGGTTGGGGAAGTCCCATCCATGCTGCACCAAATGCTGAAGTTTATTTGGGAGGACCACGAGATTGTCATCCACGGAGAAGGAAGTGGTCTCAATTGCCCTAATCTTTCTATTCCGATCATTGAAGAAACCCCCAAGGGTACAAATTTTCACATGGTGGAGAGAGTAAATTCCACTTATGAGGACACTACACCACAGGCTCTTATGCCACCAGTGTACAAAATGCTCGCCACCACTATGCTGAGAAATGGGTTTGAACCTGTGCACGGGCTAGGAGAGAACTTGAATGGCATTTCTGAGCCCATTCCAATCCCTCAAAAAATCTTCCATTTTGGTCTGGGTTATGTCCTGACAAAAGAAGAATTGAAGGATGCTATCGAAAAGAAGAGGCCCGTACGTAATCTTCCCAATCCAATTCCATATATATATCAGTCATTTGCTTCCATGGTCCAAAAATCCGAGGAGGAGGATCCAGTTGAAGGGCTAGAAAGACTGCTTGTTGAGAAGGATTGTGCTGTAATCTCAAAGGAATGCACCACAATACCAACTATTTGGGATACTGGACCCGAAGAGATTTTGAGGAACTGGACATCGACTCCTCTCCTGTCTTGGTAGAGAAGACAAATTTTAAAATCTTTCAAAATCGGTGTGGTACGGACGAGGCCCGAGACCCACCTTTTATTGCTTTTATTTTCCTCAAATGTTTTGGGTTCTATCATGATGTTTTTCAAAGGCAATGGCTTACGCCATATTTGTAATTCTCAATATTCAATGAAAGACTTCATTGTTATTTCAAATTCTTTTGGTTTAATTGTTTACTTATATTTTTCTTCTTTTTATCTAACAGTGTGGCCTATTTTGTAAACAGTAAAAATGATTTAAAACCAGCCAACATCATGACATGTCACCATTCCAATGAACAAGTTGAATTTGATAGTGATGAGATCAAGGAATATGACGAAGAACCCAAAGAATCGGAACATATTACAAAGGCCTGAGAAAGTTTGAGGATAAAGAGAGGTCCAATCTTGATGAAACTGAGATCGTGAATTTGGGAGACGATGACTAAGTCAAAAAGACCAGAATCAGTGTCTACCTAACAGAATCACAAAAAAGGGAGTTGATCGGCTTGCTCAAGGAATATATTGACATATTTGCCTGGTCTTACGACGACATGCCGGGACTAAGCACAGACATTGTGGAGCACAAGTTACCAATCAACTCAGAGTTCAGTCCAGTAAAGCAGAAGACTAGAAAGTTTAAACTAGATTTGAGTTTGAAAACTAAAGAGGAGGTCTTGAAGTAGATCCAGGCTAAAGTCGTGGAAGTGACCAAGTATCCTACATGGTTGGCTAACATCGTCCCCGTGCCGAAAAAGGATGGGAAAATTAGGATATGTGAAGATTACAGGGATCTAAACAAGGCCATTCCTAAAGACAATTTTCCATTGCCCAATATCCACATCCTTATCGACAATTGTGGTAAGCACGAGATGCAGTGATTTGTAGATTGTTTCACTGGATATCACCAGATCTTGATGGATGAGGAGGATGAAGAAAAGACAGCTTTTATTACACCTTGGGGAGTTTACCACTATCGGGTGATGTCGTTTGGTCTCAAAAATGCTGGGCTACTTCTATGAGAGCTATGACTACCATATTCCTTGATATGATCCACAAGGAGATTGAGGTATATGTGAATGATTTTATCATCAAATTCCGCAAGAGTTCGGATCATTTGACCCACCTAAAGAAGTGTTTTGACCGACTGCGCAACTAAAATTAGAAGTTAAACCCTGCCAAGTGTGCATTTGGGGTTTCGGATGGTAAATTATTTCATTTCATAGTCAGTAGAAGGGGCATCAACTAGATCCTTCTAAAATCAAAGATATGCAAGAGCTGCCTCTGTTTAAGACTAAGAAAGATGTGATGAGTTTCTTGGGAAGGCTAAACTACATCAGTCGATTCATTGCCCAATCGACAGTCATCTGTGAGCCCATTTTTAAGCTATTAAGGAAAGATGCACCAACTAAATGGACCGAAGAGTGTCAAAAGGCATTTGACACCATCAAGAGTTATTTAGCCAATCCGCCAGTGTTGGTACCACCGAGAGAAGGAAGTCCTCTGTTGTTGTATTTGTCTGTCTTAAATAATGCATTTGGTTGCATGTTGGGACAACACGATGAGATAGGAAGGAAAGAACGAGCGATACATTATCTGAGCAAGAAGTTGATATCCTATGAAGCCCGTTATACTCTCTTGAAAAGAACCTGTTGTGCTTTGACTTGGGTCACCCAGAAGTTAAGGCATTATTTTTCAGCTTACAACACATATCCATTTCAAAAATGGATCCATTAAAGTACATCTTCTAGAAGCCGATGCCAACAGGGAAGCTAGCAAAGTGGAAAATGTTGCTAAGTGAGTTTGATACAGTATACATGACTCAGAAAGCAGTTAAAGAGCAAGCCTTGGCCGATCACCTCGCAGAGAACCCAGTCGACGAAGAGTATGAACCTCTAAAGACATATTTCCCCAATGAGGAAGTGATATTCATAGGAGAAGATATTGCAGAGTCATGTCCTGGTTGGAGAATGTTCTTTGATGGAGCGGTGAATTTCAAGGGTTCTGGATTAGAGCAATGTTGGTATCGAAATATGGAAAACATTATCCAGTAACCGCTAAACTTCGATTCCCATGCACCAATAACATGGCAGAATATGAAGCATGCATACTTGGTCTTCAAATGGCTCTTGATATGGATATCCGGGAATTGCTAGTGATTGATGATTCAAATCTATTGATCCATCAGGCTTAGGGAGAATGGGCTGTGAAGAATTCTAAAATAATACCTTATGTACAGTTGGTACGAAGGTTGAGTAGAAGATTCAGGAATATTGAGTTCAGACACACTCCAAGAATGCAGAATGAGTTTGCTGACACCCTCGCCACCATATCAACTATGATACAGCACCCAAAGAATAATTACATTGATCCGCTTGAGATACAGATAAAAGAGCGACCTACACATTGCTCACATGTGGAAGCTGAATTAGACGGAAAACCGTGGTGCATTGATGTGAAAAGATATCTGAAAATCGGGGAATACCTGGGAGATGCAACAAGTAATCAAAAGAAGACGATACGTAGAATGGAAAATAATTTCTTCTTGAGAGGAGGAATCCTTTATAGGAGAACTCCTGATTTAGGACAATTGAGATGTGTAGATGCCACAAAAGCCACAAGATTGCTGGAAGAAGTGCATGCCGGTGTATGCAGGCCACACATAAATGGTTTCACCTTAGCAAGAAAGAGCCTACGAGCAGGATATTTTTGGATGACCATGGAAAGCAACTGTAGCAAGTTCGTCCAAAAATTTCATCAGTGTCAAATACATGGAGACTTGATCAAAGTTCCTCCAAACGAGCTCAATGTGATGAGTTCTCCTTGGCCATTTGCAGCTTGGGACATGGATGTCATCGGACCTATCGAACCACCCACCTCCAATGGGCACAGGTTCATTTTAGTTGCCATTGATTATTTCACCAAGTGGGTAGAAGCTGCCTCATACAAAGCCGTGAAAAAGAAGGTAGTGGTTGATTTTGTTCGCAACAATTTGATATGTCATTTTGGAGTACCAAAGTCTATCATCACAGACAACGGAGCAAATTTGAATAGCCATCTGATGAAAGAGATATGTGAACGATTCAAGATTACTCACCGCATTTCAACCGCTTACCGTCCTTAGATGAATGGAGTAGTGGAAGCCGCGAATAAGAACATCAAGAGAATATTAAGGAAGATGGTTGACAATTATACGTCCTGGCACGAAAGTTGTCTTATGCTTTGTTGGGTTATTGTACAACATTTCGAACTTCGACTGGGGAAACTCCTTATTTATTAGTATATGGAACGGAAGCAGTGATACCAGCTGAGGTCAAGATATCTTCACTGAGAATCATCCAGGAAGCAGAGTTGAGCAATGCAGAATGGGTTCGTAATCGATATGAACAATTGGCAATGATTGATGAGAAGAGGATGAACGCCATCTGTCACGGTCAGTTATACCAAAGAAGAATAGCTCGTGCTTTCAATAAAAGAGTAAGAGCTCGAACCTTTAAAGTAGGTCATAGTGGTGAAGCGCATTTTTCCCCACCAAAATGAGTATAAAGGGAAATTTGCACAAAATTGGTAAGGTCCTTATGTAGTTCGTAAAGTGTTGACAGGAGGTGCTTTGGTTCTGGCGGAAATGGATGGTCAAGAGTGGCCCAAAGCTATCAATTCAGATGTTGTCCAAAGATACTACATTTGAAGACCAACGTTCTCTTTTGTTTCCTTGTAATCGCACATTTTGTTTGTAAGCTCTGTAATGTTTTATACTAAATTTATGGTCTTTTCCTGTAATTGGAACTACGTTTGACCTGATTCCTGCCTCAACGGGATACGTAGGCTCCATACCGTCTCGGTCTATTACCCGTAAGTTTTCCATTTTCCTTCATAATGGAAACTGGGGAAGAATTTTTGAGAGGGTCTCAAAAATTCGACAAGACTAAATGTTCTCAAGAAGACAAATTTGAAGATTGTTTCAGAAACACGCAACTGGGGTAGAATTTTTGAGAAGGAACTCAAAAATTCTACAAAGACACAGTCTCGTATCAACAATACAATTTTCTTCGAAGCTATAACTGGAGCAGAAATTTTGAGATAAGCCTCAAAATTTCTTCAAGACGACAAATCTAAGAAGATCTCATTTTCCAGCTACAACAAAGCTTTAGAAAATCTCTAATCTGCCAACAAGACACCTACTACATCAAGCTCCAAAACAAAGGATGTTCATTCGTTTGGTGCATGTCATGATAGTCAATTGGCAGAGATTTCGCTAAAATTGTTTTCTTTAATATTACTTGCTAAAATCATTATTAGCCTCCTAAAAATATTTTTAATTGTCTTCTCTCTATCATAACTTGGAGGGTCGAGTAAATTCCTGAAGCTGCCAATACAAGGAGCAAGGCGACCAGAAGAAGCCAACACAGATCAGTTTCACCAAAACTAGCGATTTTTCTATGGATGCAGGTTATCATAACATTCCAGGTGAGCATTATTCATCAACTAATTTGGTATTTCCAAAAGGAAAATACGCTGATCTACTACCGAATAAAAAGGCATAAAAGTCCTTCTTGACCAAAGAAGCATTAAGAAACACTATATTATCCCCTGAGCCAAGGAGGGCATCTACCGCGCAATCAAAGGATGACATCTGAATCAAGAACATCAGGTTGTATCTATAGCCAATAAAGATCGATGCTCACAGTCAAAAATCATATTTATTTTTTAGTTGCTGAGAGGGCCATTATATTTACTTTTAAGTCGCCGAGAGCGTCATCATACATTCAAATGTCGAGAGGGCCATCATATTTATTTTTCAGTTGTCGAGAGGGCCATCATGTTTATTTTTCAGTTGCCAAGAGGGCCATCACATTCACTTACAACGTCGAATACCAGAAGAGGCCGCGTTCATCAATTTCATTTACAACGTCGAATACCGAAGGAGGCCGGCGTTCATCAATTTTATTTACAACACGAATACCGGAGGAGGTCGACGTTCATCAATTTCATTTACAACGTCGAATATCAGAGGAGGCCGACGTTCATCAATTTCATTTACAACATCGAATACCAAAAGAGGCCGACATTCATTACATTTATTCACAATGTCGAATACCAAAGGAGGACGGCGTTCATCATATTTATTTATAATGTCGATTACTGGAGGAGGCCGACATTCATCATATTTATTTACAACATAGACATCGGAGGAGGCTGATATTCATCATATTTATTTACAATATCGACACCAGAGGAGGCTGACTTCATCATTATTTATTTCTAATATTCGGTCAAGAATAACACCAACTGCTGAAAAGGACATCAATGTTCATACCATTCAAATATCATAGCGAACACTATATATTCAAAGAGAATCAAATGATGCCATTTATGTGGAACTATTGAAGTTATTTAACAAGAGGATCCAGGTGCATGCGTAGCAACCTGGACCCTTATCTTAGCAGCGAACTAGGGCATAGTCTGAAGAGGTGTCAAACTCGTTGGACATGAGTTGAGGATTGACTTTCACCACATTCAAACCACACCCATGTAAGAAGGCATGTGGGTTACTCTTTGGTTTCGATTTTTCAGTTTCGCATCTAGGATAATCACTGAACTTAACTGGAGCATTTTTGTCACACCCTGCCTTGGGGGGTATGACTGGCACCTGGTGCCCTACTAGGACCTAACCTACTGGACTGTTAAGCCTGGGCACATCTGGTGCCTGGCTGGCTCTGACTCACATTTCTGGAAACAAAGGGCTATATAACGGTTGTAAATACAGCCCCCGGCCCATCGGCCTATAGCCTTCTGTACCTGTACTAGCAGCTGACCAGAAACATATTAATTCAGGGGGACCTATGCGGGCCGACAAGGCCACCATGCTGTCTAGTTATATGTAACTCAATCATAAAGCACAAAAAGAAACTACGTGACCGGCAAGGTCACCACTACTGGCAAGCTATGGCCCCACACGACCATCATAATAGAAAGAAGGAATACTAACAGCTATACAACTGCACGGCCTCATATGACCGGCTCATCTGACTACAGGGAATATAAACAGACTGCAAGCCTCTAAGAAGAATAATAGAAATGATCGGGACAGGGCCCCGACCTACCCGTACTATACAACAAAAGGAACTGAACTACACCTCTAGAAATTCAGTCTCCGGATGACAGGAGCTGAATACTCAACCGCTGATGGGGATCACGTGGTATCGCCTGCTCGTCTATGGGTACCTGCAGGTAAGTAATGCAGCGCCCCACCGGGCATCAGTACCGCTGGTACTGAGTATGTAAAGCAATAACTGAAAGAGATATGTGAAATCAATAGCATAACTGACGAAACTGAAATAGGAAGAACTAGATTAACTATCTGGTGGGGTAGATCGTACCTGTTCTTAATCATACTGGAGGGAGTAGGAATCATACCTGGAGACGTATCATTCTACTACTAATCTGCTCGTATCTAATGTAATATGGAATAACATACATAACATAACATGGCATACACAACCTTACCCGGCCCCCATAAGCCGGGAGGTACAATCAACACAGAATCTATACCCCTACCCCGGTCATCCCATCTCCTATACTGGCTGTAAGCATCCCGCCGGTCCCCTGGGTATGCACTTGGGCTCGCTGAGCCCCTGACTATAACTGCATCTGAGTCCGGAGGACTCCTGAATCTGCACCCGGGCGTATCCGCTCGACTGGGGTGTGTAAGGGCCGATCAAGGCACAAATATGGGGAAAACTGGCATCCCATCTTCGTCCCCTGTGTGACAGCATGCCACTCCGTGGAGCGACGTATCCTCGTCCTCTGGCGGACGAGTCGATACAACTATTAACCCTGGGCGGTCATGGATGCTAGGTAATCCAACCCCAAACAATACAACGGTCTCAACTGGTAATACTGTCTGGGTATCTCACATGCTGAGGCTAATAGGGGTAAAGTATCATATATATTACATGCTGAGCTAATGATAGTAATCTGTACGTATTTAATACATGCTGAGGCAGGTAAAGATGTATAAATATGAATATAGTCTCCTGCCGGGCTGTACTGGGCAAATGCTATATAAGATAATGTTTCTGCTGAAAACTCTGCTGTTTACTAGGTTTCTGTATACACTATATGCTGGACTAGTGATAGATATATGTACATACTTAATACATGCTGAGGCTGGAAGTACTATATATGTATGTACGAATATAGTCTTTCTGCTGAACTATGCTGTATACTGATTTTCTATAGTAACATGATTTACTATTACTGACATGCTTTCTAAACTTCATTTTAGTCTGCTATTCTATTTCTGAAGTGCTTTACGGGTATTGCATTGCTATACGGGGTTTCAACTGAATACAACCACATCCTAACATTTCGTATCAATATTCATAATAATGCAATATTCGACTTCTGAACATTCTACTAGTCTGTAAAATGCTATACTGTCTCAATATTACTTAACTTGCCGAGGAAACTAACTTTACATACCTTATCTTTGACTATTCGTCCGTCGGACGAGGCTCGGCCGGTACTTCAACTATTTCCTCCCAACTGCATTCATAAATACGTCAATTAATACTAAATACAGCTTTATTGTAAAGAGCAACATCACTTTCGATATAGTTTATAGCCTAAACTTAGGCTTATTGAAAGACGATCGAAAACTCGCTATTTTTCAGCGGCCCAGAAGGGAGAAGTATTGATTTCTCAGCTAGGAACACATAGACATTAATTTAGAGCAATTCTACTTACCTTAGTTCGGTGGCTCGCCGATTCGTCGGCCGTATTTCACGAAACTAAATCCGTAGAAATGCTCTCTGCTGCTAAATACTTTGGTATCTAGGATTAATTTGAGTTTGGGCAGCGTTTGGCAGCGTAATCGGACGAAAATATATAATTTCCTTCGTCTTCCTCTGCTGTACTGCGTGTTTCTGGAAATTTTTAAGTGATAAATGATTTCAAACCGAAGTGGGGGCTTTATATACTTGGGCCTGAACTTGGGCAACGTGTCACGGAGCAATCGCGGAGGCCTCTCCTCCGTGACACGCTGCCATCGCGGAGGGGCTCTGCCTCGGCTACTCCCGCGATGGTTCGACGGGTTTCTCATCCGATCTTTTTCCCGGCCTTTCTCTAGCGCGTATGGCCTTCTAACATGCTTAACCAACGTGCGAATAGGTCGTCTAGGTGCCGGGAATTCTACGGGGTATAACAATTTTCCTCGTGCAAATCCGGGTGACAACACACTAGAGTTTGGAAATTATGTCCATGTGAGTTCTTACTTATGGATGTGAAGTGTGCCACATTCATGATTGAGAGGTTGCAAGCCTCTTTTCCATACTCAATTTATTTTGTCATTCATCCTAAGCCTCAAGGATGCCTCACCATAAGAGATACCTTTTCAACTAATTGAGTCGAACTACAAGCAGCCATATTCCTATTTTAGAGGATATGTAGGCGAGTTGAAATCTCGGCTGTATCTCAAAGAATCCCTACTCATCGCATTCCCGAGATTCTCAGTCTCTACATAACTCGACATTGAGATAAGCTTTTGAAATATTCAAATCATGCATAAAATCAAGCGTATCTGAACTACATGTGGCCTGAATTCTCATGCAACCTGAGATATGTAGGAAACCCAATACCAGGGTTCGTCCATGATTCCTTTAAATCGTTCCATTTTCTAGAGATGAATTTGATGGTCGGACAAAATTGGACTTGTCAATTTTCTTTACCGAGACCTTCTCTTCATCATCCCTAGCCAAAGAAAGGGGCAGTTGTTGACACCCAATTTTGACCCTCCATATTTTAAATTAATTGTTCAAGCTTCTCGAAATACAAACAGAGTAAAGTATTTTTTTTATATAAATAACACATGTTAAATTTACTTTGATCGGTTTAAATAATTTTACATATATAAAAATATTATACCAAGTATGTCCTTTTCATTATTCTATTTTTTAATATTATCTTTATCATTATCATATTTATTATCTTTATTATTATTATCATTAGTAGTAGTAGTATAGTAGTAGTACTATTATTATTATTATTATTAATTATTATTATTATTATCACTACGCAAAGGCTAAAGTTATCTACTCAAGTTTGATGATAGTCTATTATTTAAAAATATTTATTTTACTTTGTATAGTTTAAATAGCTTGATTAATTAATTGAAAAATAATTCATCTATTTTTTATCTCAAATTAATTTTTTTTAAAACATTTAAATTTAGCTATTTTATTTCCTTCTTATATATGTGTGTGTATTCAACAGATTTTTTAAATATGTTATTTATTTTTTTATTATTTAATCTTAGCGTCCAATCAAGATGATCGGACGACCCAAAAAGGTCAAACAAAGGGGGCTCCTTTTTCAGACCTAACCCTTACACCCTACGCTTCTTTCTCTCTCCCACGCTCTCCCCCGTCTCAACTATCTATAGGCCCTCTCTTCCTGCATTCTCATGGCAGACCCCTCTCTCTCTCTCTCTCTTTTCTCTTCCTCTTTAAAGTTCCCAGAACCCCCATCACTTCACCCTCTTTTCTCACCAATCTAACCTGCAAAACCCCATCCCTTCACCCCCAAAATCCACCGATAATTGCACTACCCTTCACATTTTTTCCCTCATTTTCATGGTCTTTCAGAGTTGCAGAGGCTTATTCCTTCAAAATCGGGAGTAGGTAGGACCTTTTGCCTCTTTTTGTACTTTTATTTTTCTTGAACTCATTTCAAAATTCAAATTCATCATTTGGAGATTCTATAAATAGGACCCATCTCCATCTTCAAGGATAGAGGTTCATGGTTCAGAATCCGAAAAGAAAGAAAGAAAAAAGAGATCTTTTCCCCATTTTCTTTGTCTGAACTTCTAAATAAAAATCGTCTTGTTTGTTGATAGTAGTTTGAAAACCAGAGTTTAGTTAAAATATTTCTCTTTTTCTACTTTTGTGAGTCCAAATCATAGTGAAGCTAGTTCTTGCAAAACTCGTTGTCTCAGTCGCTGCTCCACAAAAGGTGAGCTCCTTGCCGTTTTCAATATTTTAGTACCACTTTTATTGTATTTCTTTTGCTCCGGTTCTGCGCTGGTCTAGTATTAGTTGTTCTAGTTTTTGTGTAGGCAAAACATGTTTGGATGTTTGCTTTCGGTTTATGGAAAAACATTGGTCATTGATCAAGTAATTTTCCTTTTCCTAGTCTTAATTTCTGTGCGTTTACAATTTTGTTAGTTTTGTTTAGATTGTTTTTCTTAGTACATCTTGTTTGCTTCTATAGTGACAATTTAGGTTGCAGAGAATATTAAATTTTCAGTTTTTTTAGTCCACATTTACTTTTCACTTACCTAGAGTAAATAGCAATATCCTCTCATTGTTGTGTTTTAAGATTTAATAGTATGGTAGTTTAGACCAAGTTCGAGCTATAACTTGATCTTTCTCTTACAAGTTTAAGATGATTTTAGTAATGAAATTGCGTGAATCGCGAATTAGTGTTCCTTTACTTTTCAAATAATAATTATAATTTGATAGGATTCAAGCGGGGGTCAGCGTAAGCACACCGCTCTGTATCTTAAATTAGAATATTTTTTTAGGATCAAGGCAATAGGTTTTGTGTTTAAGCCTTAAGTATTTCGAAATCATTATTTTTCATGAATTCGTGTACTCCCCTTTAAGAGTATTTAAGCTCTTTGTTTAATGTCGACCAAAGAAATTGAGATTAGTTTCCTTTAGGAAGTCACTTTTTGACTATTTAAGTTTGTGACATGGTTTTTCTTCTAATTTTAGCCTTAAGTGATTGTCTTTTTTTAATTAAAGCATGTCATCGTTGTAATAATTGTGTGGTGTCTCTCAACTCTCTACTTGATTATAAAGAATGGTTAATGAAAGCTAGGAACATCTAGAGGAATATTACTGATTCGTTGTCTTTTTGGTGTATGATTCACTTCGTCGCTCATTCAGCTCTCTATTTTGAACCTATTTTACTTGTTCTTATTGCGAAACCGATATAAGAAGGTTTAAAAAAGGAAGAAGTCATCAAGTTATGTAAGCTTAAATTAGTTGAAACTACTGAATGTTTAAATAGCCCTGTCGGTATAGGTTTTGGTTTTAATATTCAAAGAGGATTTTGTTTATATTATCTAAAAAACCGGCCCGTTTAAATGCTATGATTTTAAGAAGAAAGACAAAAAAGAAAAAAGAAAGATGGTGTACGTCTCTATATTTCATGTTCATATTGGAAGATTATTCATGTTCAGTTACCGGTCTGTCCAGATTGAAAACTACTATCCTTAGCTATATCTTTGATCAAAACTAGTTGGCATACTTGATCCGGGGGGGCTATTTGGTTTTGGTTTGACATTTCATAAAGATTCTAACTTGGGATTTTAATTTTTTTTAGGTTCTAGTGGTAAAGATCTTTCCAAAGATAATTTTTTAAGTTAATTCTAGCTTGCTGCTTGTAGCCATAATATGGTATAACGTGACGTAGTTTGATCTTTCTTATGAATAAGTAATTTAGGAATGAACGGGTTATTCACTCTTTGCGAATAGCCATACTGCAACTACATCGAAGCTTCACGAGTTGATAAATATGCTTAGTGTTTTTGATGTATATATTTGTTTGAACTTATTCTTTATCTTTTTCCAAATGGACCGAGTATTTGGCTCTATCCACACGTGGAATTGATTTTGTATTTCAATCTAGCTAAATTAAGGTTTGAATCAAGCGGCTGAAATTTCAATTTTGGATTAATGCCTTGTCTTTTACGGTCAAGATGTCGTGTTTTAAAGATGTCCTTTAAAATTAATTTCATGGCAATCTATGTTTAAATTTAATTGCCCATGAATCAAGTGTTTGCTAGGAACTCAAAAGATACTTTTTTTATCACTTTATGTGATTTCCTAAAGAGAGTTGGCAGTAAACTTTTGCCACGGATTATGTCCTCCTTTTACGCATTCAGTTCTAACAAATCTTCTTTGGATGTTAAGTCCTCAAATGTTTTTTTCCTTCTTTTTTTTTATAGAAATTTAGCTTTTTCTAGGTCTAGCTGCTCTACTTTATTCCTATGTAATCCTTAAAAGTTGGTGTGCGGCTTTACTACAACATAGTGATTAGGTTAACTTAGATGTTGATCTTTCTGTGTTATGCTTGCTAATTCTTTTTTTCTTTGTTTCTTTGCATTCATGTGAAATATGATCTAGTCTACTGGCCTTCAAAGGCTCTCCGTATTTTCTAGTTGGGCTGGAAGCTCAATATAATAATTTCTCTCGAGTCAGCTTTGAAGACATACTTCTTGTTAGACGAGCAAAAAAAAGATGCGGACTAATTTGCTTTGATGATAAAGATGGGCCAAAAGCCCTTGATTTGCCTCTGCCTTACTGCTTTATTAACATTTTTTTTGCATTTTATGTGAACACTAACATTTTGAATTATTTCTATATGCTAGATGAATCCCGAGTAGACGATTTTATTTTGGGATAATTTCTGCCTTTGTTTTTACGAACCATAGTGCAAGTCTTTCTTTTCTAATTATGAAACCTCTTTTAATAATCACAAGTTAATTCTGATAATAGTTTAGAAATTGTTCAATTATTTTTTCTATTCACGTGAAAGTCAGTATCTTTCAAATATCACATTCAAAATTTTCCTCAAAAAAAATTTTTTTTTTCTTCTTCTAAACAGAAGGCTTCCAATTTTTCTTTTTTTTAGTGAAAAGGGAAAGGACCTGTGAAGGAAAAATTATCTTTAAAATATTGAAAGCTTTTTTTTTTATTTTATAAATCTTCATGATTTAAAATACTTGTTGTCCATTAATTCAAAGATCTTTCGTATCTTTGGAATCTTTTAACTTATAAATAAGTGAAATTTTTTATGGATTGAGAAATTGAGTCGTCATACGATTTAAAATTTTAATAAAAATGTGTATATGGATTTGATCTCTTTATAATTAGCCAAGGTTATGAATTAATTCATATATTGATTTGATAAATAATCGAAAATACTAATACTTTTTTTCGCAAAAGGGGTTGTTTTCAAGTTATATATATATATATTAGCCACAATAATGTTTAAAATTCGCCGGTAACCACATTTGCGGATTTTTTAAAGTGCCTAACATCTTCTTTAAAAAATAATTTGAATCCTTACCTCTTCTTTGGTTTTTAACAAAGGTTTTTTTTTTAATTATCTTTAAAATGGTTTCCTAATTTCCATAATAATTAGGTGGCGACTCTGTATTTTTACAAAATTGTCGAGTTATGGAACAGTTTTGAACTCGAGTACGAAAATGGATCGTGACACCGAAGATTGAAATGGAGGCACTTGGTATTAGAGTGGAGGTGCTTGGTAGCTCCAAGAAGTTTTCGGCCCTTCTGTAGGCGAAACAACATTCACCTCTTTCATGTTGTTGTTCTCAGTGGCCCTACCAGACTGCAAAGTCCTGCTAGCTACTTGCAATGCTCCTCAATCGATAATGGTACCATTTTTAATACCGTACTCAATATTTTTGCCTAATTTGATGATTTCGGCGAAGCTCTTCTCACTAACCAGCATTAGCCTATCATATAGTTGCGGGTCCGAATTCCGCATGAAGATATCCTTCATTTGAATTTCCTCCATTGGAGGCTGCACTCTAGCAACCTCGGACCTCCAACGGATTGCATATTCCCTGAATGTCTCTGTAGGTTTTCTCTTCAAGTTCTGAATGTAGTGCAAATCCTGTGTATTTTCTGTATTAAAATTGAACCGCTCTACAAAAGTTGCAGTCATATCAGTCCAATTAACCCATTTTCTCAGATTTTGCTCTACGTACCAATTGAGAGCATCTCCAGTCAAACTTCTCATGAAGAGTTTCATTCTTATCTTCTCATTTCGTCCCACTCCTACCATCTTATAACAATACAATCTCAAGTGGACCCTTGGATCACCAGCCCCAGTAAATAATTTGAACTTAGGAGGTTTGTAACCCTCCAGTAGCTCAACATAGGGATGTATGCATAAGTCTTCATAACTTAGGCCTTCTATCCCATTGGCCTTTTCAATATTCTGTATTCGGCCGTTCATGTTTTTGAGCTCTGCGACCATAGACTGTATCAAGCTGTCTTTCTTAGAGAGCCCAGATACTCCTAGGTGATGAGTGACTAAAGCAATCTCAATGTAAATTGGGTTTAAGGTATGATTTTTCGGAGCATGGGCGTAAGACATGTTGAATGTACACGTGGGAGGTAAGTGATGAACATAAGATATGGTGGGTGGTCTTTGTGAAGTGGCTTGATTCTGATGTATATTTGAAGGAGTTGCATAAGCATTATGCGGATGTTGTATATAACTTTGAGGAAGCGAGTAGGTCTGACTAGAATTGTTTTGAAGATATGAGGCTTGATGGGATGACAGAGGGAAGACTTGTAAAGTGAAGTGAGGCTTGGTAGGGAAGCGGACCTTAGTTTATGGTTCCATCAAAGTTTTCAACTGGACTGACATATTGGTTGCATTACGAGCTCAGGATAATTTTCCTTGAAGTTCTAAGATCCTTTGTTCAATCCTTAGCATCATCTCATTATACTTGGGTAGATACCTTCTCTCTTTACTCTCTACGGAATCTTTCGGAGCAGTCGTATCTACTCTATCAGCTGAATTGTTACTATCATTCATTTTCTCCCTTACCTTGGTGAACCGACTAGGAGTAGGATATAACATGCGGTTATGCACAAATCAACCTTAGGAAGAGGATAATAATAAAAAAATAAAATAAAAATAGGATTAAATTAGTAATGGAAATCAAGCATAATATAGCATAAATTAAAGGTTAAAGAAAATAGACACATTGATGCATTCCTAATTTTAAGAGCCTCTTTCGTGTCAGAGGTAGGCCTATCGCATTTTTAAAGATGAATATGTCATAATGTATCATTCCATTTGCTCCACTAAAATCTTAAATACATAAAATAATATAAATAAATTATTGCTTTATTTACATAATGAGATATTATAAGAAAATAAAGAATACAAAAAGTAAAGCTATAGCCTAAACGGAAATACTCTTCCATCTTTGGCTTCGACGTGAATTTGTACTCAACACCTGCATCATGAAGTGTTAGTTAGGAGCAAATAGTCTACATTCTTAGGCATATTGACCTCTAAAAAATGCAAATAGATATGATAGTATCTTTTTCGAGATTATAAATCTTTTTGGACTTTGGGAAAAGTCAAACTAATGATCTCAATATACAAAGGATATTGAGACCTCCTAGGGATAATGCATGCATACTTAACATAAATTTCTAAGAGTTGGGTAGACATGGGCTGAAAGGTTTTCTTATGCGAGAAGACACGTGGTCACATGGTAGTAAAACTATCCACCTCACGTATGTGCCAACTCTCTAAATGAATTTTTTTTTAAAATTTCAGAGAAGTGCAAAGCACAACCTCACGTGTACAGTGTGTGATAGTGAGAAGTTTCCAAGTGGGGGGAAGTATGAACGGAATGACAAATATATAAAGCTACAATAATTTGCACACATGAGTGATTAAGAAACTAATAAATATGAAATAATCGAAAATCACCTAACATGAACAAGGAAACATATAAAGGGATTAAGTAAGCAAATTAATTATGTAAGAGAAATATTTCAAATAAGGAAACAAATAAGGAAAATGATTACGCATGAAAGAAAATGACTTATTCTTGAAAAAATAAATATAAAAGAATGCACACAAAATATGTATGGCGTCCTTCTCAAGATATAAGAAGATAGGTATTCAGTAAAGGAAGGTCAAGTTCTAGAGAGTATGGAGTGGGTGTAGACGCGGTTCCCTCAAGAAGACAATTTGAGAGTGGAAAAGCTCATGGCTATCGACGCACCGTTGATCGATCAATCCATGAGACATTTTTCGACATAGGTGTTTTGGAATGAACGTCCGTGTGACCACGCAACCGTTCCAAAAGAAAAGAAAATGAGGTTCCAAATGGAGGAAGGTATGAGCGGAATGGCAATTACATAACTAACATGTAGAAATAAAAGCGGTAAATATAAATACAAATAATAATAATTATTAAAGCAAAAAACTAAACATAACAAGTCACAGACATGTCAAATAAATAAATAATGGGGAATAAGGAAAAGGGGATATACATGAAACTAAAATAAATTATAAAACGATAAATTAATAGGCATAATAAAAAAAAATTTGTTAAAGACACGGGTCCCTCAAGTGGACAACTTGAGAGTGAGGAGGCTCATGACCGTCGACGCACCACTGATCGATCAAATCATGAGGCAATCTTCGATACTGGTATTTAAAAGTGAATGACCGTGAAACCACGCAATCGTTATCAAGTATGTGAGTGAGATGATTAGAAAAGCAAGTAACATGTTATATATAAGGAAATCTATATTATATTAGGAAGCAAATAAAATACAAAATCATAAATAGAAAGAAAATAAACAAATAAGGAAAGAGGATTTCGCATTAAATGCACATAAGGAATGAAATGAAAAAATTGAAACATGGTAAGAATATAATAAAATCATATATACATATATAACAAATAAGATATTGAAAAGGGAAGGGAAATCTCATAGAATAGAAATAAATAAAATGTAACAAACCCCACATAATAAATAAAACCATTATGGTTAGAAAACCTAAATTTTCAAGCAGAGTCGTCATGCTGTCGCGCTCCATTTTTTTTGCGAAAGAGGAACTTGACATGTGACAACTCTTTTAGGATTAATTGAAAAGAAGAGTCACCACCTAACGAATTATGGTGTGTTAGGGCACCATTCTACACTAAGAATTAAACTAGTCTAGGTCGTCAGAGTCGGGTAAGGGTTCTGGTTACCTCGAAAGGAAGGTGTTAGGCATCTTTCGAGGTCCACAAGTGTGGGTCCCTTCCGGATTCGTTAAATTATATAGGGGAATTAAGTGATAAACAAAGGTAGATGAATTATTAAGCCTAAAAATAACTAAGTGACTAAACATGATACACTCAATTCAAAAATAATTGTTCAAGCATTGAAGAAGAGAAGGCGTACTTGTTCGCTTCCAACAAAATATTTAAAGTAATTGAATAACACGAACAAGTAAGGGAAACGAAAAGAATTAAAGAGTAATGGACAAATGAATTATTTTTGAATAGAATACAAAAATAAATAATAAATTAATAATTTATAAAGTTAAAGTTAAGAGAGTGGGATCAGGGTGTGACAAGGCTAAAAACGGGTCCAATGCGATGTTACTCCCATCTATTCTATTTTTAGTATGATTGACCCTCTTAAACACCTTAAAACAAGACAAAAAATAATTTTTGAAAAATGTAGAAAAGTACTAAATGAAATTTTAAGTATTTAAAAATCGCGTATAGCTAAAATACACATATATTTTGATTTTCAGAGTGCATGAAAGTATATCGATGATGTAGCATAATATTTAAATATGTCAAGTCTTTGAGACTTTTAAAAAGGTGACATATAAAATCTAGAAAGGACGGGAGTAACGAGTTGCTTTAGTTTTTCTAAAGCAATTAGGTGCGCTTCATACAAGAAGTCATCTAGCCTTCCTATTTCATCATTTTCCAAAACATACCTGACCCCTCTTGAGGTGAAGATCCACTTGCGTTGACTCCATTATATGATGTAGTTGAACTTTGAGCGACAATGCACCCCCAATCGTAATGTACATGTAAAGAAGTATGTAAAAAAGATGAGAGTATATATATTCTTAATATTTACTAATCAGAAAAGAATCAAAATAATAAATTAATAAAGATTCTCGATTAAAATAAGAATATAAAGAGGAAAATAATTCACATTTGCCTTCAGATTAAGTTATGATTAAGGTTAGTTTATTAAATTTAGTGAGACGGGCTCTTGAAATATATACTGAATTCTTGATTTACTATTCAATGTCAGATCAATAGATTATACTCAAATGTAGTAAATAGCTGGACATAAAGTAAATCAAAACTAGTACAAAACTATGAACCAGGTTATTTGAAATTGAAAGAATTAATCATTAAAATAAACATCACAGTGACGTGCCTATACATTGTTAAAAGGAAGAAGAAATAGTTGGCCAAAACCCAAAGATGTATTCAAACCAAGTGCTAAAATATTTTATTTCTTTCTTTGAGGAAAAAAAAGTTTATGATACAGAATTGATTTTGATCATTTTCACTAGTGGAATAGAAGCTTAAACCCTTGAGTTACAAACAAAATTAGCAAGAAAGCATGTCTGTGCATTTTTAAATACAAATAAGAATACCGAGTGATCATAATATTCAATTGAATAAACTACTATCAAACAACCCGTGATTATCATATCCAAATGATAAAATGATGTCCAAACCTATGAATTAATATACCAACATATTCTTCCAATTCCTCAATAAAATCTCGATAACTTCAACCAAAGACACTGATATTCTACAGAGTGAATTTCATGTTCAAATCTAACATATTAGTCATTAGAAATAATATTCATCTATATAAAATAAACATCACATTTTTTGGCAGTAAACAATTGATAATATAGCAAAATCTGACTTTTTTCGGGTTTAAAGAAAATGGCAATGACACTTATATATGTCGCTACCCACGAACTAGTATCAACGCGAGGAGAAGGATATGTCGAGGTATTTTCTTTTCGGAGAGCAACTCAAATGGAGAATGAAATATAGAGAAAATTAATTCTGAGGGAGGTGAGAATAGAGAAAGACTTGGTGTCATGGTGGTAAATAATGGACAAAGGTGATTGTTAATTTGGTGAAGTCCGGTGGCTAGCTGTTCAAGCCACTTAGGTGTTAGGATTTCTTCTTCTCTTTTTCTTTTTTTCATTCCCTCTTCTTTTCTCTTTGTTCCCCGTATCTAGAAATAATATGAGAGGAAATTAAAGGACGCTGGGGAGGGAGGGAAAAGGAAACAATTGATTTGAATATTAGGGAGAGGGAATAAAAAATGAAAAAGATTTGTCATCTTTTTGGAGTGATATTTGGTAAAGTAAAAAAAGATTTGGGAGGATTTTATGGATATGAAAAGATTATATTAAAGATTCAAAATTTAAAAATTTCTACTCAATGTTAACATTTAGGTCTAAATAAAATTTTATCAAAAGTATATAAATTTATAATTATTAAATTAATAAGTAACCAAAAAATAATTAAATTATTAAATTAACAAATTTATTTTATTGTCAGAAATAATTCATCAACATTTACGATAAAATGAATAATAACTTTAAAACATTTTTTCTAGTGTTTATTTTTTTAAAAAAAGTGAATAAATATAAGTAAGTAAAAATAAATAAATATATAAATACTTCTACAAGTGAAGAATGAGGTAGTAATAATAATAATAATAATAATAATAATAACAACAACAACAACAACAACAACGTAAATATACAAAAGAATAGTTTGTACATGTAAATGTAACAAAATAATAATGATATTTAACATAATATTAAAATGGTAACATGGCTACGTAAATAATAAATAAAAAATAATTTGTGATTATGAAAATATTTAAAATATTTACTAGTAAAATAGCAATCTAAATAAGGTATCGGGAGGTCAAAATTGGGTGTCACCATTATTATTTTTTTAAAAAAAAAGAAAAGCTCAGCTCCTGCAGCATAGGCGGCAGCATCTCCTATTCTCCATCTAAAATTTTTTATTTTTTATTTTTTATTTCTATTTATTTAGTTTTAATATAATTATAGAGACTTATTCATTTATTTATTTACTTGTGAAGCTGACTCTGCTTTTATCTGTTGCTACTGTAACTGTGGAGAGAGTATTTTCATCCATGAAGAAGATAAAGAATGAAGTGCGGAATAACATTGGTAATCAATGTTTAAATGATTGTTTAGTTTACTACATAAGAGCATGATGTATTTACAAATGTAAGTAATGATGCCATCATTGACTGTTTTCAGAATATGAAAAGTCGTCGAGGAAAATTGTAAACGAGTGATAAATATTTATGACATTAGTAATATTATTGAAAATTATATGTTTGGTTCACTTCATGATCTCTATTGAATGTGTAGTGTGATGTTTATATTTATTGCTATACTGTCAAACAATTCATAACAATTCCTTCATTTCTTGCTCTTATAATGTATGTAATACATAAATCGTTGTTTTATTACTGTTTATTTTTTTTATCAATTGATTTATCATATAATTAAAAAATAAATACTTCAAACCGAAGCCAAAGAAATTTAATGATGCATCGCCTTGGCGCCCGGAGACTCTAAATCCTGGATCCGTCTCTGATCCGAAAGCCATCTAAGATCTGACGAGTTGCTAGGACAAGCCCCCAGATAACTCTAAAGTCTAACTCAAAAGCAACTAAAACTGAAAAGATAATCTCAGTTCTCGGAAGATGAGGATTCACCAAATGTATTGCTGTTGAGATTGTTGGGAGGGAACTATTGTCGATGTTGTGACTGAGAACCTGCACCTGTATCATGATACGATACAACATGAAAATATGCATAAGTACTTTGAATGTACCGAGAATGCGAGATAAAGGTAAGAACAGAAGAAATACCCAACTGAATTGATAAACACAAAATACAACAGTAATACTGACTGAGGATCATAACTATATCCTGTAATCTGAATAGGCTGAGCTGAACTGAAACTAGGGCTATACTAAACTTACAAGTGGGAGAGTCTATTAACCAACATATAACCGCGTGAGATGAACGTGGAGTTTGATGTATACGCCCCATCGATAGGACCCAATATACCTTGCCAGGGTATAAAGGCATGGCTAGTGTTATCACTGTCTGAGGCCCGTTCGGGCTAAAACATATGGTGGAAACGTAGTTCTAGGAACCTGGGTGCGCTGAACCCCGTCCTGCTCGATGTTAAGTCCTACTCCCACTAGAAGTCCTAACTGTGACTACTAGGCTGATAGCTTGAAACTGATGTCCTAAGACTTAAGTCAAGAATACTTATCTGGAAGTACCCTAAGAGTCTGAAGGACTTGATAATTGAAACTAAGAGTTCTAAGACTGGCCAGAGCTGCTTTGTCTGAAAGCGTCGTAACCGTCTCAAGAACAACCTAACAACTGATAATTGAAACTAAGTTTTACTGAACTCCTTAAGAACTGAATATAGTACTGATCAACTAATACCTAGAGACATTACTAAGAACATTTAACCATCTGCAAATACTAACTCAATTTAAACATGCATACAGGGGAGTTTTGCTCAATAACAATCCACAAGATAGATACAACATTTCAGATGAGTTATTAAATCACACAAGAGTCCAGCCCAAGAATCATACTCTAATCGACATATTGGGGATAGTATCTCAACAATAACGTGATATTATACATGGAAACTAAAATCATTTGGGAGATAGGGAAATTCATCAAATAAGTAGAAACCTTATGTCATGATTTCTATAACTTTTTGGTCTAAGTTTGCTAAAGAATTAGGGACACAAAGGTGAGAGGAAACCTTTGTTGAATTCCCACATACCTAGAGTAGAGATCCTCTTGAGAAATTTCTTAAGAAATCTGAGGGAACTTGGAACCCTTGTTCTTGCTCTAGGAGAACTTGTCTGAGGCTTCTACGCATTAACTTGAGAGAATGAGAGCAATGAGAGAAAACTATCGATTAACTCCCTAAATTCCTTTGAAAATAACCCAAAAATAACGTAGTTTAGTACCTAGGAGCTTAGAAATTACAAAAACACCCTTACTAAAACTGTTGGAAAATTGAACCTGCCAGTCCTCACGAGGGACATCACGAGTGATGAGGTAAGGGGTGACTCGTGGTGTCAACTCGTGAAGTCTACTGGAAATCCAAATTAAAACTTCAACATCCCAATGGATGACTCAATTCACGAGTCGTGAGGTACTCCACGACTCATGACTCCATTCGTGACTTCACTGGAGAATCAAACCTTCAATCTCGACCATCCTGACAACGGCTCACCTTATGGGTCGTGAAGTGACTTCACAGTTTGTGGCTTCCACTTGTGGTCTCCTCCTGACCATGATTCCTCTAAGGCAGGCCTCCACTTCTCGAGTCACTCCACGAATCATGGAGTACTTCATGGGTCACTAGACGAGTCGTCTTGTGGCTTGGTGGATATTTTCCTTCTTTCTCTGGTTCAACCCTTGGGTCTTATTTTAGAAACTTTTGGGGTGTTACAATAAGTAAAAACATGATAGTAAAGCGATAATCTGAAATCATGAGAATAAGGCAAGCTAAGACATGAGAGTAAGGACAACATGCTAAAATCATGATTGTGAGATAGTCATAAGTATGAGTTATTCATTATAAGCTGAAGCATAATAACCCAAGGTTTTAGAAGTAAAATCATATGGTTGAATTTGTTTCAAAATATAAGTAAAAGCTCATAATCTAATAAATAGATCAACTATACTATAAAATATGATATCATAAATCCTGTATATGAGTAACAAAAAACATGAGGAACAGTGGGAGGCTTCATTATAACCGACACCATCATGAATGAGCACATGATGCCCCAACTATCTCGCTCAAGCGGGTAGAGCCGTTCTAAGCTTTCCAGGGTAAAGAATGATAAAGGCGTAATATCACTTATAATCATGAGCCTAGTAGCGTAAGGGAGACACTCTCAACAGGCGAGGACCCCTTAGGTTAGGGGCAAGGGAGACACTCTCTACTGGCGAGGACCCCTTATCCTACAGTGGTACATAGTTCTGAGACCTGGGTATGCTGAATCCCGGCCTACTCAGTTCTAGATACTACTCACAAAACATGCATATTGCTCATAGACATAATCATGAAACATACTTGGTTTTGAATGGGCTAGTTGAAAGATGAAAATCATAATCATACTTGATATACGTGAACTAGCCATGAAAATAATATCGCTGAGTCGGCCGTAATACATAAGCTTGAGATTCACGAAATCATATATAATTGAGTAAAACTATCATATCTTGAAAATGATAAGTTCATAAGAGAATCTAGTAGAAAATGTGCATTTGCAATCATAAAACATGGATTGAATCATAAAAGACTTGATTTATAAGAGATCATAAGAGATTTCATAAGAATTGGGTCTAACCCTAGAATTTAATCGAAACATGATTGGAGACTTGAATTCGCGAAGTTTACTTGAAATTGGGCATGAAGGTGGAAGAAATTCCCCTTTCATGACCCTACATACCTGGGCTTGATGAATCCTTAACTCGCCTTGAAGAGCCAAAAGAGATTGAGAAGAAGATGATGAAGAACCCTTGTTTCTCTTGAGAGAATTTGATCTTCACTTAGAGGTGTTAGGAGTAGAATGAGGGTTACGAATGAATAAATCCCTATAATATACCCTCTTAGAAGCTTAAAACGACTTAGTTTAGGAGCTAAGTACATAGAAAGTACAAAAATACCCTTAATGACTCGACTGAGAAATTGACAATGCTAGACCAAATGACCCACTTCACAACCTATTAAGTCAACTTACGGTTCCTAACATGCCCTCCATCACAACCGGAACCAAAAGTCAACTTTCTGATCCTTTCTTGACGCCTTAACTAAATGATTTGTCATGAAACTTAACGGATCACTTCACCAGTCGTCAAGACTCTCTGAAACTCAATTTTTCTGCAACTTTTCACACCTAAAGGGTCACTTAAAGAGTCATTAGGTGACTTGAAAACTCACCTGATGATTCGTCCTTTTATCTGGTGCAATTTCAGTTCTTTTGTCTGTTTCATGTCTTGGGTCTGATCTTAAGGACTTTTGGGATATTATATTATCTCCTACTTGGGAACATTCATCCTCGAATGTAAATTAAGAAGACTGGAAGGACATGGAAGGAACTGTAATCCTAAATTTAAATAGTCATAGCTTTAAACCGACGAATTGACTGACTCCGAACATGAATCACATGACTGAACTGAATTCATGAAATATACATGCATACTAAAACATGAAATGAACTAAGAGAAATGAACTTGACATGAAACTATATAGAGTACTAAGGAGGAAACTGGTACCTCATGCTAGAACTAAGCTGAAAGGGAAAAGATGTGGGTATCTAGCCCTCATATTTGCTTTGACTTCCCACATAGCTCCCTCAACTAGCTGATTTCTCCATAAAACCTTTACTGAAGCTACCTCCCTGTTCCTTAACTTGCGAACCTAACGATCGAGGATCTCAACTAGAACTTCCTCGTAGGTAAGGTTGTCCTTCACACCAATGTTCTCTACAGGGATGGCTAAAGCTAGATCACATTATGCATCTTTTTCAGCAAAGACACATGGAAAACTAGATGCACTAAAGATAACTCTGCTGGTAGCTCCAACTCATAAGCCACATTATCAACACGTCACTGAATCCTATAAGGACCAACATATAGGGGGCTAAGCTTCTCCTTCTTGCCAAATCTCATAACTCACTTCATGAGAGACACCTTCAGAAACACCTAATCATTAACAACAAACTCAAGCTCTCTCCTCCTAACATCTGCATATAATTTTTGACGTCTCTGAGATATTTTTAGTCTCTCCCTAATCATCTGAACTTTATCCATAACCTCATGGACCAAATATGGTCGTATCAACGTAGCCTCACCTACTTCGAACCATCCGATAGATGATCTACACCTCCGCCCATAAAGACCTCAAATGGAGTGGTAGCTATTGTTGTAGGCAAACTAAATGAGAGACAAGTGATCATCCCAACTACCTTTGAAATCAATCCCACATATTCTTAACATGTTCTCCATAGTTTGAATGGTCCGCTCAGCCTAGCCATCTGTCTGTGGGTGAAAAGTTGTGCTAAGCTTCATTTGGGTACCAAGACCCTTTTGGAACGATCTCCAAAACTGAAAGGTGAACTGAGTACCCTTATTCGAGATGATAGACAACGGTACCCCATGCAATCAAACTAACTCTCAAATGTAGAGTCTAGCATAGTCCTCGACTGAATCTATAGTCTTGACTAGTAGGAAGTGTGCTGACTTAGTTATTCAGTCCATAATCACCTATGTAGAATCATGTTATCGGTGTGTACAAGGCAACCCTGTGATGACGTTCATATTAATTTCCTCCCACTTCTATGTAGGAGTACCGATATCCTGTAGCATACCTCCAGGTCTCTGATGCTCAACCTTCACTTGCTGGCAATTCGGACACTTAGCCACAAATGCTGCAATATCCTTCCTTATGTTATTCCACCAATAGAATTCTCGTAGATCATGGTACTTCTTAGTGGCACCTGGGTGGATAGATTATCGAGAGTATTGAGACTCTCTCAACATCCGATCTTTCAAGTCATCCACATCCGGAACACACAAATGACCTTGATGTCGAAGTAAACCATCTCTCCTTGGGAGAAAACCCCACCTTCTAATTCTGGACTACTTCCTTCATCTTCACTAAGATGGGATCCTCATCTTGTCTAGCCTTAACTTCTACCACTAATAAAGATTCTGACCCATTCTGAACAATGACACCACCATCTGACGAATCAATAAGGCGAATTCCAAAACAACCAAGCCTATGAACATCCTTTACCAATTCTTTCCTCCCATCTTCAACATGGTAACTCTCTATGGACAACATACTAAGAGGATCCACCACTATGTTGGCCTTGCCTGAATGATAAAGGACACTCATATCATAGTCCTTAAGAAGCTCAAGCCATCTCCTTTGCCGCAAATTCAAATCCTTTTGAGCAAACACATATTGAAGGCTCTTGTGGTCTGTGAACACATCCACATGTACTCCATGCAAATGGTGTCTCCAACTCTTCAAGGCAAACACTACTGTTGCTAACTCAAGGTCATGCGTCTGGTAATTCTTCTCATGAGTCTTATGCTTTCTCGAGGCATAACCAATGACCTTCCCATGCTGCATCAACACACATCCAAGGCATATCCGAGAAGCATTAGAATACACAACAAAGTCATCTATGCCCTCCGGCAAGGTCAACATTGGAGTTGAAGTGAGTGGAGTTTTTAACTCCTGAAAACTCTTCTTACAAGTATCAGACCACTGAAATTTGACCTTCTTCTGAGTTAACTTAGTCAAAGGTGCTGCAATGGATGAAAATCCCTCTAAAAATCTCATGTAGTAACCAGCTAACACAAAAAGCTCCTAATGTCAGTAAGACTAACAGGTCTAGACCAGTTCTTCACCACTTCAATCTTTTGAGAGTCTACCTATTTAAATAAAAAATGAATTCAAATGGAACCACGAACACTCTGCTGAAGGCGTAAAACTAAACCTTCAGAGAGATCTTAAGTTTTTAAAAAAATAAATAAAAAACAAAACTTTTGTACCTATTTTTATTTGAAGTCTACTTCTTAAGTTTTTTAGATGCAAAATAATTAATAAATGTTTTTTCTAACAATTTTTTTCAATTGATAAAGTAGTTAATGCCTTTAATTTCTGACTATGTCAATCTTTCATAGAATTTTATCAATTTTAATTTAAAAAAATTCTTTCTACAAAATTAATTATTACACGAATTATATATATTATCGTATAAACAATACAGACATTTAAAATAATAAAATATGTTTGTTTTGATTGAGTGTATATAACAATTTTTATTCAAAAAATAAAATTTAAATCGTCAATATCAAAGTAATAAGCGTTTTAAGAAACTTTTGAGATTAAAACAATGTTCCTTAGATTCTCATCATCTAATGATTTTAATTTTTTATCATTAAATAAAAAATTGAAAATATTTTTATATACTTCAAATTTATTTTTCATAAAACAATTATACTCTTTTACTTAAATACTCAACTTTTTTTATTTATAAAAAACTCTCTCTATCTCAATTTATGCGACACATTTTTTTTAATTAATCCCAAAAAATAATATATTTTATTATTGATCGCATATTTATCGTCTCAATTCATTTCAACTCATCATAAATTGGATTGGTAAGTAGCCCAATTGATTAATGAAAAAATTTATCAAATTTATTTTTTCATCTGATATGTTATAAAATATTAATTACAATAAAAAGTTATTTTATTAAGTATTAAAATATTATAAAAGAACAAACAAATAAATTAAAGTTACTAAGGATTTGGTAGGCTTGGTTATGATAAGCTTTACACCCCATTTTAGCCCCATTCTTTTCGGCCTAAGATACTTCTGGGCGATCATTGACTTCCCTATTTATTTATACTATATTAAATGTATAAAGACCAATGAAAATATTGATTTAATTTTTTGCGCTTTATTAAAATTCTCTACAATAGATAAAATCGTTATTTATTATTTTGTTCAAATAATTATTATTTTAATTATTATCCTAATATTTAGAACTTTGAAATTAATTAAAGTTATAGCTATTAAATCTTTACTTATTTGTAAAAGGTAAGAACTCCTAATATTTCGTATTTTCAAATTCACTAAAATTTTGATTCTTAAATCTTTCCTTATTTGAATTATATTAAAAGTCATAAGATTTAAGACTTTAAAATCAATTACAATTCTGTTAACTTATATTAATTTTTTATTTATTAAATTGACTAATTATTCATCACAATTTTTTTAACTCACGATACGAGAAAATAAAGTAAAGAGTGTAATTTTATTAGGGAAAATTACAGAAATATACAATTACTAAACTTACATTGTAAAAATATAGCTCAAAACTTACTTTTTAATTTTATAGACCAATACAAAATAGGCTCATCCTTGATCCCTGACAGAAAAATCTGGTATATAATAATATATATCGGTATACAATATTATACAATTTTTTTTTCTTTTACAATAATGTATAAAAATTCAATATACAATGTTATACACCTAGTATACAAACATTACATAAAATTATAAGAATTGTTTATACACTCATATACACTATATTAACGTTATATAAAAATGTAAAAGAATATATAATAATGTAAAAAGTATTTATACATACTAAACATGGTTATTATTATACAAACTTAT
This sequence comes from Datura wrightii, assembly GCA_035772735.1. NCBI lineage: Eukaryota > Viridiplantae > Streptophyta > Magnoliopsida > Solanales > Solanaceae > Datura > Datura wrightii. The sequence continues at coordinate 189,724,236 of JASDFA010000018.1, read as the reverse complement.
ACTGAAATTGATATATTGTTGACTAATTCACTATGAGTAAATAGTTCACACTTTTTTATACAATACTATTTCAAACCAACAAAATAAAAGGACCAATAAATTAAAGAATTAGCAACACTTAATTCTTTATCTTTATTTCTTTTCCATAAATCTAACGTGTGAAAAAGAATATCAACAAAGATATATAAAAGAGCAAACTCAGAAAACAGAATGAAATTTGTAAAATTTGTATTCAATGCAATTGATCGTAATGCATTACTAAAAAATAGTCAAAAAACAAAGGCCATTTCCGACAGACAGCATCGATTTTTTGGCCAAAAACGACGGAAAACCGACTGACAAAGGGTCGTCGGAATTAAAAAACCGACGGAAAGCATCAGATATTACCGACGGACATTCGTCGGTTCGGTGAATTTTAATTCTGTGGGTTCTTAAAGTATTACCCGATGGGATGAAATAAATTACTGATGGACACCGTTGGTAATATTTAATTATTAATTAAATTTTTAAAATAAAAATTTAAAAAGTTACCGACGGACACGATCGGTTTGTCCGTCGGTTTTCTAGGTTTCTTGTGGTATGTATTTGTAAAAAATCGACGAACTTACCTACGTTTGTCCGTTGGTTTTCTGCAAATGCACCAGCAGTAGAAAGCTGCAATTTCTGCATTCCCACTTGCCAAATTAAAAATCAATTCAATTTCAGCTAATATCCAGCACTAATTGCTTCCAAAACAATTCCAAATGAACAAGAACATCAATAACATATTAATTATCAAATTAAAACATAAAAAACAACACTAAAGATTCACCAAAATTATCAACAAAGTTTAAAATTATCAAAATATATATACAAAGTTTGTTTTCAATTTACAATAATCCTAACAACTAAGGTGCCTCTTCGACATTTTCATCATCTGTCGAAAACACTTCGTCATCCGAAGGAGGAAGATGGGAAAGTCGTCTCCGCATTCCACTAGTTAGGCTGTTCACTTGTGCCTTGAGAGCCTCGACGGTATGACACATTGTCCTACTCTCTGCAATGTGTCTTGCCTCGGCATCTGCCATGGCATGTGTAAGCTGTTCAATCTTCTGCGACATTGCAGTTATCTGAACACTATCAACCACCTCGACCTGGCTAGAAGAGTCAATACCTTCCAGTCTGGACTGAATCCGTCGAACTGGGTTTCTAGATCCTAGGCCGTAGACTCTCCCCTTTTGCCTCTCCCCAGCCACTTTTTCAGTCCAAATCTGGGTAGCGATATCCGGTGGAGGCTGGGTCAGCCCACCTAGGTCTTCTTGAGTCTGGCTGTACTCAAACAAGAGCCGCTGATAATCCATCTACATAATTAAAAAAAGTTAATTAGTATAATAGGGTTGTTCAAATTAAACTTAACATATTACTAGTTATATATAATATGTATGAACTTACATAGGCTTGTTCAGCTCTTTATTCGACCCATGTGTCAGCATTAGACTCATTCTTCTTCTTCTTTACGTGGGTAGCCCGAAATATCTCCTTCTGAGTAGGGTCACGACCCAATTTGTTGGCTTGCAAAAAAAATGTAATCAAATTAAAATAATAGGGTTGTTCAAATTAAACTTAACATATTACTATTTATATATAATATGTATGAACTTACATAGGCTTGTTGTTCGACCCATGTGTCAGCATTAGACTCATTCTTCTTCTTCTTTACGTGGGTAGCCATAAATATCTCCTTCTGAGTAGGGTCACGACCCAATTTGTTGACTTGCAAACAAAATGTAATCAAATTAAAAACAATATATAAAATTTAATCAATTTAATTTATATAAGTATTGAATATAATAATTACTTACCAATTCTCTAGCTATCATCTCTTGGCTCTTTGCACCCCCAATGTGCAACGAACCACCTTTACCTTCACTCCTGGTCTTCTTCACCTGTTCACACTTAGCCTTAAATTCAGGCGTTTTTCAATATTCCTGAAGCGCCTCGAAAAGATGAGGTAGCATCTATGCAGGCCTCTTGTTCTTTAATCTTGCATCCCTAAACCAATCTGACATCCTTGAACTTCTCTTCCTCTTGTAGTTCGTGGCTATCCTCCTATCGTGCTGAGGTAGCTAAGTACACAATGTCTGTAATAAAGAATAAACAGTGTTAGATGATATACAGTAATCATGGGTCAAAAAAGAACTTTATGAAATAATAATTCATTTATATACCTTAAACTCATTATACATGGCCTGCCGAACCGATATGGTATTTCAGTCCAACTCGGATAAGGTCGATCATATAACCTCCGAATGCTCTCCCTTAGATGATTTCCAGCCTCTTTTCCTGGATGAAACCTGTAAAAATGACAATAAACATGTCAAGTCATAAATATAACATTAAGATTAAATATTATAAATCTAAATAAAAAATAAAATCAAGCTTACCCAGATCCATCAGACATGATCACCAGTCTATCGAGACTGTCTGTATCTCCTGGCTGTGGCTCTCCAACTGCTGGGTGCTGGTGCTGGTGTTGGTGCTCTATATGACTGGGTCAAGGGTGGAGTACTCTAAATGCACCATGTGAGTCTGAGTCAGAGCTGCTATTTCTGAGTCGCAACACGGCCATGTCAGGAGATGATCCAATCGGGGAAGGAGTACCGGACTATGAATATATCGATTTTCCCCGTGGTGGACGAATGCCAGGTGTAGGCATGAAATTGTGAGATGTAGTAGGAAATTGAGGCAGAGATGAATGTGATGGATGCCCAGTACCATAGGGGACATAGGACAGAGGTGAAGAAGAATGTGTATGTGGAGTAGATGAAAGGCCACCTGAAGCAGCACTAGAATCTAGTGGTCTCCTATATGTTTTCTTACTACTCTTACTCGATTTACTACCCTTACTAGTTTGACCTCGATCACCTGACGACATCTGCATACAAGTTTACATGCATTATAAAATATAATTAAAATAATAATATAAGTATATATTAGATATAATAATTACTTAAAAAAATTAATTACGTTACTTGCTAATCATCATTCTCCTATTCTTCCTCCTCACTTGTTTCATTTCCATCATTCTCCCATTCTTCCTCATCACTTGTTTCATAATCATGGTTTGATTCTTCTCCCTCACTTCGTTCATTTCATTATCTGATTCGTCCTCAACATTTGCAATTTCAATTATTACATCATCATCAGAAACTTCTTCTAATATGTGTTTAGGATGTTCTAAACTTTGTTCTAACTCAGCATTCACAGTTTGATGAACAACTGTCAAATCATTTTGGTTCGCCACATCCAACACATTATCAATCTCTATCCGACCCACGGGTTTAGTCTTTACAACCACCCACCAATCAGCCTTGTCTCTACGCAGAGGATATGGAGCATAATACACCTGCTTAGCATTTTGTGCAATGATGAAAAGATCTTAACGGTCATACTGTCTGGTGTGCTTAACTTCAGTTATATTATGTTGTTGATTAACCCTAGTACCTCTATGTGATGGATCAAACCACTTACACCGAAATAGTACTATCTTTTTCCTCAACCATCTAGCATGCCTAACTTCCATTATCTCTTGTATCACACCATAATAATCAATAGTTTGGCCATTACCGTCTACATCGCCTTGAACGCACACTCCGCTATTATTGGTTTTCTTATACTTAGAAGTTTCCTTTGTTTGAAACTTGAAACCATTGACACAATATTTATGTATGAGCTGAATTTAACTATCAGGCCGGAGTGCAACATCACTCACAATTGCAAATGTTCAATATTGTTATTTTCATCATGAACATACATAGTGTTTAAAAAAATTATTTAAACAAATGATTGTATTGTACTTATATCGTTAACATGATGTTTAACACTTACATAGTCTTTCAGCTAATCAGATAACCTCGTATATATGGCATCATTACCCCACTGTCCTACAAAGTAACTGTTCAATAACATTAGTTTTTAAATTAGTTTAAGCATTAGTATTTAAATAATATTATTTAATAATAATATGTATGAACTTACTTGAGATATGGTTGTATTTCGGGGCAATTAAGCAAAACGTGTGTCACAATAGATTGCATTTTCATACTACTCAAACCTCGTCTAGTTCGTTTTTTAGAACCTCAACCTGGTTGATTAAAAATTGAAATCGGCAGGTAGCTTGGATCAATATCACCATCGTCACTGCAGGTAGGCCTATTTCTTAAAGTTGGCACTTGCTGCTCAAAATAGTAAGAACGAAAATGAGCAGTTTCTCTTGCAAGATAAGCTCCACAGATAGATCCTTTAATCTTAGACCGCTGCTTAACAGTTCTTTTGCACTTGCCAATAGTTTTGTATAAAATTGTTATGTTAGTAATTTGGTTAAACCAACTTTAAAAAAATGAATTTATTGTGTACAAAGCATAGTTTTAGCACCTTTCGAATGGATACATCCATCTGTATTGAACCGGGCCTCCAAGACGGGCCTCATGCACGAGGTGAATCGGTAAATGTTCCATCACATCAAAAAATCCGCATGGGAAGATCTTTTTCAACTTAGTAGTAATCACAGGAATATTCTCATCCGTCTTTTCTAAGTTATCCTCCCATAAAGTGTTACTACACAAATCTTTGAAGAACAAACTTACCTCTGTGATTGGCTTTCATATCCTATCAGGTAGCCGGTTAAATGCAAATAAGAATCAAAGTTTTCATGAAAACATGACAATCATGGCTTTTCACACCACACAACTTTGCTTCGTTCATATCTGCACGCTTCTCCAAATTTAAAGTATAGCCCTCAGGTATCCTCAAATTTTTAACCCACTCACAAATCTCACATTTTTCATCCAATGTGAATGAAAAGCTCGCCTTGGGCTTTAGCAATTTATTATTGTGTGTTTCTTGCAGCTCTAGTTCCTTTCTTCTGCAGTATTCTTTTAAGTCCATTCTAGCCTTTGGATTATCTTTTGTCTTACCCTTAACATCTATCACGATGTTGAACAAATTATCAAAATAATTTTTTTCAATATGCATCACATCAAGATTGTGTCATAGAAGGTTGTCCTTTCAATACGGCACCTCCCAAAATATGCTCTGTTTTGTCCAATTATGTCCAACACCATATCTATGAAGTCTACAAGGTGTAGCATCTGTAACCTTTGGAAAGTGACGAGCTCTTTTCCAAATTTCACTTGCTGACAATAATGGAGGTGGAAGATCATTTTCAACCTTATTCTTTCGGAAAGCATGTTTCATTCTTCTAAACTCGTAATCCACTGGCAAGAACTGACGGTGACAATCAAACCATGAATTTTTACGATCATATTTTAATGTGAATGCTTTACTATTTTTCATGCAATATAGGCAAGCTAATTTTCCAGTGGTCATCCACCTAGACAGCATCCCATACGCCGGAAAATCATTTATAGTCCATATTAAATAAGCACGCAAAAAAAAATTCTGCTTAGTTGATATGTCATAAGTCACTACACCTTCAAACCACAATTGTTTTAACTCGTTTATCAAAGGTTGTAGATAAACATCAATCAAACTTTTTGGATTGCGGGGAACCGAATAATACAACTTATAAATATGTAGGGACTCTTCATATATATTTCAAGTGGAAGATTATACGGAGTAAGGAATACATGCCAGCAAGAGTAGGGTGCAACAGAAACAGAGAATGGTGTAAAACCATCTGCATACAAGACTAACCTAATATTTCTTGGTTCACTAGTAAAATCGGGATAAGTTCTATCAAAATGTTTCCAAGCTTCTCCATCTGATAGATGAGACATAACACTAGGAGCCCTTCTATTCTCACGGTGCCATCTCATATGCGGAGCAGAACTCATCGATGTGTACAACCTTTTTAACCGAAGTATAAGAGGTAAATAATGCATCGCTTTAACTGAAACCATCTTCCCACTCGGAGTCCTCTTAAAACGAGCATGTCCATAATACTTGCAACTTTCTAGATCCCCATCATTCTTATAGAACAGCATGCATCCATTTTCACAACAATGAATTCTATCATACGACAATCCTAACTTGGAAATCAATTTCTTTGCCTGATAGAAATTCTTAGGTATGTTCAACTCAGGGTTAACGAGTTCCCCCAAAAGACCAACCATAGAGTCCATAGCAGCTTGAGGAACACTCGAATGTGATTTGATATTGATTAGTCTAACTGCAACGGACAACTCAGAATGCAGACTCCCTACACATACTCTTCTAGTTGTTCGTAGAAACGCATTGCTTCTTCATTGGGAGTTTCTTCGAAATATTATTCGGGTTCCATCTCATATTGTATTCCGAACGCATCATTGACCATTTCATGCATTCTCTCATGTTGAACACTATTTTGATCATGTGCAGACCTGCTACTTTCACCGATCAAATTATAAAATATACCATTCTCTCCATCAGTCTCACCATGATCAGTCCACACAAAATATCTAGGCTTAAACCCATAACGATAAATATGAACTACAATATTATCAGGTTTAAAAAACTTCATGCAATTGCATCGCTTACAAGGGCACCTAATCAACCTATCAGTTTGAAAATGGTATAGCGACACTGCATGGTTGATAAATCCTCTAACACCTTCAACAAATTTATCTTTCATGCCCCCACGATTTGCATTGGTTCTATCATACATCCACAGACGATGATTCATCTAAAGTTAAAGATATTTTAGATTACACATATAAATTAAAATTAATTAATTTGTATTGATAATTAAATTTTATTATTTAATGATCACTAATTATGCAACAAACATCCTCCAAAAGTAAGTCAAATTTTAATGAAATTATTAAATTAATATTTCATAATTAATTACTAAAATTATATGTGGTTAAGGAATTTGATTATTTAATGATAAATTTTTATAATTATTGAATTATGAATATGAAATTTTAATAAATATTAACTTTAGATTATTATATTATTTTTGATAGATAATTGTTATTATTAAATTTTATTATTAAATTTCTTAATTTTATTAAATTTTAATAGTTATTGTTACTAGTTATTTTTGATAAATTTCTAACTTAACTTGTAACAAAATTTCAAACACAATGAAATCTAACAATTGTTCAATGAAATCTAACAATCTAACAAAATTTCAACTAAACCTAACAATCCTAACAATAACATTAACAACAAAATCTAACAATTTAACAATGAAATCTAACAATATAACAAAGTTTCAACTAAACCTAATTAACAACCCTAAAAATAACATTAACAACAAAATCTAACAATTCTAACAATTTAACAATAAAATCTAACAATCTAGCAATGAAATCTAACAATTTAACAATAAAATCTAACAATCTAACAATCTAACAAAGTTTCAACTAAACCTAATTAACAACCCTAAAAATAACATTAACAACAAAATCTAACAATTCTAACAATTTAACAATAAAATCTAACAATCTAGCAATGAAATCTAACTAATAACATTATCATGAATATAATAATTTAACAATTACAATAACTATAAAATCTAACAATTTAACCTAAAATCTAATAATTTACCAATAAAATCTAACAATTCGAACAATAAAATTTACAGTATAATCATTTAACAATAATAATAATAATTAAATCTGACAATTTAACCTAAAATCTAGAAATAGAAATTTAATTGAAAAAATAACAAACTCTAACCTTACTATGGCAGTGGATCGGGTACTATGGCGGGGGAATGGGTTCGCCGGTGGGGTGGGTGCACCGGGGAGGAAGGACGGTGGGCTGGGTGGTGGTTCACCGGTGGGATGGGTGCACCGTGCGATTTTTTGAGAGATTGAGAGAGAAGAGAGAAATGGGGAAGAAAGGGTTGTCTGATGCGATTATATTAAATAAACCGATGGACAGTGTCGGTTAGTCCGTCGATTCTTTGGTCAAGATCGGATCAACTCATTTAATTAAAAAATCGATGGACATATCGACACTGTTCGTCAGTTTATTTAAAATTAAATTAAAATAAACTTTTAAAAATATTATCTTTATATAAATAATTATCTTATAACAAAAACGATGCTGCTCGTCGGACACTTAATATATTTTTAAATTTTTTTAAAATATAAAATCGACCGCATCCGTTGGTTACCAATTTCGCGGAAAAATCCGCATAAAATACCGAGGGATAAACCGATGGATAGTGTGGGTTTAACAATAAAATAATTAGAAAATAATTAAAAATGACAAACACCGACGGACAGAATCGATTTTTTCCCAATTTTTGGGGACTGATGTTGTCCGTGTTATACCCCGTAGGATTCCCGGCACCTAGATGACCTATTCGCACGTTGGTTAAGCATATTTGGAAGCCATACGTGCTAGACAAGGGCTCGAAAAAAGACCGGACGAGAAACCTGTCGAACCATCGCGGGAGAAGCCGAGGCAGAGACCCTCCGTGATGGCAGCGTGTCACGGAGGTGAAGCCTCCGCGTTGTCTCCGTGACATGTTGGCCTTGTCTAGGCCCAAGTATATAAAGCCCCACTTCGGTTCCAATTCATTTTAAACATAAGAATTTCCAGAAAACAGAGAGGAAAAACCAGAGGAGAGAAAAGAATGAAGAGGGTAATATAATTTCGTCCGATTCCGCTGCCAAACATAGTCCAAACCCAAATTAACCTCTGGTACCGAGGTATTTAGCAGCAGAGAGCATTCCTACGGATTTAGTTTTGCGAAATACGGCCGACGGATCGTCGAGCTACCGAGCTAAGGTACGTAAAATTGCTCCGAACTAGTGTCTATGTGCTCCTAGCTGTGAAGTGAATACTTCTCCCTTCTGGACTCCTGAAAAATAGCGAGTTTTCGATCGTCTTTCGATAAGCCTAAGTTTAGGCTATAATTATATCGGAAGTGATGTTGTTCTTCAGAATAAGGTTATATTTAGTACTAATTGACGTATATATGAATGCAGTTGGAAGAAATGGCTGGAGTATTGACCGAGCCTCGTCCAACAGACGGATAACTCGAGGTTAAGGTATGTAAAGTTATTCTTTCGGCAAGCCAGGAAGTACAGTCTAGAAAATAAATAGAATAAAGGCTATTAACAGATACCCAGCGTACAGGAACGATTTTAGTACGATTTCCAACAAGCATGTTCTTACATAATACCCAGAATGAAAGTTGTAAAAGCAATATAACGAATTAGCATGATTACGGATAATACGTATTACATTTGCTAAGCTGTATCCGGTAATAGATGGCACATTTTATATTATCGAGCTATATCCAGTTATAAATGGTATGTTCTATGTTGAGTTATATGCAGATATAATCAGATCAGTAATCAGATATAGAAATAGCTCCAGACATCGGTATAGCTCCAGATACAGATACAGCTCCGGAAACAGAATATAGCATCAATTGTTTAACACGGACTGGCCTTGAAATAAAAGAAGAGAATACGATTAGTATTTTTCATTTGAGCATGCTTGCTGTGTATGTGTTTTGCATGTTGAGACTTGTTATGGCATGTGGGTGTCCTTTAGCATCCCCACCACCCCTGGGTTATAGCTGTGTCGATACCAGATTTAGATACCGCCACCAGCTAGGCGATGTCATCCGCCTAGAGGACGATGATGGCTGACCACCATGAGAATACGGTCCAGATTACCCTGCTTGCAGGGGCAGTTCAGTTTACTCTGTGCAGAGCCAGATTACCCTGTTTACAGGGGCAGATTACTCTGTGTGCGCTTGTGGCCGGGGGCAGTTTCACATACAAATTTTTATAAAATTACCCTGTTGCGTGCTTGCACTCAGGGGCAGTTTCAGTCACAGATACAGCAGCAGATTACCCCGTTGCGCACTTGCGCCCAGAGGCAGGAGTCTTCGGACTCATACACAGTTTATTGTCAGAGGCCAAGGCCTGAGCTACGTACCCAAGGGGGCCGGTAGGAGGAGCTCACAGTTATGAGATGAGTGGAGTGATTTATTTTTGGTTGGTTTAGACCCGGGTAGGGGTAAATAGATTGTTCTGTTGGTTGGCACCTTCCGGCTTATGGGGGTCGGTCAGGTATTGTGTGCATTATTATGTATATCTCTATGTGCTATTAGATACTGATAGACAGTAGGACGACACGTAATCAAGTACGCTCAGTTTAGTTATAGAATAAACAAACTCTTCCCAGTTATTCTCAACTACTTTCTGCTTATATGTCATGTTACTGTTGTTATTAATTTCAGTTGTGTATTTCAGTTGCTTTACATGCTCAGTACCAGTGGTACTGACGCCCGGTGGGGCGCTGCATTACTTGCCTGCAGGTTCTCATAGACGAGGAGGCGATCCCTCGTGATTCTAGCCAGCTATCGAGTATTCAGCTCCTGTCATCCGGAGCCTGATTTCCAGAGGTGTAGCTCCTTTCCTTTTTGTACAGTGTGGGTAGGTCGGGGCCCTGTCTCGATCATTTCTATTGTTATTCCTAAATGCTTGCAGTCTGTATATATTTTCCTGTGGTCAGTTGAGCTGGTCGTGTGAGGCCGTGCAGTTTGTTATAGCTATTAGTATTTCAGTTATGTTGGTCGTATGTGGCCATAACCAGTCAGTAGTGGTGACCTTGCCGGTCACGTAATTATTTAGCATGCTATTGTTGAGTTACAGAGAACTAGACAGCATGGGGGTGGCCTTGTCGGCCCGCTTAGGTTCCCCTATAGTAGTACGTTTCTGGTTAGCTGTTATTACAGGTACAAGTGGCTATCGGCCAATTGGCCGGAGGCTGTATTTACAGCCGTTATATAGCTCTTTGTTTTCAGAAATTTTGAGTTAGAGCCAGCCAGGCACCAGATGTGCTTAGGCTCACCTAATAGCAGTCCAGGTCCTACCAGGGCACCAGGTGCCAGTCACACCCCCCAAGGCGGGGCGTGACAGTCCGTTGGTTCCTTTCTGTCGATTTTTGACTTGTTTTTTGTAGTGATGGGACAAAATCTGGAAAAAAAGCGATTGGAATAAAAGAAATCAATTAAAAAAATGAAATTCTACTGTTATTTTTAAATTAGTTTTTGAATTGCAATAAAAAGGGGTGAGTATTTGATATAAGAGAAAAGAGGGGTTAGGATAAAGGAGAAAACTCAAAAGGTAAAATGAGGAAAATACATTAAATTTATTAGATATCAATAATGTAATATCAATGCTACGTAAATATATTTTTATAATAACATATTTATAAAAATTTACACATATCCTTTTAAAAAAAAATTAAATTTAGAATAATTTCTACGAAATTGGTTATAAAAATTATAAAAGAAGAAGAAGATGATAAAGTTGCAGCAGAAAAAAAAAAGAAGCAGAAAGAAAAAAAGAAGAAGAAGAAGCAGAAAAACTAAAAAGAAAAAAAGAATGAAGAAGTAGAAAAAGTGACGGAAAAAAAAAAAGAAAAAAAAGAAAAAGAACGAAGAAGCAGCAAAAACAAGAAAAAGAAAGAAAGAAAGAGGAAGAAGAATGAAGAAGCAAAGAAGCAGCAAAAGAAAAAAAAAAGAAAGAGCGAAGAAGAAGAAACAAATATAATTGCTTAAAAAAGTTAATGAAAAAGAAATTAGAGATGATTAAACAGATAATAAATTGAAATGTGGACTATATTGGGTTACTATTTTATCTTAACTGTCATACAATGTAATTTCTATTTTATTATGTATTAGTACGTTGAAATCCTTCTTTAAGTTGTTTCAATTAATTGAGTGCTCTTGTTATTCATTATCTTTAGTTAAATTTACACTATTTCTTTCATTTTAATTTATGTGAAAATATTTGACTAGACACATAAATTAAGAGAGAAAAAAAATTAAGTTGAAATCATCATATAAAAGGTGAAATGAAAATTTTAAAATTAAGTTATTACTATACATAATTATTTATCAATTTAAAATTCATAATTTCTTCCTAAATTTTATATTGTTACACTATCAGATCTTTTAAATATTATTTATACTATTTTTTAAGACTTATTTTAATTAATATGATGGACACGTGCGAGACACGTATACTAAGACTACTTAACTTAAATCACTTTAACCTCCGCAACTTCAATTCAACCCATCCATTTAACACCATTAATAAATGGGAGGTTATGTAAATACAATTTTTTAAATTATAATTACAAAAGTTATAACTATTTTCTTAATTATATAATATATAATATATACGTTATATATAATTAAATGGGTAAATATTATAAATATGGTAATTTTCTATAAATGACATAAGTAATAAATTCTTTCATAATTTAAATAGGTTAAATATGACAAAAATTTAATATATATTATTATATTTAACACCATACATATGCTAAATATTATTATTATATTTATTCTTTAAAAAATTATTCATATTATCCTCATATTCATTATCCGTAAAAAAAAATTTACTTTAGTCTTTCACATATAAAGATTATGAATATAATATATATTAGACACCATATACTATATATTATATTATGCATATGTGTATCAATATATTATATTATATAATTGAAGCATATATGTGCATCTAATTATTTTTTATATTATGCCATTCTTATTAATAAATTTTTGTACTAAAAATTTAACAATATACATATACTAAATATGTATTATATATATATATTAAAAAGAATTATTTATATTATCCTCATATTTATCAGCCATAAATTTTTCTTTTACTTTAGTCTTTCACATATAAAGATTATGAATATATTACATATTAGACACCATATACTATATATTATATTATATATATGTGTATCAATATATTATAGTATATAATTGAAGCATATATGTGCATCTATTTTTATATTATGCACGATTTTTATTATTACAAAAATACATTTGATGAACCCTTGGATGAATTCACCCTTTATTCAAGGATCTTAAGATATTTCGACAAAATAAAAATAAATTTTAATAAATCACAACTGATTTATAAAAAATGGAGAAGAGAAGGATTCTTGGGAAATTAAATAAAAATGGAGAAGAAAGAGGAATTTTTGGATTTTTTGAAAAAAATATATGGAGAAGATAGAGGAATGTTTGGGAAAACAAAAATGGAGAAGAGAGAGGGATTATAGAAATTTTTGAAAAAAATAAATATGGAGTAGATAGAGAGATTTATGGATTTTCTTTGAGGATTTTTAAATTTCAGCCAAAAAAAATGGAAAAAGAAAGTATTTTATAATATTTTGTGTATTTAAATTGTTATATTAGATATATAACCTTTTTATTATATTTAATTAGAATAGATATTTTAGAAAAGTAAAAATTGTACAAAATGTAATTAAAAAGTTAAAATTTTAAATAGTTTGTATTTATGTAATTTTATTAAAAAAGTTGTAATTTTTATAATTATGATTTTTAAAAATGGTATTTGTGTAAGAAATCCAATAAATTCTTTCCTATTATATTCTGCATCTACGTTCCTTGATCTCCCTTTCAAGTTGCTCTGTTGACAACAAGAATATTGAGATAATTGTAGATATGGCGAATTCATGTGTAAAAATCGACACGTCCTAAAAGTATCTGAGACTAAATTACATGCCCAAAAACTAATTGTAAGCTTCATCATCTGCCAGGCTCAAGCAACTTGTTACTATGGCCAGTTTGTTCTATTTCACGTGATTGAGGAACAAACTTGAATCAGTGCACTAATTATAAGGCATATCTAATACCAAATAAAAATGAAGGACAAAATTATGGTTTTTTTCAGTAGTTGCGGGACATTTTTAGCCTTTTGCCTTTGGTTTAAAAAGGGTTTCTTATTTACATTTAGGAATTTTCGAAAAACAAAAGATTTTGACACAAAATATAAAGGATTGGTGCTTTTCTGCCACTATTACTTTAATGCTTCTGGAATCTTTTCTGATTTATACAACAGTAACAAGCTTGGTTGCGGGTTTACGATGTGAACCCAGTAATTTTGTACAACGTCACTGAATCCAACTATAATTATAATGGCAACTTGAGATTTGTGTATATAGAAACTTATGAATTTCAAATTCTGAATGCGCCTTCGATAGCTAACTGCCTCTTGTTGTTGTTGTTAAGACTTAGAGCAGAGGAGTAGCACAAGAGGTGCAGTTGCAAGTCTTGGGGACAAAAGCACAAACTCCAAAAGGCTTGTTAGGGAGTTGACAGTCGATCACAAAGCAACAAGGCATGCTTGTGCAGGTGCTGGGCTCTGCCTCTCCTGCCGCTGACATACAACACTTGCAAGCCAGACACAGCTGAAAAGGCTGCTGCTGCTGCGACCACAACCACGTCTTAGACTTATTATGACCAGCTGCTAATTCCATTTCCAGCTCCTGATGAGATGCTGTTACTAGTCTGTATTCCGTAGCGCTATACAGAGGCTCTAGTCGTTTCCCGGACACTGCCAATGATGTCTCATTTGGCTTTTTATCATCATCGTCATCCAAATCAATACCATGATTAGTCACATGAGAGCCTGTACAATGTCACAAATGATTTATCCATATACCTCATCCAGTAACCTATAAGGTCAATCAAAGGATATCAATCTACAGATAAGCTTTTTTAAAATGTAATTTTAATTTTGTGATCTTAAAAATAACACAGGTTTAATTACCCATTACAACAAGTAAAACTGACATGGTAATTTAAAATTTTCTTACACTGACCACACACACTAAACTATCAAAGAATTACCTGTAGCTGTAACCACCATAACCAAACAGTAGAAGAGGAGGACAAGAATTACTGGTAGTGATGAAAGTTTGGCAAGATTTTGATCGGACGATTTCTGCATGATTAATACCGACAGATCAAACTGTATCTGTTTCCTAAATTTTTGCAGGTGTAGTTAAGAGCAATAAAGAGGCTCATGGGTTAAGTGGTGGGATCAAGGAATATATGCTACGTTTGGTCGAACTCCCTTCTCCCTCTATACCCTTATGACACTTGGAAAATTCTCCAACACAACTAGGACAACCTAAATAACTTTTGTTGATTCCAAAAGAATAAATTAAAAAATGGAGTTTCAGATCCCAACTATATCCCAGAAAAATGTTCTGTCTTATCTCCTCTGTTTCTATATTTACAAAAGGAAACTATTTTTACTAATTCACATGTATAGATTCACCTAGCAATCAATGAGTAATAGTTGGGCCGTGAAATCCTCTAATCATGTGAGAATATATTGAAATATGTAAAGAAGATGGAAATCAAATTATTAGTTGTATAAGAAACTCCTCGATGAGAAAACAAGAAAAACGAAACATAATAAAGAGAACCAGAAAATCCTAACTTACACCTCCCTTGCAATTTCCGTCAAAAACTTTAAACAGCATCAAGCCCAAGCTCAACTCTGAGGGGGTTAATGATGATAAGCAGCTAAAACAACATTATTCATGACCTATTCTCATAAGCCGAATCATGATTTTAACTTTATGCATTCTGGGTATTTTACAATGACACTTTAAGTGCTAATAATCGGGTTTTAAATTTAATATGTATATATATTTAATAAATTTTTTTACTATCTAAATAAAAATTATTGGGTTCGAACGTACTCCTATGTGGACTTCTATTCCTGCCACGGCTTGCTCTTCATCTAACCTTTTTACCTTGAAATTGGTACAGTTAAATTTATTGGGGGTCAAGAACAAGCGTTATGATTTAATTTTGTTTTAGATTCGATTTTCTAGTAGTTTGGTTAATAGCATGTGATTAAATCAAGTAAAGCGTAGCGCGAACTAGTAAGACAAGGTAAAGAGAATGAATCTGAGCTCTTCCGATGCTAGCGCGGATGAGCCCGAGACCATAGCCCTTGGATCGAGGACAACTACTTCAAACAACTTAAGCTAAATCAAGACAATGTAAAAAAAAAAATACTTGGAGCCCAAGAAAATAATGTATTGCCAATATACTTGTTACAGAGAGAATAGAGCCTGAACTGCTTTGCAAGAGGAGGGTCAACTATTTATAGGCTACAGAATTAAGGCCATAGGCAATTGACACGAAATCCCGAAAGTACTATACTTTATGTCCTAGCGCTATACGTCTAATCTGCTTGGAAGGTGTCAGCCAATATCTCAGCCTAACTCAGGTCTGTACGAGCTCAACCGTGTACCTGAGCATCCTAACACTCTTGTCCCCTACTTGTCTCTTATGTCACGTCATCAGAGGTGACGATTCCTCAATCTTTTTCCTATACGAGATGGTAACTCCTTCATTTCTATCTTGAGAAAAGCTGCTTCCATAAGGTTCCTCAGCCCTCGTGGTCTCGGCACCCTTATTCAGGACCCATCAATGATACCAGGTGTCCTCACTCTCATTTTCCCCCATACAGATTGTCCCTCCGCTTTGTGGAGGCAAAGTCACCTGGCTCCGGGAAGCGGGAAGATTGGTTACTTTTCAAATTCTTTCAAGCAAAAAACTCGATGCGACAGCCTTATCGCTATTCGCTCCGGCATACTCCCTTTAATACACGTGGACATGTGTATCCCTTACAAGATATCAAGGGGGCTTAGGAGAATGCCAACGTCTCTAGCTTTTCTTATACTGGTTTATGCCATCTCTCTTACTCTCTAGACAAGAACTTTCTCTTTCTGCTCTCTTTCTTCCCCTTTATGGTTCCTTGCTTTCTAGTTTTCACCATCTTCAGTCCTTCCCTATCTTCATACAGAGAATTCCTGATCATAGTCATGTGTTGGGATGCATTTTCCGCTTCTGATGGAGATATTATCGCTGCTAACATTGAGATCGCTGGTGCAAGCATTGTTGCTCCCGCTGTAAATAGCGACACCATTTTTTATGCTCCTCTAATGGAGGTGTTATACAGCCCATAAGTGGCGGATCCATAGGAGGTCGAGTCATTGGTTAACTCCATGATCGCTAAGAAGTTTAAGTTCAAAAAGGACCGCTCTCATCATTCCTTCGTGAACGACACTACTTCTTTGAAAACCCGTTCGGTCATTTATTATGTCCTGAAGGTTGACGAAAGTGACATACCCTAAATTAAAATTGACTGTGGTTGGTCCAATGATACCGATGTTCCGAAGAATATTTCTTCCTCTAAGCTGGGCTTCATGGGGGTGTACACTTATCTCTTGGCTATAGGATTTGGCTGGGGCCCTGTTGTCAGGTTCACCGTCCATTTGTGTGAGAAATACACCATTTCCCTTGGCTAGGTGTCTCCTACAATTTGGAGAGCAGTTTATTTTCTTCTGGTCATCACCTCGACCTTAGGGATCAATCTCACCCCCGACCACTTCATTCAACTATATGCTCCTCAAGTCATTCGAGAGAAATTGTTCATGGTTATATGTGTCGAGGACTGAAAGGTGTTCTTTTTATTTGGACAAAGCGGGTCATATATGGATCGACAAACATGTTTTCATCCACACCGAGCATCTTCTCCGTAGTGCCACCTTACCGGAGGAATGGAACTATCATCATAAGCAGCCCACTTTTTTTTCTGCCTTTCCTTTCTTTTTAGAAAATAGTTGTAAAAAGGTCTAATCTTACTCCAAGAGCTTCTTTTCCTTCTCAGCCTTACCCTAGATTCTTCCTCTATTGAGATTCAACCTTGGGTCTAAAATATTCGATGCCCCGTGAAGTCTGAGGATCGCAGCTGGGGTTTCATTTTTGAGAGGATTGTTTAGTCTTCCAAAGACCATGGTGAGTTGTACTCGAACCTTTCCTAATTTCCTTTTCTTCTCTCTACTTACTACCATCATTATTGACTTAGTCATTTGTCTTAGGGATTAAGGTGGGTGTAGCCGACGCCCGATGGAAGGACTTTCTCCTAACCTCTATAGGGTCTAAATTTCTTCTCCTTCGGTCGATCGAGGCGGGAAAAACAAAAGCTCATAAAAAAGGCATCTCAGAAAAGAGAAAGAGGAAGGCTGCTGGCAGTGAGTTTCCCCTTCCAAGAGGGGCTTTAATAAAAGCATAGGAGAGGCCCCATTGGAGAAAATTTCCATCATTGGTGGACCGTTGATTGGTCATGAACAAGAGGCTACATCTTCCTAGGAAATTATTACCCAGGGAATAGATATGAGTAGTCGGACGTTTCTTCCCAAAACACATAAATCAATAGAAGGGGAGGTTGGAAGCTTAGCCCCTATTTGGAGGGGTGTTCCATAATTATCTCCTCGAATGCTTTGGGAAGGTTCCCCGAGTCCTGATCTTGATCAAGAGATCAAGGCTCCTGTAACTGTTGAGGAATGACAGAGCCTATATCCTCATCCTGCTCTCCAGGTGTGTGAAAATATATTAAGGGGGTTACCGACCCAAGATGAGTAGCTTCTCCTTAAGTAGACTTTTACTACCTTTATTGGGTACATTCACGCATCCTCCCACTTCTTCCTTTCTCCTTTCCCTTTTTATTTTCTTCGAGTAACACTTTATCCTTTACAGGGGTACCTATATATGCTTGAGTTTTTCTCTCCTTCTTTAGGTGAGGAGAGACTATCACGATAAGAGTGTAAACAACTTTGCGAGAGGATCACCTATCTAGAGATGCAGACCCAATTACTGGAATACTAGTCTACTGTCAAAAGAAAAGCTTTGGTCGACGCCAAAGATAGCTTGTTTGAGTTTCAATCCCAGTTAGCACTTCATACCGAGAAGCTCAAGACTTCTACCTAGGAAAGGAGGAAAACCCCCAAAAGGGATAAAGCTGAGCAGGAGGTTTTTCGATTGCTAAACCACCTAAAAGAAAATTTTGCTGAAGCCACAATTGCCAAAGCAGAAGCAGTCTTTCTCGAGGGTAGGGTGAAGTCCCTCTATTCTACCGAGGAGGCTTTATATAAGAAAAAGAAGAAGAATAAAATCATATAGGAGATTTTAGGGAAGAGCAGGGGCAGACACTCCTCTATGAAGCATCACCTTTTAGCCCTTTGATAGAGAACTATTTGGACAAAGTGATTATCTCTCTTAAAGATGATTCATGGTGATCTCTCTTTAGTGGAGAAGGAGATCAAGACAACTCGAAAAGTCATTATGGCAGCTGCCTACCCCCTTTTGGATTTGACTAAGATAGCCTCTTCTACTGATGACTTGACCAAGGAGAGAGACTCAGGGGGCGCACAAAGTCCATTTGCCAAGTTGTCCTAATAGTTTACCTATTTATTCTTTGCAAATGTATAAAATTATCCTCTTTTTTCTTTTTTTCTCATGTAAGCAATGCCTTCACGCTTTTTTCTATAAATGATACCTTGAGTTATTAACAATTGTGGCATTGTAGCTCTTCTTCTCCCTTTTCTTCTCTCTCTCTCTCTCTCTCTCTCTCTCTCTCTCTCTCTCTCTCTATTAGATGCTAAAATTTTCCTATTGTATTGAAGTCTTAACTTGATGATAGAAGATACTCACCAATAGGTTTTGTATTATGGCACTTCTTACCTAGTCACCTTTTACGATCAATACGTTTATTACCTTTCATCCAACCGTGAACCTTTTCGAGTTCGTTCATTGTTACACCTCGTGACACGAGGAGTGATCCATTTACTTTTTTTTTATTTGTTAAGATTTTAATTTCAAATGTCTCTGAGGTACTTTAGAGTATTGGGTTTCAGAGAATTCTCTCTATTTAGTTGATTTTCGAATTTGGACTTGATAAGGAACTTATATGTTACAACATTTCAAGAATGCCTCTTGACTAGGCCTGGTTTCGACTGCACGACAATGTCGCCTCGGGTTTTCACTATCAGATGATCAATCCATGCGCCTCACATAAATTAACTATTTTGATGGGGGTTGGGGCCTTTATGTTCTGTTTGGAAGAGTAGTTCCATGTCTGTTAATTAAAAATTCACTCTCGACTTCATTATTAGTCCTTGGTGCCTGACCATCAGGCGGGGGGAGGGAAGGGGGGACCTTAAAGTTTGGGCTTATCCCTTATTTTGGGGATGGGGAGGTCATTGGCCCGGGAATCTAGGTTACTGAGTGGAGATCTTGTCCTTTATTTTTGGTCCAATGTAAGTTATTCTCGAGACCTTGGAATTTTGATCTCTCAGCAGTCGCGGAATGTCTCCCCTAGACTTAGGGGTTCAGTATTCGCAAAAGAAAGTGACATGATTTTCAAGAACATTCTCTTTTATTCATATCAATGTTTTCCCCAGTCCATTTTGATCTTTACATGGTGTAGGAAATAGAAAACCTAACTCATTCACGGAAGTCCATCCTTACTATTACCTTTTTAAAAACTTTGCCAAAAAAACATTTAGAGGGACAAAAATTGGGCGAAGTAAAGAAAAAAGAGTGTAACGTGTTCTTCTGAGTTGGTCATCCATCCACAACGCTTCCTCTACTTTCGATTGATCCCATGAGTTCTCCCTCTCGTTGTCTTTTGGTGTTAGTGTTAGCCTCATCCCGATAGAGGATCCCCTTTGTGCAAGCGAGAAAGCCGTTCCCAATAACCTACAAGAGCTTGGAAGAAAACAGAAAAAAAAGTTAACAAAATGATTATACGAAATAAGCGCACCTATTATCTAACTGAGGGGGGCATTCAACATGTGGTTTAGCTTATCATCTTTGGGGGTATGCCGGGGTTTACAGACTGCCTATTTTCCTTGACACCTTTCCTGATGCCTTTTTTAGTTCAATCACTTAGAAATTCCCATAAGTAACTATCCTTCAATAAATCTGCAATTTCTTTTTAGAGGTGGCGACAGTCTCCAGTATTGTGGACATATGGCCCGTAGTACTTGCCCCACAGGTTCCTATCCCTAAAATCCAAATTCAAGTGGATAGGCTTCGAAAACTTTTCCCCATTGATATCCCATATGGTTGAGACCAACTGTGTTGGGATAACTATAAAATAATACTCTGGGAGTGGAGGTACCTCACCAATAGCTTACACCATAGGCTTTGCAGCCTCCTTAGCTTGTAATGCTCTTTCTGAGGAGTCCCTATCTAGCCTTTCTTCGATGGGGGCTGACTCAGGGCATAATAATTTCCACCTCTGCTCAGTCCAATTTTCATATCTATTGTGTGCGGTTCGTATCTTCCCCTAGATGTAGCCTTTGAGTTAAACTATTGTGAAGGGTTTCGTCTGGTCCTCTCGCCTGCATACTATAAATCCTTCATAGATTTTGAATCATTCCATATTCAAGAAACTTTATAGATGATCCTTCGGCAATCATCCTCGATCCTAACCTTTGACTCGTAGCTATTATGGATGTTTGACCAAGTCGTGGCCTCGAACTCGGTCATTGTTTTCTCTCAAGAAGTAAATTTTACTTTTCTCTATTAAAGCGGAAATTTCTTTGTCTTCTAAACTATTTTAAATTGTAACCTTGACCAAACTTTAGCACATTCAATGTCATTGCACCAACTCATTTAAATCAAGACTTATATACTTTACAACCCCATTGCCATTGTCGTCACCTGTGATTTTTATATATTGCTTTTTTTGTGCAGACATCCACTACAATAATCATCATCCATCACACTAGAAAATGCAAACCACCATTACTGAGTTACATGGAGCAATGGATGTTAAATGGCATTTGTGATGCAAGTTTTATGTTTCGAGATAATAGATCAATATGTTTCGTAGAAGCTTTAAAAAAACACTTATTGGAACAAATCAATTTTTAGGAATGATATGACTGTTTCGTTAGGAATGATTCATTCAATTTCTTCTTCTTAGTGATTGTTCTAATATATATATATATATATATATATATGAGTAGTGAAGTTAAGTATGCTTCAAAAATACAAAACTACTAATAATAAGATACATTCGAGGAAGAGACTTTTATATTGATGAAAAATATGAAATTTTTAGTTCGGTGATTGAGATAACATGCTAAAAGTAGTTACTATATATTGTTAATTTATAAATCTGAATTGCATTATTTGGTTAACAACAATAATGGGCTTGCACTAATGTTTCTAAACTTAACTTAATTCAATGTTGAATTAATTTTATGAATTCATACCCTCAACATAGTATAAGGAAAAATGATTAGTCTTCAGGGTTAAGGATTCTGCTCAAATTTAGTCCTCGCCATTGAGGTAAATCTCCTCTTTCTCTTTTTGAGTATTTAAGGTTTTATTTCATGTTTAGTTGATGTTTCATGTATCTTGATATTTTATGTTCTCAATTTCCTACTGTGTTTGTGTTTATTGCATAACCAAAATTGTATTGTTATGTTAATTTGTGGCCTGTTTATGAGACTCAATTAATATTGATCTGAATATACAAAAGAATTACATTCTTACACTTAAAGGATTGTAGTGACACCGATTTTGTTGGAGTTTTAGAAAAATAAGACGCAACATTCGAAGATACAAAAGTTTCAGGCTCTTCCACCCTTTCATTTTTTCTACCACATAATGAGTTGGAGTCCTTTAGGAGTTTGATGATAAGCTCAAGTTACTTAGAATTAGAATAATTAGATGCTTAAAATAATTTCACGATAAGTTCTACATTTTGTACTAAGGTCCACACCATGAGTCTCACCCTTGAAAATTAATGAAATATTGCATACCAATACTCACCAACCACTTTCATAACAAAGCTAATATTTTTTTAAAACTAATTATCTGATGGAGTATTAATTTCTATCATTGAAAAGGCAATCAAACTTAACTATCAATCTTATTCCACATAATGTGTTGTTGGTAATTATATAGTACACAACTTTTGGTTTAAACTTGATAAGAACGTGTCAGTGCACTAAGCTCTCGCTATGACTTTGTTCAAGAGAAGGAGCGACAAAACGTGCTCTTATTTATGCATATTGCTTTGCATTTTTGTAAGAGGTTGTTTTGTATCTTAAACAAATAACCTGGTCACATGGCGATAATTTTTATAGTTGCGTGAGGCTCACTCAATGTTGGCTTAAACTTGACAACCAACATAAATTTTTGAATTTCAAAAACATCAATAATTTATATATAAGCAAGTAAAATTTTTTATTATAACGTTGAGCCTCCTTCATTTTCAAGAAGAAACAAAAAAGACTAAGAATAGAAAATTCTATACTGCATCCCATTTTGATACATTAATGGCATGACAGAATCCCATAATATTCACTACAACTACAACGACATCTATTTTTTCTTGATTAGCTGCACAAAATGAAATAAATCGTGAAATCAAATATTTAGTGTATTATATCAGACCTATTACTCATCACTATACATGAGATTTATTTTTCCTGTCTTACCAGACAAACTACAAGAATAAGCTAAGTCATTTTTTACCCTGACTATTCTATAAGAAAATTCAAAAGCCACTTTTACCAATCTCAATAATTGTGTCTCTTCCTCTAATTTTTGAAAATATTATTTAATTCAAAATTTGAAATACTTATATAATTTTATTGTGCATTTATATACTTGATCTTCAATTGAATTTATCAAAGAAGGAAAGAAATAACATTTTTGTATGAACTTTGTCATTGAGGTTGTTGTGATGCGAGATGTCATGTCCTAAAATGTTGATATTGAAGAACAACATATATGATAGAGAAGTTCTAGTGTTGCTTTACAATGTAACTAAATTGCATTTGGTGAAAATACAAAGACATCACCTGAATTATACGTGCTAATATGTTTATTGAAAATATTATCTGGAGTGAATGCTTGGTATTTTCTTATATCATTTGTCACCAAGTTTCTATTATCCATTTACATCAAATTTCAACTAACTGTTCAATTTTAGTTCATTTCTTGATGTGTGAATTCAGGATATCTTGATGCTGACATCTGTGTGAAAAAAAAAGTTTTACATGTATGGATAACATGTTTTACCCTAGAAATAAACATGTCGCAAAATTATTATGTTGTTTCTCTTTTCTTGACTTTAACAAACTTAATTTAACCTTATGTCCAGGTTATATGGCATATCCCAAACACGGGGATTGTATTTCTCTGTAGTACATGTTTTTTACATATTACTCTACCTTCTAGCATAAAAATAAAACTACCAAATTATAAATGACGCAAGACTTTTAAAATTTTTTCTACTCCTTTATTTCTCTCTCTCTCTCTCTCTCTCTCTCTCTCTCTCTCTCTCTCTCTCTCTCTTTATTCTTCATCATTCCCAATTCCATCTTCCCTGGTAGACTTGTGAATTCCTTTCTTTCTTCCCTCTCACTGTATTCTTCCTTCATTCTCTATCATTTTCCCTCCTACACTAACATGTGCTATGCTCTATTTATACTATTACGACTTTCAATCACTCTCATCTCTATATTCTTCCTTCAATTAATTACAACAATAACTGAATATAATTCCAATACTGCTAATACCTGTAACTAAAATCCAAAAATAATCATGGGGGTACAGAAAAACTCCAATTAGTAGGTTGTATGCAATTTTTCATTTTCAATCACTATATTTTTCTTTTGTTCTATTAGTATCTTGGTCACTCAGCTATTTTCTGGGGCATTTTCTCATACTTCTTTATTTTGCTAAAAGATAGCTCTTTAACTCCGATATCACGACTAAAGTAGTATTTTATGGGAAAAAAATTGAATCTCCATACTACTTTAATATTTTCTAGAATTCTCTCCTTATTCTGTGATAGTAGTTACAAACTTTAGACTGTTGGAAAAATTATCCGTACCAATAGGTTTGAATTTTTCAAAAATTTAACATTTTCACTATTGGTAAATTTTCTCTTTCCAATAGGAATGAAGCTTTCCAAAAATTATCACGGGGGTGCAAAAAATTACTCCAATCGACACAAATATACAACTTCTCATTTTACGACTTTATGTTACTTTTTTCACATTGGTATTTCGGCCACTCAATTATTCCCTTGTAGATTTTCTCAGAATTTTTTCTTTTACTGAAAGTCATGCTCATATGTTCAAATTCTCTGTTTGGTGCAAATGAATTCAGTTCTCTTCTCCATCGGAACCCACATTCCTGCAAAGCACAACACATTAAAATTTCTTTTACTCTATTACGAAAAATCTCAAACAACAACTCACTCAATTTCATATTTTATAAAATCCTCTATACCCTTCGCCTTCTTAATCCGTGAATAAACACAAAGAGAAAAGTCACTTTCCTTCTTTCTTTCAAAAAA
Organism: Datura wrightii; assembly: GCA_035772735.1. NCBI lineage: Eukaryota > Viridiplantae > Streptophyta > Magnoliopsida > Solanales > Solanaceae > Datura > Datura wrightii. Next base: position 189,699,253 of record JASDFA010000018.1, on the reverse strand, counting down.
TAAAATACATCGATAATTACCATCAAAATCTTTCGTCAATCCAATAGTAACAATTCACCTTTATCATAGATGACCACACGAATTAACGACTGGAGTTTGGCAAAAATTTTTTGCAAAGAAATTGTTTTAATTACATTATAATTGTAGTAAAGAGTTCGAATTTCTGGAAAGTAAAGAGAAATAAATTTTGTTGATGTATAATATCTAAAAAACTAAACGGATATTTGTAAATGATTATCCTAAGTAAATTTAATAAAGTTGTTCACCACGCGCGGATAATTTATCTAGTTTTCAAGATATTTGAAAAGAATAAGTAATGCTGTAATTGTCTTACCCAAAAACTATCTTAAAATGGTGATCCATTTTAAACTATTTTACCCTGCAAATAAATTACATAACCAATAATTTTAGTATATTGTAGGTGTGTTTTATGACTTTTTCCTTATTTATTTTTAATTTGTTTGGCTTCTTTATTACAAAGTTAGCATTCATTGATTATTTCTTGTCCAAGGTCTGTTAAATTCTTTTGACATGAATTTATTTTCTAGCTACTTTTTGTAAATACCATGTAGTACACATGCATAAAGCAAGTAATTCTATAATGGTAACAAAAATAATGTATTATAAATTGGAATAAAACTTTAGTTTATCGGGATGGAATAAATACATACATACATACATACATATACATATACACATACATACATACATATATATATATACATACATACATACACACACACACACACACACACACACACACACACACACACACACACATATATATATATATATATATATATATATATATATATATATATATGAGAGAGAGAGAGAGAAATCTGATTGAAAATAGGAAATTCTTTTTCTTTTTTGTTCTTGGAAACTACTGAAACTCAGTCAATGCCTAAATAATGGGTTATACCTTTCTTTTTCATTTTACATATGAAAAAGAGAAAATTATATCAAACCCTCACTGTAATCCATTAAAAATTATTATAATAGGTTATACCTTTTTTAAAAAGTGTATTTTATCAATTTCCAGTGTAGTATTCTATGACGATATATAATACTTTTGTCGGCTTATTGTTGTTTGTACTTTTGTTGTCATACGTAACTTTGATTCTTGAATTCAATTAAAGTATTAATATATTATTATATGAGACATGTAATAACTCATTGATTTCATATAACTTTCCATTAATATCTTCATATTCAATTAGATAAGTTATCTTATCGATGACAAGACATACAAGATCATAGCTAGGATAATAGATAAGTCAAATGAGAATATTAAACTTTAATTTATTGATTAATTCTCGTTATATTTTGTGTATAATTTTTGTCACTGACTTTCAAAGAGCATTGATGCAGTTACAACAGTTGGTATGACTTTGACAGCAATGTCAATGCTTTTCAAAGTAACGAAAAAAATTGATGTGATGATAATCAATGTCGATTCATCGAACCTGATTTGTTTTAAACTCTTAGCTCAAGATGTAGCCTTGGATATAAATTTATTTTATAAGTATTTATCTACTCTTTCACTTAGGGCATCTATTATGGGTAAAGTCAGTTATTTTAGTTAGTACATTATTAAAAAAGATTAGCTATAAAATTTTCCGATAATTAATCCTTAAATAGTTATTAGCTAAATGAATTTTCTATAGTCAATCATTAAATATGATTAACAATGAACTTTTATTGTTTAGCTGACATAAATTATTGATCGCTAATTCCTATTTTTTAAAAAAGTAAATGACAAATGTTGTTTAGTAACTTTACTGTTATAATGAATTAATTTCAATGAATATGCATGAAATTAACTATTCACATAATTTTTAATATAATTAAGTTTGAATTTTTAACTTCTCAAAATAATTATGTAGTTGTATGTGGAGAACACAATGAACTCTTAGCAAAGAAAGCTTTGGATGAGGGAGCTTATCTTTACCTTAAAAAGCCATTTGATGAGAAAAGTATGAAATATTTGTGGCAATTTATATTGAGGGAGAAATTACAAAGAGAGAAAGCGAGAGAAGGATCTGAAAAAAAAGGAGATCAGATAAATGTTGATGATATTAGTAACAATGATATTGTTGGAGATAATGAATAACAACTTGGAGAAAAGAAAAATGTATCTGATATTAAGGAACAAAGAAATGACATGCATGAGGCTGAAAACAATGTTGTATTGAATAGAAAATACGAGTCGAGGAGGAAGAGAGGTACAAAAAGCATGAAACAGATTAATGAAGGCGAAAGTCAAAGCACTGCTATTTATAAGGTTGTTAGGCAAAAGGCTTTCATAAAATGGACTGTGGATCTTCATGCCAAATTTATGAAAGTTGTACAATAACTTGGTGAAGAAAGTAAGTTTACTTCATTATTAATTAAATTTCTTGGCTATTCATTTATATGGAGCGATATGAACAGTATGAATTCATACTTTAGCTAATATCAGCTTGTTTGGAATAAGGAATACTAATTGTTGTATTTACATTACCTGTACCTCGACTTGATTTGGGAATATTATAGTTATTAAATTAAAATTACATTCTTATGAAACATGTAGGATATTTCCCGAAAGAGATTCTTGAGTTGATGAATGTGCCTAGTCTTACCAAGACGCAAGTTGCAAGTCATCTTCAGGTACATCTTTAGAAAAATTTAAATGGTAAATTATGTATCATTTGTGTGTGTTTGGTATGTGGAATGTTATTTTCCAAATAAACTTATTTTTTTATAGTTATTTTCTTGAATTTGGTTAATAGAAAATATTTTGCTTGGAAATTTTTCTTTTTGTCAAACACTTCTCTGGAAGTTATTTTTCTACCACTAATTTAATTTTAATCTTATATCAAAAGAAGCAAAAAGAATTATATTTTGTTTCTCTTTCACCCTTAAATATTTAGACATTATTATCAATCTTTAATACTCAAACTCTTATCAAAATTCTAACTAATTAAAGAGGGTTAGCGATAGACTTTTGTTACATGTTTAGTGATTGAAATTAATTATTCATTGCTAATTTCTATTATTTTGTAGTTCAATGAAATAATATTATTGTCAATATTTATTTGATATTGTTCCATAAGATTTTTATCGTTCACCAATTACCAAGCACTAAAAATATCTTTTATTAAAAATGATAAAAATGTCCATGGTCTAACTCATTTTTAATTTTTTTAACACCTCTCAGAAATGCCATAGAAACAATGGAGAGCTCCAGAAAAGCGAAAATATATTCATCACCCATCATGCCAAGGATCATCAAGTGGTGCTCAATAAAGACGTAGCTTTAGAAAATTTGGGACAATGCCTTGTCTTCAAACAGATGCATCAAATATGCAACATAACCCATATCAAACCCAAAGACGCCAAGAGTTTCCATTTCCAACTCTCAATACTAACAGTATTTTCGCTAGAAAAGGGAGTTCAATTCAACAACAACTATATAGTCCACAACCTCAAGTTCAACCCCACTACCTTAGCATCGGTAATTCATTCAATAACCAATTTTTGTTTTCGCAAAATAATATTGGTGGGGGGTTACAACAATAACATGGAACAATTTTTGAAATGCTGGGTTCACAAGGACTACATGGACCAATTATTGGGAACACTAATTATAGGCCTGGCCTGACGTTTGATAGTGGATATTATCATACTCAAAGTGATTATAACTTGGATCAGATGCAGCCCATGGAACAATATATTCAGGTAGCAGAATACTGTTTGGAACAGACGTTGGAATTACGAGGTTAATGACTACAACATGAATGTCAATATGGACAATGAGACAACATATTCAGGTAGCACAATGATGTTTGATACTTGCATTGAAAATATGACTATTAATGTATTGAGAGAACCAAATGCAAATTTTCAGTAATATTTTGGTGAACCAAATATGTCTAATCCAAGCAATATTATCCTGACATTATATGAGTGTGATATTGTAGGAAGTGATTCAAATGAGAAGGAAAATTGTGATGCATATTTCAATCTCAATAATATGATTAATCTCTTCCAAAATCTTGGTCCTCCAAGTGCAAACCTACCTAATGAACAAGGTATTGAGTTTAATAAAGTTTGCTATGATAATTAGGTTAGTGCTTCTATCTAATTTGGTATTATAGTATTTCATGATTGATTACTGGTATTAGCTAAAATCAGCAGAAATCTGAAATGCATTTTTTTGTTTAATATATCCATACCAAACATGGGATTAAATTCCATTTTATGGATGTTTGGTCAGGATTATAATCTCTAATATCCTTTTTCCGATTGATCAAATGAGTCCTTAGAAAATTGGGTATTGCTATCATGAAATTATTCAGTATTAAGAAAAGATGTGTTTGTGTGTGTGTCTCTCTCTTTGAAGTAGTCAAATTCCTCCTCTCAGGAAAAAAAAAGTTCTCGAAAAGGACTTTTTTTGAAAAACATAATACTTATTTTTTAAGAAAATATTTTTCGTCACACCCATAATATCCTTAAGATTTTACCTTAATCATACATATGCAGGTTGCAGTGACATCCAATGTTCAGTTTCCAAGAATGGCAAATTATTCTGATGAATCATCAATATGACGATCCAATGCTATTATGACTATCAATGAAAAAGTTGTTTTCTCAAGCGGAAATTGCATCTTTCATGTTTTTGGATACTATTTTTTTTGTATGACTTGGATAGTTCATTTTTTTTGTTTTTCTATTTGGAACTAATGTCCGGTATTAGATTACAAGCTTTCATAATTTCTTGACTTGGGATTATTATTTTGTTTAGTATCAAACTCATTTATCCTTCCATTACATAACCTTTTGGTTGATTTATTATATATTATATAAGGGATTGATTATTTGTGGGACTAATTATACTGCATCTCAATTTACTATAACATTTAGTGTATCCTTAACATTTATGGGATACACTTTTTATTATTGCACTTAGATTGACTTTTAGGTAGGCTATCTGTGGATTTTTATATTTTTGTTATTGATTCTTCCTTCATAGTGATCATACCGCATGTTTAAGTAATATATATGATTTACTTTTATACCAACCAGTCATTTTCACTTGTTGTAATAAATAATATATCATTGGGAGTAGGAAATGCTAGTTTTATGCAATATATTATAGCAATGTGTTAAAATTTTAATGATGTGGATTATCTCTTCAAGAATCCTGGACCCCCATGTTTATCTTGATCATGGCAGTGAGTTTGGTGAATCTGATTATCCAGTTAATGCTTCTATCTAACTTTGCAATTTCTCAAAGTTAGCTACTCTTTATTAATTCGATATATGTGTTTGGTATGATGAAGGTTGTCTTTTAAAAGGTGTTTTATGAAAAATGACATATATATATATATTTGAAAAATATAATTTTCCAGACAAATTAATATTTTCTAGTTCGTACTTATTTGGAGGATGAAAAATATTAACAAGAAAAATATTTATATTTGAAGATTGATAAAATTATCATAGGGATCGTTTGGTTATAGGGGAGTTGTTACACCCCGTAAATTCTTGACGTTTAGATGGCCTATTTGTATGTTGGTTAAGAGTTTTAGAATGCCACACATGCTAGGAAAAGGCCCGGGGAAAGACCGGACAAGCGCCACGTAGAACCATCGCAAGAAGAGGCTGGGCAGACCCCCTCCGCGATAGCCAACGTGTCACGGAGGGCTCACCTCTGCAATGGCCAACGTGCCACGGAGGTGAGGTTCAGCCTCAACTATATAAGCCCCCACTTCGATTTTTTTTAGATAATTATCAATAATTTCCAGAGAGTAACCAGAAAACAGAGGGGGCGAGGGATTTCTTTGAAATTTCATCCGTTTACGCTATTAAACACAGTCCAAACTCGAATTAATCTTGGGTAGTGAAGTATTAAGTTGCCGGGAGCATTCCTACGGAGTTACTTTCGTGAAATTCGGCCGGTGAATCGTCGCCCTATAGAGCTAAGGTAAGTGGAATTGCTCCAAATTAGTGTCAATATACTCCTAGCCCTAAAGTGAGTATTTCTCCCTTCTGGACTTTCGAGAAATAGCGAGTTTTCGGTTGTTTTTCGATAAGTCAAAGTTTGGGCTATATATATACTCAAAGTAGTATTTTCTTCTGGATTATTGATGGATTTAGTTCTAATTGCTGTGTATATGAATGCAGTTGGAAGAAATAGCTGAATATTGGCCGAGTTACGCCAGTTAGCCGGAAAGCCGGCAACTGAGGTATGTAAAGCCAGTTTCTTCGGCAAGTTAGTAATTCTAGTATAGTAAAATAAAATAGATTCCAGAAGGAAGTTCTAGAAGCCGAATATTAAGTATGTTGTATTATCATGTCATATCTAGAATAAAAGTCAGTAAATCAGTATCAGATTCAGTTTAATTCAGCAAGAGATTCAGAATAGAATATTAGAATATGGATAGTATATTCAGATTTAATACACGTTTTATATGTGATTAATGTTGTTTGTTAAGACTTGTTTGTGATATGTGGGTACCCTTAGAGCGTCCTTGCTGCCCCAGGGTTAATAGCTGTGTCGACTCACCCGCCAGAGGGTGAGGATATGTCACTCCAAGGAGTGGCATAGCGTCTGTAGTAGGACGAAGATGGGATGCAGCATTCCGTATAGCAGGCTGATTAGTATTATAGCATACCCAGTTGAGCGTTTGCGCCCAGGGCACAGATTACAGATTACAGATATAGATCTTAGATTACAGTTACAGGAGTCCTCCGGACTCAGATACAGTTATAGTCAGGGGCCCAGAGAGCCCAAGCTGCATACCCAGGGGGCCAGCGAGATGCTCGTAGTTAGTAGGTGAGTGGAGTGAATTTATTTTTGGATGGTTTGACCCGGGTAGGGGTATATAGATTGCGTGTTGATTGGCACCTTCCGGCTTATGGGGGCTGGTATAGGTTCTTGTATATATATATATATATATATATATATGTTACTTATTAAGTTGATAAATAGCAGGACGCCGCATCGACATGTATGATTCTTATCTTCTTTCCAGTACAGTTAAGCTCGGTACAGATTCTGCTATCCCAGATAGTTTTAGCTATCCTTTGTCGTTCAGTAACTATCAGTTTACTGCTTATCTTCAGTTATGTTCAGTTTTCTTTGCATACTCGGTACCAGTGGTACTGACACCCGCTTGGGGGCGCTGCATTACTTCCCTGCATGTACTCATAGACGAGGAGCCGATCCCTCGTAATTCCAGCCAGCCCACAGAGTCATCAGCTCCTATCATCCGGAGCTAGACAGCTAGAGGTTTATTTTTTTCTTTTGTTGTACAGTATGGGTAGGCTGGGGCCCTGTACTGACCATCTTATTAGTATTCTTAGAGGCTTGCAGATTGTATATTCCCTGTGGTTAGCTGTACCAGTCATGTGGGGCTGTATGTATGTTTTAGTTTATTTATGATGGTCGTATGGGGCCTTATTCAGTTGATAGTAGTGACCTTGTCAGTCACGTAGCAGTTTAGCACACGTTTTCTTGATTTAGAAATAACTAGACAGCATAGTGGCCTTGTCGGCCCGCATAGGTTCCCTATTAATTCAGTTGTTCTGGGTAGCTGTTGTTTTCTTATAGGTGGCTATAGGCCGAGTTGGCCGGAGGCTGTATTTACAGCCTCTATATAGCCTATCGTTTTCTTGAATCCAGGGTTAGAGCCAGCCTCGCACCAGAAGTGCTTAGGCTCAGCTAGTCCAGCAGTCCAGGTCCTAGTAGGGCACCAGGTGCAAGTCATGCCTCTCAAGGAGGGGCGTGACAAACTTGGTATCAGAGCAGGTCATGTCCCAGGGAGTCTGCAAGCCGTACTAAATAGAGTCTTGTCTATGAATGTGTTGTGCACCACATACCATAGGCAGGAGGCTGCAAGGCATAATAGGATGGTTACTCTTTCTTCATATTCGGTCGTTCTATAGAGAAGTACAGTATAGGGTCGAGTCCCTAAAACTTATCATACTCTTTGTGTACAGATAAAATGGCAGACCAGCGACACCCTGCCACAGGTAGAAGACTGGATATCGCAGTAGGAGAAGGCACCAACAGGATGCCTCAGCCTCACTTAGAATCAGCTCGATCTGAGGGCGATATAGAGGCATCATCATGACCCTCTCAAAAGTCCCCACCTCACCAGGAGCCACTCGAAATGACACTGCTTCCGACAGTTCCTGTACCCACACCATCCGATCAGGAAATTTGAAGTGCAGTAGTTATGTTGTCACAAATGATGGCTACTCAGCGCCAGTCAGTGCCACCCGTAACAGCAGAGTCATCAGGTGGGCCTGGCAGTTCGAGGGTCTGAGAATTCTTGGCACTAGGTCCCCCGTAGTTCACAGGGTCGAATCAAGCAGAGGACCCCCAGGATTTCCTGGACCAGATCTAGAGAATCTTTTGGGTCATGCATGTGACGTTTACAGAATCAGTTGAGTTAGTGGTATTCCGGCTGCGGGATATTGCTGTGTTGTGGTATGAAAGTTGGGAAAGGTCCCGAAGGAGAGATGTTGCCCCTCCAACCTGGTCCGATTTTCCAGAGGCTTTCCTGGACCGTTATCTGCCACGAGAAATCTGACAGGCCCGGATGGACCAGTTTTTACATTTGGAGCAGGGGGCGAGGAGTGTACGGGAATACGCCCTACAGTTCGATTCCTTGGCCCGCTATGCTCCAGCTTTTGTGGACACCATGCCATCTAGAGTCCACTGATTTATTATGGGTCTGAACCCAGAGTATATAGAGACGTGCATGACAACTACACTGCGGGAGGATATGGACATTGCTTGGGTGCAGGCGTTTTCCCAGACTATTGAGGGTCTTAGACAGCAGCAACAGGATAGCAAAAGAATAAATCAGGAGCAGCGCTGCAAGGATAGATCAGATGAAATACAGAGGGAGATTCAGAGAGAACCCAGGCCACGTTTGTCAGACAGACCACCTAGACCCCCACCTCCACACAACAGTAGAGGGGTAGATTCATTCGCCGAGGACAGTCAGAGTCCAGCGACAGTTCTCGAATGGTAGATTCACCTCAGCAGATGAGGGTAGAGCAGAGCAGGTACACACCCCTACCTTGCCCTATTTGCAGCCGACCCCACACTGGAGCTTGTAGATATGGCTCTACAGGGTGTTATATATGCGGGTAGAAGGGTCATGTAATGAGAGACTGTCCAGCCAGGGGTTAGGGTAGCTGAGATAATAAGGATAGGGCGTCAGCAGGGCCGCGAGCTCCAGCAGTCTCGACAGGGCGTAGGCCCTCAGGTCCAGTAGGTAGAGGCCGAGGTAGATCAGGGGCCTCTAGTTCAGGTATGGGCCCAAGCCATACCTATGCATTACCAGGGAGGCAGGACTCAGAGGCGTCTCCAGATGTGGTAACAAGTATGATGACTATTTGCTCATACCCTGCTTATGTATTGATTGATCGAGGATTTACTTTGTCCGACGTTACCCCATTTGTGGCTCAGAAGTTCAGTGTTGTACCAGAGTTGTTTCAGAAACTCTTTTCAGTGTCCACACCCGTCGGTGACTCCATTATAGCCAAAAGGGTTTACCGAGGGTGTACAATAGAGGTTGCTGATCGCCAGACCGTAGTAGATCTGGTAGAATTAGAGATGATTAATTTTGACGCCATTATGGGTATGGATTGGTTGGTGCCGTGCTATGCCAATGTAGAATGTTGGACCAAATCAGTCCGATTCCACTTTCCAGGGGAAGCAGTACGAGAGTGGAAGGGCAGCACAATTACGCCAAAAGGTAGGTTTATTTCCTACCTTCAGGCGAGGAAGTTGATAGTTAAGGGATGCATTTACCACATAGTTAGAGTCCAGGATGTTCGGGTAGAGCCTCCGACTCTCCAGTCTGTTCCAGTGGTTAATGAATTCCCTGACGTATTTTCAGACGAACTACCTGGTATTTCCCTTTCTGGGGGAAATAGATTTTGTAATTGATTTGCTACCAGGAACTCAACCTATATCAATTCCTCCGTATCGTATGGCTCTTGCTGAACTCAGAGAATTAAAGGAGAAGCTGAAAGATCTGTTAGATAAGGGCTTTATCAGGCCGAGTACTTCACCTTGGGGTGCACCAGTTCTACTTATGAGGAAGAAGGATTGCTCACTCCGCATGTGTATAGACTACCGGCAGTTGAACAAGGTTACAGTCAAGAATAAGTATCCACTTCCCAGAATAGATGATTTATTTGATCAGTTACAGGGGTCAGATATTTCTCCAAGATTGACTTACGGTCCGGATATCATCAGGTTCAAGTTCGTGAAAGGGACATTTCGAAGACTGCCTTCAGGACCAGATACGACCATTTTGAATTCCTAGTCATGTCCTTTGGGTTGAGGAACGCCCCAGCAGTAGTTATGGACCTGATGAACAACATTTTCAAACCATACATGGACCTGTTCATGATAGTGTTTATTGACGATTTTCTGGTGTATTCTCGCTCAGAGGCAGACCACCAGAATCATTTGCGGACAGTGCTCCAGATTCTCAAGGACCGTCAGCTGTATGCCAAGTTCTCTAAGTATGAATTTTGGCTGAACTCAGTAGCTCTCTTGGGGCATATTGTGTCGGATACAGGTATACAAGTAGACACACAGAAAATAGAAGCAGTAAAAACATGGCCCAGACCTACCACTCCGACCGAAGTCCGCAATTTTCTAGGATTAGCAGGGTACTATAGAAGATTTGTTGAGGGATTCTCCACCATAGCGGTACATCTGACTAAGCTGACACAAAAAGCCATAACGTTTCAGTGGACGGAGGCATGTGAGCAGAGTTTCCAGGAATTGAAAGACAGGTTGACCTCCGCCCCAGTGTTAGCATTGCCAGAAGGTATTGAGGGTTATACAGTTTATTGCGACGCTTCGGGTATTGGGTTAGGATGTGTGTTGATGCAGCATGGTAAAGTAGTTGCTTATGCTTCTAGATAGCTGAGGAAGAACGAAAAGAATTACCCTACCCACGACCTGGAACTAGCCGCATTGATCCACGCTCTAAAGATATGGAGACATTACTTGTACGACGTCCATCTGGATATTTTCACTAATCATAAGAGCCTACAATATATTTTCACTCAGAGAGAGTTGAATTTTCGACAGCGCTGCTGGTTGGAGTTGTTGAAACATTATGATGTAAATATTCTGTACCACCCGGGAAGATCCAACGTAGTAGCAGATGCCCTTAGCCGTAAGTCTATGGGGAGTTTGGCGTACTTGCAGCCCGAGCAGTGGGAGTTGACCAGAGAAATACACCAGTTAGCCAGTTTAGCCGTTCGTGTAGTAGAAACAGAGGACAACAGAGTGGTAATTCAGAACACCGTAGTGTCATCATTAGTTGTGGAGGTAAAGGAACGACAGTATGAGGATCCTGACCTGGTTCAGCTTAAAGACAAAGTTCAACAAGAAAAAGCGCCGAATTTTTAGGTAACTGAGGATGAAGTGTTGCGATGTAAAGGCAGCCTTTGTGTTCCAGATATTGCAGGGCTTTGCCAGCAGGTTATGAGCGAGGTACATTACGCCCGCTACGCCCGCTATTCTCTCCATCCAGGCGCGATGAAGATGTACCACGATATTAAAGAAATCTACTGGTAGCCAAGTATGAAGAGGGATAACAGAATTCATAGCCTAGTGTCCTAACTACCAGCAAGTAAAAGCGGAACACCAGAAACCAGACGGGTTGACTCAAGACATAGCTGTGCCTCTTTGAAAGTGGGAAACAGTAAATATGGATTTTGTAGCAGGATTATCCCATACCAGACATAGAAATTCCTCGATTTGGGTAATTGTTGACAGACTGACAAAATCAGCCCATTTTCTGCCAGTAAGGGCTACTTTCTCTACTGAAGATTATGATGAATTGTATATCAGAGAAATAGTCAGACTGCACGGTGTTCCAGTATCCATTATCTCTGACAGAGGGGCGCAATTTACAGCTAAATTTTGGCAATCATTTTAGAGAGGCCTGGGAACACAGATTAACTTGAGCACAACTTTCCACCCTTAGACAGATGGACAGGCAGAACGCACTATTCAGAAGCTCGAGGATATGTTGCGAGCGTGTGTATTGGACTTTGGAGGTAGCTGGGATGAGCACCTACCACTTATTGAGTTTGCGTATAACAATAGTTATCACTCAGCTATCCAGATGGTGCCCTATGAAGCTTTGTATGGGCAAAAATGCAGATCACCAGTTGGCTGGTTTGAAGTAGGAGAGTCAGCCTAATTGGGCCGAATATTATTCATCAGTCAGAAGAAAAGGTAAAGCTTATCAGAGAACGCCTACTGACTACTCAGAGCCGGCAGATATCGTATGCTGATGTGTGGCGTAGAAACCTGGAATTTAATGTAAATGACTGGGTGTTTTTGAAAGTTTCTCCTATGAAAGGGGTGATGAGATTCGACAAGAAAGGTAAGCTCAGCGCGAGATTTGTTTGGCCTTATCAGATCCGCCGAAGAATAGGCCAAGTAGCCTACGAGTTGAACTTGCCTCCAGAGTTAGAGTCTGTTCATCCAGTTTTCCATGTGTCTATGCTGAGGAAGTATATAGGAGACCCCTCTAGAGTTGTCCCAGTTCAGGATGTCCAGGTTACGGAAGAGTTGGCTTATGAAGAGGTTCCAGTAGCCATACTGGACAGGCAGATTCGCAGGTTTAGAACTAAAGAATATTGCTTCTGTCAAAGTATTATGGCGTAACAGGAACCGAGAGGAGATGACTTGGGAGGCAGAGGAAGACATGAAAGTTAGATTTCCTCAGCTGTTTCAAACTTAATCAGCCAGAGGTACGTTAGTATTGTTGTTTTATGAATTGCCTTATATTATGTATATAAATGAAATAGTTGGTTTTAGTCTATTGTGTGATGAATATTAGTATTGTGTGGAGTACCTGTATTGGACTTTTCTGCGTTTCAGGATTTTTGACATAGTCCATGTTACAGGGGAAACTCTGCCGAAATTTTTCTAGAATAAGTCAAGTAAGTTGAAATTCTTACAAGTAGAAGTTTACATTCAAGGACGAATGTTCTTAGGGGGGGGAGGATATTACACCCTGTAAATTCTTGACATTTAGATGGCCTATTCACATGTTGGTTAAGAGTTTTAGAATGCCACACATCCTAGGAAAACGCCCGGGGAAAGACCAGACAAGCGGCATGTCAAACCATCGCAAGAAGAGGCTGGGCAGACCCCCTCTGCGATGGACAATGTGTCACGGAGGGCTCACCTCCGAAATGGCCAACGTGCCACAGAGGTGAGGTTCAGCCTCAACTATATAAGCCCCCAGTTCGGTTTTTTTTAGATAATTATCAATAATTTCCAGAGAGTAACTAGAAAACAGAGGGGGCGAGGGATTTCTTTGAAATTCTGTCCATTTACGCTATTAAACGCGGTCCAAACTCGAATTAATCTTGGGGAGTGAAGTATTAAGCTGCCAGGAGCATTCCTGCAGAGTTAGTTTCGTGAAATTCGGCCGGCGAATCGTCGCCCTACCGAGCTAAGGTAAGTAGAATTGCTCCAAATTAGTGTCAATATACTCCTATCCCTAAAGTGAGTATTTCTCTCTTCTGGACTTTCGAGAAATAGCGAGTTTTCGGTTGTTTTTTGATAAGTCAAAGTTTGGGCTATATATATATTCAAAGTAGTATTTTCTTCCGGAATATTGATGAATTTAGTTCTAATTGCTGTGTATATGAATACAGTTGGAAGAAATAGCTGAATATTGGCTGAGTTACACCAGTTAGCTAGAAAGCCGACAACTGAGGTATGTAAAGCCAATTTCTTCAGCAAGTTAGTAATTCTAGTATAGTAAAATAGAATAGATTCTAGAAGGAAGTTACAGAAGCCGAGTATTAAGTATGTTGTATTATCATGTCATATCTAGAATAAAAGTCAGTAAATCAGTATCAGATTCAGTTTAATTCAGCAAGAGATTCAGAATAGAATATCAGAATATGGATAGTATTTTCAGATTTAATACACGTGTTATATGTGATTACTGTTGTTTGTTGAGACTTGTTTGTGATATGTGGGCACCCTTAGAGCGTCCTTGCCACCCTAGGGTTAATAACTATGTTGACTCACCCGCCAGAGGGTGAGGATATGTCACTCCAAGGAGTGGCATACGATGCAGTAGGACGAAGATGGGATGCAACATTCCCTATAATAGGCTGATCAGTATTATAGCATCCCCAGTTGAGCGCTTGCGCCCAGGGTATAGATTACAGATTACAGATACAAATCTCATATTACAGTTACAGGAGTCATTCGGACTCAGATACAGTTATAGTTAGGACCCCAGAGAGCCCAAGCTACATACCTAGGGGGCCGACGGGATGCTCGTAGTTAGTAGGTGAGTGGAGTGAATTTATTTTTGGATGGTTTGGCCCAGGTAGGGCTATATAGATTGCATGTTGATTGGCACCTTCCGGCTTATGGGGGCTGGTATAGGTTCTAGTATGCTATATATATATATATATATATGTTACTTATTAAATTGATAATAGTAGGACGTCACATCGATAGATATGATTCTTATCTTCTTTCCAATACAGTTAAGCTCCGTACAGATTCTGCTATCCCAGACAGTTTTAGCTATCCCCTGTCATTTTAGTAACTACCAGTTTACTGTTTATCTTCAGTTATGTTCAGTTTGCTTTGCATACTCGGTAACAGTGGTACTGACGCCCGCTTGGGGGCGCTACATTACTTGCCTGCAGGTACTCATAGACGAGGAGCCGACCTCTCGTAATTCTAGCCAGCCCACAGAGTCATCAGCTCCTGTCATCCGGAGCTAGAAAGCCAGAGGTTTATTTATTTTCTTTTGTTGTACAGTATGGGTAGGCCGGGCCCTGTCCCGACCATCTTATCAGTATTCTTAGAGGCTTGCAGATTGTATATTCCCTATGGTTAGCTTTACCAGTCGTGTGGGGCCGTGTGTATGTTTTAGTTTGTTTATGATGGCTGTGTGGGGCCTTATTCAGTTGATAGTGGTGACCTTGTCAGTCATGTAGCAGTTTAGCACTCATTTTCTTGATTTAGAAATAACTAGACAGCATGGTGGCCTTGTCGGCTCGCATAGGTTCCCTATTGATTCAGTTGTTCTGGGTAGCTGTTGTTTTCTTACAGGTGGCTATCGGCCTAGTCGGCCAGATACTATATTTACAGCCGCTATATAGCTCGTCGTTTTTCTGAATCTAGTGTTAGAGCCAGCCTGGCACCAGAAAGTCTTAGGCTCAGCTAGTCCAGCAATCCAGGTCCTAGTAGGGCACCAGGTGCCAGTCATGCCTCCCAAGGCGGGGCGTGACAGGAGTGGACATTAATTCGAGCATAAAATTTAACATTACAAAGGCAGTATAAATTTTAAATCAAAATCTTTAAAAGTTGGACAAACATCCAAAACGATTGAGGTGGAAATATTTAGACAAAAGAACAATATATTGCATCTGGTGATTCAAGAGCTTTTGTCGATATGTCGCATTTAGATTATGGAAGCAATCAAATAGTTTAATTGCTTGACAGAATATGGATGAACAGGGGCATATTACCTACTGATCATGCAATTGGTGAGTTGGTTGCAACAAACAAGCAACCATGTTAATGAAGGAGTAATGTCGGTTGCGACATAGGAACTCAATTCTAATTCTGGGTACTTTTCATCTACTAAGCGAGTTGAAAATTATGACTCTATTGGACAAAAATGTGTGGTTGAGGTAGTGTAGTGAGTTGGAAATTCCTGTAGTACTCAACAGGGTAGTAAGGCTTGGAGTTGGAGGCATGCAAAAATGCTGCAAGTGTTCGAATTGGTTCCCCAGGTCATAGTCACGGGCTTTACCAATTAAGCTTCATGTTGATCCTAGATTGAATAATTCTTCTGCTTTACCAATTGTTTTAATATCTCAAGCTACTTCGATAAATAGTTTGATCATCTCGAGTGCACAAAAAGGTATTACTAGTGACTGTCAATGGGGCGACATGATGAAAGAAGAGGACGCACATGTTGCACCTTATAGCAAATTGAACCCCGACGCACCAACTTTTGTGCCTAAGGATAGCGGCACATCTTCATTACATCCTGGGAGACAATTTATTTTAATAGGTTTTAATCTTCAAAACAAAAAAAATTTCTAGTAGGTATAAGGAGCTTCTTGATGCATTAATGAGTTCTAATGTTGAAACATTGACTTCTTTTACACATATTATTAACACTAACAAGAAACTATTAGATGGTGGCCATAGTACTGTCTCCTCAAATAGATTTGCTAACCTACTAGATGAGGACCTCTTTGAGGAAGGTGAGGAAGAGGATTTGTTGGATCATTGTTTTGCAAATGCAACTAGGGATGTAGAAATTTCCGCTAGGAAATAATGCAATAACAAAAAAAAAACATGGAAGAAGAAATAACTGCGATGGTAAGGTGACTGAGGAGTTTGTTCCAAGGAACCTAGTGATGAGACTGGCAAAACAGAATCATATGAGAGTCAACAACTTCAACAAGATTCAACAAATTCAAGAAGTGATGAGCTATCAAATATTGTAGGATAGATTTGAAGAACAAGACAAGAGGAAAATACTATCAAATGTTACTTGAACAGGCAATCTATCTTTTTTAAATCATATATTTGTTAAAAGGAAGTTTGAGGTTGATAACTCAACTTTCTTCTTGACTTTTATGTTTTGCATTACTTAAGCATTCTCATTTGTGTATCATAAACTCAGTGATAATCATAGAATATTTAAGTCTCTCTAAATCTTATTTTCTTCATGCTTGTTAACATTCAAGGTTCATTAACTCACTAGGATTGATAAGGTAAGACCTAGACCCCTTTGCTGGTACTTATCCCTACTGAGAATTTTTTATTATTAAAGAATAAATATTTGTAATATAAATCTACAAAGGAAGTGGAATTATATCCCATATACCGGTGTTTGGTTGGGATTACAATTCACATCCTTGTTCCCAACCAAATAACTCCTTAGCAAATCGGATAATGCTTAATGAAATTTTTTAGTATTAAAAATAATATTGATAAGTGTACATAGTCTAAATGTTGGTTAAGATTGTCATAATAAGTTAAAAATTAAGATAATTATGAAAGAAATTGTTTTTTGCCTAAAAGTGAAAAAAGTCATTCTCCTTTTGGTGAAAAAAAGTTTTTCATAAAAAAAGTATTTTTTTTGACAAGCTAAGTTATTTCTCAAGAAAATATTTTTTATTATGTCAAACATGGTATTAGAGCAAGTCTCACTCAAGATTTCCTAACAAAAAAGTTAGAAAAGGATCTGATGGCAACATACCAAATTCCAAGCACAATTCTTCAAGATGGACATTCCTAGTCAAGACCTCCGCATTTCAATGAACAACACTACTCTCACTGAAAGAAATGTTTCAAAATCTTTGTCTAAGAAAATGACTTTCAAGCGTGGATTGTGATCAAGAAAGGTCCCAAGCCCATTCCTGGCGTAATAGATCCCACCAAAACTGATCTGGAAACCTTCTCAGTTATCCCTGAACAACAAGAGGTAATTCAAACTTAATGCTAGAGCTATAAGTCTACTTTATTGTGCAGCGAGTGGAATTGAATATGATAAGATCTCAACATCTGACACTGCAAAGGAGACGTGGGATATGATTGAAGTAACTTACGATGGCACCACAAATTAACGAGGCTAGAATAAATTCATTGGTCAATGAATATGAGTTGTTTAAGATGACGGATGAAGAAAATGTTGAATCCATGTTCTCACGATTCAGTGAGATTATTGGAGAATTAAAATCACTTGGAATGGTGTAGTCAAATTGTATGCAACTCTGAAAACTCCTTAGAATTCTCCCTAAAGTCTGGGAAACAAAAGTCACAATCTTCAAGGATGGAGATCTAGAAAAACTTTTCTATGATGAACTTCGAGGAAATCTGATGGCCTATGAGCAAAATCATCTCTACAGATACTCAAAGGATGAAAAGAAGAAATTAGTAGCCTCCAATGCTATACAAAATGAGAGTGAGAAAGAGGAAGAAGAAGAAGACAGTGAAGAACTGGCTCTACTCAACTGAGGAGTCAGACATATTTTTCGGCAAAGGCGGCAGAAGCCCCAACCTAGATATCGCAATAATGAAAAGAATGAAGATCGATTATATCATTGTGGAAAACTTGGACACATAAAGCAAAATTATCCTGAGTTGGAGAAAGGAACTTTCAAAGATATAACAAATCCATGGGAGCATTGAGTGATGAAGATATCTCTAATGAAGAAATCGAAGAAGCTGCCAACATCTGCTTTATGGCCCTTGAAGGATCAAATATGGTAAGATCAAATTTCTGTAATAAGTGTCAAGATCTTCAGGATTCCCTAGATCTTGTCACAGATGAACTGTAAAAAACTTATTGATGAATATAATAAACTGGCCCAAGAAAAAACAGACTGAAAAATTCTTCTTGAAGCAACTCAAATTAAAGTAGACTTGCTTGAGGAAGAGCTAGGTAAAGTCAAGATGCAATTAAACAACATCAAGAAATCACCCAGTCACAACTTAGTCAACTCAAATAAAATACATTCTGACTTTTCCCTAAGAGCCTCAACTAGTTTTCACTCTGCTAAATCCTTCTCTTCTCCCATATGCTACTCATGTGAAAAACATGGTCATAAGTCTTTTAACCATAAATTCTATTCTCGTGGAAAATGGATCTAGAAGAAAAAAGAACCGATCTATGAGATCTCTCCTACTAACACATCAGGACCCAAGAAAACTTGGGTACCTAAGAGAAATTAATCTTCTTATTTTGCAGGAGCAACCCAAGGCAACTATAAAAAGGGAATGTGGGTAATTGATAGCGGATGCTCCTGACACATGACAAGAACAAAATAAAACTTTAGATCTGTTAAAAGAGTTGATGGAGGATACGTCAAATTTTGTGACAACGCCAAAGGCGAGGTGGTTGGTGTAGGGGCTATCACTCTAAGTCCCTCGTGTGACTTAATTGAAGTGTATCTTGTGAATGGACTAAAACACAACTTACTAAGCATCAGTTAACTATGCGATGCTGGTTTCGACGTTCTATTCAATGCTATCAGATGCACCAACAACAATGCTTCCAGAAACATTTTTCTTATTGGTGATTGCATTGAAAACATTTATATGTTAAATAATGTTGATCTGCCTACTCTAATGTGTCTTGCAGCTGTCTCAAATGATTCAGGTATTTGGCACAGAAAGATGGGCCATGCTAGCATGCACACTATTGAAAAAATTCTAAATTGGAACTAGTTCTTGGTTTGCCAAAATTAAATTTCTCTAATACCTATATGTGCGATGTATGTCAATTGGGAAAACAAACCAGATCCTCTTTTAAGGCAAAGGACATTGTGAGTACTTCTAAACCTCTTGAACTTCTTCATATGAATCTATTTGGTCCTACCAGAACTTCTAGGATTAGTGGTAAAAAATATGCTTTTGTTATTGTTGATGATTTCTAAGGTTTTACTAGGGTCATGTTTCTAGCTCACAAGGATGAAGCCTTCTCAAACTTCGAAATTTTTTGCAAAAGGGTTCAATGAGAAAAGGGATACTTTATCTCATCTATTCACATTGATCATGGAAGGGAATTTGAAAATCAGTCATTTGAAGAATTCTGTAATCAGCAGAGTTATAGCCAAACCTTCTCTTCACCTTGAATTCCTTAGAAAAATGGAGTTGTTGAAAGAAAAAATCGCTCACTTTAGGACACTGCCAGGACAATGCTCATAGAACAGAATCACCCTGATCACTTTTGGGATAAACCTGTAAGCACTGCATGTCATATCCTTAACCGATGTCTCATTTGGCTGTCACGACCTGAGCCTACACCCCGGATGTAACATGGTACTTGAAGTCACAAGTGATCCCAAGTCAACCCTTGGTCTATCATACACTGATATTCTGAGTACACATGCACAACAGAAATTTGAAATAATACATAATAACATTTATAAAAAAAATTAAAGCTGAACATAGAGATTTTAAATATTTGAAAGTCTGAAATCAAGTTTGGTCTGAAAGCCATCTAACTCAGGAGTTGCTGGGACAAGCCCCCAACTCACTCTAAGTCTAATTGAAAATAATAATGAAAATTGAAATGAATGAAATAACGCCCTCGGAATATGAGGACTCACACTGCTGTTGCTGATAGAGAGATCTGAGCGAAAACGGCTAACGGTGCTGGGTTTGAGAACTTGCGGTTGTATCATTAAATGATACAGCATAAATTTATGCATCAGTACTTTGAATGTACTGAGTAAGTGAGAGATATAAATAGTATGAAAGAACTTGTAACTGAATCGAAATGACATGAAATGACCAACTAAAAAATACTAAAAACTGATGCAACTGAAATATAGCTAATATGGTCAATAATGACCATCATATAGCTAATATGGTCAATAATGACCCTGGATGATGGTCATTAACATGCCCTAAGTCTGACATACTAAGTCTAAGAGACCACGCTAAACTGAACTATCAAAATTGAGACTGAACTGAACTGACTAGTGTGAGAGTCTCTGACCAACATTTAACCATGTGAGCTAGATGTGGAGTCCGATGTATACACCCCACCGGTAGGACCTAATATACCTTGCCAAGGTATAAAGGCATGAACTGGGTGATCACAAAAGTATGAGGCCAATTAGGTCAAGTAATACTGTAACCTATGCTAGCAACGTAGTTCTAGGAACCTGGGTGCGCTGGAACCCCGACCCGCTCGGTGCTAAGACCTACTCCCACTGGAAACCTATAATGAACTGTTAAAATGATAGCTCGAAACTGGAGTCCTAGACTAGTCAGGGATATATAACCGAAAGTACCCTGAGAATCTTATCAGACCAGATTTTGAGACTAGGTTCTAGACTGGTCAGAACTGCTTATCTGGAAGCATCGTAACTGTCTAACAACAAACCGTAAACTGAACTAGGGTCCTGGGGCTAATCAGAGCTATATATCTGAAATGCCATGGCCGGCTAATGAACCTAAACTAGATTCTGAGTTTGATTCTGATAACTAGGAGGCACCACTGACACCTCGGGAAGAGACTGAAGTCAAAGTGATCAGTTGACACTTTCTGAATAGTTCTGAAGAGGTTCTACATTCTAACTGAATGAAACTAATAAGCAGCTAATAGAAAGCACAACCCATTCCAACAACACGGGAATTTCATAATATGTCAAAATTTCAAGAATTCAAAGGGGTTTAATCCAACAAGGGTAAAATCATTCTCCTCAATTGAATAATTGCTCACATATTTATATAATATGAATTACTAGGATATTCAGCCTAAAACATACTTTGCATATTGGATGGAATTTAATACGAAATAATCTTTACTCGAAAACTCAGGGCTGTAAATCATCTTGGCAAGAACAATAACAATTTATTTAAGAATTAATGAAGAACATATGAATAATAAACATTTATAATAACCCAATTGAAATTAACGAAAACCAACATGAAAATCTACTCATATTCGAAAATCCCAGGGCTAAACTGATTGGGAAATTATGGGAAGATTTTGGGGACACAAGGTAAGGACAATTCCCTTGTTGTATTCTCTCATACCTGACTAAAATCCTTTCGAAGAAGAATCTTGGACTTCTGCAAGAGATGAGAAGCCCTAGTCTTGCTTGTAGGGTTCTTGAGAGGAGAACTTTCGATGTTTCTGAGAACTGAGAGTGGGGAATAAGGAATGAACCCTTTTTCCCCACTAAAACATCTAATATTATTACTAAATTGACGTAGTTTAAAGCTTGGGAGATTAGGAAATTCTAAATTAGCCCTTAGAACTTCGCTAGGAAAAACTGTCAGGTGCCCCTAGCGGGTCGTGGTGACAGACCACGACTCGTGGTCACTCCCATCAGGTACACTGCCTAGGATCCTCAGTAGGTCACCACGAGGTACCTAACGAGTCGTGGTCAATGACCATGACTCGTGGTTACCAGTCGTGGTCAATGACCATGACTCGTGGTTACTAGTCGTGGACCACACTGACTCATTCTGGAGATTTAATGCTGAGTCCAGTAACGAGTCACCTAACGAGTCGTTGGCACAGATGATGACTCGTGGCCCCCACTCGTCAAGCACACTGGTCAACTTAATATATTCCCAACTCAAGCTTGACCACGAGTGACTTAACAGGTTGTGGTCAGTGATCTTGACTCATGATATCCCTCGTTGGGTACACTGCCTTCTCTCTTTAAATTACTAAGCCTCCTTCTCAGGGCTCACCTAACGAGTCGTGAGGTCACTTAACGACTCGTTAGGTGGGTCATCTTAAAGCTTTTCTGCAGCTTTTTCAGATTTCCTGATTTAAGTCTCGAAATTAGATTTTGAGTTTCCGGGGCATTACAATATCTCCCCCTTGTAAACATTCATCCTCGAATGTTAGAAAACACACAGGAAACAGAAAAATAGCAATCCAACTTTCCAAATGTTGCTCATTTAACTCCAAAACTACCGGAATGACTACCTCCATTTCAAAATACATAACTAAACTTAATTTACTTTTGATACACACATCCAAAGTCTTAAAAGAAACTTATACACATGTATTGAATTCAACAATTAGATCAGATCCTAAGGAAAAACTAGTATTTCAAGCTACAACAAAGTCGGTAGAGAACAAGTGCGGGTATTTGGCACTCATATCCGCTTCAGCCTCCCACATAGCTCCCTCAACCTACTGATTTCTCCATAAGACCTTGACTGAAGCTATTTCCTTATTCCTCAGCTTACGAACCTGATGGTCAAGAATCTGGACTGGTACCTCCTCATATGAGAGACTATCCTTTATTCCCATGCTGTCCAATGGCACAAGTGAGGTTGGATCTCCGATGCACTTATTTAGATATGACACATGGAAAACTGGATGTACAACTGCTAGTTCTGTAGGTAACACTAGCTCATAGTCCACATTACCAATATGCCTCAAAATTCTACAAGGTCCCACATACCTCAAACTGAGCTTTCCATTCTTTCCAAACCTCATCATCCTTTCATGGGAGAAATATTTAGGTATACCCAGTCATCAATTGCAAACTCCAACTCTCTTCTTCGCACATCGACATAAGATCTCTGGTGGCTCTGAGCTTTTTTCAACCTTTCTCGAATGAGCTTAACTTTCTGCATTGCCTCGTGAACCGAGTCTGGCCCTATCAAGGTAGCTTCACCAACTTCAAACCACTATATAGGAGATCTACACCTTCTACTATACAATGCTTCAAACGGGGCCATCTGGATACTAGAATAGTAGCTATTGTTGTACGCAAACTAAATAAGAGGCAAGTGGTCATCCTAATTACCCTTAAAATCAATCGCGCACACTCTTAGCAAATCTTTTAGGGTCTGAATGGTCGGCTCCGCTTGCCCATCGGTCTGTGGGTGAAAAGCGGTGCTGAGTTTGACCTGAGTGCCTTGTCCCTTCTGAAAGGACTTCCAGAAGTGTGAGCTGAACTGCGTTCCCTTGTCTGAAATGATAGCCAAAGGCACCCCATGGAGTCTGACTAACTCTCGGATGTAAAGTTTGGCATAGTCCTTAACTAAGTCTGTGGTTTTAACAAGGAGGGAATAAGCTGACTTAGTCATCCGATCTACTATCACCCAGATTGAGTCATGCTGCCGGCGAATCTGAGGTAGGCCCGTAATGAAATCCATATTCACTTCTTCCCACTTCCATGTGGGAAATACTGATATCTTGGGTCATGCCTCCTAGCCGTAGATGCTCTACCTTAACCTGCTGGCAGTTTGGACACTTGTCTACGAATTCAGCAATGTCTCTTTCTATGCCGTTCCACCAGTAAATATCCTGCAAATCGTGGTACATTTTGGTAGCATTGGGGTGAATGGTGTATCTCGAGCTATGTGCCTCAGCCAATATCTGTTGTCTCAAATCACCAATATCTGGTACACACAATCTTCCCTGGTAACGAAGTACACCATCTCCCCCTTTGGAGAAAGCCTCAACCTCCTTTCTGAGAACTGTTTCTTTAAGTTTAAGTTGGACTGGATCTTCATCTTGTATGGACTTAACTTCAACTACTAAGGATGAATCTAACCCACTTTTCACTACCACACCACCTTCAGTTGAATCCACCAATTGCACCCCTAACCAAGCTAGTTTGTGAGCATCCTTTGCTAACTCCTTTTTGTCTTCCTCAATATGATTCATACTCCCCATAGACCGTCTACTTAGGGCGTCAGCCACCACATTGGCTTTGCCCAGGAGATACAGTACACTCATTCATAGTCTTTTAGCAACTCCAACCACCTTCTCTAACGCATATTTAGATCCTTCTAACTCAACACGTACTGAAGACTCTTATGATCTATAAATACGTCTACGTGAGCTCCATATAAGTAATGCCACCATATTTTTAGCGCAAATACCACCACTGCCAACTCCAGGTCATGAGTTGGATAATTATTCTCATGAACTTTGAGCTGTCTGGAGGCGTAGGCTATCACTTTACCCTGCTGCATCAGAACGCAACCGAGTCCAACCCTAGAAGCATCACAATAAACAACCAAACCATCCATTCCTTTTGGAAAGGTCAGAACTGGAGCAGTAGTGAGTCAAGTCTTCAATTCATGGAAACTCTTCTCACACTTGTCCGAACACTGAAATTTCACCCTCTTTTGAGTTAACTTAGTCAGAGGAGATGCTATGGAGGAGACGTCTTCCACAAACCGTCGGTAATAACCCGCTAAGCCCAGGAAGCTCCTGATTTCAGTAGGAGAGGTAGGTCTGGGACAATCCTTCACCGCTGCTATCTTATGAGGGTCCACTTTATTCATTCACCCGAGACCATAGGTCTTGACCTAAGAAAGTCACGGACTTTAACCAAAATTCGCACTTGCTAAACTTGGCGAATAATTAGCGATCTTTGAGTGTCTGTAATGCTAATCTTAGGTGGTTGGCATGCTCTTCCTCATTTCTGGAGTATACTAGAATGTCGTCGATGAATACGATGATGGACATATTCAAATACTGCTTGAAGACTCTGTTCATTAAGCCCATGAAAGCTACTGGGGCATTTGTTAACCCAAAGGACATACCACAAATTCGTAGTGACCATACCGAGTTCTGAATGCTGTTTTCGGTATGTCGCACTCTTTGACCCTTAACTGATGGTACCCTGACCTGAGATTGATCTTGGATAAACAACTGGCTCTTGAAGTTGGTCGAATAGATCGTCAATTCGGGGTAGAGGGTACTTGTTCTTAACTGTGACCTTGTTCAGCTGACGATAATCTATGCATATTCTGAGGGTACCGTCTTTCTTACGCACGAATAGCTCTGGAGAACCCCTAGAGAGAGATGCCGAGTCTGATAAAACCCTTGTCAAGAAGGTCTCTTAGCTTCTCCTTCAACTCCTTAAGCTCAGCCGGAGACATTCTGTAAGGAGGGATGGAGATAGGCTAAGTATCTGGGAGGAGATCTATTCCGAAGTCTATTTCCCGTTCAGGGGGAACTCCGGGAAGATCCTCAGGAAAAACATCTAGGAATTCACTGACTACTAGAACTGACTGGATGGTTGGGGTCTCAAAGTTGGAATCCTTGACCCAAACCAGATGATATATACATCCTTTGGAGATTAGTTTCTGGGCCTTAATGTAGGAAATAAACCTACCCTTAGGTGTTGAACTGCTACCCGTCCATTCTAACACTGGCTCGTTGGTAAACTGAAACTTGGTAACTCTAGTTCTGCAATCGACTCAGGCATAGCAGGAGTGCAACCAATCTATGCTGAGAATAAGGTCAAAGTCGACTATGTCTAACTCTATAAGATTAGCTAGAATATCTTTACTTAGGACTGAGACTGTGCAGTCTTTATACACCCGGCTAGCTCTAACTGATTCACCAACTAGGCTGGAGACTAAGAATGGTTCTGAGAGGACCTCTAGACTGATGTTGAATTAGATTGCTATATAGGGAGTCACAAACGAAAGAGTGGCTCCTGGATCTAGGAGGGCATACACGTCTAGGTGAAAGAGACGTAACATAACCCATAACTACGCCAGGTGAGCTAGGTGCTAGGGTCCTCTGCTGCTGTGGGCGGCTGCCACCGCTAGACCTTTGATAGCCAAAATCTGAATGGCCAGTCCTTGGCCTTTTGTTCTTATGCTCCATATCCTTAATCTTTTCAGCCTCAATCTGCTGGGCATAGACAATCAAGCTAGAAAGGTCCATGTCCTTAATCAGCATCGCGGTTCTGCACTCCTTGAGGAACAGATTTGAGATTCTATTTACAAACTTCAGCATGCGAGCTCTTGGATTGGCTACCATCTCTGGAGTATAATTAGACAACCTAGTAAACTCCAGAGCATACTCATCCACAGTTCTGTTGCCCTGCTTCAAATTCATAAACTCCACCATCTTTGCCTCCCTCAGCTCTCGAGGGAAAAATCTATCCAAGAAAGCTGTGTGAAATTCTTCCCATTCCACTGGTCCTACTCCCGCTGGCCTCCTTTCTTTCCACTGGTCATGCCAGAATTAAGCTACCCCCTTCGGCTAGTAGGCAACCAAGTCGGCACTCTCAAAAGGACTGACACCCATAATTTGTGTGATTTTTCTAATCTCGTCTACAAACCCTTGTGGGTCCTCTCCCACCTTTGTTCCATGAAAATATGGAGGATTCATCCGAGTGAAATCCTACACCCTCGAAGCTGTTGTAGACCCATTGGTGTTCATCGGCACCACTTGCTGGTTCACCTGGTTGGTGACTATTTGGGCCAGTAGTTGAATGGCCGTCCTGAATTCGGCGATAGACACCAAATCATCTTGAGGAGCTGTCAGGGCTGGTGGTGCAGGTCTGTTGGCATTACCGACCCTTCTTCCATTACCGCGTCAGGGAGCCATGGTTCACTGAAACAAAATAGAGCACGAATTAGAAGGGCATTTATGGAATTGAACTTTAAGGCACGATAAAGAATATGAACAAAAGAGAGTTTTCCTAATAACATCTTGTAATCTCCTCATCATAAGTATGGAGATTGAATTTGATTTCATTCGTTTTAGTATTTCAGTAGAGCCTGTAATCAGTATATTTTGTTTAGGATTGACTGATTTTTAGTCTTTGCTTCACACCCATGAAAGGACTCTACTTGATGCGGCTTTCAGACTTTTCGAGGATACTCTAAATCTAGTGCTCTGATACCAAGTTTGTCATGACCTGAACCTACACCCTGTATGTAACACGGTACTTGAAGTCACAAGTGACCCCAAGTCAACCGTTGATCTATCATGCACTGGTATTCTGAGCAAACATGCACAACGGAAATTTGAAATAATACATAATAACATTTACAAAAAAAATAATGACTGAACATAGAGATTTTAAATATCTGAAAGTTCGAAATCAAGTCTGGTCTGAAAGCCATCTAACTGAGGAGTTACTGGGACAAGCCCCCAGCTGACTCTAAGTCTAAATGAAAATAATAATAAAAACTGAAATGGATGAAATAATGCCCTTGGAATATGAGGACTCACACTGCTGCTGCTGATAGAGAGATATGAACGAAAATGGCTAACAGCGCTTAGTCTGAGAACCTGCGACTTTATCATGAAACGATGCAGCATAAAAGTATGCATCAGTACTTTGAATGTACTGAGTAAGTGAGAGATATAAATAGTATGAAAGAACTGTTATCTGAACAGAAATGACATGAAATGACTACCTGAAAAATACTGAAAACTGATGCAACTGAAATATAGCTAATATGGTCAATAATGACCTCGACTGATGGTCATTAACATGCCCTAAGTCTGACATCCTGAGTCTGAGAGACCACGCTGAACTGATCTGAACTGAACTGAACTATCAAAACTGAGACTGAACTGAACTGACTAGTGGGAGAGTCTCTAACCGACATTTAACCAGGTGAGCTAGACTTGGAGTCTGATGTATACACCCTACCGGTAGGACCCAATATACCTTGCCATGGTATAAATGCATGAACTAGGTGATCACAAAAGTCTGGGGCCAATCAGACCAAGTAATACTATAACCTATACTGGCAAGTAGTTCTGGTAACCTGGGTGCGCTGAAACCCCGGCCCGCTCGGTGCTAAGTCCTACTCCCATTGGAATTCTATACTGAATTGTTAAGTTGATAGCTCAAAACTGGGGTCCTATACTAGTCAGGGACATATAACTAAAAGTACCCTGAGAGTCTTATCGGACCAGATTCTAAAATTGAGTTCTACACTGGTCAGAGCTGCTTATCTAGAAGCGTTGTAACCGTCTAAGAACAAATTGTAAAATGAACCAGGGTCCTGGGGCTGATCAGAGCTATATATATAAAATGTCATGACCGCCTAATGGACCAAAACTAGATTCTGAGTCTAATTATGATAACTGGGAGGCACCACTGACACCTCAGGAAAAGACTGAAGTCAAACTGATCAGTTGACACTTTTTGAATAGTTCTGAAGAGGTTCTACGTTCTAACTGCACGAAACTACTAAGAATCTAATAGAAAGCACATCCCATTCCAACAACACGGGAATTTCATAATATGTCGAAATTTCAAGAATTTAAAGGGGTTTCAACCAACAAGGGTAAAATCATTCTCCTCAATGGAGTAATTGCTCACATATTTATATAATATGAATTACTATGATATTCATCCCAAAACATACTTTGCAAATTGGATGGAATTTAATACGCAATAATCTTTACTCGAAAACTCATGGATGTAAATCATCTTGGTAAGAACAACAACAATTTATTTAAGAATTGATGAAGATCATATGAATAATAAACATTTATAATAACCCAATTGAAATTAACAAAAACCAACACGAAAATCTACTCATATTTGAAAATCTCTAGGCTAAACTGATAGGGAAATTATGGGAGGATTTTGGGGGACACAAGGGAAGGACAATTCCCTTGTTGAATTTCCACATACCTGACTAAAATCCTTCCGGAGATGATGCTTGGACTGGTGCAAGTGATGAGAAGCCATAGTCTTGCTTGGAGGGTTCTTGAGAGGAGAACTTTTGATGTTTTTGAGAACTGAGAGTGGGGAATGAGGAAAGAACCATATTCCCCCACTAAAACGTCTAATATTATTACTAAAATGATGTAGTTTGAATCTTGGGAGAGTTGGAAATTACAAATTAGGCCTTAGAACTTTGCTGGGAAAAACTGACAGGTGCCTCTAATGGGTCATGGTGACAGACCACTACTCGTGGTCACCCCGTCAGGTACACCTCCTGGGATCCTCAGTAGATCACCACGAGGGACCTAATGAGTCGTGGTCAATGACCACGACTCGTGATCAATGACCACGACTCGTGATCACCAGTCGTGGACCACACTATCTCATTCTGGAGATTTAATGTTGAGTCTAGTAACACGTCACCTAACGAGTCATTGGCACAGATGATGACTCGTTGCCCCTACTCGTCAAGCGCACTGGTCAACTAAATATATTCCCAACTCAGGCTTGACCACGAGTGACTTAACGGGTCGTGGTCAGTCACCACGACTCGTGATATCCCTCGTTGGGTACACTACCTCCCCTCTTTAAATTATTAAGCCTCCTTCTCACGGATCACCTAACGAGTCATGGGGTCACTTGATGAATAGTTAGGTGGGTCATCCTGAAGCTTTTCTGCAGCTTTTTAAATTTCCTGATTTAAGTCCCGGAATTAGATTTTAAGTTTTTGGGGCATTACATTGGCCCATTTTAAAAATGACTCCCTATGGATTATTGAAAGGGAAGAAACCTGATATAAGTTACTTTCATCCATTTGGGTGCAAATATTTCATCCACAACAATGGTAAGAACAATTTTGGTAATTTTGATCCTAGAAGTGATGAAGGAATCTTCCTTAGGTATGCGCCTCTAAGTCGGTCTTTTAGAGTTTTTAATAAATGTACTTTAACTTTTGAGGAATCTATTCAGGTCACGTTTACTGATTCTAATCCATTAACAAGTCTTATTGAACATGATGTAGGGGAAGATGGTGGAACCGTCTCACAAATTCCTAACACATCAGCAGAATAGAATCCAACCACCTTTGAGGAAGAAAGTGTTATTGACATACCCACAACCTCTCCTTCAAAGAAACTTGACCAAGAGGAAGCAAATCAGTCGAATAAAGTCTCAAATATCTCGAAAGAATGGAGAAACGAAGCCAGCTACTCAAATGACTTTATCATTGGGCATCCAAATGCTCAGCGATAGACAAGATCTTCTTTCAAAAATCAATCATCACTAGCATTAGTATCTCAAATTGAATCAAAGAGGATCGATTCAATTTGATCGATGAACCTCTTATTGATGAACACTAGCTAAAAGCCCTGCAAGATGAACTAGACCGGTTTGAAAGAAGTAGTGTGTGGACTCTAGTTCCAAGGCCAAAAAATGCATCATTTTTGGTACAAAATGGGTCTTTAGAAAAAAATTAAACAAAGAAGGTAAGGTTGTCAGAAATAAAGCCAGGTCAGTCGCACAAGGTTATACTCAACAAGAAGGTATTGACTATGATGAAACCTTTACTCCAGTTGCTAGACTGGAATGTATTTGCATTTTGTTAGCATATGCTGTCTCCCAATGTTTTAGACTTTTTCAAATGGATGTTAAAATTGCTTTCTTAAGTGGATTAATTAAAGAAGAAGTTTTTGTCAAACAACCACCTAGTTTTGAAAATCCCTCATGTCCCGACTATGTTTTTAAACTCATAAAAGCTCTCTATGGTTTGAAACAAGATCCAAAAGCCTGGTATGAATAACTAGGCTTTTTCTCATTGAAAACAATTTTCGTCGAGGAAAAATTGATAACACTCTTTTTATTCAATGATCCTCTTCAACTATTCTGATTATTCAAATTTATGTAGCTTCCCTATGTAAGAATTTTGCAGATTTAATGATAGGAGAATTTGAGACGAGTATGATGGGAGAATTGACATTCTTTTTAGGACTTCAAATTCGTCAGTCGACTAAAGGAACATTCATCAATCAAACAAAGTATACGAAGGAGCTGATAAGAAATTTGGTCTGGAAAAAGGAAAAGTTGCTGGAACCCCAATGAGCCCCTCAACCTTCTTGGAAAGTGACTCAACTGGGAAAAGTGTTGATAAAAAACTCTATCGAGGAATGATTGGATCACTGTTGTACCTTGCTGTTAGTCTACCAGACATCATGTTTAGTATATGCTAATGTGCTGGATTTCAGTCAACTCCTAAAGAGTCCCACCTGACTACATTAAAATTGATCATTCGTTATCTCATTGGAACTAAAGATTTTGGTCTATGGTATCCTTATTCTAACAACCTTGACTTAATTGGTTACATAGATGCAGATTTCGCAGGTGAGAAGTCTGACAAGAAAAGCACTAGTGTCACAACCGAACATAGGCTCGGATAGTGACACAAGACAAGAAATCCCGAGAGGCTCTAAGTCAACCCCTGGAATGAACCTAATAGCTAAGAAAATACGACAAACGGAAACTGAAATAATAAAACGTGTTTAAGTGGAAGACTACATATATATTAATCTAAAAGCAAAGTCAACATTGACAAGCTAATATTCTACATATTGTCTGAAAAGCCTCTAACATAACTGATGAGATGATGGGACAACATCCCTAACTAGATCGAGAAAAGTCTGTAACTAAAATAGCATAACAATGAATATATGAATGTCCTCGAAGGATGAGGACTCACCAACGCTGGCTAAAATAGATCTGAGAGGAAAGCAGGTCTAATGATGTGGCTGAGATTGATCCCTCAAACCTGTATCATGAAACGATATAGCATAGAGTATGTAGTCAGTACTTGGAATGTACTGAGTATGCAAGGTAAGTAAAAACGGACAGTTGAAAATACATAAGAGTTCATAAGAGCAGGACAACATGATCATGAAGTAAATATAATAATGTAAACATAAGGGTCAATGTTTTCAAACCATTCATAATCTAATCATAATCATAGTCATAAGACAAACCTTATAAAATATATCTTGAGCCAAAGTAACATAAACATGACAATGTATAAATCATGAGGAACAATGGGAGGACTCGTCTTAACCGACACCATCATGATAAAACTTACATGATGCCCCAACTTTTCACTCAAGTGGGCAGAGCT
The DNA here is from genome assembly GCA_035772735.1 of Datura wrightii. Classification (NCBI taxonomy): domain Eukaryota; kingdom Viridiplantae; phylum Streptophyta; class Magnoliopsida; order Solanales; family Solanaceae; genus Datura; species Datura wrightii. The sequence continues at coordinate 189,667,119 of JASDFA010000018.1, read as the reverse complement.
GTCCCAGGCTTGCCAGGAAAGGGACTTGCATGATGTGATATCACAGGGGATCCACAAATATATGCATATACCTATGGTGGCATGTAGTTCTGAGACCATGGGGTTTACCTGAATGCTGGGTCTACACGGTGCTAGACACTGCTCCCAAAAAACATACAGATGAGGCTCATATCGTAATCGTGTAATCATTCATGAAATTCATGGCCAAAGAAATCATAACATACTTGATCATACTTGAAATACATGATTATCCATGAATAGGGCCCATGAGTCGACCAAAAGTCATAAATTCATAAATCATGGATACCATGCATACTTGTGAAAATTTTATATACTTGATATTCATAAATCTATGAAGAGTACTTGAAGAGAAATCATAACGTTAATCATAAATACTAATTTAGGCTTAGTGAGATCAAAAATCATAATAGAATCAATACTTGACTTTTCGTGAAACCTTGCATAATTGGGCATAGATTTCTTGAAATTTGAAACCAAAAAATAAATAATCAATTTAAATATAAAATCTTCTCATAGATCTTAAAACAATATTTAGAACATGAAGGGGATTGACCCATAATCAAATTAAAGAATTCCTTAAATTTGGGCTTAAAAGCCCTTAGGATCATCAAATTTACTTTAATACTTAAATTCAATAACATATAGAGAAACTGGGGCATGAGAGTGAAGAGAAACTCTCATTCACAACCCTACATACCTAGGTAATCTGATCTTACAATCTCCTTGATAGCTGAAAGGAATTGGAGAAGGAAATGGGAATTTCTCAAGCTTGATCTCCAAGGAAGAACTCTAAACTTGCATGCATGGAATGGTAAGACTTATGATAGGTTAAGCACCCTTAAAACCCTTCTAACTGAGCTTAAAACGATATAGTTTAGGACCTTGGAGCTTAGGAATTACAAAAATACCCTTAATGAAAGATTTGGAAATTGAACACTGCCAGTGACCATGACTAATACCATGAGTCGTACCTCATTCCCACGACTCGTGGTTTCCATCCATTACTCCCTTCCAAAATTTCCTCAGTTCTTGCATCCTGCGTATGACGATTCCATAGAATGAGTCTTTACTCGACAGAACGACCCATTGTGTCCTCTCATCATCACAACTGACTTCACACGTACAGTTTCTGAGATTTCCACCATGAGTCAACCAAGAACTCGTACCTCCAAACCATGGGTCGTTACTTCGCTCATTACTTTGCTAAATTCCAAACTTGGGTCTTCAACCATGACTGGACAGGAAGAGTCGTTACTTGTCCCAATGACTTGTCACTCCTGCACATTGTTACCACTGCCCACGACTACCTACCTTTTGGAATTCTTCCTAACGGGCTCATACCACGGTTCGTTGCATTGACAAACGATTCATTCTATGGCTTGTGGTCCGGGGTCTTTCGTCCAATAGTCTCACCACAATAGGAACCCACGGTCCATTGAATCTTCCATGTACGAGTCATCCTGAGGTAATTTTCCAACTTTTCTGCTGAGCACACTTTAATTCCTGAGTCTACTCTTAGGAACTTCCAGGGTATTACAATATATCCCCCTTGGGATAATTCATCCTCGAATGTGGGGTAAACATACTGAATCACTGGGGAAAAAGCCGTCATCCCAAATACTGAACATCCAAAGTTGAAAACTGACGGGGTGCCTAACTCCGGACTGAAATACATGACTGAACTGAATTCATGAATCACACATACATACATTGAAATGAAAGAAACTGGGACACATGAACTAAACATGAAACTAAATAGAGTACTAAGGATGAAACTGATACCTCAAGCTGAAACTGAACCGAAAGGGAATAGATGCGGGTATTTAGCCATCATATCTGCTTCATCTTCCTACGTAGCTCCCTCAACATGTTGATTTCTCCACAAAATCTTTACTGAAGATACTTCTTTTTTTCTTAACCTCCGAACCTGATGATCAAGAATTTCAACTGGCATCTCCTCATAACTAAGACTGTCCTCCACGCTCACACTCTCCACCGGGGCAACTAAATCGGATCACCCATGCACTTCTTCAAAAGTGATACATATAAAACAAGATGTACTGAAGCCAATTCAGAGGGCAACTCCAACTCATAGGCCACCTTGCCAACATGTCTGACAATTCGGTATGGGCCAACATATCGAGGACTAAGTTTCCCCTTCTTTCTAAGCCTCATCACTCCCTTCATGGGAGACACCTTCCAAAACACCCAATCATCAAGTTCAAACTCAAGTTCTCTCCTCCTCACATCCGCATAGGACTTCTGGCTACTCTGAGCTATTCTCAACCTTTCCCTATTAAGCTGAAATTTCTCTATAACCTTATAAACTAAATCTGGTCCTATCAACATAGCTTCATTAACTTTAAACCAACCAATTGGCGATCTACACCTCCGCCCATAAAGACTCTCAAACGGAGCCATCTGAATGCTGGAATTGTAACTGTTGTTATATGCAAATTCAATGAGAGGTAAATGATCATCTCAAATACCCTTGAAATCGATCACACATGCTCTCAACATATCCTCAAGAGTCTAAATGGTCCATTCAGCCTGACCATCTATTTTTGGGTGAAAAGTTGTGGTAAGCTTGACCTGAGTACCAAGTACCTTCTGAAATGTCTCCAAAACTGGGAGGTAAACTGAGTGGCTCTATCTAATATGATGGACAAGGTCACCTCATGCAACCGAACTAGCTCCCAAATGTACAATTTGGCATAATCCTCCGCTGAATCAGTAGTTTTAACTGGTAAAAATTAGTTTCTTTAGTCAACCTGTCTACAACAACCCAAATGGAATCATATTGTGAGCGAGTACGAGGCAATCCTTTAATGAAGTTCATATTGATTTCCTCCCACTTCCAAGTAGGGATACTAATTTCTTGAAGCACACCTCTAGGTCTTTGATGCTCAACTTTCACCTGTTGACAATTCGAACACCTCGCCACAAACTCTACTATGTCCTTCTTCATGCCATTCCACCAATAGACTTCCAGTAGGTCACAGTACATCTTGGTGGCACCTGAATGTATGGAATATCTGGAACCATGAGCCTCATGCAACATCCGCTCCCTCAAGTCATCGACACTCGGTACACACAAATGACCCTAATATCTTAGTACACCATCTCCTCCTTGGGAGAAGAACTCCACCTTCTAATTCTGAGAATCTTCCTTCAACTTTACCAAAATAGGATCTTCGTCTTGCCTAGCTTTGACTTCAGTCAGCAAGGAAGATTTTGATCCATTCTGAATAATGACACCACTATCTGTCGAGTCAACAAGACGAACTCCTAGTCGTCCAAGCCGATGCACATCCTTCACTAACTCTTTCCCCTCCTCATCTACATGGGACACACTCTCCATAAAAAGCCTGCTAAGAGCGTCTGCCACTACATTAGCCTTGCTCGAATGATAAAGGACACTCATATCGTAATCCTTAAGAAGCTCCAACCACCTTCTTTGATGTTTATTTAGATACTTTTGGATAAACACGTATTATAGGATTTTATGGTCCGTAAACACATCCATATGGACCCCGTATAGATAGTGTCTCCAAATCTTCAAGGCAAAGACTACCGCCTCCAACTCGAGGTGGTGAGTAGGATAGTTCTTGTCATGGACTTTCAGCTGCCTGGAAGCATAGGCTATAAGCTTACTGTGCTGCATTAATACGCAACCAAGGTCGATCCTTGAGGAATCACAATATACCACAAACCCATTAGTACCCTCAGGTAATGTCAACACTGGTGCTGAGGTGAGTCGAGTCTTCAACTCTGGGAAGCTCTTCTCATAGGCCTCCGGCCATTGAAACTTCACTTTATTCTAGGTCAACTTAGTCAATGGTTCTGCAATGGACAAAATTCCTTCTATGAACCTCCTGTAGTAACCAACTACGCCTAAAAAACTCCTGATATCTGAAGGACTCACCGGTCTAGGCCAATTCTTCACAACTTCTATCTCTTGAGAGTCCACCTGTACACCCTCACTTGACACCACATGACCCAAAAATACTACCGAGTTTAACCAAAACTCAAAATTGCTGAATTTAGCATACAACTAGCGATCCTTAAGAGTCTTAGCACCACCCTCAAATGAGCGGCATGCTCCTCTTTGCTCTGAGAGTATATGAGAATGTCATCTATGAACACAATCATGAACATGTCAAAATACGGCTTGAATACCCTATTCATCAAATCCATAAAAGCTGCAAGAGCATTCGTTAGTCCAAAAGACATAACTACAAACTCATAGTGACCATACTGAGTCCTAAAGTCTGTCTTTAGGATGTCACTCTCTCTAACCCTAAGCTGATGATATCCGGATCTGAGGTCTATCTTTGAAAAACAATTGGCACCCTGAAGCTGGTCAAATAAGTCATCAATTCTGGGGAGAGGATACATGTTCTTGATGGTGACCTTGTTCAATTGCTGATAATTAATGCACATCCGAAGGAAACCATCTTCTTCCTGACAAAGAGTACTAGTGCACCCCATGAGGACTTGCTAGGCCTGATGAAACCCTTTTCTAAGAGATCCTTCAACTGCTCCTTCAACTCCTTTAGCTCAGGTGGAGCCATTCTATAAGGAGGAATAGATATGCGCTGCGTCTCGGGAAGAAGGTTAATACCAAAATCGATCTCCCGCTTAGGAGAAATTCTCGATAAATCATTTGGACACACTTCTTGATATTCACGCACTGAAGGGACTAACTGGATAGTTGGGGTTTCGGATGTAGCATCCTTAACCCTAACTAGATGGTACATGAAACCTTTAGAGACCATCTTCTTGGCCTTAAGGTAGGAAATGAAGTGACCTACAGGCATAACTGAACTATCCTTCCACTCTAGGACTGGCTCACACGGAAATCGAAACTCTGCCTCACGGGTTCTACAATTCACTGAGGCATAACATGCATGTAGCCAATCTATGCCATAAATAACATCAAAATCTATCATGGCTAGCTCTACTAAATATACTAAAGTGACTTTTTAAAGGACTATGACAGGGAAATTTCAATATACCCATCGAGTTATAACTAAATCACCAATTGGAGTAGAGACTGAGAAGTGTTCAGATAGGATTTTAGGACTAACTCCGAAAGTACTAGCAATGTAGGGCATCACAAAAGATAAAGTAGCCCTGGTTCTAAAAATGCATATACATCAAAGTGGAATACTCGTAACATACTAGTGACCACATCTGGTGAAGTCTCCTGCTCCTGGTAAGATGCAAGGGCATAAAACCTATTCTTGACCTGACCACCACCTGCATTGGTAGACGCACCCTGCTGAGCTAGGCGTGCTAGTGCTTCTACTGAACTGGTAGCCTGAGTACAACCTATATCATCACTCTATTTGGCCAACAGACACTCCCAGTGCTTGTGCCCGAGTCTACCACACCCAACATAGATATCTGATCCAATCAAGTACTCCCCTATGTGATTCTTACCACACTTCCTGCAGACTAGAAAGGAACGCTCTACCTACACGCTCCTATGTCCCCTCGAGTCTAATACTCTACTTCTCTTGTCACCCCGCGATCTAGACGGAGCACTGGCCGATGATGGCGCTGGAGCTAATGACCTCTGATGGGACTGTTGATGATGTCTACCTCCCGATCTCTATTGGGAGAACCCATAATTGTCTGTTCGGGCCCTCTTATCCTCTCTCTCTCTTAAATGCACCGCCTCTATCTGTTGGGCGTACAAAACCAATCGAGGAAAATCAATGTCCTGATGAAGCATAACGGTCCAACAATCCTTAACTAGGTAGTCCACTACTCTATGCAGAAACCTGCTCACCCGAGCTCTCTGATCATCCACCAGCCTGGTGCATATTTGGACAAATGGGTGAACTCCAAAGCATACTCTTGGACTATTATATTATTCTGCCTCAGGTTCCAAACTCTGCTTCCTTGATCTCCCTCATCTTACGAGGAAAGAACCGAACGAAGAATGCGGCAAGAAACTCATCCCAACCAATGGGACCCTCCCTAATAGCTCTCCTATCCTTCCACTGTCTAAACTAGATATGTGCAACCCCTTTCACTGATAAGAGGCTAGATCTATGCACTCCTCCCTCATCACCCCTATAATCTGGGTGATCTTCTAGATCTCATCAATAAACTCATGTAGATCCTCACCCACCTTCGATCTGAGAAACTCTGGAGGGTTCATCCTAAGAAAATCCTTGACTTTCGCTGCTACATTCCCATTTGGGGGAATATGTGCTATTTCCTGCTGGTGTACCTGGGCGGTCAATGCCTATTCCAACATTTGTATGGCTGCCCTAAACTCTACATGGGTGACCTGCTCGGGCACGTGATCCTCGGGGAATGGTAGGTCCTACCGGTGCCCATCTTCGTTGCCATTCTCATGGCCATTTCCATTCTTGTTCCTTCCTCCATTAACTCGGTGAGGAGGTATGATTCTGTAAATGCGTATTGCATGAGTTATGAGAATAGAGAGATATTTCATCGCATGAGATAAATCATGAAATAAAGGAAGTTTCCTAAAACGTTTCATAGCCTCTTTGTCATAAGTGTGGCATGCTTCACACCCATGAAAAAGACTCTACATAACGCGGCTTTCAGACACCCTAGGACATATCAAAACCTAATGCTCTGATACCAAGTTTGTCATGACCCGAACATAGGCCCAAATAGAGACACGGGACAAGGAACCCCAAGAGGCTCCAAGTCGACCCATGACATGAACCTAATAGCTAAGAACATACGACAAGTGGAAATTGAAATAGTAAACATGCTTAAGTGGAAGTTCTAATACATATAATCTAAAAGAAAAGTCAACATTGACAAGATCATAATCTAAATATTTTCTGAAAAGCCTCTAACATAATTGATGAGATAATGGTATAGCATCCCAACTAGCTTGACAAAAATCTATAACTGAAATAGCATAATAGTGAATATCTGAATGTCCTCAAAGAATGAGGACTCACCAATGCTGGCTAAAACAGATGTGAGAGGAAAGCAGGTCTAATGATGCACCTGAGACTAATCCCTCAAACTTGTATCATGAAACAGTCAGTACTTGGAATGTACTGAGTATGCAAGGTAAGTAAAAGAGGACAGTTGAAAATACATGAGAGTTCATAAGAGCAGGACAACATGATCATGAAGTAAATATCATAATGTAAACATAAGGGTTCAAGATTTTCAAACCATTCATAATCTAATCATAATCATAGTCATAAGAGAAACCTTATAAAATATAGCTTGAGCCAAAGTAACATAAACATGACAATGAATAAATCACGAGGAATAATAGGAGGACTCATCTTAACTGACACCATCATGATATAGCTTACATGATACCCTAACTTTTTGCTCAAGTGGGTAGAGCTGTCCTAGGCTTGCCAGGAAAGGGATGTGCATGATGTGATATCACAGGGGATCCATACATATATATATATATATACACACACACACACCTATGGTGGGATGTAGTTTTGAGATTACAGAGTTTACCTGAACGCCGAGTCTACTCGGTGCTAGACACTATTCCCAAACACATACACAAGAGGCTCATATCATAATCGTGAAATCATTCATGAAATTCATAGCCAAATAAATCATAACATACTTGATCATACTTGAAATACATGATAAGCCATGAACAGGGCCCGTGAATCGGCGAAAAGTCATAAATTCATAAATCATGGAGACCATGCATACTTGTGAAAAATTTATATACTTGATATTCATAAATCCATGAAGATTACTTAAAGAGAAATCATAACAAGAAATCATAACAAGAATAATAAATCATAATTTAGGCTTAGTGAGATCAAAAATCGTAATAGAATCAATACTTGACTTTTCATGAACCTTGCATTATTGGGCATAGATTGCTTGAGATTTGAAACCATAAAATAAATAATCAATTTAAATATAACAACTACCAATATATCTTAAAACAACATTTAAAACATGAAGGGGATTGACGCATAACCAAATCAAAGAGAATTCCATAAATTTGGGCTTAAAACCCCTTAGGATCATCAACTTTACTTTAATACTTGAATTCAATAACATAGAGAAGAATTGGGGCATGATACTAAAGAGGAACTCTCATTCATAACCCTATATACTTGGGTGATCTGATCTTACATTCTCCCTTGAAAACCCAAAGGAATTGGAGAAGGAATTGGGGAATTTCTCAAGCTTGATCTCCAAAGAAGAACTCTAAACTTGCATGCATGGAATGGTAAGGCTTATGATAGGTTAAGCACCCTTAAAAACCTTCTACCTTTCTTAAAATGATGTAGTTTAGGACCTTAAAGCTTAGGAATTATGAAAATTCCTTTAATGAAAGATCTGGAAATTAAACACTGCTACTGACCATGATTCATATCACGAGTCGTACCTCATTCTCATTACTCGTGGTTTCCATCTACTACTTCCTTTCAAAATTTCCCTAGTATTCAACCATGACTGGACAAGATGAGTCATTACTTGTCCCAATGACTCGTCACTCCCGCCCATTGTTACCACTGCCCTCAACTACCTACCTTTTGGGATTCTTCCCAATGGGCTCATACCATGGTTCGTTACATTGACCAACGAGTCATTCCATGGATCGTGGTCCAGGGTCTTTCGTCTAACAGTCTCACCACGATAGGAACCCACGGTTCGTTGAATCGTCCCATGACTCGTACAACAAGACATCTTGAGGTAATTTTCGAACTTTTCTACTGAACACCCTTTAACTCCCGAGTCTAGTCTTAGGCACTTTCAGGGTATTACAACTAGTGGATCATGTCAAATTCTTGCGGAAGCCCTCACATCTTGGCAAAGCAAAAGCAAAACTCTATAGCACTATCTACTACAAAGGCAGAATATTTGGCTCTTGGAAATTGTGGAGCACAACTACTATGGATGAAACATCACTTGTTAGACTATGATTTAAATTATGAAAGCATCCCTATTTTATGTGATAACACCAGTGCCATTAGTCTCTCTAAATATATTGTGCATCAGTTTAAGGCCAATCATATAAATATTAAATACCATTTTATTAGATATCATGTCGAAAATAGAGATTTTTCATTAGAATTTGTTGACTCTGAAAATCAACTGGATGACATTTTTACTAAACCTCTTCTAGAAAATCGATTTTGTTTTTTAAAGAGAAGTCTTGGTGTTATTTCCTACTCCTTAATTAATTTTTTTAAATTTAAGTGTGATATATCTTTTCCTAAATTAATTGTTTTAAACTTTTATGACATATTTCTTTTCTTTATTTAATTCCGTCATTTCAGTTTCCTAGGTCATCATTACTGCACCTGTTTGCATGTTGTCCTTTCAACTTATCACCCCTTCACATCCCTCACCTCTATCTCTCTTCCGTTAAATCATCTTCTTCATTCTCCTTCTTCCTCATAAAAAATGGTAAAACTCTCTGTTCATAATGTTCGTTGCTCCAGCAAAAGGCTTAAAAGACCGTCCCTCTCTCTATCCCCAGTTGAAATCTCTGACTCCTCCTCTGAAGATTCTCCTGATTCTTTTTCTCTTCTCATCAAAAAACCCTTGGGTTCTTTCCCTAAGAAGGAAAATCCTGAATCTCCTCTCTCTTTTGACCTAGAAGACATGTAGAAGTTTTGGAGTGTGTTTAAGAAAAGAAAATTTTTGGCTTTCAAAAATCGCCCCTTCACCCATGGTAGAGTCATTTGCCTCGCTCAACTTGAAGCCTCTCACTGCTGTATAAGCCATCTCTTCTCTTTTTCAAGGGCTAGATAATATGTTTCTTCAATGTGCTAATGAAGCATTTGAATATCCCATATGTATGTTCTATGCAAATCTGAAACTTCCTAAAGAAAATGGTGATCCTGAAACCCTTGTTCTGGGTACCAGAATTGTTCTGAGCAAAACCCTCTTTAAAAAGTCTTCAACTCTCGCTTTTTTGGCAACATTCCCTTCTTCACTGGTGGTTGTCCTGAAGACTTTGAAGTATCTCTCGATTAAGAAAAGTTGTTCATTGCTGAAAATGGTACTAATCTCTCCGACTTTTGCCCTGCCTCTATCTATTTCGAGAATCGCATCATCACTCACATTGTTGCTACTACTTTACTACCCGTAAAGGGTCTCTAAGCACTCTTTCAAATAGAGATGTATTTGTTGTGTACTGCCTTCTAAAGAAGCGTAAAATTGAGTGGTCTGAATGGTTCCTTGGGTACATGTTTGAAAGCTATCAAGACTCCAGTGGAAACGCCAGCCTCCCCTATGGAATGCTCGTGAGTTGAATCATCAAGGCTATGGGTGTGGATATCTCTGAGTTCCCTATTAAAGAAATCACTCTACCTACAATGATCGCGCCTTTGCTAGTATGGGCTACATTCTTGATGATCATCATTGGATCAAGAAGGCAAGCTTTAAGCCCAAAGTAAAAATCTCCACTGTTGAAATCTCTAACAATATCTCTCCAGATGACTCCTCCAGTACTGCTCTCTCATCTCTTATGACTAATCCTAAAGAGGTTAAGGAAACACTTGGTGCAGTGGTTGGTGACATGCACAAGAGCAATGAATCATTGACTATCCTAATCTCTAATGTTGCCGATTTGAAGAAGTAGTTGACCTCGTTCAGCATGAAGGGGTAAAGTCTTTCAACAAAGTTCTGCGCCAAGCCGACTCAGCTGCCGCTCAAGCTAAAATCTCTGAAAATGAGCTTGTCGTTGCCATTCAAAACTCCTACTCCTCTCTGTACACTCGATTGAAGAAATTCTATCACTCCTTCTCCGAGCGTATCATCAATACGCTCAAATATTTCCTTGGTCGTGCCTGATCTTTCTCTGATACCTACTCTCCCTTGCCCCTGTGGGATTATGTTTTGGTATTATTCCCTTTTTGTGATGAAGGGGGAGATTATGTTTGATGTAGTGTACTGATCAGTTGATTTTGTTGAATGGAAGGAATGATTGTTTGTTTACTCCTTATATTTTGTATTAATTCTTTAAATCTGTCATAAAGTGTTGGTCAAATTAAAATTCTCTATTATCATGATTTCTCTCATAACTTAATGTTTGAGCCTTAAGAACAGAAGGCATCGAATAAGGGGGAGGAAGCATCAAGCCAGGGGCGAAAATCCAAAAAAGGATCTCTAGAACAGGGAAGTACCCCCTAAAGTCACATCCCTAAAATTATGTCATCATCAAAAAGGAAGAGATTGTTGCACTAATATGTTTCAATGATGACAATTTTTCTGCAGGATTAGTAAAATCAGTAAAAAACAAATATGTCGACAGAACCAATCCAGCTGAATCGACTATGCACAGAGGAAAGAATCAAGAAACGTATCATGATATCAAAAAAGATATTTATAGGAGGAAGATCGACTCCAAAAGGAAGAAAACTGATTGAGATATAGAGAAGCTGATCCAAAGAATATTTTAGCAGAATAAAAGGCTAACAAGGAAAAAATCGTCCCCAAATTAATCAGGGCCTCAATCACTAATTAATATCCATTTCCTTAAATAGAAGAAATCATTCAGGGTCTCAATCACTGATCGATATCTTTTTAGAGGATATGATAAGCTAAATCCCTTGGGTTATCCCTTGATGAGCGGTAAAACAAAAGATCAAAGGAATTGATCTTGTATCACTGTTAGCTCGTACAGCGAAAGACTTTAAATAAGAATTATGAAGACTCTTCCCAGTGTACAACTTCACTTGATCAAATTGATGATTCTGTTCTTATTCAATCATTATAATTCTGAAAGCATTACTAGTGAGATCAAAAGATAGAAATAGTCGGATAGATATACAAGTAAAGGTTGTATCAAGTTCACTACTGGTCACCAAAGTTTGGTGTATTACTCTTGTAACTATTGATGACTTAAAAGCTTAAAGAGAACCCTCTTCAACCCAAGGGGACTAGACTAGGCACCACAAGTGCTATACCTGAAAGTTCAAAGATCTAACTCGGGAGTTGAAATGAAGAAAATAGAATTTTCTGCACCGGGTCACTAAACGGGTTTTCATGTGATCCATCAAGTTGACCATGAGTCGTTAAGTGACTCCTGGTGAGGAGTTCGACTTGAGTTGGAAAATTTTGATTTGAGACCCGACGACATGAACACGAGTCGTGGTTATTCCCCATGACTCGTTGAGTCATTTGTGGTTAAGGGAAAAGGAAAGGTGAAGAATGAATGGTAGTGTACCCAACGAATTATAGTCAGACACCACGATTCGTTAGGTGGGCCGTGGTCAGCTTTTGGTGGATGACTATACATTTTGGCAATGGAAGTAACGAGTAGTGACCACGAGTCGTGGTCACCAGTAATGGGTCGTTAGGTACCTCATGGGGACCCCTCAAGAAAAATGGCAGTGGACTTCACAATAGTTGATGACGATTCAGTCCCTTGGTAATGACTCGTCCAGTCCCTCGTGGGGACTGACAATCAGTTATTTCCTGCAAATTTAGTAAGGGCTTATTCATAATTCCTATGTTCCTAAGGCCTAAACTACGTCACTTTATGATATGATCAGTGATTATTAAGAGGGGTAAATTCATTCTAGGCTATTCCTATCCATGCATGCAAAGTTAGAGAGCTAGAGAGGTGATCAATCTTAATTTCTTCAAGTTTTCCTTCAATTCTTCATTGGGTAATCAAGGAGTGGTAAAATCAGGTTTTCCTAGGTATGTAGGGTTATGAATGGGTGAAAGTTTTCATACCCATGCCCAAATCTTCTTTAATTCATGAAACGCCTTTGATGATTCCATGGGGTTTTATCCCAATTCTTATGAAATTCTTATGATCTATCCACGGGTTAATCTCTTTTATGTATCAATTCATATTTTATGAATCATGGGCAAATTTTATATCATTTAAATTATAAATTTATAGATTCAAATTTCTACAAACTATGCCAATCTATGCATGTTTTATGAAAATTCAAGTTATGATTTCCTTATGATTTTGATGTTATTCAACCCATTATGATATATGATTTATGACATGACTTCTCTTAAATGCTCATCATGAATTTATCAATATCATGAATAAATGATTTACAAGCATGTACGAATCTCATGATTTATGGATTTATGATTATGGGCGACTTCTGGGCCTTATTTCAATGCTAGTTCATGTATTCCAAGCATCCTTATGATTATAATGATTTAACTAGTCCATGAATCTCATGTATATTATCCTATGAGCGCTATATATGTTTTGCGAGTAGTATTTAACACCGAGTAGATTCGGCGTCCAAGCATACCCCGACTCTCAAAATTACGTGCCAACATAGCCATGATGGGACTTCCTTTGAGACTGTTCCCTTTTGCAACTATGGGCCTTTCACTAGTGATATCACACTTCTTTTCATAGTTCTACCCTTGGCAAGGTACAAACACCCTCCCACCTAGGGATTTATATGTCGGGCTCCACGTGTGCTCATATGGGATATGTCTGTTATAAGAATCTCCCACTATTCTTCATAATTTATGCATGGTTATGATTATGTACTTTAGCTCAAGTCATGTTTAGTAAGCTTTCCTCTTATGATCACGACTATTATTGATTTACGAATATTTTGAAAAACCTTGAGCCTTTATGTTTACATTATGATGTTTATGTTATGATCATGTTGTCCTACTCGTATGAACTTTTACGTATTTTAACTAATTGTTTTACTTACCTTTAATACTCGATACATTCCATGTACTGACCGCATACTCTATGTTGTATCATTTTATGATACTAGCTCCGATCTTCAGACTTAGCCGCGTCAGTAGCCAGTTTCCAAAGTTAGCATCCAGCTTCTGCGGTGACCCTCATCTCCCTAGGACCATTCATTATTAGTTATATTGGTATTTTAGTTTTCATACTTGTCGGGTTTGTTGGGTGTGTTGTCCCATCAACCCATCAGTTATGTAGAGGCTTTTAGACTATGTTTAGTAATCAGCTCCTCATGTAATATGTGAATTACAGTTGATGTTATGTTATGATCAGACTTCCATAATGATTATCATGTTAAGTCTTCCGCTTTATTGACTGAGTTAGATTTTTGTTCATGCCATTGGCCGACTTGGAGTCTCTCGGGAATCCTTATCCCATATCTCGATCCGGGCCTATGTTCGGGTCGTGAAAAACTTGGTATCAGAGCAATAGGTTTAAAGTGTCCTAGGGTGTCTGAAAGCCGTGTTAAGTAGAGTCTTTTTCATGTATGTGAAGCGCGCCACACTTATGACGAAGAGGCTATGAGACATTTAGGAAATGTTCCCTTTTTTCATGATCTATGTCGTGTGGTGAAATGTCTCACTATCCTTCTAACTCGTGCTATTCGCAATTGTAGAATCATGCCTCCCCCCAGAGTTAACAGCAGAAGAAATGAGAATGGAAATTAGCACGAGGATGGTAATGGAGACGGGCACCAGCAAGCCCTACCAGTCCATGAGCACTATGCATCGGAGCCGGTTGCCCACGCTGAATTCACAATAGCCATTCAGATGCTAGCGCAGGCCTTGATTGCCCAGGTCAACCAGCAGGCAGTGGAACAGGTCCAGCAGAATGGGAATGCAGCGGTGGCTTGAGTCAGAGATTTTCTAAGGATGAACCCTCTAGATTTCCTTAGGTCAAGTGTAGACGAGGATCCACACGAGTTCATCAATGAGATTCTGAAGATTTCCTATGTCATGGGGGTCTCAGGAGAGGAGTCTACTGATTTAGCCTCATATCAGCTAAAGGGGGTTGCGCACATCTGGTTTAAGCAATGGAAGGATGGTAGGGTAGTTGGTGCAGGACCTATTAGCTGGGACGAGTTCCATGCTGCATTTCTGGATCAGTTCTTCCCTTAGAGCTTAAGGCAGCTGAGGGAGCTCAAGGAAGCGACGTTTGTGAACTTGAAATAGGGTAACATGACAGTCCCGGAGTATGATTTAGAGTTTACTTGTTTATCAAAATATGCACCAAAGCTAGTGGTTGACTAGAGAGCTCGAGTTAGTAGGTTCGTACATGGGGTGGAGGACTACCTGGACAATGATTGTAGGATTGCCATGCTACATCAGGGCATCAATTTTCCCCTCATAGTTTTACATGCCCATCGGATGGAGGCGGCGTATCAGAGAGGGAAAGAGGCCAAGAGGGCCAGAATAGACAGTTATGGGACCTCGTAGCTGAGATCGAGGGTTGAACAGCGCCAGCAGTCTCATCATAGGTCTTTTTCTCCAGCACCATCATCAGCCAGTACACCATCAAAACCACGAGGTGATCGAAGGGTCAGGGCCTTAGGCTCGAGGGGCCAGATTAGCATGCAGATAGAGCATACTTTCCCACCCTGTGCAAGGTATGGAAAGAATCACCCAGGGCACTGTTTTAGTTGGCCTAGATGCTTGTTTTAGGTGTGGCAAACCCGGACACAGACTCAGGGATTGCCCTTCAGCCATATCAGGGGACGGTGGAGCCCGTATCCCAGCCGCTAGTTCAACAGCTCCAGCAGCACGTCCCTCCCAACAGGGTGCTACAACTAGTTCAACTGGTGATCAGTATCAGATAGGTTTTATGCCCTTGCGTCTCGACAGGAGCAGGAGACTTCCCCAGATGTGGTTATTGATATGTTATGAGTTTTCCACCTTGATGTTTATGCTTTGTTAGATCCAGGGGCTACCTTGTCTTTTGTGACGCCCTATGTTGTTAGTAGTTTCGGAGCCAGTCCCGAAATCCTATTAGAACCCTTGTCAATCTTTACTCCAGTCGATGATTCAGTCATAGCTCGACAGCTGTATAAAAATTGCCTTGTCAAAGTTCTTCAGAAAGTCACCTCAGCAGATCTAGTAGAGTTAGCCATGACAGATTTTGATGTCATCTTTGGAACTGATTGGCTGCATGCATGTTATGCCTTAGTTAATTGTAGAACCCATGCAGTAGAGTTCAGATTTCCGGGGGAGCCAATCTTAGAGTGGAAGGGTAGTTCACATGTTCCTGTAGGTCATTTCATTTCCTACCTTAAGGCCGGAAAGATAATTTCCAAAGGTTGTGTCTACCACCTAGTTAGGGTTAAGGATGCTACATCCGGGACCTCGACTATACAGTTGGTCCTAGTAGTATGTGAGTATCTAGAAGTGTTCCTAGATGATCTACCAGGTATTCCTCCAAGAAGGAGATCGATTTTGGTATTGACCTTCTTCCCGACATGCAGCCTGTATCTATTCCTCCTTACAAAATGGCTCCAGCCGAGCTAAAGGAGTTAAAGGAGCAGTTGAAGGACCTTCTAGACAAGGGTTTCATTAGACTGAGTAAATCCCCATGGGTACACTAGTTCTCTTTGTACGAAAAAAAGATGGTTCTCTTCGGATGTGCATTGATTATCGGCAACTGAACAAAGTCACCATCAAGAAAAGGTATCCTCTCCCTAGGATTGATGACTTGTTTGACTAGCTTCAGGGTGCTAAGTGCTTTTCAATGATAGACCTTAGATTCGGATACCATCAGCTCAGGGTTCAGGAGAGTGACATTCTGAAAACGGTCTTCAGAACTCGGTATGGTCGCTATGAGTTTGTAGTTATGTCTTTTGGACTAATGAATGCTCTTGTAGCATTTATGGACTTGATGAACAGGGTATTCAAGCCATACTTGGATATGTTCGTGATCATGTTTATTGATGACATCCTAATATACTCTTGGAGTGAAGAGGAGAATGCAACTTATTTGAGGATGGTACTACAGACTCTCAAGAATCGCCAATTATATTCTAAATTCAGCAAGTTCATGTTTTGGTTGAACTCAGTGACATTTTTGGGCCATGTGGTGTCAAATGAAGGTATAAAGGTGGACTCTCAGAAGATAGAAGCGGTAAGGAATTCGCCTAGACCGGTGAATCCATCAGATATCAGGAGTTTCTTGGGTTTATCTTGGGTACTTGGAGGTTTGTTGAGAGTTTTTCATATATTGCAGTGCCATTGACCAAATTGACCCAAAAGAAAGTGAAGTTCCAGTGGTCGGAGGCTTGTGAGAGGAGCTTTCAGGAGTTGAAGACCCGACTTACCTCAGATCTGGGTTAACCCTACCCGAGGGTACCGATGGGTTTGTGGTTTATTGCGATGCTTCCAAGATCGGTCTTGTTTGTGTATTGATGCAGCACGACAAGGTTATAACATATTCTTCCAGACAACTGAAAGTTCATGAGAAGAATTACTCAACCCATGATCTTGAATTGGTGGTAGTGGTATTTGCCTTGAAAATATGGAGGCACTATTTGTATGGGGTCTATGTGGATGTGTCTATGGATCACAAGAGTCTATAGTATGTGTTTACGCAGAAGGATCGCCAAAGGAGGTGGTTAGAGTTACTCAAGGACTATGACATGATTTCCTTTACCATTGGGGCAAGGCTAATATAGTAGCAGACGCACTTAGTAGACTATCTATGGAGAGTGTGTCCCATGTGGATGAGGGGAGGAAGGAGTAGGTGAAGGATGTGGATCGACTTGCAAGGTTGGGAGTTCGTTTGGTTGACTTGACCTATGGTAGTGTTACAGTTCAGAATGGATCAGAATCGTCCTTGGTGATTGATGTGAAAGATAGACAAGACGAGGACCCTATTATGGTAAACTAGAGGAAGCTGTTCAGAATCAGAAGGTAGAGGTCTTCTCCAAAGGGGGAGATGGTGTGCTTCTATATCGGGGTCTCTTGTGTGTCTCAGACGTTGATGATTTTAGAAATCAGATATTGCATGAGGCTCACAGTTCTAGATATTCGATACATCCAGGTACCACCAAGATGTGTCGTGACTTATGGGAAGTCTATTAGTGGAATGACATGAAGAAAGACATGGCAGAATTTGTAGATAAGTGCCCGAATTGTCAGCAAGTGAAGGTTGAACACTAGAGACTGGGAGGTATGCTCCAGGATATCAATATCCCTACATGGAAGTGGGAAGAAATCAATATGGACTTTATCACTGGGTTGCCTCGCCCACATCAACAATATGACCCCATTTGGGTGGTTGTGGACAGGTTTATCAAAGCCGCTCATTTTCCACTAGTCAAAACCACTGAATCAATGAAGGATTATGCCAAACTATACATTCGAGAGCTAGTTTGGTTGCATGGAGTGCCTTTGTCCATCATATCATACATAGGTACCTAGTTTACCTCTCAACTTTGGAAGTCATTTCAAAAAAGACGGGGTACTCAGGTAAAGCTCAGTACAACATTTCACCCGCAAAAGGATGGTCAAGCGGAGTGGACAATTCAGACCCTCGAGGACATGTTGAGAGCATGTGTGATTGACTTCAAGGGTAGTTGGGATGACCATTTGCCTCTTATCGAGTTTGCATACAATAACAACTACTATTCCATCATGCAGATGGCTCTGTTTGAGGCTCTCTATGGACGGAGATGTTGATCGCCTATGGTTGGTTTGAAGTCGGTGAAGCTGCGATAATAGGACTAGATTCAGTCCATGAGGCCATGGAGAAGGTTCAGCTCATACGGGACAGGTTGAAAATAGCTTAAAGTCGCCAAAATCCCTATACGGATGTGAGAAGGAGAGAACTCGAGTTTGAAGTGGATGATTGGGTGTTTCTGAAGGTGTCTCCCATGAAGGGAGTTATGAGGTTTGGAAAGAAAGGAAAACTCATCCCTCATTATGTTAGCCCCTACCGGATTGTGAAGAAGGTTGGAAAGGTGGCATATGAATTGGAGTTTCCCTCAGAATTAGCTTCCATTCATCCTGTTTTTCATGTATCGCTCTTAAAGAAGTGTTTGGGGGATCCAGCTTTAGTTATTCCGGTGGACAATGTCGGTGTGAAAGATAGCCTTTGTTATGAGGAGGTTCCGGTGGAAATACTGGATCCTCAGGTTCGAAGGCTAAGAAACAAGGATGTAGCTTCAGTTAAAGTTTTATGGAGGAAACAACATGTTGAGGGAGCTACATGGGAAGCCGAAGAAGATATAATGGCTAGATACCCACATTTATTCCCTACCGGCTCAATTCTAGCTTGAGGTATAAGTTTTTTCCCTAAAACTCTATTCAGTTTCATGTTCAGTCATGTGCCTCAGTTTCTTTCATGTATATGGATGTATGTAAGATTCATGAATTCAGTTTCGTCGTGTAGTTTAATCGGAGTTAGTCATTCCATCAGTTTTTGGCTTATATGATCAGTATTTGAATATGAAGATTGCATTTCTCTTCTTTTCTGTATGATTTTCAACATTTAAGGACGAATATTCCCAAGGGAGAGATATTTTTATGCCTCGAAAGTCCAAAGATAAGACTGGGAGTTGAAACGGAAAAAATAAATTTTTCTGCACCAGGTCACAGAACCGGTCGTAATATGTCTTGTCAGGTTGACCACGAGTCCTTAAGTGACTCCTGGTGAGGAGATTGACTTGAGTTGGAAAATTTTGATTTGAGACCCCACGAACATGACCACTAGTCGTGGTTAGTCCCCATGACTCGTTGAGTCAGTCGTGGTCAAGGGCAAAGGAAAGGTGAAGAATGAATGGTAGTGTACCCAACGATTCATGGTCAGACACCAAGATTCGTTAGGTGGGCCTTGGTCAGCTTTTGGTGGATGACTTGACATTTTAGCAATGGAAGTAACTAGTAGTGACCACGAGTCGTGGGTCACCAGTAATGGGTCGTTAGGTCCCTCGTGGGGACCCCTCAAGAAAAATGGTAATGGACTTCACGACAGCTGATGATGATTTGTTCCCCTGGTAACGACTCGTCCAGTCCCTCGTGGGGAGTGACAGTCAGTTATTTCCTGCAAATTTAGTAAGGGCTTATCCATAATTTCTATGATCCTAAGGCCTAAACTACGTCATTTTAAGCTATGATCAATAAGTATTAAGAGGGGTAAATTCATTCTAGGCTTTTGCTACTCATACATGCAAAGTTAGAGAGCTAGAGAGGTGATCAAGATTAATTTCTTCAACTTTCCTTCAATTCTTCATTGGGCAATCAAGGAGTGGTAAAATCAGGTTCTCCCAGGTATGTATGGTTATGAATGGGTGAAATTGTACACACCCATGCCCAAATCTTCTTTAATTCGTGAAATGCGTTTGATGATTCCATGGGGTTTTATCTCAATTCTTATGAAATCCTTATGATCTATCCATGGGTTAATCTCTTTTATGTATCAATTCATATTTTATGAATCATGGGCAGATGTTATAGCTATTTAAATTATAAATTTATAGATTCAAATTTCTACACACTATGCCCATCTATGCATGTATCATGAAAATTCAAGTTATGATTTCCTTATGATTTGATGTTATTCAACCCATTATGATATATGATTTATGACTTTACTTCTCTCAAATGCTCATCATGAATTTATCAATATCAAGTATAAATGATATACAAGCATGTATGAATCTCATGATTTATGGATATATGATTATGGTTGACTTACGAGCCTTATTTCATAGCTAGTTCACGTATTTCAAGCATGCTTATGATTGTCATGATTTAACTAGTCCATGAATCTCATGTATATTATACTATAAGCACTATATATATTTTGAGAGTAGTATTTAACACCGAGTAGATTCGGGGTCCAAGCATACCGCGAGTCTCAGAACTATGTGCCAACGTAGCCATGATGGGACCTCCTTTAAGACTGTTCCCTTTTGACCTTATGGGCCTTTCACCAGTGATATCACCCTTCTTTCATGGTTCTACCCTTGGCAAGGTACGAGCACCCTCCCGACTAGGGATTTATTGGTCGGGCTCCATGTGTGCTCATATAGGGTATGTCGGTTATAAGAATCTCCATTGTTCCTCATAATTTATGCATGGTTATGATTATGTACTTTGACTCAAGTCATGTTTAGTAAAGCTTTCCTCTTATGATCACGATTGTGATTTATTTACGAATGTTTTGAAGAACCTTGAGCCCTTATGTTTAAATTATGATGTTTACGTTATGATCAGGTTGTCCTACTCGTATGAACTTTTATGTATTTTAACTACCCGTTTTACTTACCTTGCATACTCCATAAATTCTACGTACTGACCGCATATTCTATGCTTTATCATTTTATGATGCAGGCTCAGATCTTCAAACTCAGCCCTTTCACTAGCTAATTTCGGAGTTAGCATCCAACTTATGTGGTGAGTCCTCATCTCCCGAGGACCATTCATTATCATTTATCTTGGTATTTCATTTTCATACTTGTCGGGTTAGTTGGAGGTGTTGTCCATCAACCCATCAGTTATGTGGAGGCTTTCAGACTATGTGTAGTAATCAACTCGTCATTTAATATGTGAATTTTGGTGGATGTTATGTTATGATCAGACTTCCATTATGATTATCATGTTAAGTCTTCCGCTTTATTGATTGAGTTAGATGTTTGTTCATGCCATGGGTCGACTTGAAGTCTCTCGAGACTCCTTGTCCCGTGTCTCAATAGGGGCCTATGTTCCGGTCGTGACAACAAGGGTGACCCAAACCAAGATAAATCATTGTGTGCTTTATCTTTCATTCTTTTATATTGATTTATTATCACTAACATCTTTTGCAAGAATTGAGTCGACTGATTCAATCTAATAGTCGACTAGTGTTAATTTTAAAATTCACCCCCCCCTCTTTCATTAACAAAACATACTCGTAATTTCTTATAGATTTTTACATTAAACCTACATATACAGGTGACATCGAGTGTCCAGCTTCTCGGATAGCAATTTTTTCTAAAGGATAAGTATGACCCAATGCAGTCTAAGGGCTCTTAGCAAAGATAATTATTTTCTCGAGCATAAATTGCATTTATTATTTTTCTGGAGAATGTGTAGTTTCATTTTAAAAATTTTTATATTACATCACGGGAAGAGGAAGAGAAAAAGGGAATAAAATACTAGGGGTGTTAAATCAGTGGGTTGAACTGAATTTTTATGGATCAAAATGAGTTGAGTTAATAGTGGTGACCTGCCCAAAAGTTCCCTGGGTTACACATCAGCCCAACTTAGAATGGACTAATGACCCGCCAAAACTTGAACAGGTTAAAAGAATTATATTTTTATGGGTTAATTTTTCTATCCTTAAAAAATAGTATACCTCCACCTCCATTATGGAAGGTAGAGAGAGAGCTCATTACTATTTTTATTTTTTTAGCAAATCCACCAGGCGAGGTGCCTAATGCTAGTTTTTAAATTTATATAATAAAAGAGAAACTCAAAGGAAAAAATACAAGGGGCGCTAGGTCTTACCTTATTATTCCTATTGAGCTTATTACTGTTTTTTGGCTTGATAAATAAAGGTAACATATGCATCACTTTATTTGAAAAAGGGAAGAGATTGTGGGTTTAGGCTCCATCTATATGATGTTGTACTTGGATCGACAAGGCCCTAAACAACTTCACTCACACTTTTTAAAAATATTAAAAATTTGGTATTATATATGATCACACTTTCTAAATTTCGAAGACAATTCAATTTTAAGAAATGGCACTCGATAGTTAATACCTTCATATTTCAGGCTATAAAATTTGTATCTTGGTAGGCTCCAACAATTTTTTACAAACATCAACTTTTACTATGTTTCTAGTTTTACGAAGCTGTGATGGACTATGTTCCTTTATTCATTCTAACATAGTTATTAGGAATTAAACAAACAGTGAAAAAAGATTTATATGTGGAAAACATTCATGCTCGAGTGGATGTGAACAACATGACCTATATCCCTTTAGGGTTTTAACTCAATTTTACTAAAACACCAAACCAAAATGAATTAACCCCCTGCAATTCGAAGGACCTAGCCCAAAGCCTTTTACAACAATTCTAAATTTTTGCTACTCTCAAGCTACCCTTTGCTTGTAAACAAAAACAACAAACTTAGAAAGTGTTTTCAATCTTAACAATTTCTTTTAAGATAGTTGATAAGAGATTACAATTTAAACCTATTACATTCACTAGAGTTTACACAGAATAGAGAATCTACTATAGCTTCTAGAACATCCCATGACACAAACCACAAAACTGACATAGAATTGTTCCAACTCTACTTCGTCCTTTAGTCCTTTTTCCTTGGAATTTAGAGAGAAGGTGGATGCTAAAGTATTTTGTGAATGTGTGTGTTCCCATAATGTGGATGGACATCTTTTATAGATTTATACACTTATATAATCTATTAGAGTCCAGGTAGAAAAGGGATATCAAGTATAAGTCAACCCAAACTCTTTTTCGCATCCGATTAGAATTTGGTTGACTTCCTGTGCAATTTTAACTCCTTTTTGTTATATCCGTGCATTTAGAAACTTATTAATATAGAATAATTATTCATATTAATCACATGATAATTCAACAATAAAATATATTCCATTAGATAATTATTTCAAAAAAATCTATAAATAAAACATAACTTATATGCAAACATATTTATATATCATTATCAAAATCACACTCAACAAAATTTTCCTTTCTGATGATAACAATAAAAATTTGTTTGGCGTGTTTTTTCAACCATGATATTGCACTCACCCAAGATATTATCATCATTTTACACATGCAGAATATTTGACCTTTAGATATTCACATGATTACACTAAGACACATAAGCATATTTCTCTTTCCCCTTTTGGCATCATTAAAAACAACTCTTAACATTCTTTAAATAAAGGTAGAACATTTCAGATACCTAACCCACCACTATCGGGGCATCAAATACAAAAGACACATGTCTTTGAATTTCCAAAAGTCAGTATTTATATTGGCCTTCCGTAAAAGTTCACCACAAATAAGTACAGATCTAAAGAGTGATCAGAATTGACAATTGATTATATCCAAAAAATAATGTCCAAGTAGTAATATTGTTTTATGAAATAATAGAAAAGATGATTATATTGGGGGAATGGTGTGGTCTAGTGGTAGATCTGTTGAAGTATAGATATCAGGCGAGACATGTGGCTAAGTTAAAACTTAGAGCATAGCAAGAAGGTCATTATGCCTTTTCTTAATAATTTTCTCTATAGTTGGCATAGTCCTCATGAGCATGAACAGTCCGTACTCGGAGATCAATAATTTCTTAATGAAGCAGTACTTCCAAAGAGTTATCAACACTGGCCGAAGAGCAAGCTGGAACACTAGAAGGAATAGAGTTGTCAGTGCATCCATCCAAACAGATTTCCTCTAAGCAAGTCAATTAATTATACCCAATAAATTTGTGAAAAAGAATCTATAAAAATCTCCCCCGACACATTTGAATCTAGCAAATATTTCATATTGATCTCAATTGGATCATG
This sequence comes from Datura wrightii, assembly GCA_035772735.1. Taxonomy (NCBI): domain Eukaryota; kingdom Viridiplantae; phylum Streptophyta; class Magnoliopsida; order Solanales; family Solanaceae; genus Datura; species Datura wrightii. The sequence goes on along the minus strand of JASDFA010000018.1, from coordinate 189,642,897 downwards.
ATTTGGAAAAGAAATGGTTGATTAGGTTAATGGTAGAAGATTGAGATAATTTGGGAGAGAAGATTTCTTGAACGTAACAAGTAACTAGGCTCTTGGTCAATCAATTTAGTTGAACAATATTAACACTTAGTTAAAATTTATGCATACCTAACTATGTTCCAATCCCCCTTCCATCCTTTATTCCATCCTCGCATGTGTGCATCAATTTTGGACAATAAAGGTAATATCAACAAATATTTTTTCATAAAACAATTACTAATGCTATGTGAGTGTGTGTTTTACCCTACAAAGATTGAGCTAGTTATTAATTTATTTTTGACCCATTATTTGACTGTTTATTAAAAATATTGACTTTCTAGTCGGTCATAGAGGGAGAGATCATGTACTAGTGCTATTTTTATTTCTCATCCCAAGATCTAATTTTCTCAAAATATTCTCTACTTAGTGGTTTGGTGCTTCTTGGGCCTAAGTTCATCTCATGTGAGTTGTTAGTGTTTTGTTCATTAAGCTGAACATCTGAACCAGTGTCAGGGGTCATTCCATCATTCATTCCTTCTCTTGAATTTTTTTTTGGTTTTCAAATTTGTTTCCACTTAAATATTCTAGAACATGCTCAGGTTCTGAAGGACCTGTCCCAGTCTCAATGTTTGTTTCATCGACTGTTTCCTTTAGATAACACATGAATACTTACCTCCTTGTCTGTGGCTTGGTTGATACCAATCTTAAAGTCGTTATCATCTTCCAACACATTCTATCTTACATTTCTTTCCAAATGTTACATTGCCTCCTTTGTAGGCTATTAGTAGGAGGAAATAATTTTTTCATTCATGTGCCTTGAGAAACCACTATAAAAATTCAAATACTAGCATTGGTTCATCAAAAACTTTCATTATGGCTAAACATTAATACTTTTAGTGTCCTGCTGATCCATAATGACTACATAAGTAGTATTCAGGCAAGATATTTTTATTTGATATCTTATCTAGCTCGCTTTCTTTGTAGTCAAGACCACTACAACATATATTGTGATGTTCATTTAGTCAATTTAAAGAATATTTGTAGTCAAGACCACTACAACAGATTTATTCCACTTTTTGATCAATGCAAGGTAAAAATTAATAATTTTTAAAGTCTCTTGAATCTTTGAATAATTTCTAACTTTTTTATTCAGATTAATTTTCAAAATAGTAATATCATATTCAGGATATTTTTTATCAGTGCTAGCTTGAGTTTGCTCGTAGTTTGAACTTTCTTCAAATTAAGAATTTTAGTTATCAGAGAAGACGTTACTCCCTAAAGTTTGTTGTTTTCATCACCATTATTCCAATAACTATTTCCAATTTAGTTTATATTTCTTAAAAGCTTTGCAATCATATTTTAAACTTAAAAGAGTTTTGGCTAATTCAATTTTTTGCACACTCACAAAATGAAATTCATTCATTAAAAAAATTAAAAGATTAATGACCTTATTCTTGGAATAAGTTGTGAACCTGAGCTTTAAGTTCATTTAGACATAACTTGGAAGATTCATCATCAGACTCGGAGTCACTCTTAGCCATATGGGCCATCAATTCATCATCTCCACTATCATTATCTGAATCTTCATCAGAAGTTTCTCCCCAAGTTGCCTTTATGGACTTTTGAAGTCTTTCAAAGAAATATTTCATTGCTTCTTGAAGATTGTGTGTTCCTTCTTCAATTCCCCCTTTTAGAAGGGATAATCTCTAATCATGTGGTCAATTTCCCATAGTAGAAGCATCCATTGAACTAGGTCTTTTCAATTGATTTTTGTTTATTGCGAGTCTGTCTTCTTTTCAAAATTTTCTTTCCAAAAGAACCTTTTGAACCTGTAAACAAATATAGCCATGTCCTCATCATTAGAGTCAGGTCATCCTTTGTACCCTTTAAGACTAAGCTATGCTCTTTTTCGGGTTCCTCCTTGATTTGATCGATTTTATTGAGTTCATATATTTGCAGGTTACCAATCAATTCATCCATTTGCATTATGCTTATCTGCTTAGCTTCCTCAATAGTTGTAGCTTTGGGATCCCATGAAGTAGGTAGAATCCTCAAGATTTTCCTGACACAATCATCAATAGTAAACTATTTTACAAGATACTTAAGTTCATCAGTAATATAAGTAAATCTAGTAAATATATCCTTCATTAATTTTTTCACCCATAGCAAATAATTCATATTTTCTTATCAAAATATAAATTTTGGAACATTTTACCTGATATGTACGTTTATAGGCCAGTGTCAGAGAGACCCACATTTCTATTGCACTTGTGCATCCTAAGATTCTATTCTACTCATCAATTACCAAACCAAAATATAGAGTTTTGGTTGCTTTTGCATTTTTTTCATCATTTGAAAATACGCAACATCAAATTCCTCTTCAGTCTTGGGAGCTTTTATGCCATCAATTTTGGTCTAGGTGGGAACTAACAGTCTTATTGTGATTTTCCAAATATGATAGTCCTCAACTTTAAAATAAATTTTCAGTCGATTTTCAACATACTATAATTTTGACCATTAAATAGAGGAGGCCTGACACTTTTCTAACCCTCTGATAATGTTATTCTGAAGTCATTTTTATGAATCTCTCAAAGGGGTTAATCTAGACACAAGCAACCTAGTCTGATACCATCTGGTAGACTTGACAGGTAAATAGACACAAGACAAGGTGAATGGGGTCTTGAACAATTTTCACCAAACTTTAACTTTTACTAAGTTTATCTTTTTTTAATTTTAAGGAACAGTGATGGACTCTATTCCTCTACTCATTACAACTTAATTAATAGTATTTAAGCAAACAACGAAATAAATATCACACACGAGATCTATATGCAAAAAACCATTCAGGCTCAAATGGATATAAAAACCATGAACTATACCCTTATAGAATTTCAACTCAACTTCACTAAAACATCGAGTGAAAGTGGGCTACCTCCCCTGATCTAAATGACCCACCTTTAAGCCTTTACAACAATCCTAAATTGTTTCTACTCTTTCAAGCTACCCTTAGCTTAAAAACAAAAACAGAAAACCTAGAAAATACTTTCAATCTCAACAATTTCTTCTAAGAAAGCTGATAAGAGATGACACTCAAACCTATTACATTCACTAGAGTTGACACACAACAGAGAATCTACTACAGCTTCTGGTACAGACCATGGAACAGACATAGACATTGTTCTAACTCTACTTCACCCTTCTCTTGGAATTTAGAGAGAAGGCGGCTGCTGAAGTATTTTGTGAATTAGTGTGTTCCTAGAATATGGATGAACTTAATTCTTGGTTCTAGGTTCCGTGTCTCAATCAGGGGTCTTAACTCGGGTCGTGCCAAACTTGGTATAAATCTTGAGGAGGGGATACTTATTCTTGATTATGACCTTGTTCAACTGTCGATAAATAATGCACATTCTAAAGGAAACATCCTTCTTCCGAATAAAGAGAATAGGAGCACCCCATGGGGATTTTCTAGGCCTGATGAAACCCTTATCTAGAAGATCCTTCAATTGCTCTTTCAACTCTTTTCGCTTGGCTAGAGCCATTCTATAAGGAGGACTAGATATAGGATGTGTATCAGGGAGAAGGTCAATACCAAAGTCAATCTCCCGCTCGGGAGGGAGTCTTGGTTGATCATCTGAAAATACCTTCGGATATTCACATACAACAGGAACAAACTTAAGCGGGGTGTAATGCCCCGGAAGCCCAAAGATTATACCCGAGAGTTGAAATAGAGAAAATTGGAAAATCTTCACCAGGTCTCAGAACGGATTGCTACTGGACCCATGGGGTTGACCACGAGACGTTAGGTGGCTCATGGTGAAGTGCTTGCCTTAAGTTTTGGGTGTGATTTAAGGTCACCACGGGCATGAACACGAGTCATGGTCAGACCCTATGACTAATTGAGTCAGCGGTGGTCAAGGCTGGAGAAGGATCAGGGATTTTTGGGTAGTGAAGATCACGAGAGGTGAGCACGAGTTGTGGTCACCAACGATGATCCATTAGGTCCCTCGTGAGGACATTTTTAGGAAAGGTGGCAGTGCACTCGACTACTGGAGGTAATGACTCGTGCCCAATAGTAATTAATCGTAGGGTCCCTCATGGTGAACCCTGGATGAATTATTAGATAGTGCACACGACGACTGATGCCATGAGTCGTGGTCTTGGGTAACGATTTGTCCAGTCCCTCGTGGGGACTAGCAGTCAGTTATTTTATGCAAATTTAGTAAGGGATTTTACGTAATTCCTATGGTCCTAAGGCCTAAGCTATGTTGTTTTAAGATCAGTTATGAGGGTTTTTAAAGAGTTAAACCTATACTAATCCTTACCATTCCATGCATGAAAGAATAGGAAGCTCTTAGAGGTGATCAAAGCCTAAATCAATCAATTCTTCTTCAATTACTTTTGGGTGTTCAAGGAAGAGGGAAAAATCAATCTACCTAGGTATGTGAGGATATGAATGAGAGTTCCTCCCACTCTCATGCCCAAACTTCTATCAATTTCATGAAATACTGCTTCTACAATTCAAGTTCCATGATCTATAAGGTTTAATCTAATTCTTGTGAATTTCTCTATGATCTATCTATGGGTTAATGTCTTTCATGAATTAAATCATGTTTTATAATCTATGGGAAGATTTTATAACTATTTTTAATGTAAATTTATAGATTCAGACTTAAATCAAATTATGCCCAATTATGCATGTTTTTATGAAAAATCAAGTTATGATTTCATTATGATTTTGATTCTCTTTAGCCCACTATGATTTATGGTTTATGATATGATTTCTATAAAATTCTCATCATAAATTTATGAATATCAAGTATATGCATGTTTTACAAGTATGCATGAACCTCATGATTTATGATTTATGATTATAGCTGACTCACGAGCCTTATTTCATGGCTAGTTCACGTATTTCAGGAATGCCTATGATTATAATGATTTGAATAGCCCATGAATTCCATGTATATTATCCTATGAGCACTGTATATCTTTTCGGTGTGTTGTTTTGGGAGTAGCATATAACACCGAGTAGGTTCGGGGCCTAGGTTTTTCCCCGAATCTCAGAACTACGTGCCAGGTCACGATGGGACCTCCCTTGAGACTGTCCCCTTTGCCCAAATGGGCCTTTCATGAGTGATATCACACCTTACATGGTTTTACCCTTGGCAAGGTACGAACATCCTCCCGATTAAGGGTTTACAGGTCAGGCTCTATTTGAGCTCATATGGGGTATGTCGGTTATAAGAATCTCCCACTGTTCCTCATAATTTATGTATGATTATGATTATATACTTGGGATCAAGTCATGTTTACTAAAGCTTTTCTCTTGTGAGTATGATTATGAATGATTTATGAATATTTTGAAACCTTGAGTCTTATGTTATGATACTTACGTTACGGTCATGTTGTCCTACTCTTATGAACTTTTATGTATTTTAAATATCCATTTTACTTGTCTTGCATACTCAGTACATTCCACGTACTGACCGAATACTCTATACTGTATCATTTCATGATACAGGCTCCAATACTCAGATTCAGACCTGGCCCTAGCTAGCTTCGGAGTAGCATCAGCCTCTGTTGGTGATTCCTCATCTGTCAAGGGCCCCTCTTTTATTAAGTTATGTTGGTATATTTTCAGTTTCAGTTTAGAGAGTTAGTTGGGATCTTGTCCCATCAACTCATCTATGATAGAGGCTTTCTCGGACATGGTTTATATTCAGCTTTCAACACATGTGATGTAATTTCAGACCTTATACCATGTTTGGACTTTCGCTATATTATGTATGTTGAATCTTCTGCTTTTATTGAATGAGTTAGTTGTGTGTTCATGCCATGGGTCGACTTGGAGTTCCTCAGGGTTTCTTGTCCCGTGTCTCAATCCAGGCCTGTGTTCGGGTCGTGATACGGGGTCTTAGACGTAGAATCCTTAACCTGAACTAGATGATACAAATATCACTTAGAGATCATCTTCTTGGCCTTGAGATAGGAGACAAAGCAACCTACGGGCACAACTGAATTATCCTCCCACTCTAGGACTGGCTCACCCAAAAATTGAAGCTCTACCGTACAGGTTCTATAAATGGCTGAGGCATAACATGCATGCAACCATACCAAATATAACATTGAAATCGGTCATATCTAACTCCACTAGGTCGGCTGAGGTGACTTTCTGAAGAATCGTGACAGGGAAATTTCTGTACACCCGTCGAGCTAAAATTGACTCATGACAGGAGTAAAGACTGAGAAGGGTGATGATAGGATTTTGAGACTGACTCCAAAACTAACAGCAACATAAGTAGTCATAAAAGATAAAGTAGCCCCTGGGTCTAACAATGCATACATATCAAGATGAAATACTCGTAACATACCAGGACGATATCAGGAGAGACCTCCTGCTCTTTACGAGAAGATAGTGCATAGAACCTGCTCTATCACTGACCGCCACCTGTACTTGAAGAGGCGCCCTGCTGAGATGGGTGAGTTACTGGAGCTGTTGACGTAGTAGCCGGGGCACGACCTCTACAGTCACCCTACCTAGCTGAAGGATAGTCTCTTAGTATATGTTTAGGCTTCTCACACTTGAAATAACTATTTGTAATAGTCAAGAACTTGCTAAGGTACTTCTTGCCAAACTTCCTGCAAACCAGAAAAGTGTGCTCCCCTGACATGCTCCTTTGTCCCTTAGAGCATGATGCTCTACCTCCTGATCTCCTCGGGGTCTGGATAGAATGTTAGCTGATGAAGGAGATGAGCCTAACAATCTCTAGTGAAACTGAGGTCAATGTCCACCACCAAACCTTTACTGAAAGTGCCCATGACTCTGTAATACCCTAGAAGCTCTAACATCAGACCCGGGATTTGAAATGGAGAAAACTGGAAATTTGGCACCAGGTCACAGAACGAGTTATTTTGTGACCCGTGGGGTAGACCACGAGTCGTGAGGTGACTCGTGGTGAGGTTTTGGGTGTGAGTTAGAGTTTTGGGATTTGAGGTCCCCACGGATGTGACCATGAGTCGTGGAAAGACCCCACAACTCATTGAGTCAGTCGTGGGCAAGGATTTTAGGAAGGTGAAGGAGGCCTAGCAGTGCAACCTACGGAAGATCCACATGACTCGTGGTCAGCCACCACGATTCGTGGGATGGGTCGTGGTCAAATGGTTGGCAATAATTGGAAATCTAAGGCAATGAAGGTGACGAGTGGTGACCATGAGTCCTGGTCACCAGTAACGACTCGTGGGGTCCCTCATGATGAGCCCCAGATGACCTATTAGATAGTGTACTCGATGACTGATGCCATGATTCGTTATCTTGGAGGACGACTCATCTAGTTCCTCGTTGGGATTGGCAGTCAGTTATTTTCTGCGAGTTTAGTAAGGGCTTTTTCATAATTTCTGTGATCCCAAGGCCTAAAATACGTTGTTTTAATCTATGAATGATGAGTTTTAAGAGCGGTAAATTCATTTTCGGCCATTCTAACTCATGCATGCAAAGTTAGAGAGTTAAAGAGGTTATCAAGCTCATTCTCCTTCAAGTTTTCTTCAACTCTTCATTGGGAAATCAAGGAGTGATAAATTAGATCTTCCCCAGGTATGTAGGGTTATGAATGGGGGAATCCACTCACACCCATGTCCAACTCTCTTTAAATCATAAAAATTTCTGTGTGGATTCTATGGAGTTCTAACCCAATGCATGAAATTCCTAATTCTCTACATGGATATGATTTAAATGTATTTCTACTATTGAATTATGATTCATGGGAAAGTTTTGCATTGTTTTCAATTAAAATCATATTTTAAGCTTTATAAATTAAAATGTCCTATTATGGGGAGTTCATGAAAGTTGAGATTTATGATGAATGCTCATGTATGATGAGATATAATGATGAAAAGTATGTCTTCAAGCTACCCATGTTTATGATCATGTTTTCAAGTGAATTATGTATTTTCAAGCATGTTAAAATATCGGTCAATACCCATATGTTCAAGTATGAGTTACTATTTTATGAAGTAATCTTACCACATGGTTTTGGAGGGACGACTCCCAATTATGTTTAGCTTGTGGTATGGTTTGAGCCAAGGCTCCTCATGTAAGATTTAGATTTATATGTATTCATGATTATTCAGCTTCGTCAATAGACGATGGTCAGCTTCGTTGAAAAATGATGGAGAGCATTTGCATGCTTTTGGGAGTAGTGTCTAGCACCGAGTAGGCTATGGGTCAGTCAACCCTATGCCTCAGAACTACGTGCCAATGTATGTATGATCAGATTATATTAGGACCTCCTATGTGAGATATCCCTTGCCCCAATTGGGCCACGAGCTTGATATCGATATCATGGTATCATCCTTAGCCCTGGAAAGGCTTTGGACGACTCTACCCACTTAAGTGTGATAGTTGGGACCACGTAAACTCTATTGTTGTATGTCGGTTAAAAGACGAGTCTCCCATTGTTCCTCATGATTTCAGTTATGCATGATTATCACTCATGATATATCTTTATATATGTTCTAAAGCAGGTTTGACCCGATGTTCAATTTTATATGACTATCAGATTTCAGTTTTGGGTTAATCAATTCAGTTATAATGTTATGTTATGTTGAGATCATGTTTTCTAAAAAAGATAGAATGCAAACCCTACTCTTGGATTCTTATTTTGTTTGTGTTTTATATTATGCATGTCTTAAATGATTTTTACTTATTTAAGAGGTTTTACTTACCTTGCATACTTGGTACTCCATGAATTAGCTGTATACTCTATGCTATATCATTTTATGATACAGGCCCTGACACTCAGACTTAGCCTCTGTCACACCCCGCCTTGGGGGGTATGACTAGCACCTGGTGCCCTACTAGGACCTGAACTGCTGGACTGCTAAGCCTGCGCACATCTGGTGCCTGGCTGGCTCTAACCCACATTTCTGGAAACAAAGGGCTATATAACGGCTGTAAACACAGCCCCCGGCCCATTGGCCTATAGCCTTCTGTACCTGTACTAACAGCTGACCAGAAACATATCAATTTAGGGAAACCTATGCGGGCCGACAAGGCCACCATGCTGTCTAGTTATCTGTAACTTAATCATAGAATATTAGGAAGCTATGTGACCGGCAAGGTCACCACTACTGTCAAGCTATGGCCCCACACGACCAACATGAAAGAAACAGAAGTACTAACAACTAAACAATTGCACGGCCTCACACGACCGGCTCATCTGACCACAGAAAAATATATATAGACTGCAAGCCTCTAGGAATAGCAATAGAAATGATCGGGACAGGGCCCCGACCTACCCGTACTATACAACAAAAGAAACTGAAATACACCTCTGGAATTCAGTCTCTGGATGACAGGAGCTGAATACTCGATCGCTGACAGGAATCACGTAGTATCGCCTGCTCATCTATGAGTACCTACAGGCAAGTAATGTAGCGCCCCACCGGGCGTCAGTACCACTGGTACTGAGTATGTAAAGCAATAACTGAAAGCGAAATCTGAAAAAAACAATGTAACTGATGAAACTGAAGTAGGAAGAAATAGATTAACAGTCTAATAATGTAAGTCATACCTTCTCTCATTTATACTGGAAGGAATAGGAGTCATACCTGGAGACGTATCACTCTACTGCTGATCTACTCGTATCTAACGTAACATGGCATAACATAACATAACATAACATAGCACACACAAACCTTACCCGGCCCCCATAAGCCGGGAGGTACAACCAGCACGGAATCTACACCCCTACCCCGGTCATCCCATCTCCTATAACCCTGTAAGCGTCCTGCCGGTCCCCTGGGTATGCACTTGGGCTCGCTGATCCCCTGACTATAACTGCATCTGAGTCCGAAGGACTCCTGAATCAACAACCGGGCGTATCCGCTCAACAGGGGTGTGTAAAAACCGACCAAGGCAAAATATGGGGAAAACTAGCATCCCATCTTCGTCCCCTGTGGGACGGCATGCCACTCCGTAGAGCGACGTATCCTCATCCTCTGGTGGATGAGTCGATACAGCTATTAACCCTGGGGCGATCATGGATGCTAGGTAGTCCAACCCCATACAATACAACGGTCTCAACTAATAATGCTATCTGCGTGTCTCACATACTGAGGCTAATAGTGGTAAAGTATGTATATATACTATATGCTGAACTAGTGATAGTAATATGTACGTACTTGATACATGCAGATGCTGGTAACAGCATATATGTATAAACATAGTCTTTTGCTCGACTGTACTGGGGCTAATGCTGAACAAGATATAATCTTCCTGCTGAAACTATGTTGTATACTGAGTGTCTATAGTAACATGATTTACTAGTTCTAATATGCTTTCTAGTTTCACTTTAACTTGTCGTTCTATTTCTGAGATGTCTTACAGATATTACATTGCTTTACTGGGTTTCAACTGCATACAATGATATCCTAACATTTCGTATTACATCACATATTGAGCATGCTGTGCAGTTTCTAACACTTGTATTAAAATCTATGTCGTACTAGTAGGTTCCACGCAGGTTATCACTCAATGCTCCTAATATCGTACCAACATTCGTAATAAACGTAACACCTGACTTTTGAACATTCTACTGGCCTTTAAATTACTGTACTGTACCGATATTACTTAACTTGCCGAGGAAACTAGCTTTACATACCTTATCCTTGAACTATTCGTCTGTCGGACGAGGCTCGGCCGGTACTTCAGCTATTTTCTCCCAACTGCATTCATAAATTTGTCAATTAATATTAAATATAGCTTTATTTTAAAAGGCAACGCCACTTTCGATATAGTTTATAGCCTAAACTTAGGCTTATCGAAAGACGGCCGAAAACTCTCTATTTTTTCCAGAGGTCCAGAAGGGAGAAATATTCACTTCACAGCTAGGAACGCATAGACACTAGTTTAGAGCAACTCCACTTACCTTAGCTCGGTGGCTCGACGATTCGTCGGCCGTATTTCACAAAACTAAATCCGTAGGAATGCTCTCTGCTGCTAAATACCTCAGTATCTGGAGTTAATTTGTGTTTGGACAACGTTTAGCAGCGTAATCGGACGAAAATTATAATACCTCCTTCGTTCTTACCTTCTCTCTGCTGCTTACTCTCTGTTTTCTGGAAATTTATAAGTGTATAAATGATTTAAAACCGAAGTGGGCTTTATATACTTGGTCCTGGACAAGGCCAACGTGTCACGGAGCTAACGCGGAGGCCTCTCCTCTGTGACACGCTGCCATTGCGGAGGGGCTCTGCCTCGGCTCCTTCCGCGATGGTTCGACAGCTTTCTCATCCGATCTTTTCCCGGGCCTTTCTCCAGCACGTATGGCCTTCAAATATACTTAACCAACATGCGAATAGGTTGTCTAGGTGTCGGGAATTCTACGAGGTATAACATTCTCCCCCCCCCTTAAGAACATTCGTCCTCGATTGTACACTGTTATCTAGAGGACTACTTACTTACTTTCTAGAAAAATTTCGGCAGAGTTTCCCCTGTAATATGGACTATAGCAAAAACCTGAAATGCAGAAAAGTCCAACACAGGCACTGCACATAATATTTTAGGATCCACTGGATTACTAAGTATCAATCTTTCTCATTCACACACATACAACTATAAGGTACGGCATAAGTAATAATACGGACATACCTGTCGCCTGACTAGTCCTGAAATAGGTGAGGGTATCTGGCTTTCATATCTTCTTCAGCTTCCCACGTCATTTCCTCATGGTTCCTGTTACGCCATAATACTTTGACAGATGCAACATCTTTAGTCCTCAACCTGCGGATCTGTCTGTCTAAGATAGCTACGGGAACCTCTTCATATGCTAACTCTTCTGTGACCTGGACATCCTGAACTGGAACTACTGTAGAAGCGTCCCCTACGAACTTCATTAACATAGAGACATGGAATACTGGGTGAACAGCTGCTAACTCTGGAGGCAAGTTCAATTCGTATGCAACTCGGCCTATTCTTCGCCGAATCTGATATGGCCCAATGAATCTCGGGCTAAGCTTTCCTTTCTTGCCAAATCTCATTACCCCGTTCATCGGGGACACTTTCAGATATACCCAGTCATTTACCGCAAATTATAGATTTCTGCGCCGCATGTCTGCATAAGACTTCTGGCGGCTCTGAGCAGTCAGTAAACGTTCTCGGATAAGCTTTATCTTTTCCTCTGACTGCTGAACAATGTCTGGGCCAACCAATGCTGATTCTCCTATTTCAAACCAACCAATCGGCGACCTACATTTTCGCCCGTATAATGCCTCGAAAGGCGCCATCTGAATAGCTGAATGGTAGCTGTTATTATAAGCAAATTCAATTAACGAAAGATGCTCATCCCAGCTACCCCCAAAATCTAGCACACATGCTCGTAGCATATCTTCGAGCGTCTGAATTGTACGTTCAGCCTGCCCATCTGTTTGAGGATGGAATGTTGTGCTCAAGTTAATCTGTGTTCCCAAACCTTTCTGAAATGACTGCCAGAATCTAGCTGTGAATTGTGCTACCCTATCTGAAATGATGGATACCGGCACTCCATGCAATCTAACTATTTCTCTGATATATAATTCGGCATAGTCTTCAGCCGAGAAGGTAGCCTTCACTGGGAGGAAATGAGCTGATTTTGTTAGCCTGTCAACTATTACCCAAATGGAATCATTTCTGCATCTAGTACGGGGTAACCCTGTTACAAAATCCATGTTTATCGCTTCCCATTTCCACATAGGCACCGTTATATCTTGCGTCAAACCGCCCGATTTTTGGTGCTCTGCTTTCACCTGCTGACAGTTAGAACATCTAGATACAAATTCAGCTATCTCAGCTTTCATACCTGGCCACCAGTAGATGTCTCTGATGTCGTGGTACATTTTCGTCGCTCCTGGATGGAGGGAATAGCGAGCATAATGTACCTCATGCATGATCTGCCCGCGAAGCCCTAAAACATTCGGGACACAGAGGCGGCCCTTACAGCGTAGCACATCATCCTCAGTTATCTGAAAATCTGACTCCTTGCCTCTCTGAATTCTATCTCTTAGTTGGACTAAATCAGGATCCTCGTACTGTCGTTCTTTTACCTCTGTAACTAATGATGGCACAGCAGAATTCTGAATTACTGCTCTATTATTTTCTGTTTCCATTACTCGAACGGCTAAACCAGCTAACTGATGAATTTCTTTGGCTAACTTCCGCTTCTCAGGTCGCAAATACGCCAAACTCCCCATTGACTTACGGCTCAGGGCATCTTCTACAACATTAGCTTTTCCGGGGTGGTATAGAATATTCACATCATAATCCTTTAACAGCTCCAACCAGCGGCGTTGCCATAGATTCAACTCCCTCTGAGTGAAAATGTACTGTAAGCTCTTATGATCTGTGTAAATATCAACATGGACGCCGTACAGGTAATGCCTCCACATCTTTAAGGCGTGAATTACTGTGGCCAATTCCAAGTCGTGGGTAGGGTAATTCTTTTCGTGTTTCCTCAACTGTCTGGAAGCATATGCAATTACTCTACCATGCTGCATCAACACACACCCTAACCCGACGCCTGACGCGTCGCAATAGACTGAATAACCTTCTGTGCCTTCCGGCAATGCCAATACTAGGGCGGAGGTTAATCTGTCTTTCAGTTCCTGGAAGCTCTGCTCGCATGCCTCTGTCCATTGAAACTTTGTTGCTTTCTATGTCAATTTGGTTAGAGGTGCCGCAACGGTTGAGAACCCTTCGACGAACCTCCTGTAATATCCTGCCAACCCCAGAAAGCTACGAACTTCAGTTGGAGTGGTAGGCCTAGGCCATGACTTAACTGCTTCTATTTTCTGCTTGTCTACCTGTATACCAGTGTCTGAGACGATATGCCCTAAAAAGGCCACTGAGTTAAGCCAAAATTCATACTTAGAAAATTTAGTATACAGCTGACGGTCCCTGAGAATCTGGAGAACTGTCCGCAAGTGAGTCCGGTGATCTGCTTCAGAGCGAGAATACACCAGAATGTCATCAATGAATACTATCATGAACAAGTCCAGGAAAGGTCTGAAAATACTGTTTATCAGGTCCATGAAGACTGCTGGGGCATTCGTTAACCCGAAGGACATAACTAGAAATTCAAAATGTCCATATCGGGTCCTGAACGCTGTCTTAGGAATATCTCTCTCACGTACTCGGACTTGGTGATATCCGGACCGCAAGTCAATCTTAGAAAAGTATATAGCTCCCTGTAACTGATCAAATAAATCGTCAATTCTGGGGAGCGGGTACTTGTTCTTTACTGTAACTTTGTTTAGTTGCCGGTAATCTATACACATTCGGAGCGAGCCATCTTTCTTTCTCACAAATAAAACTGGCGTACCCCATGGTGAAGTACTCGGCCTGATGAAACCTTTATCCAATAAATCTTTCAACTGCTCCTTTAATTCTCTGAGTTCTGCAGGAGCCATACGATAGGGAGTAATTGATATCGGCTGAGTGCCTGGTAACAAGTCAATAGCAAAATCTATCTCCCTTTCTGGGGGAATACCAGGTAACTCATCTGGGAATACATTAGGAAATTCGTTTACTACCGGAACAGACTGGAGTGTCGGAGATCCTGCTTGGACATCCTGGACTCTGACCAGATGGTAAATACATCCCTTAGATATCAACTTTCTCGCCTGAAGGTAGGAAATAAACCTACCTTTTGGCGTAGCGGTGCTACCGTTCCACTCACGCACTGCTTCTCCCGGGAAGTGGAACCGGACCGTCCTGGTCCAACATTCAACGTTGGCAAAACACGGTACTAACCAATCCATACCCATTATGGCATCGAAGTCAACCATTTCTAACTCGACCAGATCTACTGTGGTCTGACGGTCAGCAACCTCTACTGTACACCCGCGGTAGATTTGGCTAGCTGTGATAGAGTCACCAACGGGCGTGGATACTAGGAAGGGCTGCTGCAATGATTCTGGTACAATACTAAACTTTCGTGCCACGAATGGAGTAATGTAGGACAAAGTAGACCCTGGATCAATCAACACATAAGCAGGGTGCGAGCAGATAGTTAACATACCTGTCACAACATCAGGCGACGCTTCTGAATCTTGCCTCCCTGGTAAGGCATATGTGCGGCTTGGACCCGCACCTGTACTGGAGGTCTCTGATCTGCCCCGACCCCTGCTTGCTGAACCTGAGGGCCTGCGCCCTGCCGAGGATGCTGTGGCTCGTGACCCTGCAGATGCCCTATCTTGTTTGTCCCGGTCCTCTCGACCTCTGGCTAGGCAATCTTTCATCAAATGGCCTTCTTGTCCATAAGTATAACATGCGGTGGAGCCATATCTACATGCTCCAGGATGGCATCGACTGCATATAGGGCAAAGTGGTAGGGTATACCTACTCTGCTCCGCCTTCCTCTGTACTAGTGAATCTACCATCTGCGAGCCTCTACCAGTCTCTGACTGCCCCCTGCGGCTGAATCTACCCCCCTGCGACTGTGGCGGAGGTGGGGGCCTGGGCGGCCTATCTAACAATCGTGGCCTGGGTCCTCCCCGGGCTTCCCTCTGTAACTCAATTGGCCTGTCCCGGCGACGCTGTTCCTGATTAACCCTTCTGACCTCCCGTTGTCGCTGTTTGATGCCCTCAATATTCTGGGCAAATGCCTGAACTCGAGCAATGTCCATGTCCTCTCACAGTGTGGCCGTAATGCAGGTCTCAACATATTCTGGATTCAAACCCATGATGAAGCGGTGTACTCTGGATGCCATAGTATCAACAAAGGCCGGTGCATATCGAGCCAAAGAATCAAACCACAAGGATTATTCCCGAACACTCATGGCCCCCTGCTATAGATGCAGGAACTGGTATACTCGGGCCTGTCGAATCTCCCGTGGCAAATAGTGATCCAAAAAAGCTCCTGAAAAGCTGGACCAGGTGGAAGGGGACATATCACTCCCTCGGGACCTTTCCCAGCTTTCATACCATAACACGGCGATGTCCCGTAATCGAAATGCTGCCAACTCAACTGATTCGGTAGGCGTGGCATGCATAACCCTGAAGATTCTCTGCATTTGATCCAGAAAATCCTGAGGGTCCTCTGTCCGGTCCGTACCTATAAACTGTGGGGGATTCAAAGCTAAGAACTTCGGACCCTCGAACTACCGGGCCCTCCTGATAACTCCGCAACTGTAGACGGCATTGGCTGACGCTAAGCAACCATCATTTGTGCTAACATAACTACATCACTCCTAACCTCCTGGTCGGAAGGTGTCGGTATAGGGACTGCTGAAGGTAGTGTCGCCCCAAGCGGCTCCTGATGTGGTGGAGACTGCTGAGAAGGCTGGGACGATGCCTCTGTAGTGCCCTCTGATCGGGCTATTTCTAAACGAGGGTGAGGCATCCTGCTGGTGCCTTCCCCTGCTGTAATATCTAGGCTCCGGCCTGTGATAGGATGTCGCTGGTCTGACATAATCTGTAACCAAAGAATATGGTAAGCCTTTAGGGACTCAACCCTATACTGTACCATTCTACAGCACGACTGAATAAGAATAAAAGACAACCATCCTATCATGCCTTGCAGCCTCCTACCCATAGTATGTGGTGCACAACACATCCATGGACAGGACTCTACTTAGCACGGCTTGCAGACTCCCTGGGATACGACCTGCTCTGATACCAAGTTTGTCACACCCCGCCGTGGGGGGTATGACTAGCACCTGGTGCCCTACTAGGACCTGAACTGCTGGACTGCTAAGCCTGCACACATTTGGTGCCTGGCTGGCTCTAACCCACATTTCTGGAAACAAAGGGCTATATAACGGCTGTAAACACAACCCCCGGCCCATTGGCCTATAGCATTCTGTACTTGTACTAACAGCTGACCAGAAACATATCAATTCAGGGAAACCTATGCGGGCCGACAAGGCCACCATGCTGTCTAGTTATCTGTAACTTAATCATAGAATATTAGGAAGCCATGTGACCGGCAAGGTCACCACTACTGTCAAGCTATGGCCCCACATGGCCAACATGAAAGAAACAGAAGTACTAACAACTAAACAATTGCACGGCCTCACACGACCGGCTCATCTGACCACAGGGAAATATATACAGACTGCAAGCCTCTAGGAATAGCAATAGAAATGATCGGGACAGGGCCCCGACCTACCCGTACTATACAACAAAAGAAACTGAAATACACCTCTGGAATTCAGTCTCCGAATGACAGGAGCTGAATACTCGATCGCTGACAGGAATCACGTAGTATCGCCTGCTCATCTATGAGTACCTGCAAGCAAGTAATGCAGTGCCCCACCGGGCATCAGTACCATTGGTACTGAGTATGTAAAGCAATAACTGAAAGTGAAATCTGAAAACAACAATGTAATTGATGAAACTGAAGTAGGAAGAAATAGATTAACTGTCTAATAATGTAAGTCATACCTTCTCTCATTTATACTGGAAGGAATAAGAGTCATACCTGGAGACGTATCACTCTACTGCTGATCTACTCGTATCTAACGTAACATGGCATAACATAACATAACATAACATAGCACACACAAACCTTACCCGGCCCCCATAAGCCGGGAGGTACAACCAGCACGGAATCTACACCCCTACCCCGGTCATCCCATCTCCTATAACCCTGTAAGCATCCTGTCGGTCCCCTGGGTATGCACTTGGGATCGCTGAGCCCCTGACTATAACTGCGTCTGAGTCTGAAGGACTCCTAAATCAACACCCGGGCGTATCCGCTCGACAGGGGTGTGTAAAAGCCGACCAAGGCACAATATGGGGAAAACTGGCATCCCATCTTCGTCCCCTGTGGGATGGCATGCCACTCCGTAGAGCGATGTATCCTCATCCTCTGGCGGACGAGTTGATACAGCTATCAACCTTGGGGCGGTCATGGATGCTAGGTAGTCCAACCCCATACAATACAACGGTCTCAACTAATAATGCTATCTGCGTGTCTCACATACTGAGGCTAATAGTGGTAAAGTATGTATATATACTATATGCTGAACTAGTGATAGTAATATGTACGTACTTGATACATGCAGATGCTGGTAACAGCATATATGTATAAACATAGTCTTTTGCTCGACTGTACTGGGGCTAATGCTGAACAAGATATAATCTTCCTGCTGAAACTATGTTGTATACTGAGTGTCTATAGTAACATGATTTACTAGTTCTAATATGCTTTCTAGTTTCACTTTAACTTGTCGTTCTATTTCTGAGATGTCTTACAGATATTACATTGCTTTACTGGGTTTCAACTGCATACAATGATATCCTAACATTTCGTATTACATCACATACTGAGCATGCTGTGCAGTTTCTAACACTTGTATTAAAATCTATGTCGTACTAGTAGGTTCCATGCAGGTTATAACTCGATGCTCCTAATATCGTACCAACATTTGTAAGAAACGTAACACCTAACTTCTGAACATTCTACTGGCCTTTAAATTACTGTACTGCACCGATATTACTTAACTTGCCGAGGAAACTAGCTTTACATACCTTATCCTTGAACTATTCGTCTGTCGGACGAGGCTCAGCCGGTACTTCAGCTATTTTCTCCCAACTGCATTCATAAATTTGTCAATTAATATTAAATAAAGCTTTATTTTAAAAGGAAACGTCACTTTCGATATAGTTTATAGCCTAAACTTAGGCTTATCAAAAGACGGCTGAAAACTCGCTATTTTTCAGAGGTCCAGAAGGGAGAAATATTCACTTCACAGCTAGGAACGCATAGACACTAGTTTAGAGAAATTCCACTTACCTTAGCTCGGTGGCTCGACGATTCGTCGGCCGTATTTCACGAAACTAAATCCGTAGGAATGCTCTCTGCTGCTAAATACCTCAGTATCTGGAGTTAATTTGAGTTTGGACAACGTTTAGCAGCGTAATCGGACGAAAATTATAATACCTCCTTCGTTCTTACCTTCTCTCTGCTGCTTACTCTCTGTTTTCTGGAAATTTATAAGTGTATAAATGATTTAAAACCGAAGTGGGCTTTATATACTTGGGCCTGGACAAGGCCAACGTGTCACAGAGCCAACGCGGAGGCCTCTCCTCTGTGACACGCTGCCATCGCGGAGGGGCTCTGCCTCGGCTCCTTCCGCGATGGTTCGACAGGTTTCTCATCCGATATTTTTCCAAGCCTTTCTCCAGCACGTATGGCCTTCAAATATGCTTAACCAATATGCGAATAGGTCGTCTAGGTGTCGAGAATTCTACGGGGTATAACAGCCTCGTCCTTAGCCAGCCTTTCAGAGTTAGCATCCCACATCTGTTGGTGAGTCCTCATCTTCCGAGGATCATGTTTTATCAGTTTTCTTTATGTATGTTTAGTTTTCAACTTTGGCGAATTAGTTGGGGTTTTTTCCCATCAAATCATCAGACTTAGAGGCTTTTCAGATAAAAAGGATGTAATCAGCTTCATATGCATATGTATTTCTGATGTTATGCTTATTTCAAACTTCTGCTAGGATTATCATGTTAATTCTTCCATTTTTATTGGTTGAGTCAGATGTATGTTCATTCCATGGGTTGACTTGGGGTCTCTTAGGGCTCCTTGTCCCGTGTTGTGATTCGGACCTATGCTCGGGTCATGACAAACTTAGTATCAGAACAATAGGTTTGAAGTGTCCTAGGGTGTCTAAAAGCCGTGTTAAGTAGATTCTTTTTCATGGGTGTGAAGCGCACCACACTTATGATGAAGAGGCTACGAGACGTCCAGGAAATGTTCCCTTCTTTCATTATCTATGTCTTGCGATGTAATGTCTCCCTATCCTTCTAACTCGTGCTATTCACAATTTCAGAATCATGGCTCTTAGTAGAGTTAATGGTAGGAGGAATGGGAATGGAAATTGCCACGAGGATGGCAACGGAGACGGGCATCAACAAGCCCCACTAGTCTAAGAGCACCATGCACCGGAGCCAGTTGCCCATGGTGAATTCAGGGCAGCTATTCAGATGCTAGCATAGGCCTTGACCACTCAGGTCAACCAGCAGCCAGTGGCACATATTCTGCAAAATGGAAATGTGGCGGCAGCTCGAGTCATAGATTTCTTGAGGATGAACCCGCTAGAGTTTATTGGTTCTAAGGTGGATGAGGATCCACATGAGTTTATTGACGAGATTGTGAAGATTACCAAGGTCATGGGGGTGAATGGAGTTGAATGTGTTGAGTTGGCCTCATATCAGTTGAAAGGGGTCACACACATCTAGTTTCGACAGTGGAAAGATAGTAGGGCTACCAGAGCAGGCCCTGCCACTTGGGAGGAGTTCCATATTGCTTTCTTAGATCAGTTCTTCCCTCATGAGATGAGGGAGTTAAAGGCAACCGAGTTCGTAAACCATAAGCAAGGGAAGATGACGGTGCAGGAGTATGCCCTTGAGTTCACTCGCCTATCAAAGTACGCCCCAGAGTTAGTGGTTGATCAGAGGGCGCGAGTGAGCAGGTTTATTCATGGGGTGGCAGGCTATCTGGACAAGGATTGCAGGATCGTTATTCTCCATCAGGATATGGATTTCCCTCGGATAGTCTTATACACCCAGCAGATGGAGGCGGCACATATAAGGGAGAGAGGGGCCAAGAGGGCCAAGACTGATAGCTACAGATTGTCTCAGTCGAGGTCAGGTGGTGGGCACCAACAACAGACCCACCAGAGATCTTCAGCATTGAGTGTGCCATCCTTACCTAGGCACAACCAGAGAGGACAAGCATCAGGCTCTAGGGGTCAGAGTATCAAGCCCAAAGCTTCTAGCAACCCAGTTTGCGGCAGGTGTAGCCGGGGGAACACGGGCCAGTTCTTGGTAGGTACAAGTTCTTACTTTGTGTGTGGAAGGACCGGATATATGCTCAGAGATTTCCAAGAAACGAACAGAGCCGTAATGGGGGTTGAGGCCCAGCTTCTAGTTCAACAGCTCCACCCACACGCTCAGTACAGCAGGAGGCATATATTAGCACAAGTGGAGGTTAGTGCCAAAACAAATTCTATGCCTTAGCATCCCGCCAGGAGCAGGAGGTCTCCCCGGATGTAGTCGCTGGTATGTTACGAGTTTTTCATCTTGATGTATATTCTTTGTTAGATCCGAGAGCTACCTTGTCTTTTGTGCCACCTTACATGCCTAGTAATTTTGGAGTCAGTCCTGAAGTCTTTTCAGAACCCTTCTCAGTCTCTACTCCAGTAGGAGATTCAGTTGTAGCTAGACGGGTGTATAGAAGTTGCCTGGTCACAGTCCTTCGGAAAATCACCTCAGCAGATCTAGTAGAGTTAGCCATGACCGACTTTGATGTTATCCTCGGCATGAATTGGCTATTTGCATGTTATGCCTCAGTTAATTGTAGAACCCGAGCAATAGAATTTAGATATTTGGGTGAGCCAGTCATAGAGTGGAAGGGCAGTTCAGCTATGCCTGTAGGTCGTTTCATTTCCTACCTTAAGGCCAGAAAGATGATCTCCAAAGGTTTTGTGTACCATCTAGTTAGGGTTAAGGATGCTATGTCCAAGAGTTCGACTATCAAATCAGTCCTAGTAGTATGTGAGTATCCAGAAGTCTTCCCAGATGATCTACCAGGAATTCCTCTCGAGTGGAAGATTGATTTTGGTATTGACCTTCTTCCTGATACGCAGCCTATATCTATTCCTCCCTACAAAATGGATCCAGCCAAGTTAAAAGAGTTGAAGGAGAAGTTGAAGTATCTTTTAGATAAGGGTTTCATTAGATCGAGCAAGTCCCCATGGGGTGCACCAGTTCTCTTTGTTCGAAAGAAAGATGGTTCTCTTCGTATATGTATTGATTATCGGCAATCAAACAAGTTCACCATCAAGAACAGGTATCCTCTACCCAGGATTGATGATTCATTTGTCCAGCTTCAGGGTGCCAAGTGTTTTTCAAAGATAGATCTCAGATCCGGGTACCATCAGCTTAGGGTTGGGGAGAGCAGCATCCCAAAGACAGCCTTCAGGACGCGGTATGGTGATTATGAGTTTGTAGTTATGTCTTTTGGACTAATGAATGCTCCCACAGCTTTTATGTACTTGATGAATAGGGTGTTCAAGCCATATTGGATATGTTCATGATGGTGTTCATTGATGATATCCTAATATACTCTCGAAGCAAGGAGGAGCATGCCGCTCATTTGAGGGTGGTGCTACAGAATCTCAAGGATCACCAACTATACACTAAATTCAGCAAGTGCGAGTTCTAGTTGAACTCAATGGCATTTTTGGGTCATGTGCTATCAAGTGAGAGCATACAAGTGGACCTTTTTCCATCATATCAGACAGAGGTACCCAATTTACATCTTAGTTTTTGGAGGTCGTTTCAAAAAGGACTAGGTACTCAGGTTAACCTCAGCACAACATTTCACCCGCAAACGGATGGTCAAGCGGAGCGGACAATCTAGACTCTCGAGGACATGTTGAGAGCATGTGTGATTGACTTCAAGGGTAGTTGGAATGATCATTTTCCTCTTATCGAGTTTGCATACAATAATAGCTACCATTCTAGTATTCAGATGGCTCCGTTTGAGGCTCTCTATTGGCGAAGATGAAGATCGCCTATTGGTTGGTTTGAAGATGGTGAAGTTGCGATGATACATAAGGCTATGGAGAAGGTTCAACTCATACAGGATAGATTGAAAACAGCTCAAAGTCGCCAAAAGTCCTCTACCGATGTGAGAAGGAGAGAACTCGAGTTCGAAGTGGACAATTGGGTTTTTCTGAAGGTGTCTCCCATGAAGGGTGTGATGTGGTTTGGAAAGAAAGGAAAACTTAGCCCTCGTTATGTTGGCCCATATCGAATCATGAAACGGGTTGGAAAGGTGGCATATGAATTGGAGTTACCATTAGAATTAGCTTACGTGCACCCTGTTTTCCATGTATCGCTCTTAAAGAAGTGTTTGGGTAATCCGGCGTTGTCCTGGTGGACGGTGTTGGTGTGAAAGATAGCATTTGTTATGAAGAGGTTCCGGTGGAAATATTGGATCGTGAGGTTTGAAGGCTAAGAAACAAGGAAGTAGCTTCAGTTAAAGTTTTATGGAAGAACCAACATGTTGAGGGAGCTATGTGGAAAGCCGAAGCGGACATGATGGCTAGATACCTATATTTATTCTCTACCAGCTAAGTTCGAGCTTGAGGTATCAGTTTTGCCCTAGTACTCTATTTAGTTTTCATGTTTAGTGCCCAAGTTTCTTTTATGTCAAAGTATGTATGTATGGTTTGTGAATTCAGTTCAGCCATGTAGTTCAGCTTGGAGGTAGTCATTCCGTCAGTTTTCAGCTTTAATGATCAATATTTGAATGTAATGATTGCATTCTCTGCTTTCCTGTATGTTTTCCAACATTCAAGGATGAATTTTTCCAAGGGGGAGATATTGTAATACCCCAGAAGCCCTAAGATCAGACCCAGGAGTTGAAACTGAGAGAACTAGAAATTTGGCACCAGGTCACAAAATGAGTTGTTCTATGACCCGTGGGGTAGACCACAAGTCGTGAGGTGACTAGTGGTGATGTTTTAGGTGGGAGTTAGAATTTTTGCATTTGAGGTCCCCACGAACATGACCACAAGTCGTGATGAGACCCATGACTCGTTGAGTCAATCGTGGGCAAGGATTTTGGGAAGGTGAAGAAGGCCTGGCAGTGTACCCTATGGAAGGACCCCATGATTCGTGGTCAACCACTACAATTTGTGGGATGGGTCATGGTCAACAGGTTGGAAATAATTATAAATCTAAGGCAGTGAAGGTAACGATTGGTGGCCACAAATCGTGGTCACTAGTAACGACTCGTGAGGTCCCCCATGATGAGCCCCAGATGACCTATTAGACATTGTACTCAACGACTAATGCCACGATTCCTTACGTTGGATGAAGACTCGTCCAGTCCCTCATTGGGACTAGTAGTCAGTTATTTTTTGTGAGTTTAGTAAGGGCTTTTCTATAATTTCAACGATCCTAAGGCCTAAACTACATCGTTTTAAGCTAGGAATGATGAGTTTTAAGAGAGGTAAATTGATTTTTGGCCATTCTTACTCATGCATGCAGAGTTAGAGAGTTAGAGAGGTGATCAAGCTCATTCTCCTTCAAGTTTTCTTCAATTCTTCATTGGGTAATCAAGGAGTAATAAAATCAGATCTTCCCCAGGTATGTAGGGTTATGAATGGGTGAATCCGTTCACACCCATGCCCAACTCTCTCTTTAAATCGTGAAAATTTCGATGTGGATTCTATGGGGTTCTAACCCAATGCATGAAATTCCTAATTCTCTATTGAATTATGATTTGTGGGAAAGTTTTACATTGTTTTCAATTAAAATCATGTTTCAAGCTTTATTAATTAAAATGCCCAATTATGGGGAGTTCATGAAAGTTGAGATTTATGATGAATGTTCATGTATGATGAGATATTATGATGAAAAGCATGTTTTCAAACTACCCATGTTTATGATCATGTTTTCAAGTGAATTAAGTATTTTCAAGCATGTTAAAATATCGGGCAATGCCCATATGTTCAAGTATGAGTTATGATTTTACGAAGTAAGCTTACTACATAGTTTTGGAGCGAAGGCTCCCAATTATATTCAACTTGTGGTACAGTTTGAGCCAAGGCTCCTCATGTATGATTCAGATTTATATGTATTCATGATTATTCAGCTTCATCAATAGATGATGGTCAGCTTTGTTGAAAAATAATGGAGAGTATATGCATATTTTTGGGAGTAGTGTCTAGCACCGAGTAGGCTATGGATCAGTCAACCCTATGCCTCAGAACTACACACCAATGTAGGTATGATCAGATTATATTAGGGCCTTCTATGTGAGTTATCCCCTTTCCCGATTAGGCCATGCTTGATATCGATATCAATATCGCCCTTAGCCTTGGAAAAGCTTTGGATGGCTCTACCCTCTTGAGTGTGATAGTTGGGACCACGTAAGCTTTATCGTGGTATATCGGTTAAAAGACGAGTCTCCCATTATTCCTCATGATTTTAGTTATGTATGATTATCACTCATGATATATATCTATATATGTTCTAAAGTAGGTTTGACCCAATGTTCAGTTTCATTTATGACTATCAGATTTCAGCCTTGGGTCAATTGATTCAGTTATGATGTTATGTTATGTTGAGATCTTGTTTTCAAAAAAAGATAGCATGCAAGCCCTACTCTAGGATTTTTATTTTGTTTATGTTATATATTATGCATGTTTTAAATGATTTTTACTTATTTAAGTGGTTTTACTTACCTTGCACATTCGGTACATTCCACGTATTGACCGCATACTCTATGTTGTATCATTTTATAATACAAGCCCCGGCACTAAGACTCTGCCCCGTCCTTAGCCATCCTTTCAGAGTTTAGCATCCCACATCTATTGGTGAGTCATCATCTTTCGAGGATCATGCTTTATCCGTTTTCTTTATGTATGTTCAGTTTTAAGCTTTAGCAAGTTAGTAGGGTCTTGTCTCATCAACTCATCAGACTTAGAGGCTTTTTAGACAAAAAGGATGTAATCATCTTCAGATTCATGTATATTTATGATGTTATGCTTATTTTAGACTTCCGCTAAGATTATCATGTTAATTCTTCCATTTTTATTGATTGAGTTAAACGTATGTTCATGCCATGGGTCGACTTGGGTTCTCTTGGGGCTCCTTGTCTCGTGTTGCGATCCGGGCCTATGCTTGGGTCGTGACAGACTCCCTGTCCTGGCCCTCTTGGCCTCTCTCTCCGTCATCTTTATCTGCTGGGCATATATGACCAATCGGGAGAAATCTATGGTGGTCCTGCACTTCTTGACAGTGAATCAGCCATTCTATTCACAAACTTGCTCATACGAGCCCTCGAATCAACAACCATCTCCGGTGCATAATTTGAAAACCGGGTAAACTCCAAGGCATACTCTTGAATAGCCCTGTGGTTCTGCTTCAAATTGACAAACTCCACTGCCTTGGCCTCCCTCAACTCCCTAGCGAAGGGCCTATCCAAGAAAGCAGTCACAAATTGATCCCAACTCATGGGAACTGCTCCAACTCCCCTACTATCCTTTTACTAACGGAACTATATGTAAGAAACTCCCTTCGACTAATAGGAGGATAAGTCAGCACTCTCGTATCCAGTCACCCCTATAATCTGGGTGATATTCTGCACCTCATCAATAAACTTGTTTGGGTCCTCATCCAAGTTCGACCTAAGAAACTCAGGTGGGTCCATCTTGAGGAAGTCTCACACTCTCGCCGTTGCTGCATTCCCATGTTGGGGAATATGAGCCACTGCTTGCTAGTTGATCTGAACAATCATGTCCTGTACTAACATCTGAAATACCGTACTGAACTCGGCATGAGTGACCTACTCGGGCAAGGGACCCGCTGGAGTTTTCATATAAGTTCTTACCATGGTCAACTTCAAATGACCATAGCTCTAATTTTACAAAGTTCTTTTCAGCAATTGAACACATTAAATTGAAGCATTTTGAGGCTTCTTTCCAACGCATCTGACCTTGCATCAATCGGAGTATGGAGTAAAAGGTTATGAGCAGTTTAGTGAAACAACATCAGGCATTGGGCGAACCTCAGTACGGGTCGTCCTATCAACTAATGACCATCCCTTTGGTCAAGGGTTCTGGCAGTTTCAGGTTTTTTTTAGTAGTTTGGGGGTATTTTGGTAATCTCTTATGCTTTTAACTCCTAAATGACGTTGTTTTAGGCTTCCTAAGGGTTAGATTAAAGGGTTTAACTTAGTCTAAATCTTCATTCCCTTCAAAGACCATAATTGGAATTTCCTCTCATGATCAAAGCTAGGGTTCTTCATCAAATCTTTCTTGGATTTTCAAGACAAGTCTAAAAGTCAATTACCTAGGTATGTAGGGTTATGAATGGGGGAAATTCTTCCACCCTCATTCCCAATCTCACCCCTATTCTATAATTTCAAGTCTCCAAGTATGTTATGTTGAAATTCTAGGATTTTACCCAATTCCATACAAATTTTCATGCTATCTCTATGGGTTCAATTCTCTCATGTTTCAATTGATGATTTATGCCTATTAGGGAAGATTTGACTCTCAATTTACTTACTAATTCATGATTTCAAGTTTATGAAGATTATGTCCTATTATGCATGATTTATGAATTTCAAGCGTATGAACCCTAATTTCAAGTATGATGAATTATTAAAGTATGCATGAATGTTTATGACTTCCTAAACTTATGATTTCATGATTTTGAATTATGATGCATATTTTAAGTATGTATGATTTCATGATTTAGGCAAGCCCATGTAAAGTTAAGCATGTTTTCACCATGATTTCTAGCCAAGGCTTCCAAGATAAGTTTAAAAAAATGTTTTGGAATCAAGACTCCCAATATTTAGATTTAAACTATATTTTGAGAATATAATTATGATCTATATATATGTTTTGGGAGTAGTGTCTAACACCAAGTAGGCAGGGATCCTGAGGACCCAGGTCTCATAACTACACGCCACTGTAGATATATATTCTTATTGGGACCTCTCAAGAGAGTGTTTCCCCCGCATGAGGGTGATAATGCTCAAACTCACACTCCTGACAATGTATGAAGCAGACATTGTCAATAAAGAACCTAAAAAAGAGGTTGGGATCGAACCCAAAGGGAATATGGTAAGAACTAGACTAATGCTGTATGTAAGATTTTGGTGGGTTATCTCCAAATTGGGGGTTTATAGAGAAACAATTGTAAAAAAAAGTTAAAACCAAGTGTTGTTAATCAAGATTTGCAATTAACTAGCATAAGTGTTCCCCATGGTTCATAACTACTTCAGGTTTACACTCGTGATGAGTCCCAATGCTTACTTGTAGAACTGATAACTAGGGTTCATCCAAACGACTGGTTCGTCCCTATTGGATGACGGTACTCAATCACTGGGTTAAGTCTCATAAGCGATTTCAAATTAACCGTATCAATATGTTCTAAATTAACTATCTCGCCACCGTAGCTCAAGTTATACAAATGACATAAAATTCAAGGCTTTGTTATAATTCTCTTTTCCTAATCTCCACATCTCTAGGTTCAAGCAAGTAAAGAATTCGGGAAAAGTCTTAACATTGCACTTCGTTAAGCAACATTAAAGACGAAGAGAACACAATTCAAGTGTTTAGCATTGGTTTCAAATCACCTTTGTGTAACCCTAGTTAGTTAATCCACCATGGTTCTCACAACCTTAGTTGTGGAGGTTTTAGCCTCTCATGATTGTAAGATTGTGCTTAGTATTCATAGACAAATACATAATTAAATACTTACAACGATAATTGAAATTAAACATGCTATGAATATTGCAATAGAATATGATGAATAAAATCAAGAACAATTGAGAAATCCAAGTTTTGATCTCAAGAATTTCTCTCCAATATTTTCAAAAACTAGTTACAAACTTGATAACAATTGACAATCAACTAATTCTGGCCTTCTCTAACCTAAAAGAAACATAAAACATATTTATATAGACAATGAAATCCTTTTCCTAAGTTAACAAGAAAATAACCAAATCTAGTGCAGACACATCCTACAACTCATCATACGACCCATAACAGAATTGTATTGGTGATGCCTTGCTCTCATACATTCCTTGACTTCTGCAGAATTGACTAAGTGTTGGCAGTTGGTACAACTTGTAACATGATCCCATGAGTTGTACAATGCCATCGTGGTTTGGCTCTGAGTACTTTTATACCTTCTGAAGTTTTCTATGAGTGTCTTCGTACACATCGTACCTTGCTCCTACGACTCGTGACAGCTTGTTGCATCTTGAGTTTTGCCAAGTCTTTAAGACACATGAAGCTTCCCAAGGCTCCTGGTAGGGGTCGTAGGTAGATGCTATGATCCGTAAGTGCCACCCATATCAGGAGACTACTTGTGCAAATTACTTTGACATATTTCATGACTCCAGTTATGGCTCGTACCAGCTTGGTACAGCTCGTACTGAGAGATGTGCTTTGACTTTGCAGTGTTCCAGCCTTCTGATATTTACCATGAGTCTCAGTACGGCTCATATTGAGATTAGTACTTGGCTGCTTTTTTGCATTTTTTTGCATCTTTTGCACATTTTCGCTTCAGCACCTATTTTCCGTGAAAATAAAGTAAAAACACCTCGTATCCGTATAAAAAACCTAATTCCATGCTATTTTCCCAGTTTTAAACATCAAAAGTTCTTTAAACTCACAACACGTCAACACCCTCAACTTAAGACTTTTGCATGTCCTCAGGCAAAGGAAACAAAAACTAAAAATGACGTTTAACTAGAAAATAAACCTAGGATACTACAGCCAACACCAATCAAAATTTGCACTACAAACTCAAACAACTTTTGACCCTTCTCTAGGTAAACCAAATCAGCATATGCACATCAGTGAACACAAACCATGATAAATAGGGATCAAGACATGGCATCTAATTATTAGCAGAGAATCAAGTTATTACCAATGCTTTTCACACAGACGGCTGGCAAAATAAAACATAAACCATGTACCCTCATGGCAAATGAAGTCCCCAACTCACAGATATATGAAAATATGAAACATGGGATTGAACAAGTAAGACTCTCACGCTCACAAGGAAGTCCCAAATACTGCACATCGGATACCATAGGCTTGCCCTTATTTTCTCTACTTTGGCTCTTTAGACAATTAGGCTAGGATCACTATAGGACTTTATTCGGTTTGTAATGTAGTCTATCGGGCTGGATATGGTAAATATGAAACTTTTAGTGAAACCCTCCTTGGCACTACATACACGTGGCTCCACTTTTCACTTATTTCACCCTTTTCACTTTTTCAACTTTTTCCTCCCTTTTCTCCATTTTTTATGCAATTGTGTGGGTGTGGTGTGTTTTTTAACTTTTTATTCATTTTTATCTTTTGCATTTCCTTTTCAATTTTTCTTTTTCAACTTTTTTTTTCTTTTGTCACACCACACCTCATTTTAAACCTTTTTTCCTTTCTTCTCCTTTTTCCTCCCCATGATCTATGCACCCCTACTCTAGCCACTCTCAACTTAGGCATTTTGCCTTTATTGAGGTTCACAATGTCCAAGAAGGGACCAGGGCCAAAACAGATTCACTATAAAAAATGGGTAAGGTTAATCGGTTAATCAAAGAAAAATGGTTCATTTAAGGCTTAAAATTGGGATCAAGGGAATCATATCATATTTGTAGGGTAATTTAAGCTAAAATGGGCTAAACAAAAATGGCCTATGATCCTTTCCTAACCAACGATCCTAAAAGCTATGTAAAGACCAACTGGGCAAGTTCTAGATCTTCTACGCAGTACTGAACTAGGTACATGACCTCACTCACTCATGGTACATGTTTTGCATTTATTTTACCTGTCCGGTTCATTCATGGCCAACTATAATTAATCATGCTAATACAAAGTATAACACTATAAGATCCATAGAGATAATGTTTTGCAATCAACAAGTACACAACTAACCATCAAAAATTTTAAACAAGGTCAATTTTTTTCTAAACTTTAAAACTAGTGCATTTCAAAACTAGTGCATTTTATTTCCTGAGTAATCTCTAAGCTACTTTCTAATTAAACAAAAAAGATCTTAAACATGTCGGTTCCACTAGATAGCATGCCCGAGGGAAAAGAAACATCACAAAAAAAATTCTCAGACGAATCCAAAAATCCAAAAAACAAATTACAAGACACCCCCTCCTCTTTTGAATAGCATGCTTCGTCCCCGAAACATAGAATACAAAACATAAGGAAGGGAACATACATGTGGCACATTAAGTGCTCTTGTCATCCTGCGGAGATGATACCTCCGTTGCAGTCATGGCACTGGCGGTGGCCGACGCACTCAATCATATATCAACGGGGAAATGGTCACCCCCTCAACAGTAGTGGTTGCTTCTGCGGCCTCTGGAATCACTGGGGCTGAATGTGGCTCGCTCAAAGGGTCCTTACCACCCCCAAGATTGGCATGGGCAGTGGTGGAGCTACATGTTCCTCTCACTCTGCAGCTCTGACCTATGATCGTTGTGAATTTGCTTGCTCTTCAATCTTTCCCGTTTGCGCTCTTTCTTTTTCTTCTTTCTCTTCTTCTTTAGGGTCTCATATCCAACATCCTTCGAGACCCTCTTTTTTCCTTTTCCTCCTTCAGCTCCGGTCAGCTCCCAATATGTCGCCAAATCAAGCTCATCATCTATCCTGATGTCAAGGTAAGGAAGAGTGGGGGCTGCTAGAATTACTGGCTATCAAGATGATAAGTCGGTCACTTGGCTCCGAAGAGCCCCCAACTGCTCACGGAGGCTACCGATGTCAGTCTGCTCGGCCATGCGCTCATTGAATGGCTCTCAAAACTATCAAGTCTAGCATGTAAAACCCGTACAGCTACCTCAATCTCAACCTTCGCCCAAGGATTCACATTCTCCATCACAGACTGCACCTTTTTCTCAGCTACGGTCAGTCTCTTTACCATATTTTGAAGAAATTCCTAAGGCACGAGCATGTCTCCATCTGGGGTCTGCACAGAAGGCCCATAAGTGTTGCAGTGGAGGCGCTGGGAGCTCCCTCTGAATGACCGGCGTGTGTAGCTAGTGTCTCGTCCTGCTCCTGTTAGATGGGGGCATTCACCTGCTCGCCCCCCACTGCTCATGGTATTGGGACTGCGGTAGAAAGTCGTGCTCTGCTCACTGAGTTCATTTCATCCCAGATCAATCGAATGTATGTTGTCCGCTATCCTCCAATCAATCGCTCCTCACTAGGATGTACCTTTAGACTTGCCTCCATACATAGGCTGAATACGAGAATCGGGAATGGGATAGTAGTGCTCAATCCCATAGCTCGATCCCGAATCTCCTCCACAATGACCCTCGAAATGTTGATGGTATATCGTGACATTATACATGCCAACAACGCCGCTCTGTCTACATTGAGGGTATTGTCATTCACTGTCGGTGCCAGCCTGTGGCGAACTAGCATCCGACAGGCTTTTTCTATGAAATTCAATGAGCTCTTGGTGACCTTCTTTCCACTAGTTACCCATTCTGTCTACTTCTTATCTTGATAGAGCTTACATGATGCCCCACTATTTCTCCCAATTGGTCAGGACCACCCCAGGCTTTCCAGGAAAGGGACGTGCAGTATGGTGATATCACAAGAATCCAATAATAAATGAATGTACCTATGGTGGCACGTAGTTCTGAGACCATAGGGTTTACCTGAACGCTGGGTCTACTCGATGCTAGACTTTGCTCCCAAAAACATGCACATAAGCGTATAGTAATTGTGAAATCCGTGAAATCATTCATGAAGTTCATGGACAAATAAATAATAACATAATGGATTCCACTTGAAATACATGATTAGCCATGAATAAAGGCCCATGAGTTGGCCAAGAGTCATAAATCCACAAATCATGAAAATCATGCAAAACTGTAAAAATTTATATACTTGATATTCACAAATCCATGAAGAGTACTTGAAGAGAAATCGGAACATAAATAATAAATCATAATTTAGACTTAGTAGGATCAAAATCATAATAGAATCATAACTTGACTTTTTATGAAACTTACATAATTGGGCATAATATAATTAAAATTTGAAACTATGAATTAATAATCAAAAATAGGTATAAAATTTTCCCATAGACCATAAAACATTATTTGATACACGAAAGGAATTGACCAATAGATAGATCATAGAGGATTTCACAAAATTAAGGATAAACCCCAATAGATCATGAACTTAAATCTAGAATTGAAATCCATGGAATTGAGAAAAATTTAGAGCATGAGAGTGAAAGGAACGCTCATTCATAGCCTCACATACCTGGGTAAATCTGATTTGCACTCTTCCTTGAAAGCCCAAAGGAAATTGGGGAAGAACTTGCTGAATTCTAGGCTTAATCACCCTTACGTACTTCTAGGCTTGCATGCATAGAGAGGGATAGGTTTAAAATGAGCTAAATCTTCTTAAAACACACCTATCTAAGCTTAAAACGATGTAGTATAGGATTTATGGCCTTAGGAATTACGGATAAGCCCTTACTAAATTCGCAGGAAAACTCACCCTACCAGTCCCAATGAGGGACTAGACGACTCATTGCCTATGACCATGACACGTGGCCTGCTTCTCATTTCCAACACTGGAAACCTTCACTCTGCCAGTCACCATGAGGGACACCACGACTCATGGTGTATTTGACGACTCGTGGTGACTAGCCGTGGGAACTGCCAATCATCCAATCATCTTGATCACGACCAACCAAACGACTCATTGTCACCACCTACAAGTCGTTCCTTGACCCGTTACTTCATGAACCTCTAACTATAGCTACAAAGCACGACTTGTGGCAATGAATCGTCACCTCAACTCGTGATTCGTGACATGACTCATTAGCCTAGAGCCTGCCAGTAAGCCTTCTCCCCACGACTCTGATCATGACCTATCAGGCCGACCCAAGACTCGTTACGTGGGTCGTTCTGAGAGAGATTCTGAAGATTCTTCTGCTGATTTCATTTCCAAATTCTAAACCTAGTCTAAGAAACTTTCAGTGTATTATATAAGAGCTCACCCCCAACCCGAATAAGAAAAAGAATCCACGAATGAGTAGAGGATCAACGAGGGTGACTTGTACTGTCGCTGTATTAGAAAAAGATGCAGAAGTATAACATGAGTACCAAAACATGGGGTACTCAGTTGGCATCATAGGCTGACCAATCTCAGAAGATAATATATAATATAAAAGACATAAAAGGGGCTACCTATCAAAACTAACCAAGGAAATCACATCAGTACAATGATAAAGAGAAAATAGTAGTAATATACGAATATAGATATACAAGTATGCGAGAGCAATGTAGTGTAGTATGGGATGATGCAATGCAAATATGTGGCCAATGCAATATGCAGTGAAACTCGGCATCTTACCTCAAGCCGCCCGACATCTCACTTCAAAGGTAGTAACTATGAAACCCAACATCTTACCTCACGCCACTCAGCATCTCACCTCGGACGTAACAATAAAGTAAAGTATAACTGGACTGGGATCTTACTTTGGACCGAATAGTAGAAATGGACCAGAATCCTACGTTGGACTGAATTTATATTAAAAGGTGCAAGTCTTTTATAAAACCAAAAATCAATAAAAGCAGTAGTACACTCCCATAGGATCTCAAATTAGTGAAAGATGAGATGTCATAGCTTAAAAGCCGAAAATCAGTATTTTTTATGTTGTAGTATTTCTTTTATTCACTTCGGGTAATAAAACCTGATTATTTGAATGTTCTTGAAATAGAATATTTATCAATATCTCATTATTTTTTTCAAGCACAAGAAGATATTTCTTCAGCATATTTCTAAAATATCTTTCAAATTATTTCTGCTTCAGCAGAAAATTTCAAAATCTTACTATTTCAGGAGTAAAATTTCAACTTTATTTTACTTTAGGAGTAGATGTCAAATTCTTACTACTTCAGGAGCAAATTTTTATTTTTACTACTTTGGGAGTAAACTTTAGATTTACTACTTCGGGAATAAATTTCAACATTTTACTAGGTGTTGTCTCATTCACTTCAAGGACTAGATCTGTATTAGATCTATATTTGTAAAATTTAGCATAATCTCTCATTCTTCAAGAATGGAAAATAATTATCTATACGTGTCTTAATCATATCAAATTATGATATCTTAAAATCTCTTTAATATATTTGCTACTTCGGGAGCAAATCGAGGTATGCATAAAACATAGAGAATTTCCCTAACATATTTTTAGTTGTAATTGTAACAAGCCTATAAAAATATTATCACTTCTAGTGATTATATATTTCTTGCAAATTCTCATTATTACTCATCAATTAATACCATCATATATTTTCACAATATTGTTCTCCTGGAACAAATATATTTTCACAATATTATGTTGCAGGTATATATTTTCACAATATTATTCTTATAGAACAAAAATTTTCACAACATTATTCTTTTCAAACAAATATGGGGCATGAATTGCCAAGTGAATCAATAAATCGTTCCTCAGATCCATAAATAAAATTGGTATTGTTATTAACAAAGACATAAATATCAAGAAATACTAACCTTCATCTTTTCAAAGAAACTTTGATATTTCATACCTCTGATCTTTTCAAAGTGAGTGCTCAAGACAGAGACTTGTGTCGATAACGTGTTATAAAATAATAAAAGAAAAAGAATATTAAAGAGAAAAAAAAGATAGAAGAGAGAAGAATTATTATCTCTTTAGAGGGATTAATTACAATGAATAAAAACCCCTTTATTTATAGAGAAAAAATTAACTTGTTCCTAAAGTTACTAACTCTAATTTTCCTTTAAAGAAAGAGATATTCACTATAATAAGAAATATATTTATAACACATAACAAATAACTCATACTTTCTTATCAACACATCAATTATAGAAAGTGTGTCAAATGTCAACCATCTTTTATTTAGTATTTTGAGCGTATTTGCGGTACTAGAGTTCAAAATTGGGCAATTTTCACGGCGCTCTTATTGGTATTTTCCCATGATGATTGGATTTCATTTGTATTAGTGTTTAAGTGTTAGAAATTAGGTTATTTGTACCTATAGTTGAGAAATATTATTTTCATGATTTGAAGATCATTTAGAAACGGTTTTTGATGAAATTTAATATTTTATACACTTGCATTATGGATAAATTAATTTGAAATGAATTTTTAATTTTGGCCTTTGAGCTCGGGGTTGAATTTTTGGACTTAGAATTGAATTATAGCAATATGATTGTTGATAGACTCGTATACTCATCTAGAATATGGTTTTGAAAGATTGGGAGCTTTTCTGAGGTAATTCAAAATGGGAAGAAGATTTTGTGAGAGCTCGTGGCTCATTTGCTCTGCTTTTGAGGTTAGTTATTGCTTTCTCTCATAGACATTATTTGAGCGATGATTTATTATATCAAGTGTGTTATGGTTTAGGAGTATTGGCTGATTTGGTGGTGGAAAGGATAAATTGATATGCTGAAGTCTAGGTTGGGGCTTTTTGTTTATAGATATTATATGACATAAATTTCTTATCTATTGTTTCATCACTCTAATTCACGTGTTTAACCATACCTTGATTATATTTTATCTCTTTGTGACTTTTCTTTGTATCTTTTCTAGCATCACACTTCAAGTTAATTACTACTACATTTCAAAGAAAACAGAAAAAATGGCTTCTACAGGTGTTGTTTGGTTGGTGAGATGATATAGACAAGGATATCTTATAGGTTGGGATATCCTGTAGGATTATTTTATCCCACCTTCTACATGGAATAACTGAATCCACCATTTATACCAAAATAGTGGGATAAAATAATCTAGAACAAAATGACGCCCATTACCAAATGTAGGATAAAGTAATCTCTTGAAATATTTCAGGATTATTATCCTTGATCCACCAACCAAACAAAGTATTTGGGTCCAATTGATTTTTTTAATTGGATGTCCTCAAGTGGTTGTTTAGGCCCAACTTACTTTGCCAAACCTCTTCTTGTTGTATGGCAGCTGAAATACACGAATATTCAGTTTTGACGTCATCATTTAACTTGTGTCTCTTTTTATTTTTTCTGCACGTGTAAATATTTCTAGATATCTTTAGATATATAATATCTTAAATTAATCTTGATAAAGTCTATTCATTTTTCCTGAAGTTGCAAAAGTTAGTGCTGAAAAAGTCTAGCCATTTTTGCCTAAAGTTGCTGAAGTTCAAGAATATGACTGAAATCCAATTATTTTTTTCTGACTTCAACCAGTTATTTCTGAAGTTCAT
The DNA here is from genome assembly GCA_035772735.1 of Datura wrightii. NCBI lineage: Eukaryota > Viridiplantae > Streptophyta > Magnoliopsida > Solanales > Solanaceae > Datura > Datura wrightii. The sequence continues at coordinate 189,606,091 of JASDFA010000018.1, read as the reverse complement.
GCGCATATTGTTAAATATTATATAATAAAAATAGTTGAATTCAGGAAAAAAATAACTTAATTTCAGTCATATAGAGCTGAAGTTCAAGCAAAATGACTGAAGTCCAATCATTTTTTGCATGAACTTTAAGTAGAAATGCATGAATTTTACTTATATATATCTTCAAACATTTAAACTTTTACAAGATAATGTATTTTCACACTTCCATTTATCTTTAACCTTTAATTTCACTTACATGCTCCCTCTGGTCCATTTAGTTATTGTGCTTATTAAAAATAACTGATCTAAATAGCTTTTATTTTAGAAAACCAAGATATAATTAGTTATTAGTTTTCACATTTACCCTTACTTAATACATGTGAATAGATATTAATGTGTCCTTGTAGATTGGATCATCCATATAATATACACAAAAAAATCAAAATATTTGAGATCTTTCTTTTTGAAAGATCTCAATTCTACATGAAAAAAGTGAATGATATTAAATTGAGATAAAAATAAATAAAGAAAATTTAGTCAAATTACCTTTTTAATTAATTATTTCTTAAAGGAAGTGGAAAAGAAAAACATGATGAGTAAAATTATTTTCTAGATTGGTTTCAAAGTTTAGTCATGAAACAATGTAGAGGATATGATAAGGAGATAATTGTTTTATGATGCCTTTGAATGCTACTAGTTGATAATAATATGTAAGTATTGGTTAAAATAATAAAAATAAAGTAAGAACTTAAGTATTATATATTTTAATTGAAAATGAGTACTTACTCAAATCGCATAAGTAATAGAAGTCATTTTTCCTTATAATTGAAAATGTTCCCTTGGAAAATACATTTCAGTAACTAGACACAAAAAAATAATTTTATCAATAATAATTTGCCTTCCTTATAAAACTCATAAAAGGAAAAGAAAAGAAAAAGACAAATGTATACCCTTGTCTTGACTCAAGAAAGAAAAAGAATCAAATAGGTCAAATAAAAATTATTTGTTTGGTTACCCCTAAACAAGCCCACTAGCCCATACAGGTGCTAGATAAACCCCTATTAAAAGAGTTAAGTGTCTCAACCTTTTATATAACAAATAGTTTTTTGTATCTCCTCCTTGTTATGCCTGAAGAAGAAAATTCTCAAACTGTTGAAGGAAGAGATAATCTAATGACAGCTCCCCTATTTTGTGATGACAGAAGAAGTTCGTATTATGCTGGTTGATAACGACAATGCATTTGTTGCTACGATGGCTGATTTGCTTATGTCTTATAACTAAAGGTGGCATCTAAAAATACATAATAGAACTCATAACCTTGGATTCTTTGGTATAACTAAATTTTGTGTGATTTCCTTTTTATAAGAGATCTAATTGATATAATTCTTGTTATCTCATTTGTGATTTTAACACCAATATCAATTTATATTTCATTTATATATCTAGTAAATCTTGAATATATGTTTTTCTTGTTTTCATAACACTATTTCTATGTTTGTATTAGTTGTTTTACTAGTTAATAAATGAGTTTTGTGTAGTTATAAAGAACAAAATTATAAGTTAGAAGTTGATGATTGGGTGCACATGATTGGCCACCAATGCTGCTCTGTCTACACAGAGGATATTGTCGTTCACTGTCGGTGCCAGCCTGTGGTGAACTAGCATCCAGCAGGCTTTTTCTATGAAATTCAATGAGTTCTTGGTGACCTGTTTTCCACTAGTTACCCATTCTACCTACTTCTTATCATGATAGAGCTTACATGATGCCCTACTATTTCGCCCAAGTGGTCAGGACCACCCCAGGCTTGCCAAAAAAGGGACGTGCAGTATGGTGATATCATAAGAATCCAATAATAAATGTATATACCTATGGTGGCACGTAGTTCTAAGACCGTAGGGTTTACCTGAACGCCAGGTCTACTCGGTGCTAGACATTTCTCCTAAAAACATGCACATGAGGGCTCGTATAGTAATCGTGAAATCACTCATGAAGTTCATGGACAAATAAATAATAACATAATGGATCCCACTTGAAATACATGATTAGCCATGAATAAAGGCACATGAGTTGGCCAAGAGTCATAAATCCACAAATCATGAAAATGATGCAAACTTGTAAAAATTTATATACTTGATATTCACAAATCCATGAAGAGTACTTGAAGAGAAATCATAACATAAATCATAAATCATAATTCAGACTTAGTAAGATAAAAATCATAATAGAATCATAACTTGACTTTTCATGAAACTTACATAATTTTACATAATATAATTAAAATTTAAAACTATGAATTAATAATCAAAATAGGTATAAAATCTGCCCATAGACCATAAAACATTATTTGACACATGAAAGAAATTGACCCATAGATAGATCATAGAGGATTTCACAAAATTAGGGATAAACCCCAATAGATCAAGAACTTAAATCTAGAATTGAAATCCATGGAATTGAGAAAAATCTAGAGCATGAGAGTGAAAGGAACTCTCATTCATAGCCTCACATACCTGGGTAAATCTGATTTGCACTCTTCCTTGAAAGCCCAAAGGAAATTGGGGAAGAACTTGATGAATTCTAGGCTTAATCACCCTTAGGAACTTCTAGGCTTGCATGCATGGAGAGGGATAGGTTTAGAATGAGTTAAATCCTCTTAAAACACATCCTATCTGAGCTTAAAATGACATAGTTTAGGACTTATGGCCTTTGGAATTATGGATAAGCCCTTACTAAATTCGCAGGAAAACTCACACTACCAGTCCCAACAAGGGACTAGATGACTCGTTGCCTATGATCATGACACGTGGCCTGCTTCTCATTCCCAACACTGGAAACCTTCACTCTTCCAGTCACCATGAGGGACACCACGACTCATGGTATACCTGAAGACTCGTGGTGACTAGTCGTGGGAACTGCCAATCATCCAATCATTCATCCCAGCCTCTTGATCACGACTAACCCGACGACTCGTTGTCACCACCTACGAGTCGTTCCTTGATCTGTCACTTCATGAACCTCTGACTATAGCTACAAACCACGACTCGTGGCAATGATCGTCACCTCAACCCGTGATTCGTGACATGACTCATTAGCCTAGAGACTACCACTAAGCCTTCTCCCCACGACTCTGATCATGACCTATCAGGCCGACCTAAGACTCGTTACGTGGGTTGTTCTGAGAGAGATTCTGCAGATTCTTCTCCTGATTTCATTTCCAAATTCTAAACCTGGTCTTAGAAACTTTCAGGGTATTATATAAAAGCTTACCCGGATCCGAATAAGAAAAAGAATCCATGAACGAGCAGAGGATCAACGAGGGTGACTTGTACTGGGTGTTGTATCAGAAAAAGATGCAGAAGTATAACATGAGTACCAAAACATGGGGTACTCAGTTAGCATCATAGGCTGACCAATCTCAGAAGATAATATATAATATAAAAGACATAAAAGGGGCTATCTATCAAAACTAACCAAGAAAATGACAACAGTACAATGATAAAGTGAAAATAGTAGTAATACACGAATACAGATATACAAGTATGCGAGAGAAATGTAGTGTAGTATCGGATGATGCAATGCAAATATGTGGCCAATGCAATATGCAGTGAAACTCGGCATCTTACCTCAAGCCGCCCGACATCTCACTTCAAAGGTAGTAACTATGAAACCCAACATCTTACCTCACGCCACTCAGCATCTCACCTCGGACGTAACAATAAAGTAAAGTATAACTGGACTGGGATCTTACTTTGGACCGAATAGTAGAAATGGACCAGAATCCTACGTTGGACTGAATTTATATTAAAAGGTGCAAGTCTTTTATAAAACCAAAAATCAATAAAAGCAGTAGTACACTCCCATAGGATCTCAAATTAGTGAAAGATGAGATGTCATAGCTTAAAAGCCGAAAATCAGTATTTTTTATGTTGTAGTATTTCTTTTATTCACTTCGGGTAATAAAACCTGATTATTTGAATGTTCTTGAAATAGAATATTTATCAATATCTCATTATTTTTTTCAAGCACAAGAAGATATTTCTTCAGCATATTTCTAAAATATCTTTCAAATTCATTTCCAAATTCTAAACCTGGTCTTAGAAACTTTCAGGGTATTATATAAAAGCTTACCCGGATCCGAATAAGAAAAAGAATCCACGAACGAGCAGAGGATCAACGAGGGTGACTTGTACTGGGTGTTGTATCAGAAAAAGATGCAGAAGTATAACATGAGTACCAAAACATGGGGTACTCAGTTAGCATCATAGGCTGACCAATCTCAGAAGATAATATATAATATAAAAGACATAAAAGGGGCTATCTATCAAAACTAACCAAGAAAATGACAACAGTACAATGATAAAGTGAAAATAGTAGTAATACACGAATACAGATATACAAGTATGCGAGAGAAATGTAGTGTAGTATCGGATGATGCAATGCAAATATGTGGCCAATGCAATATGCAGTGAAACCCGGCATCTTACCTCGAGCCGCTCCGCATCTCACTTCTTAGGTAGTAACTATGAAACCCAACATCATACCTCAGGCCACTCAGCATCTCACCTCAGACGTAACAATAAAGTAAAGTATAACTGGACTGGGATCTTACTTTGGACCGATAGTAGAAATGGACTGGAATCCTACGTTGGACTGAATTTATATTAAAAGGTGCCACTCTTTTGTAAAACCAGAAATCAGTGAAAGTAGTAGTACACTCCCCTAGGATGTCAAATTAGTGAAAGATGAGATGTTATAACTTAAAAGCCGAAAATCAGTATTTTTTATGTTGTAGTATTTCTTTTATTCACTTCGGGTAATAAAATTTGATTATTTGAATGCGCTTGTAATAGAATATTTATCAATAGCTCATTATTCTTGTCAAGCACAAGAAGACATTGCTTCAAATTATTTCTCAAATATCTTTCAAATTGTTCCTGCTTCAGCAGAAAATTTTAAAATTTTACTATTTCAGAAGTAAACTTTCAACATTATATTACTTTAGGAGTAGATGTCAAATTCTTACTACTTCAGAAGTAAATTTTTATTTTTACTACTTCGGGAGTAAACTTTAGATTTATTACTTCAGGAATAAATTTCAAGATTTTATTGGGTGTTGTCACATTTACTTCAGGGACTAGATCTGTATTAGATCTATATTTGTAACATTAAGCATAAGCTCTCATTCTTCAGGAATGGAAAATAATCATCTATATCTGTCTTAATCATATTAAATTATGATAGCTTAAAATCTCTTTAATATATTTGCTACTTCGGGAGCAAATCGAGGTATGCATATAACATAGAGAATTTCCCTAACATATTTTCAGCTGTAATTGTAATAAGCCTATAAAAATATTATCACTTCTAGTGATTATATGTTTCTTACAAATTCTCATTATTACTCATTAATTAATACTATCATATATTTTCACAATATTGTTCTCCTAGAACAAATATGTTTTCACAATATTATTTTGCAGGTACAAATATATTTTCATAATATTATTCTTCTAGGACAAATATATTTTCACAATATTATTCTTCTAAAATAAATATGAGGCATGAATTGCCAAGTGAATCAATAAATCGTTCCTCAAATCCACAAATAAAATCATAATTAACAAAGACATAAATATCAAGAAACACTAAGTTTCATCTTTTCAAAGAAACTTTGATTTTTGATACCTCTGATCTTTTCAAAGTGAGTGCTCAAGACAGAGACTCGTGTTGATAACGTGTTATAAAATAATAAAAGAAAAAGAATATTGAAGAGAAAAAAAAAGAGAGAAGAGAGAAGAATTCTTATCTCTTTAGAGGGATTAATTACAATAAATAAAATCTCTTTATTTATAGTGAAAAAACTAACTTATTCCCAAAGTTACTAACTCTAATTTTCCTTTAAAGAAAGAGACATTCACTATAATAAGAAAATATATTTATAACACATAACAAATAACTCATACTTTCTTATCAACATATGAATTATGGAAAGTGCATCAAATGTCAACCATATTTTATTTAGTATTTTTAGTGTATTTGCGGTACTAGAGTTCAAAATTGGGCAATTTTCACGGCGCTCTTACTGGTATTTTTCCTATGATGATTGAGTTTCATTTGTATTGGTGTTTAGGTGTTAGAAATTGGGTTATTTGTACTTATAGTTGAGAAATCATATTTTGATGATTTGAAGATCATTTAGACTCGGTTTTTGATGAAATTTAATATTTTAGACCCTTGCATTATGGATAAATTAATTTAAAATGAATTTTCTATTTTGACCTTGGAGCTCGGGGTTGAATTTTGGGCTTGAAATAGAAGTATAGTAATATGAGTGTTGCTAGGCTTATATACTCACGTAGAGTATGATTTTTAAAAATTGAAGCTTTTCTGAAGTAATTCAAAATGGGAAGAAGATTTTGTGAGAGCTTGTGGCTCATTTGCTCGGCTTTTGAGGTTGGTTATTGCTTTCTTTCTTAGATCTTATTTGAGAAATAATTTATTATATCATTTGTTTTATGGTTTAGGAGTATTGGTTCATTTGGTGGTGGAAAGAATGAGTTGATATGGTGAAGTCTAGGTTGGGTCTTTTAGTTGATAGACATTATATGACATAAATTTTCTATCTATTGTTGCATCACTCTAATTCACATGTTTAACCATATCTTGATTATATTTTTTTTCTTTGTGACTTTTCGCTATATCTTTCCAGCATCATACTTCAAGTTCATTACTACAATATTTCAAAGAAAACAGAAAAATGGCTTCTTCTACAGTGTTGTTTAGTTGGTGAGATGATATAGACAAGGATATCTCATAGGTTGGGATATCCATATGATTATTTTATCCACCCTATACATTGAATAACTTAATCCATCATTTATACTAAAATATTGAGATAAAATAATCCTGGGACTAAATGATTCCCATTACCAAACGTAGCATAAAGTAATCTCCTGTAATATCTCAAAATTATTATTCTTGTTCCACCAACCAAATAAAATGTTTGGGTCCAATTGGTTTTTAATTGGATGTCCTCAAATGGTCGTTTTGGCCCAACTTACTTTGCCAAACCTCTTCTTGTTATATGGCAGCTGAAATACATGAATATTCAGTTTTGACGTCATCATTTAACTTGTGTTTTTTTTTGTTTTTTCTGCACGTGTAGATATTTCTAGATATCTTTAGATATATAATATATTAAATTAATCTTGATAAAGTCTAGTCATATTGCCTGAAGTTGCAGAAGGTAGTGCTGAAAAAGTTTAGCCATTTTTGCCTGAAGTTGCTGAAGTTCAAGAATATGGTTGTAATTCCATTATTTTTGTCTGACTTCAACCAGTTATTTCTGAAGTTCATGCGCATATTTTTGATGTTAAATAATAAAAATAGTGTAATTCAGGCAAAAATAACGTAATTTCAGTTATATAGAGCTGAAGTTCAAGCAAAATGACTGAGTCCAATCATTTTTTGTATGAACTTTAGGTAGAAATGCATGAATTTCACTTATATATATCTTCAAACATTTAAAATTTTACAAGACAATGTATTTTGACACTTCCATTTATCTTTAACCTTTAATTTCACTTACATGCTCCCTTAGGTCTATTTAGTTATTGTGCTTGTTAAAAATAACTGATCTAACATAGCTTTTATTTTAGAAAACCAAGATATAATTACTTATTAGTTTTCACATTTACCCTTACTCAATAAATGTGAATGGATATTAATGTGTCCTTGTAGATTGGATCATCCATATAATATACCCAAAAGAACTCAAGATATTTGAGATCTTTCGTTTTGAAAGATCTCAATTCGCCGTGAAAAAAGTTAACGATATTAAATTGAGATAAAAATAAATTTAAAAAAAATAGTCAAATTACCTTTTTAATTAAGGATTTCTTAAAGGAAGTGGAAAGAAAAAATGACGAGTAAAATTATTTTTTAGATCGGGTTCAAATTTAGTCATGATACAATGTAGATGATATGATAAGGAGATAACTGTTTTATGATGCCTTTGAATGCTACTAGTTGATAATAATATGTAAGTATTGGTTAAAATAATAGAAATAAAGTAAGAAGTTAAGTATTATATATTTTAATTGAAAATGAGTACTCGCTTAAATCACATAAGTAATAGAAGTCATTTTTCCTTATAATTGAAAATGTTCCCTTGGAAAATACATTTCAATAACTAGACACAAAAAAATAATTTTATCAATAATAATTTGCCTTCCTTACAAAACTCATAAAAGGAAAAGAAAAGAAAAAGACAAAAGTATACCCTTGTCTTGACTCAAGAAAGAAAAAGAATCGAATAGGATAAATAAAAATTATTTGTTTGGTCACCCCTAAACAAGCCCACTAGCCCATACAGGTGATAGATAAACCCCAATTAAAAGAGTTAAGTGTCTCAACCTTTTATATAACAAATTATTGTTTTGTATCTCCTCCTTGTTATGCTTGAAGAAGAAAATTCTGAAACTGCTGAAGGAAGAGATAATTCAATGGCAGCTCCCTATTTTGTTATGATAAAAGAAGTTCGTGTTATGACGGTTGATAACGACAAAGCATTTGTTTCTAAGATGGCTGATTTGCTAAAGTCTTATAACTAAAGGTGACATCTTTAAAAATACATAATAGAACTCATAACCTTGGGTTCTTTGGTATAACTAAATTTTGTGTGATTTCCTTTTTATAAGAGATCTAATTGATATAATTATTGTTATCTCATTTGTGATTTTAACATCAATCTCAATTTATATTTCATTTATATATCCAATAAATCTTGAATTTCTGTTTACTTGTTTTCATAAAACTATTTCTATGTTTGTATAGGTTATTTTACTAGTTAATAAATGAGTTTTGTGTGGTTATAAAGAAAAAAATTATAAGTTTGAAGTTGATGATTAGGTATTTTCTAAGGTGTCTCCCTTGAAGGGAGTGATGAGGTTTAGAAAGAAAAGGAATCTTAATCCCTAATATGTTGGTCCTTATAGGATTCTGAAGAGAGTTGGTGAAGTGGCATATTAGTTGGAGCTACCACCGGAGTTAGCTTTGGTACTTTCAGTTTTCCATGTGTCCCTATTGAATAAGTGCATTGGTGACCCGACCTTGGTTGTTCCTGTGTTGAACATTGGTGTGAAGGATAGCCTTACCTATAAGGAGGTTCCGGTTGAGATCCTTGATCGTCAGGTCTGAAAGTTGAGAAATAATGAAGTAGCTTCAGTGATTGTTTTATAGAGAAATCAACTTGTTGAGGGAGCTACATGGGAAGCCGAAGCAGATATGATGGCTAGATACCCGTATCTTTTCCCTTCTGGCTAAGTTCCAGCTTGATGTATCAGTTTTCTCCCTAGTGTTTTATTTAGTTTCACATAAAGTTCATGCCTCCCAGTTCTTTTTATGTTTTATCACGTATATATGATTCATGAATTCAGTTCAGTCATATATTTCAGTCCGGAGTCAGTCACTCTATCAGTTTTTAGCTTCAGATGTTCAGTATTTGGGATTGCACTTCCTTTCCCCAGCCCTTCAGTATGATTAGCCTACATTTGAGGATGAATGTTCATAAGGGGGAGATATAGTGATACCCCAAAAATTCCTAAGATCATACCTGAGGGTTGAAGTAGAGAAAACAGAAAATCTACACCGGGTCCCAAAACGACTTGTCAGGTCACTTGTGGTTAAGGGGTTCCATACTGGCGAAGAATCATTGTCAGAGGGTCACTACGGATGGTGTGAAAACTCATTGTGTGACCCAACATGTTATACCCCGAAAGCTCAAAGATCAGACCTGGAAGTTGAAATGGAGAAAACTAAAATTCTGGCACCAGGCCACAGAATGAGTCATTCTGTCACCTGTGGGTTAGACCACGAGTCGTGAGGAGACTCATGATAAGGTTCAAGGTTTTAGTTGGAATTTTGGGTGTTGAAGTCCCCACGAACTTGACCACAAGTCATGGTTAGACCCCACAACTCGTTGAGACAGTCATGGGAAAGGGTTAAGGGGAAGTGAAGAAGACTTGGCAGTGTACCCTATGGACGGTGACCATGAGTCATGGTCAGATACCACGATTCGCGGGATGAGTCGTGGTTAGCATATTTGAAATGTTTCGAAACTTGGGCAGTGAGGATGACAGGTGGTGACCACAAGTCGTGGTCACCTGTAACGACTCGTAGGGTCCCCCGTGGTGAGCCCCAGATGAATTTCGGACAGTGCACTCAAAGACTGATGCCACGACTCATTCCATTGGAAGACGACTCATCCAGTCCCTCGTTGGGACTGGCAGTTAGTTATTTCCTGCGAAATTAGTAAGAGTTTTTCCATAATTCCTATGATCCTAAGGCCTAAACTACATCATTTTAAGCTATGAATGATGAGTTTTAAGAGGGGTAAGTTCATTTTAGGCCATTCTTACTCATGCATGCATAGTTAGAGAGTTAGAGAGGTGATCAAGCTCTTGTTCCTTCAAGTTCTCTTCAATTCTTCATTGGGCATTCAAGGAGTGGTAAAATTAGTTCTCTTTCAGGTATTTAGGGTTATGAATGGGTGAATCCGTTCACACTGTAATCTCTCTTTAAATCATGAAAATTCCTATGTTGATTCTACGGGGTTTAAATCCAATGCATGAAATTCCTAATCCTCTACATGGGTATGATCTAAATATGTTTCTCCTATTGAATTATGATGCATGGGAAAGTTTTATATCATTTTCAATGAAAATCATGTTTCAAGTTTTATAAGTAAAGATGCCCAATTATGAGAAGTTCATGAAAGTTGAGATTTATAATAAAGGTTCAAGTATGATGAGATATTATCGATGAAAAGCATGTTTTCAAGTTACCCACGTTTATGTTCATGTTCGCAAGTGAATTATGTATTTTCTAGCATGTTAAAGTATCGGGCAATGCCCATATGTTCAAGTATGATTATGATTTTATGAATTAAGTTTACCACATGGTTTTGGAGTGAAGACTCCCAATTATGTTCAGCTTGTGGTATGGTTTGAGCCAAGGCTCCTCGTGTATGATTCAAATTTATGTATTCATGATTATTCAGCTTCGTAAATAGACGATGTTCAGCTTCGTTGAAAAACGATGGAGAGCATATGCATGCTTTTGGGAGTAAGGTCTAGCACCGAGTAGGCTATGGGTCAGTCAACCCTATGCCTTAGAACTACGCGCCAACATAGGTATGATCAGATTATATTAGGAACTCCTATGTGAGCTATCCTCTGCCCCGATTGGGCCTCGAGCTTGATATCGATATCATGGTATCGTCTTTAGTCCTGGCAAGGCTTTGGACGGATCTACCCACTTAAGTGTGATAGTTGGTACCACGTAAGCTCTATCTTGGTATGTCAGTTATATGACGAGTCTCCCATTATTCCTCATGATTTCGGTTATGCATGTTTATCATTCATGATATACATAAATAAATACATACATACATACATACATACATACATACATATATATATATATACACACACACACACATACATATATATATATATGTATATATATACATATGTTCTAAAGTAGGTTTGAGCCAATGTTCAGTTTTTTCATGATTATCAGATTTCAGCTTTGGGTTAATCGATTCTGTTATGATGTTGTGTTATGATGAGATCATGATTTCAGGAAAAATAGCATGCAAGCCCTGCTCTCGAATTCTTATCTTGTTTATATTTTATATCAAGCATGTTTTTAAATGATTTTACTTATTTAGCAATTTTTCTTACCTTGCATACTCGGTACATTCCACATAACGACCGCATACTCTATGCTGTATCGTTTCATGATACAAGCTCCAATCATCTGACTCAGCCCCGCCACTAGCCAGCTTTTGGAGTTAGCATCAGTCCGTGTTGGTGAGTCCTCATCTGTCGAGGGTCCCTCATTATTCAGTTATGATTAAGTATTTTCAGTTTTCTACTTTAACGAGTTAGTTGGGGTCTTGTCCCATCAACTCATCAGACTTAGAGGCTTTTCAGACAATAGAATGTAATCAGCTTCAGATTCATGTGTAATTTTGATATTATGCTTATTTCTGACTTTCGCTAAGTTTATCATGTTGATCTATTATTTTTATGATTGAGTTAGATGTATGTTCATGCTATAGGTCGACTTGGAGTCCCTCGAGGTTCCTTGTCCCGTATCTCAATCCGGGCCTATATTCGGGTCGTGACACAAAAGGAGTCGTTAGTTGGCCCGTTGTGTTCTGAGTAAGTTGAGTCCAAGAGACTTAACGAGTAAAGGAATGAGTCGTGGTGTCACTTCACGACTCATGAAGTAGGTCATTGTCAAGGGGGATGAGAAAGGAGGATGGAACTTCTAGTAGTGACGGCAATAGGGAACGACGAGTTGTATAGTGGGGTAACGAGTCATCCAGTCCCTCGTTGGGATTGGCAGGATCACTTTTCTAGGAGAATCATTATGGGAGTTTTTGTAATTCCTAAGCTCTTAAGTCTTAAACTATGTCATTTTAAGCCCTGAACTAAATTTTTTAAGAGGGCTTAGCCTATCTCAAGTCATTAGACTTTCCCATGCATGCAAATCTTTGAATTCTCTTGGAAGATCAAATCTAGAAGTCCCTCAATTCTTGCCCTATTCTCTTGGGCTTTCAAAGACAAGCTGAGAATTAGTTTACCCAGGTATGTAGGGCTATGAATGAGTGTTTCATTTCACTCTCATGTCCAAATTTCTCCTCAAGATTATGAATTCAAGTTCTAATTCAAGTTTATGATCTTATAGGGTTTTAACCCAATTTTATAAAATTCTCTATGATATGTGTATGGGTAAATTTCCCTCATTTCCAATCATGTTTTAAGATTTATGGGAAGATATTATATACAAATTGATTACAAATTCATGATTTCAAGTTTCTAGAAATTATGCCCTATTATGCAAGTTTTATGAAAAATCAAATTTATGATTCATAATTTCAGTATGATGAGATATCTAGGATGATTGAACGTTTATAAATTACCTAGTGCATGAATTCACGATTTTGATTTAAGAAGTTTATTTCAAGTGTGCATGATTTTTAAGATTTGGGCAAGCCCACATAAGTTAGGTATGTTTTCATAATTTAGCCAAGGCTAACAAGACCAGATTATCATATGTTTTGAAGTCAATACTCCTACCACAACTTATGATATGTTTTGGAGTCAAGAATCCCCATGTTCAGATTTTAGACTATGCATGTAATTATGATTTCAGCTTTGTTGAAAGATAATGGGAGCACTATGCATGTTTTTTAGAGTAGTGTCTAGCACCGAGTAGGCTTGGGGTTCCAAGGTTCCCTGGTCTCAAAAATATGTGCCAACATAGGTATATTTATTCAGTTAGGTCTCCTTTAAGAGTTTTCCCCACCGGCAAGGGGCCTTTAGCTTGATAACGATATCATGGTAGCGTCCTTAGCCCTGAAAAGATTTTGGACGGCTAGACCCACTTGAGTGTGATAGTTGGGGCATCACGTAAGCTCTATCGTGATGGTTTCAGTTATGACGAGTCTTCCATTGTTCCTCATGATTTCAGTCATACATGTTCATGACTTATGATATTATGTTTTATAGCAGGTTTGACCCAATGATCAGTTTATGAGCTTTTACTTATTATTTCAACTATGACAAGTTATATGATTTATATTTTTTAATCTTTAGGCCATCCATTTCAGATAGGATATTCATCTTATGACTACACATGTTTCATATTGAGATTTCAGCATGCAATCCTTACTCTCAAGAGCTTATGATTTATGTTTATATGCATGATTTCAGTTACAGTTACTTAGCATGTTTTACTTACCTTGCATACTCATTAAATTTCATGTACTGACCTCATACACTATGCTGTATTATTTCATGATATAGGTTCGAGCGATCAAACCCAGTGCCGTTGTTAGTCCAAATTCTTCGCAGTTAGCTCAATTCCCATTGTTGGTGAGTCCTTATCTTTCGAGGACTTCAACTTAGCGTTGATTATGTTATTTCAATTTTAGAATTTAGCGAGCTAGTTTGGGATGTTGTCTCATCAGCTCATCAGACGGTGTAGAGGGTTATCAAACATTATGTAGACTTTTAGCTTGTCGAGTGTTGACTCTATTTTATGATTATTATGTTATTCATATATCCACTAGTTCATTTTTAGTTATCAGTTCCTTGATATATGCTCTTTAGCTGCTATGTACATGTCATGGGTCGACTTGGAGTCATTCGTGGTTCTAGATCCTGCGTCTCATTTTGGGCCTATGTTCGGGTCGTACAAAGACATCATGTTTTAAATATTAATGGATGTTATCACTTGAAAAAAGTTTATGAAAAGCTTTCTTAAGGATACAATATGCATGAAGTATATATAACTTCTTGAAAATCTTATTTATATTCCTTATATGATATAAATTTGTTTATCATATCAACTGTTATTAAGTTTCTTGAATATATAGGACATTCGCTTAACTGTCATAAGAGTTCAATCTAGATATATTATCTATTTTTATGAAGGGTTGCTGTCATACTTTGATGTTCCACATGACAATCGAATCATCTAAAAGACAACAAAGATTTATAAAGCCAGTCAGGATTGTATTGGGCCTAGTTCCAACATATTATATGATGATGATTCAACTCTCTCAAAGGATCAAAGGTACAAATACTCAACTAGTTCATCAAATGATAAATTGACATATCTAATTACAAGGGTTTTGCTTACCTCCTCTGCGTACCTCAACATGTGATTAGTTGGCATACAAGATTTGAGTACATCATCTTCAACATTATGCAATGCTTTAATCAAGGAGAGTAAAGTATGCACTGCACTCTTTTCCTTAGCCGAGGTTTTGTTCCACTGGATTTTTCTGGCAAGGTTTTTATTGAGGCATCTACCAATGCAAATTACAAGATATGTGTCATTTTTTCCTTCGTTGGAATTTTTTCCGCTAGATTTATCATAGTAATAATTTGACGAGGTACATTATCTATCAGATAGACATCCAAGGGGGAGTGTTATAAATATATTTTCTTATTATAGTGAATGTCTATTTCTTTGAAGGAAAACTAGGGTTAATAACTTTAGGACCAAGTTAGTTTTTCTAAATAAAGGGGTTTTCATTCATTGTAATTAATCCCTCAAGAGAAATAAGAATAAGTATTTCTTCTCGCTTTTCTTTCTCTACAATATTATTCTTGTTTTATTATTTTATAACATAGAACTAATTAAGGATATGTTTATCAGATTTACTCATATTACTAATTCACTTAAACCTATTGTAAATTTTTTTTAATTATGTCTTGAATGTTTCCCTTGTATTATTAGGAAACCCATTATCTCTAATCCTAATAGACTTATGAAAGGAAAATATAATGCTCTTGTAGGATTAGGAGAATTTTTTTCTTATAGGTTTGAGACTACTTGGGATCTATAGATGGATTGTAGTTGGGGATTCATAATATTGTACACTTCTTCTCTTTCATAGTGAAAAACTATAACACCCCGAAAGTTTCTAAGATCAGACCCCAAACTTAAAGAAAGAATTCATAAGGAACGTGGAAATTTCACCATAGAACAAGTCGTGGTACGACTCATTAGGTGACTCCACGAGTCATGGTGAGACTCGTGGCAAGCAGTCAGTTAAGTCTTGTTCAGAGCTCTGAGGTAACGTCCCATGTCACAACTCATGGGATGAGGAGACGAGTCATGGGGTTCTTGGAATGAGCAGCAGCCTGATATGTCAAGACTCCAGGGGATGGGAGACTTGATGACTCGTTAAGTCCAGAAACAAGTCGTCCTGAAAGTTGCCAAGGGGAGTACAGGATAAAGGTTTTAATGACGAAGGATGGTGACCACAAACCGTTAGGTGAGGCAATGACCCATTACGACAACCTTCATAAGAATGTTAGTCTCGAGGCAGTGGTGACGACGAGGAGAGACAACAAGTTATAGTAGCAAATCACGACTCGTTGTGTCAGTCGTGGGATTAAAGAACAGGATTGTTAGCTTCGGTGGTAATGGAATGAGTCACGAGTCGTTAAGTTAGACAATGACCCGTGAAGTCAGTCATCAGCAGATTCGAGGGATTTTTGAGAAAAGTTCCAGTGCACTCCACGACTTGGCACCACGAGTTGCTGTCAACCCCACGACTCATGGAGTGCCTCGTGGAGACTAGCAAATGGATTTTTCCTACGAATTTTTAGGGGTGTTTTCATAAAATTCTATGCTTCTAACTCCTAAACTATGTCATTTTAGGTATCTAGTGGGACGGTTTTAAGGGGAATATCTAGCATAGTCCCTCATTCGATCCTAAAGTCCTTCTTCTCCATTTTTTGCTCTCAAGGCTCAAGAACCAGGGTTCCTCTCCAAGGTACAAATACTTCAAGACCTTTAGAGAAATCCTTCAACCAGGTATGTGGGACTTCAACAAGGATCCCCTTTCGTCCTTGTGTCCCGAGTTTTATGTGAAACCCTAGAACTAAATTTTAGGAAAAAAATTATGTCTTAAGATCTCAATCTAAGCATGATCCCTCATATGTCTTTAATGAATTTCAAGACCCTGATGATAAGCAGCAATATATGTTATGAAATTACTCCCAAATTCTTGATTTAGGTAGATGAAATGATGGTAGCATGTTTTCTAGAATTTTACTATGTATTAGCACTATTTTCAAGATACGTCTCTTATGAAGTATGTACATGATTTTTATCATGATTTCACTATATATGTTTAGAGTATGATTTGAATCTATGAGCTTGCATGAAGCAGGAACTTATAATGTATATTACGCTCTGGATTTATGATTCTATGAATTGAGTAAGAAAAGGTATATCTATGATTTCCCTGGACTCTCTAGCCTCTGGTTAGCTGAAGGTTCCTTAGTCTTCGTCCTTATTATAAATTAGGGTAGAACCTGCATGATTTGGACTCAAAACAAAAATGTTATGTTGATATGTTAGATTTTGATCGACTTATGAGTAATTGAAATAGATCCTTGATTAGAAGTTAATATCTTGGTATATTCAGCCTCAAAGTCTCAGTCCTCACTCAAAACACTTAGAGTTCTACAGAATGGTCAGTTATCAGTGTTGGGATTTCCCATATTTTTAATATCAATTGATTATCTTAGTCAGTTCATGCTAGTCCAATTTCAGTCAGAATACTAGCCTACTCAGTAATTTCAGAAATGTCAGTTGATCAGTTTGACTACAGTCGTTTCCTGGGGTGTCAGTGGTGCCTCCCAATTATCAGTATTTAGACTCAGACATCAGTTATCAGATATTAGTTGGTTCTTTAAACGTTTACAATACTTCCAGATAAGCAGTTCTGACCAGTCTTAGAACCAACACTTCCAGTTATCAGTTTGTTCTTTAGACGGTTATGACGCTTCCAGCTAAGCAGCTCTGACCAGTCTTAGAACACCAATTACTAAATCCAGTCCGATAAGACTCTCAGGGTACTTCTAGATAAGTATCACTGACTTAGTCTTGGGCCCCAGTTTCGAGCTATCAGCTTGGTAGTAGTAGTTATGTTAAGACAATCCAGTGGGAGTAGGACTTAGCACCAAGAGGGGGCTGGGGTTCCAGCGCACCCAGATTTCCAGAACTACATTGCCACCGCAGGTTATTTTATTGGCGTTATGGCCCCGGACAGTGATCTCATAGTGTATGCCTTTACACCCTAGCAAGGTATATTGGATCTTACTGATGGGGGGTATACATCGAACTCCATGTCTAGCTCACGTGGTTATATGTCGATTATAGACTCTCTCACTAGTCAATACAGTCTAAGTTAGCTCAGTTTAGAATAGTTTCAGCTTATTCAGTTCAGTACAATTAGTTCAGATCAGTATCTCAGACTCAGGGCATGTATATGACCATCATAGAGGGTCATTTTGACCATCCCAGTATAATTAGTTTATTCAGTTTCAGAGTTTTAGTTGGTCATTGCATGTCATCACAGTTCGGTTATTATTTCTCTGTGCTATGTTTTCTCCTACTTACTCAGTACATTCAAAGTACTGACGCATACCTTCTGTGTTGTATCATTTTATAATACAACTACAGGTTCTAGTCTAAACACCATTAGCAAACTTATCCAGGAGTTTTCAGCTGCACCAGTGGTGAGTCCTCATCTTTCGAGGACAATGTTATTATTTTTCTCCAGTTATGTTTCATTCATTAGACTTTAGAGTTAGCTGGGGGCTTGTCCCAATAACTCATCAGATAGATGGCATTCAGACAAAGACACAAATCCAGATTTTTTAGTTTTGGTTTTCAGTTGCACTAAAGTTTTATGATTTAGTTTTTTTTCATAAGTGGTATGTTATTGTTTTTAAAGCTTCCGCTATGATATTACTCAGAGTATCGGTGTTTATTACAGATCATAGTTTGACTTGGGGTTACTTTTCACTCCAAGTACCGTGTCTCATCCATTGTATAGACTCGGGTAGTGAAAAAACTCTCTTTGCTTCTTCTTGAGTGTGAATTTGATGATGATATATAAAATATGTTTGCATAGAAGTTATGTTTTATTTATAGATTTTTGAGAAATAATTAGGATAAAAAAAATTAGCAATAATTTATTATCTAATGGAATATATTTTGTTGCTGAATTATCATGTGATTAATGTGATAATTATCCTATATTAGTAATAAGTTTTTAACTGCAGGAATATAACAAAAAGGAGTTAGAATTGCATAACGAGTCAACCAGATTCTAATCAGATGAGGAAAAGAGCTTGGGTTGACTTATACTTGATATCCCTCTTCTACTTGGATTCTAATAGATCATATAAGTGTATACATCTATAAAATATGTCCATCCACGTTATAGTAACACACACATTCACAAAATACTTCAGCATCCACCTTCTCTCTAAATTCCAAGGAAAAAGGCCTGAAGGACGAAGTAGAGTTGGAACAATTCTACGTCTATTTAGTGGTTTGTGTCATGGGCTGTTCCAAAAGTTATAGTAGATTCTCTGTTGAGTGTAAACTCTAGTGAATGTAATAGGTTTAAATTGTAATCTCTTATCAACTATCTTAAAAGCAATTGTTAAGATTGAAAACACTTTCTAAATTTGTTATTTTTGTTTTCAAGTAAAGGGTAGCTTGAGGGTAGCAACAATTTAGAATTGTTGTAAAAGGCTTAGGGGTAGGTCCTTCGAATTGCAGGGGGTTAATCTATTTTGGTTCGGTGCTTTAGTAAAATTGAGTTGAAATCCTATAGGTCTATATGTCATGGTTTTCACATCCACTCAAGCATGGAAGTTTTCCGTGTATAAATTTTTTTCACTGTTTGTTTAATTTATGATAACTGAGTTGGAATAAATAGAGGAACAGAGTCCATCACAACTCCATAAAACCAAAAACATAGTAAAGTTGAAGTTTGGAAAAAATTATTGGAGCCTTTCAAGATACAAATTTTGTTGCCTTAAACATGAAGCTATTAACTACCGAGTGCCATTTCTTAAACTTGAATTGTCTTATGCAATTTAGAGAGCACGATCATCATATAGTGGCCAAATTGTTGAGATTATTAAAACGTGTAGTGAAGTTGCTTAGGGATTTGTTGATCCAAGTACAACATCATATAGATGGAGTCTAAACCCACAATCTCTTCCCTTTTTCAACTAAAGTGATGCATATGTTACCTTATTTATCAAGCCAAAAAAACAGTAATGAGCTCAATAGGACTAATAAGATAAGACCTAGCACCCCTTGTATTTTTTTCTTCGAGTTTCTCTTTTATTATATAAATTTAAAAACTAGCATTAGGCACCTCGCCTAGTGGATTTGCTAAAAATATAAAAACAATAATGAGCTCTCTCTCTACCTTCCATAATGGAGGTGGAGGTATAATATTTTTTAAGGATAGAAAAATTAACCCATAAGAATATAATTCGTCTAACTTGTTCAAGTTTAGGCGGGTCATTAGTCCATTCTAAGTTGGGATGATATGTAACCCAAGGAACTTTTGGCAGGTCACTATTAACTCAATGCATTTTGACCCATAAAAATTCAATTCAATCCGCTCATTTAACACTCCTAGTATTATCTTCCCTTTTTCCCTCCCCCCTCCCGTGATGTAATATAGAAATTTTTAAAATGAAACTACACACTCTCCAGATAAATAATAAATGCAACTTCTGCTAGAGAAAATAATTATCTTTGCTAAGAGTCCTTAGACTGCATTGGATCATACTTATACGTTAGAAAAATTTGCTATTCCCAGAAACTAGACACTCGGTGCCACCTATATATATAGGTTTAATGTAAAAATCTATAAGAGATTACGAGTATGTTTGACATAATGAAAAATATTTTCTTGAAAAATAAGTTAGCTTGTCAAGAAAAATATTCTTTTATGGAAAACTTTTTTTTCTCAAAAAGAAGAATGATTTTTTTCACTTTTAGGCAAAAGTCAATTTCTTTCGCAATTCTCTCAATTGTTAACTTATTATGACAATTTTAACCAACATTTAGACTATGTACACTTATCAATATTCTTTTTAATACTAAAAAAACATTAAACCCTATCTGATTTGCTAAGGAGTTATTTGGTTAGGAACAAGGATATGAATTGTAATCCCAACGAAACACCGATATATGGAATATAATTTCACTTCCTTTGTAGATTTATATTACAAAGATTTATTTTTTAATAATAAAAATTTCTCAGTAGGGATAAGTACAAGCAAGGGGATCTAGGCCTTACCTTACCAATACTAGTGAGGTAATGAACCTCGAATGTTAACAAGCATGAAGAAAATAAGAGCTAGAGAGAACTAAATATTCTATGAACATCATTGAGTTTATGATATTCAAATGAGAATGCTTAAGTAATGCTAAAATATAAAAGTCAAGAAGAAAGTTGAGTTATTAACCTCGAACTTCTTTTTACATATATATGATCTAGAAAAGATAGATTGCCCATTTAAGTTACATTTGATAGAATTTTCCTCTTGTCTAGTTCTTCAAATCTATCCTACAATATTTGATAGTTCATCACTTCTTTTTGGATTTGTTGAATTTTTTTGAAGTTGTTAACACTATCATATGATTCTGTTTTGTCATTAGCATCTCTAGGTGCCTTGGAACACACTCCTCAGTCACCTTATCATCGCAGTTATTTTTTCTTCCATGATTCTTTTTGTTATTACATTATTTCCTAGGAGAAATATATGCATCCCTAGCTGCATTTGCAAAATAATGATCCAACAAATCCTCTTCCTTACCTTTCTCAAAGAGGTCCTCATCTGGTAGGTTAGAAAATCTATTTGGGGAGACAGTACTATGGCAACCATCTTAGAGTTGTTTGTTAGGGTTAATAAAAGGTGTAAAAGAAGTCAACATTTCAATATTAGAACTCACTAATGCATCAAAAAGCTCCTTATCCCTACTAGATTTTTTTTTAAGATTAAGACCTGTTAAAATCAATTGTTTCCTAGGATGTAATGGAGATGTGCCACTATCCACAGGCACAAAAGTTGGTGCTCGGGGTTCAATTTGCTATGAGGTGCGACATGCTCGTCCTCTTCTTTCATCATGTCGACCCATTGACAGTCACTTGTAACACCTTTTTGTGTACTCAAAATGTTCAAACTATTTATTATAATAGCTTGAGATATCGAAACAATTGGTAAAGCAAAAGAGTTATTCAATCTAGGATCAACATGAAGCTTAATTGGTAAAGCCCATGACTATGACCTGGAGAACCAATTCGAACACTTGCAGCTTTTTTGCGTGCCACCAACTCCAATCCTTACTATCTTGTTGAGTACTACAGGAATTTTCAACTCGTTGCACTACCTCAACTACACATTTTTCTCAAGTAGAGTCATAATTTTCAACTCGCTTAGTAGATGACAAGTGCCTAGAATTAGAATTGAGTTCCTGTGTTGCAACCGACGTTACTCCTTCGTTAACTTGGTTGCTTGTTGTCGCAACCAATTTACCAATTGCAAGATCAGTAGGTATATGCCCCTGCTTATCCATATTCTATCAAGCAATTAAAATACTTGATTTTTGTCCATAATTTAAATGCGACGCATCGACAAAAGCTCATGAATCACCGGTTGAAATAGATTGTTCTTTTGTCTAAATATTTCAACCTCAATTATTTAGGATGTTTGTCCAACTTTTAAAGATTTTGATTTAAAATTTACACTTGTTTTGTAATGTCGATTTTTATGTCAGGATTAATGTCCATTCCCCTATAACCAAATGATCCCTATGATAATTTTATTAATCTTCAGATATAAATGTTTTTCTTGTTAAAATGTTTCATCCTCCAAACAAGTACGAACTAGAAAATATTAATTTGTCTGGAAAACTATATTTTTCAAAAAAAAATATATGTCATTTCTCATAAAACACCTTTTGAAAAACAACTTTCATCATACCAAACACATATATCGAATTAATAAAAAGTAGCTAGCCTTGAGAAATTGCAAAATTAGAAAGAAGCATTAACTGGATCATCACATTCACCAAACTCACTACCGCGATCAACATAAATGTGGAGGTCCAAGATTCTTGAAGAGATAATCTACGTCATAAAAATTTCAATACATTGCTGGAAATTAGTATCTTTTGCTCCCAATGATATGTTATTTGTTACGACAAGTGAAAATGACTGGTTGATATAAAAGTAAATCATATATTACTTATACATGCGGTGTGATCACTATGAAGGAAGAATCAATAACAAAAATATAAAAATGCATAGATAGTTTACCTAAAAGCCAATGTGAGTACAATAATAAAAAGTGTATCCCGTAAATGTTAAGGATACACCAAATGTTATGCTAAATTAAGATGCAGTATAATTAGTCCCACAAATAATTAATCCCTTATATAATATATAATCAATCAACCAAAAGGTTATGTAATGGCAGGATAAATAGGTTTGATAGTAAACAAAATAATAATCCCAGGTCAAGAAATTATGAAAGCTTGTAATCTAATACTGGACATTAGTTCCAAATAGAAAAATTAAAAAAATGAACTATCCAAGTCATACAAAAAAAATAGTATCCAAAAACATGAAAGATGCAATTTCCACTTGAGAAAACAACTTTGTCATTGATAGTCTTGATAGCATTGGATCGTTATATTGATAATTCATCAGAATAAATTGCTATTCTTGAAAACTGAACACTGGATGTCAGTGCATATGTATGATTAAGGTAAAATCTTAAGGATTTTATGGATGCGACGAAAAATATTTTCTTGAAAAATAAGTATTGTGTTTTTCAAAAAAGAGTCTTTTTTGAAAACTTTTTTTCCTGAAAGGAGGAATTTGACTACTTCCAAGACACACGCACATCTTTTTCTTAATACTGAATAATTTCATGATAGCAATACCCAATTTTATAAGGACTCGTTAATCAATCGTAACAAGGATATTAGAGATTATAATCCTGGCCAAGCATGTCAACAAAGTTAGTCAAATAAGGAAGGAGGAAAGTGTAAAGGCAGGAGGAAAGTGTACAGACAGGAGGAAAGTGTAAAGGCAGGAGGAAAGTGTAAAGGCATGCAGAAGCCGTATTGATCTTTTAGAAGTCTATGCGTCCACACTACGGGTCCACACAGTTTAGTTTTATTATAAATAGAACATTTTGCCTTCATTATTTTATCATTCACTATCCAAAAGAGTAAGAACACAGAGAGTTATACACCTAGATAAATATTGTAGTCTTGAGTGTCCTCTTTAGTGTGTTATTCCTTTTACAAGAGAGAAATGTTTATATATTATTTTCTCCTTATAATTGAGAGTAGTGTACTCCCATATTTATACACTCAATCTTTCTACCCCGTCGTTTTTCCTTCTATGTATTTTCATTATTTATTATCATATCAAACTTTAGTTGTGGTGCTTCCTCCTACCAACAGTGGTATCAAAGTCTTGGTTATTCTGTCTGTTTTATGCGAAGGTACTATCCGTGAATAGTAAATTTTCGTGAATAGTAAAATTCAGTGAAAATACTATTCACGTGAATAGTAAAATTTGGTGACGATACAGTTTGTCTCGATTGTTAGCAAAAATATTTAGAAACAATCTAGAAGGGTGTGAAGCAAATAACAATGTTGAGTACAACAAAGTTTGACGTTGAGAAATTCAATAGGACTAATTTCTCATTGTGGAAAATGAAAATAAGGGAGATATTGAGAAAAGAAAATTGCCTAGTTGCAATTGAAGGCAGACCCACAGACTTTAACTTTACTGATGACAGCAAGTGGAACGACATAGACAGTAATACAGTTGCTGATCTACACTTGGCACTAGTTGATCAAGTGTTTCTAGTGTGGCTGAAAAACGGACCGCGAAGGAAATATGGGATACTCTTACGGGATTGTATGAGGCCAAGTCTTTGCATAATAAAATCTTCTTAAAAAGAAGATTGTATACTCTTCGAATGGTAGAGTCCATGCCGGTTACTGAACACATCAATACTTTGAATACTCTGTTTTTGCAACTTACAACAATGGGTTGCAAAATAGAGGGGACTGAACGTGTGGAGCATCTACTTCAAAGTCTACCTAACTCGTATGATCAACTTATCATCAACCTGATGAACAATACAAACAGTCTAGTTTTCGATGAAATTGCAGCCGCTGTCCTAGAAGAAGAAAATCGGCGCAAAAATAAGGAAGGCAGACAAGCAAGTTCGCAGCAAGCTGAAGCTTTGGCGATGGTGAGAGGAAGACCAATGGAACGTGGCCCCAGTGGGAGTCACAATCATGGTAGATCTAAATCAAGAAGTAAGAAGAATATCAAGTGTCACAACTTTGGCAAGAAAAGGCACATCAAGAAAGATTGTTGGTTCAAGAAGAAGAGTGAACACCCTGAGTCATCAAATGCTCAAGGGAATGTTGCAAATACCTCGAATGATGGTGATATTTTATGTAGTGAAGCAATATCAAATAATGAAGGCAGAAAACGTTTCACTGATGTCTAGATCATGGACATAGGAGCAACAAGGCACATGACTTCCCGGAGAGAATGGTTCCATCAATATAAACCTATCTCAGGAGGATCTGTGTTCATGGGAGACGATCATGCTTTGAATGTTATTGATATTGGGTCCATCAAAATAAAGATGTATGATGGCATGGTACGCACCATCCAGGAGGTACGACATGTGAAAGACTTGAGAAAGAATCTATTGTCTTTGGGACAATTAGATGATAATGGATGTTCATATAAGACTCATGGTGGAGTCATCAAAATATTGAAAGGAGCGCTTGTAGTGATGAAAGTAGAAAAACTTGTTGCAAATCTATATGTGCTTAAGGGTGAAGCACACCAAGAAGGAGAAACATCAACCGTGTCAGCAAGTTCATTTGAAGAATCGATGATGATGTGGCATCGCAAACTTGGCCATATGTCGGAACGAGGTTTGAAGATTCTTGCTGAGCAAAAGCTTCTTCCAGGGCTCAAAAAGGTTTCACTACCTTTTTGTGAGCATTGTGTTACCAGTAAGCAACATAGATTGAAGTTTAGCAGTTCCTTTGCTAAAAGCAAGGAAATATTAGATCTAGTCCACTCTGATGTCTGGAAAGCACCGGTGGAGTCCCTAGGAGGAGAAAAATATTTCGTGTCATTTATCGACAATTATTCCAGGAGATGTTGGGTGTATCCAATCAAGAGAAAGGCAGATGTTTTTCTAGTTTTCAAAGAGTTCAAAGCGCGGGTGGAACTTGAATCTGAGAAAAGGATCAAGTGTTTGAGGACAGATAATGGAGGAGAATACACTAGTGATGAATTTGATAACTTCTGTAAACAAGAAGGTATCAAAAGGCAGTTCACAGTGGCATATACTCCACAACAAAATGGAGTAGCAGAGCAAATGAACAAAACCTTGTTGGAACGGACAAGAGCTATGTTGGCAACTGTAGGGTTGAAAAAACCATTCTGGGTAGAAGCAGTCAAAACTGCTTGTTATGTGATCAATCGGTCACCATCAACTGCAATTGATCTAAAAACGCCAATGGAGATGTGGACAGGAAAACCAACTGATTATTCTCGCTTACATATATTCGGAATTCCTGCTTATGTTATGTACTACGCCCCAAGAAAAATCGAAGTTGGATCTGAAATCCAGGGAATGCATTTTCTTAGGGTATGCTGATGGAGTCAAGGGGTATCGCTTGTGGGATCCCACTGCCTGCAAGGTGGTAATCAGCAGGGATGTTGTATTTTTTGAAAATAAGATACAAGCCAAAGAAGGTACTTCAACAGAAAAATCAGAGTCTACTACAGTTGAAGTTGAAAAGATAGAAGAAGCCCCAGTTTCTTCTGAAGCAGCACCAGAGCATGAAGAACAAGAGCAAGCTGAGATTGAAACTCCACAAGTTCGACGGTCAACTCGGGAGAGAAGAGAACTAGCTTGGCACTCAGATTATTCTATGGAGGGCAATTTTGCGTACTGTCTATTAACAGAAGATGGAGAGCCTTCAACTTTTCACGAGGCTATGAAAGGCCAAGAATCATCTCTGTGGATGGCAGCAATGCAAGAAGAAATTGAAGCTCTTCATAAGAATAAAACATGGGATGTTGTTCAATTACCACGAGAAAGGAAGGCCATTGGAAACAAATGGGTCTACAAGATCAAATGAAATGGTAATGATCAAGTGGAGAGGTACCGTGCAAGTTTGGTGGTGAAACGATTCGCTCAGAAAGAAGGTATAGACTTCAACGAGATATTTTCTCCAGTGGTTCAACTCACAACAATTCGAGTGGTCCTAGCGATATGTGCTACATTTGACTTGTACTTGGAACAGTTAGATGTCAAAATTGCATTTCTTCATGGAGAGCTTGAAGAAGAAATATATATACTCCAACCAGAAGGTTTTGAAGAACAGGGAAAAGAGAACTTGGTTTGCAGATTGAACAAATATCTATACGGTCTCAAACAGGCACCGAGGTGTTGGTATAAGAGATTTGATTCCTTCATTATAAGCCTTGGATACAACAGACATAGTTCAGATCCTTGTGTTTATTACAAGAGATTTGGTGATGGTGATTTCATTATTTTGCTGTTGTATGTTGACGACATGTTGGTAGCAGGCCCCAATAAAGATCGTCTCACAAATTTAAAGGCAAGTTGGCTAGGGAGTTTTAAATGAAGGAATTGGTACCAACAAACAAGATTCTAGGGATGCAAATTCACTAAGACAGAAATAATAGGAAGATTTGGCTTTCTCAAGAGAACTACTTGAAGAAAATCTTGCGACGCTTCAAGATGCAAGACTGTATGTCAATTTCTACCCCACTTCCTATTAATTTCAAGTTATCCTCTAGCATGAATCCTAGCAATGAAGCAGAGAGCATGGAGATGTCTTGAGGACTGTATGCATCAGCAGTGGGAAGTTTAATGTTCGCCATGGTATGTACAAGACCAGACATTGCACAAGCAGTGGGAGTGGTTAGTCGATACATGGCTAATCCTGGTAGAGAGCATTAGAATGTTGTTAAGAAGATCCTGAGATATATCAAGGGTACCTCAGATGTTGCAATATGTTATGGAGGATCAGATTTACTGTTAAAGGTTATGTTGATTCAGATTATGTAGGTGATCTTGATAAAAGCAAGTCCACCACAGGTTATGTATTTACTCTTGCTGGAGGAGCTGTAAGTTGGATTTCAAAACTGAGGTCTATTGTGGCTACATCTATGACGGAAGCAGAATGTGTAGCAGTTACACAAGCTAGCAAAGAGGCAATATGGATGCAGATGTTACTGGAGGAGCTGGGGCACAAACAAGGGAAGGTTGCTCTATTTTGTAACAGTCAGAGCGCTTTGCATCTTGCAAAGAATCCGGAATTTCATTCAAGGACAAAGCACATACGAGTTCAGTATCACTTTGTTCGTGAGAAGGTGGAAGAAGGCAGTGTGGATATTCAAAAAATTCACACTAATGACAACCTAGCAGATATGTTTACGAAGCCAATCAACAGTAACAAGTTTATATGGTGTCGATCTTCTATTGGCCTAGCAGAAACGTAACATTGCAGTGATTAGGTAGAAAGGATAGTGTGAAGACATAGTTGATTCTCAATTAAATCTTCAAGTGGGAGAATGTCAACAAAGTTAGTCAAATAAGGAAGGAGAAAAGTATAAAGGCAGGAGGAAAGTGTAAAGACAGGTGGAAAGTGTAAAGGCATGCAGAAGCCATATTGATCTTTTAGAAGTCTACGTGTCCACACTACGCATCCACACGGTTTAGTTTTATTACAAATACAACATTTTGCCTTCATTATTTTATCATCCACTATCCAAAAGAGTAAGAATACAAAGAGAGCTATACACCTAGATAAATATTGTAGTCTTGAGTGTCCTCTTTAGTGAGTTATTCCTTTTACAAGAGAGAAGTGTTTATATATTATTTTCTCCTTGTAATTGAGAGTAGTGTATTCCCATATTTATATAGTCAATATTTCTACCCCGTGGTTTTTTCTTTTATGTATTTTCATTATTTGTTATCATATCAAACTTTAGTTGTGGTGCTTCCTCCTACCAACTAAGCATTCCAAAAATTGAATTAAATCCCATGTAGGATATAAATATATTATATAAAAATGAATTTCTAATTTTTGCTGATTTTAGCTAATACCAATAATCAAACTTGAAATAATGTAATACCAAATTAGATAGAAGCATAACCTGATCATCCGAGCAAACTTGATTAAACTCACTACTTTGTTCATTAGGTAGGTTAGCACTTGGAGGATCAAGATTTTGGAAGAGAATAATCATATTATTGAGATTGAAATATGCATCACAATTTTCCTTCTCATTTAAATCACTTCCTACAATATCACCCTCATATGATGTCGCGATAATATTTCTTAGATCAGACATGTTTGGTTCACCAAAATATTGCTGAAAATTTGTATTTGGTGCTCCCAATCTATTAATAGTCATACTTCAATATAAGTATCAGACATCATTGTGCTACCTGGATATGTTGTCACATTATCCATATTGACATTCAAGTTGTAGTCATTAACTCTCGCATTTCCAATATCTGTACCAAACATTATTCCGTTATCTGAATATGTTGTTCCATGGACCACATCAAGATCCAAACTGTAATTACTTTGAATATGATGATATCCACTATCAAATGTCAGGCCAGGCCTATAATTAGTGTTTCCAATAATTGGTCCATGTAGCCCTTGTGAACCCAGCATTTCAAAAATTATTTCATGTTGGCATTGTAATCCCCCACCAACATTATTTTGTACAAACAAAAATTGGTTATTGAATGGATTATCGATGCTAAGGTAGTGGGGTTGAACTTGAAGTTGTGGGCTATATAGTTGTTGTTGAATTAAACTCTCTTCTCTAGCGAAAATACTGTCTGTATTGAGAGTAGGAAATGGAAACTCTTGGCCTCTTTGGGTTTAATCTGGGTTGTGTTGCAGATTTGATACATCAGTTTGAAGACGAGACATTGTCCCAAATTTTCTAAAGCTACTTCTTTGTTGAGCACCACTTGATGGTTCCGATGACGAATATATTTTCGCTCTTCTGGAGCTCTCCAATTGTTTCTATGGCATTTTTGAGAGGTTTTAGAAAAAAATAAAAAGAGAATTAGACCGTGAACATTTTTATCATTTTTAATAAAAACATATTTTTAGTGCTTGGCAAATGGTGAACAATAAAAATTTTATGAAACAATATTAATTAAAGATTGATAATAATATTATTTCATTGAACTACAAAATAATAGAAATTAGCGATGAATATTAATTTCAAATACTAAACATGTAACAAAAGTCTATCGCTAATCCTCTTTAATTAGCGAGAGTTTTGATAAGACTTTGAGTACTAAAGATTGATAATAATGTCTAAATATTTAAGGGTGAAAGAGAAACAAAATATAATTTTTTGTTCTTCTTTTTATTCAAGATTAAAATTAAGAGAGTTGTAAAAAACAATAACTTCCCGGAGAAGTGTTTGACAAGAAAACAATTTTCAAGAAAAATATTTTCTAGTACACAAATACAAGAAAATAACTATAAAAAATAAGTTTATTTGAAAAATAACTTTCTCCATACCAAACACACACAAATAATACATAATTTACCACTTAAATTTTTTTAAAGATGTACCTGAAGATGACTTACAACTTGCGCCTTTGTAAGACCAGACACATTCTTCAACTCAAGAATCTCTTTTGGAAAACATCCTACATGTTTCATAAGAATTTATTTTTAATATAATAACTATAATATTCCCAAATCAAGTCGAGGTATAGGTAATGTAAATACAACAATCAGTATGCCTTAATTTCAAACAAGTTGATATTAGCTAAAGTATGAATTCACACTGTTCATATCACTCCATGTAAATGAATAGTCAAAAAATTTAATTAATAATGAAGTAAACTTACTTTCTTCACCAAGTTGTTCTACAACTTCCATAAATTTGGCATGAAGATCCACAGTCCATTTTATAACAGTCGTTTGCCTAACAACCTTATCAATAGCAATGATTTGACTTCCACCTTCATTAATCTGCGTGCTTTTTGTACCTTTCTTCCCGCTCAACTCGTATTTTCTATTTGATACGAAATCGTTTTCATCCTCATGCATATCATTGCTTTGTTCATCAATATCAGACACATTTTTCTTTTCTCCAAGTTGTTATTCATTATCTCCAACAATATCACTGTTACTGATATCATCAATATTTATCTAGACTCTTCTTTTTTCAGATCCTTCTCTCGCTTTCTCTCTTTGTAATTTCTCCCTCAATATAAATTGCCACAAGTATTTCACAATTTTCTCATCAAATGGCTTTTTAAGGTAAAGATAAGCTCCCTCATCTAAAGCTTTCTTCGCTAAGAGCTCATTGTGTTCATCACATACAACTACATAATTATTTCGAGAAGTTAGAAATTAGAACTTAATTATGCTATACATTATGTGAATAGTTAATTTCATGCATATTCACTGAAATTAATTAATCATAATAGCAAAGATACTAAACAACGTTTGTCATTTACTTTTTAAAAAAATAAAAATTAGCGATCAATAATTTATGTCAGCTAAACAACGAAAGTTCATTGTTAATCATATTTAACACTATAGAAAGTTCATTTAACTAATAACTATTTAATGATTAACTATCGGCAAATTTTATATCTAATCTTTTTTTTAATATACCAACTAAAATAACTGACTTTACCCATAATAGACGCCATAAGTAAAAGAGTAGATAAATACTTACTAAGTGGAATTATATCCAAGGCCACAACTTGAGCTAAGAGTTTAAAAGAAATCAGATTCGATGAATCGACATTGATTATCATCACATCGATATTTTCTGTTCCTTTGAAAAGCATTGACATTGCAGTCGAAACTGTACCCACCGTCGTAACTATACCAGTGTTCATTGAAAGTCAGGTATAGAAAATTATATATAAATAATCATGAGAGTTTGTTTATTTCTCATATAAAAACTCAATCATAAAATTTCAAGTTGTATTACTACATCTTAGTTTATGCAATTGAACATAGTAAGCAACTTATATTATAATCGATGTATACAATTTTAGAGAGGTTCATATAATAAAGCTATATATATAGTATTAGTTGGATAAATCATAAGATTATATAGAATAGAGAAGTTCATATAGGAATATGTTGTTAAAATATCTATTTCAATTTATTCAAATGATTTGTTGAAAATAAACACTCGATACATATTATTGTCGACACCATAGATAATATGATTAAGATTAAAGTTTTGAGATAATCTTATTTTATGAATATGTAACCAATAATTTTATAAGATGTAGCAAAGAGGAAAGGATTTATCAATAAATTAAGATTTAATATTCTCATTTGACTTATCTATTGTCCTGTCAATGATCTTTTATGTCTTGCCATCGATAAGATAATTAATCTAATTGAATATGAAGATATTAATAGAAATTTATATGAAATCCATGAGTCATTGCATGTATACATAATAATATAATAATAATTTAATTGAATTCAAGAATCTAAGTTATGTATGACAACAAAAGTACAAACACCAATAAACCGACAAAAGTATTATATATCTTTATAGAATATTAAGCTGCAAATTGATAAAATACACTTTTTAAAAAGAGGTATTACCTATTATAATAGTTCTTAATGGATTACAATGAGGGTGTATTTTTTATCTTTCGTATCTAAAATGAAACCCTAACCCATTATTTAGACATTAACTTTGAGTTTCAGAAGTTTTCAAGAATAGAAAAAGAAAAAAGAACTTCCTTTTTTCATTCAGATTTTGCTTTATCTATCTCTCTCTCTACACACACACACACACTCTTTATTATCCCAGAAAAGTAAAGTTTTATTCCTATTTATAATATATTACTTTTGTTACCATTATAGAATTATTTGCTTTATTCATGTGCACTATATGGTACCTACAAAAGTAGCTAGAAAATAAAGCTAAGTCAGAAGAATTTAACAAACCTTGGACAAGAAACAATCAATGAATACTAACTTTGTAATAAAGAAGCCAAACAAATTAAAAATAAGCCATAAAACACACCTAAACTATACTAAAAGTGTTGGTTATATACTTTTTTTGCAGGGTAAAATAGTTTAAAATGAATCACCATTTTAAGATAGTTTTCCGATAAGACAATTACAGCATTTACTTATTCTTTTCAAATATTTTGAAAACTATCTATTGTCATTACAAATTAAAGTATAATAAGTAACAAAATCACTATTAAAATTGAGCAGAAATAAAATAATAATATTTAGCAAGTATCCAATAAACTAGATCCAATTTCTTCCCTTTCAAATTAAGAAAGAAAATTAATAAAATTAAAATATTTTAAAATTCAAGATGTGCATACAGTCAAAAGGTTGAAATAACATGTTTATATATTTAAAAAAATTAAAAGATGAAATATTTATTGTTTAATTATAATTGAAAAACAAAGCTTCTTGAAATTAAAAGGGCAATTTTTAATTAAACAAAAAAAATAGGAAGGAAAATATTTTTATTTTATGAAAATCAATTCTCCCTGCTTTCTTTCTGTACATATAATAAAATATTAAAAACATTTATCTCAAAATTAATGATAATGATTACCAGATCTGTTCTTGTCTTGTCCTTCTCTTGCCCTTTCTCTTCCCTCCTATTACCAAAGTTTGTGCCTCCACCACCCAAGAAAAATTATTCTTTTTAAATAATAAATAGATTGATAAAGATTAATGATCTATACCTTCAAAATTCATTTTTGAGAGATTTAAGTAATTTATTCCTCCAGCTGTATGTCATTCTAGGCCAATTGACAAAGAAAAATTCCCCCTTTTTTCTATGGATAGATCAAGTGTAAAATCCAACTGCAAGTTGATTAAATAATTAAAATTAACATAAAATTGATTCTCTAGGAAAATTCATTAAAATTGGAACAACATAGATAATTAACATCTATGTTGATTAAATAATTAAAATTAACATAAAATTATCCATCCCTTTTGACAAATCATTTACATCTTTATGGAGGCACCTAATAGAGGGCTTGTCATGCTTATAGATAGAGCCTAAAGTGGAGAATCTAATTTTGTTCTTTATAACCACACAAAACTCATTTATTAACTAGTAAAACAACTTATACAAATGCAGAAATAGTGTTATAACAACAAGGAAAACAAAAATTTAAGATATATAAATGAAATCTAAATTGAGATAGATGTTAAAATCACAAATGAGATAACAAGAATTATATCAATTAGATCCATTATAAAAAGGAAATCACACAAAATTTAGCTATACCAAAGAACCCAAGGTTATGAGTTATATTATGTATTTTTAAAGATGTCACCTTTATAGTTGTAAGACTTTATCAGGTCATCCATCTTAGTAACAAATGCTTTGTCATTATCAACCAGCATGACACGAACTTTTTCTGTCATAACAAAATAGGGAGCTTTCATTGGATTATCTCTTCCCTCAACAGTTTGAGAATTTTCTTCTTCAGACATAACAAGGAGGAGATACAAGAAAATAATTTGTTATATAAAATGTTGAGACACTTAACTCTTTTAATAGGATCTATATAACACTCTATGGACTAGTGGACTTGTTTAGGGCTGACGAAACAAATAATTTTTATTTGACCTATTTGATTCTTTTTCTTTCTTGAGTCAAGAGGTATACTTTTGTCTTTTTTTTCTTTTCCTTTTATATCAGTTTTGTAAGTAAGTTAAATTATTATTGATAAAATTATTTTTCAGTGTCTAGTTACTTAAACGTATTTTTCAAGGAAACATTTTCAGTTATAAGGAAAAATGACTTCTATTACTTATGGGATTTGAGTGAGTACTCATTTCCAATAAAAATATATAATACTTAAGTTTTTACTTTTTTTTCGATTAGTTTAACCAATACTTACATATTATTATCAACTAATAGTATTCAAAGGCATCACAAAATAATTATCTCCTTATCATATCCTTCCATATTGTATCATGACTAAAGATTAAAATCGATCTAGAAAATAATTTTACTCGTCATGTTTTTCTTTTTCACATTCTTTAAGAAATCATTAACTAAAAAGGTCATTTGACTAAATTTTCTTTTTTAATTTTTATCTCAATATAATATAATTCACTTTTTTCACGTGAATTAACATCTTATTCAAAAAGAAAGATCTCGAATAGCTCGAGTTTTTTTTATGTATATTATATGGATGATCCAATCTACAAGGACACATTAATCTCTAATCACATTTATTGAGCAAGGTTGAATGTGAAAACTAACAACTAGTTATATCTTGGTTTTCTAAAATAAAATCTATGTTAGATCAGTTATTTTTAATAAACACAACAACTAAAATGGACTGGAGGGAGCATGTAAGTGACATTAAAGGTTAAAGATAAATGCAGTTTCAAAATAGATTGCCTCGAAAATTTTAAATGTTTGAAGATTTATATAAGTGAAATTCTTGTATTTCTACCTAAAGTTCACGCAAAAAATGATTGGACTTCAGTCATTTTGCTATAGAGCTGAAGTTAAGTTAATTTTGTCTGAGTTCAACTATTTTTATTATTTAATATTCAGTAATATGCACATGACTTCAGAAATAAGTGATTGAAATTGGGCAAAATAATTGAATTTCAACCATATTTTTGAACTTCAACAACTTCAGGCAAAAATGGCTAGACTTTTTCAGTACTAACTTATGCAACTTCAGGCAAAATGAATAGACTTTTCAAGATTAATTTCAGATATTATATATCTAAAAGATATATAGAAGTATTTACACGTGATAAAAATAAACGACACAAGTTAAATGACGATGTCAAAACTGGATATCTGTATATTTCACCTGCCATACAACAAGAAGAGGTTTAGCAAAGTAAGTTGGCAAAAAACGGCCATTTGAGGACATCCAATTAAAACACCAATTGGACCCAAACACTTTATTTGGTTGGTGGAACAATAATAATAAGTTCGAGATATTCCAAGAGATTACTTTATTCTACGTTTGGTAATGGGCATCATTTAGTCCCAAGATTATTTTATCTCAGTGTTTTAGTATAAATGATG
The DNA here is from genome assembly GCA_035772735.1 of Datura wrightii. NCBI lineage: Eukaryota > Viridiplantae > Streptophyta > Magnoliopsida > Solanales > Solanaceae > Datura > Datura wrightii. Next base: position 189,570,533 of record JASDFA010000018.1, on the reverse strand, counting down.
GATTAAGTTATTCAATATAGAGGGTGAGATAAAATAATCATATGGATATCCCAACCTATGAGATATCCTTGTCTATATCATCTCACCAACCAAACAACACTTGTAGAAGAAGTCATTTTTCTGGTTTCTGTTTTCTTTGAAATATAGTAGTAATGAACTTGAAGTATGATGCTAGAAAGATATAGCGAAAAGTCACAAAAAGAAAAAAATATAATCAAGATATGGTTAAATATGTGAATTAGAGTGATTCAACAATAGATAGGAAATTTATGTCATATAATGTCTATCAACTAAAAGTCCCAACCTAGACTTCACCATATGAACTCATTATTTCCACCACCAAATCAACAAATACTCCTAAACCATAACACACATGATATAATAAATCATTTCTCAAATAATATCTAAGAAAGCAAGCAATAACCAACCTCAAAAGCCAAGCAAATGAGCCACGAGCTCTCAATAAATCTTCTTCCCATTTTGAATCACTTCAGAAAAGCTTCAATCTTTCAAAACCATACTCTACGTGAGTATATAAGTCTAGCAACACTCATATTACTATACTTCTATTCCAAGCCAAAAAAGTCAATTCAAAAATCAACCCCGAGCTCCAAGGTCAAAATAGAAATTTCATTTCAAATTAATTTATCATAATGCAAGGTCAAGTTTATGATTCTCTTATGATATTGATTCTCCTAGGCCTTAATATATGGTTTATGATTTATGATATGATTTCCTACAAGTACTCCTCATGAATTTATAAATTTCAAGTATGGTGATTTTCTTAAACATGAATGCTCTTCACAATTTATGAGTTTATGATTTTGGCCGACTCACGGGCCCTTATTTCGTGGCTATTCATGTATTTCAAGTATGATCAAGTATGTTATGATTTAACTAGCCATGAACTTCCCGTATGATTTCACGATAATTATATGAGCACTCATGTGCATGATTTTGGGAGTAGTATCTAGCACCGAGTAGGCCCAACATACAGGTAAACTCCGTGATCTCAGAACTATGCGTCAAAGTAGGTTTATACTCATGGTGACTCTAGGTGGGTCCCATTAGTGATATCACGCCACTTACGTCCTTGCCTTGGCAAGTTTGGAACGGCTCTGCCCACTTGAGTGAGATAGTAATTGGGGCATGATGTAAGCTTTATCATGATGGTGTCGGTTAAGACGAGTCCTCCCATTGTTCCCTCATGATTTATGCATTGTCATGTTTATGATACTATGGCTCAAGTTATGATTTACAAGCTTCCTCTTATGATTGCGATTATGGATAGTTTTGAAAACCTTGAGCCCTCATGTTTATGCTATGATTATCATTTCATGTTTTAAACTGTCCTACTCTTATAAACTCTTATGTATTTTATTAGTCTGTTTTACTTACAGTATATACTCATTACATTCAAAGTACTGACTGCATACCCTATGTTGTATCATTTCATGATACATGTTTGAGAGATCAGATTCAGTCATGTCATTAGTCCTACTTTCGTATTAGTTCAGTTTAGCCAGTGTTGGTGAGTCTTTATCTTCCGAGGAAGATCAGTTTAGTCTGTTGTTTTGTTATTCCAGTTACAGACTTTTGTCGAACTAGCTGGGGGTGTTGTCCCATAAGCTTATCAGTTATGTGAGAGACTATTCGGATAATATATAGAATCTTAGCTTGTCAGCGTTGACTCGATTTATGATCATTGTGTGTGTAGAATTCCGCTTATTCATGTTTAGCTTATCAGTTTTTGTAATTTATGCTTTTTAGCCGCTATGTTTATTCCATGGGTCGACTTGGAGCCATTCAAGGTTCTAGGTTCCATGTATCGGTCCTAACCTATGTTTGGGATGTGATAAACTTGGTACTATAGCAAAGGTTCAGAGTGTCCTAGGGTGTTTGAAGCCGCATTAAGTAAAGTCTTTTCTATGGGTGTGAAACGCGCCATATTTATGGGGGAGAGGCTACAGGACGTTTTAGAAAATTTTTCTTCTTTCATGATCTATGTCGTGCGATGAAGTATTCCTCTATCCTTCTAATTCATGTTATATGCATTTCTATAATCATGCCTCCACACCGTATGAATGGAAGTAGGAATGCGAATGGAGATGGCCATGAGGATGGCAACGGGGATGAGCATCATCAGACCCCACCAGCACCAGCAGGTCCTTTGCCCGAGTAGGTCTCTCATGTCAAGTTTAGGGAAGTTTTTCAATTGTTGGCTTAAGCCTTGACCGCTCAGGTCAACCAGCAGGTAGTAGCCCATGTCCCTCAGCATGGGAATGCAGTGGCAGCTCGAGTTAGGGATTTCCTCAGGATGAATCCCCCTAAGTTCCTTGGGTCGAGAGTGGATGAGGACCCACATGAGTTTCTGGAAGAGATATAGAAGATCATTCAGATTATGGGGGTGACGGGAGAAGAGAGCGTAGACTTATCCTCCTATTAGCTGAAGGGAGTTGCTTATATTTGGTACCGTTAGTGGAGGGATGGTAGGGCAGTGGGCGTAGTTCCCATGAGCTGGGATGAGTTCATGACAACTTTCTTAGACAGGTTCTTCCCTAGGGAGTTGAGGGAGGCAAAGGCGACAGAGTTCGTCAACTCGAGGAAAAATGATATGACAAGGGGTGGCAATTGGGGCGGGGCAGAGCAGGAAATAATTTAAATGGGGGTGGGGGGTGGGGGGGGGGACAGAGTGGGTCAAGGAAAAATATTATTTCTAAAATTTTTTAATGGGTTGGGTAGAGAAGGGTAAGACTCAAATTAAAAAAAATTGAAATTGTCGGTAATAGTTTATACCGAAAGGATGTGACCTTCTTGTGCAATATCATGTCAATATTTTAAAAGATGGGAGGATTATCATCTTTAGACATAGTCCTGAGAGAAATGAATTTTCTTATTAAAGTATGTTTTTGGTTCTTTTGCAATAAAAAAATTATACTCATTATTTCATTTTAATTTATTTGTCTTAGTTACTATTTAAATAATTAAAAGAATATTTTCTTTGATCATAATATTTTTAAATATTTTCTACATATTTTGAATGATAAACAATTATGACTTACAATAGTTTTTATGTAATTTCTAAATATGTAAATTTTATTTTTTAAAAACTGAAGATTGTATGTTCATATTTACACCAAACATTATTTAGTTTAACCTTCGTGTTCCGAATCAAGCCAAATAAATTATAACAAAGAGTAAATTTTACTTACCAAATTAGAAAAAATTATTTTTGTAAAGTTGAAGGATGAAAAGTGAGACATCGCAATAAAGTATTTATCCAATTAACTTTCATTTATAGATGGTAAAGAAGTTTTAAAAAAATTCATGTTGCTAAATGAAAAAAAGAAAGAATAAATAACATAAACAGGGCGGGGCGTGGGGGGGGGGGGGGGGGAAGTTTTTTGAAAATGCTAAATAGTGCAGGGCGGGGCGGGTTAAAATCTAAATAGGTTAAAGCTTGCCCCGGCTTAACCTGCCTTACCCGCCCTGTTGCCATCCATAGATATGACGGTCAAAGAATATGCTTCGGAGTTCACCCGACTGTCCAAGTATGCATCGGAGATGGTTGTAAATCAGAGAGCCCATATGAACAGGTTTGTGTATGGGGTGTCAGATTCGCTAATCAAGGAATGTTGGAAAGCAATATTGAACAGTGATATTAATTTCTCCCGATTGGTGATATACACCCAACAGATTGAGGCGGATGAGATGAAGGAAAGGTAGAGAGAGTCCAAAAGGGCTAGGACAGGCATCTTTGGGTTATTCCAATAGAGGCATAGTGGTAGACATCGTTAGCAGTCCTACTAAAATTCATCGACCCCGGTGTTGTCATCAACCAGTGTCCCATCCAAACCTCGGGGTGATCGGAGAAGCAAGGCATCAGGTTTAGGGGGACAGAGGGACACACCAGTAGAACACACTTTTCCAGTCTACGGAAAATATGGTAAGAACCACATAGGAGAATGTCTAGTTGGACCAGATGCTTCGAGTATGGTAAACCCGGGCACATGTGCAACTAGTGCCCTTTGGCTAGGCAGGGCGATAACAGAGGTTGTGCCCAGACTACCATTTCAGCGCAACCCCAGTAGCACGTCCTTCTCAGCAGGGTGCATGCACTACTACTGGTGGTGGACAATGTCACAACAGGTTTTATGCCCTCTCATCACGTCAGGAGCATGAGGTCTCTCCAGATGTAGTCACTGATATGTTGCGAGTATTTCATCTTGATGTGTATGCATTGTTAGATCCAAGGCTACCTTATCTTTTGTGACTCCTTATGTTGCTATTAGTTTCCAAGTTAGTCCCGAAATCTTATCAGAATCCTTCTCAGTCTCTACTCTAGCTACAAGAAAAATGGTCTTTAGAGAAGGAAAATATGGTCGTTAAAAGTCTAAATCCGATCGCTATTGGTTAATAACGACCGAAAATAATCTGATCGTCATCGGTCGTTAAAAGCCTTAACGTTACAAGTTCAATCCAGTCGTTAAATATCCTTTAGCAACGACAAAATATCCGTTCGTTATACTTTCTTTCAGCGACCAAATTTTTCCTTCGTTAATTTTCATTCCACTCGTTAAGTCCTATATACATTGCGTCAAATACATTAGTTATAAATGCTTTTAGTGATCAGATTTTGCTTTCGCTAATTTTCTCATATCAATAACTATTTTACAAGTCATTATAACCTTTGCTGCAAATCACATTAGATCATTATGAATATCTTTTTTTGTATTCATGTAATATTAAAAGTCAATTACAAAGAGTTGAAGTATCACATTATTAAAAAAAAACCTATCCATCCAAATCATGCAACTAGGCCTATCTAAAGAGCCGAGCCGGCTCGGAGATTGGCTCGACTCGATAAAAGCTATCAAAGCTTGGACTCGATTGAGCCGGCTCGACTTGACTCAGTTGGCTCAATTTAAGAAATAATATTCTTTCATTAAGCTCAATTATAAAGTACATTAGAAATTTAACATAACATATTATGTTAATTTAACATTATATAATTAATATTTATTCAATGTTAGTGAATTTTTAACCACAATATAACTTGAGCGTACTATATCATTATGGGTGTTCATAGTTCGCTTTCGATCAACTTTTTATTATAATCAAAATCAAATCAATTTTTTAATTATTTAAAATCAAGTCAAATTAAACATAATACATATTCATCGATGTGGTTGTTGTCGGATGTGGTTATATTTTTTTCCATTTTAAAAAAATCTAATGTTATTCGTCTCTTTATTTTTCTTCCTACAATTACCAAAAAAAAAATCATTATTTGTCCACTTATAATCCTTTGATATCCTTTTACTATGGTGAGTACGATTTCTTTGAATTATTCAGAAAATGTCTTGAGATCTATAAGTATTAATTAAGCGAATAAAATTTTAAAAAAATATTAAAAAGTCTAGATAAAAAAGAGCCGGCTCGGCTCGGCTCGCGCTCGGTCAAAATGTAAAAAAGCTCGATTGAGCTTGGCTCGGCTCGATTTAGCTCAGTACTATTTAAAGCTCGGTAAGGCTTGGCTCAAGCTCGGCTCTGCTCGATACACACTCGGCTCGGCTAGGCTCGGTTAGGTTCGGCTCGGGCTCGGCTCTATGCCCAGGCCTACATGCAACACTATATTTGTCATTTCCTAACAAAAAAAAGAAAATAGAATTGTAACATATCGAACGGAAACATCTTTGAAAAACCCCAAACAATGCAGTAGCTTTCTCCTGGGTTTCAACTTGTTCTTGACATTTGGAGTGCTTCAACTTCTTGGTATTTTTTTCAAACTTCAAATTCTTCAATACTGTTAAAGAGAAAAGTTAATGTCAATTTCAGTAAGAAAAGAGCTACTACTTTCTTCCTTTTTTTCTCAAAAAAGTAATTCCTAGATTGTGCCCACTTTTCTACACGTATTGAAATGCAATTTGAGAATCTAACATTCATTGTATGACACTCCACCTAGCAGTTAGGTTGAATGGAATGATCAGATGCATTTATCCAGGCCTTTTACATAAAAATCATAATTTAAGTTGGTGAAACAAATAAAACATCAACTATTTTCCGACGCTAATGTTATAAAACTTGAAATCATTAACTAGTGCAATGTGAGCTTTTCATCAGGAAGATTATATTTCTCGGTAAAATAAAAAAAAATATTAGTATTATCGTCTGAGAGAATTATAAAAGAATCAGTGAATGGTAATATATTAATGCTCAAGAAATGAGTCATACTCTACACATTGACATGTTTCCTTCTAATGTTAGATCTCTTTCATTTTGATGTCCACTCCAAGAAATGTGACAACATAATGTGTTGAGTGAACGAATTCTTTTTGATAATTGACTAAAACAAAGATCGACGAACAAATTCTTCACATGCTTAGGCGAGTGAATGTTTTATGAATACTATATATCAAGACAAGCTAATAACTCAGAACTTAACTCATACTACTAAATATGAAAACACTCGGAAGCATATGCATGAGTATAAGATCCCTATTGTATAACCTGAATATCTGGGGTGAAAAACGGTTTCAAAACAGTTCTTGGGAATTGGAAATAATATTGAAGAATGACCAGTGTTTTCGTCACCATGTGCAGCCATCAAATAAAACTTATACTTAGCAGACAAGTAGAAGCACAAGCAATGTCTTCCTAAAGGTCTAAAAGATAAAATACAGGGAATGGATGCAGAAACATATTAAGGCCATAACCAAATGGAAGAAATATGAATCAAACAAGAAGATGAGGGCAAAGATGTCTACTTACCTAAAGGCACAAGCTGCACAATCACATCATTTACTCTTCGACACATCATTATGCTATAATTGCTAGTTGAACATTTTCCCATTCAAATCTTGCTTCTTCTCATCGTCCAGATATTGTAAAAGTGCCATAGAGTCAAAATATTCATCAAATTTCAAACCTAGGCAATTTCAATTTTCTGAACTAAATCAATGAGATCATACATCACCAAGGATGTTCAATTCCACGTAGTCCTCTCTTAAATTTCAATCTAACTTAATTAGCTACGATATCATCTTGTCTGATTCTTTACCTAAAAAACTTCTGCTGTGCTTAGATGGTTCCAGTAACAACATACTAACACATTACCAACCCAATAGAAAAAACTATGGGAAATATACCAAATCGAACAAAGAGAATGTTGTTGTCAAAGAACGACAAATGGAATAATATTCTAGTGATTTAAACATAAGGTTGCAAATCTGAAGAAAGATCCTGGTATATGTCTTACAAACTAGTTCCATCACTAAATGTGCAATTAAAATAATTTTGTTATCATAAACTAATGTGCAATAGTCATCTAGGTACAACATTCTGAATATTAAAATAAATCAGAGACATTTGGAAATCTCAAAGATAAATAAAATAGAAAAATATGAACCATGAACAGTTGAACTCGAGCTCACTCATAACTTGGCCAACAACTTTATTATGTCTACAAGATAATCTACACCAATATAATAACAATAAAACAACAAAATTATGTAAAACTTAGCTGGACATTAGCAGGCTGGAAGTGCTAGTAAGAAAGGGGAAGAAGTAGCACCAACTTGGGGGTTCACCAATTGAATGTCGCCCATCGTTACTGTTAGTGTGTGGTTTAACTGATGCCATCAAGCTAAGTTTCAGATGTCAAGATCATCATTTTGCTCTAGTTTGTCTCATTATTGATCTTGTTTATATACTCTCACTTTGTTTCATTTTTTAATTGGTTTTCATCACAATAACTGAAAACTCTATAAAGTGCAGACTCCTGCAAATATCTAACCAAACTAGCAATTCACTTGCATTTTTGACAAGGTTGAAGCACTAAATAACCGGATATTGGGATAGAGCAAAGATGGTAGTAAATATTACCTTTGACTAGGTTTGATCATGCTGCACTTTCTATGTTATTTTATACTACTACATCATCTAGACAATTTTTGGTCCAATAAGGGCTAGGATATCAAAAATTCAAAAGTGGTTCTCCAACCACATACAACAAAATATGCAAATATTTCATAGGCTTCATCCTTTGCTTTATAGAGTCCATGTTTCATCTCTTTTTTCTCGGTTGAACTTACTAGAAATCATAATCCATCTACGTGTACCATAAACAGTTAGTAAGAAAACAGATTTAAGCCGCCTCATAGTAAGTTGATTATTAAATGCAATCACCAAAAAATATACTCCATCTCTGTTCTTGGGAACTTCGACCATTTTGTCAATAACGAGGGATTAGAAAATCCAATAATGTAAAATAACAGAGACACAAAACATGTGTACTCAAAAATATAAAAGAAGAGAGGCTTGTCTAGCTGCCACCCTTCCCCTCCCCACCCCTCCCCTTCAAAATTATGAAGAAAAAAAGAAAGATATCAGGTAGAAAGAATAAGTCAGTTCAAAAAGAGTTATGTTAAGAGTCCGAAGAGGTTGTGCACTTGTGTAATGTTTATTTTGCAGGTAAAAAACATGAGTATCCCATTAGGCGAAGGACAGAGGAAAATAGTTAAACAACACCTTTTTTCTACTATGACTTACTATTTACCTAGATCAATTTAAATGCCCAGAAATTATTCTTAAATTATACCTAGAAGGTTGTCGTTCTATAATTTTAAATTATTATTTATATTCTTGAAATAGAAGAAAATATAAAGTTATATTTTTTTTATCTTACACGCTTTCGAAGGTTCATAAAGTTATATTTTTTAATCTTACATGCTTAGGAGTATTGAAGATCATTACCTGGTGTTTTAAATCTATTGACTCCCCTTGATACTCAAAGGAACATTTTATGCCACATACATGGTGACTTTTTCTTTCCTCAGGTTTGTCTTTCATAAAAGTGAAATAATTAATGATTAGATCTTTAAAAGACAAGAACCATCCCCCATAATTAAGATATTGTTCGAGGCATAGAAGTCAAACAAAAGATACAACAACACAAATAATTTAATATAAAATATGATGCCATCTTTTCTGAAGGTTCATCTTTTATCAGTTATTCTATGAACTGAATTAATATTTGAAAGTCTGATTAGTCATATACGGTCTATTAATGTTGTCAAACATATACAAGGAAACATAGGGAAATGAAATAGGTTAACCTGTTGAATTAGAGTATCATGAGGAAGGAAAAAAAATTAAAAATTCGGCTTGGTTATATTGAAAACGTAGAAAATCTTTGACATGGAACCCCCAAAGGCAGACAATCACATCAAGAACAAAGTAAGATTCACTTTTTGAGAATCACAAAGATTTGAAAATAAACAACATTAGCTTGCACCTTGAGAAAATCAATCCATGATTAGTGCTAAGATTGTCTTGTCACAGACCAATATTAGCCAAATTCTCTTGAACTTCAGGAAGTGTTCTCAATTCCAGTTCTTCCTATATTGTTCTACCAAATAATAACCTTTCACAAACTCTTACATTAGTGTTAATGCATTAGACATAGGTAATTGATTATCTTTGGTACTTACCAACTCCAAGTATAAAAAAAGTGCTCTATTATTTACATTTGAGATTCCACATGTCAATCAAGATCAAATTAAAGGCTAATTGCAAACTCAAAGTTCTATACCAAGATATATCTTTTCCTTTTTAAGCACTAGTAGCATTAACTAATACAAATAATTTTATATAAAATGTAATGTTCATGATATGGGGAGACTAGTGAACAAGATACATCAATTGTAACAGAAAGAAACCTCCAACACTATATTCACAGCAAATTTATCGGCAGATACATATGAAGAACTACAAATCATTGAGCCCAAGTTTTTCGAAAGTCATGAAAAAAACTACAGTACAATAAATTAATAAAAATTCATCGAAGAAGCCATTGGATCACTCCCAACTGTATATTCGGAAGAAAATAAAATAAAAATTAAGTATCAACAACAGATGGATAAATAAAGTACTGACCTTGAACAAGCCCTATGTTGGTTTCAGAAAAAATTAACAAAACTCAAAACACAAACTCATCTTGATGTTTTGTGGAATCACTTGAAGTAAATTAGATAATTGGAGATATCGAGTGAATTAATGTGATGCTCTGTAATATATATCTGAATTTGGAGTAATCGAGTGAAAAAGATCTGGTTCACGGTTTCAAGCCCTAGCTTGGACAAATCGAGTGAAAAATTGGGTTTCCAACCAATAAACTCCCTTCTTAACTTATTCTTTATCGTGGGTTTCAAACCTTTTGGGGGTTTAAATTGTCGGTTTCAAGCAAATGGTTCTTCTGCGTGATCTTTTTTGCTTATGGGAAAGTGCACAATGAAAATTTCCCTATTCATCTACTTTAACATGTTATCTTATTCCCGCTTAAATTTTAGTATCAACGACCGGATACAATGAACTTTACGACGGGATATTATTCCTTTCACTATTTGCAAAATACAAATTTATTCTAATGATGGAAATTTTTTTCCGTCGTTAGAATTATATTTATAGCGATTGGATTCAAGTCCCTTCGTTAAGAAATGGTCATTAAAAATCAAATTTCCTGTAGTGATAGTCGACGACTCAGTTATAGCTCGACGGGTATACAAAAATTACCCTATTACAGTCCTCCAGAAAGTCACCTCAATCGATCTAGTAGAGTTAGACATGATTTCGATGTTATCTTTGGCATGGATTGGTTGCATGCATGTTATGCCTTAGTAAATTGTTGAACCCGTATAGTAGAGTTTCGATTTTTGGGTGAGTCAGTCCTAAAATGGAAGGGTAGTTCAGTTGTACTTGTAGGTCGCTTTGTTTCCTACCTTAAGGCCAACAAGATGATTTTCAATGGTTATGTTTACCATTTAGTTCGTGTTAAGGATGTAATGTTCGAAACCCCGACTCTCCTGTCAGTTCCTATAGGTGTGAGTATCCAAAGGTTTTCCCAGATGATCTACTAGGAGTCCCTCCCGAGCGGGAGATTGACTTTGGTATTGACCTTCTTCCCGATACGCAGCCTATATCTATTCCTCCTTATAGAATGACTCCAGCTAAGTTAAAGGAGTTGAAAGAACAATTGAAGGATCTCTTGGATAAGGGCTTCATTAGGCCTAGGAAGTCCTGTGGGGTGCACAAGTTCTCTTTGTTCGGAAGAAAGATGGGTCTCTTCATATGTGTATTGATTATCGGTAGTTGAACAAAGTTACAATGAAGAACAGGTATCCCTCCCCAGAATTGATGACTTATTTATCCAACTTTAGGGTGTTAAGTGCTTCTCAAAGACAGACCTTATATCCGGGTATCATCAGCTCAAAGTTAAGGAGAGTGACATTCTGCAGATAGCTTTCCGGACTCGGTATGGTCACTATGAGTTTGTAGTTATGTCTTTTGGACTAACGAATGCTCCTGCAACTTTTACGAATTTGATGAACACGGTGTTCAAGCCATATCTGGATATGTTCATGATTGGCTTCATAGATGACATTCTCATATACTCTTGGAGTGAGGAGGAGCATGCCGCTCATTTGAGGATTGTGGTACAGACTCTCAAGAATTTCCAGTTGTTATTCAGCAAGTGTGAGTTTTGGTTGGACTCAGTAGCATTTTTGGGCCACGTGGTGTCAAGTGAAGGTGTGCATGTAATACCCCGGAGGTGCCTAAGATTAGACCTGAAATTTAAAAAATGAAAGTTGGCTGAAATTGGGAAAAATCCCACAAAACGGACGACCCAACGGATCGTTGGTCCAACCAACGACCCGTGAGAAGCAGTCGTGGGAAGTTATGATCTAGTAATAGTGGGTAATGATGGGTGAAGTAATGTTCCATTGTTTGATACAATGAGTCATTACTGTGAGTCGTGATGAGAACTGGGCTTCAACATTAGGGGAAATAACGGGTCATCCCACGACCGACCGAGAGAAGTAACAGGTTGTGGTCACCAGTTGTGGTATAGGATGGCTATATTTTTCCAGTCTACATAACAGAAGCTAACCACGACTCGTTGAAGGATGTAACGAGCCGTGGTGAGGGTCGTGGGAAAGAGTAGTACAGGACCTGGAAGGAGGAAACAACGGACGATGTAACGACCCATTGCCTGAAAGGACAACTCAACCTGTCGAGTCATGGGGATGAATCTGGGATTAGGAGGTTTGACAGTGAAGACGATGAATGGATACCACGAGTCGTGGTATCCTCTAACAATCTGTTAGTCCGATCGTTGGTTCAGCCAATGCAAATTTTTCAGGGATTTCATTGTCATGCCCCACCTTGGGAGGCATGAATGGCACCTGGTGCCTTACTAGAATCTAGACTGACTTAACTAGGCCTAATGCACTCTTGGTGCAGGCTTACTTTCTAAATTAAGAAAAAAAGGGCTATATTTTGGCTTTAAATACAACCTCCGATTGACAAGCACTTATAGCCACCTGTAATGCAAAATAGCTAACCATAAACGACAATAACAGGAAATCCTATGCGGGTCGACGAGGCCTCCATGATATCTAGTTATGACTGTAGGTAAATCCAGTGCTAAGCTAAACTATGGCCGACAAGGCCGCTAGTCTATCAGCTAAATAAGGCCCCACACGGCCAACACGTAAACTAAAATACATATGGGCACCACACGGCCAATAACAACTAACCACAGGGAATAGAAACAATCTGCAAGCCTCTAAGAGTAATATAATGGTAGGGAAAGGGCCCCGACCTACACATAAACTTTACAATCAAAAAGAAGTAAAGCTTCTATCTACGAGCTTCAGAGAAATGAGCTAACTGCTCTGATGATGTTGGCTGAAATCTATGAGGGACCTGCTCCTTGTCTATCCGTACCTACAGGCAAGTAGTGCAGCCCCGAAGAAAGGGCGTCAGTACAATATGTATTGCATATGTAAGGCGATAACTGTAAATGACTGAAATAAAGAGATAGAACTGAAAATAACTGAAATGAAGGGGTAGAGCCCATACCTGAGTAATAGAACTTCTCAGTATCTAATTCATTAGTAACTAAAGCAAACAAAAACCTTACCTGGCCCCCATAAGCCGGAAGGTACAATCAACACAAAATAACCCACATAGGGCCCCCATAAGCCCTGGTGAGTACACTTCAGTCTATATACCCCTATCAAGGTCGAACTGGGTCAACTAATAGTTATAGCCATCCTACTAGTCCCCTAGGTCTGCAACTGAGCCTGCTCGGCCCCTAGCTATAGCTGTGTTTGAGTTCGATGGACTCCTTATATCTGTACCCAGGGCACCAAGCTCGACGGGGGTGTATAGATCCTACCATGGCATATGAGGACCTGGGACCCCATCTTCATCCCTGACGGATGGCATACCGCTCCGGAGAGCAACGTCATCTCACCCCTGGCGGGCGTCGACACAACTAGTAACCCTGGGGTCGGTCATGAAGGCTATACAGGCATAATCCATCCCAACTAAACATGGAATACAGGTTTCAGCTAATAACAACAACTAATCATAATAGACATGCTTCTAGTACTCTTACTAGGATTCAAACTGAGTTATCATGCTAAAGAAACTAACTTGCCGAAGGAAACTACCTTAACATACCTCATTCGCCAATTACTTATTAACTGGTGATTTTCAGTTCGTATTCAACTTTTCTTCTCAACTACAATTGTATTACTGGAAGAATGAGGCTAATTTCAGTACTAAATTAGAAGAAAATGATAACTTTATATAAATATATATTGACTATATTTCAACTTGACAAAACACGGTCGAAAACTCATAATTTCTCGAAAGTCCAGAAGGAAGAAATGCTTACTTTAAGACTGTGGTCGTATTGACACTAGTTTGGAACAATTCCAACAACTTTAGCTCAGCGGGGTTACGATTCGCTGAGCGAATTTCGTGAAAATAACTCTGTAGCAAGGCTCCCTGCAGCCTTAAACTTCAATACCCGAAGTTAATTTGAATTTGAGCGGCGTTTCATAGCGCAACCGGGCGAATTTAACTTGTTTTCTTCGTACCCTCACTTCTTTGGCCGTTTATATATATAGAAGATAGAATGAAGTCAAAGGGAGGAACTTATATATACTTGAGGCGGTGGATAGGGGTTCGTGGCATGGACCCTGTTGCGCCAATTTTGGGCTGTGCCATGGAACCCAACGCGCCAGGGAGGGTCTGTGCCATGTTGCCCCTTTGGGCAGCTGGTCCGGTCTTCTCCCGCACGGTCCCGACTCCGTGCTCGTTTGACTTTCCCTCGAGCCCCATCCTCGTACGTATTGTACTCTAAAACTCTTAACCAACGTACGAATAGGCCGTCTAAGCATTAGAAACTTACGGGGTGTAACATTCATTAAGGTTATATTCGTCATTCCTAAGTCCTAGGGTCCTAAAATACGTCATTTTAAGGCTCGAAAATCAGTGTTTATTGAGGGTAAAACCCACCCTAGGCCTATTCATTCTCATGCATGTAAAGTTAAAGGATTGAGGAGGTGATCAAGCTTGTCTTCAAGGTTTTCTTCATTAATTTCCTTTGGGATTTCACGAAGCGGTGAGGATTGATTTTCCCCAAGTATGCAGGGTTATGAATGGGTGAATTCTTTCACACCCATGCCCAATCACTTTCAATTCATGAAATTTCTATCAAAAATCTATGGAGGTATTTTTTTATCCAATGCATGAAAATTTGATTTCTCTACATGGGTTTGATCTAATTGAGTTACTATTATCGAATTATGAATTATGGGAAAGTTTTATGTTGTTTTTCATAAAAGAAAAAAAGAAAATCATGTTTCAAGTTTTATATATAAAATTGCCTATTTATGAAAAGTTCGTGAAAGTCAAAGTTTATGATCCATGTTCAAGTATTATGAATTATTGATGATGAAAAATATGTTTTCAAGTTATCCATGTTTATAAGCATGTTTTCGAATTAATTGAGTATTGTCAAGCATGTTAAAGTATTGGGCAATACCCACATGTTCAAGAATGATTTATGATTTATGAAATAAATCTCATGATTTATCGATTTATGATGTTGGCCGACTAAAGGGCCTTTGATTCTTGGCTAATCATGTTTTAATGGGGATCAATGAATGATAAATATTTATTTAGCCATGAATCTTAATGAATGATGTTATTGATTTACATATGAGCCTAATGGGCATGTTTTTGGGAGCCGTGTCTAGCACCGAGCAGCCCGGCGTTCAAAGGACTACGCCGGTATCTCATAACCACGTGCCACCTTAGGTTTATAATGATATATTACAATGATAATGATCCCCTCTTTTGTGATATTACATAATGCACGTCCCTCGTCTGGCAAGCTAGGGGTGACTCTGCCCACTTGAGTGAGATAGTTGGGGCATCATGTACGGCTCTATCATGTTGATGTCGGTTATGACGAGTCCTCCCATTGTTCCACATGTTTTATGCATTGTTATGTTTATGTTATTGGCTCAAGTGATGATTTAATAAAGTTTCTCTTATGACTATGACAATGAATGGTTTACGAATGATTTGAAAATCTTAAGCCTTATGTTATCTTATGATATTTATGATACGAGCATGTTGTCCTTCTCTATGATTATTTAAGGAAGAAGTGGAACTTTGCATAAAGTTCAGATCGCTGGGGGTAGGATTTCCATAATAGGTCGAAATGAATGAGCTTTTATGTATTGTTAGATGTCCGTTTTACTTACCTTGCATACTCAGTATATTTCACGTACTGACTGCATATTCTATGTTGTATTGTTTTATGATACAGACTCCGATCTTTAGATCCAGCATTGTCATTAGCTTGTCACGGAGTTTAGCATCTAGCTTGTTGGTGAGTCCTCATTCTCTAAGGACCATTTGATTTAGAAATTTATGTTTCTTTTAGTTTCAGTTTTCCAGGTTAGTTAGGGATGTTTTCCTATCAACCCATTTGATACGTTAGAGACTTTCAGACTATATGTAGTACCCTGATGTTATGTATTTAGTCCGTACCGCTTATCATGCTATGCTATGTTATGTTCATGTTTCCGCTATGTTGATATGCTAAGTATTCTACTTTAAATGATATGAATTTAGATGAATGTTCATGCCATGAGTCGACTTGGAGTCTCTCGGGCCTAATTGTCATGTGTTACGATCCAGGGTCTATATTCGGGTCGTGATAAACTTGGTATCAGAGCCATAGGTTTGAAGTGTCCTAGGATGTCTAAAAGCCACACTAATTAGAGTCTTTTTCGTGGGTTTGAAGCGCGCCACACTTATGACGAAGAGGCTATGAGACATTTAGGAAATGTTCCCTTCTTGCATAATCTATGTCATGCTAGGAAAAGTCTCTCTATCCTTCTAATTCATGCTATTCACGATTGTAGAATCATGGCTTCCCCAAGAATGAATAGTAGGAGGAATAGAAATGGAGATGGCCACGAGGATGGCAACAGTAATGGGCACCAGCATGCCCCACCAGTTAAGGAGCACTAGGCGCCGGGGCCAATTGCCCATGCTGAGTTTCAGGCAGCTATTCAGATGCTCGTGCAGGCCTTGACTGCCCAGACATGTTTCGCAAAATGGCAATGCAGCGGCGGCTCGAGTTAGGGACTTTTTGAGAATGAACCTACCAGAGTTCCTCGGGTCAAAAGTGGATGAGGACCCGTATGAGTTTATTGACGAGATTATGAAGTTCACCTAGGTTATGGGGGTGAATGGGGTTGAATATGCAGAGTTGGCCTCGTATCAGCTGAAAGGGGTCGCACATATTTGGTTTGGGCAATGGAGAGACAATAGAGCCACCAGAGCAGGCCTAGTCACTTGGGAGGAGTTCCATGCGGTGTTTCTAGATCGGTTCTTCCCTCGTGACATGAGGGAGTTGAAGGTAGAAAAATTCATGAATCTGAAGTAAGGGAGGATGATGGTACAGGAGTATGCTCTCGAGTTCACTCGCTTGTCAAAGTATGCCCCAGAGTTAGTGGTTGATCAGAGGGCACGGGTGAGCTGATTTGTTCATGGCGTGGCGGGCTATTTGGACGAAGATTGCAGGATCGCTATGCTCGACCAAGACATGGATTTTCCTCGAATAGTTTTGTATACCCAACAGATGGAGGCGGCTCATATGAGGGAGAGAGAGGCAAAAAGGGCTCAGATGGATAGTCGTAGATTTTTTCATGAGAGATCTGGCGGTGGTCACCGCCCTCAGTTTCAGTAGAGGTCACTAGCTCCAGCACCATCATCAGCTAGTGTTCCATCCAAACCCAAGGGTGATCAGAGGAGCAGGGCTTTTGGATCGAGGGACCAGAGGGGCATGCAGGTAGAGCGCACTCTTCCAGCATGCGGAAAGTGCGACAAGAGTCATGTCGGGGAGTGTTTGCTCGGCTCAGATATTTGCTATTAGTGTGGTAGTTTTGGCCACTTGCACCGAGCGTGTCCATTTGCTAGAAAGGATGATGATAGAGGTCGTGCGCAAACTACCAGGTTAGCAGCAGCTCTAGCATGTTCAGCTTCGCAGGGAGCATCTACTAGTGGGGATGGCGGACAATACCAAAACAGATTCTATGTCGTTGCCTCGCGTCAGGAGCAGGAGACTTCAAGTTACTGGTATGTTATGAGTATTTCACCTTGATGCTTACGAATTGTTATATCCAGGGGATATCCTATCTTTTGTGACACCTTATATTTCTAGTAGCTTTGGAGTTAGTCTCGAGACTCCGTTAGAACCATTTTCAGTTTCTACTCCCATTGGGAATTCAGTTGTAGCTAGGCGGGTGTATAGAAGATGTCCGATCACTATATTGTATAAAGTCACCTCCGCAGACCTTGTAGAGTTAGCCATGAATGACTTTGATATTATTCTTGGCATGGATTAGTTGTATGCGTGTTATGCTTCTATTAATTTTAGAACCAGTGCGGTGGAGCTCCGCTTTCCGGGTGAGTCAGTCTTGGAGTGGAAGAGTAGTTTGACAGTGCCTGTAGGTCGATTTATTTCCTATATTAAGGCCAGGAAGATGATTGCCAAGGGTTTTATATATCACCTAGTTAGGATTAAGGATGCCGAGTTCGAGACCCCAACTATCCAGTCAGTTCTGTTAGTATGTGAGTACCTAGAAGTATTCCCTGATGATTTACCAGGTGTTCCTCCCAAGAGGGAAATTAATTTTGGTATGGACCTTCTTCCCGACACGCAACCTATATCATCCCTCCTTACAGAATGGCTCCAGCCGAGCTAAAGGAGCTGAAGGATCAGTAGAAGGACCTGTTAGATAAGGGTTTCATTAGACTGAGCAAGTCTCCATGGGGTGCACCAGTTCTCTTTGTCCGAAAGAAAGATGGTTCTCTTCGCATGTGTATTGATTATCAGCAATTGAACAAAGTCACCATCAAGAACAGGTATCCTTTACCCAGAATTGATGATTTATTTGACCAGCTTCAGGGTGCCAAATGTTTCTCGAAGATAGATCTCAGATTCGGGTACCACCAGCTCAGAGTTCGAGAGAGCGACATCCTGAAGACAGCCTTCAGGACGCGGTATGGTCAATATGAGTCTGTAGTTATGTCTTTTGGACTAACAAATGCTCCTGCAGCTTTTATGAACCTGATGAACATGGTGTTCAAGCCATGCTTGGATATGTTCATGATTGTGTTTATCGATGACATCCTGATATACTTTCTGAGCGAGGAGGAACATGACGCTCATTTGAGAATAATGCTTTAGACCCTCGGGGATTGCCAATTGTATGAAAAATTCAGCAAGTGTGAGTTTTGGTTGAACTCTGTAGCATTTTTAGGCCATGTGGTAACAAGTGAGGGCATAAAGGTGGATTCTCAGAAAATAGAAATGGTGAAAAATTGGCCTACACTGGTGAATCCTTTAGATATTTGGAGCTTCTTGGGTTTAGTCGGTTACTATCAGAGGTTTGTTGAAGGTTTCTCATCGGTTGAAGCACTTTTGACCAACTTGACACTAAAGAAGGTGATATTCCAATGGTTGGACGCTTGTGAGAAGAGTTTCCAAGAGTTGAAGACCCGACTTATTTCGACACCAGTGTTGACCCTACCCGAGGGTATCAATGGGTTCGTAATGTATTGTGATACTTCAAGGATCATACTGGGTGTGTATTGATGCAACATGGGAAAGTGATAGCATATGCCTCTACACAGTTGAAGGTCCATGAGAAGAATTACCCTTGCGGTGGTGTTCCCATTGAACATATGGAGACATTATTTATATGGGGTCCATGTGGATGTGTTTACGGACCATAAGAGCTTACAATATGTGTTCACTCAGAAGGATCTCAACCTTCGGCAAAGGAGGTGGTTGGAGCTACTCAAGGACTACGACATGAGTGTGCTATACCTCTGGGAAAGGCTAATGTAGTAAGCAGATGCCCTTAGTAGACTCTCTATGAAGAGTGTGTCTCATGTAGATGAAGGGAAGCAAGAGTTGGTGAAGGATGAGCATCGACTCGCAAGGTTGGGGGTTAAGTTGGTTGACTCGACCGATGGCAGTGTTATTGTCCAGAACGGGTCAAAATCGTCCTTGGTGACTGATGTGAAAGCTAGACAAGATCTGGACCCAATTTTGGTTAAGTTAAAGAAAGCCATCCAAAGTTAGAAGGTAGAGGTCTTCTCCAAAGGGGAGATGGTGTGCTTCAGTACCAAGGTCGCCTATGTGTTCCGAATGTTGATGATTTGAGGAGCCGGATGTGACACGAGGATCATGGATCTAGGTGTTCTATCCATCCATGTGCCACCAAGATATACCGTGACTTACAGGAAATCTATTGATGGAATGGCATGAAAAAGGATTACATAATTTGTAGCTAAGTGTCCGAACTATCAGCAAGTAAAGGCCGAGCACCAAAGACCGGGAGGTGTGCTTCAGGATATCAGCATTCCTACTTGAAAGTGGGAAGAAATTAATATGGATTTCATCACAGGTCTGCCTCGTACTCGTTGACAATATGAATCCATTTGAGTTGTGATAGACAGGTTGACCAAGGCTGCTCATTTTCTATCGATTAAAACCACAGATTCGGTGGAGGATTATGCCAAACTATATATCCTGGAGCTAGTCCGATTGCATGGAGTGCCCTTATCCATCATTTCAGACAGGGGTACTCAATTTACTTCTCAGTTTTAGAGGTCGTTTCAAAAAGGGCTCGGTACTCAGGTTAAGCTCAACACAACATTTCACTCGCAAATGGATGGTCAAGCTGAGTGGATAATTCAGACTCTCGAGGACATGTTGAGGGCATGCCTGATTGACTTCAAAGGTGGCTGGGACTATCACTTGCCCCTTATCAAGTTTGCATACAATAACAGTTATCGTTCCAGCATCCAAATTGCTCCATTTGAGGCTCTCTATGGGCAGAGATATTGATCGCCCATTGGGTGGTTTGAGGTTGGTGAGGCGGCAATGATAGGGCTAGATTCGATTCACGAGGCTATGAAGAAGGTTCAATTGATAAGGGACGGACTGAAAATGACTCAGAGTTGCCAAAAGTCCTATGCTGATGTGAGAAGGAGAGAATTAGAGTTTGAGGAGGATGACTGGGTGTTTCTGAAGGTATCTGCCATGAAGGGAGTAATGCAGTTTGGAAAGAAAGGAAAACTCAGCCCTCGTTATGTTGGCCCCTATCGAATTATGAGATGAGTTGGCAAGGTGGCCTATGAGTTGGAGTTGCCCTCAGAATTAGCTTCTGTGCATCCTGTGTTCCACGTATCGCTCTTAAAGAAGTGTTTGGGTGATCCAACCCTAGTTGTCGCGGTGGACAATGTTGGTGTGAAAGAAGCCTTAGTTATGAGGAGGTCCCGGTGGAAATATTAGATCGTTAGGTTCGAAGGCTAAGGAACAAGGAAGTAGCTTCAGTTAAAGTGTTATGGAGGAATCAACATGTTGAGGGAGCTACGTAGGAGGCCAACACGGATATGACGACTAGATACCCATATTTATTTCCTACCGGCTCAGTTCCAACTTGAGGCATCAATTTTTTCCCTAAAAACTCTATTAAGTTTTCATGTTCAGTTCATGTGTTCAAGTTTCTTTTATGTATATGGATGTGTATATGAATCATGGATTCAGTTCAGTTATGTAGTTTGAATCGAAAATAGTCATTTCGTCAGTTTTCGATTTAAATGATCAGTATTTGAGTGTAATGATTGCATGTCTCTGTTTTCTGTATGTTTGCAACATTCAAATGTTCCCAAGGAGATATTGTAATATCGTGGAGGTGCCTAAGATTAGACCCGAAATTTAAAGAATGGAAGTTGGCTGAAATTGGGAAAAATCCCACTAGACGGACGACCCAACGGATCGTTGGTCCAACCAACGACCCGTGGGAAGTAGTCATGGGAAGTTATGGTCTAATAACAGTGGGTAATGACGGGTGAAGTAACGACCCATTGTTTGATACAACGAGTCGTTGCTGTGAGTCATGGTGAGAACTGGGCTTTAACATTAGGGGAAATAACGGGTCATCCCATGACCCATCATAAAAAGTAATGGGTCGTAGTCACTAGCTGTGGAATGGGATGGCTATATTTTTCTAGTCTACATAACAGAAGCTAACCATGATTCGTTGGAGGATGTAACGAGTCGCGGTGATGGTCGTGGAAAGGAGTAGTACAGGACTTAGAAGGAGGAAGCAACAGATGATGTAACGACCCATTTCCTGAAAGGACGCTGTCGAGTCGTAGGGACGAATTTCAGATCAGGAGGTTTGATAGTGAAGACGACAGATGGATACCATGAGTCGTGGTATCCTCCAACGATCCGTTAGTTCGGTCTTTGGTTCACCCAGTGCATATTTTTCAGGGATTTCATTAAGGGCATATTCATCATTCCTAAGTCTTAGGATCCTAAACTACGTCATTTAAGGCTCGAAAATCAGTGTTTATTGAGGTTAAAACCCACCCTAGGCCTATTCATTCTCATGCATGCAAAGTTAAAGGATTGAGGAGGTGATCAAGCTTGTCTTCAAGGTTTTCTTCATTAATTTCCTTTGGGCTTTCAAGGAGAGGTGAGGATTGATTTTTCCTAGGTATGTAGGGTTATGAATGGATGAATCCTTTCACACCCATGCCCAATCTCTTTCAATTCATGAAATTTCTATTAAAAAATCTATGGGTTTTTTTACCCAATGCATGAAAATTTGATTTCTCTACATGGGTTTGATCTAATTGAGTTACTATTATTGAATTACGAATTATGGGCAATTTTTATGTTGTTTTTCATTAAAAAAATTCATGTTTCAAGTTTTATAAATCAAATTTCCCATTAATGAAAAGTTCATGAAAGTCAAAGTTTAGGATGCATGTTCAAGTATTATGAATTACTAATGATGAAAAGCATGTTTTCAAGTTACCTATGTTTATAAGTATGTTTCCGAATGAATTGAGTATTGTCAAGCATGTGAAAGTACTGGGAAATGCTCACATGTTCAAGAATGATTTACGATTTATAAAATGAATCTCATGATTTATCGATTTATGATGTTGACCAACTAAAGGGCCTTTGATTCTTGGATAATCATGTTTTAATGAGGATCAATGAATGACAAATGTTTATTTAGCCATGAATCTTAATGAATGATGTTATTGATTTACATATGAGCCTAATAGGCATGTTTTTGGGAGTTTTATCTAGCACCGAGCAGCTCGACGTTCAAAGGAGTACGTCGTTGTCTCATAACCACGTGCCACCGTGAGTTTATAATGATATATTACAATGATAATGATCCCCTCTTTCCTGATATCACAGCGACTCTGCCCACTTAAGTGATAGTTGGGGCATCATGTAAGGCTCTATCATTATGGTTTCGGTTATGACGAGTCCTCCCATTGTTCCGCATGTTTTATGCATTGTTATGTTTAAGTTATTATCTCAAGTGATGATTTAATAAAGTTTCTGTTATGACTATGATAATGAATGGTTTACGAATGATTTGAAAACCTTGAGCCTTATGTTATCTTATGATATTTATGATATGAGCATGTTGTCCTTTTCTTATTATTATTTATGAACTTTTATGTATTGTTAAATGTCTGTTTTACTGACCTTGCATACTCAGTACATTCCACGAACTGACCGTATACTCTATGCGGTATCGTTTTATGATACAGGCTCCGATCTTCAGATCTAGCATCGTCATTAGCTTATCACGGAGTTTAGCATCCAGCTTGTTGGTGAGTCCTCATTCTCCGAGGACCATTTGATTTAGATATTTATGTTTCTTTTAGTTTTAGTTTGCCGGGATAGTTGGGGATATTGTTCCATCAATCCATCTGATACGTTAGAGGCTTTCAAACTATATGTAGTAGTCCGCTATTATGTATTTAGTCCGTACCGCTTATCATGCTATTCTATGTTATGTTCATTCTTCTGCTATGTTGATATGTTAACTATTCCGCTTTAAATGATATGAAGTTAGATGAATGTTCATGCCATGGGTCGAATTGAAGTCTCTTGGGGCTCCTTGTCCCATGTTATGATTCGGGTCTATATTCGGGTCGTGACAGTGCAGGTGGACTCTCAAAAGATTGAAGTTGTGAAGAATTGTCCTAGACTAGTTGGCCCTTCGGATATCAGGAGTTTCTTGGGTTTAGCTAGCTATTATAGGAGGTTTGTTGAAGGAATTTCATCCATTGTTGCACCATTGACTAAGCTGACCCTGAAGAAATTCAAATTTAAGTGGTTGGATGCTTGTGAGAAGAGTTCTTAGGAGTTAAAAACTCGATTCACTTCGGCCCCTGTATTAACCCTACCTGAATGTACTGATGGATTTGTTGTGTATTGTGATGCCTCTAGGGTTGGTCTTGGGTACGTGTTGATGATCATGGTAAGGTTATTGTGTATGCCTCTAG
The DNA here is from genome assembly GCA_035772735.1 of Datura wrightii. Taxonomy (NCBI): domain Eukaryota; kingdom Viridiplantae; phylum Streptophyta; class Magnoliopsida; order Solanales; family Solanaceae; genus Datura; species Datura wrightii. Next base: position 189,546,758 of record JASDFA010000018.1, on the reverse strand, counting down.
ATAACTTAAGACTTATGAGAAGAATTACCCCATGCATGATCTAGAATTGGCAACGGTGGTGTTCGCATTGAAGATTTGGAGGGATTATTTGTATGGGGTCCATGTGAATGTGTTTACTAACCACAAGAGCTTACAATATGTGTTCACTCAGAAGGATTTGGGTTTGCGACAAAGGAGATGGTTAGAGCTACTCAAGGACTATGACATGAGTGTCCTTTATCATTCGAGCAAGGTCAATTTAGTGGTGGATGCCCATAGCAGACTGTCTATGGAGAGTGTTTCTCATTTGGAAGACAGAAGGAAAGAGTTGGTGAAGGAGGTAAATTGGCTTGCATGATTAGGAGTTCCTTGTTGATTCAACAGATGGTGGTGTCATTGTTTAGAATCTTCTTTAGTGATTGAGGTCAAGGCTAGGCAAGATAAGGATCCTATTTTGGTAAAGTTGAAGGAAGCGGTTCAGAATCAGAAGGTAGAGGTCTTCTCCCAAGGGGGAGATGGTGTACTTCATTATCAGGGTCATTTTTGTGTTTTGGATGTTGATGACTTGAGAGCTATTGTTTCTTGAGGCTCACGGCTCACGATATTCATCCACCAAGGTGCCACCAAGATGTACCGTGACCTATGGGAAGTCTATTGGTGGAATGGGATGAAGAAGGATATAGCGGAGTTTATGGCTAAGTGTATGAATTATCAACAAGTGAAACTGGACATCCAAGGTTGGGAGGAGTGTCTACAAGACATCAGTATCCCCACTTGTATGTGGGAAGAGATCAACATGGATTTCATCATAGGGATACCTCACACACATCAACAATATGACTCTATTTGGGTGGTTGTAGATAGGTTGACTCAAGTAGCCTATTTTCTACCAGTCAAAACTACCGATTCAGCAGAGGATTATGCTAAATTGTACATTCGGGAGTTAATTCAGTTGCATGGGGTTCCGTTATCCATCATTTTGGATAGAGGCACTCAGTTCACCTTGCAGTTTTGGAGATTGTTTCAGAAGGGACTGGGTACTCAGGTCAAGCGTAACACAACATTTCACCCACCGACGAATGGTAATCAGGATTACTGGACCATTTAGACACCCGAGGATATGTTGACAGCTTATGTAATTGACTTCAAACATAGTTGGGATGATGATTTAACTTATATCGAGTCTTCTTACAACAACAGCTATCACTCAAGCATTCAGATGGTCCCATTTGAGGCTCTTTATGGGTGGAGATGTAGATAGCCTATTGGTTGGTTTGAGGTAGTGAGGCTACATTGATAGCGCCATATTTAGTTCATGAGGCTATGGAAAAAGTTCAGCTTATAAGGGAAAGGATAAAAATAGCTTAGAGTCATTAAAAGTCCTATGTTGATATCAGGAGGAGAGAACTCGAATTTGAAGTTGATGATTGAGTGTTCTTGAAGGTATATGCCATGAAGGGGCTGATGAGGTTCAAAAAGAAAGATAAGCTTAGTCCCCGATATGTTGGTCCCTACAGGATTGTGAGGCGTGTTGGCAAGGTGGCCTATAATTGGAGCTACTAGCGGAGTTGGCTTCAGTACATCCAGTTTTCCATGTATCATTGTTAAAGAAGTGCATTGGTGATCCAACTTTGATTGTCCCAGTGAAGAGCATAGGTGCGAAGGATAACCTTAGCTATGAGGAAGTACCAGTTGAGATCCTTGATCTTCAGGTTTGAAATTTGAGGAATAAATAAGTAGCTTCGATAAAAGTCTTGTAGAGGAATCAACTCATTGAAGGAGCTACGGGGGAGGCCAAAGCAAATACGATGGCTAGATACCCGCATTTATTCCCTTCCGACTCAGTTCCATCATGTGGTATAAGTTTCCTCCATTCAGTTTCATGTCTAGTTCATCTCTCTTAGGTACCTTTATGTTAGTGGATGTATTTGTGATTCATGAATTTGATTCAGTCATGTGTCTCAGTCCAGAGTCAGTCACTCCATTAGATTTCAGCTCCAGATGTTCAGTATTTAGGATTGTAGCTCCTTTCCCCAGCCTTTTAGTATGTTTACCCCATATTCAAGGACGAATGTCCCCAAGGGGAGATATTGTAATACCTAAAAGTCCCTAAGACTAGACTTGAGATTTGAAATGTGATCAACAGAAAAGTTGGGAAAAATTGCCTTAAAACGACTCAACCTACGAGTCGTAGGTTAGTAGTATGGGTCATAGGTGTACCCGTGGATCAGGTTAGAGATTTTGTTCCCTAGACCACAAGTCTCCACTATGAGTCGTAGTATATGGGTATGACCCGTGATCAGGAGTCGTAAAAAGTCTTTGGAGTTATCCAGTGATTTATTTTATGGGTGATGGTACGACTCGTAGGATGGTGTTACAGATCGTAGTAGGATTCGTGGAAATATTCAGAAGATTTGAGGTTTTGTACTTGGTTAGTATAGGAGGATACCACGAGTCTTAAGAGGATTGTAATACTCATGGTACGATTTGTGACAGCTGACATAATAGTTTTCCTATGAATTCATTAAGTGTATTTTTGTAAATCCTAAGCTCCTAAGCCCTACATTACGCCGTTTTAAGCCCTGAAAGAAGTGTATTAAGGGATTTTAACCTATTCTAATTCATTCAACTCCCATAAATGCACGTTTAGAGGGTTCCTTTTAAGATCAAGCCTAGAATCTTCCCGTTCTCCTCCAAATCTCTTGGGTCTTCGAAGTCAAGTTAAGAATCAGTTTACTCAGGTATGTAGAGTCATGAATGAGAGTTTCCTCTCAATCTCATGCCCAAGTTTCTCCTCAAGTTCATGAATTCTAGTGTTAATTCAAATATATGATCTTATGGGGTTTTATCCCAATTTTATGAAATTTTCTATGATTTACTTGTGCGTCAATTCTCATCATGTTTCAAACCATATTTTAAGACCTATGGGCAGATTTTATCCTTATTTTGGTTACTAATTTATGATTTCAAAGTTTAGAAAATTATTCCCAATTATACAAATTTCATGAAAAGTCAAGTTTAAGATTCTATCAATTTATGGTTTATGATTTATTATATGATTTCCCACAAGTACTCCTCATGAATTTATGAATTTCAAGTATGGTGATTTTCTAAGGCATGAATGTTCTTCACGATTTACGAGTTTATGATTTTGGCTGACTCAAGGGCCCTTATTTTGTGGCTATTAATGTATTTCAAGTATGATCAAGTATGTTGATTTAACTAGCCATGAACTTCATGTATGATTTCAAGATGATTCTATGAGCCCTCATGTGCAGGTTTTTGGGAGTAGTGTCTAGCACCAAGTAGGCCCAGTGTTCAGGTAAACTCCATGATCTCAGACTACGCGCCAACGTAAATTTATATTCATGGTGACTCTAGGTGGGTCCCATTAGTGATATAACGTCACTTAATTCTCTTGCCTTGGCAAGCTTGGGGTGGATCATGCCTACTTGAGTGAGATAGTTGGGTCATCATGTGAGCTCTATCATGATGGTGACAGTTAAAACAAGTCCTTCCATTGTTCCCTCATGATTTATGCATTGTCATGTTTCCTATACTATGGCTAAAGTTATGATTTACAAGGTTTCTCCTATGATTTAGATTATGATTATGAATAATTTTGAAAACCTTGAGTCCTCATGTTTATGCTATGATTATCATTTCATGTTTTGAACTGTCCTACTCTTATAAACTCTTATATATTTTATTAGTCCATTTTACTTACCATAATACTCCGAAAATTCAAAGTACTGACCTGTAAAACCCCCGAATTCCTAGAGATCAGACCCCGGAGTTAGAAGAAGATCAACAGAAAAAGTCAGTAGAAATTTGCTGCAGGACGAGTTAGGGAATGACTCGTTAGATGACCCCATGAGTCATGGTTTGACTCGTGGGGGAGCAGCCAAGGGAGGTGGGCCTGGCCAGTGGAGATGGACGACCTGACAAGTCGTCTTTCCTAGAAACCTTGTCAAGTCAGTCTTTAGGGGGGAGAAGTTTTGGTTATAAGGAAAGTTCCAATGCACTTAACGAAAGGGCAGGACGAATCGATGGGTGTGGTGACGAGTCGTTACGTTGGCTGTGGCCTGAAGTATCAATAGTTTCCATTATACCTAACAAATGGACCTAATGAGTCGTTGGGTGGGACAATGACTCGTCAGGTGAGTCGTGGCATCAGTTCGGGCAAATTTTCAGATTTTTCTCAGGGGCAGTTTGGTAAAATCCCACGCTCCTAGATTTAAAGTGATGTCGTTTTGGGTATGTTAGGGGATGTTTTTAAGGGTTCTTCTAGACCAAAACCCTCATTCTCTCAATCTTTTTCTTCCTCCTCTCTTCTTAAAAATCCTAGGGGTTTCACCAAGGTGTTCTTCAAGCTTCAAGGAAGATTTCGAGCGAGATTTTCATTTACTAGGTATATGAGACTTCAACAAGGGTATTTTTTCATCCTTGTGCACCAAAATATTTTCAATGAGAACCCAATTTAAATTTTCTTGAATATCATGATCTAGGGTTTGAATAATGGATAATTTCTTCCTCATTCTTTTCTTAAAAGCTAATAATTACTGCAATTATGGAATTCATTTCAAATGTTGATGTGATGGGTTATTTGGGATGGGGTTATATGTTGGGGATGTATGAGGGTGACATGTCGTTCGGAAATTGGCTTGAGTAATGAATGAGTGTTTCTTATTTTCGATTAAATTGCATATTCATGTATGAAAGTGATGGAATTGTAGAAGTATGTGTTGAGTATGTATTGGTGCAGTATGTTCATCCTAACTTGAATTAAGTGTTGAAAAGAAATTGTTCGTCTCTCCTTAAACTACTCGTAGAAATTCTTGATCATGATGGAAGTGTTAAAAATATTGCATAATTAACCCTAATAACTTGATTATGATGTTTATTATCATATGGGATTGAGTAGAAGTTGTGGGCTTGTGTAATTGACATAAGTTAGGTGCCCTTACCATGCTTTAGATTTAATTAATTTGGCGTAAGAAGATTTCACCTCCATTGTTGAACTACGAAGCTTGGGCGAATTCTATTTTATTTTCCTTATTAAAATTTTTTTTATAAAAATCTTGGAATCTAAAACGCCCGTGACTAAGTAGTTCACAAAGGAGTGATTATGATATGTGTGTGGAATATTTGTAGACTTAAATAAACGAAGTCATACATTTTGATAGAGTATGAGTTGGATTTTGTAAACATATATGATCTCATATTGCATGTTGAGTGAAACTAATTCGGAAATCTGATTACCATGATAACATGTGCATAATGTAACCCTGTAGAATGATCGTTAGCAAGAGATGCTTGAGATAGCTATAAATTGGATTCCATGATGAGGTGAATAATGTTGATAACGCATGAGTATGATATTGCAACAGTTGGGCTTGATATCATTAGAAAGTAGGCCCCACCCGATTGATGAAAATGTTGTATGATGAAAAATCAGAAATCTTCCTTCTCTCTGATTAGCTGTTGCAATTTAGATTAATGTTAGTCAGTCAGGATTTCTTGTTAGCAATAGTATTTCCCTAGTTAGTCGGAATTTCTCGTTAGCAAGAGTATTTCTCTAGTAAGTTGGGATTTCTTGTTAGCAAGAGTATTTCCCTAGTCAGTCAGGATTTCTCATTAGCAAGAGTATTTACCTAGCCAGTCGGGACCAACATCCCTAGCTAGTCAGTGACTTCTTACATTGAAGTTTTCTCTCCCTTCGACAGTCAGGGATTTTCGCTAGTGAGAATGTTTCCCTTGGACAGTCGGGGACCTTTTTGATATCAGTCATGACTTTACATCCCTGTGTCATTAAGATCAATACATCTATGCTCCAGTTGAACTTGTAACAATGCATGCCCTTATAATATGATTATGTTTATATGAATATGTGCATATCATATAGATAGTTGTATCTCTTTTCGGTGACGTTACTAACCCGGTGATTTAAGGTACTCCCTATTTGTATATTGATGCTTATGAGTTATTTTTTTACATTCCTGCATACTCAGTACATTCCAAGTACTGACCACATGCCTCTTGTGCTATATCATTTTATGATACAGATACAGGTCTCCAGGTCCAGCCGCGTGACTAGATACGCTTCTCTATCTTCCAACTGCTAGCTGTGAGTTCTCATCCTCCGAGGACGTGG